>BSBM01001331.1:18457010-19809020 GCA_027924585.1 Larix kaempferi | reverse complement strand
TATTCAAGATTTATTCAACCGCCATTGATTCAAAACCAACCCCGATGGGTCCTCACAACCAATATTTATTCAAGATGAGCTTTAAACCATGTTCTTGATGAATTTCAAATTAAATCTAGCCATGGACTAGGAGATGGAAGGTCAAAAATTAACCTAGCAAGAATTTCCACCTAGCCTCCAACCAATGCTTAAGCACCTCTCCTTTAACTTCCTTACTTGAGAAATTACCAACAACCTAGGAATGAGCCATTAGGCATTCTACTTCAGAAAAGTAAACATGTTTTTCCATGCCCATCTTAACTTTGTCTTTCTTTGCATGAATGCACTTGGATCCATTTATTTGTGGAGTGGTGGGATTACACCACCTTGATCCGGCTTCACAGTCTTGCCACTGGACTTCAAACTTGTAGGAGAACTGTCTTTCTCCCTACTTGACAAACAAAGCTTAACTACATTGGAGTTTGATTAATCTATGGATGGGAGTTTAGGGTTCAATAGAATTATGAGTGAAATCATTGGTGCTTTTACTCCCCCCATCGACATACTTTCCTTTGTTTAAAGGCTCACCAGAGGATTCCACCTAAAGCTCATGATAACCCTATCCTACTAGATCTTCTATAGACAACATCCCTCAGACACATGTCACAATGCACCTAGAGTCATCAAGATTGACCTCCTCCACACGAGCATCATTAAAGGCCTTGACATTATGCCAAATCTACAAAAGTTCATGTCTAGGGTATTTGACATTAATTCCCATCTTGGGTACATTAATATTTAAAGTTTTGCACATATCTCTCTCTTAGGTAAATATTTGGACCTGTGCAGTGGTTAAAGGTCCAATGCAGGACCCATGAGTAATACAATTAGTAGTTATGTAATACAATCCTAACTTTTGTCCCTATGCCATTGTTTAAGCCTTAATAACCATCTACTATGTGATAATAATTGAAATTATTCCCTTATTACACTCATATGTGAAATATTACCTCTAAAGCAATTATGTGTAGTCTAGGTCCCTACATAGAGCACATGATTCTTATAGTTAATAGTTAGAGCGTAAGACCCTATTTTTCATCCTCGAACCATGTCTCGAGACTTGATACCAATACCTAGTTTATGAAACCTTGAAATATATACCATATATCTGCAATCCTTGTGATTAATAATGGGAACTCAAAACACATATTGAGGAAGCAATTTTGTACTGTTTTATAAGGGAAACTATGTCAACATCATTGTGTGGTGGCACATACCACGACCTTGCTCTCTCTATAATGATGGGAATATTGTCATCCTAGTAATTTTATTTTTTTACTCTCTTCAATGCTCCCTCTATGTCTCACATTTGAGGTTACTTCATCTCTGCTATTGTAATTGTTTTTGGTGATCTTGGTTATATTAGGATGATAAGAGGCCTCGAGGGAGTGGTTCATGCAAAGGAATTTGATTGAATGTTTGATCATAGTAAGAGTCAGTAGTGGAGACACACTATAGGATATGTGTGGAGATCATAGAGAATTTTTTCTTGTTGTTAACTAGGTAGAACCCAGGATCACAAGGGATTAAAGTTGGAGTTGGGATCAAATCTATACCTTCAACCACAACTTATTTACTCCTTAGTAGATATTTTCCCTAAAATTGTGGATAGGAGTTCCATTAGTGGGCTCTCATCACTTGGTATGGGTCTCTATCCCATTATTATGGTTGAGGGAAGAAACTATGGCCTTAGTCCCTAAAGGTAGCTTTTATGGCTTGTGTTCTAAGAAAGATACCTTGGATAACTACATGTGACCTCTTGAGGGGATTCTTGGCCTCTGAGCTGGGACATCAATGCAATTAAGAGTTTTTGAGAACTAGGTATAAGTCTCTTTATCTTAAACATGATTAGAGTAGGAAATCTAGGATTTAAGCCCTAAAGGAAGCTTCTACACATAGATGTCTAGGAACACATTATGTATGAAACCACCATACGTAACCTCCCAAGGGTATCATTAGACTCCAAGGGGGGGTATGGTATGTTGGGTATGTTATATCTCTTCACATGGTCGCTGCGTGTACAACACGATCCCTACGACACTAGTGATTCGCCTGCGCCGGGCGCGTCCGGAGGGGGGGGTAGCCCGACAGGGCCCACCCCCTTCGTTTCGGACCGTTAGGCCCCCGGAGTCCATGCGGAGCGCAAAATTTTTTGGGGTTGCTTTTTGCTTTTTTGCGATTTTCGACCCATTGTACTCTATCTAATCCCGGTAAAAGGGATTAGGGTTGTAACCTAATTTCGGGTAAACGAATTAGGGTTTTAGATGCTGCAGAATACCATTTATTGTATTGTACATGTAAAATAAACATATAATGAAAAAGGAGCTGTGCGGCTCTAAGTTTTTTGCTGGTTTTTTCCCGGTTAAGGGTTTCCAGGTGAAAATCTCTGTGTAATGTGTGTGCCATTGTGTATTTTTCTGTTAATGCTTAAGAATCATATAAGTTTGTACTTCACTGTTAAGGTTTAAAACTTACATTTGGTATCAGAGCATTTTTTGGGTTCAGAGGGACGCCTTTGTTTCCAAGGGTTTGGCTCGATCTTGGATTTGTGATAAACCTGGTTTCAGTGGGAGCTTTGCAGCGGTGATTTATTTTTTGTTTAAAGAATGGCGAGCAACTCTAGATTCGAGATTGAGAAATTTAATGGTCAGAGCTTTGAGCTATGGAAGCTCAAAATGGAAGATCTTCTGGTAGATAGAGAACAATGGATCGCTGTAGATCCAGGTACCATGCCCACTGGTGCGGTAAAAGAAGAATGGGAAAAGCTGGAAAGGAAAGCAAGGAGCACCATTCGTCTTTGCCTCGCAGATTCGGTATTGGTGAACGTATCTGGAGAAGACAGTGCAAAGAAGCTATGGGACAAACTGGGAAATCTGTATCAGTCAAAGTCCCTGGTAAATAAGTTATTTCTGCGAAAGAAATTGTACCTTCTGAGGATGACTGATGGAGACTCTGTATCAGAGCATCTAAACGCCTTCAATACTCTGGTAAGTCAGTTGACATCTGTTGGTATTACACTTGCTGATGATGAAAAATGTATTAGTCTGTTGTGCTCTTTACCAGATTCATGGGATAATCTAGTTATAGCTATTGGGAGTAATGCAACCACGCTAAACTTCGATGATGTGGTTGCATCCCTACTATCGGAGGAAATGAGGCGGAGATCCATAGATAGTTCAGCCAAGGATGCCTTATTTGTAAGAGGTCGCCCTGGAGACAGATCTAAAAATAAGTCTTCAGGTGGTAGGTCTAAATCTAGAGGGAGATCTAAATCTCCAGGACCTTCTGTAAGAAAATGCTGGAAGTGCGGTAAAGCTGGGAATTACAAGAAGGATTGTAAATCCAAAAATACTGATAAAAGCAGAGGACCTAATGATGCTCCATCCGCGGATGGGAAAGAATCTACAGAGGAAAGAGGAGATGTGTATCTGGCATCTTCAAGTACACATGCAGAGCATGATTCGTGGTTGATTGACTCAGGTGCGTCTTATCATATGACTCCTCATAGGGAGTGGTTTTCTGAATACGAAAAGTATGATGGAGGAGATGTATTTCTGGGAGACAACTCGGTGGCGAAAATCATAGGTCGAGGAAAGATCAAGCTACTGCTCAAAGATGGAAGGGTTAAAACTCTTCCCGGGGTTCTGCACATTCCAAAGCTGGCTAGAAACCTTATATCTGTAAGTAAAATGGATGATGCAGGTGTGAAAACATTATTTGAAAAGAACACATGCAAGATGGTTTGAGAATCACTGGTGCTGATGAGGGGAGTTCGGATTGGAACTCTATACAAGTTGTTGGGAAGCACCTTAAAAAATGGATGTAACATTACTACTGTTCCTGAGGGTAAAAATGAAGGAGACAGAGTCCTTACTGTCTCTAGTGAGAAGACATCGCTATGGCATCGAAGGCTGGGACATATTGGAGAGAAGGGTCTTCGACTATTACAAGGTAAAAGTATGGCTGAAGGCATGTCTGATTTCACATTAGATTTTGATTTCTGTGAACATTGCTTATATGGTAAACAGAATCGGGTAAGATTCTCATCTGGTGTTGTAAGAGCTAAAGGAATCTTAGAGTTAATACACAGTGATGTTTTTGGACCCGTGCCTGTTCCATCACTTGGTAAATCTGTGTATTATGTTTCATTTATAGATGATTTCTCAAGGAAAACTTGGATTTATTTCCTGCGTAAGAAATCTGAGGTTTTTAATAGATTCAAAGAATTCAAGGCTCTTGTAGAGAATCAAACTGAGAAGAAAATAAAAGTACTCAGAACAGATAACGGTGGAGAATTCTGTGAAAGTGAATTTGAGGAGTTCTGTAAAACGTGTGGAATAGCAAGGCAAAAGACTACTCCATACACACCTCAACAGAATGGGGTTGCAGAAAGGATGAACAGGACATTGATGGAAAAGGCAAGGAGTATGCTCAGTGGTGCAGGGCTAGCACAACAATTCTGGGCAGAAGCTGTTGACACTGCGTGTTACCTAGTGAATAGGACACCCACATCAGTGTTGGTTGACAAGACACCTCATGAGGTTTGGACTGGTAAGAAACCCTCTCTACCTCATCTCAGAGTGTTTGGGTGTGATGCTTTTGTACATGTTCCAAAGGAGAAAAGGAGCAAGTTGGATAATAAAGCGGAAAAATGTATCTTCATTGGTTACAAGGATGGAGTGAAAGGTTACAAGCTGTGGAACCCAGTAAAAAGGCAAACAGTTTACAGTCGAGATGTGATCTTCAGAGAAGTTGAAAGCACTTCCAAGATTGAGGATGCACCAAAGGAAAAGGATTCAGAGAAGCTACACTTTGATATCAAGGATGAAAGAGGTGACTCTTTTGAGGAACCAGATTCGTCTGAATCAGATGAGGAGGCAGAATCGTCTGAATCAGATGAAGAGGCGGATCCACAGACTCCGGTATTGAGGAGATCTGACCGAGAAAGAAGGCAAGTTGAAAGGTACAGTCCCCCTGATTTTCGTTCTAATTTTGTGTTATCTATTACTGATGATGATCCTAGAACTGCTAAAGAGGCAATGGATTCAGAAGATAGTAAACTATGGAAGAAGGCCATGATAGAAGAAATGGATGCCTTGGACAAAAATGAGGCATGGGATCTGGTTGAGTTGCCAGAAGGAAGAAAGCCTATTGGAAGCAAATGGGTATTCAAGAAGAAGTTAAATGCAACAGGTAAAGTGGAGAAGTACAAGGCTCGACTAGTAGCGAAAGGTTATTCCCAAATTGAGGGCATCGATTTTGGTGAGATTTTTTCACCTGTTGCAAAATTGACTTCTATTAGATTTCTTCTATCTATTTCTGCTGCTTTTGACCTTGAAGTAGAACAGATGGATGTAAAGACGACTTTCCTACATGGAAATCTTAATGAAGAGATCTATATGAAGCAACCAGAACGGTTTGTGGTGAAAGGAAGAAAGGAGCTTGTCTGTAAGCTGAAAAAATCTCTCTACGGATTGAAACAATCTCCCAGAATGTGGTATCAAAAATTTGATACTTGTATACTGGGACTTGGTTTCTCAAGAAGCAAAGCTGATCACTGTGTTTATTTTAAGCTAATTGGTGATCATTTTATTTATGTAATATTGTATGTTGATGATATGTTGCTAATTGGAAACAACAAGGAAATCATCAAGGATGTCAAGAATCAGCTGTCATCTGAATTTGACATGAAAGATCTTGGTGCTGCAAATTTCATTTTGGGCATGGAAATTAAAAAAGATCGTGAAAACAGGAAACTCTGGTTAAATCAGAGAAAATATGTTGAAACGATATTGAAGAGATTTAATATGCAGGAAAGCAAACCAGTGAAGGTGCCCATTCCTGTAGGTGTAAGGTTATCTGCAGAACAGTGTCCCACGACACAAGAAGAGGTAGAGGACATGTATCATGTTCCCTATGCTAGTGCAGTTGGCAGTCTGATGTATGCCATGGTCTGTACTAGACCAGATATAGCCCATGCAGTGGGAGTTTTGAGTAGATACATGTCAAAACCAGGAAAGGAACATTGGACTGCAGTAAAGAGGGTCTTCAGGTATTTGCGTGGCACTACAGATTCTGCAATCTGCTACCAAGGAAGACCCGGTCTAAACAGAGAGATAGATATACAAGGATTTGTTGATGCTGACTGGGCTGGAGATCTTGATCACAGAAGATCTACAAGTGGCTACGTTTTTAATCTATTTGGAGGAGCAATCAGTTGGATGAGTAGAAGACAAGCTGTAGTTGCACTCTCAACTACAGAAGCTGAATACATGGCAGCTACCCATGCAAGTAAGGAAGTTGTATGGTTGCAAAGATTATGTTCAGTTATTGGTTTTGTTCAGAATGCAGTAAAAATTGGCTGTGATAGCTCAAGTGCAATATTTCTGGCAAAGAACCCTGCTTATCACTCGAGGACAAAGCACATTGATGTGCAGTACCATTTCATCAGAGACATGGTTGAACAAAACAAAGTGTTGCTGGAGAAGGTTGACACTTTGGTAAATGTTGCAGACTCTTTGACAAAGTCTGTGAGTACTCAGAAGTTCTCTTGGTGCAAAGAGAACATGGGCATTGTTGCCCTGAATTGTTGAAGTCATAAATTTCTCCTGTATGTGAAGAGAACAACAAGTGGGAGAATGTTGGGTATGTTATATCTCTTCACATGGTCGCTTTTTTGCGATTTTCGACCCATTGTACTCTATCTAATCCCGGTAAAAGGGATTAGGGTTGTAACCTAATTTCGGGTAAACGAATTAGGGTTTTAGATGCTGCAGAATACCATTTATTGTATTGTAGATGTAAAATAAACATATAATGAAAAAGGAGCTGTGCGGCTCTAAGTTTTTTTACTGGTTTTTTCCCGGTTAAGGGTTTCCAGGTGAAAATCTCTGTGTAATGTGTGTGCCATTGTGTATTTTTCTGTTAATGCTTAAGAATCATATAAGTTTGTACTTCACTGTTAAGATTTAAAACTTACTTGGTAACCATTTAATGTTTTTAAGCATTATGTATTGGTCTTGGGGTTGTGAATGTGACCACATGAATAAACACAAGCCTTAGGTCCTAAGGAATATTTTAAGCATTAAGGGGCATGAATGATTCCTCGAACCATCAGAAAGGACCTCCCCTTAGCCTCCAAGTGGGAATACCAATGTCTTTAAGAGGTTTTGAGAATAAGGTATGGGTGTTGGGGTCCTAGACATCGTTGAGGAAGGAAGCCTTAGTGTTATCCTTTAAAGGCATGTTTTAGGCAAACAAGGATAAGAACAATGCCTCAAGCAACCACATATGACCTCTTGAGGGGGTGCTTGGCCTTAGAGTGGGGATATGGGCACTGTTAATAGGATGTTTTCACCAAGTATGTGTCTATAGGCCCTGCATATGGTTAGGATAGGAAACGTGGTCCTTTCTCCCTATAGAAACCTTTTGTGTGTCCTAGGTTAATAATGACAACTTAAACCACCACACCTAACATCTGGAGGGTATCCTTGGCCTTTGAGTCAAGGCATTAATGCATGTAAGAGGTTTTTAGGACTAGGTATGGATCTTGGAGAATAGGACATGGTAAAGGGAGGAAACTTATCCTTAGGACCTTATAAAGGAAGATTTTAAGCATCTTGCGCAATGGACAACGTGCTCTTGAACCACCACACATGACTTCTAGAGGGTATCCTTGGCCTCTAAGTGGGGATATGGATGCCATTTAGAGCTTTCGAGCACTGGGTATGGGTCTTATGGCCCTGGACATGGTTGGGGCAGGAAGCTTGAGACTTAGACACTAAAGGAAGACTTTATGCATATTGGGATAAGAATTATGCATCAACAATTACACATGACCTCTCAAGGGTATCCTTATCCTCTGATTTGGGATATCGATGAAATTTAATAGGTTTTAAGCATGAGTCATGGGTTGCATGACCCTATACATTTTTATGGGAGGAAACTAGGTCATGAGGCATTAAAGTAAGCCTTTTGGCATTTATAGACAATAACAATGTATTGCATCACTAGAAAGCACCTCTTAAGCATATATTTTCCTTTCACAACCATTTGAAATTTTCAAGCACTAGTCATGGGATTCATGACCCTATACATGGAAGAGGAAACTCAAGCCTTAGGCCCTAAAGGAAAAATGTAGTCATCCAAGACTAAGAATGGTTCCTTAAACCATCAACTATGACTACCAGAGGGTATCCTCAACCTCCGAGCGAGTAGGGATATCGAAAAAATTAAGAGGCTTTGAGCATGATGTATGGTTCTCGAGGCGTTAGAACAAAAAACATGGCCTTTCAATGTGGATATGGGTAGGATTAGGATTTTTATGTAGAACTTATGGACCTCTAGGCCTTAAACATGGTTAAGGGAAGAAAACTAGGCATTCTAAGAATCCAATGGAGGGAGTGGAATTTCGTGCTTCCCTACATTTGTGGATGGCATTCCTAGTAAATCCATCAATATAGAATAGTGTGCCTCACCCAGGGGGATTTCAAATAAGCAACTATTGGCACAAAAATAGCCAAGTTCCCAACAACATTGGCAATAAACAATCGAGCTAATCCCTTGGGGGATTTTTCTAAATTGAAACCGTCTAATGGATGGAAAACCTAGGAAGAAGTTCATGTTATTTTAGTTATTTTGCCCCAAAGGCTCATTACATTGTGCTTGGAGGTTACACAATCTTACAGAAGGCCCAGATTTACTGAAGACCTGAAGTCTAATAGAAGTTACATTAGAACCTTAGTTTCACTAATTAAGAAAGCTGTCATTGACTCTTTTCCAAAGAAAGCCTCGTAAGGAGACACAAGGGATTCTTCACCACGTTTGTGGATGATATCCCTAATAAAATAATTGACCTAGATAACTATGCCTTACCTAGGAACTATGAATTTGTTGGCACAAAAGTAGCCATTGTCTATCAACATTGGAGACAATTGGTTGAGCTAACCCCTTGGTTTGAAATTTTTGGAAACACTTTGTCCCACCCTTAATCACTTAAGTGAAAGTGAGATTCCTTGTTTTTTCAACACCATATAAATCGAGGGGATACCCCTTATGTGCACCTTGGATGTGTTCACCTTGGATGTGTTCTTGGATGTATTCATAGATGGACTTGAAGGTTGCCCCATCCCTACCCTTGTAGTGCATCATAACAAATCTTATAGATATTTGAATTTGGATGGGTAGGAGAAAAGTCCTCTTGCTTTCCCATTGGACCACATAAGTTTCCCATAAAATACCCCATTTTATATTTTTTCATTCATAAATATGTATCGACCGGCCAATTTCATAATTTTTTCATTTATACACAAGTATAGTTTTTTAGTGTTTTGAATACTTGTCTTTGTCTTTATTCAATAATTGTTTATTACATAATTTTAAATAAAAAATTCTTAACCTATAACTAAATAAAGAATAATAAAACATTATGAAATATTTTCAATGATATAAACACATCCTTTATTTAGATTTTGTTTAACTCATCTTAAATAAGAATAAAAAGTGTTGACTATTTGCCATATTGAGATTGAAGTGAAATATCAAAATGTCAACTATATATATATTTTGTTTAAGAAGGAATCTATGGTTATAGTCTACCTACCATATTAGAAACGATTTTGTGTGTAGTATTTATTATGTGGCCATGTTCGGTGCTACAAACCACCACACAGCCCTTGCATAAGGAAACACATGTATTATCACCAGTGAGGTATGAACACCATATTTAGTATTGGCATCGGGTATAGTTTGTGGTTCCTATGCCATGGTCCATGGAAAAAATGCAAGGCCTAAGGTCATAATAATCTTCTAAGGGGCTCATAGGCCATGCATAGTTCCCTAGACCACCACACCAACCTCATGTAGATAATCTTTAGCCTATGAATGAGATATGTTGGCTAGTTAAATTCTTGGCATAATATGGATGGTTCTAGGTGGTTAAGCCATGTTTCGATGTCAAACCTAAGTTCTTTAGCCACAATATTGGTCTATGGAGTTCATGAACCATGTGTGGGGACCTAAGCCACTGCCCATGCCCTACAAATGGATTACTTGGCACGTGACTAGGATATGGTGCCCATTTAGAGGTTCGGTAAACCATGTATGCTTGTTATAGCTTATGCCATGATCATAGGTCAAAAGAGGGATTGATTACAATTGAAAACAAGGATTGAGGTGAAGGGTTGTTTATTCCGTATTTGTTTAATTTTTTAGCTGGATGACGGTTTGGGGGAATGAATATTTTAGGTGAGATGGATCATGGAAGCATTAGGTGGATTCATTAGCACAACCCAATACTTTGTAGTCAATTGCGGTGGCCACTGGTTCGCTGGGGATTGTGTATTTGGGGTAGCGGTGGTAGCAAGAATGCTAGAACACACAACTAAGTCTAGAGCTCTGTGCGAAGGATGAGGTCTCTTGAATTATTCATTTTTTTTTTTATGTTTATGCTTACATTTTAACATCCTTTAAGACCTACTTTCTCTATAATGCCTCTTCTATTCAAATCAAAATGGAAAACTAAGATTAGTTAGGATTTAGTCAAATGTTTCCAATCTGTCCTTGAAAATTTGAGTCATGAAATTTCTTAGTTCATTTTGAATTTTGCTAGATATTGTACGTTGGAGAGAAAATTGTGGTTACAAACATTTTTTTATTTATGATTTAGAGTGTGGTTTCACCCCTAAACAAGAATGTTATTTTTATATTATACACAGGGGCGTTTTTTAATTCCGAATTTTGTAAAATGTATGGAGATTTATGTTTAAGAAAAATGGATTTGTAAACAATCATTACACTAATATTCTCTTATAGCTAAGGTGGAAGAGAGTGCAACACACATATTTGCACCTGGGATTTTCTTGATCCCTCTCTCTAAATATATAGATTCGAGGTTAATATGGGCCTATGTTATCCTTTAGTATTGAACTAAAATAACAAGTAATGTGCTTTCCTTTTTCCTGTCGAACTTATAATTGGGAGTATATGTATCACTTGAAAATTCGAAATTAATGATGTGGGAATGTTCCATGGACCCCTTACCTTGGCTAGAGTTTGATGTGAAAAATACCATTTAGAACATGTTCCTTTTTTAAAGTAATTGAAGCATGACCTATTTTTCAATTTCTCCATGCATGTTTTTATCTTTAAGGCCAAACACTAATATATGATCAACTGAAATAAAAACCATCGAAGGATGATATTGTATAACACAAGATATTTCAAACTTTAGCACCTACATTCCAAGGAGTAAAAAATTCAAAGACATGACGCTTGAGTTTGTAAGGAATTACCAAAACATATGCAACATTTATGTATGTTGGTATCTTTTTTAGTATGTATGATATTACTGTCTTTTTTTGACAAGATGCTTATGATTATCACTATGGAAAGTAGGTCCTTCCCTACCACAAGAATATCAAAATGGATTTTAGTCAACTTAAACCACTCGAAAGAATCCCTTAAGTGAGATCCCATGGGCAGAAGGTATCTATTCCACCAAAGTTTCCCACAACTTGCCCCTGGCCCCAACCACATGAAACAACCCACTTACATTGTTGAAATGGCCACTAGGGAAAAAACATGTCTCTAGGGGATTTGATCCTTGGTGGGGGGTATGAAACACCCCCACTTTACCATTGAACCAAGGTCTCACTGTCCAATTTATAAGTGTCACCCATGTTCTTGTTCAAGAATTTTCTAGAAAGAGAAATTAACAGTCAAACAATTAAAACCTATGATACTTTTCCCTTGAGTTAACAAATTGCAATTGATTATACACTTATTCAAAGTAACACTATTATTTTGAGTTGGATATTAGAGTTGGTGTATGCTGTTTTAAATCCAGGCATTACATCTTCTCTTTTGGAAACGTTTACTTATGCAATTCGCATACTTGTTCCTTTAAAAATGCAACAAGTTGGATTTTGTTTCATGAGAGAAGAGAGGCAAATGACCCGAGCCTTTTGTTATTAAAACACATTCAATTCTAATTTCTAGTTTATAGCCTAGGTGGGTTTAGGTGATACATTAACTTTGTGTACACATGTAGAAATGCATTGAGTATATATGGTGCAATGGGTGTATTGAATATAGCATCCAGGAAATAAACCAAATCCATCTTAACTTGGGTTTGATCCATATAAGATTGATGATGCATGTGCTCCTCACCATATTTGCAATCATGTCTTTGAGTGACCACTAGCTATCAATGATGCTTGAAAGGTGAAGTTATGACCTTGGATGTTTTGTGGGTCATGGGGAGAAAACATAAAGGATCCTTAAGTCACCTCCATTCCTTCTTCTTCCATTGCCTTTCCAAATCCCATGCTTTCAATCTAACAATCGATGAGTGGTGAGCATCATCAACTCTACGGTATGCATCGATTACTTTTTAGTAGCGAGCATTTGTTTTATCCTTTTCAAATAGCTGGGTATTTTCCTTTCGATGGTTGGGTTGTTGTCTTATTTAATGATTGCAGTGGATTGCCTCATGCAAGGGTCCCCCGACTTGGGATTTTCCCTCTAACTCCCTTCATTATTTTTTTTAATCTAGATAGTCAGGTAAAGATAAAAGTATTCTTGACAATGTTCAGTGTCTAGGTTCTAAACGATCTAGTTCTATGCTTCTCCTCTTATTTTCTTTTGTTTTCAAGTAGGATTAAGAGGAATCGGTTTTTTGATCCATCATTATCTATTCAAGAAATGTGAGAGTTTAGCTACAACAAGTTGACTATGGAATGTGGATTGTTGGGCTAGGAATGTCGAACAACAAGGGGGGTTTGTCTTTCCTTGCAAAGAAGTTTCTAGAGAAACGTGCCATCTCATATATTCCCTCAAACATTTTTGGTAGTATCTAGGATTTTCCTAGTCAATCATGTCTATCACTTTTCATCCCAATGGAGTTTATCCTCACAATTATTACAATCATTTAAGAGATGTCCCATCCTATCATTTCAATAAAATTCCTAGCCACTCAGAGAGAGAGAGAGAGAGAGAGAGAGTCCACTGAAAGGCCTCTAGATATATCTCAAAATGCTTATAAAACATAGTTAGAATTGATTTCATATTTGGTTGTGGTGTTTGGGTTATTAAGTCATATTTGGTTGTGGTGTTTGGGTTATTAAGTCTAGGATGTGCAAATATCACACATTGAACAAATAGATGTTAGGTGGTGTCTCTAAAATGAGGTTTTGTAGAACTCTTAGTTTTTAGAATCTTATCCCTTACTACATCTCCCATTCAATGATGTGATATTGAGATCCCTATAAAGTGGGGCATCAACTGAAGGTTTCTTTACAATATCTGATAGTGGTTAAAGCATATATGCTATACAAATCACATGACAATCCTTCTTTGCATTGCCCGCAATTAGATACAAATTAAAAAACACTTGATGGTATAGGACTAGCAAGAGTGTTTTGGGCTAATAAGCATGGTTGTAATTTTTATTGTTAGTGTAACAAGTTTTAGACTATCATATTGACAACTCTTTCAATGCTATTGCTTTGGTTTTACATGTTGGTTTAAGGTTGAAAAATGAAAATTTCTATCTGATGTGCTGCGAAAAGTGTCATGATCTGATGTAGACTATAATGGTGGGATGCATTATGGATCATATCCGGGTGGCAGAGCTTATAGTTCAAAATGTAAGTTTATCTCTCTGAATCCTTGCCAAGGAAAGCAAATCATTGCAACATAATTAATGGAGACATTGTATGTACCATAAGTGCTAAATGGTTTTCATTTGCATGCTTCCAATTTTCATACTGGAGCAAAGTATTTGTCACTAGAATGACATCGTATTTGTCACATGCATCAATACATAGATAAGAACTTAGCCATAATAGTAGAACTAGTATTCACAACACCACAATTTCAAAGGAAAGAAAGATCATAGAAGGTAGACTAGCCATCAAACTGTTAACTTCTTGGAAAGGTTGTTTGATAGCTATACTAAAGCAACACTCAAGTGGTTGTGCGTTGCTTTCTCCAGTTGGGATTTTTTCCATATTTTATTAGGAAAAATTCAATATATTTTATAGCATTGGGACAACACAGATCATTGATCATGCAATGTAGTGTCATGGATCCTTGTTTATTGATACGATGACATGGTAGTTTGATAGGTGGCATTTGTTTACTGTAAGATCATGATGTAAATCATTCATGTCCACATAAAACATAAGTCCTAGCAGTGATGGAAACCATCACATTATGTTGTCTAAAGGTGAGTCACACACATGATCTATGGCATATGGGATGATGTACCATTTTTCTTGTCACAAGATGGAGTATTAAGGCATTGCTTCTAATGATACTAGGAAATACCAGTAAGGAGATCATTCACCATTACGAAAAATATAATTCGAATGCTTAAAGAATCATGCTATCGAAGACCTAACTCAATATTAGGGCCATTTTGGACACAAATATCTGTAGATGATGCATACTGCTCAAACAAAATGTTAACTTGAGAACATTTAACAAGGAAGTTATATTTGCTAATGAAGGATGTAAAGAAGACTTGGTTTTAATAATCCACTGATTGAAACTTCCCAACTTCTTAATCCTTGAAGTAAAATGGGTCTATCCTACCATTGTGATGATGGAAAGGGGGGTGCAAGCATAGTTTGTTTTTGCTTGAGAGAGCTTCAATAAAAAAGATATTGCCAACAATCTCATTCTTATAAAATATTCTTGTCAAGACTACAATTATTTGTCTATAATATAGTAGGTTCAAAGGAAAACTATGAGGATGATTGGTTTATCATAATCTAGTTAGCACACAACATACATAATTACTTAAGATTGGATATATGTGCCTTGAATATACTGTGTCTTGAACTGCGAGGCCATACACAAACTTGACAAGTATGGGGTTTAAGCATTTTTGGATGGTGACTTTGATATCTTCGTCATTTGGGCTCCAATGTTATTTCTATATTTTTGCATATTTGTTTATGTTTTTATAAGGACATCTTACTGACAAATTACTGCAAAGCACATGCTAAAGAGTAATCATCAAATGGCAATTTTTGAAATTATGAGCTTGTTTCTTTAGTTGGTTTTTTGTGTCATGAATGCCCGTCCAATAAAGTGTGAGCTAGTTAGTATATTCTATATGTTAAATTAAGAGTAGGTTTAGTAGTTCATCGCTTCTATAGGGAGTTGTTTAAAACGGGGGCTTTTCACCAAAATCCGACGTTTTTTATTTTGCAAATCTGAATTTAACTGTGTTTTAATGGCGATTTTGATGGTAGAAATCAATTCAACACCATCAAAAACCCCTGGGGCACCCAAAATTTCAGATTTTGAGGTTGTAACCAAGATTTTTAAAATTTTATGTTGGATGTTTTCAAAATCGTGTTGAAAAAATCAAAATTTTCCGTTTGAAATCGTAAAACTTTTAGACTATGTGCTTCTACAGTTAGTGGATATCTCTATTGATTCTCTCCCCCCTTATAGGTTCTCTTTGGATAATCCCACTTGTCTTATCCCCCGTAAAAGAAGAATTATTAGGACGATCATGGAGGAGTTTTACAGACAATATATCCTATGTCCACAGTACGTTCATCTTTACATCAACTCTCCTTCACTTTATGTAATTTCCCCGTGAGATAAATTATAACTTACTTGTCCACCCATGCTTATGCCATTTCATTCCCTATTGTTATTGTACTCTTTCTTCATTTCATTTTGTCTCATCTTAAGTGGGTCCTTGTCCCCCTCTATTCATGGTTATGCTACTAGTGTTGGCTGTTGTTGCTTCTCTTTATCCTTGTTGCCCCAAGTTGGTCTTCCATGTGTACTCTCACTAGTTTTTTATTGAGTTGACATACTAATGAACGACCGAATACCACCTCACCTCATATATCTAGGGTTCAGGTTCGCCGCTTTGTTGGATCATAGAAAATAGGATCAGAGCATCCTATAGTGATATCTCATATCTGGTTGGTTACACTATAGTCAATATAAAAGGCATACCACCAATAAGGCGTGTTACTCTCTAGTATGTACACCAAGAAGGCAATACACCAAGATGCCAAGTCTCAATGAGGAGAACTAATACGAGTGTTATACGAGGGCGTGCTACTCTTTGGTAATGCCATGAAGGCTGCTCTGATTCTGTTTGGTTCGTCTTCCGAGGAATCAGAAGGTGAAGATGACAAGGATGTGCCACCGGAGCAGTCATGCTTTGCTCATTCTCCGAAAACTTGTCCTTCACTAACAGTTTATAAAAGATTTATTCCTACAATCAACCCTGCTCTCAATATAAGGTTTATATGTGGATCATTTCATCTTCACCCTTCTATTGCATGATCTTAGGGAGATTATGTCTCCAGAGAGACTCAATGGAGTTATCACCCCTTTTATTCCATTACGTTGAGAAGAGATGCTTGACTTTGTTCCTTAGATAGGTGTTTACCTTTAGGCAATATCTCTGGGTGTCCTTGTAAGTTTCTATAAGGAGGGGGTTCATGCCACCCCTACAAGGGTTTTAAGCTATCGCCATATTTTTCTACGAGGGGGATTCCAAAACCACCCTCATAAGTAGCTATGAGGGGGTTTCAAACTATCCATATATATATATATGAATGAGAGGTGAATTTGACTATTTTATTTTGAAGTAATCCAAGTGCTAGTCAAAATTGATATGGTATGACATATCATTATTGTTCACGTGTTTAATCATGGTATCTAAAGGAAGCTAGAATTACTTGTTGTAAAGGTGTAGCATGCATATGAATTAATGCATTCTTAATTACTTGATGTGTTATTACCCAAGAGTGACAAAATGACTGCTATTGTGTGATGATGCATAAGTTTTAACTATGAATTATTGACTTCGCATTAGGCCAACTATTGAAATTGTTATGTTATTTAACATGACGCTTATAAGGTTGAAACCTTATTGATTTATATAGAAGAAGTTTCTTGTGTTTACATAACAACTCTGGGCCAAATCTTTGTTTGAAGAGGGGGAGTATGCGATGTCCTATTTTTCTTGGATTTATATATGACAAGGATGTCTATTTTTTGTTGGCTTGATATGCGTACACGTGATATGTGTGATTACTGTCTGATGATGAGATGCTATCTATATTCATGGTTGGAAAACCCATGGGAATGCATGTAATATAACACTATTAGCTTGATATAACACAAATATTAATTATAGCATGAAATTAATACTAATGTTTAATATTGTATTTTTTCCCGAACACTGTTGAAGATGATCCAAACTATGCTGACATTGGACCACAGAGAGAGGAGTTGTTGATGATGATGATGGATTAGATGAAGATGGTATCGAGGTTGATCAAGATGACGAGGATGATGGTGATGATGATGTTGGACCACCAATAACACTGCTCATGAACATGTCGATGCTTATTACTATATCCATGCTACTGGAGACATATTCTAGCTTTTATGATGATCTAAATTCATATTACATTCTGGATCATATTGACTCATATCATTGTTTGTTGTTGACATATAGAGTTGATCACCCTTTGTCATTTTGACTTTTGTATATATGGATATCATAAAACTTATTTCTCGTGATATTGGTATTTTCATCATTGTTATTTTTTAATTTATTATAATGATCTCCATGACAGGTTATTGACATGATGATATATTTTACTTTTAGTTCTTTAGATGAAAGAAAATGATGATGTTATCATTATTATCTTGTTATTTTATATCTATATTGGAAGTTGCCAATGATTTTTTGTGGAGATTTAATAAGTATGATGATATTACTACTTTGGATGAATTTTATCCATTACCATTAAATTTCTTCATAAATGTTATACTATAAAGTTGAATTGTGATATCTACATTTGTATATTCCATTATGTTATTCAAGAACTATGATATATATAATTATTTAATTGAAATAAATATAATAAAGGGGGTCATAACAAGGAAGCAAAACTTGACACTATAAACATGAAGCAAAATGTGGTTATGATGTAGAAGCAAAACGACATTAATGTGGAAGCAAAATGTGGCACTAATGTGGAAGAAACTATCGATGCAAAATTGGATGCAAACATAGGCACTATGAAAGGAAGCCTAATGTGGTGCTAGCGAGGAAGCAAAAGAGGAAGCATAACTAGGAGCTAAACTATAAGAAAAATCTAGCACAACTGTACAAGCAACATTAGAAGAAAAAATTGATGCTAAATCGGAAGCCAAATGTGGTGCTATTGCAAAAAAAAACCATATGCCAAAATGGAAGCAAAACTAGAAGCCAACAAGGAAGCAAAACTAGGCGTTGAATGGGAAGCTAAATGTGGCGTTGATGCAGAAGTAAAACATGAAGCAAACATAGGTGCTAAATGGGTAGAAAACATAACACTAATGTGGAAGCAAACATGGACACCAAAGCGAGTGCTAAAGTGAGTGCCAAACTGTTGATGCCCGAAAAATCCTAGCATCGACGGTAGGGATTCTCCCTAATGAATAATCCCAATTAGATCATTCATTGTTTGGTATAGGGAATCCGTCCGGTTAACGATCCAGCTACCATAGGTATGTTTGGTTGCGGCCCGACCCACCGTTTATATTTTATGTTTAAAGTATGATTATGCAAATCTAACTAATGCATTTAACCTATAATTGACAAGTAGTAGCGCCACAAGTGATGCGTAAGTTCTTACCTCCCGTCTTATCACTTCTACCTTATCAATTATCTAACCCTATACCACACTAACTAATCTATCCTTGTAAGGAGCAAGTTTAAATAAGAGTAATAATCTAAGAATTATTATTCAAATCCAACAGATAGCCATTAAGATGAAGTATGCACATTCACAGTAGAAAAATACCAAATATAACTTTGATATAATTAAAACAATTTATTACTCTGTTAACACATAGATATTTGCATGGAAAAGGAAATCATTCATCACCATCGAAGTAGTTTAATAAATTTAGAAAGATATCACAGTATGAACATAAACACAAAAGAAATAGTTCTGATCTATCAGTCACACGTCCCAAGCAAACATCCGTGCAAGCGTTTCCCAGTGAATAGGTCCTTCCTCATTAGCAGAAAATTAGTTCTCTTACAAAATGTCTCCAGCCTCTATTTCACTAGCCAAAAGTCCCTAATTCTATCCTAAATTAGCTATCCTATCCTTGCAAGGAGTGAGTTTAAGTAAGAGTAATATTCTGAAAATGCTCATACGAATCCAACAGATAGTTGTTCAGACAAAGTGTTCACATTCACAGCAGAAAAGATACCAAAGATAGATTTGATTTAATTTTAACAATTATTACTCTATTAACACATAAACATTTGCATAGATAAAGAAATCATTCATCACCATTTGAAGTAGTTCAATAAAGTTAGAACAATCTCATAGTATGAGTCATGAATGAAAGAGGAAATAGTTCAAAATTTGTCATTCCACACATTCCACACAAAACATTTATGTGCAAGCTTTTCCCAGCAAACAGGTCCTTCTCATTAGCAGAAAATCAGTTCTCTTACAAAATGTTTCCAACCTCTATTGTGTTAGCAAAAGTCCCTTTTACAATGTCCCCCCTTCCTATATTTATATTACAATGGGTTTTTTCTTTATATGACCTATCACTTCGACTACCCCAACCTTTGGACTACCCAGAATTCGTCCTTTTGTGTTTGCACACAAAATACAATTAATTACAATTTTAAAAAATAAGTTTCTGGTGGGCCCTCCAAACTAGGAATGTAATTATTCCATAAGTCCGTCTCTTCAAATACAATATCACATTGGAGAGGTTCTAATAACTTTAAAGACACCTCATGAAAGGATAATTCGTTTTCTACACTGATCACCCCTTCTGTAGCAGCTTTGTATCTTTCTTCTAAGAAATAAGCATTGATGGACTCTTGCCCAATGTATTGATGGAGGTCCTCTTTGTTCAGCACATCCATTTTTTTGATATACTCCACATCTTCTTTCAGTCTGTCCTTCAGCTCCACTAAGCGATGATCTTTCGTGGGCATCTCATCCATACATAAAGTCAGTGCAATGTGGCATTTTGGCTCGAATGAAGCAAATCCTTCTTTGCTTGCCCCGACTATGATTCTTATGCCGACGTCTATATGAGGTATAATCCACCCGATGACTTCGGAGCATGGGAATAATTTTGGTCGTGTGGCAGCTTTATGGAGACCAGATATTTTGATATTTTGGTACACCACCATCCCCTCAATGGACGCATCTGGTACATTCTGATCTCTGACGAGATAATATAGCTCTCCCCACTTGTATTCCAGGATGATTCCCGTCGCTGCTTTAGTGTCTTCGAATATTGTCTCCATTGGGGTGTCTGTAACAACTTCAATGTCGAAGTCCCATTCAGTTATCCTAAGCTTTCGCTTGACAACCCTCTTTTGCATCTCTGCATCCTAATGAAACATCAAATTAATGTGTAAGCGAATTTTAATGTTAAAGTAATGGGACTAAGCAACATGAAGATATATTTCTTATCAATATTCATTACAGGAAAACCAAGTTTAGAATATTCATTACTTCCATGATGTAAGATGCCTTTGATGTTGGCTATGTTTTATCACAGCATTATTGCTTGGTAAAGGAAAATTTACACTTGTGCGCAAGAACCAGTGTATGAATGGATTGTTTATGTGGAATTATTTAGATATTCTAATACATCATTCCTAAAATGTCTTCAAAAGCTTTCAAAAACATACGCAGTCTCATCATTCTAATCATATTTATGTCATTCTAATCGTATTTATGTTCAGGAAAAGTTCAACCAAGGTTTTATCGTAGATTGATTGTTTGAGAATCGGATGTTTCCTTCATTTAAATGGATTGGGAAGCTCAGGGTGTGCGAATAACTTTGAGGAACTAGCTTTGGCCGAAACCAAACCAAATAGAGAATTGAGATTTATGTGCTTCCTAAAACACCCTTTTTCGGAGGACTTTTCCTTTTAAGAGCGACAAGCGTATCGGGGCCATTTTATTTCGGCGTCGATGCATTTTGGCGTAACATGTCATTTGTCGCCGATGTGTTTCAGAGAAACATAAAATTTGTCTCCGATTTCCATGTGCATAAGCATCATAACTTGGACTTGATTCCATTTCAGAGCCTTCTTCCATCTTGATCCGATTCCCTTTTCGGAGAACTTTACATTTTGAGAACGACATGCTTCGGCGTCAATTCCATTTGTCACCGATCCGTTTCGGAGTTAAACATACAACTCCCCTGATTTGGCTTCTTTTCCTTGACCTCCGATCGTATCGGCATAACTTACGATTCTGCTTCGAAACGTCAGCCGCAAAAAAAACTTTAAGTGTTTTGGCATAAATCCTCTAGCATTCCGACCGTTTCGGCGGAGAACATCAAGTTGCTCCGAAACATGAACCTTACAACGATTGCTTTGACCGTTTCGACGTAACTTGAGAAGTTGATCCGACCGTTTCGGCGGAACTTGGGAAGTTGCTCCGACCGTTTCGGCGTAGAATCTCGAGTTGCTCTGAAACACAAAACATTACCGCAATTTATCCGACCATTTTAGCGTAACTTGGGTAGTTTCTCCGACCGTTTCGGCCAAAAATCTCAAGTTGCTCTGATTCAGAAACTTGCCCTTTTCACTTTTTTTTTCCAGAAAATTCTAAGTGACAAAAGTGAGCTTATCAAAGATGAACAAAACTATAAGTAAATAAAAAATAGAAGGAGGGGCCCTATAATTTAAATCTTTTTGAGGATTATGTTGCAATTGCAACACAAACCTGGTGTTAAAGTGGAATCCAAATATGGCGCTAGTGTAGAAGCAAACATGGATGCAAAATTGGGCACTAACGTGGATGCCCAGCTTGGTGCTAAAGTGGAATCCAAACATGGCACTAGTTTGGAAGCGAACATGGATGCAAAACTGGGCACTAATGTGGATACCAAACTTGGTGCTAAAGGGGAATCCAAACATGGTGCTAATGTGGAAATAAACATGTCCATGCCAAAGCGAGTGCTAAAATGGATTCCAAACATGGTGCTAAAGTGGAATCTAAACATGGCACTAATATGGAAGCAAACATGGATGCAAAACTGGGAATTGACGTGGATTCCCAACTTGGTGCTAAAGTGGAATCCAAGCATGGCACTAATGTGGAAGCAAACATGGATGCCAGATTGGATATTAAAGTGGATGCCACATTTGACACTAAATCAAATGTTCAAAGCAGAGCAAATTTCCTCTTTTAGGCGCTAAACTAAGCACTACACCTGGCACTAACCCTAGCACAATTTTACGCACTGAACATGACACTAATTTAGGCACTAATGAGGGCACTAACTTAGGAGCTACAAATAGTGATAAAGCTAAAACTAATTTAGGTGCTTTGATGAAATGTCACTTCATGCCAGTGTTGAAGTTTCCAACTCAATTAGACAAAAAAATTACACTAAAAAAGGACGCTATATTTGGTGCAAGTTGCTTGCTTTGTTGTAGTGATTGGGATTTAATGGAAATAAAACCCAAGAAAGGAAACTATACATGGATAGATAATGGAACAAGAGCTAGACACATTATAACCAAGTTGTATCAGTTTCTTGTCAACAATGAGATTCTCCTTGAGGACATGGACATAACTTCAAAGATCATCTCCTCGAGGATATCATATCACAAACCAACATCTCTCTCTATCCATCACTTCCCTAACTATGGGTCACTCCCATTCAAGTTTAATCCCATTTAGCTACAAAATATAGAAGCCCTTGAAATTATAAAGGAGACCTAGAAAAAATATATTTAAGGGTCAACACTCTTTATATGGGAAGAAAAACTTAGGAGAACATAGAAATCTCTACAAGAGTGGGTTGAATGGAAATACAAAGACCCATCGACAAAAAAAAGAGATGTTTCACTCATTTTTTAACCTATGACAAGGGATGGAGGAACAAAAAATAACATATCTATAGCCAACAGAAGAATAAAAGATGCATGAGAAGCACCACTCAATAGATAGGAGTGAAGAAGATAATGGAGGCTCAAGTCTTGTAGCCTATGGATAAAATCAAGGGACCAAAACACCTCTTTCATCCACAAACAACGCAAATTCAGGTAAGTCAACAACAATGTAAAAGAGATAATAAACGTGGAATGAAAAAAACTTATAGATTTTGGCAAGATCAATAAGTCTCTTATGAGCAATTTTGGGATATGCTAAATGATGATTAGGAGGTTGATCAAACACCAATTCAAGAAATGTTGCAAGAGATTCCTAGCCTGGTAACACAAGAAGAGAACATAGAAATGAATAAGTAGATCAAGGAATAAGAAGTGACAAAATCCATATGGAGACTTGACCTGTACAAAGTGCCAGTGCTATACAATTTCTCTATCCAATTCTTTAAATCTTTCTAGGGGATAATCAAGTATGACTTGTGTCAAATGATGAAGAAAATCAAGTACAAAACCAAAGATAGGGGGTATCACAAACACCTCCTTTCTTGCTTTAATCCCAAAAGAAACAAATCCCACCTCTTTCATGAGATTCAATTCAATATCATTATGTAATTATGCCTATAAAATTATGACCAAGATAATATTAAATAGAGTTAAAAGGAGTCTCCACGAGCTAATATCATAACCAAGGCGAGTTTTTCCAACAATGACAAATAATAGACAATATCCTTCTAGCTCAGGAGGCGATCCATTACATCATAAGTAATAAAGAAAGAGGAGTGATTATTAAACTTGACAAGTATAACTCATTTGATCAGGTAAGGCATTCACATCTTTTTTTCAATTATGGAGAATTTGTTTTTTTCAAAATTTCATAAATTGGATAAAAGCATGCATTGGATCCCCTTAGATATCCCCTATAGTAAATGGAATTTATACCCATTTTTTCTAGAGCACCAAATGGTTAAGACATGGGTGCCCTCTCTCCCCTTTTCTTTACATTATTATGGCTACTCGTTTAGAAGAAAACTAGGAAAGGAGAGAGTCAAGGGTAACTTGCCAAGTATCACTACGGCAAAAGGGTTAAATAAACAATCACTCTCAATTTTTGGATGACACTTTTATTTTAGTATAAGCCTCACTTTCCATACTAGAAAGATTCAAATGAATTATAGATATGTTCATCATGTGGATTCAAGTGGGGAAACAGACAAGAGAAAAAGTAATATATACAGGTGGAATATAACTTCATCCTTATTGCAAGCTATCTCAATAACATTAGAATTCTTAGTGAAAGAAAGTCAAACAAATTTCATATATTTGAGTATCCCAATAACACTAAACCAACCCAAATCCCTCAATTGGAAGCATATCACTAAAAAAAAATAAAAAATAAAAATAGTGAATGCAACAATCGATAAGTTCTTGGCTAAATCCAGTTGGTGTATTGTCCTCATAAAGTTGATAATAGTGGCAACACATCTCTTTCAAGGATTGACGTTGCTAGCCACGGTGGGAATCATGAATGAAATACCACAGCTCATTTGTAAGTTCCTCTAACAGAGGGGGAACGCAACAAAAAAATCCATCTAATAAATTGGAATATCATACGATCTCCAAAGGAATGTGGAGGTATGGAGATAAATGATCTTCAATTTATGAATCAAGCAATGAGTGCCAAGATTTTGTGGTGACTTATCTCAACTGAGAAATTGTGGTGATAAATACTGTTACACAAGAAATACCTTCATTCAGTCCAACTAATATGTAT
Source organism: Larix kaempferi (assembly GCA_027924585.1). NCBI lineage: Eukaryota > Viridiplantae > Streptophyta > Pinopsida > Pinales > Pinaceae > Larix > Larix kaempferi. The sequence goes on along the minus strand of BSBM01001331.1, from coordinate 19,784,280 downwards.
GGAAAATCCCATCCAGGATATCAAAGGGTTGCCAATTTGGAAACTATGCAAGGCAATGAGCGAAAACATTTAGAGAAGCCTCACTTGGGTACCTAGAAATGGTGGTTGTATAAATTTATGGGAGGATAGAATTCTAAGCAACCCACCCCTCAACCTTTGCTAACTCTTTTAAGCACCATTTCATATTGGTATTTTCAACAATGAAGATGGATATGATGGAGAAAGCCAAACCTCCAAGAGAAACTACATCAATAGTGGGAAATACTTCTTATGAAATTAAGAGGACTAGCTCCAATTAGTAGAGATGTTCAAGACAAATGAGGATGTGAACTATAGTCTTGGGATTATATAGTTAAACAAGGATACATAATGAAAATAAATGAACAAACAAACTCCCCTAAAGCAATAGTTTGGAAAATAATATGGGGATGGGAATGCCTCCCAAAACTCCAAGTCTTTTGTTGGAATTTGGTTCATGGTAAGATTTTGGCAATTGAGAACCTCCAAAAAAGAGGCATCCAGGGCCCCTCCAAATGTTTTCTTTGTTCCAAGGAGGAAGAGACAATAGATCATTTGAATTAAAATTAATCAAACATTGTGGAGAAACCAAAATACAAAAGAAGCATGCACATAATAAGAGTCAATATTTACCTTGGAAGCCCTTTCCTATGAAAACCAACACCAAATAGAAATATATTATTACCCTTGGACAATCAGGACAAAACCAACCACTTGAGGCATTTTACAATGAAGTTATTTGAACCTTTAAATAGGCTTCATCACATAATACCTAGGTTACCCAAAACCACCAAACATAAACCCATTAATGACCAAATATACATTAATCTAATTACTACTTTACCAACTCAAGATTAACCTAAAATGTAATGCCTTGTTATGCTTTACTATTAGAACGTGAAAGATTTAAAAACTAGGTGCATTGATGTTTTGATTATTAGCATGAGTACGAGGTATGTGTATGCCGTAAACCACCAAACATAAACCCATTAATGACCAAATATACTTTAATCTAATTACTACTTTACCAACTCAAGATTAACCTAAAATGTAATGCCTTGTTATGCTTTACTATTGGAACGTGAAAGATTTAAAAACTAGGTGCATTGATGTTTTGATTATTAGCATGAGTACAAGGTATGTGTATGCTAGCTACATACCCACACCTCGAACGTACTGTGCTAGTATGCTTGTAGCTAATTATCCTTGATAAGTTGTTGTGTGGTTAATAAATTGTATAAGATTATGTTAATTAAAAGTTATTATATTAATATATGAAAGCTTAATCAAAGTAATAATATCTCTGGTTAATTTCATTAGTTAACTAAAGTTTTATGACCATTTGAAGTTATTTTAATTACATTATTATTAATTATTATAAAGGAGATTTGTCGATGATTTAACTTGGAACTAGAATTGTAAAAGTATTTGTGAAACAAGGATTTGATTTTATTTGGAAATGAATAAGTTTGGTTTGTTTTGATTTGTAAATTTAAAACTTAGATTGGATGAATTGCTTCTAGTTGAAATGTGTGCCAAGATCTTATCAGGTTAATATTATTTTAATCTAAGTTAGATTTGGATAGGGGTAACTTGGGGGAAAAGTCACCTAAAGTTATAAGAAGGGGGAGGAGAGATGATATGGGGATTCCTTCTGTTTGTTGTGTGGAGGCTGGGAAGATGGGAAGATTGATGTTAGAAAAGAAGGTTGAACTCTTGGGAAAACTTGTGCTGATTGTTAATAAACTTCAATGAAATTTGGAGACTACCACTACTATTCTTGGGGTTTTTGGGTTCAAGGGCTAGAAATACTTTAAGCTTTTCTGGACTAGGGAGCTGCATAGGCTGTTCCCAATGGATTGGAGGTTATACTGGTTTGGGGAAACTGTCAAGCTACTACTACTCAGTGATTGCAAGACTATAAGGAAGGACCTAAGGACTATTCAAGTGGGCATATACAGGTATTTATGCTTTATAAAAGTCATAAATGCATCTTACTCCATTATTGTTATGCTTGTTCTAAAAATAAATTTGAGTTAGATTGAGACCTATGTATTGAATGTGAAATCATGCTTTTGTAGGTGAATTTCATGTTAAGAGTTGTTCCGGAAACAAAAATGGAAATTTACAAGTTCATGTATTCTATTTATTGTTTTATGTAGTTATTGTTTGTAGAAGTTAAACAAAATTGCTTAACAGATAGTTGAAATTCAATAAAACAAAGAACATATAATATATATATATATATATATATACCCAATAATTGTATTAAATGTCCAAATTATACAATAGAGGAGAAGTTTAAAACTTTTGAGTAGGGTCCTTACACAAAATCCCCCCTTAAAACTTGACTTGGGATAAACACCTATCCCAATCAAAGTCTATAATCTTGTATCTAGGAATACAACATGCTCCCCCTTAATTATCACCTAGGTCTATGTCTAGAGTTTAAAGCAATGATTCAATAAACTAGGGGTATGCATGCCTAAATAGGTCTTAAAACCGTATTCCTATTTACAAATGTGATTAAATACAACTCTATACAAATGCTTACAATTGTAAGCTTGAGCATGTGATGCTTGAAGCATCTACTTGCTTCATTACCCACATCCCTCTTGCTCCAAATATAGTAATCCAAAACAAACACTCTTTAATTGAGTACTTCTTCATACATTGTCTTCCATGTGCTTCTTTCACCAATGCTTCACACCAATTCATTTAATCAAAGTCGATGATCTAGGGATTCTCTCATGAAAGATATTTACTCGTCCAAACATGGCTTTGATACCATATAAAATAAATAAATCAACCACCATGTGAGAAATAAAAATACACAATAAGCATGCACATACTATTGGCCAATATTTACTGTGAATTAAGCAATCAACTTAAAGCTATGAAATGTTTTTTGCATGATTTCTTATTTGATAAAGTGGCCTATGTAGCTAACATAATTTTAAACAAATTTTGTTCAAGATAGTGGGAAAGTTGATAAGTTGGGAAAGAAAGTTATATTTATGTGCCTTACAGATTTATGAAAAGAGGCACAGTGAAGGAAAAATAGTCTTTACAACTCTTGAGTATCAGAAAGTTGACGTGACAATGTCAAATGTATGGAAACTTAGACTAGAACAAGTCTTCATTTACTTATTGATGCATGAATAGGAAGCAGTTGAAGGAACATCTCTGATTTCTAATAATGATATCATATTTTAGTATAAGATAAATCAAATGAATGACAAGCTTGACTTGGAAAATTGTATAACATAATTAAGAACAAGAATATGCAAAGATGTATAGGAAATGGAATCCAAAACATAGAATATGGAGCAAAATACAAAAGACATTGTTACATTTTTAGGAATTACAGGTAAAAACATGATAAAAGATCATTGATAGGTTTTAAGAAGAATCAAGGAACTATAAGATAAAGCCATGATAGAGATAATTTCTATAGATTGTTCTTAAAGATAAGATGCTTGCAGAAAATAATACTATCATGGAACTAAGACATGATAAAGAGGAAGTAGTAAGGTAGGAAAATGATGAGAATGGAAATCTTGAAGTGCATAGAGAATATAAGAACATCAAGAGATGTAGAAATGCAAGAAAATGGAATAAGGAGCATAATAGAGAAATTGTTTTCTTTGACTTGTTTATTGCATGTGCAAATAAAAAGGATTGAGAAAAAAGGATGATCATTAAGAAGTATGGAAATTGTTATTCTTTAGTACTCCTATGTGCTTTAAAGTTGGGAGCAAATCTTAATCTCAGTTCATATTACCACCTTCAGACCTACAAACAAAGAGAGTTTGTTAACAGAGGATTAGGTAATATTTTGAAGAGTCTTGTAAGTGAGTTTCCCAAACAGTGGGATCGAGTACATAATTGTTGGGTTACAATACCTATTACAATGATTATGCATAATGATTCTTATAGTTAAACATAATTAGACAAAGGCACACAATAGATTCACATATTACACATAAATTACCCTGGAAACCTTTTACCAAGAAAAACAAGCAAACTAGTGAGCTAACTTATCCATTTTATTAACTTATGCATTTTAAAGATGGATTTTCTAATTCTTTATATGCAAAAAGAACCCCACTTGTGCACACATTAAGGAAATTTTTACCCCTTAGTATGCTCTGACCCGGAGGGAATCGCCTATGGGGTACGAGGGGTACGAGGGTGAGGTTTTTCAAATTGACCAGAACCAACCCAACTGAGATCAAATGCAAATCTAAATTTCTATTCATTTGTGGATCTGGGCGGTCCGGGGGGGGTGGTTATCCACCACGGATCCTCTCTTCTCAAGAATCCATACATCCCTGCAATCTTCGGCTTATCTTCTGTCTCTAGGTTCATTTTCCAACTTGAAAGGTTGCTGGATTTTGAGTCTCTTTTGCATACTTTTCTTTTATTCGGCGGGACCCCTATGATTCCTACCACTCATCTATTAGCAATGTCTTCTCTTACACACTCATCAACCATACATACATGAGTTTGAGTTATTACAGTCCTTCTATTCTTATACATTTCATCTTTCCAGCACATCCTATTTATAGATGTGATACACTAATTCATTATAACTAAATTATTTAGAACTAACTGCTCCATCACTAGCAATCCATAACTTCATAACGACTTTCAATTATTCTGTTATAGTCGACTTGACTGCGCCAACTTTAGTCAACCACCCATTGAGCTTGTTTTTCAAGATTATGTGTGCCTTTATGCCTATCAAATGCATGCGCATTCGACTATAACATCGACTGTACTGAGTTGACCACCCATGACTCTTGTCGACTAGTTGACCAATCTTCAATCGCCTGTCGACTTTAAATCCCACCGACGTAAACTACTCGATACTCACAGACTTTGTTAATGAGTCTACGAAGTTTATCTAGGTGTCTACCTTTCCCAACAATACTTTATGGTTCTTCACCATCTCTCTCACAAAATGGTATTGTACATCAATTTGCTTTGTCTTTGAATGGTATGATCAATTCTTTGCCAAGAAGATTCCACTTTGATTGTCACAATCCAACCTAACAAAATGGTGTTTGAACCCAAACCCTGCAACCAAACTACCCCTTTGCTTTCAAGGGTGGTTTCCATGTATTCGACCTCAATAGTTGACAATGCAACAACTGAATGCCTCATAGTCATCCAATTGACTGCTCCACCGAATAACTTGAAAACTTATCCATTGTTCGACCGTTTATGGTCGAAATCTCCAGCCCAGTCGAAGTCGACAAAACCATGTACATTGATTTTCTTGTTGGTTTTAGGTTTCCCTTGATAGCATATTGCATAATATGTCATGCCACACAGATACCTGAATACTCTCTTGACTGCAGTCCAATGATCCTTTCCATGTGTTGACATGTACCTTCTGAATAGTCTCACTGCATGGAAAATATCAGGTCAAGTACATACCATAACATACATTAGACTACCTACTACACTAGCATCGGGCACATGTGCCATGTACTCTATTTCTTCCCGTGTCTTAGTGCATTGTTCAACATATAATTTAACTCCTACAGAAATAAGGACCTTAACATGTTTGCATTGTTGCATGTTGAAGCATTTTAGAAATGTCTCAACATGTTTACTTTGATTTAACAAGATCCTTCTATCTGTTCGATCTCTCTATATTTCCATTCCAAGAATAAAATTGGTTGCACCAAGATCCTTCATGTTGAACTTGGAGGACAACTGCAACTTCACCTCCTCAATCAAATCCATTTTATTACCAACCGACAACATGTCATCAACACACAAAGCTACATATATAAAGTTATCATCGACTTTCTTGTTGTACACATAGTGATCAACCTAGCTTTTCACAAACCCCATCAATTGGATATACATATAAAACTTTTGGTACCACATCCTGGGTGATTGCTTTAAACCGTAGAGAGACTTCTTGAGCTTGTAGACCAACTCCTTTTCCCCTTTCACTATAAATCCATTAGGACGCTTCATATAAATTTATTCTTAAAGGCTACCATGAATAAATGTTGTCTTTACGTCCATCTATTCTATCTGACGATCAAATACTGTAGCTAAAGACATTAGTACCCTAATGGAAGTTAGCTTTGCAACAGGAGAAAAAATATCACCATAATCGACTCCCTTTGCTACCAGTCGATCCTTGTACTTCTCAGCTTGTTCTGTTGCATTCATCTTTTTCTTAAACACCCACTTACTACCTACGGGTTTCCTTCCATTTAGCAATGTGTCCAAATCCCACATTTCATTCTCCCTTAAGAATTCCATTTCCTCTTTCATGTTTTTTTTCCAGATATCACACTCTATTGAGTCAGTCGCTTCTTTGATTGACCTGGGATCACCTTCTATGGCAGATAATGCAAAATCAAAGCGAATATTAGGTGGACTATACCTTTCCAAATGTTGTTTTTCTCAACTAGACCTCTTGATGACCAAAGTGTGTTGTTCCACCTCTTCGTTGGATTCAACTAACTCAATTGACTCATGATTTTCATTGTTCATTCCAAACTCTATCTTTTATAGTTCCTTTTCTCTTATAACCTCTTCAACCCTGGAAGTACCCATAACTTCTTTGAATATCACAGCTCTACTATAAACTACCTTCCTTGTGATTCGGTTCCATAGCTTATACCCTTTCACTCCATTTTTGTACTCGATGAAGATGCATTTCTTAGACGACTTGTTAAGTTTGCTTCGTTTCTCCTTAGGTATATGCACAAAGGCATCATGCCCAAAAATTGTGAGATGTGCAAGAGAGGGCCTCTTACCATCCCATGCCTCATATGGAGTCTTATCGACCAGATCCATTGATGACAACCTATTTACTAGGTAGCATGTCATGTGGACTGCTTCTACCCACCATTCTTGTGCGATACCTACACCACTAAGCATGCTCCTTGCTTTCTCCATCAATGTTATATTCATTCTTTCAACAACTCTTTTCTCTCGAGGAGTGGATGGAGTTTTGTTTTGTCCAGATATACCGTGCTATCTGTAGAATTGGTTGAACACTTTACTACAGAATTCTCCTCCATTATTAGTTCTTAGCACCTTATAAATTTCCTTCCAATCTAGTTTTCTTTAAGAGTTTTGAACTCTTGAAACTTCTCAAAAACCTCAAATTTCTTCCTCAGAAAATACATCCATGTCATTCTAGATAAGTCATATATGAAAGAGACATAATATTGGGATCCTCCTAGTAATGGGATCGGTACTGGTCCAAACACATCACTATGTATTAATTCTAGTATCTCCTTAGCCCTAGTGGCCCTAGATGGGAATCTTACACGCCTTCGTTTACCATAAATACAATGTTCACAACAGTCTACGTCTAAAGAACAATTAGGGAGACATTCAACCATAACTTTGGTGTGCATAGCACAAATACTTCTCTCACCAATGTCTCCCATCCGTTGATGCCACAACATGGTCAAGTTGACTAGACAAGAAGATATGTCATTTGATTCAAACAAGACTGTATTCGCACATCCATTGGTATTCATTCTTTCCAATAGTTCGTATAGTGTTCCAGTTTGAACTCCTCTCATCAATACCATCACTCCTCACACCATTTTGCACAAATATTTCTCAAATACAGCCTACACACCTACATATCCCATCTTACTGACATATATCAGGTTTTGAGCCAAACCTAGAATATGCAACACCCCTGTAAGGGTTCCTCTCCTTCCATCTTTAACTATCAATCAAACTTTACCTTGTTCGGAAATCTTGGTCAATGAATCATCTCCTAGAATAACATCACCACTCTCAAATTTCTCATATTTGTATAGCCACTCTTTGTGTGGTGTCATATGACACAATGCAATAGAGTCAATCAATGAAGACTCACGGCCTAAATGCATACTTGTTGAGGCAAAATACACGTCCCCTTTTTCTTCTTGAGAAGACTTACCTCTAGTTGATTGTGTTTCCTTGGATCCTTTGTTCTTCTCGGCTCCCATTACATTGCAGTCTCTTTTATAATGCCCAACTTTACCACATTGCCAACATTTTATCACTGACTAACTTGGATATCTCGACATAGTCTTAGATCTATCACCTGACTTTGATTTTCTACCGAAGGATTTACCTTTTCCTTCGTCAACTGATCGACCTCTCACCATCAAGGCACCATGGGGGTCCTTTGTAGTGGAGGAAGTCAATTACAACATAAGATGGCAATTTCGGTGGTTGATCGTTGGTGTTGTAGACAATTGCAATAACTTTCCTAAGCGACCCGTTTACAAGACCTGCAGAGACACACAAGTTGGCTGTCAACATGACTTGTTTACCAATTGATAGTAGAACCTTGAATGGAAGTTGTTCATCATCTACTGAGGATTGGAGATGTTGTTTCTTTTGATCTACAAAGCAATGTGCAACTGGCATGTTAAGGTGTTTCAACATCTGTTTATTGTGCATTTCAACAGGGCTATTAGTTGCGTACAAATGAGTGCAGTTGTCAAATGTATGGTTCTCTTCATGTGAAAGGTTTGAGGTTGTTCTGGACATGAGGAGGGTCCAATCTTCAAGATTCGGTGTTGCATTTCGAAGATTAAGCAGTAGTTGGCGGAAGGAAACTTGAGAAGGGTTGTTCCCTTGTTGTCGAAATACAGTTGAAAGTGTAACGAAGGTGTCAAATGTGCGCCATAGACTATTCCCTTGAGATGCACCAACATACATGGGGATGTCCTTTATAGGGGGTAGTTGTCCAAAATCACCAAGGAATATGATGGAACAAACACCAAAGGGAGTTGTTGAATGGGAAGGGAAGGTTTGACGTAAGCGATCATCTATTCAAGAAAGCATTTTTGGGCCAACGAAGCTCATTTCATCAATGATGATGTACCGAATATGGCGGAATTGTTCTTGGAAGGACGAAAGGGATTGTCCTTCAAGAGGGTGCATCTCAACAATGGGTATGCGAAGAGCTGAATGGATTGTTAGGGCTTGTATGTTAAATGCAGCAATACCGGTTGGAGCTAGCAGGAGCAAGGGGGAAGGTGTATCGCTAGAGACAGGATGGAGTGCAGTTCTAATGCAAGATATTAAGAAAGACTTGCCTGTCCCCGCAGTGCCTTGAATGACCATTTTGAGTGGGGGAGGGTTTGTAGAACTTGTTGAGTGTTTTAGGATAAGGTCAAAGGCCATTCGTTGTGTGGGAGACAAGGAGGCAATAGGACCTGGAGATGAATAGGTGTCGTGGTGTATGTGGGAGGATAAACACGTGAGGTCAGTGAATGATATGGCTGTTGCATGAATGTGGGAAGGAATATGGTTTTCGGTTCAACTGTGTTCTTTATCAAAATCACGATGGCCAAGCATGTCAAGGTCATCAACATAGAGGTTGTTTCCAGGGCGGAGTTGGGAAAGCAATTCCCATTTATCCATAACAAGTGGTAATGGCAAGTGGTTAGAAGTAGAATTAGAGTCATCAGAGGGAGGTGTGTTGGGGGTTTCTGGTAAATGATCAACATGCCATGCAATGTATGTGTCTTTAATGCGAAGCCAATTAGAAGTTATTTCCAATTCTGTTGCTCCTATGTCATTGTGCAATGTGTGAAAAGGTTTTTATAGTAGGAGCTCACTCCAACAGAAGGAAACAAAGGCATCTTCAGAAATGTGTGGAATGCTAGTGAAGCGAGGAAAGACACAAACGCTTTTGGGAGGGTGGTTTGGTTTCCATTGGGAGTGCTTTCTACGAGATGAGAATGACCAAGAGCGTGCAGCTTCAAGAAGAGTAAGATGTTTGAGTGTAGGGGGTCGTTGCATGTAGGAAAAAATGAAGGTTGGTGTTGGTGGGGTATCAAGATAGTCATTGGAAATATGTCGGAAAACACTTTGGCTAACATTTAAGGAAAGAAATGAACGACTACAAAGACAAAGAGGGAGATTTTGGAGCATGTGGCATGTCTCTTGTGCACCAATGTCTCGATTGGAAACAGTTTATGATAGGAAGTGTCTTATTGGTTGCAGGATTGGTGCATCATGTGGAGTTGCATGTGCAATGCGATAAAGAAGTGCCTGGTAGGATTCTGATTTCGGCTCTGCCTTTGCTGCATATTTTGAAATATATTTGAGTACATCATGTCTAGAGAGAATAGGTTGGCAATCAACGTTAGCTCGCCAAATGGAGAGCATGGTAGGGTTGTGAATATTTAGGAGGGCATCATTCCTGGCAGGGTTGTATGTTTTTCATCCATTTGCATCAATGAATAACGAAGAGGTAGGTTGCAGTTTAAATGGAAAGCCATAACGACATTGAAGAGTTGACCCTTTTTTGCGGAGGCATGAAGACTCAGAACATTTTGTATGCCTTTGGACACAATTAACAAGTTCTTCGTAGTCATGTAAGTGATCACTTGCAAGTATAGAATGTGATCCAATGGTGCATGGATCATTTATAGTTGAGGATTGGAACAATGGGGTTTGAGAATGGTTGATGCGAGGATTCCATGTTGTAACAAACTTGTCAAAGTACTGTTTTGCATCTGCAACCCTAGCATCATCTTCCCAGTCTAATGTGTCCATATCGGGTGCATTGTCCATCCACAAGAAGCCATGTATATGTGCTGATCCTCTATGTTTCCATTCATATCTGCATGGAAAATATTAAGATTAGAAATTAAGAGTTGAGGTATTGAATACACTGAAATTTGATGGGAATATGGTTTGTTACAAACCTGCACCAATAGTCTTTTGTTGCAAGCCATTTTTGAAGAACTTCTTCTAGGAATATTTTGAATCTTTTCTCCATGTATTGAGATGCAACGTGTGGATTTGATATAAGGTTGCAAATTCTCCATTGGTACTATTGATGTGAAGCTGCTGGAGCGTGTCCAGGCATGAAAGAATGCAGTGCCATTTGGTGTCAGCTGTACTGAGCGTAAGGAAGAATGTTGGTGTTCCTTGCTATGTGATCATGTCAGTTAGTTCAACTCTGCTTTTGTTCCAGTAGGAGCGGGTCCCACGAAGGTTGGAGCCAAACCGCATGACTTGCTCAGCTATCTTAGCATTTGGTAATTCTTGTAATTGTTGTAGAAGCTCTGAAACCGCTGGAGGAAGTGTATCTTCAATACTACGTTTTACAAACACAGAAGCAGTAGAATGGCTGCGGTGGCGCATCATGAGATTATATATGTAATAATGAAATCGAAGATGTTGGCCAAATCGATTCTCGTGGTATCAAAGTAGGTGCAGTGCATAATTGTCAATACCAACCTCTTTAATGTGTGGTTGTTTAAGCATTGAGACTCCAGTGGGAAACAGGGTTGGGAAGGACATTGAGAGGAGGCCTATTGTGTTGTATTCATTGATAGGGGAAGTATCTACTGGTGGCCAGTCAATGCAAGGCGGAGTGGGTGCATTGCTTGTTGCTAAGAAGCGTTTGATTTCATCAACCTCAGTTCTACTATTTGTCTGGGTAGATATAAAGGAAGAGAATTGTTCTTCATGGGGTTCAAAGAATTTGGGTGACTGGATATTAGCATTTGAGGTATGCTCAGCAAGTAGGGTTTCCTCAGGTCTGATATGGCGAAGAAGGGAGGAAATGTCAGTTGGTTCAATAGGCAAAGAAGACAATGCAATTGAGTTAACTTGAACATCCTTGTAGTAGGGATCATTTGACAACTTGAATTGGAGAGCAACAAGAACACGTGTTCGACTAACAAAGAACTCATAAGGCTTCTTGTTAGGATTGCATTTATGAACAATAAGGATGTCAATGTTTGAGAGTAAGCGGGGGAGTAAAGTGGCAATGCTTGTAATGTCTTGGGGGAAGCTAATAGTGTGTCCAGAATAAGTATATTGACCCCCACGAGCATGAGTGACTTGTAAAATTGGGTTAACACGAGAAATGAGCATTTCTTCAACTTGAGTAAGGATAGCGAGCACAGGTGGTTGCACCCCAGGATCCATGTTGTTTGCCAAGGAGTAGCGAGGAATTTTTTTTCCCCAATGCATCGTGAACATGAAAATGCATTAGAAAAGTGCCTTGTCTTAATGGTAGGATAAGACTCCATGCATATAGAGCATACGTTCATGGGAGATAATTTGTCCAACCTTGTACGGAATTGTTGTTGTATACCTTGTAGGTGAATGTTTCCTTGATTGTTGGGTGTTGATGCAGACGATGTAGAGTGTCCGAGGGGAGGTTGGACAATGTCAAATGGAGCAGGGATATTAACAAGTTGGTGAGCAGCTTTATATAGAAGGCGTTGGCGCTTGTTGTTTTGTTGTTTCTTCTAAGTATATAGAACTCTTCTGCGTCCATTGATATGATCGTTGTGCTCATTTGTTGACATGGCTACAAGAAACATGTTTTTTTGGTTAAGAACTTAATAATGCATTTGTTTGAGGAGAAACATACTATATATTAAGCCATTGAATAAGCAAACAAAGGTAGATTGTTAAAGTTAAATGGATCGTGCATAATTTATGGTAAGTTGTTGCAAGAAACAAATGTGAATCGTTTTGAAAAGTGTTTATAAAGAAAATAAGTATAAAGTTGATAAATGAATCTTCATGTAAGCATAAATTTGAAAGTGACAAGATACGTTGCAATGAATATGCAATTTAACAAAATGTTACAGAAAAAGTAAAGCATATAATATTAAAGCATGCTCCATGATGCATAAAAGTATCATTTACATACCGGTGTTAATACAAAAGCTTGCAGTGGATAAGTAGCAAGTATGAAGTACAAAAAGGTAGAATTGAAGAGTAGAAACTTGTTGGGAAAGTGTTATGAAAGGCAGAGTTCAAAGTCTGCGAGCTACTGGACGTGTAGTACGCAAAATGGGTTCATTTCCATCAAGGGAATTGGTAGGTGATGATGATAAGGAAGCTTCCTCTGACATGACGAGCAACACCTTCAAGCGAGATGTTGAATTAAAAGTCTTTGTTCGTACAGATAAGGTCAAAAGGTATTTTCGAGCACAGACACGTTAAACTATTTCCAAAATAGATGTTGAATCATTTGAGAGAAGGCATAAATCTTTTGCAGAGATGCCCATCAGTTGCTGCGCAGAATCATCAAAAGCTATGACACCGTATAGTTGTCCAGTGGCATCCATTAGGTCAAGTTTGAGTATGTATCGATAAGCACACTCTGTAAATTCCCCATCACATTTTGCACAATGCCATACATTACCAACTTTGTGGGAATTTTTTTTCATGCATTGAATGCCATTGACAAACAAAGGACATGCAAGGAAATGAAAGTCATCGGTGTTAATATGGGTGATTGTAGCAATAATTGAATACCAGGTTGCTTTTTCAGAGGGTTGGAGAGCTTGAAGAGCAGAAATGGAAATGCGTTTGCAAGAGCTAGAAGAAGGCGAGGTGGATTTTCTACTCAAAGATGGCGAGGCTGAACGGAAACCATTGTCAATAAACCATGTTTGGAGAAGTTGAGCTTCCTCAATATTTGGGTTTATAAGGAGGTTGGTGTTGGATATGGTTCCAATGGTTTTTCCATTGAACTCAGTAACACACCCACCTTTAATTGCAAGGATAGGGGGAGTAGGAAAACCTCGAAGGATTGCAAGGTGGGAGCCCTCCATTGTGCAGCGATCACCCCAAAGTGTGATGTCTATGCTATACCCAGACATGTCCCTTAACCCAACTGTTCGTCGAATGCTTTCAGAGCCATCCCTTTTGCGTATAGTTGATGCAGGGGAAACAGAAATGACAATTCCAATAACGTCAACCATGGAATTGAGGGGTGTAGTTTTGATGTCATGGATAGATTTAAAGTGGAAGCAATGAAAAGGGATTAATGGACATTCTTCCAAACATGGTTGAATGGTTGACGAGGGGTTAAGAAAAACCTCGAAGGGGCTTCTCAAATGGTTGTATGTTGGGTTGGCCAATTTAATTGTGCCATTTGAGATAGTGTAGACTATGCCAACATTTATTTTGTCATATAATAAGGTGGCCAGTTCATTGAAAGCAGAGATATGAAGCTCATCTTTGGTAGCACTATCAACGTCAAAGCCAAAAAGTTGACCAGGCCCTTTTTGATTGGTGTAGGTAGTCATATTTGTTTTTGCAATAACTCGACCTTGAATGGTCCAAGTTTTGGTGGAAGGGTTGAGTGATGTAAAAGCAACAGGAGGTTCAGTAGGGTTTCCAATTGCATTTTGCGAACAAGGTATGATACCTGATGGGTTTTCGGGATCAAGAGTGTTGATTCTTGTAACATATGAACTGCTGGGGGAGGTAAAGTTGGGGGTTAAGTTGAAAGGTGATGGGTCTCCAACTATCGCTGTTTGCAATGTGACAATTTCGATTATGTCCAGTGCGATTGTCCTGGCAAGAAGAATTAAGGTAAGTAAGTAAAAGTAAAAAAATTGGTACATTTGTTGGGAGTGCAATTGAAATCAATTTGCAATAAAATGCAATAAGCAAACCATACGTCACATTATGCATAGTGTTGCATGTACACTTGATGACTTTGATGATTGAACTTGCTTGGAGTTGGTGGTTTTCCACAGCGCTATTGTAGCTACTTGGAAGCAATGTATCGTGGCTATGAATTCCATCTAAGATAGTGATTCTGTAGCGAGTAGTTGTTGAATTAAGAGAGCTTACTCGATCGAGAGCAACAACTTGTACAAGTGGTCATAGGTCAACAACACCATTCATTAGAAGTGAAACTGCATTTTCGGTCAATAGAGTGTCCATAATGTTGTATTGAAAATAGTTGCAATGCAAAAACAACTTGGAAAATAGATGAAATTAATATTAAGTGTAAATATAAAACATGTATGAGAACATGTAGAACATAGAAGAATAAACAAATGAAAGGTTTCAAATTGGTTTGCTTTTAGCAACGAACGTGCCTATTAAAGTAATAAGGAAACATGTACAAACAACATCAGAGATTGCTTATTTGTTTTTGAAACTTACATTGTTAGATTCTAGGTAGCAAGTTAAGAGCAATGAACTTTGTGGAATGTGAACAATAATTTTTTGTTAATTCTGATTCAGGTTGGGAATATTCCCTATGGGGAGTATTCATTTAAAAATTGATATCACGGTTGGTTATAACAGTACCATAGTTTAAGTGAACTTGGAACAAGTATTTTGAAAAAAGAAACCGGCTAAACATATCTACCATGAAACGAAGGGTACTCTGGTAGAAAGATAAGAAGTCAATAGGACTACTGAGTATATAGAAAATAGAAACAACATGGGTTAGTGCATAATGGTTGAAAAACTATCTAGTTCTCTTGTAGCTAGAAATGTTTGCAGGTCTTGTTTTGTGAGCTGTCTTGCGACCTTCAAGTGCCAAAAGATAGTAGGAACAAGAGTTTGTTTTATTGTTTAAGTGCCTATAAGGATGTTTTGTTAAGAGACTATGAAGTGGATACTGATTTGAAGTGTTCAAGCTAGTAATTTATAATAAGAAATAGTGTCTGAAATATATGATTGCATATATGTTAATAATATCATTTTGGTTTTCAGTCTATTGTTTTTGATGGGGCATTTTTTTTTTTTTTTTTTTGTGGATGTCTATTTATTTCTAAAAATCTATGGGGTGATTTTCAGTCCTTTAAGCCCTATTTTTAAGACGATGATAGAAAAAAGGGAAAATTGGATGCCCAAGTTTAGTGAACTTGAAGGAAAATGGAGCTAAACTTATCAAATGTTGAATAACAATTTGTAAAAAACCTATGATGAATGCTCATGTTGGGGGAGGTCGATAACTGTCTATCCAAGTAATGAAGGTTTGCTAAGTTTTTATTACTTTGCTTAAATCTTGAAGAACTAAATATATACCAGCAACAGTCCAGAATAGACAAGAAATTTCAGCAGGGTGTGAGTAGCAGGTATAGTTTATTTTAGAGCAGGAAAAACCTGTATAGTCTATTGTTTTTGATGGGGCATTTTTTTTTTTTTGCGCATGTCTATTTATTTGTAAAACTCTATGGGGTGAGTTTTAGTCCTTTGAGCCCTATTTTTAAGACGATGATAGAAAAAGGGAAAATTGAATGCCCAAGGTCAGTGAACTTGAAGGAGAATGGAGCTAAACCCCTTTTGAGTAAACAATATTTTGTTTATAAGAAGAAAAGAAATGATCCAATAAGAAGTAGTAATGATCAGTCAAATTGGAACTATTGTACCTATAATGGATGCTCATGTTGGGGGATACTCATAATTATGTTTACAGGTAATGAAGGTTTGCTGATTTTTGGATTACTTCTCTTAAATGTGATTTTTTCTTCAATTTATATTGGTAAACTTATCAAATGTTGAAGAACAATTTGTAAAAAAACCTATGATGAATGCTCATGTTGAGGGAGGTCGATAACTGTGTATCCAAGTAATGAAGGTTTGCTAAGTTTTTTGTTTTCAGTCTATTGTCTTTGATTTGTACCTATAATGGATGCTCATGTTGGGGGATACTCATAATTGTGTATGTAGGTAATGAAGGTTTACTAATTTTTGGATTACTTCTCTTAAATGTGATTTTTTCTTCAATCTATATTGGTAAACTTATCAAATGTTGAATAACAATTTGGTAAAAAACCTATGATGCATGCTCATGTTGGGGCAGATCGATAACTGTGTATCCAAGTAATGAAGGTTTGCTAAGTTTTTATTATTTTGCTTAAATCTTGAAGAACTAAATATATACCAGCAACAGTCCATAATAGACAAGGAATTTCAGCAGGGTGTGAGCAACAGGAATAGTTTATTTTAGAGCAGGAAAAACCCGTATAGTCTATTGTTTTTTATGGGGCTTTTTTTTCTTTTTTTTTGCGCATGTCTATTTATTTGTAAAACTCTATGGGGTGATTTTCAGTCCTTTGAGCCCTATTTTTAAGATGATGATAGAAAAAAGGGAAAATTGAATGCCTAAGGTCAGTGAACTTGAAGGAGAATGGAGCTAAACCCCTTTTGAGTAAACAATATTTTGTTTATAAGAAGAAAATAAATGATCCAATAAGAAGTAGTAATGATAATGGAAATTGGAACTATTGTACCTATAATGGATGTTCATGTTGGGGGATACTCATAATTGTGTATGCAGGTAATGAAGGTTTGCTAATTTTTGG
The DNA here is from genome assembly GCA_027924585.1 of Larix kaempferi. Taxonomy (NCBI): domain Eukaryota; kingdom Viridiplantae; phylum Streptophyta; class Pinopsida; order Pinales; family Pinaceae; genus Larix; species Larix kaempferi. The sequence continues at coordinate 19,767,172 of BSBM01001331.1, read as the reverse complement.
ATTACTTCTCTTAAATGCGATTTTTTCTTCATTTTATATTGGTAAATTTATCAAATGTTGAATAACAATTTGTAAAAAAACCTTTGATGAATGCTCATGTTAGGGGAGGTCGATAACTGTGTATCCAAGTAATGAAGGTTTGCTAAGTTTTTTGTTTTCAGTCTATTGCCTTTGATGGGGCATTTTTTTCTTCTTCTGTGCATGTCTATTTATTTGTAAAACTCTATGGGGTGATTTTCAGTCCTTTGAGCCCTATTTTTAAGATGATGATAGAAAAAAGGAAAAATTGAATGTGCTCAAGTTCAGTGAACTTGAAGGAAAATGGAGCTAAACCCCTTTTGAGTAAACAATATTTTGTTTATAAGAAGAGAAGAAATGATCCAATAAGAAGTACTAATGATCAGTCAAATTGGAACTATTGTACTTATAATGGATGCTCATGTTGGGGGATACTCATAATTGTGTATGCAGGTAATGAAGGTTTGCTAATTTTTGGATTACTTCTCTTAAATGTGATTTTTTCTTCAATCTATATTGGTAAACTTATCAAATGTTGAATAACAATTTGGTAAAAAACCTATGATGCATGCTCATGTTGGGGCAGACCGATAACTGTGTATCCAAGTAATGAAGGTTTCCTAAGTTTTTATTACTTTGCTTAAATCTTGAAGAACTAAATATATACCAGCAAAAGTCCAGAATAGACAAGGAATTTCAGCAGGGTGTGAGCAACAGGTATAGTTTATTTTAGAGCAGAAAAAACCTGAATTCTAAGAAAATGATAGAATCATTTACTGAAAAAGAACTATATTGGAAGAATCTATATTGGTAAACTTAGAGAACTGAATATATACCAGTCACAACAAAGGAGCAATTTATTTAGCAAGTCTAAAATTTCGCAGTATTTTAGAAGAGAGGACATGGTTTTGAAGCAAAAATCAGTAAAGGAGCAGAGGCAGTAGCAGATATAGGTTATTCCAGAACAGGGATGAACACAATTGTGAGAAAATAAAATAATTATTTTGTGAAATGGACAAGTTGTTTGGGAGACAAAACATGTTGCAACAGAAAGAAGAACACGAACAGACAGATCAACTAATTTTAACAGGGAGTGAACAAGAGGTATAGGTTACTTCAGAGCAAGGAAAAACACAATTGTTAGTAAGGGTGAACAACAAGTATAGGTTATTTGAGAATAGGGATGAACAAGGAATTTGAAGAGGGAGTGAACAGGAAGTATAGGGTTACTTTAGAGCAGGGAAAAATACAATTGTTAGTAAAGAAAAGAGTTATTTCCTGGAGTGGACAATTTATCTAGGAGACAATATCTATTGCAACAGAAAACATTTGAAACCAGTAAATAAATGACATGTATGATTAAATTATGACTTTAAATGTTGAACATACAAGTAAAACAAGTAAATAAACCACAGTCTAGACACCAAACAAAAAATATGAGTTATTATAACAACAAATATAACTTTGGTTCAGAAAAGAACCTTGATTTTCAGTAGAAAACAAGAAGCTTTATCTCGAGAGTGAAGAGCTTGGTTGAGATGAAGAAAAAACTAAGACACAATAACAATAGAAAACAAGAACACAATTTTGACAAAATTAAAGAAATAATTTCTGGAATGGATAACTTCTTTAGGAGACAAAACCTGTTGCAACAAAAAGCAGAATAGGAACATAGACAAAGAAAAACACAATTGTGAAAAGGGAAAAACACCTCAGAGCAGGGAAAATTACTTTAGAGGTGAAAGTTACTTCAAAGATAATTCTGACAATGCAAGGCTATTCCAAGTACGAGCTACTACATCTGGGCTAAAACCAATTGCTTTACAAAGTCGTTGACGACCTGGTTAATCAAAAGGAAGAAATATCATGGTCTTAGAAAGCATACAATAAAGCATATATAGACAAAAATATACATTAGACAATAAAAGATACATTAAGAATAAGAGACAAAACCTGTTGCAGCAAAAAAACATAATAGGAACATAGACAAATTAAAACACAATTGATTTTCAGTAGAAAACAAGAAGCTTTATCTCCTGAAGAGCTTGATTGAGATGAAGAAAAAAATGAGACACAATAACAATAGCAAACAAGAACACAATTCTGACAAAATTAAAGAAATAATTTCTGGAATGGATAACTTCTTTAGGAGACAAAACCTGTTGCAGCAAAAATAAGAATATGAACATAGACAAAGAAAAACACAATTGTGAAAAGGGAAAAATCCTCAGAGCAGGGAAAATTACTTTAAAGGTGCAAGTTACTTCAAAAACAATTCTGACAACGCAAGGCTATTCCCAGTACGAGCTACTGCATCTGGGCTAAAACCAATTGCTTACAAAGTTGTTGACGACCTGGTTAATCAAAAGGAAGAAATTGCATGGTCTTAGAAAGCATACAATAAAGCATATATAGACAAAAATATACATTAGACAATAAAAGATACATTAAGAATAGGAGACAAAACCTGTTGCAGCAAAAAAGCAGAATAGGAACATAGACAAATTAAAACACAATTGTGAAAAGGGAAAAACATCTTAGACCAAAGAAAATTAGTTCCGAGGAGGGAAAAACACAATTGTGAGTAAAAAAATAAGATTTATCTAGGAGAAAATATTTGTTGCAGCACAAATGTCAGTGAAGCATCGTTTCATCTTAAAGCAGTAAATAAATAAGATTTATGATTAAATTATAACTTTAAAGGTTGAACATACAAGTAAAACGAGTAAATAAATTGCAGTTGAGACACTAAACAAGAAATATGAGTTATTATAACAACAAATATAACTTTGGTTTCAGTAAAGAACCTTGATTTTCAATAGAAAACAAGAAACTCGATCTCTTGAAGAGGGTCGTTGAGCTGAAGAAAAAACTGAGACACAATAACAACAGTAAACAAGAATACAATCACATAAGCTTCATCCATCCAAATTTATAAACGATTGAAGCTAAAGGCGGTGCATTGGTGTCTGATCACATTTAACCATTGTTGCATTGAAATCTGTTCTCGTATTTGCAGAAGATAGAATGTGCAGAAGGTCCAATCCGTCAAATTCACAAATACGTCCATAGGTAGAAATGAGTACTATTGAATCAAGATTCATAAATTCGTAATCGAGTAGACCCAAAGAAATAAATTTTGCCGTGGCAAACCCGATGGAAAGTTGTTCCATGTCCAATCCGTAATTGAATGCTCAACTGTAGAAAAATAAATCTATTTCTCATAATATTTGTTCATGTAGAGTTGCATCAGTTTGTTTTAATCCGTAAATTGTTAAAATAAATGAATCCATAGTCGATATTAATGCCACCGGAGCAACATAGGAGATACTGATAGAATAAATTCAGAGATACATTGTATTTGAATACATGGATCATGATCTGACTGATTTAGCTGAGAGACCAGGAATGCGCTTTACTGTTCCTCAGATTAAGGTATGAGATTGATGAAAATATGAATCGCAAGATCATTTTGCAGTGACGAAAATGGAAACCTAACCAATAGAGTAATCACGCTGGTCGGCGGTCGCTGAAGAGATCAGAGGAAAACACTATTTGCGGTTGGCTGTGTCGTTGGTCGGCGGTCGGTGGTCACTTTGCAATGGCAAGAAAAACTAAAAGAGAATGTGCGAACCACTTGCACTGGTCGCCGACGAGCTGCGACACGGTAAAGTTGAAAATAAAGGACCAATAGAGTAGTCACGTTGGTCAGCGGTCGCTGACGAGTTGGAAGGAAAAACTATTTGTGCCTGCCTGTCTTGCTGGTCGGCGGTCGCCATGCAAGGCCTAAGAAAACTAAAACAGAATATGCGAACCGCTTGTAATGGTCGCTGGTGACCTGCGACATGACAAAGTTGAAAACAAACGACCAATCGAGTAATCACGTTGGTCGGCGGTCGCTGACGAGATGGAAGAACAAAATGATTTGTGCCGAACAAAACGATTTGTGCCTGAGTGTGTCGCGGGTCGGTGGTCGGCTGTCTCCGTGCAAGGCAAAAAAAAACTAAAAGAGAAATTGCGAACCGCTTGCACTGGTCGCCGGCGAGCTGCGGCATGATAAAGTTGAAAATAAAGGGTGAAATTGGTCATTCAACGAGACAACATCGCGTCGCAGAAGGCAAGTCGCGGAGAAGCATTGCCATCCACGTGGCAAAATTCCATTCGCTCCATGAGCGAGGAATCTTGCTGATGTGGAAGTAATGCTTCTCCTTGGTGAACGCCTATGGCGTAATTATCTGTACATATATGGCCGGTGTGGCTAGTAAGTAATATCATTAATTATTGACTTCATTGTATTAATGGTTATGAATGCAACTCTATTAATTTTAACACTCCCATCGTACATCTATATATATATATGTGGGTATCCATTAAATTGGATTTAATAGTAGAGTTGAATTCAAGCTTATAATGAGCATAACCATAATTTTACTGGCATTTGAATACATCTATTTACTTTATTAAACTATTGGTTTTAGATGTTTACAATCTGCGACTTGTTACAAGATTTGTCTATTTGTTCATTCTTTATAATTCAATAAACGAAGAGGGTTTCTACGCCCTATTATTCCTCATTCATTTATGGAAATAATAATAAGGATTTCTCCTTTAAGAGACTTGTTACATGATTTGTCTATTTGAGAGGTTTTATATTACCCGTTGACGAGAATTATCATCCGGCAAGTCTCAGCGTCGACAGCTGCAACAAAGGCATATTAGAAAAGGTTTCCTTGGAATCAAGAAAACAATGCTTCCATTTCTCAAGAACCTTATCCCTATCGACCCTTCATTTCACGACTGCCTCCCTATATGGTATTCATTCTAATTCCTTCTTCACCTTAAACGTTCAATGGAATCACGTGAACCAATGTTTTCAGTTTATAAGCCCCACTCATTAATTCCTATGCAATATTTGCTCCAGGTCCTGCGTTATTTCATTTATGAACATCAATTATTGCACTATGGAAATTGCATTTATGGATTCAGGAGGAATGCTTATTTTCTAGGTTTTCTCTTTCTAGGCTACAGTAAAAGAAACAAATAGGAACCTGCTCTCTGTCAAGTTCATGAGAGAGGATGGCTCATTGGAAGGCATACTTATTTGGGGTTCTGGGATAACCTCTAGAACTTGAACTTTATAAAGAAAAACATGTTCTCAAGCCTTTCTGGGGTACCTATGATAGATTACTCATATGGGTATTGTTTCCTTCGGGGAATTATAAAGCAAGCCCAACTTGATAATAAAAAATGTGTTCTATGACTTTTTCCTTCGTAAGATTGAGTGTCCATGTACACTATTAGCTATCTTATTCTTTATTTCCTTCCTCACCCTCCTTCGTCGGCCATCCTTCCTTTAAGTGTAAAATTGGAGAGTTATAAGGGTGAATATAGTGGCTATCCCGCCCATTCCTCAGTTGACTACCTTTCGTCGAGTTTGCATTAGGCTCAAATTTTTATCTTTAATTCCAATTGTTTGTATTTGAACTTGATAAAGTATACGCAGTTTACATGTTCCTCATATGTTTTAATATTACCTTTCTTACATGATAAATATGCTGCCTCTAACATTATCATGGTTGCTTTATTACTCAAATTGTTGTAGTCGCGGGGTCATGGAAACACCGACCCCTTCGTATAATTGAACCTTGACTTGAGTTTGGGTAAGTGTATTGAAATTTTTATAGTTTTAGTTGTCAGTTTATAAGCCCCACTCATTAGTTTCTATGCAATATTTTCTCCAGCTTCCTACATTATTTCATTTATGAACATCAATTTTTGCACTATGGAAACTGCATTTATGGATTTAGAAGGAGTGCTTATTTTCTCGGTTTTTTTTATTATCTAGGCTACAATAAAACAAATATATAGGACTTACTCTTTGTCAAGTTCATTATCTTCTTAGTCTCAACGGTAATCATCGGTTTTCATATAATTTCTCTTCATTCAAACTTAGCCATGAGATTATTGGCCTTGATTGACTTGGGACATGATTTCATGCCTGCATGTGCCAGTTGAATTTAGCTTATTGAAGGATGAAGTTTTGTCTCTTGTTACATATTGTTGAATTTTTGGCTATGGTAAATCTGAATGACAGTAAATTTCTATAGTAAAATGCATGGTATGATCTCTTTTATTGAGCCAAATTGACCTCCCCTTTTCTTTCTGCATTTTGATAATGTGATTCTGCATTTTGATAATGTGATGGATTGATTATCCGTTGGCAAGGTTACCGAATATCTTTGTTAATTTGGTGAAAATGCCACCACAATTTTGCAGATGTATTACCTCATTAATCAAGATATGTATATGCTCCTTTTTTGCTAGCAAATAACCACTTCGGGATTTAATATAATTTGATGACTTGGTGGTCTGATGTTTCTTTGTCAATTTGATATGGTAGAATAACAATAATCAAGGCAACACGTAGTATTCATCAACTTAAAATGCGACAGTGATTAGGATTACTATTATTTGCAAAATGTAGTTTGCATAACTATTATTGCTTTAAGATAGTGCACGCCACTCCAATATGCTTTTGCCGCTAAATGAGATAGAATTGTGATTCCTTATTCTGGAGATTCGTGTCACGTTATCCATCGTGACAACCAACCTAAATCTTAAATTTTACTGTTGAAAAATAACCGCAACCTCCATAAAATTCTCTCCAACTCTGCATTGAATTCGCTCTCTACGGGTCATCAAAACTATCTCAAAAATTGGTTTCATTTAAATCTTGATCGATAAACCCTATGTGAACTCCATTGAAATTTATACACTATCAGCCACATTAGTTTTGGGAATCCATTTCCATAAAGCTTCTTTTCACGTAATCATTTTACTATTTAACTCCATGCAAAAAAGAAAGCATAATGTTAAGCACAATATCCTCCAAAATCGACATTCAAAATTAAGTATACCAATAAATTATTATTGCCGGATGATAGTTCTTTCCATTATACATACTTAAAACTACATTTTCAAAAGATCCGTTTGTAATGTTTTTACACGTGTAGGTTTTCTTTTAAAAAGAACACATTAATCAACCGACCGCACCAGGATCTCACACTTTGCAATCTTTTCTTTATTATAGCATCAGCATCAACATTATAGACTCAAACTAGTGGATCGACCTCGGTTTGCGAAGTTCATCACCACTGTCACTCGACTGAGCGCCTGAACACAATGTCTTGGGTCCGTTTAGCTTTCACAATTTACCGAAGGCATAAAGTTACTTGCAGGCTCCTGGGAGTCCCAAGATATGTCCACTAGCACACCTTACACAGACTCTATGAATATACAGAGACGGGCTTCAGCGTTCTGATGCTATGTTATACCCAACTGGGAAACTAGCAGAGCATAATGGCTTCGACTTTCACACAGAGCTTCCAACTACTGGAACAGCTCGACACTCTACTTGCAGAGCTCTTAACCAGCTCAATGCACCTAAGACTCGATGATCCAAATGAGCTCCGGGACCTTGTATTTATAGCATTGGAGGAGGTCATCCAGTGAACACAAACTCACACCAACCGGTGAAAAAGCAAGATTCCAAGGACATGGTGGGACAACACCACATTTATCTCGTCCCTATGAGGCAGCGCCATGAGGGGACTTGGAACCGACAAAGACTGACCCATGCCGAAAGTAGATTCTATGGCCGACAAATCATGGCCCACGCAAAAGCAAAGATACCATTACAATGCATCGGGGAAAAAGCATCTCGAGAAAAGAACAGGCCACATGGCCGATAATACAAAGTGGAGCTATTTAATCCGGCCCACTACGGATTCCATTATTACAAAGCAAAAATACGGACCAATGGCTTCATTCCTCGAAAATAGTTTGAGCGATCAATCAGAACATGATCCGCATACACAGCGAATTTCTTCAAAGCCAGGGGGTCCACAGGGCACTCCGTTGCACACACAAGACATGACACCTTCATCAAAGAGATTCTCCTCGATCTCTCTTTGTGCCAAGTCATCTTCCCAGCTGTAAGGTTGGGAATCACAATTTTTCCAATATTCGTCCTCTGGATAATCCACTTCGGGATACAGGAGATCGCCGAAACATCTTTCCACATCAGATCCATGTAAAGCATCATTAGAATCATATAAGAATTCTGAAGCAAACATTGATTCTACACGATAATTTAAAGGTAGTGTTCTTCTATGGATCTGGGTATCCAACATGTTACCCTGAGCATCTCTTTTTATGAATTTCTGGGTTATATTCACACAGTGCTCAAGTGGTGTGTATCTACCACCATGGTGTCTTAAGATGAACTTGAACCACATATTGTGTTGATCTGCTGCCTGCATATCAGCTTCTAGATGGAGAATAAAATTAGCTCTTCTGTTGAGCCAATCAGTCCTGGGGCAAAACTTATCCAAAAATACCTCTGTCCATCCAGACCATTTCTTATTGCGCATATTACCAGGGTCAGCGCAAATCACTATTGTAGTCTGCTCTCTACAGAACTGGAGGATGAGGTTGTATGAGGTCTATGTGAGGTTTCCCTCACCGATATCCACATACCAGACTAGTCCATCTTTTTCGTCATTACAGTCCACCCATAATTCTTTGCATTTTCTTAATTTCTCACCTGCTTTTTGAAAACCATTGAAGGCTTTCTTTTCCCATCGCTCGAGAATCTGGAGCTTGCATGGACTTGTCTGAATTTCTCTGATCAAAGTTAGACTGAGAAACTTTTCAGCCTGATGTCTGTCAGCATAATCAAGCAATTCTTTGCGCTCTGCAACAGAAAAACTATTATCCCATGGTTTCAGAAATAAAGCATTTCTGGGCAGCTTTTCTTCATCTGGCATAGGGCCTTTACCCTTTTCATCTTTAACACCTGAACTGGAACCTGCTGAAAACATATTAAGACTGGGAATTTCTTTCTGCACATTTTCCCGAGTTAACATGTCAGCAAGACAATTTAAATAACCAGGCTTGTAAACTATATCATAATAAAAATTTGACATCCAAATGAACCATTTTAAAATTCTGCTACTGTTCTCTGCCATAAGATTTTCATTCTTAAAAATACCAGGCATAATCTTCAAGTCAGTTCTAATAGTAAATCTGACTGGTTTTAGGTAGAGAATGAAATGGTTAACAGTCTTTTTTACATCCAATATTTCCTTATGGCTGCTGGGATAATTCAACTATGCGCCTCTAAAAGAACCAGACGCATATCCACAGATATTCTCTTTCTCATCAATCTTCTCAAGCAAAACACCACCCCAGGTAGTGTTTGACGCATCTGTCTCAATAATTAACTTACCAACTCCCTGAGGAAGATGAAGAGCTGGTAAATATTTGACTCTGGCTTTTATTTGCTGGACTGCCAGTGTCATCGCATCAGACCAAGCTGCAGGCTTCTTTTTAAGTCTTTGCTGCAGACAGTGAATGTCAGAGGCTTGCCCTCTATAGAAAGGTCTTATGTAATTTAAACAACCAAGGAATCTCTAGAGCTGGGTTTTCTCCATAATTTTATCCGGAAAGTGATCAAAGGATTTCAATACATGTTCCTGTAACACAACTTGACCACCCTTAATATGGAGACCTAAAAAATCCATTTCTGTCTTACCAATTTCCATTTTTGTCGAAGACAGAACTAAACCATGTTTAAACACCAGATCATAAAACTGCTGTAGATGCTTGAGGTGTTCCTACAAATTCTTGGAACAGATTAAAATATCATCTATAAAAACAGCTAGCCATGGAATGTCTCTAAATATATCCTCCATACGTTTTTGAAACTCTGAAGGTGCATTATTGATTCCAAAAGGTAGGACTTTCCATTGGTATTGTCCATGAGGGACAACAAAAGCAGTTTTGTATCTGTCTTTGGCCTCTATACCAATTTGGTAGAATCCGGACTTTAAATCAAATTTGCTAAAGATAGTGCAACCTGTAATCTTTTGTAGCAAACTTGCTTTATCAGGCAAAGGATACCTGATCTTCTGTAAAACAACATTTAGTGGTTTGAAATTGACCACGAATCTTGGCTTACCTCTTTTCTGCTCTGAATGCTTGTTGACAACAAAAGCACGACAAGCCCATGGGCTTTTTGAAGGTTCAATTAACCCTTTAGTCAACAACTCTTGGATTTCTTTTGAGCAGAAATCTCTTTCAGAAGGGCTCATTAATCTTGCTGAGGCTTTCATTGGCTTCACCTTCTGCGAAGGATCTAATGGGAGAGAGACAAAGTATTTCTCCCTAGTCCAGAAAGCATTTGGGCTTTCTGAGCAGCAGTCTTTCTTTATTTTTTCTGTTATTCCTACCAAGAATTTCTCACTGTGAACTTCTGCATAGGAGATGCAACATTCCATTTTATTCAAGGAAGTTTTTGAAGAAACCAGAGAATCGGCAGAACTGGGTAATGGCTTGCAATGCTGTACAAACTTGTGACTCAATGGAAGATTGACTGAGTGATTATTAACTGTACATATAAACAACATTTTCTGAGTATCTATGGAAAAAGGACTGACCTTCATCAAGAACTCAGAACCAAGAACACAATCTTCTCGGACTGCATCTAACCTAAAAAGGGAAACTGAATTCTTTATACCTGACAAAGCAACAGGGAAATCCATGATTTTACCAGTTAAATAAACAGGAGTACCTTGAGTGGCTGAACCAAATTCTTTTGTTTTCTCCCAGTAAAATGATGGAATCGCATTACCTCTAGCTAGATTGAATTGGCAACCTGAATCAATTAAACATTGAATAGGATATGGTTTGAATTCATCCGGGCAAAAGTCTAGGGTAATGAATAGTTTTGGACCTGACAGAGCACCAAGCAAACTGAGACTCTGAGACTTGGGTGAGGGAGATCTTTCTGGAGAGGACTCAGGATATGATTCTTTGGGTTCAGGATGACCACATACTCTTTCTATTTCTTTTGACAATTCTTCTTCTGATGACGGATCTTTTTCTTGGATTAGTACCACCGGAGCATGTTTTATGGCATCTGCTTCTTTTAGCAGTTCCTTTATCTTGGTCTGCCTCTCCTTCAACTGCATTCTCAAAAGCTTCTCTCTGTCTCGTCTATGAAACTGTCTGTCAGTATGGCTTCCTGGATATTCTTGATATATCTCTACAGGATTATAGTCAATAGTGGCTTTTGTCTTACCTTTGGCTTGTTGCATATCATGGAGCTTTTGCTGTAAAGCCTTTTTCTCTTCATGCAGTTCAGTTCTTTCAAAATGCCTATAAACAGGAATGGATGATAATTGCAAATCAATAGAAGCAATCTGCTTCTCAAGCTGGTAAGGAGTTGGTGAAGAACTTGAAAACATATATAAGGAAAAATCAAAGTCTGGCTTCTCACACCCCCCTAAATGTGGCTCAAGATCGGATTCGAACTCAGAGGAAGAAGACTGAGATTGACCACATTTAGCTAGGACATGGTTATCACTTTCACTTTCTGTACAGGAAGAAGACTTAGTAACAGAATAGGGTAAATAAATGATCTCACCAGAAGGTTCTGGAGAGTCGACTGAAACTTTGTACAGATCCCACCAGGTTGAGTCAAGGGTTTTACAGAGTGTAGCTAACCTGGGTTTGGATTTTCTTTCAGGGCACTTGCTTGCCCAATGTCCAGTTTTACCACAAATAAAACAAACATCACCTTTGCCCTTCTCATTCCTTCTTTTCACAAATCACTTTGATTTATGATACGATTTTTTATAGGGATTTTTAGAATATTTAAACCGATGTTTGGACTTATGCTTGTATGATTTATCTGGATGATACCTGGACTCAGAGGTATAGAACTTCTTATGTTTATTTTTCTTCTCACAATGGCAACCTCCTTTGCCAAATTGACCTCTATTATGGGCTCCACACCCCCAATCGGGCATACCTGCTACATCCTTGCAGAAGGATGCTGAGAACTTCTTTTGGTGCCTCTTGAAGTCTTTGCTTACTCTTCTCTCAAGACAGTGGTCTTTCCATGTTTCCAAAATATGATTATGTAACTGAGCTAAAGATAGACTTCTTAATTCAATCTTTTTGTCCTTGAGTGCCTGCTCTACAGCATCAGGCACATGACTGGGAAAGCTTCTCAAATAATGTTTGAGATAAGCTGGATTACCTGATTTTCCAGAGGAGATAAGTAATTTCTGCATATAACAGAAATATTCTTAAACCTTACTCAGATCACATAGCCGGGCAGACATAAACAATGAGGCTAAATGATCATAATCTTCTCCTCCCTCTAGACCATAGAATTCTCTGCCCAATGCAGAGAGAATCTGTTCATCTGCATCATCCGCAGATAACAAATCGTTCCTTGTTTCCTGTGGAAACCATCGCCACCATTCATAAGCGAGTTCGGATAAACCAGCAATCAACTGGGTTCCCAACATTTGACCAATTAGATTGTGATCTTGCTGTTTTTTGTACAGTGTCCAGTGGGTTAGCAATTGAATTGCATTTTTTACTTCTTCTCTAGACTGACATTGGATATTTAGGACTGGCTGTTCAGGCATCTGAGAAATGAGATAATTCATGGAATTAATCCCAAAAGAAACATGTTTGACAGGGGGAATAGATGCAGAAGTTGCATCTGGCATATGAGTATCAAAATGTTCTTGATGTGGGGCTTCAATTCTTCTTTTGTTAGAAGATTCTTCCATCATATAGAGATTAGTGACATGTTTTGGATCAAGCACAGGCTTAAAGGCTTTGAACTCGGTGATCCATTCTTCTATATCTTGTTTAATTGCATCACTCTCATCGAAATCCCATTCCGGTTTCTCTTCATCAGGAATGACATTGAATTGACCTAATGAAGCAGACTTAGTATGACCCTTTCTAGCAAGTTTCAAAACATGATCAGGAACAATATAATGTTTTTCTCTTAGTTCTTGTGTTTTTGAGCTCAAATCACTCAACACTGCTAGTCTCCTTTCTAGTTTCTGAGAAGCTTCTTGAATAGCTTTCTCTATCTGGGTCGTATCATGCAACACATGATCTAATAACTCAAGCTTAGTGATGACTTTGTCTAATTGGTCTCTTTGCTCAGCACAACTATGTTTCAATAACAAGATATCATTAGCCATGTCATCTAAATTCCTTGCAGTATGGAGTCCCTGCAAGTTACCCCAATTAGCCATTTTCATCTCATCTGAGACAGATTGATCTGCAGCTGAAGATTTAGTATGCAAGAATTCTCTTCTAGTCAATCCATCTTGGGCATACTGCCGGAATGATCCTTCTGGCAGATTTCTACCAGGCACAAATGATTTTTGGCTAGCAGTATTTGTGACTTCCATGCCTGACTTTTCTCTGGGTAAAGAGAACATTCCCAGAGTAGGAAACTCATGTTGTTTATTTTTATGTTGGAGTTTTTGTTTTATTTTCTGACATGCCTGACAGGCGGCATGTTGACCTCTATGTTCAAAATCAGAAAGACCTGTGAAAGAAGTATTTTGAGAATCAGAGGATGATATAGGAGCTTTGGATTTAGACTCAGCTATATACTGTCTACTAAGCTGATCTGACATTGCCTACAATTTGGCATTATTGTAAGAGGATATTGAAGCTGATTTGATCAAAGGGGGACCAAATCTTTGGATTGGTTCTTCTTGGGTTGTACGGAAAGAGTTAGAGGCTTCATCGAAAATAAGGGGTTGCAGATTGTATGAAGCAACTAATTTTTCTTGATTTCTCAGTTCGGTGTATTTCAGTTCCCATGCAGTAGGATAGGTAATGCCTGTCCAGTTAAAGGTGATAGGAGTGGCATTTTTGGACTTAACATTGGGTTGCTCCACCACGCTGGAGTCTGCTGAACTCTTATGGACATGGGATCGTAACTGAGGAAGTGTGTCATTTCCAAAACGTACACAGACACCGCCCTTGAGTTGGATAATTCGGGAACCATTTTGCATGTCAAATCCTCGGGGTAGAATGTAAGCTTTAAGGAGATTATAGATGTGGGGATCATCTAAGCTTACAGAAAACTTTGGATAAACAGTACCAAAGGCTGGGCCATCATGCAAGGGAGCAGTAAAACCTCCAATAACAACATCAGAAAATTTATTATGTCTAGTATCTACAACACAACAAAGGGAAGAAAGTGCAAGACGTGGACGTACCAAAGGACCAAGCCCTAATTTGATTGCTCCAAAATGAGCATATGTGAACTTTTTAGATTTTGCCCAATCTATCTGACTTTTATCTAATAAATAAACAGGAGTACCTTGAATGGTTGAACCAAATTCTTTTGTTTTCTCCCAGTAAAATGATGGAATCGCATTACCTCTAGCTAGATTGAATTGGCAACCTGAATCAATTAAACACTGAATAGGATATGGTTTGAATTCATCCGGGAAAAAGTCTAGGGTAATGAATAGTTTTGGACCTGACAGAGCACCAAGCAAACTGAGACTCTGAGACTTGGGTGAGGGATATCTTTCTGGAGAGGACTCAGGAGATGATTCTTTGGGTTCAGGATGACCACATACTCTTTCTATTTCTTTTGACAATTCTTCTTCTGATGACTGATCTTTTTCTTGGATCAGTACCGCTAGAGCATGCTTTATGGCATCTGCTTCTTTTAGCAGTTCCTTTATCTTGGTCTGCCTCTCCTTCAATTGCATTCTCAAAAGCTTCTCTCTGTCTCATCTATGAAACTGTCTGTCAGTATGCCTCTGAGTGCAAGAAAGGACACAACACGGTAATCTTAAAGTGATTATTGAGATTTTATAATGTGTTAATCTAATAAAATTTCCTTTGAACACAACATTAGTAGTAGTAGAAAGGTCTATAATATTTTTAAAGAAAGAACTTTAAAATATACATGATTTTATAGATGCTACAATAAAACTAATGCCTAAATCATTCAATCCGAGAAAAAGTGTGCTTAATTGCCTTGAATTTAGGAATACTTTAAAAATAAGAAAAATAGCGGCAAAGCAGCTAGTCCTTGCTCTAAAATAATGTTTATAATTTGTTTAATCGTTTACAAAAATTTTAAAAAATTATTATAAAATTTTAGTTAAGTGATCACAATTGCTTCAAATGTAAAATAGAACATTTGAGCTGGTCCATTATTTGAAATAGAATATTCAAAATTTCTCATTATTCGATTTATTGCATTTAATGCAAAGTACTCAAATCTTTGCATTAAAAGTTAAGTTGGACTTTTGTTGGCTTGACGTTTTAAGTTTAAGCACTACTCATTGATCCTCAAATTTGATTGCCAAAGTTTTGACATTGGATCCTAAAAAACTTGTCTCATGTAATTATAACAAAAAAGTTTGTGACACTTTATCAATCATCAAACATTCCTTGGCTGACATGTATAAGTTCTCTGATTATCACTATATCATGTCAATGAGCGTTGAAAGCCTAAATTCTCTCAGACAATATACTATGATTTTAATAGTATTACTATGGCCAGGCAAGATATTGACCAAACTTACACTACAACAGAGCCCCATAAGCGATACACGATTGTTCAAGTATTCTGAATAGCCATAATTTGAAGTTTCAATAAGTTCTTTATTGAAATTTTCTTTATTTTATGAGCGTTTTAGATTGCAAGATCTACTTGTGGTTGTATAGTTCCTTCAGTGCTTTGTTTTATAAAGATATCCAAAGCATTTAGAAATTGGGGATATGTTTTTTACATTATGAGGTTCTTGGTGTAATCTGCACTAATATTCCATGGCTACCTCATCCATAATATTAAGATTGTTTACCAAGGGTGATACTACACTCATATATAGTATTGATAGATGTGTGCTATATATGTACATAAACATGTCTATCGTTAGCCGATGTACTTATGAACATATCTTTATATGAATCCCTCAATACACAATACCTTACCTATATATGTGTCAAAAATATGTAGATCCTCACAAAGGAAAGCTCAGGGCAATGCACAAAGGCAAGGCGCAAAGCAACTAGTCCCTGCTCTAAAATAATGTTTATAATTTGTTTAATTGTTTACGAAAATTTTAAAAAAATTATTAGAAAATTTTAGTTAAGTTATCACAATTGCTTAAAAAATGTAAAATAGAACATTTGAGTTGGTCCATTATTTGAAATAGAACATTCGAATTTTCTCATTATTTGATTTATTGCATTTAATGCAAAGTACTCAAATCTTTGCATTAAAAGTTAAGTGGAGCTATTTTTCTAATCATATTTCGAATATAATGCTCTCAGTGCTTGAGAGTGACGTGGCGAAGCCTGACAAGGTGCTGGAGCGAGACACAACACTAATGGCGGTTGTCAAATCTTTCATAATGTTAACTACACATTAATTCTTGTTGGTGAGGTTGAGAATACAACAATCAAGATTGAATAAGACCAAGGGAAATCATTGAGAAGGATATCCCCCCTAGTCAATTACAACCCCAATGACGTAGGGAGCAATGAGAATGCCAATCCTTCCCTTGGCTTCAATGTGGTTAGGAAAAAAAACATTTTGGAAATTTAGGTATATTAATTTCCAAATGATAATGAAAAACATTTTGTAAATTAGATTTTGTTTTATTCTTGTATATTATAAGTTTATAAATACATATAATATTTTTATTTTTTTTTCCTCGGAAAAAGGCGTAATTTCATTTCAGCAGTGGTGAAGAAATTACATTCTGAATATGCATAGAAGCATACAGTTGTCCAATGAAGGATCAGAAAATTGTTCACAAGAAACTAATATTTTCAGTACATACATCCAGTCTGCCTGACTGTATAATCCGGTGAGAAAAAAGGTATCTGTTATCACATGGCTCCCCGAGCCTGTAGAAAGTGTCCCCAGTAATAAAAGGACCAAAAAAACTTCACAGCCATCATAATGTCAAGTTACAGATCCATATTCTCAGAATCGAGAAGTGCACAAAACTAACCCAAAAAACCAGAAAATAAACAAAATGCAGATGGCTCCCCGAGCCTCTAGTAAGTGTCCCCAGTAAAACAGTTTTGAATACACCAGAAGTAACATCACAGCCTGCAAAAGGTAGTATATTAAATTCCATAGACATTAGAGAAGGTCCTGTGCCAATCCCTGCCCTTGTAATATAATTCCCTCCGTGAAGGGTCGATGATAGTACTCGTAGAAAGTTCCATCTCTGTATTCCATCACTTTCCACACCCCCACTGCCAAGTCCCGACCAATCTTAGAAGACGCGTCCGCCTCCTGGTTGTTCTCCCGATATACATGTCTGCAAGAAAAATGTAAGAAGGAAAGTTTCAGTTGCAGTATGTCCTGTAGAATGTTTTCAAGTCTAAGATCCCTGCAATGTTGAGTGCCACTAGTCCAGTTTGTGACATTCATTGAATCACCAAACACATTTATATTTTCACATCCCTGTTCCCTTGCAAAGATGAGAAGAAGTTTTAGGCTCATGAATTCAGCAAAATTGTTCCCACCCTCCCCCAATCCCCAGGAAAGGTGGTATGAGTGGTTTGTAGAAAGATGCAGTACAGCCCCTCCCCCGCATGTTAATCCCAAAGCAGATCCATCATAAAAGCCCCAAGGCATTGACTCATCAATGTCCAGCGCGAGAACCTCTCTTTGTTTTGCCACCTTGATATGGTGTGGGAAAGCCTCACGGTATTCACAGATCTGTACCGCAGTAACCACAGGAGTACAGTATTTTCCATTGAATACCATACCATTCCTAGACATCCAGATGCCCCACGCCACCAATAAGGGAAGATTCATATAGGTTTTCCCAATAGGGTCCAATACCCACTGTGTCCAGGCCGATATCACCGAATCCCCAGCCCAAATAAAAAAGGACTTGTAAATTCTGGAGCATTCTGCCCACACCTACACCGTGAATGGACATTGGAGGAGTAAATGATAACAAGTTTCCATGCTGGCTTTGCATAAAATGCACCAGCCCGACCCAATCCTATTCTTCCGCTGTAGAAAATCCCAGGTGGGTATAGTGTTTTCGAGGACATTCCACATAAAAAGGCGATGTTTCAATGGACAGTCGATTTTCCAAATTTTAGACCACCACCCAACCAAAACACCAGGTGTCATGAAGTGACTCAGACTGATGTATCCATCCTTGGGTGTGTACAATCCAGTAAGGGCACCTTCCCATACCAAGACGTCGTCCTTGGCTCGGATTTGTATATTTGAACCAATAAGTGCATCAACATAAGACCTCAGCTCCACTCGTTCAGCCACAGAAAGTGCCAAAGATTCCACATCCACCCATGACTGGTTCCACAGATGTCTCCTATCCGGAACAACCAAATGAGATAAATAGATTATATCCAAATCACGCAAAGAAATGATTAAATCACCTGATAAGAGGTGACGACCGGCGCTCCCAAACCAAGGGTCCTCCCCAACACAAAGGGCCTGTCCATTTCCAACATTCCAAGCAAGAAGATCCCCTACCACCGGGAAAGAATTGATGACAGCTTTCCATATAACAGAGCAACCAGCATGTGATTTATCCATCGACCGCACCCATTCCAAAATAGATACAGGGGCAATATACTTCCGAAAGACCACTTTAGTCCACAAGCTCTCAGATTTTAACAGTCTCCACACCCCTTTAGCAGCCAGAGCCTTTGCGAACAGATGTATATTTTTAAGACCCCATCCCCCTAAAGCTTTTGGCATAGCGATCTTCTGCCAACGAACCCATGGGGAAACATAATCTCCTCTGCCGCTCCATATGAAACGAAAGCATAATTTGCGAGTTTTCTCCAACGTCCCTTTTGGTATCCATGAGAGGGCCAACCAATAGACCGGAATAGCCTCTAATACCGATTTCACTAGAACCAGTCTTCCAGCCCGCGACAACCACCTGTGACTCCAAACCTTCAACCGCTTGTGAATTTTTTCAATGAGCCATTGCCAATCCTGTTTAGTATAGGCATTAGGTTTTAAGTGAAACCCAAGGTAACAGAAACCATCTTCAAGGTGAAGGAAGGTAAAAGGGAAAATCCTACGTAAAGCCACAATCTCACATTCCCTGAGCAAGTGGGTCGATAGAGTGGACTTCCGCTCATTGATCTCCATACCTGTTTCCTTAGAGAAAAGTAGAAAAATGTCCTTTAGGGTTTCCATGTCCTTTACCGATCCAATACAAAAGATGAGGATATCATCCACAAATAGCAGATGAGAGATAAAAAAAATCAGGAGCCACTTAGATACCATGAAGAGTGCCATCCCTACAAGCTTTTTTCAAGGCTTTACTAAGCCCCTCAGCAACCAGCAGGAAAAGTAAGGGGGAGAGAGGACATCCCTGATGGAGGCCTCTTTCAGACCGGAAAAAAGGAGATGCAGCACCATTGATGAGCACCGTGAAGGATACCGTAGTGATACAACTCATAATCCACCTAATAAAATCCACAGCAAAACCCAGATGAGTGAGGAGTAAATGTATATACAACCAACTCACCTTGTCATATGCTTTGGATAAGTCAATCTTGATAATGGCCCCTTTGATTTTTCGTGCTTTCATACTATGAATGCCCTCCTGTGCTACACCAATGGCCTCATGTATTTGTCTTCCTTCCAGAAACCCAAACTGTTCCTCCGAAATATGTTTGGATAGAATACCCTTAAGCTGCCCAGCAATGATCTTTGACACCACCTTATATACACAGTTGCACAGAGAGATGGGTCCGAAATCATTTAAAGAAGAGGAGTTGTCAATTTTTGGTATAAGGGCAATAAAGGTGGCATTCATGGCAGCTGGAATGCGCCCCGATCTACGAGTGTCATCCACCATCAGTAGCAGATCATTTCCAATAAGATCAAAGAGTGCCAGGATAAATTCCACCGTCCATCCATCCGGTCCTAGGCTTTTGTCTTTATGGAAGCTCTGTAAAACTCCCTTCAATTCATCGACAGTGACACCAGCCATCAGAGTGTGATTGTCTTCCTCTTCCACAAACCGAGGAAATAATTGAGCCATCCTGACCACCTCCAATATGCTAGCCTGTGCAGGTGCTTTGAATAGTGTTTTGAAATGATTAACCCCAACCCCCGCCATATCAAAAGACTTCTGGGTATTCCCCAAAGAGTCTTCCAAACTCCATATGGTATTTGCCGCCTTCCTGCCCTTAGCATATGCATGGAAAAACTTTGTGTTCTCATCCCCAGCCGATAGCCAAATAGCCCTGCTCTTCAAGCGCCAAGTCTCCTCTTTTTCCAAGAGAAGCTTATTTCTCCTACCCTCCAGAGAAACCAAATGGGCTTTCTCATCCGGTGTACCCAGACCCCCAGATCCTGAGTCATAAATGAACTGCAACTCCAGTTCAATAGCCATTAATTCTCTGTTATCACTATGAGTCTTTTCATAAGCCCAAGCCTTCACTGGCCCTTTAATCCTTTTGATATTGTCCGAGAACTGTTGTGAGGCAGAGAGGCCCACCCTAGGGTTGAAAGGTACCCAATGGGATTCAATAAGTTCATTAAAGGTCTCATCACTTAACCAAATCTTATTAAACTTTAGGGGCCTAGCTGGTTTCAAAGGACCATCCCGCATCTCCATGAAAATAGGAAAATGGTCAGAAGAGCCCCCCGAGCCCACCCACTGTCTCATCAGATAGTTCCTATCAGCAAAAAGATCAGACACTAGGAATCGGTCTAGACGTTTTTCAACTCTGTAATCTCCAGTTCTGTTATTTCTCCAAGTAGATTTAAGGAGGGTTGGCTCAATATCAAGCAGATTTCGGGTGACCAACTGGTGTGTGAAGTAGTCAGTCAGAGGGTCTGGCCGAGCTCTGTTTCGCCACACTTCTGCCGGCCCAAGAAAGAAATTTAGATCCCCTCCAAGTAAAATATTTCCTTCTTGTAACAAGGGGTGAGAGAACAAAGAGTCCCAGAAGGGAATACGGTTTATATAGGGTCCGTATATATTAACCACCGTGAAAGTATCACTAAGGTCCAGCGACGAGAAGTTCATCCCCAAAGCCCCTTCTATACCCCAAAGATTATGACACTGCACAAAGCGAGTATTCCAGCCAATAGCCTGTCCACCCGACCTGCCACGAGCATCCAAAGTGGCGAAAGTCCAGCCACCAAACCAACATTCGAGTAAAGTTTTTATAGTCTCTCCAACACCCATAGTTTCCTGAAGCAGAATGATATCCAGGTGTTCAATAGATACCACTCTGCGAAGTGATGATCTTTTATGGGGACCAGCAAGACCCCTGCAATTGAAAGACATCACCTTCATCAACGACCCCGTTTCTGGGCTCGCACCGCTCTAAGCGCCCGATCTATAGTCACCTGTTTGCCTTCCATAAGATCCATCTTAGCCTTTGTTTGAGCCCACGAGAGATGGGATTTCCGTCCCCGACCTCTACCAGATTTTCCAGTTTTGTTTACCCCAGGACCCAATCCACCCGGGGAGATTTTCAATAGGGAACGAAGGAAATATCCAGATTCTGATGAAGTAGTAGGGGAGGAGGGGGAAAGGTCATCAGTAGGCCCAGGTTCAACCTCAGAGGGGTGGTCTATCATCAATACCCCAGGGTATGGTAAAGCAGATGAGCAAGATGGGGTGTCAAGGTCTAAGCAAGTAGGAATTTCCATCTCCATTGCCGAAGAGATATTCAATTTTTTCAAATCCTCTATCCAGTCAGGATTTTCACAAGACAAATTCTTAAAAACAAAATGAAAGGAGAGAGGTTTAATGGAATGAGTGATACCCGCGGACGCAGACCCAGGTTCTGTGAGAGCTGCCGGATGAGTGGATACAATGGCCGAAGTCCCCGGTACCGCTTCCCCCGTTTGTGGCGCCTCCACTCCCAACTCCTGCTGTAAGTCTGCAGCCCCAACCATTAGTGCACCTGAAACCAGTAGGGCAGAGTTTGAGGAACGAGTGTCCACCCTATCCCCATGTGAACCATGTCCTTCATCCTCATTCAAAACGACAATTGGCGGATTTTCCGCCACAAGGTTATCCGCAGAAGGGTTAATATCCACAGCAATTGGGGCTTTTTGCGAACCCACATTCTTCCGGCGAAAAGGAAGATTACATTCAGCAGCCGGATGGCCGTAAGCATGGCAACGCCGGCATCTGAAAGGAACATTATCATAGTCCAATTTCTGCACATAAACATAGGGACCCCATGTGAGGGTAACATCCGGTACGAGTCCATCTCTAATATTCAAATTTACCAGGATACGGGCAACCTTCCTCTATCGAGTATGAAGAAAACTATAGTCACCATCAAGATATGTACCAATAATGTTGCCAATCCCCCTGAAATGACGCTCCGACCAGTAATGAAGGGGTAAACCAGGGAGCCGAACCCACAGTGGAACAATATCCAGTCGTTCCCGACTAGCGTCAAACATCGGGTGCCACGGTTTTATCATTACTGGACAATGATCCCAACTCCAGTTTGAATTCAATACCCATATGGTATGTGCCTCCTCATGGAAATTGAAGGCAAACCAGTTGCGTGTAAGTTCCACTACCTCCGGGGTATAGCCCAAAACCCCAGCCCAATGTTCCCCCACCCAGGCTTCAATGGTGCGGAGACAGAAAGATCTGCCCAAAGCTTTACCCACCAACGTAATACTGGACATCGTGATCAATTGATCCCACTCTATATCCTCCCCCAAGGCGTAATTGTATTTCATCCTGCTAAGTTTCAGCCAACGTTTCTTCCCCCGTTTCCCCTGCTGAGTATTCTCCCCCGAAGAATGTCCTCCCCACTCGTCCGAGCTCGTGCCAGAGGCCACACAGGGACTGGAAAAACCCCGATGTTCATGAAGCTCCAGTTGTCCCGACCTCGAGCCTACCCCAGCCTCCACTGCACATGCAACAGTAATAGGAGCCGATGTAGGATAAACCCCACCAACAGTGCCCTGGAAACCGTCAGATACAAGGATAGAACCCTTGTTACGATCCGCGGAGCCCTCCAAAGCAGTTAATACCTGATCCGATGTCCATAGAGCCCCCGCATCCTTCAAAGGTGAAAGAGGTGGAATACAGGGTATAGGCGTTGTAAGCGGTCCCGAACCAGGAGAAAACGCCAGAAAACCGGAAGGTGAGAAACCAAGAGCTGCACTGTTTTCCATAGTAGATGCAACCTCCACCACGTGTGCCCCGGGAGAAACCCCCACCCGCCACCCGGCGCCCTGCTGATGAGTCCAAATATCCGCATCATCCGATGGGTCGTAGGCATAATCTATTCGGTCATCGTAGGTAGCCATAGTAAGGCAAACCTACCACCAAACCACAGTAACCCTGGTAAATAGCAACCAAGGGTGGCCGCAAACAGGGTGTATGCAACCAGACCGGTAACAGGGTGAAAAAAAAACTCGCCACAAACCGTGCCAGGTGGACGATAGCACGCAATTCTGACAGCCACAGACCGCCCGATGCACAGCCCAGGTTCCTAGGGTTCCGCCATATTCATGTAAACCCTACCTCCGTCACAGGAAACGCCATCCAAGAATAACCCATTCAAGAAAGTTAAAGTTGCTCCAAGAAACCCAACTAATAATTTAATTTGAGTTAGATGAATGTTTTCTAAATACATATAATATAAACGTTAACATATTTACATTTTTTTTTTAAGACTTGCAAAATTAATAATATTTTTAAATATCAGAAGTAAATTAATATAAATATATATTTTTAATTAATATTGTTTATTTTAATATTTCTTATATTTTATAAAAAATATATATATTCTAATATAAAAAAATGCTATTTCAATTTTGTTACACATTGAGCTCTTCCTTCATTTTTCAAATATGTAATATAAATAATCAAATGGTGCTCCACAGTTCGATCAATGCTTTTATCAACTAAAAATGAGTAAAATGGGCTATGGAAAATCTCATTTTTTATCTTTTTTCCACGGGTATTAATTACATCACAAATTCACAATGTTCATAGAATTCATGATATTTTCAAATTCCAATATTTTGGACAATGAAGATAATCTTTGAAGGTCAATCGATTTCACAAAGTTTTTTATTTGTGTGAGACTATTTTAATGTTATTGTACATTATTGTTACAACGTAATTTTCCACCTTGTGAGCATCAGCATTCTTTGGCCTGTAGGATCCATTTCACTGACTTAGATCCACTTTATATCCTTCAGACATACTATTTCCTCATTTTTCCTCTTACCCGCTTGTTGCATTACTATAGCAAGCGTACCCGCGAGTTGCATCACTATAGCCCGTGGGTAGCATGTAAAATGGTAAAAATCACTAGTTAATTACTTTTTACTCCCCAAAAGCAGTTATTGTGTGACCTTTGACCCTCCATATGCCCAAGAAACGCCTCGATGTGTCCTTTCACTTACCTTTGGGAGGACTATATATTGAGCACATATGGCTTATGGATGGGAGGAGAAAGAAGAGCAAGAGAACTCTAGTGGATTTTTTCCCTATCTTGAGTCTACACTCATTGATCCTTGTAGTTGTGAACCCTTTGTGTTCACCTTCCAAACTCCTAGCATAGTTTGAGTTTGCCATTCATGGAGGATTGAAGTGGTGGATGCACAAGTGGATTGATCCAGATCGTGGTTCAGATTAGTTGCCGGCAAGAGGTCGTATTACATTGTACTTCTTCTTGTTTATTAATAGAAATACTCATATTCTCGTCCATTAATGTTGTGAATGTTGTTTATTCTACATTGGGTTGCATTTACTTATAATATCATGGACCATTGCTATTGATGATGTTAATATTGTTTATATATTATATGTACTTGTTGTATATTGGATGTCAAGACTAATTTGCATATTCAAGTGCATGGATTGAAAGCTCCAATGGGGATCTACATCAAACGTTTGGATCGAGGTTGGTTACATTCTCCATTATCTTAGCATTGTCATTTACAATAGCATAATTATGAGAATTGGGTTAATTTCTGGTAGTCAACTGTATATTGTGGTCTACCCCAAGCCATAGTGAGTTTTCTCCAACACAGAAATGGCGACTCCGCTGGGGAAAACATCCATGTTTGGAGATTTTTGAGCATTAGTCCTTAATTAGAGTTTCTGTTTGTCGAAGCTCTGTGTCACTGATTGGTCGTTAAGATACACTATAGAAAACTTGCTTTTTTCTGAGCCATTGGACTTGTTATTTGCCCATTTTCCTTTCCTCACCCGCAGGACAACTTAGCTCTGCCCGCGTACACCCGCCTCTGTTTACACTATTGCTCGCGGGTACCCGCAGGTATTCCTTTGACAGTAGCATACAACTCCGGCTTTTGTTGATTTATGACTATTGGTTGTTTTTGGGTTGGATTTGGATGATCTCGAGTCTTTATTGGCCTGTTTCTTGATTGTTCCATGCCTTGGTTGTGACCAGAACTCTTCGTTTCTCTTGGTTGAGACTTATTGGTTTTTTACCCATCTTTGGATTTAACCTGGTTGGTTTTTTCCTTTTGAGCTCATTCCTTTGGCTGAGTCTTACTGTTTGGGATCTGCTAGGTTGTCTTAGTGATATTCTTGGCACTTCAGTGACTAAATAGTAGGATTTTGCTTGCATTTTTCATTTCTTTATATTGAAAAATACAAAAAAATACATACAGTTTTGCATTTTCCTTTTGCTTATAAGAGAAAATACAATTTGTTTTTTTTAACTTTCATGTACTGCATCTTGCATTGAGTGCTTGTTGCCTTCATTTAGGTTCTGCTTGTGCATTGAAAATATAAAAGGATTGCATTTTTATTTCGAAATCGTTGGGTTGATTTTGCATGCTAGTGACATTGTTTTATTGGATAGATGAGTCTAGGATTGGATGATTTTGCATACTATTGAGTCATACACATCACTAGTTTCACGACCATATCCTTTGAGTAACCACAACCATTAAAATTAACGCTTAATCTTAAAATTGATTAGACCAATTTTATTTATAGGGTACACCAACTGGCATAGGTTTAGAGTCTTGGAATAGATCATTGTGAGTTAACAATCCAAGACTACTAGACGAAACATTAGGTGTCTGACCAGAGAGTGGAGGAATCCATGGTATATATCGGTGTTCTTAGGAAGCTCTACTCAAACATAGTTAAGCACAAGGTCATGGGAGGTTGGTTGAAGGGATATCCCTCTGATACCGGCTGAACGTGGGAGATATTTCCAGGGTTTGTTCGTATCTGGGGGTACCGGAGGTTCGTCCTCTTGTGCTTTGGGCTTAGCTACCCTGCCAATACGATGGATCCCACCTGCGACTGTCCCCCTGAGCATTGGTTATATTTCGGTGACCATAGTTTCCTTACCTAGGTATCGCATAGGGTACTTGCTGTAGTTATGCTGTTTGTGTCCTGAGTCAGATAGGGATTGGACAACACAGTTGTTTTTGTATAGTGGACTTGACCCTGTACACGTAGTGAAGCCTAGGTGTCTCTATAACTGATTCTGTTACCTCCGGCTATATTTTGGGAATCTCAAGCCTCTCCTAGGCGAGACATACCGGCTCTAGTATTGGGAGCTCACTTAGCCACTTTGTTTGTCTGCTCTTGGCTATAGTTTCTCTAGGTGTATGCTTTTGATTTATTGTTTTTGATCGATAGTTGGCCATAGGAGACGTTGTGATTTGATATTCTCTTTGGAGATATCGTGGCGCGGAGTCCTACTCTCCGCCGTTCCTGTTAGTTAGCTGGTTTAAAACTGACCGAGTTTTCACGCCGTGCTGCTCGGGGACGCCGACAAGCTCCCTCCGAGTCTTCGGATTCTTACGAGACATACATAGCCGACATTATGATGGCTGCACATTACGACACGGAGGACATCCCCACGATTCCATCGGGTGGAGTCGGAAATACTTCAGACACCCCCACACCTCGTGAGGCCTGGGGGGGTGATCCACCTGAGACTCAACCTGGTTGTATTTGGCCAAATCCACTTGAGAACGATCCATTCGATCCTTCGAATCCAGATAATTATATTTATGGGATGCCTACCTTACCTAAAGACGAAGATCCTGTGATCAACGTTAACCCGTTCTCACATAGTATGCCCGGTTTCAACACAGTTGATTCTCCATCTGCTTTTGGTAGTCATGGTGGCACTAGTCATGGTGTTAGCAACACTGCACCCACTGGAGGTAATACCCTCGCCGGGGGCACCACGTTGTCCACTCACACACGTAATATGGGGATTGGTCATAATCCTCCTAACAATGCTAATGTTGGAAGAAGACCACCTCCTAGGACTGCCCCACCTAATAGGAACATTGTTCAAAACACGACTCGCCATCCACCACCTAACACACATATCACTACCCGTCAACCTAGGATCACTTTTGTGGATGTTAATGCTCCTCTTAACCATGGGGGTGGACATATACTGCACATGTTTGCGTCCACCACCGCGACTAGTAATGCTAATTTCAGAGGTGGGAATATATCTTATCCTAATGGTCATAACGCCACCATTAATGCTAATTTCAGAGGTGGGAATATATCTTATCCTAATGGTCATAACGCCACCATTCCTTCTACTAGTAACACCAACATTGGGGTTGGGAATACTTCTTATGCTTTTGGTCACCACACGACTGCTCATGCTAATCCTAATGCTGGGGGTGGGAACATACCTCACCATTATGGTCATTACAACTCGGTTCCCGCTACGAATAGTACGTATATGCCCCATACTTATGGTGGCAACCCTTTCTACAACACAGTCGGTGCTGGCCACCAATTCAACCCACCTCAATACGGTGCCCAAAACACACATATACCTGCTTACTTTCATACGGGTCAGGTCGGAGGAGGTTATCAACCTTATGGCCATGGTCAAGCTTATGGTCCGCCAGGTCCTCATTATCAGCAGTTTAATGCTCATGGTCAAGCTTTTGGTCCACCTTATAATCCGGTTCCGTTCAACCAACCTTTTATGGGAGCTTATAATCAAGATTTCCAGCCACAGCTCCCATTCCTTGCACGCTTGAATCTTCCGGATCTTTCGAAGCTCACGAATGATCCGGTGTGTCATGACCCCAATTGGCCTCCGATCCCTACCAAGCTCCCTTCAGACATTCCTAAGTTTGAGGGGAAAGGTGGTGAGGATCCGGGTGATCATGTCACAACATTTCACCTTTGGTGCTCCTCCAACTCATTGACTCACGATTTCGTTAGATTACGACTATTTCAACTCACCCTCACGGGGGCAGCTGCG
This sequence comes from Larix kaempferi, assembly GCA_027924585.1. Taxonomy (NCBI): domain Eukaryota; kingdom Viridiplantae; phylum Streptophyta; class Pinopsida; order Pinales; family Pinaceae; genus Larix; species Larix kaempferi. The sequence continues at coordinate 19,739,038 of BSBM01001331.1, read as the reverse complement.
AAGTGGTATGTGGAGTTGCTTGGGAACACCTATAGGGGATTCAACGAGATTGCTTTGATTTTCTTGGACCATTTCCAGTTGCCATTTCGTTATGATACTGGTACTGAACTGTTGTCTACCTTCCGTTAGAATAAGGCCACACATATTTCTAACCACGTTCAAGAGTGGCATCGGCGGAAGAGATTAGTGAAAGCCAACATTCCTCCAGAGTTTCTGTTGGAATAGTTCCTTAAGTCTCTACTCCCATACATTTCTAAGGATGTTTTGATGTCCGGCATTGTGATTGAGGAACAAGCTATCTTGAAAGTCCAGCAGTTAGTGTTGATTAAGTTGTCATTGATGCCAACAGTGCTTGGTCATTGATGCCAACAGTTGAGTCTTGGTGCCCCTTGTGGAGCCCCGAGGGTTATTATTTGGTTTATGGTTGTCTGTGTCAAGGGAGACCTTTTGACCTTGTCCAAGCCCAAGTCTGAAGCCCTTGGAGTCCCTGGGACAATGGAAAAATCCCTGGTTACTCATTGACTTAGTTGAGTGACCCTAAGTTGTATCTTGGTTCCAATTGAGTCCATTATTATATCCCTTGCTCCTGGTTGTACTTTTATGGTCTCTTGATTGATTGTTGAATGAATGTAGCCCTCACAAAGTTGACTTGTGCTCTTATATGATGAAGTCTTTCTTTTGATGATATCCTTGAAGATATCCTGCACTAATTAAAGAAAACAAAGTTGAAGGACCCTGCCAATGCAAGCAAGATCCTCATAGAGTGATAGCCATCGTCAAGCCCTTTTGATTGATATGTGGAGTGTCTCCTAACTCCTTACGGTTGATGAGTTATCGTCGTTTAAAGTTGTTGAGGTCATGAAGCCCTTAGTAACCTTATCTTGGGGTTTTGATGGCTATGAATCCATTTGGTAATGAAACCATTACATATGATTTTAAGGAACCTATGATGACCTTGCGCCATTGAAGAAGCCCTTGGAAATCATGATGAAATCCCACAAATTGGTCATATGGCCATAAGTTTGAAGAAGCCCATAATCCTTAATGATGGTGCCCTTATACTTGAAAGCTTGGTCCTTGAACCCACACTTGATGATTTTTGATGTCATAGCTTGATGGTGAAGTCCATGATCTTGATAGGTAGAAATGACCCATTGTGTGGTCATTTAAAACGATATACTTGATAATGTCCATGCCTTTGTTGAAAAGTTTAAGCACTTGCACTTGATGTTGATGGAGTTGGTCCTTAAGCCCACAAGTCCGGTTCTTGAAGCCCATTGCACAATGACATATGGTGGCTTGGTTGGAGTCCTACATGATATATTGATGCCCTTGGTGATGCATTCTTTCTATAACAATGATGATGACGTCTTTGAAGCTCTTTTCCTTGAAGCCATTGCTATGATGAGTCCTATGTGTTGGTGCCCTTGGACGTTTGGGTATTGAACCCACACATATGTAGTTTGGTAATGTGGAGCCTTTGGACATTGTTGAAGACCTTGCTATAATAATGATGAAATCATTAATTATGGGGTCTTTGGTACCTTATGGACATGAGTGACTATCCCATATTAAAGGAGTTGTGGGGATCTTGCTCCTTGACCCACAAATTTAGATGGATCTATTACCCTCCCTTTGGTGGCCTAATGCACATAGTGTTGAAGCCGGTGGCCTAATGCACATAGTGTTGAAGCCTTTAATGGAGTCTTTTGCAAGATTAAGAAATCCCCTTTTAAATCATTAAATAATGAATTAAGTTATCTTGAGTGAATAAGTATTTTGTGAAGTCGGCCTGTCAAGAAACAATCATTTAAATTTAATTAATAATTAAAATAAATCCCTAATGCAAGGTCGGCCAGCCTTTAATTTAAATCAAATTTAAAATTTAATTTAACCTATTACTAGGTTGGCCCAGAATTAATTTTTCTTTTGGAATGTGTATAAATAAGATCTAATCCGCCCATTTCAGAGAGAAGGTATGGTCTTAAGGCTCTGAACTCGGTGGCTGCTTCCCTTTGAAATTCAGACTGTGTTTTTACTGAGGAAAGTTTATTTCTGCAATTTAGGGCTGCTACAGAAAGATAATTTTTTCAGCTTTTTTTTTTTTTTGGGTTGTCTGCTTTCAACATAAAATTGGGCTGCTATTTTAGGCTGTCTATTTCAAAATTCAGATAGTCCCCTGTCTCAGGTTGGTTCAATTGAGCAAGATAAGCACAGGTTGCTATATGTGCAATTGGTCTGACTTATATTGGTTGAGTTGTATGAGCAGTTGGTTTGACCCAGGTGGTTTGGTATAAAGTTGATTGAACTCAGATTTACTGAATTGAATAATGTGAACAACAGATTGATTTATGCAGACAGATTGATTGGTATAGCAAGATCAGACAGATTGATTGGTACAGCTAGATTGGATAGATTGATTGTACAGGTTGATGAACAGTGTTGCACAGTTGTGGTGCAATGGTTAGTGGACAGTTGATGAGCAATGGTCAGTTGATGAACAGTGACAGTGGTTGTGCAGTGTGGTACAGGTGTTGGATAGCAGGTCTGCAGGATTAGTGCAGTTTGTGGTTCAGTAGTTCAGTATCTATTTTCATATCAGGGTGGCAGGACGGGGCAAGGAAATTTAGGGAGCTAAGGCTTCCTTCAGGTTGTAGTCTGTAAACCAGGGGGTTGTAGCATCCTTCCAGTTGTAGCTGGAGAATTGAAGTCTTTGTAACAAAGGGGGTTGTTGCCTCCTTCCATTTGTTGCTGGTAAATTATTATTATAAAGGCTTCCGTGGTTTTTCCCCCAGGACTTGGGTTTCCACGTAAAAATCTTGTGTACTGTGTTTTTGCTATGCTTCCTTTGTGATGATGATATGATGAGCTGTAATTGTTAATAATGCTGATGATATACTGATAATGTGATAATGCATTAATGAATGATGTATTGAATAAGATGCTGATGATTGTTAAAGTTGAAAAAGTAATAAAAAGCTATACACACTGTTCACCCCCCCCCTCTCAGTGTGCTCGGTGTGTCCAACAATTGGTATCAGAGCGGGCCTTCACAGAAAGCCTTACCAGCTTGAAGGATATCCTTGACACACCACGGGGTTCTCAGTGAATGGAGCACCATTGTTTTGTGGGACAAATTACTTGATTTGGAAAAGAAGAATGCAAGTTTATCTTGAATTAGAAGGTATTGGAATATGGCAATCAGTGCTTACAGGGTACAATCATCCGAAGAAAGTGAAAACAACAGCTCAGAAGGAAGCAAGGAAAAATAATTCAATGTCTATGGAATCCATTCTTGAAGGCTTATCAGATTCCATAAAAGAGAAGATTGGAAAGTAAAACACAGCTAAGGAATTGTGGATCAAAATAGAACAGTTATACTCCACTAAAGAACATGAAGAAGAGGTTATGAAATTCATGGTCAAAGATCTGACAGATCTCCAAAAGGAGAAAATAGGAAAGTGCAACTCAATTGAAGAATTGTCACTAAAGATAGATAAACTCTACTCCATTGAAGAACAAAAAGCAGAAGATAACTCCATAGAAAGGTCAGTACAAGATCCAGGTATGTTTGAAGGTAAGTCTCTTGAACACCCTGCTTGTAATGTTTTTGAAGAAATATGTTTATCAAGTATAGAAGATAAGCACTATTCTAAATTCATAGATTGTAATACTTCAAAATGTGATGAATCCCATTGTTCCCTGACAAATGATAGAAATGAATGTTTAGATAATGATATTGCTAATGCTATGGAAAAGGTTGGGAAAATTTGTGAACAGAACAAGGTATTGCAAGAGCAATTGGACAAATCTGAGAAGAGGAATCAAGAAGGATATGAGAAAGCCACACAAACTATAATTGATCTAAATCTCCAAGTTGAAGAAGCTACCAGAATCAAAGAAGCCATATCCAACTCTCTGAAAGATCAACTTGAGAAGTTTGCTGCTGAAAATAAAAGACAATTAGAAGAAATTGACAAGCTCAAAAGACAACTAGAAGATAAGGAGAAATAATTGACTCGCAAGCTTCAAGACAAAGATAGTGAGATCAGTATCTTACTTGAAAAAATGCAAAAGGAAAGAACCGCCAATCAAAAAGAAGATCCAAGTGACGAAAGGGGAATTCATTTTAGTCATGATATTGAAGAGAAACTAAGAAGAAAACAAGAAGATGAAATCAAATCCTTGAAGATATTATTACGAAAGGTATGTATGACGAATTTTGAATTTGAAAAGGAACTCTCAGAACTCAGAAAAGAAAATCAAGAAATAAAAGGACAGATGGAAGACAATATTGTCGTTGATCTGAAAGAACAGATAGAAGAAGTCAAGAAAATTGAAGAAGACCTAATAAGACAACTCCAAGAAAAGATAGAAATTTGTCAAAAGCAAGAATTGAAGATCCTCTCTCTAAAGGAAGATTTGAACAAGACAGTTGCCCAGTTGAAGACAAATTCAAAGATTGAAAAGAACATTGAAGAAAGTGAAAGTTCCAGGGAAAAAGAAGAAAACGCTAATAGTTATACAGATATTTTCAGTATATCCCATAATCAGCAAGATTCAAGGAAGAATAGAAACAGAGAAGCTGCATCACAAAGAAAATCCTTTGCTCAGGGATATCCCATGATGTTCAGTGGTCATTGCTACAAGTGTAATAACTATGGTCACAAAGCCATCCATTGCAGAGCTCATGAAAGAATCACTCCAAAAAGAAATCAAGGTATGTTTTCCGTTCAATGTTATAATTGTTATCATTATGGTCATTTTGCAAAACATTGCAAGATGCAGGGAGAAGTTAAAGTTTGGAGAAGAAAGGAAGTTCAATCGAATGTCATGAACAACAATCAGTCTACCATGGTATGGAGAAGAAAGTCAGTAGATTGCCCCGTTGATCAGAACAGAAATGATGAAATTTTTGGGAAAAACCCAATACCATTTTGAAGACTATTGATCAGTGTTATGAAGTGTAAAAGGAGCTATGTACCTGATTATCATGGATTGAGATCAATGATCACATTTGGTTCTAGCATACAAGCAACAATAGTACCCAGTGATAGGGGGAGCAATATTGATAAAGAAAGTTCTCGTTGCCATTGATGCAAAAAGGAAGAGAAGTTGTTGACATGGGGAGCATGCCCTGAGGGGGAGCTGTATTGTCAAAGGATGTTCCCTTTTCCATTGATGCCAAAGGGGGAGCTGTATTGAGAAAGGATGTTCCCTTTGCCATTGATGCCAAAGGGGGAGAGAAACTGTGATAGGGAGAGATTGTTCTGAAAAGGAATTTGAGTGTTGTCATCAATGACAAAGGGGGAGATTGTTGATTAAGTTGTCATTGATGCCAACAGTGCCTGGTCATTGATGCCAACAGTTGATTCTTGGTGCCCCTTGTGGAGACCCGAGGGTTATTATTTTGTTTATGGTTGTCTGTGTCAAAGGAGTCCTTTTGACCTTGTCCAAGCCCAAGTCTGAAGCCCTTGGAGTCCCTGGGACAAAAGAAACATGTTTGACAGGGGGAATAGATGCAGAAGTTGCATCTGGCATATGAGTATCAAAATGTTCTTGATGTGGGGCTTCAATTCTTCTTTTGTTAGAAGATTCTTCCATCATATAGATATTAGTGACATGTTTTGGATCAAGCACAGGCTTAAAGGCTTTGAACTCGGTGATCCATTCTTCTATATCTTGTTTAATTGCATCACTCTCATCGAAATCCCATTCCGGTTTCTCTTCATCAGGAATGACATTGAATTGACCTAATGAAGCAGACTTAGTATGACCCTTTCTAGCAAGTTTCAGAACATGATCAGGAACAATATAATGTTTTTCTCTTAGTTCTTGTGTTTTTGAGCTCAAATCACTCAACACTGCTAGTCTCCTTTCTAGTTTCTGAGAAGCTTCTTGAATAGCTTTCTCTATCTGGGTCGTATCATGCAACACATGATCTAATAACTCAAGCTTAGTGATGACTTTGTCTAATTGGTCTCTTTGCTCAGCACAACTATGTTTCAATAACAAGATATCATTAGCCATGTCATCTAAATTCCTTGCAGTATGGAGTCCCTGCAAGTTACCCCAATTAGCCATTTTCATCTCATCTGAGACAGATTGATCTGCAGCTGAAGATTTAGTATGCAAGAATTCTCTTCTAGTCAATCCATCTTGGGCATACTGCCGGAATGATCCTTCTGGCAGATTTCTACCAGGCACAAATGATTTTTGGCTAGCAGTATTTGTGACTTCCATGCCTGACTTTTCTCTGGGTAAAGAGAACATTCCCAGAGTAGGAAACTCATGTTGTTTATTTTTATGTTGGAGTTTTTGTTTTATTTTCTGACATGCCTGACAGGCGGCATGTTGACCTCTATGTTCAAAATCAGAAAGACCTGTGAAAGAAGTATTTTGAGAATCAGAGGATGATATAGGAGCTTTGGATTTAGACTCAGCTATATACTGTCTACTAAGCTGATCTGACATTGCCTACAATTTGGCATTATTGTAAGAGGATATTGAAGCTGATTTGATCAAAGGGGGACCAAATCTTTGGATTGGTTCTTCTTGGGTTGTACGGAAAGAGTTAGAGGCTTCATCGAAAATAAGGGGTTGCAGATTGTATGAAGCAGCTAATTTTTCTTGATTTCTCAGTTCGGTGTATTTCAGTTCCCATGCAGTAGGATAGGTAATGCCTGTCCAGTTAAAGGTGATAGGAGTGGCATTTTTGGACTTAACATTGGGTTGCTCCACCACGCTGGAGTCTGCTGAACTCTTATGGACATGGGATCGTAACTGAGGAAGTGTGTCATTTCCAAAACGTACACAGACACCGCCCTTGAGTTGGATAATTCGGGAACCATTTTGCATGTCAAATCCTCGGGGTAGAATGTAAGCTTTAAGGAGATTATAGATGTGGGGATCATCTAAGCTTACAGAAAACTTTGGATAAACAGTACCAAAGGCTGGGCCATCATGCAAGGGAGCAGTAAAACCTCCAATAACAGCATCAGAAAATTTATTATGTCTAGTATCTACAACACAACAAAGGGAAGAAAGTGCAAGACGTGGACGTACCAAAGGACCAAGCCCTAATTTGATTGCTCCAAAATGAGCATATGTGAACTTTTTAGATTTTTCCCAATCTATCTGACTTTTATCTAATAAATAAACAGGAGTACCTTGAATGGTTGAACCAAATTCTTTTGTTTTCTCCCAGTAAAATGATGGAATCGCATTGCCTCTAGCTAGATTGAATTGGCAACCTGAATCAATTAAACACTGAATAGGATATGGTTTGAATTCATCCAGGAAAAAGTCTAGGGTAATGAATAGTTTTGGACCTGACAGAGCACCAAGCAAACTGAGACTCTGAGACTTGGGTGAGGGATATCTTTCTGGAGAGGACTCAGGAGATGATTCTTTGGGTTCAGGATGACCACATACTCTTTCTATTTCTTTTGACAATTCTTTTTCTGATGACTGATCTTTTTCTTGGATCAGTACCGCCAGAGCATGTTTTATGGCATCTGCTTCTTTTAGCAGTTCCTTTATCTTGGTCTGCCTCTCCTTCAACTGCATTCTCAAAAGCTTCTCTCTGTCTCATCTATGAAACTGTCTGTCAGTATGCCTCTGAGTGCAAGAAAGGACACAACACGGTAATCTTAAAGTGATTATTGAGATTTTATAATGTGTTAATCTAATAAAATTTCCTTTGAACACAACATTAGTAGTAGTAGAAAGGTCTATAATATTTTTAAAGAAAGAACTTTAAAATATACATGATTTTATAGATGCTACAATAAAACTAATGCCTAAATCATTCAATCCGAGAAAAAGTGTGCTTAATTGCCTTGAATTTAGGAATACTTTAAAAATAAGAAAAATAGCGGCAAAGCAGCTAGTCCTTGCTCTAAAATAATGTTTATAATTTGTTTAATCGTTTACAAAAATTTTAAAAAATTATTATAAAATTTTAGTTAAGTGATCACAATTGCTTCAAATGTAAAATAGAACATTTGAGCTGGTCCATTATTTGAAATAGAATATTCAAAATTTCTCATTATTCGATTTATTGCATTTAATGCAAAGTACTCAAATCTTTGCATTAAAAGTTAAGTTGGACTTTTGTTGGCTTGACGTTTTAAGTTTAAGCACTACTCATTGATCCTCAAATTTGATTGCCAAAGTTTTGACATTGGATCCTAAAAAACTTGTCTCATGTAATTATAACAAAAAAAGTTTGTGACACTTTATCAATCATCAAACATTCCTTGGCTGACATGTATAAGTTCTCTGATTATCACTATATCATGTCAATGAGCGTTGAAAGCCTAAATTCTCTCAGACAATATACTATGATTTTAATAGTATTACTATGGCCAGGCAAGATATTGACCAAACTTACACTACAACAGAGCCCCATAAGCGATACACGATTGTTCAAGTATTCTGAATAACCATAATTTGAAGTTTCAATAAGTTCTTTATTGAAATTTTCTTTATTTTATGAGCGTTTTAGATCGCAAGATCTACTTGTGGTTGTATAGTTCCTTCAGTGCTTTGTTTTATAAAGATATCCAAAGCATTTAGAAATTGGGGATATGTTTTTTACATTATGAGGTTCTTGGTGTAATCTGCACTAATATTCCATGGCTACCTCATCCATAATATTAAGATTGTTTACCAAGGGTGATACTACACTCATATATAGTATTGATAGATGTGTGCTATATATGTACATAAACATGTCTATCGTTAGCCGATGTACTTATGAACATATCTTTATATGAATCCCTCAATACACAATACCTTACCTATATATGTGTCAAAAATATGTAGATCCTCACAAAGGAAAGCTCAGGGCAATGCACAAAGGCAAGGCGCAAAGCAACTAGTCCCTGCTCTAAAATAATGTTTATAATTTGTTTAATTGTTTACGAAAATTTTAAAAAAATTATTAGAAAATTTTAGTTAAGTTATCACAATTGCTTAAAAAATGTAAAATAGAACATTTGAGTTGGTCCATTATTTGAAATAGAACATTCGAATTTTCTCATTATTTGATTTATTGCATTTAATGCAAAGTACTCAAATCTTTGCATTAAAAGTTAAGTGGAGCTATTTTTCTAATCATATTTCGAATATAATGCTCTCAGTGCTTGAGAGTGACGTGGCGAAGCCTGACAAGGTGCTGGAGCGAGACACAACACTAATGGCGGTTGTCAAATCTTTCATAATGTTAACTACACATTAATTCTTGTTGGTGAGGTTGAGAATACAACAATCAAGATTGAATAAGACCAAGGGAAATCATTGAGAAGGATATCCCCCCTAGTCAATTACAACCCCAATGACGTAGGGAGCAATGAGAATGCCAATCCTTCCCTTGGCTTCAATGTGGTTAGGAAAAAAAACATTTTGGAAATTTAGGTATATTAATTTCCAAATGATAATGAAAAACATTTTGTAAATTAGATTTTGTTTTATTCTTGTATATTATAAGTTTATAAATACATATAATATTTTTATTTTTTTTTTCCTCGGAAAAAGGCGTAATTTCATTTCAGCAGTGGTGAAGAAATTACATTCTGAATATGCATAGAAGCATACAGTTGTCCAATGAAGGATCAGAAAATTGTTCACAAGAAACTAATATTTTCAGTACATACATCCAGTCTGCCTGACTGTATAATCCGGTGAGAAAAAAGGTATCTGTTATCACATGGCTCCCCGAGCCTCTAGAAAGTGTCCCCAGTAATAAAAGGACCAAAAAAACTTCACAGCCATCATAATGTCAAGTTACAGATCCATATTCTCAGAATCGAGAAGTGCACAAAACTAACCCAAAAAACCAGAAAATAAACAAAATGCAGATGGCTCCCCGAGCCTCTAGTAAGTGTCCCCAGTAAAACAGTTTTGAATACACCAGAAGTAACATCACAGCCTGCAAAAGGTAGTATATTAAATTCCATAGACATTAGAGAAGGCCCTGTGCCAATCCCTGCCCTTGTAATATAATTCCCTCCGTGAAGGGTCGATGATAGTACTCGTAGAAAGTTCCATCTCTGTATTCCATTACTTTCCACACCCCCACTGCCAAGTCCCGGCCAATCTTAGAAGACACGTCCGCCTCCTGGTTGTTCTCCCGATATACATGTCTGCAAGAAAAATGTAAGAAGGAAAGTTTCAGTTGCAGTATGTCCTGTAGAATGTTTTCAAGTCTAAGATCCCTGCAATGTTGAGTGCCACTAGTCCAGTTTGTGACATTCATTGAATCACCAAACACATTTATATTTTCACATCCCTGTTCCCTTGCAAAGATGAGAAGAAGTTTTAGGCTCATGAATTCAGCAAAATTGTTCCCACCCTCCCCCAATCCCCAGGAAAGGTGGTATGAGTGGTTTGTAGAAAGATGCAGTACAGCCCCTCCCCCGCATGTTAATCCCAAAGCAGATCCATCATAAAAGCCCCAAGGCATTGACTCATCAATGTCCAGCGCGAGAACCTCTCTTTGTTTAGCCACCTTGATATGGTGTGGGAAAGCCTCACGGTATTCACAGATCTGTACCGCAGTAACCACAGGAGTACAGTATTTTCCATTGAATACCATACCATTCCTAGACATCCAGATGCCCCACGCCACCAATAAGGGAATATTCATATAGGTTTTCCCAATAGGGTCCAATACCCACTGTGTCCAGGCCGATATCACCGAATCCCCAGCCCAAATAAAAAAGGACTTGTAAATTCTGGAGCATTCCGCCCACACCTGCACCGTGAATGGACATTGCAGGAGTAAATGATAACAAGTTTCCATGCTGGCTTTGCATAAAATGCACCAGCCCGGCCCAATCCTATTCTTCCGCTGTAGAAAATCCCAGGTGGGTATAGTGTTTTCGAGGACATTCCACATAAAAAGGCGATGTTTCAATGGACAGTCGATTTTCCAAATTTTAGACCACCACCCAACCAAAACACCAGGTGTCATGAAGTGACTCAGACTGATGTATCCATCCTTGGGTGTGTACAATCCAGTAAGGGCACCTTCCCATACCAAAACGTCGTCCGTGGCTCGGATTTGTATATTTGAACCAATAAGTGCATCAACATAAGACCTCAGCTCCACTCGTTCAGCCACAGAAAGTGCCAAAGATTCCACATCCACCCATGACTGGTTCCACAGATGTCTCCTATCCGGAACAGCCAAATGAGATAAATAGATTATATCCAAATCACGCAAAGAAATGATTAAATCACCTGATAAGATGTGATGACCGGCGCTCCCAAACCAAGGGTCCTCCCCAACACAAAGGGCCTGTCCATTTCCAACATTCCAAGCAAGAAGATCCCCTACCACCGGGAAAGAATTGATGACAGCTTTCCATATAACAGAGCAACCAGCATGTGATTTATCCATCGACCGCACCCATTCCAAAATAGATACAGGGGCAATATACTTCCGAAAGACCACTTTAGTCCACAAGCTCTCAGATTTTAACAGTCTCCACACCCCTTTAGCAGCCAGAGCCTTTGCGAACAGATGTATATTTTTAAGACCCCATCCCCCTAAAGCTTTTGGCATAGCGATCTTCTGCCAACGAACCCATGGGGAAACATAATCTCCTTTGCCGCTCCATATGAAACGAAAGCATAATTTGCGAGTTTTCTCCAACGTCCCTTTTGGTATCCATGAGAGGGCCAACCAATAGAACGGAATAGCCTCTAATACCGATTTCACTAGAACCAGTCTTCCAGCCCGCGACAACCACCTGTGACTCCAAACCTTCAACCGCTTGTGAATTTTTTCAATGAGCCATTGCCAATCCTGTTTAGTATAGGCATTAGGTTTTAAGTGAAACCCAAGGTAACAGAAACCATCTTCAAGGTGAAGGAAGGTAAAAGGGAAAATCCTACGTAAAGCCACAATCTCACATTCCCTGAGCAAGTGGGTCGATAGAGTGGACTTCCGCTCATTGATCTCCATACCTGTTGCCTTAGAGAAAAGTAGAAAAATGTCCTTTAGGGTTTCCATGTCCTTTACCGATCCAGTACAAAAGATGAGGATATCATCCACAAATAGCAGATGAGAGATAAAAAAAATCAGGAGCCACTTAGATACCATGAAGAGTGCCATCCCTACAAGCTTTTTTCAAGGCTTTACTAAGCCCCTCAGCAACCAGCAGGAAAAGTAAGGGGGAGAGAGGACATCCCTGACGGAGGCCTCTTTCAGACCGGAAAAAAGGAGATGCAGCACCATTGATGAGCACCGTGAAGGATACCGTAGTGATACAACTCATAATCCACCTAATAAAATCCACAGCAAAACCCAGATGAGTGAGGAGTAAATGTATATACAACCAACTCACCTTGTCATATGCTTTGGATAAGTCAATCTTGATAATGGCCCCTTTGATTTTTCGTGCTTTCATACTATGAATGCCCTCCTGTGCTACACCAATGGCCTCATGTATTTGTCTTCCTTCCAGAAACCCAAACTGTTCCTCCGAAATATGTTTGGATAGAATACCCTTAAGCTGCCCAGCAATGATCTTTGACACCACCTTATATACACAGTTGCACAGAGAGATGGGTCCGAAATCATTTAAAGAAGAGGAGTTGTCAATTTTTGGTATAAGGGCAATAAAGGTGGCATTCATGGCAGCTGGAATGCGCCCCGATCTACGAGTGTCATCCACCATCAGTAGCAGATCATTTCCAATAAGATCAAAGAGTGCCAGGATAAATTCCACCGTCCATCTATCCGGTCCTGGGCTTTTGTCTTTATGGAAGCTCTGTAAAACTCCCTTCAATTCATCGACAGTGACACCAACCATCAGAGTGTGATTGTCTTCCTCTTCCACAAACCGAGGAAATAATTGAGCCATCCTGACCACCTCCAATATGCTAGCCTGTGCAGGTGCTTTGAATAGTGTTTTGAAATGATTAACCCCAACCCCCGCCATATCAAAAGACTTCTGGGTATTCCCCAAAGAGTCTTCCAAACTCCATATGGTATTTTCCGCCTTCCTGCCCTTAGCATATGCATGGAAAAACTTTGTGTTCTCATCCCCAGCCGATAGCCAAATAGCCCTGCTCTTCAAGCGCCAAGTCTCCTCTTTTTCCAAGAGAAGCTTATTTCTCCTACCCTCCAGAGAAACCAAATGGGCTTTCTCATCCGGTGTACCCAGACCCCCAGATCCTGAGTCATAAATGAACTGCAACTCCAGTTCAATAGCCATTAATTCTCTGTTATCACTATGAGTCTTTTCATAAGCCCAAGCCTTCACTGGCCCTTTAATCCTTTTGATATTGTCCGAGAACTGTTGTGAGGCAGAGAGGCCCACTCTAGGGTTGAAAGGTACCCAATGGGATTCAATAAGTTCATTAAAGGTCTCATCACTTAACCAAATCTTATTAAACTTTAGGGGCCTAGCTGGTTTCAAAGGACCATCCCGCATCTCCATGAAAATAGGAAAATGGTCAGAAGAGCCCCCCGAGCCCACCCACTGTCTCATCAGATAGTTCCTATCAGCAAAAAGATCAGACACTAGGAATCGGTCTAGACGTTTTTCAACTCTGTAATCTCCAGTTCTGTTATTTCTCCAAGTAGATTTAAGGAGGGTTGGCTCAATATCAAGCAGATTTCGGGTGACCAACTGGTGTGTGAAGTAGTCAGTCAGAGGGTCTGGCCGAGCTCTGTTTCCCCACACTTCTGCCGGCCCAAGAGAGAAATTTAGATCCCCTCCAAGTAAAATATTTCCTTCTTGTAACAAGGGGTGAGAGAACAAAGAGTCCCAGAAGGGAATACGGTTTATATAGGGTCCGTATATATTAACCACCGTGAAAGTATCACTAAGGTCCAGCGACGAGAAGTTCATCCCCAAAGCCCCTTCTATACCCCAAAGATTATGACACTGCACAAAGCGAGTATTCCAGCCAATAGCCTGTCCACCCGACCTGCCACGAGCATCCAAAGTGGCGAAAGTCCAGCCACCAAACCAACATTCGAGTAAAGTTTTTATAGTCTCTCCAACACCCATAGTTTCCTGAAGCAGAATGATATCCAGGTGTTCAATAGATACCACTCTGCGAAGTGATGATCTTTTATGGGGACCAGCAAGACCCCTGCAATTGAAAGACATCACCTTCATCAACGACCCCGTTTCTGGGCTCGCACCGCTCTAAGAGCCCGATCTATAGTCACCTGTTTGCCTTCCATAAGATCCATCTTAGCCTTTGTTTGAGCCCACGAGAGATGGGATTTCCGTCCCCGACCTCTACCAGATTTTCCAGTTTTGTTTACCCCAGGACCCAATCCACCCGGGGAGATTTTCAATAGGGAACGAAGGAAATATCCAGATTCTGATGAAGTAGTAGGGGAGGAGGGGGAAAGATCATCAGTAGGCCCAGGTTCAACCTCAGAGGGGTGGTCTATCATCAATACCCCAGGGTATGGTAAAGCAGATGAGCAAGATGGGGTGTCAAGGTCTAAGCAAGTAGGAATTTCCATCTCCATTGCCGAAGAGATATTCAATTTTTTCAAATCCTCTATCCAGTCAGGATTTTCACAAGACAAATTCTTAAAAACAAAATGAAAGGAGAGAGGTTTAATGGAATGAGTGATACCCGCGGACGCAGACCCAGGTTCTGTGAGAGCTTCCGGATGAGTGGATACAATGGCCGAAGTCCCCGGTACCACTTCCCCCGTTTGTGGCACCTCCACTCCCAACTCCTGCTGTAAGTCTGCAGCCCCAACCATTAGTGCACCTGAAACCAGTAGGGCAGAGTTTGAGGAACGAGTGTCCACCCTATCCCCATGTGAACCATGTCCTTCATCCTCATTCAAAACAACAATTGGCGGATTTTCCGCCACAAGGTTATCCGCAGAAGGGTTAATATCCACAGCAATTGGGGCTTTTTGCGAACCCACATTCTTCCGGCGAAAAGGAAGATTACATTCAGCAGCCGGATGGCCGTAAGCATGGCAACGCCGGCATCTGAAAGGAACATTATCATAGTCCAATTTCTGCACATAAACATAGGGACCCCATGTGAGGGTAACATCCGGTACGAGTCCATCTCTAATATTCAAATTTACCAGGATACGGGCAACCTTCCTCTATCGAGTATGAAGAAAACTATAGTCACGATCAAGATATGTACCAATCATGTTGCCAATCCCCCTGAAATGACGCTCTGACCAGTAATGAAGGGGTAAACCAGGGAGCTGAACCCACAGTGGAACAATATCCAGTCGTTCCCGACTAGCGTCAAACATCGGGTGCCACGGTTTTATCATTACTGGACAATGATCCCAACTCCAGTTTGAATTCAATACCCATATGGTATGTGCCTCCTCATGGAAATTGAAGGCAAACCAGTTGCGTGTAAGCTCCACTACCTCCGGGGTATAGCCCAAAACCCCAGCCCAATGTTCCCCCACCCAGGCTTCAATGGTGCGGAGACAGAAAGATCTGCCCAAAGCTTTACCCACCAACGTAATACTGGACATCGTGATCAATTGATCCCACTCTATATCCTCCCCCAAGGCGTAATTGTATTTTGTCCTGCTAAGTTTCAGCCAACGTTTCTTCCCCCGTTTCCCCTGCTGAGTATTCTCCCCCGAAGAATGTCCTCCCCACTCGTCCGAGCTCGTGCCAGAGGCCACACAGGGACTGGAAAAACCCCGATGTTCATGAAGCTCCAGTTGTCCCGACCTCGAGCCTACCCCAGCCTCCACCGCACATGCAACAGTAATAGGAGCCGATGTAGGATAAACCCCACCAACAGTGCCCTAGAAACCGTCAGATACAAGGATAGAACCCTTGTTACGATCCGCGGAGCCCTCCAAAGCAGTTCATACCTGATCCGATGTCCATAGAGCCCCCGCATCCTTCAAAGGTGAAAGAGGTGGAATACAGGGTATAGGCGTTGTAAGCGGTCCCGAACCAGGAGAAAACGCCAGAAAACCGGAAGGTGAGAAACCAAGAGCTGCACTGTTTTCCATAGTAGATGCAACCTCCACCACGTCTGCCCCGGGAGAAACCCCCACCCGCCACCCGGCGCCCTGCTGATGAGTCCAAATATCCGCATCATCCGATGGGTCGTAGGCATAATCTAGTCGGTCATCGTAGGTAGCCATAGTAAGGAAAACCTACCACCAAACCACAGTAACCCTAGTAAATGGCAACCAAGGGTGGCCGCAAACAGGGTGTATGCAACCAGACCGGTAACAGGGTGAAAAAAAAACTCGCCACAAACCGTGCCAGGTGGACGATAGCACGCAATTCTGACAGCCACAGACCGCCCGATGCACAGCCCAGGTTCCTAGGGTTCTGCCATATTCATGTAAACCCTACCTCCGTCACAGGAAACGCCATCCAAGAATAACCCATTCAAGAAAGTTAAAGTTGCTCCAAGAAACCCAACTAATAATTTAATTTGAGTTAGATGAATGTTTTCTAAATACATATAATATAAACGTTAACATATTTACATTTTTTTTTTAAGACTTGCAAAATTAATAATATTTTTAAATATCAGAAGTAAATTAATATAAATATATATTTTTAATTAATATTGTTTATTTTAATATTTCTTATATTTTATAAAAAATATATATATTCTAATATAAAAAAATGCTATTTCAATTTTGTTACACATTGAGCTCTTCCTTCATTTTTCAAATATGTAATATAAATAATCAAATGGTGCTCCACAGTTCGATCAATGCTTTTATCAACTAAAAATGAGTAAAATGGGCTATGGAAAATCTCATTTTTTATCTTTTTTCCACGGGTATTAATTACATCACAAATTCACAATGTTCATAGAATTCATGATATTTTCAAATTCCAATATTTTGGACAATGAAGATAATCTTTGAAGGTCAATCGATTTCACAAAGTTTTTTATTTGTGTGAGACGATTTTAATGTTATTGTACATTATTGTTACAACGTAATTTTCCACCTTGTGAGCATCAGCATTCTTTGGCCTGTAGGATCCATTTCACTGACTTAGATCCACTTTATATCCTTCAGACATACTATTTCCTCATTTTTCCTCTTACCCGCTTGTTGCATTACTATAGCAAGCGTACCCGCGAGTTGCATCACTATAGCCCGTGGGTAGCATGTAAAATGGTAAAAATCACTAGTTAATTACTTTTTACTCCCCAAAAGCAGTTATTGTGTGACCTTTGACCCTCCATATGCCCAAGAAACGCCTCGATGTGTCCTTTCACTTACCTTTGGGAGGACTATATATTGAGCAAATATGGCTTATGGATGGGAGGAGAAAGAAGAGCAAGAGAACTCTAGTGGATTTTTTCCCTATCTTGAGTCTACACTCATTGATCCTTGTAGTTGTGAACCCTTTGTGTTCACCTTCCAAACTCCTAGCATAGTTTGAGTTTGCCATTCATGGAGGATTGAAGTGGTGGATGCACAAGTGGATTGATCCAGATCGTGGTTCAGATTAGTTGCCGGCAAGAGGTCGTATTACATTGTACTTCTTCTTGTTTATTAATAGAAATACTCATATTCTCGTCCATTAATGTTGTGAATGTTGTTTATTCTACATTGGGTTGCATTTACTTATAATATCATGGACCATTGCTATTGATGATGTTAATATTGTTTATATATTATATGTACTTGTTGTATATTGGATGTCAAGACTAATTTGCATATTCAAGTGCATGGATTGAAAGCTCCAATGGGGATCTACATCAAACGTTTGGATCGAGGTTGGTTACATTCTCCATTATCTTAGCATTGTCATTTACAATAGCATAATTATGAGAATTGGGTTAATTTCTGGTAGTTAGCTGTCTGTTGTGGTCTACCCAAAGCCATAGTGAGTTTTCTCCAACACAGAAATGGCGACTCCGCTGGGGAAAACATCCATGTTTGGAGATTTTTGAGCATTAGTCCTTAATTAGAGTTTCTGTTTGTCGAAGCTCTGTGTCACTGATTGGTCGTTAAGATACACTATAGAAAACTTGCTTTTTTCTGAGCCATTGGACTTGTTATTTGCCCATTTGCCTTTCCTCACCCGCAGGACAACTTAGTTCTGCCCGCGTACACCCGCCTCTGTTTACACTATTGCTCGCGGGTACCCGCAGGTATTCCTTTGACAGTAGCATACAACTCAGGCTTTTGTTGATTTATGACTATTGGTTGTTGTTGGGTTGGATTTGGATGATCTCGAGTCTTTGTTGGCCTGTTTCTTGATTGTTCCATGCCTTGGTTGTGACCAGAACTCTTCATTTCTCTTGGTTGAGACTTATTGGTTTTTTACCCATCTTTGGATTTAACCTGGTTGGTTTTTTCCTTTTGAGCTCATTCCTTTGGCTGAGTCTTACTGTTTGGGATCTGCTAGGTTGTCTTAGTGATCTTCATGGCACTTCAGTGACTAAATAGTAGGATTTTGCTTGCATTTTTCACTTCTTTATATTGAAAAATACAAAAAAATACATACAGTTTTGCATTTTCCTTTTGCTTATAAGAGAAAATACAATTTGTTTTTTTTAACTTTCATGTACTGCATCTTGCATTGAGTGCTTGTTGCCTTCATTTAGGTTCTGCTTGTGCATTGAAAATATAAAAGGATTGCATTTTTATTTTGAAATCGTTGGGTTGATTTTGCATGCTAGTGACATTGTTTTATTGGATAGATGAGTCTAGGATTGGACGATTTTGCATACTATTGAGTCATACACATCACTAGTTTCACGACCATATCCTTTGAGTAACCACAACCATTAAAATTAATGCTTAATCTTAAAATTGATTAGACCAATTTTATTTATAGGGTACACCAACTGGCATAGGTTTAGAGTCTTGGAATAGATCATTGTGAGTTAACAATCCAAGACTACTAGACGAAACATTAGGTGTCTGACCAGAGAGTGGAGGAATCCATGGTATATATCGGTGTTCTTAGGAAGCTCTACTCAAACATAGTTAAGCACAAGGTCATGGGAGGTTGGTTGAAGGGATATCCCTCTGATACCGGCTGAACGTGGGAGATATTTCCAGGGTTTGTTCGTATCTGGGGGTACCGGAGGTTCGTCCTCTTGTGCTTTGGGCTTAGCTACCCTGCCAATACGATGGATCCCACCTGCGACTGTCCCCCTGAGCATTGGTTATATTTCGGTGACCATAGTTTCCTTACCTAGGTATCGCATAGGGTACTTGCCGTAGTTATGCTGTTTGTGTCCTGAGTCAGATAGGGATTGGACAACACAGTTGTTTTTGTATAGTGGACTTGACCCTGTACACGTAGTGAAGCCTAGGTGTCTCTATAACTGATTCTGTTACCTCCGGCTATATTTTGGGAATCTCAAGCCTCTCCTAGGCGAGACATACCGGCTCTAGTATTGGGAGCTCACTTAGCCACTTTGTTTGTCTGCTCTTGGCTATAGTTTCTCTACGTGTATGCTTTTGATTTATTGTTTTTGATCGATAGTTGGCCATAGGAGACGTTGTGATTTGATATTCTCTTTGGAGATATCGTGGCGCGGAGTCCTACTCTCCGCCGTTCCCGTCAGTTAGCTGGTTTAAAACTGACCGAGTTTTCACGCCGTGCTGCTCGGGGACGCCGGCAAGCTCCCTCCGAGTCTTCGGATTCTTACGAGACATACATAGCCGACATTATGATGGCTGCACATTACGACACGGAGGACATCCCCACGATTCCATCGGGTGGAGTCGGAAATACTTCAGACACCCCCACACCTCGTGAGGCCTGGGGGGGTGATCCACCTGAGACTCAACCTGGTTGTATTTGGCCAAATCCACTTGAGAACGATCCATTCGATCCTTCGAATCCAGATAATTATATTTATGGGATGCCTACCTTACCTAAAGACGAAGATCCTGTGATCAACGTTAACCCGTTCTCACATAGTATGCCCGGTTTCAACACAGTTGATTCTCCATCTGCTTTTGGTAGTCATGGTGGCACTAGTCATGGTGTTAGCAACACTGCACCCACTGGAGGTAATACCCTCGCCGGGGGCACCACGTTGTCCACTCACACACGTAATATGGGGACTGGTCATAATCCTCCTAACAATGCTAATGTTGGAAGAAGACCACCTCCTAGGACTGCCCCACCTAATAGGAACATTGTTCAAAACACGACTCGCCATCCACCACCTAACACACATATCACTACCCGTCAACCTAGGATCACTTTTGTGGATGTTAATGCTCCTCTTAACCATGGGGGTGGACATATACTGCACATGTTTGCGTCCACCACCGCGACTAGTAATGCTAATTTCAGAGGTGGGAATATATCTTATCCTAATGGTCATAACGCCACCATTAATGCTAATTTCAGAGGTGGGAATATATCTTATCCTAATGGTCATAACGCCACCATTCCTTCTACTAGTAACACCAACATTGGGGTTGGGAATACTTCTTATGCTTTTGGTCACCACACGACTGCTCATGCTAATCCTAATGCTGGGGGTGGGAACATACCTCACCATTATGGTCATTACAACTCGGTTCCCGCTACGAATAGTACGTATATGCCCCATACTTATGGTGGCAACCCTTGCTACAACACAGTCGGTGCTGGCCACCAATTCAACCCACCTCAATACGGTGCCCAAAACACACATATACCTGCTTACTTTCATACGGGTCAGGTCGGAGGAGGTTATCAACCTTATGGCCATGGTCAAGCTTATGGTCCGCCAGGTCCTCATTATCAGCAGTTTAATGCTCATGGTCAAGCTTTTGGTCCACCTTATAATCCGGTTCCGTTCAACCAACCTTTTATGGGAGCTTATAATCAAGATTTCCAGCCGCAGCTCCCATTCCTTGCACGCTTGAATCTTCCGGATCTTTCGAAGCTCACGAATGATCCGGTGTGTCATGACCCCAATTGGCCTCCGATCCCTACCAAGCTCCCTTCAGACATTCCTAAGTTTGAGGGGAAAGGTGGTGAGGATCCGGGTGATCATGTCACAACATTTCACCTTTGGTGCTCCTCCAACTCATTGACTCACGATTTCGTTAGATTACGACTATTTCAACTCACCCTCACGGGGGCAGCTGCGAAGTGGTATGTGGAGTTGCCTGGGAACACCTATAGGGGATTCAACGAGATTGCTTTGATTTTCTTGGACCATTTCCAGTTGCCAGTTCGTTATGATACTGGTACTGAACTGTTGTCTACCTTCCGTTAGAATAAGGCCACACATATTTCTAACCACGTTCAAGAGTGGCATCGGCGGAAGAGATTAGTGAAATCCAACATTCCTCCAGAGTTTCTGTTGGAATAGTTCCTTAAGTCTCTACTCCCATACATTTCTAAGGATGTTTTGATGTCCAACATTGTGATTGAGGAACAAGCTATCTTGAAAGTCCAGCAGTTAGTGTTGATTAAGTTGTCATTGATGCCAACAGTGCTTGGTCATTGATGCCAACAGTTGAGTCTTGGTGCCCCTTGTGGAGCCCCGAGGGTTATTATTTGGTTTATGGTTGTCTGTGTCAAGGGAGACCTTTTGACCTTGTCCAAGCCCAAGTCTGAAGCCCTTGGATTCCCTGGGACAATGGAAAAATCCCTGGTTACTCATTGACTTAGTTGAGTGACCCTAAGTTGTATCTTGGTTCCAATTGAGTCCATTATTATATCCCTTGCTCCTGGTTGTACTTTTATGGTCTCTTGATTGATTGTTGAATGAATGTAGCCCTCACAAAGTTGACTTGTGCTCTTATATGATGAAGTCTTTCTTTTGATGATATCCTTGAAGATATCCTGCACTAATTAAAGAAAACAAAGTTGAAGGACCCTGCCAATGCAAGCAAGATCCTCATAGAGTGATAGCCATCGTCAAGCCCTTTTGATTGATATGTGGAGTGTCTCCTAACTCCTTACGGTTGATGAGTTATCGTCGTTTAAAGTTGTTGAGGTCATGAAGCCCTTAGTAACCTTATCTTGGGGTTTTGATGGCTATGAATCCATTTGGTAATGAAACCATTACATATGATTTTAAGGAACCTATGATAACCTTGCGCCATTGAAGAAGCCCTTGGAAATCATGATGAAATCCCACAAATTGGTCATATGGCCATAAGTTTGAAGAAGCCCATAATCCTTAATGATGGTGCCCTTATACTTGAAAGCTTGGTCCTTGAACCCACACTTGATGATTTTTGATGTCATAGCTTGATGGTGAAGTCCATGATCTTGATAGGTAGAAATGACCCATTATGTGGTCATTTAAAACGATATACTTGATAATGTCCATGCCTTTGTTGAAAAGTTTAAGCACTTGCACTTGATGTTGATGGAGTTGGTCCTTAAGCCCACAAGTCCGGTTCTTGAAGCCCATTGCACAATGACATATGGTGGCTTGGTTGGAGTCCTACATGATATATTGATGCCCTTGGTGATGCATTCTTTCTATAACAATGATGATGACGTCTTTGAAGCTCTTTTCCTTGAAGCCATTGCTATGATGAGTCCTATGTGTTGGTGCCCTTGGACGTTTGGGTATTGAACCCACACATATGTAGTTTGGTAATGTGGAGCCTTTGGACATTGTTGAAGACCTTGCTATAATAATGATGAAATCATTAATTATGGGGTCTTTGGTACCTTATGGACATGAGTGACTATCCCATATTAAAGGAGTTGTGGGGATCTTGCTCCTTGACCCACAAATTTAGATGGATCTATTACCCTCCCTTTGGTGGCCTAATGCACATAGTGTTGAAGCCGGTGGCCTAATGCACATAGTGTTGAAGCCTTTAATGGAGTCTTTTGCAAGATTAAGAAATCCCCTTTTAAATCATTAAATAATGAATTAAGTTATCTTGAGTGAATAAGTATTTTGTGAAGTCGGCCTGTCAAGAAACAATCATTTAAATTTAATTAATAATTAAAATAAATCCCTAATGCAAGGTCGGCCAGCCTTTAATTTAAATCAAATTTAAAATTTAATTTAACCTATTACTAGGTTGGCCCAGAATTAATTTTTCTTTTGGAATGTGTATAAATAAGATCTAATCCGCCCATTTCAGAGAGAAGGTATGGTCTTAAGGCTCTGAACTCGGTGGCTGCTTCCCTTTGAAATTCAGACTGTGTTTTTACTGAGGAAAGTTTATTTCTGCAATTTAGGGCTGCTACAGAAAGACAATTTTTTCAGCTTTTTTTTTTTTTTGGGTTGTCTGCTTTCAACATAAAATTGGGCTGCTATTTTAGGCTGTCTATTTCAAAATTCAGATAGTCCCCTGTCTCAGGTTGGTTCAATTGAGCAAGATAAGCACAGGTTGCTATATGTGCAATTGGTCTGACTTATATTGGTTGAGTTGTATGAGCAGTTGGTTTGACCCAGGTGGTTTGGTATAAAGTTGATTGAACTCAGATTTACTGAATTGAATAATGTGAACAACAGATTGATTTATGCAGACAGATTGATTGGTATAGCAAGATCAGACAGATTGATTGGTACAGCTAGATTGGATAGATTGATTGTACAGGTTGATGAACAGTGTTGCACAGTTGTGGTGCAATGGTTAGTGGACAGTTGATGAGCAATGGTCAGTTGATGAACAGTGACAGTGGTTGTTCAGTGTGGTACAGGTGTTGGATAGCAGGTCTGCAGGATTAGTGCAGTTTGTGGTTCAGTAGTTCAGTATCTATTTTCATATCAGGGTGGCAGGACGGGGCAAGGAAATTTAGGGAGCTAAGGCTTCCTTCAGGTTGTAGTCTGTAAACCAGGGGGTTGTAGCATCCTTCCAGTTGTAGCCGGAGAATTGAAGTCTTTGTAACAAAGGGGGTTGTTGCCTCCTTCCATTTGTTGCTGGTAAATTATTATTATAAAGGCTTCCGTGGTTTTTCCCCCAGGACTTGGGTTTCCACATAAAAATCTTGTGTACTGTGTTTTTGCTATGCTTCCTTTGTGATGATGATATGATGAGCTGTAATTGTTAATAATGCTGATGATATACTGATAATGTGATAATGCATTAATGAATGATGTATTGAATAAGATGCTGATGATTGTTAAAGTTGAAAAAGTAATAAAAAGCTATACACACTGTTCACCCCCCCCCTCTCAGTGTGCTCGGTGTGTCCAACAATTGGTATCAGAGCGGGCCTTCACAGAAAGCCTTACCAGCTTGAAGGATATCCTTGACACACCACGGGGTTCTCAGTGAATGGAGCACCATTGTTTTGTGGGACAAATTACTTGATTTGGAAAATAAGAATGCAAGTTTATCTTGAATTAGAAGGTATTGGAATATGGCAATCAGTGCTTACAGGGTACAATCATCCGAAGAAAGTGAAAACAACAGCTCAGAAGGAAGCAAGGAAAAATAATTCAATGTCTATGGAATCCATTCTTGAAGGCTTATCAGATTCCATAAAAGAGAAGATTGGAAAGTACAACACAGCTAAGGAATTGTGGATCAAAATAGAACAGTTATACTCCACTAAAGAACATGAAGAAGAGGTTATGAAATTCATGGTCAAAGATCTGACAGATCTCCAAAAGGAGAAAATAGGAAAGTGCAACTCAATTGAAGAATTGTCACTAAAGATAGATAAACTCTACTCCATTGAAGAACAAAAAGCAGAAGATAACTCCATAGAAAGGTCAGTACAAGATCCAGGTATGTTTGAAGGTAAGTCTCTTGAACACCCTGCTTGTAATGTTTTTGAAGAAATATGTTTATCAAGTATAGAAGATAAGCACTATTCTAAATTCATAGATTGTAATACTTCAAAATGTGATGAATCCCATTGTTCCCTGACAAATGATAGAAATGAATGTTTAGATAATGATATTGCTAATGCTATGGAAAAGGTTGGGAAAATTTGTGAACAGAACAAGGTATTGCAAGAGCAATTGGACAAATCTGAGAAGAGGAATCAAGAAGGATATGAGAAAGCCACACAAACTATAATTGATCTAAATCTCCAAGTTGAAGAAGCTACCAGAATCAAAGAAGCCATATCCAACTCTCTGAAAGATCAACTTGAGAAGTTTGCTGCTGAAAATAAAAGACAATTAGAAGAAATTGACAAGCTCAAAAGACAACTAGAAGATAAGGAGAAATAATTGACTCGCAAGCTTCAAGACAAAGATAGTGAGATCAGTATCTTACTTGAAAAAATGCAAAAGGAAAGAACCGCCAATCAAAAAGAAGATCCAAGTGACGAAAGGGGAATTCATTTTAGTCATGATATTGAAGAGAAACTAAGAAGAAAACAAGAAGATGAAATCAAATCCTTGAAGATATTATTACGAAAGGTATGTATGACGAATTTTGAATTTGAAAAGGAACTCTCAGAACTCAGAAAAGAAATTCAAGAAATAAAAGGACAGATGGAAGACAATATTGTCGTTGATCTGAAAGAACAGATAGAAGAAGTCAAGAAAATTGAAGAAGACCTAATAAGACAACTCCAAGAAAAGATAGAAATTTGTCAAAAGCAAGAATTGAAGATCCTCTCTCTAAAGGAAGATTTGAACAAGACAGATGCCCAGTTGAAGACAAATTCAAAGATTGAAAAGAACATTGAAGAAAGTGAAAGTTCCAGGGAAAAAGAAGAAAACGCTAATAGTTATACAGATATTTTCAGTATATCCCATAATCAGCAAGATTCAAGGAAGAATAGAAACAGAGAAGCTGCATCAAAAAGAAAATCCTTTGCTCAGGGATATCCCATGATGTTCAGTGGTCATTGCTACAAGTGTAACAACTATGGTCACAAAGCCATCCATTGCAGAGCTCATGAAAGAATCACTCCAAAAAGAAATCAAGGTATGTTTTCCGTTCAATGTTATAATTGTTATCATTATGGTCATTTTGCAAAACATTGCAAGATGCAGGGAGAAGTTAAAGTTTGGAGAAGAAAGGAAGTTCAATCGAATGTCATGAACAACAATCAGTCTACCATGGTATGGAGAAGAAAGTCAGTAGATTGCCCCGTTGATCAGAACAGAAATGATGAAATTTTTGGGAAAAACCCAATACCATTTTGAAGACTATTGATCAGTGTTATGAAGTGTAAAAGGAGCTATTTACCTGATTATCATGGATTGAGATCAACGATCACATCTGGTTCTAGCATACAAGCAACAATAGTACCTAGTGATAGGGGGAGCAATATTGATAAAGAAAGTTCTCGTTGCCATTGATGCAAAAAGGAAGAGAAGTTGTTGACATGGGGAGCATGCCCTGAGGGGGAGCTGTATTGTCAAAGGATGTTCCCTTTTCCATTGATGCCAAAGGGGGAGCTGTATTGAGAAAGGATGTTCCCTTTGCCATTGATGCCAAAGGGGGAGAGAAACTGTGATAGGGAGAGATTGTTCTGAAAAGGAATTTGAGTGTTGTCATCAATGACAAAGGGGGAGATTGTTGATTAAGTTGTCATTGATGCCAACAGTGCCTGGTCATTGATGCCAACAGTTGATTCTTGGTTCCCCTTGTGGATACCCGAGGGTTATTATTTGGTTTATGGTTGTCTGTGTCAAAGGAGTCCTTTTGACCTTGTCCAAGCCCAAGTCTGAAGCCCTTGGAGTCCCTGGGACAATGGCAAAATCCCTGGTTACTCATTGACTTAGTTGAGTGACCCTAAGTTGTATCTTGGTCCCAGTTGAGTCCATTATTATATCCCCTGATCCTGGTTGTACTTTTATGGTCTCTTGATTGATTGTTGAATGAATGTATCCCTCACACAGTTGACTTGTGCTCTTACATGATGAAGTCTTTCTTTTGATGATATCCTTGAAGAGATCCTGCACTAATTAAAGAAAAAAAAGTTGAAGGACCCTGCCAATGCAAGCAAGATCCTCATAGGGTGATAGCCATTGTCAAGCCCTTTTGATTGATATGTGGAGTGTCTCCTAACTCCTTACGATTGATAAGTGATCGTCGTTTAAAGTTGATGAGGTCATGAAGCCCTTAGTACCCTTATCTTGGGGTTTTGATGGCTATGAACCCATTTGGTAATGAAACCATTACATATGCTTTTAAGGCACCTATGATGACCTTGTTCCATTGAAGAAGCCCTTGGAAATCATGATGAAAGCCCACAAATTGGTCATATTCCCATAAGTTTGAAGAATCCCATAATCCTTAATGATGGTGCCCTTATACTTGGAAGCTTGGTCCTTGAACCCACACTTGATGATTTTTGATGTCATAGCTTGATGGTGAAGTCCATGATCTTGATAGGTAGAAATGACCCATTATGTGGTCATTTAAAACGATATACTTGATAATGTCCATGCCTTTGTTGAAAAGTTTAAGCACTTGCACTTGATGTTGATGGAGTTGGTCCTTAAGCCCACAAGTCCGGTTCTTGAAGCCCATTGCACAATGACATATGGTGGCTTGGTTGGAGTCCTACATGATATATTGATGCCCTTGGTGATGCATTCTTTCTATAACAATGATGATGACGTCTTTGAAGCTCTTGTCCTTGAAGCCATTGCTATGATGAGTCCTATGTGTTGGTGCCCTTGGACGTTTGGGTATTGAACCCACACATATGTAGTTTGGTAATGTGGAGCCTTTGGACATTGTTGAAGACCTTGCTATAATAATGATGAAATCATTACTTATGGGGTCTTTGGTGCCTTATGGACATGAGTGACTATCCCATATTAAAGGAGTTGTGGGGATCTTGCTCCTTGACCCACAAATTTAGATGGATATATTACCCTCCCTTTGGTGGCCTAATGTACATAGTATTGAAGCCTTTAATGGAGTCTTTTTCAAGATTAAGAAAGCCCGTTTTAAATCATTAAATAATGAATTAAGTTATCTTGAGTGAATAAGTATTTTGTGAAGTCAGCCTGTCAAGAAACAATCATTTAAATTTAATTAGTAATTAAAATAAATCCCTAATGCAAGGTCGGCCAGCCTTTAATTTAAAATCAAATTTAAAATTTAATTTAACCTATTACTAGGTCAGCCCAGAATTAATTTTTCTTTTGGAATGTGTATAAATAAGACCTAATCCGCCCATTTCAGAGAGAAGGTGTGGTATTAAGGCTCTGAACTCAGTGGCTGCTTCCCTCTGAAATTCAGACTGTGTTTTTACTGAGGAAATTCGGACAGTTTATTTCTGCAATTTAGGGCTGCTACAGAAAGATAAATTTTCAGCTTTTTTTTTTTTTTTGGGTTGTCTGCTTTCAACATAAAATTGGGCTGCTATTTCAGGCTGTCTATTTCAAAATTCAGACAATCCCCTGTCTCAGGTTGGTTTAATTGAGCAGGATAACCACAGGTTGCTATATGTGCAATTGGTTTGACTTAGATTGGTTGAGTTGTATGAGCAGTTGGTTTGACCCAGGTGGTTTGGTATAAAGTTGATTGAACTCAGATTTACTGAATTGAATAATGTGAACAACAGATTGATTTATGCAGACAGATTGATTGGTACAGCAAGATCAGACAGATTGATTGGTACAGCTAGATTGGACATATTGATTGTACAGGTTGATGAACAATGTTGCACAGTTGTGGTGCAGTGGTCAGTGGACAGTTGATGAGCAATGGTCAGTTGATGAACAGTGAAAGTGGTTGTGCAGTGTGGTACAGATTATGCAGTGTGGTACAGGTGTTGGATAGCAGGTCCGCAGGATTAGTGCAGTTTGTGGTTCAGTAGTTTAGTATCTATCTTCATATCAGGGTGGAAGGACGGGGCAATGGAATTTAGGGAGCTAAGGCTTCCTTCAGATTGTAGTCTGTAAACCAGGGGGTTGTAGCCTCCTTCCAGTTGTAGCTGGAGAATTGAAGTATTTGTAACAAAGGGGGTTGTTGCCTCCTTCCAGTTGTTGCTGGTAAATTATTATTGTAAAGGCTTCCATGGTTTTTCCCCCAGGACTTGGGTTTCCATGTAAAAATCTTTTGTACTGTGTTTTTGCTATGCTTCCTTTGTGATGATGATATGATGAGCTGTAATTGTTAATAATGCTGATGATATAATGATAATGTGATAATGCATTAATGAATTATGTACTGAATAAGCTGCTGATGATTGTTAAAGTTGAAAAAGTAATAAAAAGCTATACACACTGTTCACCCCCCCCTCTCAGTGTGCTCGGTGTGTCCGACAGTTAGATCTACTATACTCTCAGTTTGGCATTTTATATGACATTATTCCTCATGCATCGAGAACACGACATGAGCCCACGTCAGTTCCTGGACCACATGCCGATGGCATCGTGGGATCTGCATGCACTCTCCCTATAGACTTGGTAGCTAATCAAATGCAAAATTTGTCGCTAAACCAGTATACTCCCGGACAGGTTCACCCCTTGTCCACTTCCACTCCGTCGTCTGATGTACACAATGTGCAATCAACGAAACTGTCAGGTAACCAACAACCTGGTGGTAAGAAAAATTTGAGAAACAACTGTAGGGTTGGAAACAATGGGAATAATGATAATAACAATCGCAATACCCCTCGTAAGGAGAATGCCAACCCTCCTCGGGAAGGCGGAAATGCTGGCGAGGATCGTAAACCTAGGCGTAAGGTAAAATTCCCTTGCAAGCTCTGTGGGGAAGATCATCTTACTCACTTATGTCCTCGAATTGAAGAAGCATTGAAGCATTTGGCACAGAGCCCAGCTGTGTTGAAGGATCCCCTTCCGCATCATCAAAACATGGATTCGTATGCTCCCACCAATGGTTATGGACCTACTGAAATGGAAATGGCTTCTTCCAATACTAGTGGTTATGGATGTGTGAATATGGTTCAATCAGAGGTTAGTGTTGCTACTCGTCAACGCGATTATGGTGCACCACAACCTAATATGGGGAGTGAGCCTCCCCCTCCTCCTGACAATTCCTTGCATATCGAGAAGCCCTCTAATATGCCGCAGATACCGAAAGGTGTTCTCAATCGCTCTACGCATAATCCTAATGCTCGAGCCTCCCAGAACTAATCCATTATAGAAGATTTGGGACAAACTCTGTGTTCCATGTCAACTCTTGAAGTTTTGCAGGCCTGTCCTTCTCAAAAGCATGCCCTTTTGAGTGCGTTAGGAGTTCAGGATGGGGGAAATCCCAGTGTTATCAAGTTCGATACTACTGATGTTCAACCTCGCTTACCTTACCACATGGCTTTTCAAATCCAGGTGGTTTGCCTTCAAAGTTTTGTTAAACGTATTATGGTTGATGAAGGTGCTTCCGCATCAGTAATGTCGTTAACTTGTTGGAAATATCTTGGCTCTCCTCCTCTATTCGCGTCTAGAACCACACTCACTGCATTCGACGGTCGGTCTTTTAAGCCGCATGGAATTATCCCTTCCCTTGTTGTTTGCTTGGGAGGTAAGTCTGTGCCTATTGAAGTCGAGGTGTTTGATGCGCCCATCGACTACAACCTTTTACTGGGTCGAAATTGGATGTACGCTATGAAGGCTATCGCGTCCACTGTATTCAGAGTTATCTGCTTTCCACATGAAGGAAATATTGTGACCATCGATCAGCTGGATTTTGTTAACACTCCTTCCACATCATCCACGGGATCCATAGTCCCCCAAGTTACTGATTCTCAGCCGACAACTGGGAACATAGGTGTTGGTATGTACCCTTCGTTGATGGGAACTTTTAGTTCTTCTACACCTATGAACTCTATCATAACCATTTCTGACGATGCATCTCCTCCTTTGCATAATATGCCATTCCGGACTTCCTATTGTACTAATCCATGGAATTTACCGTCCACGAGTTCTACGTCTGGAGACATTTCGCACATCGGGATGTTTGTGCCATTGTTTGTAGCTGAGCTTTCTTACGAGAATATTCAACAAACCACTGCAGAACCAGATCTCTCTTCTTCCCAGACAGTCGAAGAAGATCCCGTTACACTGCCAGTTTGGGCAGCCAACTCATCTTGTTCACACGATTGCCTTGATCATACTTTGCCATCTGATGAAGCTATTATGGAGGCCATGTGTGGTAGTGAGAGGCATTGGGAGGATATGCATCATCGCTCTTATTTCCTTCCCAACCTCGAGCTCGCTGAGCAAGAAGAGTTTAGGATGACTCTAGCAGAGATGGTTGGTCACCCCGTGGCTCTTTTGGAGTTGCATGATGTTTTTGCAGAGGGGAATATGGCCAATATTTCCCCAACCATGTCGATCAACATCTCTTGTACTCCCAGAAAAGTGGAGAATGTCCACATCGGTGCCGATTGCACTCCTGAGGAGATTGCTATTTACACTGATTTGTTTACAGAACTACGGGAAGCTTTTGCCTAGTCATATGAGGAGATGCTAGGAATAGACCCCCGCATTGTTGAGCACGAGATTAGAACGTATCCTAATGCTAAACCGGTTCGACAACACTTACATGCTGTGAACCCTAGGAAGGCAGCTGCTATCAAGGCAGAGGTGGAGAAACTGCTCAAAGCCGGTTTCATCTACCTCGTTCCCCTTACCAAATGGGTGTCAAACCCCGTTCCTTTGGATAAGAAACAGGGAACGATCCGCGTATGCACTGATTTTAGAGATTTGAACTGTGCATGTCCGAAAGACAACTTCCCCACGCCATTCATTGATCAGATCTTTGATGCCTGTGTGGGAAGTGATATTTTTTCATTCATGGATGGCTTCTCAGGCTATAATCAAATTCAAATCAAACCCGTGGACCAACATAAGACGACATTCATTTGTCCATGGGGAACGTTTGCATATCGAAAAATGCCCTTCGACCTTAAAAACGCCATAGCTACGTTTCAGCGAGCCATGACCTATGCCTTTCATGATCTTAAGAAGATTATGGAGGTTTTGCTTGGATAACCTTGCTGGCCATTCTTGTAAGAGAGTGGTCCACCCCAAGCACCTCCGTATGATTCTCGAACGATGCATACACTACAAAATTCGATTGAATCCCAATAAATGCATCTTCGCTGTCAGGACGGGTCACCTTCTAGGCTTCATAGTTTCAAAAGAAGGTATTAGGGTCGATCCTCTAAAAGTTGAGGCAATACTTCAGTTGCCTCCTCCACCCAATTTGTTACAACTTTAGAGCCTCCAAGGAAGAGCTACCTTTTTGCGTCGATTTGTAGTCAATTATGCTAATATTACCAAAGGTTTCGCGTGCTTATTGAAGAAAGACACACCTTTTATCTGGGATGAGCGAGCCCAACAGTCTTTCGACACCCTTAAGAAAGCTTCGGTATCAGCCCCTGTGCTTAGTCCACGAGACTTCGCATGAGATTTTATCCTTTATGTGGCTGCGTCTCAAGAGACGATTGGAATGGTCTTGGTTTAGGTGGATGATGTGCTCATCGAGCATGTTATCTATTACCACAGTCGAAATCTAGTAGACGCTGAGCTAAGATATACTCATAAAGAAAAGCTGGCGCTTGTCACGGTCCATGCAGTCCAACGGTTACGACATTACATTTTGCTTAGAACAACCACAGTTGTAGCTCACATCAATCCATTTCAGTTCGTGCTATCACGACGCCTTATAGGGGGGAAGCATAATAAATGGATTGTGATCCTTCAGGAGTTCAATCTCGATTTTGCTTCAGCAAAATCAGTGAAATCGTTGGTGTTCGCTGAGCTTATGTCGAACCTTCTGAGACTTGATGAGGATGTCATTCATGAAGATTCCTTTGTGGATGAGCACTTATTTCTTATCTCGTCCGAAGACCCTTGGTATGGGGATGTCATTGTATATCTCCAAAATTTGAAGTTTCCTCCACATTATTCATGAGATGAGCGATGGCGTGTGAAACATCACGCTAAAGACTATACCATTGGCGGTGACACTTTGTATCGCCGAGGAAAGGATTCCATTCTCCGTCATTGCTTAACTCATGAAGAAGCGGAGCGGGTGCTTAATGATTGCCATGCAGGGGAGTGTGGCGGTCACTTATCCGGGCTTGCTACAACCCAGTGTATTATGCGAGCTGGTTATTTTTGGCCTTCCATCTTTAAGAACTGTGTTAATGTTGTGAAGAGATGTCACCCTTTCTAGGTGTTTTCTCGGAACATATGCTCACATCCAGTGCCCCTTCATCCGGTCGTCACCGTCGGTCCATTCCCTAAGTGGGGGGTGGACTTCATGGATTGCAAACTAGCTTCGACTAGGGGGCATCACCATATTATAGTGGCCGTGGATTATTTTTCCAAATGGGCTGAGGCCATGCCTACCGTAAAAGCCGACGGTGCTACTGCAACCCATTTCGTGTTCAATCTGATTATCCCTCGGTTCGGTATCCCGAAAGAGATTGTCACTGACCATGGCAGTCACTTTTAGAACAATATGATGGAGGATTTGTCTCTCAAGCTTGGGTTTTGTCAAGAACACTCATCTTCCTACTATCCCCAAGCGAATGGTCAAGTTGAAGAAGTTAATAAGTCTTTGAAGACCATTCTCCAACGTACCATCCAACAAAGAAAGACCAATTGGCACATCATGTTATATCCTGCTTTGTGGGCATATCAAACCGCAGTCAAGACTGCCACCGGATTCTCACCATTCCAGCTAGTTCACGGTGTGGAGTCACTTTTACTGATTGAATGTGAAATCCCTTCGCTTAAACTGGCCATAGAGCGAGCCTCTCTAATACGACAAATATTGAGCAACGTTTAATCCACCTTGAGCAACTTGACGAGCAACATTGAGATGCCACTGTGGCCATAGATGCCAACAAACGTCGTGTCAAGGTTCAGTATGATAGGTCTGTCTGTCCCCGACAGTATGCTGAAGGTGACTTGGTCCTCTTGTATGACCAAGCTAAAGAACCCCTGTGGGCAGGCAAGTTCAATCCCATGTGGCACGGTCCTTACATCGTGAGGCGCGTCCTAGAAAAAGGAGCCTATGAATTAGAAGACTATGAGGGGAATATCTTGAAGGAGCCTAGAAATGGGCTCTATCTCAAGCGGTATTACGCTTGAACCTCTGGTTCAGGCTGATACTTTTGTATACTATTATATAGTTGTTTCTGTACATAGTTTAGCTTATCTTTTGGTTTTTGGGTCTGTTGATTAGCTTCTGTTTGATTGACAGATGTCAGCGGGATCTCCTACGTTCTTAGGTTTTGCGGATGGTGCTAGCCAACATACGCAACAACTTGCTTCTATTGCTTGGGTTATTTTCTCACCTGACCACCTAGTTGTGTCCTCAGGAGGTGCTTGTCTCGGTTCTACGTCTAACAATGTGGCTGAGTATAGTACCGTCATTGAGCTACCTAGGGATGCTATTTCACATGGCGTCCAGTCTTTAGAAGTCTGCCTAGATTCACAACTAGTTGTGTCTCAGTTTAATGGGCAGTACTGTGTACGAGACCCTACACTACTATGGAAATTCCTAAGGGTAAGACTCTTGGAGAGACATTTTGTTTCAATTACATACATTCATGTTCCGAGAAGTCTTAATCATATATCTGATGCATACGCTAACTATGTATTAGATTGGCATTTGTCACATTCACCATAAATCACACAAATGAAAGAGACATTCATACATTTGTACATACACACATATAGTAGAACCGAGAACCAAAGTTTTTATATATAAATATGTTCAAAAATGGTAGTGTCATACAAAAATGGAGCCCGTAGCCCTCAAAAATATACATATCGATACAAAAATGAAATCCTGGGATATCTACTCCCTACGAGGAGGCCTAGCTACCACCTCGACAAGATGTGTCTCATAGAAATAGTGAACTGCATTGGCTACCCGCTGCAGTAATCGCACCCAGTCACCAGGAACCCCCACTACTTGGCGCTGCATGGCCTCAGGTAGTCGCGCCACCTCTATCTATGGAACCCTGGCAACCATCCGTGATAGGTTGCGCCGCAAGGTCTATAGAGTGCGCCCTGCTGCAGCATCACCTGCCTCATCACCCCTACCCCAACGACCATGTCTCGGGAAGCCATCGAGTCTCATTGGGCCTTTGTCTGCGAGCAAACAGTCAACCATTAGCATATGATACTACCACCAAAACGATTTTTGCATTTCATCTATAATAAAAAATCCATAAAAATTTAATATGCACAAAAAACCTAAAAATAGTACTCACCAATGTCTCTGAACGCTGCGTCTGGTGGGAGTGGCATGTCCCGATCCTGGCGGAAATATATCCCTGCATAGGGGTAGTCCTCTATGGCAATGACCTGTTGTAATGTCCCCATCTTGACCCCCCTTCACATTAAATCGTAAATGATGTAAATATTGTTATTTAATCATGGTGAGGAGCTTAAGGCCAAGGCCCCACCATTGATTTAGCGTTTTATGTATCGGCAATTAAAGAAATAGATGCCTATGGTTCTTGTGCTAGATAGGCACAATGTAAATAAGACATCATGTAAATACGAATTTTAATGAAAATACCCACAACTAGCTATGCAATGCAACAAAGAGACGGGGGCATGATTCTACAAGGAATAGGGGGGGGAATTATTCAAACCCTTGAGCCAATGGTGTTAATCCATGTGTCAATGAGAAAACCCCTAAACCACCAACTACCCATTTTGGGGTTATCGACCCAATCATTTAATTCTTCCAGAAATTGGTTGAGGCAGTTAATGCCTTGGGAATGAAGAGGTATGGCAGCCAATTTCGTGTATGGGCAAGCCATCAACCTGGGAAATCATATTTTGTCTCCTTGGGCAAGAAAACACCCACGAAATGGTGCCCAAAGCCATTCTGAACCCATGGCTTTTCCCCTCTCATGCAGTCTGAGCTAGCTGGGCTTTCCCCATCACGTTTTTCATCATTTTCTTGCTTTTTTCCATGGATGGGAGCTCATTTTTGTGTTACACAGTGGCTGGGAGAGGAGGACCACGATTTGGGACTGTTATGGAGGCCATTTTTGCCCCAGAATGTCCATGGACGTTTTTCTGAAAACGGATTTGGCTTCCCAGGGCTGTTTCCCCATCTTCCAGTTTCGTTTTTGGGTTTCCCATGTTTTTCTGAAGCTAATGAAAACCCCATCTTTGGGCATCTCACTGTAAAAACGTTTCTTCATGCCCAACACTTATACTTCTGCTGTTATGTGCATCCCTGTTTTGATTTGAATCTGTGAGCAAGAGATTTGGAGTGGTAGTGGACAGAGTTGGCTTGATAAACCTAGTGGAGGGAGTAACCTCTCAAGAAGATCAAGAGGGCTGGCTACTCTTCTATGCACACCTTAGACACTCTAGATTGGAAGGTATGGCGTGAGGGACTGTGCATTGGTGAAGGGAATACTTCCTTGAGTGGGGTGTGTAGGCATTGTGGGTGCCAAGCTAGATAGATCTTGTAGAGGTATCCCTGGCTCTGTGCTTGAGCTCACTAGCTTAGCAATTCCTCCTTTCCATTTCCTAGCAGCCTGATAAACCCAATTGTAGATTGGCTTGGCTCATCTTGGTGTATGCTTGGCTATGTGTGAGTCTATTGTTCCCTGATTCCTTGTAGAGATCATGCCCAGCTCTGGGGTGGCAGTGTGTGGAGATATTGATGATCACAACTGGCCTATGGTTGGGTGGAACGTTGCAGTTGCATAGCCAGTTGCTCGGGACTACTTGTTATAAGATAAGTACTCTCTTTTATAAATTCTGCAATGTATTTATTTAATGGTTGTCACAAAAATGTTTGAATGTATGTAGATATTAAACTTGATTTTTAATTCCGCTGTGTTTCTATAACATGCACATGTATATGTATTTTTATCAATGAGTTTTTACTTAAAAGTTCATGGGGCTAGATGCTCGGTTTTAGCATCACGATCCTCTCTATCATGTTGGTATGATAGGAGGGG
The DNA here is from genome assembly GCA_027924585.1 of Larix kaempferi. NCBI lineage: Eukaryota > Viridiplantae > Streptophyta > Pinopsida > Pinales > Pinaceae > Larix > Larix kaempferi. Next base: position 19,702,292 of record BSBM01001331.1, on the reverse strand, counting down.
ACATTACACCTGTCGGTCCCACTAACGGAAGAACTCCTCAGTATATGGTGATGCCAGACGGCCACCACCCTGTCGTGTCAAGATCTCAGCCCACCGGGTCAGGGCTGGATCGTGGAGACTATGAGGAGGGACATCCACCCTCGGACTAAGCCCTGGGACTCTCTCAAAGAAGAAGCTGCACAAGATGCTACCATACCCGAAGTTTTTTGCCTTCCCTTCTTTGCATTCTGTCAGTTGTGTCTTCATAGACACCAGTAGTGTGGTACACCAATTAAATACTATAGGCTGCATGCATTGTGATGCATAGAACATCACTGGCCTGGATGCCTGGTGTAGAGCTTTGGATCCAGTGATCCACAGTAAGTTACCCACAATGATCTTCATACTCAGATCTACTATGGCATTGATGGACACTTGACTTCCCACCGCTCGTGTGTCTGTGGGACAATACCGTGCTATGTAATCATGGACGGTGATCCCACCACCCACAGTATGAGACCGGAGATTGGCCACCTCACCTCGACGGGACAAACCGATAATAAAGTAGATGTCTTCCACTTCCAGTGTGAGGATCTTCCCGTTGAGACTGAAGTTCTGTGCATTGACATCCCAATAATCTATCAAGTGGCAGAGTAGTAGGTTTTGGGCCCTCAAACCCCCTATACTCCAAAATTTATATAACCCACATGCTTGCAATGCCTACTGTGATTGCACATTGTTGCGCATGGCCTCATCTACTTGGCCATGCTCCCTCTCCCTCCACTTTAGAACCATCCTGGAGTGAGAAACAACAAAGATTTTGGTCAAATTATTTTGCAAAATCATCTTCATGGCCGTACCCACGGGCTACTTTGTATACAGTGGCGGGTACCCGCAGTCAACCTGTGCGTTGACTGCGAGTATTGTGCCCTACCTGCGACCCACATAGTGATAGCCCGCGGGTAGCGTCGAAGCCATTTAGGGCTTGGCCAAAATAAAATTCCCACCACTGAAAACTAAAATGAAAAGTATGGATGAGACTGCCAACCTGCTCCGGATAGTTTGATGAACGGTCGCTTATAGCTCCCAGAATCGGCAACTAAACTTTCAGGTGAAAACTAACCACAAAGCTCCAAATGGGTGAATAGTACAAATGAATTGTAAATTGTAAATTTTTATTACTATTTATAATTTTATGGACCCACTTATCTATAGTTTTTACCATTTGATGCCGTTATGGACTAATATCGTGTCTTGGAGTAGAATGTTTAAACAGATTCTTTCGGCGAAAGTTGTTTTGGACCATTTCACACCTACAGCAGGTACGTTTCACACCTGGCATATAGGTTAGATGCCATTCCCACATGCATTATGCATTTGACCTTTTGACCACTTTCATAAACCCTAGGTGCGACCCCGCTTCGTAACCGACATGGAACCTTCACACTGCTATAGAAGTGTCGTTATGTGGCGGTAGGGATTTTTCGAACATGGGTACCCTAGTTAGAACCCCTTTGTGCATTCTGGTGCCCAAGCCGTTGTTTGACCTTAGGATTGGGAGTCTTTTGTAGTTACGCCATGATGTTGCGATAAATACTCATACTCCACTTTGTCTTATGCTGGCCATCTCCCTTAAGGACTCCCCTCTGTTATATCATGTTGTGATTGCATTGCATCATCCTACTTACCGCTTGAGCCTTGTACCGGCTCCCGCTTACTTAGTTGTTAGCCTGGTGCCTGAGCACTTTTCCCTGCGAGCATTGCAGAGCTTCCATTTGTGCTTCACAATTTGATCACCCTTTTGACCCTGAGGGAACACACCCCCGAGTGTCCACATCCTGCATGCACTTCCTTGCATTGATCATAGGTATGTTCCACTGCTTTGGACTAGTCTGCTAGCTATTTGACACTCGTTCCCTCACTTGTTGCACTATAAGCAATTTTTTTTTCAAGCTTTCCCCAAATATGAAAAAGACCAAAAAAATCAAGTATTCCAAAAAGCCGGATAGGATTATGATTACTACTTCTTGTTGGCAGCTGTTGTGTCACCTTTGAACAGAGCATTCACTCCATACACTATGAGTTGGGACTATAGTTGGACCCTAGGAGCTGTACTTGTTTCTCAGTTTCTCCACCGATTGGTTAAGCTTCCAGTCATTATGGAGCCCTTTGTGATGCCTCCTACATCGCACAATCTATATCGAGTCTATTCTGCCTACGTCTATCCATCTTCTCATGCTCTTGTTCAAAGGAAGTCCTGAAACCAGTGTCGGCCACTCCTCAGATCTCTTGACTATTGCATGTTGGCCATCCTTATTGAGTCAGTCCGTTTCACCTGAGATCTTCCAAATCTTTCAGCATAGCTGGTACCTTGTGCTGGTTGATGGGGGATGCATTAATGCCCTCCTTCCAGTGAGTATCGTTCCGTCGAATTCAACCCATTTATTCCGAGACTTGACGCTTAGATTTCGGTCGAGTACCTTGAGGCTTGCAGTCATTAGTGGCAGGTTCTCTCTCCATCGACAGTTTTGGGAATACATCAATGTCCCTGATCGATGGATTCATCCTAGTGTTCGACTTGAACTCATTTATTCACACTCCAATGATTGTGCTCTGTGCCTTGATGCCCATTTTTACTATTGGTGGGTCATCTCACGTCTGTTAACGGTATACATCATTGATCGGTAATCAAACGATGTCTCATTAGGTTCGACCCCAACTCCTTTATTCACTTGATGGGACTTGCACCATCGAAGACTTGTGTAGAATACGCCAGGCGATAGTGGCATTCAGTATGCTACCTATGACTTTGACTTTACATCTGAGATATCACCTCTCAGATATCAGCAGTTTGTACCTCCAGTTTGCACCAGTTGTTTCCTTTTCAGCAGGAGACCATATCTTACTGTAGAGGGATCATGGCTATGATCACTTATGACATATATCCATTATGTACTGCCTATTCATGGCCATTGTATCGGATTGTTGTACTATACCAACATGTATTCAGAGATACTATTGTACTATGACGAGTGATCTGCTCTTTCCACTTGTGTTTCCATCACTCCACTTCTGAGTTTTATAATGTATTTCGGCCATCGTAGCATTAGTCTCTGACCTCACACATTAGGGGGCATCTATTACAATGTAATTTTCCACCTTGTGAGCATCATCATTCTTTGGCCTGTAGGATCCATTTCACTGACTCAGATCCACTTTATATCCTTCAGACATACTATTTCCTCATTTTTCCTCTTACCCGCTTGTTGCATCACTATAGCAAGCGTACCCACGAGTTGCATCACTATAGCCCGCGGGTAGCATGTATAATGGTAAAAATCACTAGTTAATTACTTTTTACTCCCAAAAAGCAGTTATTGGGTGACCTTTGACCCTCCATCTTCCCAAGAAACGCCTCGATGTGTCCTTTCACTTACCTTTGGGAGGACTATATATTGAGCACATATGGCTTATGGATGGGAGGAGAAAGAAGAGCAAGAGAACTCTAGTGGATTTTTTCCCTATCTTGAGTCTACACTCATTGATCCTTGTAGTTGTGAACCCTTTATGTTCACCTTCCAAACTCCTACCATAGTTTGAGTTTGTCATTCATGGAGGATTGAAGTGGTGGAGGCACAAGTGGATTGAGCCAGATCGTGGTTCATATTAGTTGCCGGCAAGAGGTCATATTACATTGTACTTCTTCTTGTTTATTAATAGAAATAATCATATTCTCGTCCATTAATGTTGTGAATGTTATTTATTCTACATTGGGTTGCATTTACTTATAATATCATGGACCATTGCTATTGATGATGTTAATGTTGTTTATATATTATATGTACTTGTTGTATATTGCCTGTCAAGACTAATTTGCAGATTCAAGTGCATGGATTGAAAGCTCCAATGGGGATCTACATCAAACGTTTGGATCAAGGTTGGTTACATTCTCCATTATCTTAGCATTGTCATTTATAATAGCATAATTATGAGAATTGGGTTGATTTCTGGTAGTTAGCTGTCTATTGTGGTCTACCCCAAGCCATAGTGAGTTTTCTCCAACACAATTATGTAATTATTTTAAAAAATCACGACTTCTATTTAAAATTTAGTATTGACGGGTAATTTATAATATTACCCTTCTTTTGAAATGTTGTTATAAATTGTGTCCTTAATTGGAAGGGTAAAAATAAGATTTTTAATTTTTTTTAAGGACAATTTTAACTATGCACTTCTGGGAAGGGCTGGAACACTTTGGAAGGGCTAGGAAGGGTTCAATTTTGAACGTTGGTTACGGGTCATGGAACGGTGAAAAAAATATTATGCCACTCAATTGTTAGTCGTTCTTTCCCAAGTGGAAAGTGGAATTTTTGTTTGGCATTAATATTTTCAAACCCTTGAATAAAGAGGAGGAAGATTATGCAAAAGTTTAAGGTTTTGTCAATATAGGACTTAACGTCATTATAGCAATATACTGATTTAAGAACTCAACATGCCATTTTCAAGAGTTGAATAAGGGTGAGAATGATAACAATCATACTTCCCAATTATTTGATCTAGACCTAATAGAAAAAAAACAATGTCAATTTTATCACTATAGCTTCAACACATAATTTGTTATTATCTTTGACTCTTTGAAAATCAAACACAAATCCCAATCTCGACTTCTTTGTCAAGGCTGATTCCTATTTCACCAGGTCTTAGCGCATCAAACACAAATCCCAACAACAACACCAACCCCACTCTTCTTCTGATATCAAAGAAGAGGAAAACAATAAGAAAGTAAGTGAAAACTCCAAAGAGATTCTAGCTAGTGAAACATCTACCTCCCGAGACAAAGATTGGGAGTCTATAGCATATCAAATTCTAGAAGCATCAAGTCATTCACAAGTGACTATAGGAGTATCAAAACACTTTCTAAACAATTGATACAATAGACGTGGATTGAAAATACTTATGCAAATTGAGGGAAAATTGATTGCAAATCAAGGTTGATCGACGAGGATGACTAATCGCTGATAGGAACATTGTTGCACCCAGTGAAACGAGGTGCTCTACAGCCCAATATGGGGGAGATGTTGTAACGTGTACGTGTCCCGTTACATGTGTGATGTAGCATTACATATAATAGTAAAAAGTAATAAATTATATTATGTCGACAATTAATAAATTCATGTCGGCTCATAAAATAAAATAAAAATTAATGAAAGTATTTAAAAAAATCCATGTTGGCTCATAAAATAAAATATTATGAAAAGTAAATAAAAAATCTATATTCATTTATAAAATAAAAACTTAAAACTTAAACCCGGGTCTATCAATCAAGAGATATCAAATTTCTTGAGTTTAAATTTAAAAAAAGAATTACACCTCAAGAAATTGGATCCCTCTCGGTGCTTGATAGATACGGGTTTAAGATGGATCTATGCTGGTGTATATTGTTGTGGGTGGATGCTAGTGCAAACTACTATGGTATAGAAAAAACCATGTGAATTTAATAAGAAACCCAAACCTTAAATAAAATTTGAAAAATGGAACCCAAATTCAAATAATATTACAAGAAAGAAAGCATAATTCTAATACCCAAACCTAGAACCAGATAAAAAAATGCTATGATGTGGGAAAATTCTATTCATGAGTAGAGTTCTACATAAGTAAATAATAAACATTATGTCAAAATACCTCTTCACCATGGTTTATTCTCCAGCACGACCAAATCTCAGTGGTAACTGAAACAACCAGGATGCATTAAATATAAACCACATTGTAGGGAGAGCCCGAAAGAGAAAACTGCAGAAGTACAGATTCACAAAATCCTAGGAAAACTCCGATATGGATAAATAACGCCGATGAATAACAACTATATGCAACTATTCAATGCCCAAAATCAATCAAGAGATTATTTTTTTGAAAAATACCTAGTAGTTTTTTCTTTTAATGAGATCTGAATGTCTGGTTTTGTTCCAACCATTATGAAGAGCAGTTATGTGAAACTCCCGAGTAATTGTTGCAGAGCCCAATGTTTGATTTTCTTCAACTGCAATAAATTAACAGGAGTTATGTTAAAATCAATGGCCATGGATATCAAACATCCATCTTGTGACCACATGCAAGGTGTTGGCGCGTGTTGAATGCATGCAACGGGGTAACAGATTGTCACTCTGAACAAAATAGAAATATGAGATGAGAAATGCCCGTCACCATTGAATAGTGCCATTAGGTAGTCTTTGACTTGATTACTTCGATAATTGCTATTTCAGGTCTCTATATAAAAACCAACTATCAAACATAGTGATCTACAACTACGAAATTAATGAGAATGGATAAAATATTGGCCAGTGTATATTCATACCTTACATAAAGCTCATTAGTTAATGCTTGGGCAGGGATGTGTGTGAAGAAGCTCCATGGCTAGGGTTTCCTGGTTTTTTTGCAGTAGGGGGCTGAAAATTGCTGTTGGAGGGGTCTCGTCGTGAGCATTTGTCAACTTGGAGTCAAGATGGTTCGTCGGAACCATCCCAGTACCAGCCAAGTATAAAAAAAAGTGGGAAGCATCTGGTTTACGATTAATGTTCTCGATTTGCCGCTCTTGCATGTAGTTTTCAGTTCTTGTGTGGAGTGACACTATTTGTGTTTTTTTCACTATCGCTCTTGCATGTAGTTTTCGGCTTGTGCGAATCTATGGGTTGGATACCTAGTCATATTTTTGGTGCAGAATGAGGGGGTTTTTCCCTATTTTTTGTATTTCCATACTTACCTTTCAACTGGAGGACAGCTGGGTCTTCTGATTGCTTGTACCTATGAACAGAACAGGTGTGTAGTTTGGAAGGGAAGGTGCCGGTCTGTATGCTATCTATGGGTCACCTTTGTGATGGGTTAGGTATTGTATCCCCTCCTGACGACGTTCGTGACCATTCACCCCTTAATGGATCGACTCGTGGAGAGGCTGCACCGGATTTCTCTTTGGATTCACTTGTAGGGGACCGTTACCCTTATTCTGATGAGAAATACTCTAGCCCTAATGAGGAATGGCCGAGCAGATTTAGGGGGGCTAAAGCTTGAAACCGTAGAAGGGTTAAGGCCCTGAAGGTTCGTGAGGGTGTGGAGCATTTTATCATCCCCCTGGATACAAACCTTGCTCGTATCGAAATGTTGGCAAATAGAGCGATTGTTGGCCGACTGGAGTTTACTTCTGGTGATCAAAAGGAGCTTGTTGAGTGGGTTAGGAAAAATTGGATGCCGATTGTGAGTGACATGCCACGGGTGCTTTAGCTCATAAACATATGGATAATGTTCATTTATTCAAAGCCTGAGCATGTTGGGTTAATCCTCAAGCAATTTTGGTGCTTCAAAGAAGGTTCGTTCTGTTTGAAGAAGTGGCATCTGGATTTCGATCCTCTTTCGGAAAAACAGAGTGTTCGACACCTCTGGTTTCTTATTCATGGATTACCTATCGAACTCTGGTCGGAGCAGATTTTGATGGGCATCGCCAACACTGTTGGGAAATTCGTGTGCCTGGATAATCGATCCCTTTATGGCTTTGACTGTCGCTCTGCGCGTGTTATGGTTGCTTTTGAAATGGTGAAGGGATTACCTGAGGAAGTGGAATTGGCATGGGGGCATAAGATTTGGAAGCAAAGACTTGACTACTATCGGGTGCCTTTTCGGTGTTTTGTGTGTCAAAAGACTGGACATGTTAGGGCTCAGTGTCCGTATTTCTCTTCTCCTGTTCCTCCTGCGCAGATTCGGACCTCCCATTTTGGTCTTTCGTCAGAGGTGAAGGACCAGCATGTTGGGGAAAATGATTGTTTGACAGTTCCGAGTAAGTCTTTCGTTCCCACGAACCCTATTTTGAATGAGATTCCTAATGCTGATCTCGACATTATTTTTGATACGAATGCTTCACTGAAGAAGAAGAGTTTTGAAACCCTTGGGGGGTCTTACCCTGTCCTTGGTGAGGATCCCCATACTGAAAAGGTTAAAGCATGCCGGGACCTATTTGCTGTTAATACTGGTTCGGAGGGGGTTGATTCTGTTAACAAACCTACTCGGGATTTGGGGCAGAGTACTGTTTGTTTGGAGGGTATCGATGAGGGGGGGGGGGGATTGTTGGCACATAGGGAGGTTGACTAGGGTATTATTAATCTAGATGATGCTATTCTTTTGGGGGAAGCAGGATATGGGGGGAATGTTGGTACTAATCCTTTTACCCCTTTGTCCATCTACTCCAAAAAACCTACTTCCAATCCTTTGGTGCAATCTGTGAACAAGGCTCGTTTTCAAAATGTTACAATTAGAAGATCCAGAAAAGCTGGCAGAAAGGTGGATGGGTTGGATAGTGAAGATATTCAAGGGTATATTCCTGTCCTGAATAGGATTGACTTGGTGGAGGGTGAGCATGAGAATACTGACAATATTGGGGGCCTTAGAGCTGTACCCCCTGAGGATAGGGTTACCTAATGTCTATCTGCTCACTAAACATCCAGGGGTTGGGAGGTGTTGTGTGAGTTAGGGCACTTGCAGACCTTATTACTACTACTCGCCCTGGGATCATTCTTTTGCAAGAGATCACGTGTGAGGATTTATGTGCGATCTCTAAAATTGTTGGGCTGCTTGGGGGTTGGGAAGTCACTGCTACGAGTTCTTCTGGGATGTCGGGTGGGCTGCTGGTGGCCTGGGACCCAAGATTCTACTCCTTTGTGGTATTTAAATCTACCTGGGGTATTCTAATGGAGGGTACCCATAGATCCAATGACTTATCCTTCTCCATTTTAAATTGTTATGCCCCATACAAGAATTAGGAACAATTTTGGAATGGGTTACAATCTACTAGCTTACTAAGCCGTGGAAACATTATTGTGGCAGGTGACCTGAATTTCAGAAGGTTATCGCAGGAAATATGGGGCTCTTATGCTAAGAGAGACATACTCGCTGACTTTTTCTCTGAGTTTTTGATTAAAAATGACCTTATTGATGTTTGTACAGGTGCTTTCGCTCCTACCTGGTCAAATGGCAGAGGTGGACAGGACTGCATTCTTAAAAGAATTGATAAATTTCTTATCAAAAGACCATTCCTGGAAGCTTTCATCCGTTATTGGTCATGGGTCGGCAGGGTAAAGATTTCAGATCACTGGTCGGTTTTTTTGCAATTGGATGATTGTGAAAACCATTGCAATTACCCTTTTAAATTTGATAACTCCTAGCTCAAAGATGCGGATTTCGTTCTTTATGTTCAAAAGGTTTGGGTCACTTTAACATCTGACCCGGAGTTGAATCCTGTGGACCGATTTTGTGTGAAGTTAAGGGACTTAAAAGGAAAAGTTACACAGTGGATACACAAGAGGAAACAGTTAAACCGACAGAGTTTGCGTATTGTGGAATATCAACTACAAAACTTGTATTCATATAACCTGGAGGCACCGTTGGACTGTTTTAATTTTAATCTTCTGAGGAAATTGGAGGCAGAAAGAGAAGGTATTTATCTAAAGGAAGAGATGGAATGGCGACTGAAAAGTCGCACCCTGTGGGTGAATTATGGAGATAAGAACACTCGATTTTTCCACTCTTTTGCTTCGGCTAGACGCAACAATAACACTATTTGGAAAATGCTTGATGAGGAGGGGAATGAGATTAATGGTGAGAATAATCTTCAGTCATTGGCGAAGGAACATTTTCACAACATTTATTCTGATGAAGAGGGTTGTGACCTGATATCTCAGCTTCGAGTGGCAAGATTTTACCCAAAATTCTTTGATGATAGGGAGGCAGAAAACTTATACAAAGCCATATCTTTGGAGGAGGTGGAGAGAACTCTCAAATCCTTTTCCAAGGATAAGAGTCCAGGGCCTGATGGCTGGATTGTGGAGCTGTTCATCCATTTCTTTGATATGATGGGGAATGATCTTTTGCAGATGGCTGAGTATACCAGGGTGTAGGGTTATGTTTCTGGGGATTTGAATTCAACATTTATCATGCTTATCCCCAAGGTTGCCGATCCTAAAAATTTCAGAGACTTTTGACCAATTGCTTTATGTAATCTTGTTTACAAGGTTGTGTCGAAGATTATTGCTGGTCGTCTCAAGCCTGTGTTCTCAAAATTTATTACTCCGGAGCAATTTGGATTTTTGTAGGATCGCCAAATCCATGATGCTGTCGGCATCACACAGGAATTACTTCATACCATTACATGTAAGAAACAGTGGGCTATTATTCTTAAAATGGATTTGGAAAAGGCATATGACCGTGTCAGTTGGGATTTTCTCAGGTTAGTTTTGATACAGATTGGTGTTCCAACACCTGCTATCCAGTGGATCATGGCCTGTGTAAATTTGATGAACTTTGATGTTCTTGTAAATGGTGCTCCAACATCCTTCTTCAACTGCTCCAGGGGGCTATGCCAAGGCTGTTCTATGTCTCCCTTATTATTCTTGTTGATTATTGATGGCATGAGCAGAATGATCAAACAGGTTGTAAATGAGGGTAAGATAAAAGGACTAAAAATCTCAAAGGAATATATATATCTCATGCATTTTTTGTGGATGATGTATTATTGGCTGGCATTGATACGTTGGAGGAGTGGAGAGCTTATTAGGAGATCATTACCTTATTTTGTAAAGCGTCTGGTATGAAGGTAAGCTTGAAGAAGTCGTGTTTATATGAAAATTTGGTTGACAATGACAGGATGAGATTATTAAAAACTTTGCTGCCATATAAATGGTGTAGGATTGTCGAGGGATTTACATATTTGGGCTATCTTAAGCCCAATGGATATCTTGTCAAAGATTGGCAGTGGCTAATCAAAAAGTTCGAGGCCCGGATTTCTCACTGGACTTACTGCCTTCTATCTATCGGAGGTAAACTTACTTTGGTAAAGTCTATTCTGCTTGGTACTTCGGTATACTGGTTTTCACTGCTTCCAGTACCTTGCTCTGTGCTCAATACTCTGAGAAAACTTCTTTTTAGCTTCCTTTGGACAGGTGGTATGAAAAATTCGTATATATCTATGATTGCCCGGGATAGAATATCCCTCCCATTTTTTTCCAGTGGTTGGGGGATAAAAGATTTAACTGTTTTCAGTGCTGCATTACGACTGAAGAGTCTTTGGAGGGCTCTTTTTGGGAATTCGCTTTAGTCTATAGTGATACATCAAAAGTATGTGAAGTCCAAACTCTCACATTGGCTAAGGATGCCGAGGAAAGTGATTCAGGGAGCATCTCCAATCTGGAAGGGCTTTACAAAGGTGTACTGCTAGATCGCAGCTAAACTATGTTGGCAAGTTGGCAACGGGACAAAAGTTGTTGTTGGTATTGACTCAATTGTTGGCTTGTCCGATAATTATAAATTGGCTGACCCTTTATTGCATAAACTCAGATCTGCTAGTTATTACACCTTGAACTCTATCTTAAAAAACAGTTCACAAAGTTATTGGATTGGTGCTGATGAGCTCCATCTTACTGAACATTTAGCACTGGAATGGGTAAGTTATATACAAGCATTAAATGAGTCCGGTATTTGACTTGGTTATGTAGAATACTCGGTGCTATGGGCAGGCAACGAGGCCACTGGCAAGGTAACAACTAGCTCAACATATAATTATATGATCACGAGGAGGTGTATTTTTCCCATCTACTGGTGGTACAGAGTCATCTGGTATTGGCATATACCATTAAAACTTAAGTGTTTTTTTATGGTTTGTATTACAGGATAGGCTCAAAACCTGGGATAATCTCTCATTAAAAGGATGGATTGGACCAAGTCAGTGTGTCTTTTGTAAGAATGAATACGAATCTGTTTCACATCTCTTTATTGACTGCACATTCTCAATTAGCCTGTGGGAGAAGTTCGCTATGAATTTTTGCTTCTCAATGAAATGGAATGGCATCAATGTGGGAGCTTGTTTGCATTCTTGGATCAACACTGAAAAATCTTACTCCACACTACCGGTTTTCATTTGCTGGGGTATTTGGTGGGCGAGGAACAAAGCGATTTTTGAGAATATTTGTCCTCATCTTGATACAATATACAACTCTGCCATGAGTCATTATTTGAAATTTCAAATGCAAGAAGCTGATCCTGTTGAACATAACATAGGGCAGTTCCACCTTACTATTGATGACCCAGTACTATTTTTTGATGGAGCTGCAAAACTGGGGAATTGTGGTGCAGGTGGGGTAATCTTTCTCAATCTGGAACACTATTATACTCTTCGTATGAACTGTGGGAAAGGGACCAATATGAAAGCATAGCTATTAGCTCTTTGGTGTGTTCTTCGGGCTGCAAACCTCTTTGGATTGCCAGATGTAAACAAAATTGGTGAATCAAGGGTGACTATTAAGTGGGCAAAAGGGGAATATTCATTGAAGGTCATTCATCTAGAAAATTGGTGCAACAGGATACAGACTGAGTTAAGAATTTTCAGATCTACTACACTTGAGCATATCTATAGAGAGCACAACACACAGGCTGATCTGCTTTCGAAGCAAGCTTTGGAGGGAGTAGAAGGTGTCTTATTCTGGGAAGAGATCTGTGAGAACTTGGTTTTAGACTCTGGTTCTTTATATTTTCTGGGCGAGGGATTTCCGGTTATAACTTATATGTTTGGGCTTTTTGGACTTTGTAATATGTCAGTTGTTGTATTTGGGGGATCCCAATTACCATAGTTTATGGTTTTTTGGACTGTTTGTTTGTCTTTGACGATATATTTGTACTATTTGATTCAGTTAATTGAATAGCAATAGTATGCTTTTTTTCGCGGGAAAAAAAGTGATATACAGCTACAGTGATCTCTCTTGACAGCTACAATGATCTCCGCACAGCGCTGAGATACAGTCCGTCCATTCTGCGCTCTATTTAAGATCTCGAGATATGGATTTAAGGAATTGAATACCTGGCATCGTACAAAAACCTTGTGATAGATAAGAATCCTCGTGCATGGAGAGAAACCCACATGGAAACCATGCCTTTCATCATTCCCTGACTTGTCGCACGTGCACTGTAAAATACTATTTGGACGACAGATCATTCGTTCCCGTCATATTCAAACATATATTCATCAAAGTGTACGCGCGGAATTGGAAATATCCTGTTACAAACTTACAAATAATACCTGTCTAGTCAGTTGATGATGAACTTGAAATTGATTATATATATGTTTGTTTATGGTCAATTGGTCATTGCTCACACGCAGTCTCGGGATTTCTCCGAACTTGAGAGCAATAGAACAATGGAGGGAATTAGTGGTTTATGCTATTATACAACGATTTTCATGACATTATTGTTGGTTTTAAAGCTCATCTCAAGAAAGCGCGCTGGCAAGCTGCCTCTAGGGCCTCCCGGATGGCCCATTGTTGGGAATTTCCTGCAGCTCGACGAGAATCCCAACAAGTCTCTGTATCACCTTGATGCGAAATACGGTCCTCTAATGACCCTTCGTCTTGGAATGAAAACAACAGTTGTGGTTTCATCTCCGTCCATGGCCAAGGAAGTATTGAAGACTCATGACAAAGTCTTTTCTGGACGCACCATCACAGCTGAAGCAACCAAATTCCTCTCCCAAAGCGATTATTCCATCATATGGAACAATTGCGGGCCTTGTTGGCGTATGCTCTGCAGATTCTGCAATACCGAGCTCTTTAGTGTTAAGAGACTAGAGACCTTGCTGTATCTTGCTGTATCTCAGGAGAGATAAGGTCTTTTCCACCATTCAATCCATTTTTTAGGGTTCTACAAAGGCCAAGTGTGTGAATATTGGGCACACTGTGTTTGTTACCAGTCTGAATCTGTTGGGAAACTTGATTTTTTCTCAAAACATGTTCGAACGGGACTCTTAGGCCACTGAAGAATTCAAAGAAACAGTGACGAAGATAATGGTGCTCGTAGGAAAACCTAACCTTGTTGACTACTTTCCTTTACTTCGAATTTTGCATCCTTAGGGCGTGAGACACAAGATAACCAAATACAGGGGAATGGTATTTGGGTTGATGGAGAGGCTCGAATTCAAAGTAGAAAAGAGAGCAGGAATGAGCACAATCGTGCCAAGGCAAAAGACTTTCTGGACATTTTTCTCGATTATAGAAGCGAGAGCGGAGAAACATTCACCAAGAAAGACATTATTCCCTTTCTATATGTAAATCTACTTCTCGCTATTGAAAGCTGCTTTAATTTAGTTAGTTTAAGGTGGAAGTTACATTTTAGTCTCAATTTGTTCTGACTGTTGATGTGCAGGAATTGTTACAATCGAAACGAGTAGTTCAACGATTGAATGGGCAATAGCCAAGACCATTCGCAATCCCCGGATAATGAAGAAAGATCAGGCAGAATTGGAGGAGGTGATTGGGAAAGATAGAAGAGTTTAGGAAAGTGACATCGATCGCATGCCTTATCTTCACGCACTGGTGAAAGAAGTGTTTCGTTTGCATCCGACAGTTCCTCTGCTACTACCTCATAGAGCAGAGATCACTTGTGAAGTAGCAGGATATGTATACCCAAGGAAACTCGAGTGTTGATAAATGCATGGGCAATAAGAAGAGACCTAACCATCTCGAGTGTTCAATTTTAGTTTGGCATAGATCTAATTATTTAGATATCAATACAAACTTCAAATAGAATTATTTTAGAATTGTTTCTTCTGAGTTATTATCATTTAGCTCTGTTGATTTGCATTGAATTTATTGTGAGTTTTGAATTATGGTTTTGATATTGCAACCATGGATATCTAATAGATGTTGATTACATAGTTATGTTAGAGTAAGTTTACATTTGATTAATCTTATAAATATTATAAATATTATAAAAACACATAGGAAAACACAGTAGGAGTGTCCATGTCTATGTGCGGATGATGAGATTTTGAGATTTTGACCTTCTTTAGCAGGAAGCAGGACGCGGACGGTTGGAAAATGATGAGCTGCAATGGCTGTGGAGTTTTGCATACTTGCTTTCTTCGGCCTTGTCTGCAATGGATCGAATCCCCGGAAGCCCAGGGGCACGCCACTGTATTTGTCGCAAAGTTCTTTGGCCTTCATTAGCGCTATGCCGGATGATCAGAGGCAATTTATTGAATATAATGCTCTCACTTCTCAAGCTCAATGCTTGAGTGTGACCTGGCTAAGCCTGGAAAGGTGCTGGAGCGAGACACAACAGGTTGTCAAATCTTTCATAAATCACATTAAATGTATTAAATGAAGGGTTTCCAAGTGCACGTGGCAATTTATTATTATTATTATTATTATTATTTATTTTTATTTATTTATTTATTTTTATTTATTTATTTTTTTTCAGTTTTATATATTTTATTATTTTTATAATTCCATAATTATTTTGCACACCAGGGGAAATTTTTCAAATCGGCGTGCTGCACCAATCAAAAAATAAATAATCTAATTTTGAAATTTCAAAAAATTAGTTTTAATTTTTAATAAATTGATTTTAATAATAAAAATTTGAAAAACTTTAATCAACATTAGGTTTAAAAAATTGAAAAGACGACGGTCAACGAAATTGGGTGACCAACCGATCGCTATAATCTCTGCGGAGCAGGGACTAAAAAGAACTTTGAATAATGCATGTGTAAATTATTTCACCCTCTCCAAGCATTTCATGAAAAGACTCTTGTGATAAATTTTTACATTAGGAATACTTAAAAAAAAAAACTTTGAATAATGCATGTGTAAATTATTTCACCCTCTCCAAGCATTTCATGAAAAGTCTCTTGTGATAAATTTTTACAATGGTTAAATATTTCACATAAAATAAAATAACCATTGAAAAATCAATTCTTGAAATAAGCATGAGATTCCACTTGTTGAACTATTTAGGAGTTAGAGTAAGCATTTTCCAGGATAAATAATAATTCATAATAATAATAAAAAATGTTCTTGCACCAATTATATTGCAATTAACGAGTCTAGTCTAGTATAGTTTGATTTGATCAAGTCTGGCAGGTCTGGTATCTCCTCAAGAAAATTGGTTAGAAGCCACCGGGCGTGGTCCATTACCAAAGTTCCAATATTTACCCACAATAACACTAGTTAGAAGCTACTATCAATGTTTAATACAAATTACTTGTCTGACAAAAGAGAGTGAGGTTCTTGACGACACAAAGACTGTTAGAGAGAGGAAAAATGTGAAAAAGCAAGGTTTAAGGTATATTGATTGCAGTTATAGGATTTTCGGGCCTGAATCCTTCCCTTCGATGTAAGAAAGTTGTATTCTCATATCAATAAGTGGAAAGGTGTGTATGCTTATCTAGAATGAAAAAAAAATGTTGATACACACGTAGCCTTCACAATCAAGTCCATAAAACTTAAATTGCACTGTCTTAAGCATGGGAAACATGGTCTACATACATGATAATGCAGATGAAAATGTACCTTTGGTATCAAGCCAGGATTCAATTTGTTCATGACTTGGAAAAGAATGTTCCCATTGTTGAGCCCAGAATTGGCCCTTTTTGATCATCCTTTATCATCTTCCCTGCCCTTGTCCTACACCAATTATCTTGGCATTTAGACTTATTGTCCTCATCTTATCCCCCAAATTACCAAGGTATGGCCGATTATTGTTTTATTGTATTAATACTTATGATTATGGTAATTAAAGCTGTGCATCTTTTAAATTGTGCTAACATGATGCGATTTATGAAGGTAGTTGAGACAAATAGACTGCAGGAAGATTGGAGCTGAACAAGTCATGAAGGAAGGGACGTTCATTGCTTATAGAAGGGATCCTTGGGGCTCGAATCATCAATCAAAACACAGCTGTGATAGGGCAGTTGTAACAGAATTTGCTATCTTAAGTATGTCGCTGCTCGAGTCCAGCTGTGAGCTGGAAGGACCGTCACTCTTGGGGCGATTAATAACTCTCTCATATTTGGATATTTCTGTTCTGCCACGCATTGTAACAGTTAGATTATTTAGGGCGCCTGAAGATCAGAGATCTTCATGGCTGCCCAATTATAGGATTAGATGTTACAATTTGTATGTATAAATATGGGGAGTTGCCTCGACCCAGGGATTGAACAGCAAACAATTAATTTACTTTGTATTAGCAGCCAAGTCTAACTGTGTACTCATTCTTCTGTTAATATAAGGGGGTTACTTCTGAGTTAAAGAAGGTGTTGTTCAACCAGCGTCTCTGTGTGAAGACTGGGCCCGTCTTCCACAGAGATTGCTGAGTTAAATTAGGATTTTATCTTTCTTGTTGTGTGATGATTTGTTCTTTCCTTTGTACGCAGCAGCAATATTTATTGTGTGGGTTTTTCAGTAAAAGATTACATTTCTGTGAGATTGGTGAATGGTATAGAATAACAGTCGACTGAGTCAGGGTTGCTTAATGCATTTCAATTTCTGTTCACACCGCCGTGTTCATCTTATAGCTGAGACATGATCCCAGGAGCTCTTACAATTTAGCTTTCCTGTTATGTGTTGATTGATTTCCATTCTGCAATTCAGTTTCTTAGAACAGTTGCTTTAATCTCTTTCATTTGAATTTCTAGAGTAACGTTCAGTTTATGCTTTATGATTCCCAGCTTGATTAGATCAGACAAGTGATTATTTTAGAATGTGAATGAGATTTCCTTTTTGCAATTGCTGATTAGATATGGTACCATTTCTTGTTGATGCATAGTATAGCAGTTAGAAGGAAATTGGGATTGCATAGATTCTTGGGATGAACATGGACGATAGAAGATAAAAGTATTCACTTCTAATGGTTTTTTGTTTAAGCATATATTGTGCACTTATCCTTTGGAATAAAAAGACTTTCTCGGGTTGACAATAAATTTCATATGCTCTGTGTGTTTGGTATTAATTTATCAGCAAATAGAGTGCTTGACATTTTGGCGCCGTTGCCGGGGAAGGATGAAAATTAAACACTAGTCATTAGTTGCATCTGATAATCGCTTTTAGACAGTCTTTTTGTTTGTTTTTGAAATGATCTGCTTTGCATGAATACGAGGAGGGTAAAATGCGATCACCTCCCAACCCCCAAAACCCCACAAATTACTAACAGTGCAGGTGGTTCGGGTCGTGGTCGAGGACCACCGCTGGGTAGAAGAACATTCATTGACGACCTTGTTGACAAAACCGATTCAGCTGTCAGAACTCGTCAACCTGAGACTCCTATCAAAAGAGGCCCTGCTGATCCTGGAGCGTCAGCATCAGGATCCACAGTGGAAGATACAGGAGTAGCTGTGATTCCTGCATATACCCCTGCTAAAGAAGGAATGGCTGATTCAGCTGTTACAATTGAAGAATACGCAGCTACTACAACTGAAGAATACGCAGCTGTTACAACTGAAGAATACGCAGCTGTTACAACTGAGGTAAGGAGCGCAGGAACGAACGAAGAAGAAGATATAGAAGAAAAGATGAATAACAGACAGGAGAACGAAGAAGAAGAAGCAGTGGTACAATACCATCATGAAAATGATTCCCCGCCAGAAGAAACTATGTCTACATTGCAATTCCTAATACAGCAGCTAGAGGGGACAGCTCCTATGAAAAACATCTCACCGACGGTGTTGCCTTGCTTCCATGGCAGGGCGACAGAAGATCCAGACGAATTCCTTTTTGAATTCGATATCCTCTGTCGCAGCTATGATTATGTCACAGATGCCCAAAAGTTGAAGCTTTTTCCTGCCACTCTGAAGGACAATGCATTACGATGGTTCATGAGCCTTGGGGGAGGAACTGTTGCTAATTGGAATAAGATGAAGCAAGTGTTCCTGGAAAAATATCAAGAATATTGCAACACCAGGGACAAAAGGGAGGAGTTATTCAAGATGGTACAGAAGGAGGATGAAAGTTTGGAGGATTTTGTAGAGAGGTTGCTGTACAATGTGCAGAGAGCTGGGCAGACGAATATGGGACTAGATGTGCTTAAGATAATCCTGCTTCGAGGGATCAGGGACGATTGTTTAGACATGCTAAATTTATTAGGAAAGGGAGATATCTCTAAAGAACCTTTTGAGACAATTGTGGAATTATGTAAGAGATACTCCAGGGGATCTTCTAGGCATAACAAGTAGAATAAACGAGATAAGATGGAACGTGATGTCTTCGACAGAACTCAGAAGTCATCCAATGGGGGAGCTACACGTGCGGAGATAGGAAATCTTCTTGAAAATTTTAAAACAGAAATGATGAGCTCTATCTCTTCAGAGATTGATGTCTTGAAGGCCAAGCAAAGACAGGCAGTGGAGGATCTCACACTAGGTGTGTTCTGTCCCCGATGTAGAAAGACTCATCCACTGAAAGAATGCCCTCTTGACAAAATACAAGTGTGTCAGCTGTGCGAGCTGAACCATGATATGAAAGAATGTCCCACATTGCCCCAAGTGAAGGCTGTTCTGCAGGCATCAAATCCAGAAGTAGATTCAGCTTACTTCATTGCACAGAAGAAACCCTGGCAGCCTCGGAATCAAGGTATGTCTCCCGATTCATTTCCATTTTTGAATAATCTGAATAATTGGAATACTAATATGCAAAATGTGAATACACAATTCCCTTCAAATTATGCTCAGTGGAATTCCCCTCAACCTGCGATGCAAGGTTATAATTCATGGAGTCCTTGGACACAGCCACCACATCAACCTACGTCATGGTCTCCTGGATGGAGGAACTTCCATCCTGGGAACCAGTTTCCTCAACCACCTCCACCTCAACAGATACCGTATTCTCCTCCATATCCTCAATTTCATCAATATCCTCAATACCCACCTCAGCAGTCGCAACTGCAGCTGCAAAATAATCCTGTTCCCAATGTACCAATACGGCCTCAGCTGCCTGCCCAACCTAACCCTAACCCAAATAATAAAACAGTCCACCAACTGGAAGCTCTCAATATGCCGGCCTACTCTCTCTCCCCTGTACCTTGTAATGATATTCGCTTACGGTCTGGGAAGATAATAGAACGTGTAATTTCAGAAAATATCCCACCGTCTGTGCATGACAAAGAAGAGAGTTCCCAACATCCATTTGATCCGGTTCCTATCACTGAAGGTGCTGAGCATCCCTCAGATGGGACGGCTGAAACATTAAACGATAAATCATATAACACGCAGCCTACTTAGCTGGTAAGGAAACCACCATACCCTGAGAGACTGATGCTGCCAAAAATAGGGGGGCAACCTCAGTTCAATCTCTTAGGAGAATTGAAGAACCTTTATGTTAAGATCCCCCTTTTGCAAGCTCTTCAAGATGTACCCATTTATGCTAGAACTGTTCGGGACTTGTGCACTAAAAGACCGGGAAGGAAACCCAGAGATCCTCCTACTGTTCATGTCATAGGGAATTTATCTGCTTTAATGACCGGAAAAACCCCTATAACCAAGTATGAGGATCCTGGCAATCCTACTGTCATTGTACACATAGGACAAACGCAGATACCCAACGTACTAGTAGATTTAGGAGCTGCGATCAATGTTATAACAATGGAGACTGTAAAGAAACTCGGATTCACCAATATTAGACCGACCCCTACCATTTTGGAATTGGCAGACAGATCCACCATCAGACCCGAAGGGATTTTGGACGACCTTGTCATTTCAGTAGACTCATGGGAATACCCTGCCGACTTTCTGGTATTACAACCAAAATCACAGCTGGGGGGACACCCATTGATCTTGGGGAGGCCTTGGTTGGCTACAGCTGATGCTTGCATCAGCTGTCGATCAGGATCTATGACTATATCCGATGGTATGGAAACCAAAAACCTCACCCTGTACCCTCCAGCACGGCCGAGTCTAGAAACTGAAACTTCCCTTTGGATAGAACAAGAAGAGGAGGAGGATGTTCAGCCATTACTAACAATAGGGAAGGCACTAACCTTCAAAAACGAAACAGAAGACGATGCCATTAATAATTTCATTAGCGAACCTGCTTCAGTAGATAAGGAAGTTTATCAACTCCTGAACAGTACCCTTGGTAAGGTAGAACAAGAACAACTTACGGAGGAAGCACTAGTCAATGACACAAACATAATCCCAGTTTTGAAAAACTCGAGAAGCATTCCTATTGAGGTAGAGCCTGGAAGAACTTTGAACATCAACCCTGGTCTCTCCTCAGAAGAACAGATGCGCCTAACCAATCTCTTGAAGGAACGTAAGGGGGCATTCACCTGGGAGTATACAGACATGAAGGGTATTCCTTCCAGTCTGTGCACTCATCATATTTATATTAAAAATGACTCCCGGCCTGTATGTCAACCCCAACGACGCATGAACCCCAATTTGAGGGATATAGTGAAGGAGGAAATCCAGAAACTCTTGGAAGTAGGATTTATCTATCCTATTTCAGATAGTGAGTGGGTTTCCCCACTTGTAATTGTGCCCAAGAAAAATGGTAAATGGAGAGTCTGTGTCGATTATAGGGAGCTGAACAAAGCTACACAAAAGGATCATTTTCCTTTGCCCTTTATTGACCAGGTACTTGATACCCTATCAGGGAAGAAGTTCTTCTCCTTCCTGGATGGGTTCAGTGGGTACAATCAGATTCAGATTGCTCCAGAGGATCAGGATAAGACCACCTTCACTTGCCCCTGGGGAACGTTCGCCTACAGGGTGCTTCCCTTTGGATTGTGCAATGCACCTGCAACGTTCCAAAGAGCTGTGATTGGCATATTTTCTGAATTGGTTAATGATAGTATGGAAGTTTTTATGGATGATTTTACTCCCTATGGCAAGGATTTTGAGGAAGCACTGGAAAATTTAAAGAAAGTTTTAATCCGCTGTGAACAGGCTCGCCTCTCACTTAGCACTGAAAAATGCCACATGATGATGAGTGAGGGAGTGGTATTAGGACATTTCATCTCTACTGATGGTATTCAAGTGGATCCTTCAAAAATTAAGGTGATAAAAAATATACCAACTCCTTCAACTCAGAAAGAGGTGCGAAATTTTCTGGGACATGCTGGATATTACAGGAGATTCATAGAAAACTTCTCCAAACTTGCTTCTCCTTTGTTTTCATTGTTAATGAAGGACGCACAGTTTGTGTGGTGTGTAGCATGCCAGACAGCATTTGATAAGCTTAAAGAGAAATTGTCCACAACCCCTATTTTAAGGGGACCTAATTGGACCATACCTTTCCACATTTCTTCAGATGCTTCTGATACTGCCATTGGAGCAGTACTAGGACAGCAGGATGGTCAAGTACCTTATGCTATTTATTATGTTAGTAAAAACTTAGCCCCTGCTGAACTAAATTATACTGTTACTGAAAAAGAATTCCTTGCTATTGTTTATTCTATTAATAAGTTTCGGCATTACATTACTGGGTATCCTACATTTGTGCATACTGACCACTCTGCTATTAAGTATTTAATGAACAAACCTGTCACTAATGCCAGAGTAACCAGGTGGCTTTTATTATTACAGGAATTTGATATTACTATTATAGATAAACCTGGAAAAGAAAATGTTGTTGCTGATTTTTTATCACGATTTACTAACAGTGATGACAGTTCACCTGTTGAGGATGCTTTCCCGGATGAACATTTATTCGCACTCTCAGCTCATTCACCCTGGTATGCAGACGTTGCTAATTATTTGGTTGCAGGAAAGCTTCCGCCACATATTTCTAAACGAGAGAAAAGAAAAATTATTCAACAAATTGCCAGGTATTGTTGGCTCAACGGCCATCTCTTTTACACAGGACCTGATCTTGAGATTAGAAGATGTGTAAGGGAAGATGAGATCTTTCATATACTGAAGGCCTGTCATGATGAACCTTGCGGAGGACACTTTGCAGACAATAGAACAGGGCATAAGGCGTTGCGGATGGGCTATTATTGGCCGACACTGTTCAGAGATGCTAAAAGATATGTTCAGTCCTGTGACAGTTGCCAACGGATGGGTCAACCTAATAAGACAGATCAGATGCCTTTACAGCCCCAAGTGGTACTAGAACCGTTTGATAGATGGGCATTGGACTTTGTTGGTGCTATCAACCCTCCATCCAGACAGAAGGTTTACATTTTGGTGTGTACAGATTACATGACCAAGTGGGTAGAAGCTGTAGCTTTGGCTAAGGCTAATGACCAGTCGGCGATTGATTTTCTGTACAGTGAAGTTTTTACCCGCTTTGGGGTACCAAAGGAAGTAGTTACCGATGGGGGACCGCAATTCACCTCACACCAATTTGAATCCTTGCTCCAGAGGTATCATGTGCAGCATAAGATAGCTTCACCCTATCATCCCCAGGCTAATGGTCAGGTGGAAAGCACTAATAAAGTTATCGAAGCAATCCTCACTAAAACAGTTAAAAGTCATCGAAGGGATTGGGCTGACAGGCTTCCAGAAGCACTATGGGCATATCGCACAACTTGGCGCAACACCACAGGTTTTTCTCCCTATGATCTGGTGTATGGAAAGAGCCATCTTCCCAATTGAATTTGAGATCAAGACCCTGAAAAAAGCCATTGAAATGAACCTGGATGTAACAGAAGCCCAGAAAAGAAGATTGAATCAATTGAATGAAT
Organism: Larix kaempferi; assembly: GCA_027924585.1. Lineage (NCBI taxonomy): Eukaryota > Viridiplantae > Streptophyta > Pinopsida > Pinales > Pinaceae > Larix > Larix kaempferi. The sequence continues at coordinate 19,678,835 of BSBM01001331.1, read as the reverse complement.
TGGATGAGAAACGGTTAGCTGCAGTAGACCAGACTGTGCTGCTTCAGCAACAGAGATCTAACTGGCATGACAGATTCATCAAAAAGAAAATCTTCCGTGAAGGAGACTGGGCACTATTATACGACTCCAGATTCAAGAAGGATTATAAAGGAAAATTACGCACAAGATGGCTGGGTCCATATTTGGTTGACAGGGTATTTGACAACAGCACTGTTCGCCTGGTGACCATTGATGAAAACCGTATACCATTACTTGCTAATGGCCACAGACTGCGACTGTATCGGAAGCCCATTTCAAAAGATGCATTCATTTCACAGATTGCTGCTGATCCAGACTATCAATTGGCACCAGAGCAGGAACTTTTCTCTACCTTTGCCAATCCTTAAACTGAAAATTGTATTTGCTGTACATAAATAATTTCTTGCTGTAGCGTATAGTTGTTGTTTTCTTTCTTTTTTGCATTTGATCTCTTTGCTTGCTGTCGTCTTTCAAAAATTTTCAGGGAAGCGCCAGGAGAACGACCAGTTTGGGCCCGTTAATGAAAATCTCCCTGTGCCGTCCTTGCTCTAAAAAAAAAAAAAAAAAAAAAAAAAAAATTTCGACAGCTGCAACATGTTTTCCGGCAGCTGCAACATATTTTCTGGCAGCTGTATATCCTTTTCCGGCAACCACATTATCCTTTTCCCTAGCAGCCGCAAAAATCCCTTTTTTCGCTTGCCGTCGATTTTTCTTTTCCGGTGACTGCAACATTCGTGGCTGCAACATCGGCGGCTGCAACATTCGCGGCTGCAACATCGGCGGCTGCGACATCAGCGGCTGCAACATCGGCGGCTGTAACATCGACAGCTGCAACCCCAGTCCCCGCGGCTGCCACCTCATATTCTCCATGGTTGCCACCTCATTCACCAGCTATTTCCACCTCATCTCCCCCACGGCTTCCATCTCATCTTCCGCAGCTGCCACCCCATTTCCCAGCGGCTGCCACTTCATTTACCAGCCATGGCCATTTCATTTCCTGGTAGCTGTAATGCCCTTTTTCCGTTAGCCGTCAATCTTTTCCGGCAGCTGCAACTCCGGAGGATGCAACTTCGGCGGCGGCTGCAACATCGGAAGCTGCAACATCTTTTTCCCGCAGCCGCCACCTCATTTCCCAGCGGCTGCCACCTCATTTCCCAGCGGCTTCCACCTCATTGACCAGTCATTGCCACATCATTTCCCTGCAGCTGCCATTTCTTTCCAGCGCTGCAACATATTTCCCATAGTCGTAAAATTTTTCTCGTCAGCTGTATGTTTTTTTCCCGCCGCCGTAAAACCTTTCCGTGACAACCGTAATTTTCCCTGATACCGTAAATTCTTTTTTTCGGCTGCCGTGAATTCTTTTCCGGTGGCTGCAACTTCTTTCCCGCCAGCTGCAACAACTTTTTCATCGGCCGCGCTATCATTTCTTTGGCAACTTGCAGTGGTAATTCCTGTGTTAACAGAAGAATTGTTGCAACCTGCTAATCATGATGCTGATTCATCCCAGTCATGCCGGCGAACTCATCATTTCAACCTCGAGGACGCGATGGCTTGTGTTTCACCGGCGAAGGAAATTAGTGCCTTATCCGAGTCATCATGATCCCACGTCTGACTGTGCACGCGTTCGGCTCCGTGACGTCAGCAACTGCATGCTCCACCAGTTTCCGCAGCCTTCCGATGCACAGTTTTATGAGGTATGGCTTTCATTTATCACGTGATTAAGCATTGATATCATTTAAACGATATTGGCCGTACCTTCACTCATACCACCATTTATACCAGATTAAACCTTTCCCTCGTACGACGTAATACTAATAACTGCCACCTTCCCCAATTCGGCATGGAAATTTTAAACGCTTTTCTGTGCTCAACTTTCCGAATTTGCTCATTCGCTCAACGTCTCCGCTCAACGATTCGTGCATTCTCTGTGCTGCAACTTCCATTCTGGGATCCTGTAATCTGTCGAATAGCAGTCTCAGTTTGCATCCAGGACCATGGGCATTCCAGTTCGCCATGAACCTTTCAATACCTAGGAACTCAGATGGAATCTGCAAGTTCTTGCCATTTTTCAAGCTGCTGGCTGGGTCGAGTTCTTTGAGCGATTGGACGGATTCGATCGGGACACAGCCCTGCAATTTGCCTTGAATCTTACTAAAACGCACTCCACGGTGTGGGGGCTGTGTATAGATGTCTCTGAGGTCATTATATCCGAGGTTACAGCTATCCCGATGGTGGGAAAACCTTGGTTTAACTGTCGAGTCCCTGCAACGGTTGCACGAGAAGAATTTTTACTTCCAAGAGAGCAAGTTGAAGCATCCAGGAGAGGGATTGCACTGAAATCACTGCCGCGGCCATGGGACCAGGTTGCTGTCTTCCTCAAGAAATACATTACCTGCGAAGGTAGATACCAAACTGTGTATAACTCTGAACTTCCTTTGCTTTCTCATCTCCGCCTTGGCATTTTGTTAAATATTCCATTTTATTTATTACACGACTTGCGTCATATGGCAACATTTGTTCAGTCTGCGAAGCACCCACTGTCCTCTCTCACTCACCATGGCCTTATCAAGTTAATTATTGTAAGAACCCTTTCCCAACATAATATAACTTGGGACCAATTTATAACCCGACCACAACAACCTGTTCCCTTGCGGGTCATCCCATTGCAGCAATTACAGGTTCCACCACAACAGGAGGACCGGAGTTCCTCCAGTGAAGTTGGGGGGAGGGATGAAATGAGAGAAGAACAGCAATCGGGGGCACAGGCAGGACCATCCGGGGTGGGTAAAACCACAGAGGAAGAACAACCAGGGGCACAGTCAGAGCCATTCGAGGTGGATGAATCCCCAGCACAAGCAGAACCAGTGGGGGATGACATTGCATTTGAAGGAGAGCAAGGGGAAGCACAAACAGAGCCATCAGGCGACAATTTAGATGAAACCTTCGTGGAAAACCTAGATAACAGGACAACTCCGACAATAGAAGGTGAAATTGGAGCAGCATCAAATGCTGCGACAATGGAACCTGAAGATGACGGAGCTAGAGCAATGGAAGAAGATATTGAGCTGGTCACAATCGAGTCTTCACCTGAGTGGGTAGGAGGAGGAGCTGTGATTGAAGAAGAACAGCATGGGGGGTAGGGAAATATTCCTTTGACTTCAGTTTTGCCCCCCTATATTCCAGCTCCACAAGAGGAAACACCCCAAAAAGGAAAATCACAAAAGAAAACGCCACAAAAAAGGAAAAGAGCCACCAATGAGTTTGATCTAGTAGCACCAATCAGAAGGAAACGAACTCGATCAATCACAGCAGCAGAGGCAGCTAGGAAAAGATGGGCAACCTCAGAGACACAGATTGAGCCCCCAATCCTTACACCAAGACCGATGGATGCCCCATAAAGGCCAGTGGAGGAAGAACCTGAAATTGAAGGACTCTTGTATGAGAATGCAATGTTGAAAGAGGACCTCCAAGCACTTAGAAGGGAGCTGGAAACTTGGAAGGAAACCTGCAGAAAGCAGGGTGGAAGAAAAATGTACACATTAAGAGAGGCTGCAGACCAAGTGGAGGAATCAGCTTCTGCTGGAGCTGAAGGAAAGGATGAGCGAATACTCTGCCCCACCTGTGGGGAAATCTTTGAGGAAGCAGGCCATAAAATTTTACTTAACACTTATTCAGCACAACAGCCTGCAGCCACAGTAGGGAAAGCAGTGGAAAAAGAAGGTGCTGTCACACAAGAACCAGCACTTTTAAACATCCTTGCTGCAGCCGCAACTTCCCATGATGCAAAAATTATAGAACAGATGGGAGAAGAACTTGGAGTGGAGGACGCCCTGGAGATTTATAAGGAATGTATGGTAGCTCCAGAATGTTCCCACGACATAAAGATTATAGAACAGATGGGAGAAGAACTTGGAATGAAGGATGCTCTGGAGCTTATAAAAGAATATAGTGAGACCCCAGAATGTTCCCACGATACAGAGATCATGGAGCTGAAGGATACTCTGGAGGTTAGTGAAGAATTTTATGCGGTAACCCCAGAACGTTCCCAGGACACAATAATTTTAGGAGGAGAGACAGAAAGGCAGGACAGTGATAAATCGAAACAGGATGCTGTAACACAAGAACCAGCAACCCTGAATATAATTGTCCAACCGGCCAAGCAGACAGGAGAAGAAGCTGGGACAGAGGATACTCTGGAATTTAATGATGAACTCTGGGTTGTAACCCCAGAGGACTCCCATGATACAGAACTCATAGAAGAGGAGTTGCAGCAAAAGAAGGATGAAGAGGTAAGCCAGGATGTTGCTACACAAGAACCAACATCCTTGGAAGCTGCAACAAGAACTCCTGAATTGCAGTTGGAAGATAACCTGGGAGTGGATATCATTCCTGATACACAGTGGAGTGAAGATGAACAGGTACAGACACCATGCTCAGGTGACACTGAAATCTTGGAGGAGGAGCTGCAAATTGAAAAGGATATCTAGTCTCAGCAGTAGAAGGACAAAGAAGACACTGTTACACAAGAACCAGTGTCTCCAAAAGCAATATAGGTAGCTGCTGAAGAAGGTTTAAGGGATGTTGCTGTTACACAAGAACCAGCAACTCTCCTATTAAAATTAGATGCGTTGGAAGACACTGTCCCACAAGAACCAGTGCTTCCACCTCCTAGAGATGTCATTTGAGTTGTATTCAGATTGAGGATTTCTTTTTAACTCCCCCAGGCATAGCATAATGAGACTGCAGAAAGATTCCCACCACACCAAATGCATCCCCAGATTTCAGCAAGTAGCAGTGGAAGGGAAACAGTGAAGTTGGAAGATGCTGGGTTACTCACACAAGCCTTTCAAAAGATAGATGAGATGCCTGAGTTCCCTACATTCCTTCCTCTCTCTTGGATAGAGCTCAGTTCACGATTCAGATGCAGGTTGTTGCATGAGGACATGCAACAGGGTAGTTGGGGGGAGATGTTGAGCCCAGAATTGGCCCTTTTTGATCATCCTTTATCATCTTCCCTGCCCTTGTCCTACACCAATTATCTTGGCATTTAGACTTATTGTCCTCATCTTATCCCCCAAATTACCAAGGTATGGCCGATTATTGTTTTATTGTATTAATACTTATGATTGTGGTAATTAAAGCTGTGCATCTTTTAAATTGTGCTAACATGATGCGATTTATGAAGGTAGTTGAGACAAATAGACTGCAGGAAGATCGGAGCTGAACAAGTCATGAAGGAAGGGACGTTCATTGCTTATAGAAGGGATCCTTGGGGCTCGAATCATCAATCAAAACACAGCTGTGATAGGGCAGTTGTAACAGAATTTGCTATCTTAAGTATGTTGCTGCTCGAGTCCAGCTGTGAGCTGGAAGGACCGTCACTCTTGGGGCGATTAATAACTCTCTCATATTTGGATATTTCTGTTCTGCCACGCATTGTAACAGTTAGATTATTTAGGGCGCCTGAAGATCAGAGATCTTCATGGCTGCCCAATTATAGGATTAGATGTTACAATTTGTATGTATAAATATGGGGAGTTGCCTCGACCCAGGGGTTGAACAGCAAACAATTAATTTACTTTGTATTAGCAGCCAAGCCTAACTGTGTACTCATTCTTCTGTTAATATAAGGGGGTTACTTCTGAGTTAAAGAAGGTGTTGTTCAACCAGCGTCTCTGTGTGAAGACTGGGCCCGTCTTCCACAGAGATTGCTGAGTTAAATTAGGATTTTATCTTTCTTGTTGTGTGATGCTTTGTTCTTTCCTTTGTACGCAGCAGCAATATTTATTGTGTGGGTTTTTCAGTAAAAGATTACATTTCTGTGAGATTGGTGAATGGTATAGAATAACAGTCGACTGAGTCAGGGTTGCTTAATGCATTTCAATTTCTGTTCACACCGCCGTGTTCATCTTATAGCTGAGACGTGATCCCAGGAGCTCTTACAATTTAGCTTTCCTATTATGTGTTGATTGATTTCCATTCTGCAATTCAGTTTCTTAGAACAGTTGCTTTAATCTCTTTCATTTGAATTTCTAGAGTAACGTTCAGTTTATGCTTTATGATTCCCAGCTTGATTAGATCAGACAAGTGATTATTTTAGAATGTGAATGAGATTTCCTTTTTGCAATTGTTGATTAGATCTGATACCATTTCTTGTTGATGCATAGTATAGCAGTTAGAAGGCAATTGGGATTGCATAGATTCTTGGGATGAACATGGACGATAGAAAATAAAAGTATTCACTTCTAATGGTTTTGTGTTTAAGCATATATTGTGCACTTATCCTTTGGAATAAAAAGACTTTCTCGGGTTGACAATAAATTTCATATGCTCTGTGTGTTTGGTATTAATTTATCAGCAAATAGAGTGCTTGACACCCATTACCCATGCATGCTCTCAAATCCTCTTTTGAAATCTCATCCGGGACATTTAATGTGACAAACATGCTATTGAGCGAAGCCACTTCATCAGGCCTTCATAAGTCTTATCTATATAATATGCTGTCAATAAAATTTTATCAGGCGAAATTAGCAAAGTTACAGTCAAACCTTCGTAAGTCTTCGCAAGTCTATATACTTTTCTGCCAATAAAATTTTATCTAGCGTAATTTTATCAAGTGAAATTAGAAAATCAACGCCTAGTGGAGAGGGCAAAATGAAATCGTGCCAAAGATACCAATGTTTCCATACTTAGCATGTAATGCAGACTTCAACGATTGACCACGCCAGCAAAGAAAAAAACCCTAACTCTAACGTTGTATGGCACATTTTCCAATGCGATATATCCTAAGTTTTTGTATGCATTTTGTTGCCCTCTTTTTGAGGCCATTATGCTACTTCAGGCATCTGTACATGGGAAACACTATGCATTAGACACGAGAACGCTATGCAGTTTTCCACGGCACTGCCATGCAGGAAGTCGTGGAGGTACTACTGGATGTACCGACAATAGGAGGACGAGGTTGTAATGTCAAGTCTCTGTGTAGATGCATTTGCAATCCTATGATTATACATAAAATTACCATTGTGAATCTATGTACCAAAGTTGTTTGCGATAAGAAAAGCAGGTAGACTCCCACTTAAGGCAGGGACTTGAAACTTTGTTTCTATCTACCTTGTTAATTATGAAATATTTGGAAATTCTATGAAGTCTTAGTGTGATATGTCGCATTAAGCAACTAAAGACACAAATCACATTAGTTTTATTTGTTGGTTGTAGATGTTTGTCCCTTAGTCAATGTTAATTAATATTAAGACAATGTAATTGGTTTTATCATGGAGCATAGCATTTGGGCATACAATTTGACTAATGGTGTTTAGAGTTTTAAGGGGTTTTGACGTTAATATCCCGTGAGAAGAACTCGATTACAAAATGTGTCTCCTTAAAAGTAAGGAAATAGTAGCAAGAGAAGGGAGATTGAACTCATGGCCGAGAAGGAGAAAAGGTTGCTTTGTAGGTGAAATGGTGTTGAGAATAGCAAAGGATCTCAAGAAGAAGAAAAGAGGATCTTGTGACTTTGGCATAGCTTTAGAAAATATGGAATCATGTCCGAGGGATGAAGATGGTGATCCAAGCAAGAACAATGAAAGTGTGGATGGATAAGTGTTGGATCTATATTTTACATAATCGAAAGAGAGAGTTTTTTTTCCTTGCATAACCATGCTACTACTCCTCTACATTATCTTCTGCATTCATAATTTTTCGTCACCCACGGTATTGTTGTTCCATGGAGATATGATGATTATCTTCTTCATTCATAATTTTTCGTCACCCACGGTGTTCTTGTTCCATGGATATATGATGATAAAATGAGTTAAGAGAGAAACACACTATGAAAAAAGGGTGTCTCGTGGTACATAGTTGTCCCTTTAACTGTTAACAATTTCAACATTAAAGAATCTATCAAAGAGGTTGTGTGGCTTGGAATCCTTAACACCCTATTGGATGACTCTTCCTTGCATTATTTGAATCATCGACCTCATGTTTAAAAGCATAACCCTTTGTTGATTTAAAATTGAATCATCGACCCCATGTTTAAAAGCATAACCCTTTGTTGCTTTAAAATATAATGTGACTTAAAATAATGACTCAATACTGTAATGCTACAAAAAGAACAAATAACATTTTTGAGCTGATCCGTGTATTCATCATTTGTCTATGAAAAACACAAGAACCCATTTTGTCTACAGGCAATTTTAAAAAACCCAGAAGCTCAAAGATACCAAATGTGTGAAACTAAGTTTGGATCTCTTTTTCTCCGTTTTTTCATGTCAAATGATGATGGGAACCCAACTTAAGATCTATAACAATTTCTCTAGAGAAACCACAAAACGTATTATTGTTGATTTCCCAAGGAAAGGAAAACATCGATATTTCTTAATATTCAAATCTCAATTCTCAAGTGAAATTAACACCCTTTATTACATGGTTGGATGTTCTATGTCATAAACATTTATACCATTGCAATGTGCAATACTATTATTGATATTTGTGATGGAGTACAACCAACGACCTTGGCATACAGCTTGAGATGGGATAACGAATAAGAACATGTGTTTCCCTCCGAGGAGGTCACATGTTCAAATTCAAAGGAGAGTAGGGTATGTACGCCTCCATAGACTTAAGTGGTCAAATTGTTCATAGAGGGGGTCCCTTGTCCCACAAATAAAGGGATCTCATACATAAATATGGTGTTTAACTAGGTTATTACCTTAAAATTATATTATTATTAGTAAATGCACATCAATATAAAGATATCTAGAGTGTATGGGTATGTACACCTCCACAGACTCAAGTACTCAAATAGTTTCATGGAGGATGTCCCTTGTCACACGAACAAGGGGGTCACATCAATTTGGTGTTTAACTAGGTCATGACTTTAAAATTATATCATTATTAGTAAATGCACATCAATACAAAGATATCTATAGTGTATCTTTTATTTTATTTTATTTTATTTCGTAAAATACATAACCTAGAAAAAACCACAGAGTACTTCCCCTCGTTTTGATGATGGTGCTTAGGGTAAACCGAATTCTTCAGGGCTAAAGGCCTATCCAACAATATAATCATCAAGAGATCAACATGTCAGTTGCGGGAATTGATTTTGGATGGAGAGGATAACACTCCTTCTCTCAACTTCCCAAGCTATACCCAATTGACAACAAATGTTAAATCTCGATCTTGATCACGATTAATATTAAAATAGGTCGCATTACATCGCATCACATCACAACATCTCCCCCATACCGGGTTGTAAGCACCTCACTACTCTCGAAGCAAAAACACATGAACCCATTTTGTCTATGGACAATTTGAATAAACCCAAAAGCTCAAAACTACCAAATGTGTGAAACTAAGTCCATATCTCTTTTGCTCCCACATATTTTATGTCAAATGATGGGAAGCCAACTCAAGGTTTGTAACAAATTCTGTATAGAAACCACATAACGTACTACTCTCGATTTATCAAGGAAAGGAAAACATCAATCTTTCTCAATACTCATATCTCAGTTCTCATGTGAAATTAACACCGTTTGTTACATGGTTGGATATTCTACGTCATAATTATCTATACCATTGTAATGTTCAATAGTATTATTGATATTTGTGATGGATCACAACGAATGACCTTGGAATACAACTTGATATGGTCTAATGGTTAAGAATGGTGTTTCCTCCATAAACAACATCCACATTCAATACTTATCAAGTCCTCCAAATGGTTGCAAATAAAGGGCGCTCCTCCTATCCTTAGGCATTATGTCACATTTAATATTTTGATGATAGAGTCCGCAAATGAGATTATTCTTGCATACAAGTGAAGTTATTCCAATTCCCTACTCAACCCACATGCGATATAAGTTTCTTTTGTTGAAACCCCCTCTACAATTATCCCAATAAACCAAAACTCTTCCCCATTAGCCTACACAACACCACAAATGGGATCCCCTTGTTAAATTTTCAGTATTAAATCACAATACTATAGGATCTTTGCTGAGAGAATAACATCTACAGTATATCAATGCATGACAATCATAATATGACAAGCATCACAAGCATCACAAGAATCAAAAGCATAGAGACAAGAGACACAGAGTTTCCGTGGGGAAAACCCTAAGGTGAAAAACCCCACAAACTTCCTCAGAGATAGAGAGAGCAATGGCTCAACCAAAATACAACCAAATAATACAGAGATAGTCTCCTAGCAGATGATCCTCCTCCTCCTCACTAGTGCGCCACTTTCCAGAGAGAGAGATAGATACTTTTCCGAGTGAGTAAAATAGAGATCTCCTATCTCTATTTATACTCACCTTTTTGCCCAGTGACTTACTGGGGCCGACTTGTCTATTTGAGTACATCCACATTATATTATATATTAATTAGGGCCGACCCCATAAGGTGGTCTAATAACCCATCGGCAAGTACACACACTTGCGACACTTGTCAATCCACATGACGACACTTCCTTATAGAGGAATAACACATCTCTTATAAGGGTACAATAAATATAAATATAATATACTGATGAAATACATTCCGAAGTTACATATACATCAACACTCCCTCTTAACAAGGAAGGTATTTCTCGACACAGATTCGCTAGACAAGTCTTCTTCTCTGGATCATCGTCATCGTCATCGTCACTGCTGCTGCTATCTCGTCCAATCTCTGTCTCTACTCGTCATAGGAAGTTCTACAGAGCCAGTCCTTTTTCATACTGGATGTAGGCCCACCACCTGCAGGTCTTCATCATCACTGGCCATACTGTGGAATCCTCAGGACTTTTACGTGCGTCACAAAACCTCGAAAGAGCATCCCAGGCTGTTACGAGCACACAGCTCTACCTATAGGATCTCCCAGGGCGCTACTATATGTGACCCCACCACAAAACCTCGCAAGAGCATCTCAGGATGTTACGGGTACACAACTCCGATCTGAAATCTCCCAGGGCGCTATTACATGTGGTCCACCACAAAACCTCGTAAGAGCATCTGCCAGATATCCCAGGGCGCTATTACATGCCATAGGCAAAACCTCGTAAGACTATCTGCAGATCTCCCAGGGCGTTATTACATGTGGTCATGGCAAAACCTCGCAAGAGCATCCCAGGACTGATTACGGGCACACAGCCCAACCTATCGGATCTCCCAGGGCGCTATTATATGCCATAGGACAAAACCTCGTAAGAGCATCTGCCAGATATCCCAGGGCGCTATTACATGCCATAGGCAAAACCTCGTAAGACTATCTGCAGATCTCCCAGGGCGCTATTATATGTCCTCCCAGAGCAAAACCTCGAAAGAGCATTTGCCAGATGTCCCAGGGAACCGAATTACATGCCATAGGCAAAACCTCGAAAGACCATCTGCAAATCTCCCAGGGCGCTATTACATGCTCATCTGCACAACCTGATCCACGGCCACAGAGTATCATCCTGATACTCACCATACATCATCCTGATGTATCCATGATCATCCTGATCATCATCACTGCAACGTCCTGCTGCATGTCATCTGGAGCAACATCCTGAAGCTCGTCATCTATGATCATCCTGATCATCACTGCAACATCCTGCTGTATGTCAAGTATCTATCTGATACATATCATCATACATGATCCTCCTGATCATCAATGCATCTACCTGATGCATACCAAGTATCTACCTGATACATATCATCATACATGATCCTCCTGATCATCAATGCATCTACCTGATGCATACCAAGTATCTACCTGATACATATCATCATACATGATCCTCCTGATCATCAATGTATCCACCTGATACAAATACAAATACATGATATATATCACCATACCTGATCCATCTGATCATACAATGTACCCACCTGGTACATATACAGATACATGGTCCAAACATCCAACATGATGCATATACAAAATACATACACATGATCCAACTGATCATATCCAGCATCTACATGATGCATACATAAAAAAATGATCCAACTGATCATATCCAACATCTACATGATGCATACATACATACATAAAATGATCCAACTGATCATATCCTGCATCCAACATGATGCGTACATACATAAAATAAAATGATCCAACTGATCATATCAAGCAGAAACTAGAACATCATCCTGATGCTCATCATCCAGCGCTTACATCCACAGCCATGTGAAGGATCCTCCTTCCAACATGCTTGGAATGGCTTCAGCAAATGTATCCATCACTTCTTCCTCGAAGTGTCCTCGATCTGAAGAACGCCAAGCCTCTCTCTGAAGTACTCGAACTTCACCCTGGCTAGTGGCTTCGTCAGCACATCTGCAATCTGCTCGTCTGTTGCAACATACAGGAGCTTCACAACTCCTCTCTGCACCATATCCCTGATATAGTGATATTTGATCTCTATGTGTTTCGACCTGTCATGAAACACTGGGTTCTCAGACAGCTTCACACAACTCTGGTTATCACAGAAGATACCAGTAGCCTCCAACGGGAGATCAAATAACTCAGACAGTAGCTTCCGTAGCCATACTGCCTCACAACTAGCTGAACAGGCTGCAACATACTCTGCCTCAGCTGTACTCAGTGCTACGCAGGACTGCTTCCTGCTAAACCAAGAGATCACACCTGATCCCATACTGAAGCAACACCCTGATGTGCTCTTCCTATCTGCAGCACTGCCAGCCCAATCCGAATCAACATAACCATGCAGGTTGAACTTTTGATTCGCCTCATATCTGAGCCCATAATCCACTGTACCCTTTAGGTACCTCAGAACATGCTTTACAACAACTAGGTGAACACTCCTCGGATCCGTCAGAAACTGGCTCAATGTGTTCACAGCAAAGCAAATGTCTGGTCTTGTGTTCGTCAGGTACATCAAGGACCCAATCATCTGACGATACATAGAAACATCAACTGGCTCAGATGAAGCATCACAAAGAAGCTTCAGATTCGATGCCATAGGTGTGGCCATGGCCTTGCAATCCATCATCCCATATCTCTTCAGGATATCTACTGTGTACTTCCCTTGACCAAGGAAGATCCCACCTGCATTCTGCCACACCTCCATACCTAGGAAATAGTGCATCATTCCCAAGTCTTTCATATCGAATTCAGCTGCAAGCTTCCTCTTAGTATCCGCAATCAGTTTGTCATCTCCTGTCACAAATAGGTCATCCACATATAGTAATAGAACCACAGGATTCCCTTCCTTAACTTTGTAGTAAAGGTTGGAATCCGCTTTACTCTTGGTAAAGCCCAAACTAGATAGGAAACTGTCCATCCTACCGTACCAGGTTCTGGGAGCTTGCTTCAATCCATACAAGGCTTTCTTCAATCTGCATACATAAGATTCCCTGTCATGTATTTCAAAGCCGAGTGGCTGTTCCACATATACTTCCTCTTCTACTATACCGTTCAGAAAAGCAGTCTTGACATCCATCTGGTGTATCTTCCACTTCATTGCTGCAGCCAGGGCAAGTACTGTTCTGATGGAAGTATATCTGGCTACAGGTGCAAAGGTTTCTTCATAGTCTATTCCTTCCTTCTGAGAGAAACCACGAGCTACGAATCTTGCTTTATATTTTTCCACACTGCCATCTGCAGCATGCTTGATTTTGTAGATCCACTTGGAAGTCACAACAGACTTCCCTTTAGGTCTTGGGACAACATCCCAAACATCATTCTTCATAATTGATTGGTATTCCTCAATCATAGCATCCTTCCATTCTTTCTTTTCTGCTGCCTCTTCATAACTGGAAGGCTCTTTGTTCATAATGTCACAGAGTAGAGCAACATAACTGGTGTGTGATCTGGTTCTCTTCTTTGCTCTGTGTTCCAAATCTTTCTGCATCATGAATGAGCTCTCTAGCCCATACAGGTTTCCTCTTGTGAGTGTTATCCTCACGGGGTGGATCTACAGGTTCTTGTGGATCTTCAAACTCACGAGCAGTTTCTGGAACTGCATCAGTCATCGTAGTGTCCTGAAATCTTGTTTCCTTAGGTTCTTCATATACTTCGATAGGTGCCTTTCTTGATTTGATGAACGCTGAATTCTCATCAAATGTTACATCCCTGCTGACATCAATCTTCTTGAACCCTGGAAAATATATTCTGTAAGCCTTCGAGCTTTCACTATAACCCACAAAGATGCCCTTCTTTCCTGAAGGATCTAGTTTAGTCCTCTTCTCCTTTGGGACATGAGTGTATACTGGACAACCAAATATTCTGAGATGGCTGACTTCAGGCTTCTTACCAGAAAAGACTTCTTCTGGTGTCTTGTTGTCCAATATCTTGTGGGGTGTTCTATTCTGCACATATACAGCTGTTCTAGCTGCTTCTGCCCAAAGATGCATAGGAAGATCCTGGTCATGCAACATTGCCCTTGCTGCTTCCATGATAGTTCTGTTCTTCCTTTCTGCAACTCCATTCTGTTGAGGATTATATGGAGCAGTCAACTCCCTCTTAATCCCTGAATCATTGCAAAGCTTCTTGAAGTCTTTTGAGGTGAATTCTCCACCATTGTCAGATCTGAATGTTTTGATTTTCTTGTCAGTTTGATTCTCCATCAAGTTTTTGAATTCCTTGAATTTATCAAACACCTCATCTTTGCCTTTCAAGAAGTATACCCAAGTCTTCCTGGAGAAGTCATCAATAAATGAAACATAGTAAACATACCCACTCAGGGAGCTAGATGACATAGGGCCACATACATCTGAGTGGATGATTTCCAGAATGTCTTTTGCCTTGCTTTCACTGCTTGGGAAAGCCTTCTTAGTGTTCTTTCCTTTTGCACATCCTTTGCAAACACCTTCATGTTTGGTCTTGATTTTAGGAAGACCTTCTACTGCTTTGCTTGCAATTGGAAGTGCCCTATAGTGCATGTGAGCAAGTCTTCTGTGCCAAAGTTCACTTGGCTCCATGGATTCATGTACCATGGCATGTTCAGGTTGTCCCTTCAATTTATACAGTCCTCCCTCTTGCTCTCCAATCACTACTGCATCATCTATGGTCTTTCCCTTTGGCCACATTAGTACTTGGCCATCAACAAATGCAACCCTCATACCTTTTGCATCTAAAGCAGAGATGGAGAGTAAGTTCTTCTTGAGCCCAGGTACATAGAGGACTTCCTTCATCTTCAGAGATTTTCCAGAATCTAGGTTGTAAGAGGCTTCACCACTTCCTTTGATTGGGTATTGATAATCATCCCCAAGTTTCACCTTATGGGGTGACTCATGTTCAGATAGGTTCACAAAGGATTCTTTAAATCCAGTCATGTGTTTGGAAGCCCCACTATCAATCAACCAATCATTACATCCATGAGAGATGGTACCTGTAAGAGCAGAGATTAGAACATATTCTTCTTCACTTGATGAGACATCATCACTGTCACTTTCTGCCCTTGCCTTCTTCTTTGGGGGTTCATCATCTTCGGCAGCATGAGCATGAAATCTTCTTTTGCTGCCCTTCTTCTTCTTACTGAAGTTTTTGTTATTATCCCTTTTGTTCTTGGGACAATCTGAAGCATAGTGACCCTTCTCATTGCATGTAAAGCATCTTAGGTCCTTCTTATGAGTTCTTTTGTGGTGAGAGTGATCCTTCTTGGTTTTGCTTCTTTTGGTGTGAGCTGCAAGGGCTTGATCTTCTCCTCCCATCTTTTCTTCACGAGCTATAAGCCTAGCTTCTTCTTGAGAACATTCTTCTCGAAGTCTACTGAAGGAGATCAACTTCTTCCTTGCACAAATTCCTTGAATAAAGGAATCCCATGACCTGGGTAGGCCATTTAGAGTGGTCATCACCACTTCACCATTCTCCACCATTTCATCTACTGCTTCTAATTGTTCCTTGATCTGAGAGACCCTTGAAAAGTAGGATTGAATGGTTTCTCCATTTTGAAACTTCACTGCTTTCAATTGGTTCCGCAGGGTCATCTTCCGATTTATGTTCTTTCCTTCAAATAGCTTGGTCAAAGATTCAAACATCTCTTTGGGTGTCTTGAGAGAAGACACATGGGGTATGAGATGGTCTTTGATAGAATCAGCAATGATTCTCTTTGCCTTGACCAAGTTCTTCTTGTGCAATGCCTTGGCCTCTTCATCCTCTGGGATAGGGATGTCTTCTTTCACATATGAGTCCAACTCATTCTCTTCCAGGATTAGCCCAATCCTATACTTCCAGGCTCGGAAGTTATCAGCCCCTTCAAGCTTATCCTCAAGCTTGGTGTGAAGAGACATCTTTAAGAGTACTTCAAATGGAAATAGAAAAGATTTAGAACTTACCACTTGAAGTGCTGAAAACTGGATCTGGACCCGGATTAGGGTTTGTCAGAGAAACCCTAAAATT
The DNA here is from genome assembly GCA_027924585.1 of Larix kaempferi. Lineage (NCBI taxonomy): Eukaryota > Viridiplantae > Streptophyta > Pinopsida > Pinales > Pinaceae > Larix > Larix kaempferi. The sequence goes on along the minus strand of BSBM01001331.1, from coordinate 19,662,491 downwards.
TCAAAATTCCGAAAGGATAGAAAGATGCGCCTTGGAGAGCTGATCAGCCTAGTACATTCAGAATTTGAGATCAGCAAAGTCTTGTCCTTCAAAATTGCCTTTTTGTCCTCCCGGGTTCACTGGGGAGAGCCCTGAATTAGGGTTTGAGTTTCCCGGAGATCTACCCAGCCAAAAATCTCGATCCAAAGCTCAAACCTTCGATTTTTGCAAGGAGCTTCCAGCTGTACCTTCAGTTTCCAGAAATTCCTATTTTTGTGGAAACCCTAAATTTTAGGGCCAAAACTGAAAATGCTCGGAACTGAAATCTGATTGGACAGAAAGATGCGCCTTGATGAGTAGATCCAATCTACTATACTGAATTTCAAAAATCTGTGGGGAGAAACCCAATAAACAAGCAATACAAGCTTCCGTCACTGCAAAATGTCTTCTTCTCAGTTAAGCTCTGATACCATGTTAAATTTTCAGTATTAAATCACAATACTATAGGATCTTTGCTGAGAGAATAACATCTACAGTATATCAATGCATGACAATCATAATATGACAAGCATCACAAGCATCACAAGAATCAAAAGCATAGAGACAAGAGACACAGAGTTTCCGTGGGGAAAACCCTAAGGTGAAAAACCCCACAAACTTCCTCAGAGATAGAGAGAGCAATGGCTCAACCAAAATACAACCAAATAATACAGAGATAGTCTCCTAGCAGATGATCCTCCTCCTCCTCACTAGTGCACCACTTTCCAGAGAGAGAGATAGATACTTTTTCGAGTGAGTAAAATAGAGATCTCCTATCTCTATTTATACTCACCTTTTTGCCCAGTGACTTACTGGGGCCGACTTGTCTATTTGAGTACATCCACATTATATTATATATTAATTAGGGCCGACCCCATAAGGTGGTCTAATAACCCATCGGCAAGTACACACACTTGCGACACTTGTCAATCCACATGACGACACTTCCTTATAGAGGAATAACACATCTCTTATAAGGGTACAATAAATATACATATAATATACTGATGAAATACATTCCGAAGTTACATATACATCAACACCCCTTGTCTGCATGTAGTCGCTCAAGCTATCCCAATTCCTTTCCAATGCTACAACACATAATGGCCACGAAATATCACTTTTGGGACTCCAAGTATCTCAACTATAGACCAAGTTTCCTCTCACAATGACACAATAACTACTAGCACTGATTTTCAAAATGGAAAATTGCTTAAACTTGCATGGAAAACTAGTTCACAACACAACTATCATATTTCCCTTCCTTTCCGCTAATTAATCTCAGCCAAAACAATTGCAATAAGACCCTTCTACACTCAATTCCCCACTCTTTATTTTCATGATCTCATCTTGCCACATGGTTCTCACGAGGAGTCCACTTTTTACTCTTTAATCCCTGCTTAGGATAAATAAATAATGATTAAATAAAGCGACCCCTATAAACATGGGTGTATGGACTTTAGGGTTTATTTCTAACTATGGTTTATAATGATGCTATAGACATAGGTCATATAACTCACTAAGGCCCTCTCCCCTTATCACCCTTTCACTTCCCCACCTCGTGGAATGATAGCCCCCCATCTCTTATCCGTACTTCTTCATTTACAACAGTCATAGATTTCTATATTATATACAAATGTACAACATTACAATATATTTGGTCATCCTAAACCATTTAGTCCATCTTCTAGCCATTCCATCATTATGAACATATTTACATTATGGGGTCAAATATAAGGTGATACATTCTTAACTAGAATTTAACATACATGCATTGTTTTGTAACAAAATTGTACATGAGCATCCTAAAAACCAATTTAAGTTCAAAACACAAGGACTTCTTCTATAGTTGTATATGATAAAACTTGCAAAGTTCAACAATAGGCAATAAATGTTCTATATGTCTTCCTCTTCCTCTTCCTCTACATCAATTCCTTGCAATTAATAAGTACATGAATTATCTTTGAATGTGTTGCAAATTTTACCATTTTACAAATTATTTATTGAGTGAGGAATATTAAAAATTCAAGTTACCTAAAGAGTTAAATAAATAACATCAATCCCACCCCACCCAAAGTGTAGATTCCACCTTGTTTCTCTATAATCTATTAAGTCTATTTATTATGATTACAACATACCACATTGTAACCCAAACAATTGCATGACGTCCATGCCATATTATTGGCTCGTGAAGGGATCCAATTGTTGAGCCTGCTATCATTGTCCATGATATTGAAGACTTGATTGTATTTATAGGAATTTGATTTACACAAAATATAATGTACACTATGTCCCCTCACACCTACATATCGATTAGAAAATGCAATATATAATTACAAGCATTTTCTATCAACATTACTAAAACATGAAGGAAAAACATAGTTAACAAAATAATTATAAGATTTTTATAGCTTACCAAAGTTGTGTTCGAATGAAATATTACAAGACCTAACATATCCAGAAGCGAAAGAAGACTGCAGGTGTTGGAGGAGCCCAGTCGACAAGTCAACTAGGTCCTCCTGATCAACCACCGACTGGTCGACCCAGTCTAGTCGAGTTTGTTAGGCCAACTAAAAGACAATTATACAGTTATAACTATCTAATCGATTGTATGATCCATATATATATTGTTGAGCCAGATGATATAGAGATGAATATCCCTCTTTTGTACATTATGGCCTATTGATAATAGAATACTTGTTGTTGGTGTGACGATTACTCTTATTTTTCTTGCTCTCTTTATTTATGCTTGTTTCGTATTTGAATATCTGTTATAATGTGATACTGGTAAACTAATGGAATCCTGTAGATTAAAACATTGGTTCTGTTGCAAGTAGTACTGAGCCGAGATACAACATGATCATTCGTACATAAATGGTGAGTGAGGAGGAAATCAGAGAGTGGTGGAATAGAAAAATCGCAAACTACATTCAGAATTATGCCAAAAGAAACAATTTGACTCTCGTGAAGGCTAGAGAGAAGTTCTTCATAGAATCTCATGAATGATTCATAGAGATCGTTCCTCATGAAACAAAGAAGTTACTCGATAGTGTTCATGAGCAAGCTATACACCCATAATGAAAGTTTGTTAATGCACAAGCTATGTTATGACAAACAAACAAACTTATATGAGTGGGTCAAGAAGATAACCGACAACTTATGCGAAGAGAAATCCATAGAGGAACAAACTTCACTGTATGACGTCGGGACCAGGTTTTATAATGACTTACATGATAGTTTTTTCTATATGATTATGTCTTTGCTTTACAATTTTTTAATTGAAAAAGGAGTTTTCCATATCGTCGAACCTCAACCTCCCTTGGAACCTAGTTGCTCAAACTTGGAAAAGATGCAAAATATTGGAGCGCTTTGTCCATGAACGAGAGTGGGAATATTTCCTTAGTAAATACGTATCATTGTTGAACCCACACACATTGCCCATTAGTAGTCGGTTCAACAATGGGTGGGTCGCTGACCATGTGGAAAGAATGAATAGATGATGCTAGTCGACATAATGAAAATGGAATGAATCCAAGTGAGAACTCAAACATGACTCGATGAAAAATAGATGGCCAACCACAAGCATAAAGTTGATATTCAAAAAATTGAAAGGGAGACAAGGTATAAAAAAAAGAAGAACTGAGGGCAATTTTAAGTATGATTCGTAACAAGAGGAATATGAAGAAACCAGTCGAGAATTTGTTGCATCCAAAAGGCAGGCCTGAGTCAAAGAAAGTCGACTAGTTGAGAGAAAGGATGAGGCGTCAACACTAGTTGTCGGACATCCGTTGATGGAGGAAACTCCAAAAGCGTTGCAAATTATAATTTATGAAGTTACAAGCCCCGTAGATTCACTCTCGATGCTTTTAAATCATGGCTCGAGTGTAAGTCAAATCGTCGAGTGTGAATTGGGAATTGGAGCTAGCGAAAGTAGCATATGGTGTCAACTAGATGAATGTGGACAAATTATGGTTCGACTGATGATCTAAACACCACTTCATGGTAACTGGATTATTTTTATACCCAAATTCAGAAGACATCGTTTTCACTTATTCTATTCAGAGCACATGGAGGTACCCCCCCTACTGGAAAAATTATCGATTGAAGCGCAAATCCTGTCATAGATCTGAACTGATGACAAAGACTCAGTAGAAGAAATTCGACTATCTTTGTATAAAACTCATCAAAAAGAAGTAAGTACATCTATAGTTCGTAGCCCTCCTCCAGGTAGTAATCAAAATAGTAATCAAAATTTAATCAATATGGCTTATTATCATTCAATATATGAGGGGGACGAAGATCCCATAATACATTGGTTTGTTTGTGAAACTGTGTGGGAAATTAATCTTGTTAATGATGAAAGTCAACAAATAACACAGTTTGTAGGTGGTATCCATAAAAGAGCTCTTACTTGGTACATGAATTTCACTGAAAATCAAACCAAAACGAAGGTTGAAATATAGCATAATTTTCTAGAATCCTTCCAAACTCAAGACAATAGAGATTTAGCTACTAAGAAATTAAAAGAGATTATGAAGAGGATGGGAAAAACAGTCCATGAGTATGATAAAAGATTCAAAGACTTATTTAGCCAAATATCATACGCGATTAATCAAAATATGTTTATCTAGTGGTTCATCGTAGGTCTCCTATCCAGGATTAGAACATCATTTAGCTTACATGAATTTGCCACATATGAATATCCTCTAAAGAAATCCCAAAAAATTGATTCTAATGAAGATTTCATTGTCGCACCTCTTGTTAGAAAATTAGTAGAAAAATTGGAGGTCATGAAAAGTTCTCTTCAACAACTCGCTTTGAGACATAGTGACTTGTGGTGTATGACGTGCTCGTCGGAAGGTCACACCAAAGATAATTGTCAATATGTTGATCGATCACAATTCCCAAATGACAGAATATTATTCCCATACAAAAGAACGCATTTTCCATATTAAAGAATACCATTTCCAAAGGACAAACGACAATATAAATGTCGAGTCATTCATACAAGCTACTATTATGATATATGTGAAATATTTGGGCCTCATTCTATGGTGGATTGTCCATACAATGCAAAGAATTCTAAACCTAAATGGTGCGGCATATGTCAAGTTAACTCACATAATATTGTGGAATGTGTGTTGAATATGAAAAATAAACCAAATTACCAATCAATCTATCAAGCTCAGACCACCATTTAGAGCAATCAAATGGATGAGACTTCAGAAAGAACAACCGATGGAATAATGGCTACAATAAATGAGGCAACTACAATGGTTGAGGAACGTATAACAATAATCGAGGTAATAATCCTCATGGTCGAGGTAAGTCTTGATGTTTTATCTATTATAGTGAAAAAAATTGAGTCTCGACTATTCCTCGAAGGACAAGACGGATCTCAAATTTTGTACAAAATATGGGGTGTGGGACCATTCATTAGAAGGATACCCCATCGTCCTTGAAAAGATAATAATAAAAAAAGAATGTCAATCTTGTGTTTGGTGTACCTAAGCATGAAGCACTAAATCCCAAAAGTTTGCACATTATTACCAAATAAGGCATGAAAAATGGAAGTGGCAATCTGCACATCACAAAAATCCAAAGTAAAGAGAATAATTATCTTATCTTCATAAGCATAGAGAAATTTTCAATAATTCTTCAATTTTTTTGAAGATTTAATTGTTAGGATATTTCAATACTCCATCCTTGTACTATCTAGCATTATTTATTTTTCCTAGTTGTTGATGATGTCATTTTCCCACTAGTGGTGTGTAGATGTCATCCAGGATCCATCTACCACCTTCTGAGCCCTGCATGCATCATTTTAGGACCATTTCAGTCAGTTCCCTATTTTATAAGAACCTACTGAGTGTTCTAGTGCAGTCCTCCTGAGTTATCTGACTCTTGTGGGGGTTTAGAGCTTCGGATGCCACTGATTATGGCCTCATGCACCCTCCTTAGTCAGTTAACTGAGTTTAGGTTCATTTTAGTTGACTTTGAGTCTTCAGGAGCATTCTAGTGGTGATAATCCCTATGCTAGACCAACTGAGGTTCGAATTCTCCTGTGTGATTCGAATTCTCTCCATTTTATTATCATTGTTCATTATAATGATAATTTAGTAGTGTGACATTATTCTTCTCCTATCTGAGTTCTGCTGCATTATTATTCTTCTGCTCTTTTTTACTGCAGTTTTCACTCTTCTTCAAATTTTCTGCTCATTCTTTCTTTGTGAGGTATCCTCAGATCTTTCGATCTGCTGTGACATAGAATTTCAAATGGTATCAGATCCATGGAGCTAATAGGTTGAGAAGCTGCTTTTGGTAGTGCACCAGAAACCTCTGGATTTCCACAGCAAATCCTCGTTCCATTGCATTGAATTCATTGGAGAAATCCAATGAGGTCTAGCCAGGTGTGAAGGATCCGAATAAAAGTGTCTGCTTTCCTAAAGCAGTGCTCAGTAGTAGTCTACCTCCATAATTGATATTTTTTTGCAGGTTATTCGAAGTTTTTTGAGTGCAACAGCAGTTGCAACAGTTTTCTGCATTTGCAGCAGTTATGCTGCAGTACCAGTAGCAGATATTTTCCACTGTTTTTGCAAGTATTCTACAACAGCTTCCATGAATCTGAAAGCAATTCCTCCTCTCTCTCCATTCAACTATGATGAGTGGAAACCAAAGATGATAGCATATCTGAAGAGACAAGGTCTTTTTTAATGTGTATTGGTGTTATGAGAGATTTTGCTTCCTATGAAGAAGAGAATGATTGGCTAAATGAATGTGATAGAGCCTTTGGAGCAATGTGTATTGCTATGTCTCCTAGTATGTGCTACCTCATTGATATTATTGAATATCCAAGTGATCTATGGGCCCAACTCGACAAAGCATTTGGCAAGAAGAATGAAGAGATTGGTGCAAATTATTTGGAGAACAAGCCCAGTGATACCTCCTTAAGTTTTCTCTGTAATTATGTCTCGGCCTCAATCATATCTCATGATGAAGTTGTTCAAGATGAAGAAGAAGCTGCAGATTCAACACTCATGTTCTCTATGTCTTCTATTTCAAATTATGAGCAAGATAAGCTAGTTCATACTCTAGAATCTGAAGAGGTTCTTAAATCCTCTCTTTCACATGAGTCTGCTGGTGTGGAGAATGATGATCCATTGAATGATTTAGAGGTTAAATCAGAGTTTGGAGGTGATACATTCCCCCTCCTTGATCACATGCTTCCTATGAACTTCTATTTGATCATTGGCACATGATCTCAGAGTTTCTCTGAAGATGGAGGACACTACCATAAGATTGGGTTCAAGTCTCAGGCATATTTTGGTGATTTTGGTTTTGATCTCACCCCTGCTAGTTCAAAGGAGATCACAAGAAACCATCTATCAATCCTTGGATCTGATTTGAATTCAAGCCACCACCATCATGTCATAGTTCATTTGGTTATGATCTCACCTATGTTGGTTCAAAGGAGATATCAAAGAACTATCTACACATTCTTGGAGTTGATCCTACATCAGCTGGTTTGAATCACAGGTTCTAGGATGATATTCATATTTTTGGATTTGTTCTCACCATGTTCGGTCTGAAGAGCAAGTTCAGAAAGTCTACATATTTGCTTGCATCCAATGACGGAGAATACACGAACATGTTTTTGGAGCATGATCCACTTCTTCCCAAGAGGAAGATACCTCCAGACATATGATTAAGCACCACACCTACTTGAGTTTGGAGCAATTAATCTTTTCGTGTGTTTCAGTCCAATTTGAGGGGGGGGGGTTCCTATGAGTTTTTATGCATTTCCTTGGTTCATGGACTGTTCTTTATTTTTTATCATTTATTTGATTGTATGGATGACTTTTGGTCTTAGTAACCAGGGCCCGGGATGCAAAAGTATGGATTAAGGGGGGTTTTTAGGATATTTCAATACTCCATCCTTGTCCTACCTAGCATTATTTATTTTTCCTAGTTGTTGTTGATGTCATTTTCCCCCTAGTGGTGTGCAGATGTCATCCATGATCCATCTACCACCTTTTGAGCCCTGCATGCATCATTTTAGGACCACTTCATTCAGTTCCCTATTTTATAGGAACCTACTGAGTGTTCCAGTGCAGTCCACCTGAGTTATCTGACTCTTGTGGGGGGTTAGAGCTCCGGATGCCACTGATTGTAGCCTCATGCGCCCTTTTCTGACTGGCATACATGACAGACTCACTATTGTGCCCTCCTTATTCAGTTAACTAATTGTGACTTCAGTTAACTGAGTTTAGGTTCAGTTCAATTGACTTTGAGTCTTCCGGAGCACTCCAGTGGTGATAATCCCCATGCTAGAACAACTGAGGTTCGAATTCTCCTGTGTGATTCAAATTCTCTCCATTGTATTATCATTTCTCATTATATTGATAATTGAGTAGTGTCACATTATTCTTCTCCTATTTGAGTTTTGTTGCATTATTATTCTTCTGCTCTTTTTTCCTGCAGTTTTCATTTTTCTTCAAATTTTCTGCTCATTCTTTCTTTGCGAGGTATCCTCAGCTCTTTAGATCTACTCTGACATATAATTTCACATTAACATTTGAAGAAGACATTCCAGAATCAAGAAATAAAACAAATGAATTGTTGTAACTTTTCATGAAAGAAGATGTTGTCGCTCGACTAATTTACTTGATGTATATGATAAGAAATAACCTAGGGAATGAAAGAGTTACTAAATATCTCTACCACTAAATCAAAAAGATAAATTTGACATCAACCCACTAGTCAACCTTGAAGTCGAAGGATATTGCATCTCGCGAGTCGTCTCGACTTTGGATCACAAGATAATATAATGACAAGGTCTACTTGGGAAATCTTGGGTCGATAACATTTATCTGAGTCAGGTATCCACCTTAAGCTTGTTGACCAAGGATTAATTCAACCCACTAGAGTATGGAAAAATGTTAACACTGCACTAATGGGCATTGATACTCAAATTTATTTTGAAGTGATCAATCCCAAAGAAGGTTCTAAATCATTTCATGTGTTGGTCGGTCAATATTGGGAAATAAAGATGAGGCTTCTATATCATTAGAGAAAGATAGAATAAAACTAAAAGGATAATATAAAAGGTCATTGTGCCTATCTACCCCTCCCAAGGAAAACCTTGGGTTGAGCTTGATGACAATGATGCAAACATAAGTCCATTGTATCAAGTGATGCGCAATAATGAAGATTCATTCGAGCCTAACGAAAATGGGGAGATCCACTTGGGTTCGCCCATGTCTATTGGAAAAAATTTCAACTCAAAGTTATACAATTGGAAAATTGAAAATTACGAAGCACATGCAAGAGAATGTTGGACAGTTGAAATCATTCCTCAACACCCGATACGAAAATGCTTTGCAATTTCTGTAATTTTGAAAGTCTTTGAGAAGAAAGCAAGGGAGTATCCAAATTTGTTTCTAGATAAAAATGAACCGACCAATTTACTTCCACCTCGATACAAAGAATGTGATTTGTCTTCAACCCATGTCGAAGAAGTCTCTAAAAATGTTGCAGAACAAGGTCGACTACAAAGTTTGGTCAAAACATTCACAGGTCAAGCCGCTAGGTGGTGGGACACCCATCTATCTTAACTTTAGACTTGGACGACAACCACTACTTATTTTGTCGAGCAATTTGGAGGAAAGAAGCTAATAGCACAAATGGAAATTCAGAAATTCACCTAAGGACAAGATCCAATTGAACACATCAACACTTGTGCGAAAGAATGGAAAAGGTTTGGCTACCACGATGAACAAGTATGGTCACATATGTTCCCAAGCACCTTGGATGAGTTTCCCAAGAAATTGTACAAAATTGAAGAATCATGAGGAGAAACATTTAATTAGAAGTTCCTAAAGGGAAATTTCATTAAAGATTTCTCATTTACTCCTGCAGAAGAATGCCTTAAGGAAGTTGTACAAGAAATTCAACAATTTATCAAATCGACAGACTGACCAGACGATGTAGTTGGAATTACGTGAACTCATCAACCGATCTCAACTTTTAATATCATCACGACTGAAGAAAAACGACAAGCTCACCTACCGAATTGATTAGACTTGGAAATGATAATAATTAGGGAAAAAGGTTCAAGTGGAAGAAAGATCATCCTCGCGCATTCCATCCAGTCAAATCAGTTCAAAAAGTTTCGACTAAAGATAAAGAAGATTAAGGAGAATTCATAGATCCCCCCCATCCTTCATCGAATTTAAAGAAGGTGAGTGTCAGGTCGATGAATAAAAATCACTTGATTGGATGGATGTAGAAATAAAAACAAAAGAATTCAATATCTCAATCGACGAAAAACCTAAAATGACAAAAATAGGTGATTATTGGTTAGAGCAACAAATGCACAACATAAATAGTGAATCTTCTCAAAGAAAACCAGGACGTATTTTCCAGATATTATAAATACTTAAAGGGCTTGGTACAAGAAATGGGAGAAATGAAGATTGACATTATGCCATATGCAAAGCCTGTTAAAAATAAACCATATAAATTAGCTCATAGATACAAAGAAATGATAAAGAAGGAAATTGAAAATATGCAAGCCGCTAGAACTATCTATCCAGTCGATCAGTCAGAGTGGGCTATCCCGATGGTCACCTGGTCGAAGAAACATGATCCGAAAAGACTTCAGATTTGCATCGACTTCAAAGGATTACATAGAGTAACTCTCACATATCCTTTCTTGATGCCCTTTCCAGATGAAATAATTAATAAAGTAGTAGATCATGAATGTTTTTCCTTCATAGATGGATTCTCAAGATATACTCAAGTGCTCATAGCAAAATAAGATCAGTACAATACTACATTCATGTGCAAATATGGATCGTTCGCATATAAAATTTTTCCATTCAAATTGAAAAATGTTCCAGCAATTTTTTCCATAATTGTCATAAAATCTTTATAGTAATTTCTTTATAATACTATGGCTATTTATTTCGACGACTAGAGTACATATACCATTCCAAAATACCATGTCTAGTTGCTTAGACTGATGTTGGAAAGGTGCCGATGGATTCAACTTTCATTAAATATAAAGAAGTCCATTTTTTCCGTGCCCATCAAAATACTTTTGGGACATGTTGTTTGTAAAGAAGGCATCAAAGTAGACCTAGAAAAAATCGAAGTCATCCTTGACCTTAATCCACCAGTTAATCCCAAACAAGTCAAAATATTGCTCGGACATACAGGATACTACAGTAAATTCATCTGACACTATTCAAATATGACATCCCCTGGAGGATTTTCTCAATATAAATGTTGAATTTGTACGGACACCAAAATGTTCAGAATCATTTGAACTACTCAAACAAAAATTCATTGAAGCCTTGATCCTCAAGTTTCCAAATTTGTCCAATATGTTCCATGTCCACATTAATGTGTTGAGTATTGTAGTCAGTGCAATACTAACACAACTTGGCGATGATAGGATTGACTATCCCAATGCATATGCTAGTAGATAATTAAACAAAGCTAAGAATAATATTAAACAACTGAAAGATAAGGGTTAGGTATGATTTTCGCTCTCCAAAAGTATCATCATTATTTATTAGCTAACCCGTTTGTGTTTTTTACAGATCATCGGGCCCTGAAGTACTTAGTTAATAAACCACTACACCATGGACGAATATGTCGATGGATCTGATTATTTCAAGAATTTGAATTTGAGATACTAGTCCAACCTAAAAATTCCAACATTGGACCTGGCCATGTTGTTGATACAACATCCATCCCCAAAATTTTGAGAATATTTGGGGCCCCTCCATCTAATACTTTTGTGGCAAGTTTTTCCTTCGTCCCTCGTGTTTATTTCTTTCTCTAACTTGGCAGAATTTCATCACCTGCTTGCAAAATAGTTTTCTCATTGATTTTTCTGAGGCAAAAGCAGTCTTTTCTTTTCAGTGCGAATTTTAGTCTTAATTCACTTGTTGTAGCGCAAGTTCTATCCTTGAGTCCTCCGCCGCTTTGGCGCGCCTCCAAAAGATAAGTTCCCCGCTCGGCGCAAACTCGAACCACAAGTCCTCCGTCTGACGCATACTTTGGCTCTAACTCAGCCGCCCCTTTTTTGACAAGTCTCAAGTCCTTTTCATCTGGCGCGCAATTTTTAATAGTAGCTCGGCCGCCATTGGCGCATGCCGCTCAGCCCAGGTTGTTACCATATCTCGGCCGACTAAGGCGTGGTCCCTATCCTTATCCCTCCCGCCTTTCGAGTTGCGCTTCGCTTTCTTAGAGGAGTTAAGAGTTAGCGCTTTTCTCCTAGTGCAAATCGTGATAATAAAGTTAGCACCAACAGTGCATCAACCACACTTATCCCTCCCACTTGCAAGTTCGCGCTTAGTCTTTTTCGATAGGCCAAGTTTTGGTGCAGTTTTAGGAGTGCATCCGTAATGACAGGATCGCCGCTTGAAGCGCAAAATCAATTTTTAAACCTGCGCTCCCCGCCTTAGTGCAAAAGGTTAAATCATCACTCGGCGCTTGGTGCGAAAATCTCATCGATCCTTGTGCACCGGCAGAGTTGGTGGGGTCTTTAATAGGACCATGTGCCATTTTAATGGTAGAAAACCTCGAGCCCCGTGAAATTAAATTCGCTAACCTTTCGACGTACGTGACATAAATGAACACCCCTATTTAAACAAGTGCAACGGGGTTTTCAACATATTCTCTATTCGCTGAGTGACTAGAGTTCGCCATTCTCATCAAGAACGAGGATTTCTATTCGTTAGGCGCCCACAGCATTCATCTCCTGCCTCGGAACGTTCGCCCTCGACGGACTCTGCCAGTCTGATAGGTAGGCTCTTTTCCCCTTTCGTTTTCATGAGTTTGTCTTACACCATAGGAAGTTCTTTGCATACTCTTCAAGGAAATTTGAGGGCACAGAACGATTTGTCTCGTCCATGGTCCCAAAATGAGACTTCGAGGTCGCCCTATGCGAATCAAAATCCGGAAACCTTTCTCCTCGCCTGTAAGCATGAGGTTTCTTCTGCTTTTGTGTCATCGATGTCCTAAGTTTTCACACATCTTGACCTCCCTGAGTCATCCCGGTAGTATCTTAATGGCCACCGAGTTTTGACTCTAAGCTCAAACCCGCAGAGGCTGCTTTCGTGCGACACCCCTGGTCTGTGAAACTCGCTACCAAGCATCTTCTGCGCGTAAAACCCGCTTCTTCCCATCCTCGCAGCTAAGATTTTTTTTCTATGGACACCGTGGTAAACTGTTCAGAGATCAACGGAGAGCAATATTTATTCACGCCGAGGGCATAAAACCCACAGTGCTCGACCAAAATTACTTTGGGATGTGTTAAATCAACCCACCGAGCCAGCATGGAAACTTGATAACCGAGCCTGATTTTTTAACTGATAGAGCCCAGCAGCTGCGCAAACTCCACTATCAAGTGTCGGCGCATAAAATTCGTTCAAACATTGGCACACGAAAATGCCACATTTAAATGTTTTAGCGCAGAAATCATGTTTAGGCCTTAGCGCAAAGATAATGTTAGAATAGTGCATATAACTCTTTTAGCGGTAGCACATGAAATATTTTAGGCTAGCGCATGTTAAGAGTTTAGGCCTTCGTGCATAAATAATTTTGGGCGCTAGCGCATAAATGATCTTTAGGCTCGCACATCCTTGCAATATTGTTTGTAAGCTATGTTTCAATTTGTCTGATTTATGAAATAACAGTGGCTTGTGTAGCTTATTGACATTTTCTCATGTTCTTCAACTGCAAATTGATAGCTGAAATTGTGATGTATTTGATTATCTTTGAAGCAGCCCCCATGTTATTATATTCTGAATCTTGACATGACTGTTGCACATGCTTAAAAAATCATCTCACTAAAGCCAGCTCTGTCAATTTTGCTGTCACATTGCATTTAATAGTTGGCTGAACGTATGCATGCTCCTTATTGACATTACCTTTCTCACCGCATGATTATCATGCATAGGAGGTCAGCAAAGAAGAATGCTGCGCATAAAATAAACTCAGACTCAGATGTGGAAATCCTATTAGATACTTCCGTCGAGACGATGTTTGCTAACACGCAAGCTACGACTGGTGTTCCCCCTAGGAGCTCTGCCCCTGAATTTCAATGGGGCGATCTGTATAGGTTCATCATAGCTTAGGATAGTACAACAGCCTCCATAGAGGATGCTCTGGTGTATGTCAACATCCGAAGGTCTTGTTTGCATAAGGCAACAACTCGTCCCGAATTGTTCCCTTGTTCCGAAGTTATTGGATGGCTAATTCCCCACATGCAGACCGACACGAGGCTCATGAATGATAAAAATGGGTTAAGCCTGGCATCTTTCACTCCCGAGCATGTCGCTGCTGCCTACAGATTTCCTTCACCCAAATCTTGTTTGGACAATGATTGGATAGCAAGACATCCAATGGACCCCCTAGAATCTACCCGGAAGATGACGATAAACGACAGGCAGATTAGGAAGAGGTAGAACAATGAGTATGAAAGCATCCTCCTAAAGACCCCTTACAGACTCATCGTGCTGATGTCGAATCGACTCTTCGGCATGCCTAATGGCAATGTTTTTAAAATCAAATGGGTTCCAGTGATATTTCATATAGCCATGAATGGTACCATCTTTAAATGGGCTGACATAATTTCGGACAGTTTGGCCTCACAACTGATAGCGGCCTAGGGAGGGCTAACCCAAAAGAAGGCCGATTTTTTCATGTCCTCATACTTGATTGACTGTTTGTTAAGCAAGCATACGTTCCCAGACTTGGGTTTCTCATGGAAGCCAAAAGAAACAACTCTCTTCATGGCTTATCAATGTACATGGGCAAGTAAATACGCAAACCACTACAAAATGATTTGCGAGAGACTTATCATGCCATTGTACCAGCTTATTTTCATAGAAGAACCAGATTGTATGTCGGAGAATGCAATGTCTATCATTGAAACATTCGGGGACTATTATCACAATGCCGAAGGCACATACATCAGAATGAGTGGAGGAACTCAAGAACCATTTATGTTCCCTCAGTATGTTACAGATTTTGTAATTCATAAGGAGGCCGTAAGACAACTCTTTGGCACCGGCGCAATAAGTAAGATCTTAACAGATCGAAAGAAGAGCATGTATCCTCCCATTCCATTCACCATCGAAGCTTACAACCTTCTGAGAGCAAAAGATGGGGAAAACTACGCTCAAGGCTTAGAAGGGTTCCATTTTGGCACAGTCTCGTTCAGAAGGCATGACCCCTGCGGTAGAGCCAATCAACATTGTGCAGACCTCAAGATTTATTTCGAATATGCTCATACTATGGACCGAAACGAGGAATTCTTCAGGAGCGCCCGCAACCTAACTGCGCTAGGTAAGCGTTACAAGAAGAAAATCGTGAAGGATCCGAGCCCCAAACCCGTCGGTCTGATCCAAAGGGAGTGGGAGGCATCGGCCTCGCAATCAGAGGATCCATCAGGATTAGAGTAGGACAGAGTGATCCAAGAGCAAGCCCTCAAACAAGAGCAGGACAGAGTGCTCCAAGAGCAAACCCTCAAGCAGGAGCAGGACCAAGAAGAGGCAAGAATTCAAAGTGAGCTGATTGCCAAGCTTCAACAAGAGGAAGTTGCAAGGAAGCAATAGGAGCAAGCCTCTCAGTTGAAACAACAGGAAGAGGCCTCCAGAATCCAGAAGGAAGAAAAAGATTGGGTGTTCCAAGAGAAAACTGCCAAACAACAGCATGAGCAAGAAGAAAGGCTCTTGAAAGAAGAAGCAGCTAGATTACAGACACAACAAGAAGAGCTAGTAGGAGAGAAGGAGAAAGAACAGACATAGAAGTCTCCCGAGCCGGAGCCATCTACTTCGATAGACATGGAGGTGGACCCACCATTGATATACTCTCCAGGGACAACTCAAGAAGGGAGCGCCTCTTCAGGAAGCTTAGCACTGACCCCATATAACCCCAGGAAGCAGCGCAAGGTAGCAGACCTGGATACCATATATTTCCATGAGCGGAAAAGGGCCATTATTGATAGGAGGGTAAAGAAAATGGAAAGCGGGGTTGACGAATATGAATTATGGGTATCAGAGACCACATTGGTCCAAAGAACTGATGCCGACCCCTCGTTCCAAGCCAAATGCACTGTGGCATCAGCCAAAGTAAGTAAATCCAATCTTGATCTTTTGTTGGATCAAGTAAAACATTACAGGGATCAATGTTTTAAGATTAGAGATGACAGGAAAAGGGAGGTGTTGGAGGAAAATAAATTGAAAGGGAGATACAATGAGTTGGTAGAAGAGAAGTCAATGCTGAATTTAGAAGTTCTCCAGCTTAAGAATTAAAAAACTCATTAGAAATGCAGTTGGCCATTTCGGAAGATGAGGAAAAGAATTTAAAAGCCCGCATAACAGAATTAGAGGAGCTCGAGGCCAGCAGATCTAAACAAGTTCACCTCCACGAGCATGAGTATGAAGGGCTGGTCAAAGAAAAGGAGCAATTATTGGGTCAACTCAAAGATGCAGCAGAAAACAAGCAAGATCTACTTACCTTTCACAAGCAAGCATGTGATATGCGGTTAAAATCCCATCAGTTGCTAGTGCAGATCTCACATGAGGTTTGCAGCATGAAAGAAATGATTAATAAAATGTTAGTAATCGAAGGCAGAGCTTTGAAGAATAGGGACAAATTTTCCAAACATGTGGAGGAATTAAAGCAGCAGTTTGAATGGAGAAAAGGAAATTCGGGATTCCCCTCAAGCTTGTGCGTCCCCACTGAAGACGAATGTGAACTAGATGTAGGACTTTTGGATTTTAGTAAAGACTGTGGCGCCAGGATAAGCCTGGAGATTAAAAGGACTATCCGCAAGTGTCACTCGTTCTACTCTAAAATCAAAGAATCTTTCAGCAAGTGCCACTTGATCCTACCAGAGACTATCTATGAATTCCCGACATAAGAGAAAAGACTGACTGAATTGCAAAATGAATTGGACCAGGATTTGGAATATATCAGAAAGGTAGAGGTGATGACCCAAGATGAGCTTCAACATTTCGTTGCTTAGCCTGCTGTACATATTTACTTTCTGGAAGCAATCGCTCGAGAGGCTACTTCAGGGGCAGCACAAGTTAAATCGGACTTGCGCAAACATGAAATCACAGCAAATGCGACAATATCTCTTTGGGGCAATATTATAGTGAAAGAGATGAATCTTTGGGCCACTCATATACAAAGCATAGATGGCCAAGCATCTGCAAGTGAGCCTGTTGTTGGAGACGGATCAACAAATCAACAGAAAGAAGCTAGTTGAAATCAGAAGTCGATTTGTTTTATTTCCTTTATTTTGTAAATAGAATAAAGGGACAGCTGGCTGTTATTTTGTCTTGTTTGAAAGGTGTCCCACGAATCTGGGAAATAGGTAATTATACACTAAAATCCAAATTAGGAAGATTCAAGAATTAGGGTACACCTGTCAGCTCAAGGAGCATTTTGTAAAGTTATAAGTAGAAGATGAGAAGAGGAATAGAAGGACTTTTTGCAGGGAAAAGAATTTTCTTAGCTTGTACAAACTATTTTGTAACTTGCTCCAAGAAAGTGATTTTGCCTAATAAGAGCCTGGAGAGGACGTTTTTGCCTTGGAATGTGGGTTGGATGCATGTTGGATTATTCTTGTGACATTCAAACACTGTTCTGAGATCTTTCTTTGTTGTTCTGAATTTATTTCTGTGGAAAGAATGATCTTACTATTCTCTATGTAATGATGTTTCTCCTGGATGAGTAATAGAATGCTTTTATGTGGATTAAAGTCATCTTTAATATCTTTAAACTTTTGCTGAAAATGTTTTTTTATGATTTAAATGTCTATCCATGTAATCTTTAGATATTTCTTTCAGCACATTACTCATATTTACATTTTGCTCCTTGCAAGGATAGATTAGATTTATTTCAGTTTTAGACATAGATCTATTTCAAGTTCTGCATTTAGATTAAATTAGATTAGGGCACTTGCATATCATCTTTAAAATAAAATACATAAACGGTGGATGGGGCCGTAACCGGTAAAAATAATAACAAACTTTAAATCTTACGATAGCCGGAACCGTTAACCGGACGAATTCCCCATACCAAACGGTGGACAATCTAATTGGGATAGTTTATCGGGGAGAATCCCTTTCTGATTGATGCTACGATATTCGGGGCATCAATAGTTTTTGGCACTAGAAGGAGGGCCTGAAATGCATGGCTGATAAAGGAAAATATCCCATTGTCAAAAATGTTACTGAAAACCCGCTTGAAACAGGAATTTCAGACAGCCCAAATCTTGAAGTAACATATCAAGAAAACCCCATATCTGATTCTGAACATCAAGAAGTATTGTATGCTGTGCCTTTTGCTGAAATAGAAGATTTAAGAAGACATACACGATCTTATGTTAGACAACTAGGTGGTTTAAACGCAGTAACTTTCCTCCCTAGGAAAAGTACTCCCAGAAAAGAAATACAGTACACTCGTGATTCGATTCAAGTGCATAATTTTGAGGAGCTTGTAAATTTAACTTTGGAAGTGATCACAGAACCCCTGAAAGAAATTAACCTTGAAAACCCAGAAAATTTTTCAGATCCAGAAAATCTTGGAGAACTTGTTACTCCAAAGAATACTCCACTTAATTCACCACACGATTCTCCACCTAATTCTCCACATAGAACCATGGTTGTACCTGCTTGGAGAGCAAGGGGAGCATTAAATTTGGTTGGGCCATTCCACAATCTGCCTAAAAATCCAGAGAAAGTCTTGCCCAAATTCGACCCAGGTAAAGGCATTTCTGTTGAAGATCATCTCAAGAGTTTTTATTTAGCCTTGAATATTTTAAATGTACAGCATGAAGATATAGTTTGTAGGCTTTTCCCATACACATTTGAACCGAAAGTTTCTTCCTGGTATTTTAGCTTACAAGCTAGCTCAATTTCCAACTGGGAAAAATTTGAAACATGTTTCTTAAAGAAGTATGGAAATAAAAAAACTGTAGCTACACTCATGAAAGAATTATTGTCCATGAGAATGGAAAAGAAAAAAAAGGTCCCAGACTTCAATCAAAGGTTCTCCACGTTCTTGAATAATTTCAGCGAAGCAAATAAACCGGTAGAAGAATCTCTAGTTGAATATTATACAACAACACTTGAAGGCCCTATAGCAATGTTCGTCAAAAGATCTAAGAAAACCACCCTGATAGAAAATTTCGAAGAAGCTAGGAAGGTGGAAGAAGAAGCAGACAAGATTGCCAAACATGCCTTAGATGCAGAAACAAAACCAACAACTAGTAAAAAAACCTTGCTGCTCACCAAGAATAAAGAAGAGTCATCGATGAACATGGAAAAAGTAGTTAAGATGATGCAGAAATTGTCAAATAAAATTGTAGATCTTGAGAAAGATAAAGCGACTAGTACATCTAGGAAGCCTTTCAAACCATTCTACAAGAAGAGAGAAGACAACGATCAGCCTCATCCACCTATGAACACTTCTCCTGTGTTAAATTTGAATGAAGTAGGGATGGAACATTTCTGTACCTTTCATCAAGAGCCGCACTCTGAAAAGAGCTACACACAATGGATTAACTCTATGAGTTTAGTCATGAATCAAATGTTGGATTCACAGATTCCAGATCAAGATGATCCTCTAGAGGAACAAACCCTTGAAGCAGAGGAACCTGTTATCACCTAAACTGTAGTTACCCCTATGGATATGTCCAGTCATGGATGGCAATAGGGAAGGGAAACTCAAAAGGTGCAACCATGATCACCTCGACCTCCAATATATGGTTGTCACGCCAGTCGAGGCAACCTTCACTTTATGTTATGTAGCCCAGACAACAAAGGGGGAGACCCGACCTACTCCCGAGAGGAGAGATCAAAACCAGGACACCAAATCAAGTTGTTTCTAAGTGAAGTAAGGTGTATGGTTTATCCTAGACCTTAGGATGAAGTCACAAGCCAAGTGAGGGGTTCAATGAGTATAGCTTTGGTCCATAGTTGATGTGAGAGTGACTTATAATGTTTGAAATGAGATCTAGGATTAGAGTACTAGTTCAATGTTGGAAAATCCACTGCCTTGGGAATCGTGTCCAATGCAGTGTAGTGTAGGGGTTTAATTGGGGCTAACTAGTACAAATGACAAGCTTGACCATGATACATGATGGCTTCAAGGGTTTAGTTCACCATGCAAAAGTCAAACCACAAGTTAATCCAACAATCTAGGAAAGTTGAATTGACTTGGAGAGAAACCAGTGCCTTGGGAATTGGGATAATGGAGTCAAAGTAGGGTTGACTTGTGGTTAAGGACTCCTATGACATGAGACAAGTAGGCAATTAAGGTCTTGATGGATGAATAGGTACAGATCTAGGTTTGACCAAAGTGGACCACAATCCCTTAAAATAAGGAATGCTATCCCCAAGGCAAGATTTGACAAGATGACACACTAGACCTAGGTTTTGAATTATTCCTGTTCCAAATCCACAAGAATCTCAAGTACCCACGTCCTAGAAGTGGACAAACTCACTTCTCCAAGGTGGTGCGACTTTACCCAAGGAGGCCTAAAAGTGGGGTAAATGGGGTCAAGACAAGTCCGATGACATCCAAACTTTAGATCCGGGTAGCTTAGTCAAGTAGGAGTGTGGATCTATGATTTCACGACAACCCGACGGCTAGATCTTATTAGATCTGAGTTTAAGTCTACCAAGTGGTCCAAAATGGGGATTAAATCCCTTAAAATGTGGAATGGGGCCCACAGGGTAGAAATCAGAAAAGTGATGATCTGGGGATAGGTTATTTGATGTGTAGATTATGGATCAAGCGGGATCTCAACTACCCACCACTTAGATCTAGGTCAACTCACTATCACCAAGAAGTGCGCCCTTGCTTGGGAGAGCTAAATTGGCTTGGGAAGGGGGTCAAACGGAAGCCAATCCTCACCAAACTATAGATCCGGGATGTCGTGGATGCTATAGAGGTGGGTTTTCAATATCATGCCCAACAACCCACTAGATCTAAGTAGATCTGAGAAAATGTAAAATGGGGGTTTTGAAATAATTAGGGTTTTATCAATTTAAGAGCTATGTCAATGGATTGGATCAAGGTAAGAGAAACAAACCTCTGGATCTTACCTGGGTAACCTTGTAGATGCCTTGATGATGATGATATATGCAAACCCGATCAATTTGAGAAGCTTTGAGGTAGTTTCCATGCAATCGATTTAGTCCAAGAAGCCAATGCGCCCTCTCTCCTGCACAACAAACGTCAACAATATCAGATTTGATGCAATCAAGAGATAAGACTAATGCCACAAGAGAAGTAACAGAAAGATATCATAGATCACAATGATGCTAATGATAACCCCCTGATACAAGCGAATGCCAAGAAAGTCGATTTGAAGAAGCCTTGCAAAATCGCCCTTGTTGAAGTCGCCCTCCTGTAAACAAACAATGATTTCCAAAAATAGATAGATCTTACCACAAATTCCAAATGCTAGGTTGCAATAGACTTTCCAATCACCATATAAGAACACCAGATGCAAAGGATACCACAAGAATTTCCACAGGAAAGTTTTTCTATACCAATAATCCAAGAGCCAAAGACCCCTTACAATGAGAAGCTCTCTCCTTTAAATAAAAAGGAGAGGCACCAAAACCTTAACCACTTTTTGAATGAGTGGCTAAGATTAAAAGATACAAATGTCTAATCAATGATTGAGATGAGCTCAATAATAAAATACATGGATCACTAATAAAATATTATGTGAGTGGACAAAATTGCCCTAGAAGAGGGGAATCCCACCAAATCATGATGACAAAATATAATAAGAGGCTTATGGTGGGTCCAAGGGGTAATTTTATCCCTCCTTGGTCAATCCCCATAGCACAATAATCATAAAATAATCCCCAAGTGTACCAAATCGTGCCTCCATGGTCAAATCGTAGGCCTCAAAAAGACGTCAGAAATCCTCAGAAAGTGCCATAAGTGATGGATGCGGGCCCCGATGAAGCTGAAACTGCTGGAGGAGGTGTGGAGGACCCCGATATATCATCACTGATCATCCCATTCCATAACATTTCCTCAGTAGCCCAAATCGATTTCCTCAATAGCCATTTCGACCAATCCTGAAATGCCTCGGGAAGCGTGAAACTGCCCCAAACTGCCTCCTGGAGTGCCTGCGTTGTCAAGGTGAGGGCACCAGTGTGTCCGGGAGGGGGGTAATATGGTAAAAAAAAGTGGCTGGACCACCCCCTCTATCATCAGCTCCCTAGGTCAACTGGATAAAAATCACATCTGCTCTGACAGGGCCTCCTACAGACCAAAACTGCACTGGGATAGCCTACTGAGGCTCAATCATCACTGTAAGTGCCCGGAACTGAAAACAAACTGTCTCATTGGACTCAGAAGGTCCAAATCCATCCAAGATGTGTACTCATACACCATATGAGTCTCTGCATGATCAAAATATATATCCAATATACCGGAACAGGGCCAATAATAATAATTTGTAAATGATCAAATACTGCTGCAAACCAAGAATCATCATCATAACCCTGTAGCTGCTGCATAGAATCATCATGTATGTATACATAGACCATATATCATCTATCCATGTCATCATAAGGTCCAACCATCTCATGTCCTATGGTTGACCATGGTCAGACTAGGCCTAACCAAGTCAACATGACCCAATATAACTCAGACCATCATCATAAGCTGCTGCAAAGTGTCCAAGGTTAATGCATGCTCTACAACTTATTCAAATAACAATTATAGTACAAAGTGATCATTACTGGCGATCTAAATCCAAATATATAATGTCATTAATTATTATTATTACTCAGACTAGATTTTCAAGATCATACTCACTTCATAGCTGTGATCAATTTGCTAGTGAAGGGTGAAGGTTAAAATAACTGGCTAGGCTAAGGGATGACTTGACTGACTTAACTTTGTGACACTTTGGAAAAGGGAAAGGGAATACACACCGTAGTATATACTGAATGAGAAACAACACAGGGAATGGCAGTGTCTCACAAATGGATGAGTTGTTCAAAGAGGGTTTATTCACCTTCACATATGCGCACAATCCATAATACAAACAAGGCCAGCAATTGTTTAGATATAGCGTTTAATTTCCTTTGCTTTTTGGGCCTGAAGTTTCCATAGCCTTGATCTATGTGTGTTTATAAACACATTGCATAGATTTACATTTATTTTAGGCTTTCTGCTGCAGGTGTGTTTTTAAGGCACTTGTTTACCTGAGCACTTCTAGGTGTGTCATGGATAGCTTGTTTACCTAGGTATTTTATATTTCCAAAAGATATAACATTTTATTTTCATGGCCATTTTCATTTGGCATGCCTTTCATTCATGTGTGTTTAGAAACACATTGCATGAATGGGCTTTTCATACAAGATATAGCATTTCATTTTTCCAGATTTTGTATTCATGGCAGCACTAAAAGTTTCAGGTTTAGCCAACACAACTTTAGTGACTAGGGGGAATTCACAAGGAACTCCAACTCACCATAGGCAAGTTTTGTCACCAACTCAGAGCTGAGACACAATAAACAGGGAAGCTCATCCAATACAGAGGCTACAGTGGGGAAAAGATCCTCCATGTCACTAATCAAGTAGAAATTCAGGGTGATAAACTAAAAAGGTAGGCAATGGATGGATGAATACAATGAATAATGAAGCCGAAACTAGCAAGCCAAGGTATGGTGTAATGATCACCTCTATTCTCCCTAAGGAGGGTAAAACCAATGAGCATGAATAGTGAACTTCTAAGTCTGAGTAGAGACAATATAATATATATAATAAGATCAACCAGGTCCACATATCTATATGATCGCCAGATCATGACACTAAGTGCTAAGACATGCTATAAGAATAAATATAAAAGCAATATAACCATGACACAATGATATACCTGCTGAGTCATATACCTGACTGCTCATCAACCTGTACCATCATCTGTCCTCTGAAACTACTGCTGTAACTCTGGGCACTACTGACTGCTCTGTACCAATGGTATAATGGCTACATCGGTCATCTCTCTGAGTGTCCTGAGACTCAGTCATGGCATGCGGAATATACAATGCTGTCCACAATCTGATAGTGATCCAATATAGATGCTCATTTCAGTATCTCAAATGTAAGGGAACTAGATGAATAGTGTACTGGAATCAGAAAATAATGTATGGTAGCCCGGCTACTATAAATGTGATAACATCTGGCTCCGGCTGGGACAAGTGCTCTGCTGAAATGAGCGCTTGAGAACCTCAGAATCTCTGGTCCTCGAACTCTGCTACTCGAATCCATGCTCCAACACTCTACCATTTTGCTTCCAGCTTTTATTTTTGCAACCTATTTCTGCATTCACAAACATCAAAAATACCTCATGCCGCATGTGTGGGAAAAATATAAAACCAACTGAAATAAAATCTATTCTATGTCAGAAATATAAATGCATGAAATATATAAATGCATAAAGTAAATTAAACTACTAACATAATTTGCAAAATTTGAAATTTATTGTGCAGGAAAAAGAAAAGTGACAGGTACTCATTTAAACTAGGAGCTTACAAAGGAGCTTAGAGATAAACAAGGTGCCAGACTCAATGGCTGAAAAGATTAACTACTGCCCAAGTAGGCTTATTCAGTTCCTACCTACTCTAATCTAACCAGTCATCACAAATGCTAGGTAAAATCATAAATCCAGTGCAACCATTCATCGAACAAGTTAATGATTCTTCTTTGATTTTTGCTTAGAAAACAAGTCAGGACTAGATTAAAGATTAATGAAATTGATAGCACAACTTTCCTCACTTGTTCAAAAATTGAGAAAGGATTTGAATGGTGCATAATGAAATCATGCCAAGGGAAAGACTGATTACTGCAAACATCCTCCATCCAAGAATTGATAGGATCATAAAATTCATGAATATGATTGTTTAAAGTTGATGGAGAAAAAATATAAGGCTTGCAACTCAATTCTTTTTCACAAAACATAGCTTCCTCATTTACTTCTCTTACATATTCAATTTGATTCTCCTTGGGATTAATGATCAAATAGAAACCAAGTGGGGATAACTTAAAGTTTAAAAGACGGAAAAACAAAGTCAAACCCACTTGATGCTCAAAGATGGAGAAAAAATGGAATTGATCTTTAAACACCTTTCCTAGCCACCAAGAGTGATTGATAACTTGACAACAAGCATTATGGTTCCAAAGTGACTGAAAAGGGAAATGAAGTGTTTTTTCTCCAAACATGTAATCATGCATATACTTCCTTCTGAAAATTCCAAAGGCAAAAGATTGACTATAGCACCAACCCAAAGATGATTGAAAGAGTTGGGAAGGCAGGGTGAATTGCAAATATGAAAATTCTCCCAAATGGATAGACAAGTTCGACCTTGGATTTTGACAAAAGAAAACACTCTTTACTCCAGGAATTATTTCAAGCTTTTGATCAAGTTTAATATTTACAATCTGAGGACAAGATTTACCATAGCTATCTAACTCTAAGCTATCTTGACTAAGGATAAAAAAAGGAAAATTTAAAGATTCGTTATAAGAAGTGGAACAAAGATTAGAATATCTAGTATGATTCACTGATTCATCCTCACCTTGAGATTGACTTATTGATTCATCATTAAATTCATACGAGGATAAATGATCATTTTTATTCAATTTGTCAGGGATAAAATTAACAAGCTCATCTAAAACATCCTGATTATTTGCACAATGATCATGTGAAAGCACTACTAAATGATCTTGGTTAATGTCTCCACTTTCTTCTTCTTCAGTAAGTTGATAAGGAATTAAATGATCACTAAAGACAGAATGACTAATGAGTTTCTCTAAGGGAGGAACTTCAGGTGACCTGTTAACTAGAGGCTCATCCTCAGAAATTCCCTCAGGATCAGGACTAGGGCTACCTAAAAGGAAATTTGAAAACTTATGGTTTGTACAATGATCAAAGATTTGACTTTCGATTGACTCAAAAGTAGAAGACTTATCATCAGAAGAAATTGGGCAGGAAAGGTCATCTCCGGATGTTGACAAGTCACTTGATATTTGATTGTTAAATGATTCAAAAATAGGATCGGAAAGGGGAAGGTTTTGATCTTGGATTTGATTTGAAAGATACATATCATCGAATTCACTTCCCCATTCTTCTAGGAATTTATTTTCAAACATGTCATAACCAGAAATGCTATTGGGTTTCAAATTCGAAAGCCAGAGTCCAGCTCTTTCTTTGAAAGATGAAGCCAATAGTCTCATACACACATCCTCATGGGTTATGGATAATTCTTTAATAATTTCCCTAAAAAGTTCAAGGTGTCTTTTAGCAGAGATTTCATAATTTCCATCGAAAATAGACAACCTTGCACATGCTTGATGAGGAATATGATGAGGATACCCAAAATTTTTTGAAAAGTCAAAAACTTTCAAACGACCAAAAGTCCTAGGTCGCTCAACAGCAGCCACGGATAATAATTTTTTATTTTTTATTTTTTTATATTTTTATATTTATTTTTAAATTCAAGAACTTGAAAACAAAATGATGCACCCCATGGGTTCTAGATAATGATAGGATCTGTCTAAATTCTAGTGTTATAGGGATGTAAATGAGCTTGCTCCTCAGCGGAGTCACGGTTGGGAGTCGCTAGGTAGATTTAAACTCTTCTACCAAGATATGTGTCATTGTATATGCAGGAAAGACTACTAGCTTGTCCGAGGTAAGCCCTATGCCTTCAGTACCAAATGTTAGGCAAAGAGAGTGGGAAGGCTTTAAGAAATAATATATCGGACCAGGGTAAGCCTATGCCTTCCTCGGCAGTGGCGCCAAAATGATATCAAGTAAACTATAGTTACCCCTATGGATATGTCCAGTCATGGATGGCAATAGGGAAGGGAAACTCAAAAGGTGCAACCACGATCACCTCGACCTCCAATATATGGTTGTCACGCCAGTCGAGGCAACCTTCACTTTATGTTATCTAGCCCAGACAACAAAGGGGGAGACCCGACCTACTCCCGACAGGAGAGATCAAAACCAGGACACCAAATCAAGTTGTTTCTAAGTGAAGTAAGGTGTATGGTTTATCCTAGACCTTAGGATGAAGTCACAAGCCAAGTGAGGGGTTCAATGAGTATAGCTTTGGTCCATAGTTGATGTGAGAGTGAATTATAATGTTTGAAATGAGATCTAGGATTAGAGTACTAGTTCAATGTTGGAAAATCCACTGCCTTGGGAATTGTGTCCAATGCAGGGTAGTGTAGGGGTTTAATTGGGGCTAACTAGTACAAATGACAAGCTTGACCATGATACATGATGGCTTCAAGGGTTTAGTTCACCATGCAAAAGTCAAACCACAAGTTAATCCAACAATCTAGGAAAGTCGAATTGACTTGGAGAGAAACCAGTGCCTTGGGAATTGGTGTAATGGAGTCAAAGTAGGGTTGAATTGTGGTTAAGGACTCCTATGACATGAGACAAGTAGGCAATTAAGGTCTTGATGGATGAATAGGTCTAGATCTAGGTTTGACCAAAGTGGACCACAATCCCTTAAAATAAGGAATGCTATCCCCAAGGCAAGATTTGACAAGATGACACACTAGACCTAGGTTTTGAATTATTCCCATTCCAAATCCACAAGAATCTCAAGTACCCACGTCCTAGAAGTGGACAAACTCACTTCTCCAAGGTGGTGCGACTTTACCCAAGGAGGCCTAAAAGTGGGGTAAATGGGGTCAAGACAAGTCCGATGACATCCAAACTTTAGATCCGGGTAGCTTAGTCAAGTAGGAATGTGGATCTATGTTTTCACGGCAACCCGATGGCTCGATCTTACTAGATCTGAGTTTAAGTCTACCAAGTGGTCCAAAATGGGGATTAAATCCCTTAAAATGTGGAATGGGGCCCACAGGGTAGAAATCAGAAAAGTGACGATCTGGGGATAGGTTATTTGATGTGTAGATTATGGATCAAGCGGGATCTCAACTACCCACCACTTAGATCTAGGTCAACTCACTATCACCAAGAAGTGCGCCCTTGCTTGGGAGAGCTAAATTGGCTTGGGAAGGGGGTCAAACGGAAGCCAATCCTCACCAAACTATAGATCCGGGGTGCCGTGGATGCTATAGAGGTGGGTTTTCAATATCATGCCCAACAACCCACTAGATCTAAGTAGATTTGAAGAAAAGGTAAAATGGGGGTTTTGAAATAATTAGGGTTTTATCAATTTAAGAGCTATGTCAATGGATTGGATCAAGGTAAGAGAAACAAACCTGTGGATCTTACCTGGGTAACCTTGTAGATGCCTTGATGATGATGATCTATGCAAACAAGATCAATTTGAGAAGCTTTGAGGTAGTTTCCATGCAATCGATTTAGTCCAAGAAGCCAATGCGCCCTCTCTCCTGCACAACAAACGTCAACAATATCAGATTTGATGCAATCAAGAGATAAGACTAATGCCACAAGAGAAGTAACAGAAATATAGCATAGATCACAATGATGCTAATGATAACCCCCTGATACAAGCGAATGCCAAGAAAGTCGATTTGAAGAAGCCTTGCAAAATCGCCCTTGTTGAAGTCGCCCTCCTGTAAACAAACAATGATTTCCAAAAATAGATAGATCTTACCACAAATTCCAAATGCTAGGTTGCAATAGACTTTCCAATCACCATCTAAGAACACCAGATGCAAAAAAGACCACAAGAATTTCCACAGGAAAGTTTCTCTATACCAATAATCCAAGAGCCAAAGACCCCTTACAATGAGAAGCTCTCTCCTTTAAATAGGAAGTAGAGGCACCAAAACCCTAACCATTTTTTAATGAGTGGCTAAGATTAAAAGATACAAATGTCTAATCAATGGTTGAGATGAGCTCAACAATAAAATACATGGATCACTAATAAAATATTATGTGAGTGGACAAAATCACCCTAGAAGAGGGGAATCCCACCAAATCATGATGACAAAATATAATAAGAGGCTTATGGCGGGTCCAAGGGGTAATTTTATCCCTCCTTGGTCAATCCCCATAGCACAATAATCATAAAATAATCCCCAAGTGTACCAAATCGTGCCTCCATGGTCAAATCGTAGGCCTCAAAAAGACCTCAGAAATCCTCAGAAAGTGCCATAAGTGATGGATGCGGGCCTCGATGAAGATGAAACTGTTGGAGGAGGTGTGGAGGACCCTGATCTATCATCACTGATCATCCCATTCCATAACATTGCCTCAGTAGCCCAAATCGATTTCCTCAATAGCCATTTCGACCAATCCTGAAATGCCTCGGGAAGCGTGAAACTACCCCAAACTGCCTCCTGGAGTGCCTGCGTTGTCTAGGTGAGGGCACCAGTGTGTCCGGGAGGGGGTAATATGGTAAAAACAAGTGGCTGGACCACCCCCTCCATCATCATCGCCCTAGGTCAACCGGATAAAAATCACATCTGCTCTGACAGGGCCTCCGACAGACCAAAACTGCACTGGGATAGCCTACTGAGGCTCAATCATCACTGTAAGTGCCCGGAACTGAAAACAAACTGTCTCATTGGACTCAGAAGGTCCAAATCCATCCAAGATGTGTACTCATACACCATATGAGTCTCTGCATGATCAAAATATATATCCAATATATCGGAACAGGGCCAATAATAATAATCTGTAAATGATCAAATACTGCTGTAAACCAAGAATCATCATCATAACCCTATAGCTGCTGCATAGAATCATCATGTATGTATACATAGACCATATATCATCTATCCATGTCATCATAAGGTCCAACCATCTCATGTCCTATGGTTGACCATGGTCAGACTAGGCCTAACCAAGTCAACATGACCCAATATAACTCAGACCATCATCATAAGCTGCTGCAAAGTGTCCAAGGTTAATGCATGCTCTACAACTTATTCAAATAAAAATTATAGTACAAAGTGATCATTACTGGCGATCTAAATCCAAATATATAATGTCATTAATTATTATTATTACTCAGACTAGATTTTCAAGATCGTACTCACTTCAGAGCTGTGATCAATTTGCTAGTGAAGGGTGAAGGTTAAAATAACTGGCTAGGCTAAGGGATGACTTGACTGACTTAACTTTGTGACACTTTGGCAAAGGGAAAGGGAATACACACCGTAGTATATACTGAATGAGCAACAACACAGGGAATGGCGGTGTCTCACAAATGGATGAGTTGTTCAAAGAGGGTTTATTCACCTTCACAGATGCGCACAATCCATAATACAAATAAGGCCAGCAATTGTTTAGATATAGCATTTAAGTTCCATTGCTTTTTGGGCCTGAAGTTTCCATAGCCTTGATCTATGTGTGTTTATAAACACATTGCATAGATTTACATTTATTTTAGGCTTTCTGCTGCAGGTGTGTTTTTAAGGCACTTGTTTACCTGAGCACTTCTAGGTGTGTCATGGACAGCTTGTTTACCTAGGTATTTTATATTTCCAAAAGATATAACATTTTATTTTCATGGCCATTTTCATTTGGCATGCCTTTCGTTCATGTGTGTTAAGAAACACATTGCATGAATGGGCTTTTCACACAAGATATAGCATTTCATTTTTCCAGATTTTGTATTCATGGCAGCACTAAAAGTTTCAGGTTTAGCCAACACAACTTTAGTGACTAGGGGGAATTCACAAGGAACTCCAACTCACCATAGGCAAGTTTTGTCACCAACTCAGAGCCGAGACACAATAAATAGGGAAGCTCATCCAATACAGAGGCTACAGTGGGGAAAAGATCCTCCATGTCACTAATCAAGTAGCAAGTCAGGGTGATAAACTAAAAAGGTAGGTAATGGATGGATGAAGACAATGAATAATGAAGCCGAAACTAGCAAGCCAAGGTATGGTGTAATGATCACCTCTATTCTCCCTAAGGAGGGTAAAACCAATGAGCATGAATAGTGAACTTCTAAGTCTGAGTAGGGACAATATAATATATATAATAAGATCAACCAGGTCCACATATCTATATGATCGCCAGATCATGACACTAAGTGCTAAGACATGCTATAAGAATAAATATAAAAGCAATATAACCATGACACAATGATATACCTGCTGAGTCATATACCTGACTGCTCATCAACTTGTACCATCATCTGCCCTCTGAAACTGCTGCTGTAACTCTGGGCACTACTGACTGCTCTGTACCAATGGTATAATGGCTACATCGATCATCTCTCTGAGTGTCCTGAGACTCAGTCATGGCATGGGGAATATACACTGCTGTCCACAATCTGATAGTGATCCAATATAGATGCTCATCTCAGCATCTCAAATGTAAGGGAACTGGCTGAATAGTGTATTAGAATCAGAAAAAATAATGTATGGTAGCCCGGCTACTATAAATGTGATAACAGAACCTTCCCCAGATACTACCATGGTGTTATGGGACTGGGTACCTTTAAATGAACTGATGGAAGACGGTCCCGTGGAGAGCCCAGTTTCTGCTGAAAACATTAATACTCGTAGTAAAGCTCCTATTGCAGATCTAGTTCCAAATTCAACTATGCCCAAACATAAAAGTTCCAAAGAGACACCTAAAAGACACATCACAGTCATTCCACCGGAACCTAAAGATAACCCAACAACGGCTAAGCAGCCTAACATTGACACAACAGTCCAGCAACCAAAGGTCACACTGAATAAGACAGACCATCAAAGTAGAATTGTAAAAGAATGTGATATGGGATATGACATCATTGAAGATATAAAGAAAGTAAAGGCAAATGTTTCAATATTCGATATGTGCAGTTTCCCCCAGCAACGAGACAAGTTGTTTCAAGCTCTTCAATCCTAGCCCAGCACTCCATTAACAGATGTTCAAGAAGACCCTGAAATTAATGAGGCCAGTATCGGTGGGAAATCCAAATCTGAAACATTTTCGTTCCTTTTAACTTTTGAAATATTCAATCACAATGTACACAATTGCCTGGTAGATTCTGGAGCATCTTCGAATGTCATGCCACTGTCTATCTGTAAAAGGATTAACAGTCAACCAATTCCATATCCCGCCCAGATTATTCAGTTAGATAGGATTGCCATCAAGGTTATCGGGGAAATGAAAGATGTCCTCATTAGGTTGTCAGCAGATTCTAGAGTTAGTCAGTTCATTGACATAATGGTAGTTGACATTCCCGAAGCCTATGGTTTGATCCTAAGTAGGGACTGATCCACAAAATTGAATGGTTACTTTGCCACTAATTGGTCCCATTTGTGGTTGCCTTATCAGAATAGACAGAATCAGATCAAGGTTCTAAGAGAACCACACATGAAACAAAATGTAACTCAACTAGAAGGAAAGAATGAAGTTGTAGCCCTCTCATCCTCAGTTTTGGGAAATTATTTCTTAGAAATTGATCCGGGTAATTATCAGTCTGAAACTATTAGCCATGAATCAGATGAACAGTTCGATCTCCTTCATTTTTCTCGGACTGATGATATTGACTGTAATATAGTTAGTTTAGTCACTGACTTAGATCATAAAGATACTAACTCAGCTAAATCAAACGATCTTTTTTGGACATTATACTTTGATGGTTCTAAAACTTTGGAAGGGTCCGGAGCCGGTTGTGTTCTGATGGATCCAGAAAGAAATAAGTACTTTTTGTCCTGTAGGTTAGAATTTGATTTTAATAACAACATTGTTGAATATGAAGCTTTAGTCCATGGATTGAAAAAAGCCATCGGTTTAAATGTTAAGTACCTGAAGGTTTTTGGCGACTCGAAAATAGTTGTGAGACAGCTAAGAGATACCATTCACTGTCTTTCACCTCATTTGAGGAGTTATCAGGCTGAGGTATGGGATTTAATTATGCATTTTGATGCTTTCAATATAAAGTCTATTCCTAGACTACAAAATTCTGCAGCTGATTTATTAGCAACAACCGCTTCCAGATTGGTGCCAACTAATAACAAGTGCTCAATTGAATTGGTTTTCAGGCCTTCTGTCCCTGACAACATCACAAAATTCAGAGTTTTTGATGATGACGATCAAATTATCAGTTTTCTAACAAACGAAGACATGTTCCAAGAAGCTGTGATAGACGAAGAAGAACACGATTCTGATTTACAAAATAAAGATGCAGCTAAAGGCAATTTCATCCCCAAAGGGGTGAGGTCACTTGAAATGTTGTTTGATCTACAGAGCAAGTTCAAAAGGCCAGCAAATACCAAGACCAACAGCTCATCAATGCAGCATGAATTAGTAAATCTGGGCACCGAGGTTGAACCAAAGTTTGTTAACCTTGGCAAATGTTGTGCACCAGGAGAAAGAGATAAGCTCATCAAGATTTTTCGACAATACAAGGATGTTTTTGCATGGACTTATGAAGATCTAAAAACATATGACACTCACATTATTCAGCATGTCATACCGATGAAGGTAGGCGTCAAGCCATTTCAGCAACAATTAAGAAGGATGCACCCTACTCTTGAACCTCTGATCCAAAAGGAATTGAAGAAGTTACTGGATGCTAAAATAATCTTTAAAGTCCGACATTCCAAATGGGTCACTAACCTAGTTCTCGTGAGAAAGAAGTCAAGAGAGATAAGACTATGTGTTGACTTCAGAAATTTGAATAGAGCTTCAGATAAAGATAACTATCCCGTCCCTTCAATGGAACAGATTCTCTAGATGGTGTCAGGGTCAGAAATCTTCTCCCTTCTCGATGGTTTCTCTGGTTACAATCAAGTATTAGTAGCTGAAGAAGACCGTCTTAAGACCACTCTCCACACTAAGTGGGGAACTTTCGCATATCGAAGAATGTCGTTTGGCCTGATAAACGCAAGAGCTACGTTCCAGCGGGAAATGGACATCGCCTTCCGAGGATTGGGAGGTCACTGTGTTGTGGTCTAGTTAGATGATGTGACAGTTTTTTCAAAAAAAGAGAAGATCATGTTGTTCACTTGAAGCAGATTTTTTATCGTTGCCGAAAATATGGTATCTCTTTAAACCCTAAGAAAAGTGTGTTCGTCGTTCCTGAAGGTATACTGTTGGGTCACATCATTTCAAAAAGGGGAGTTTCAATAGATCAAGAGAGAGTACAAGCAATCAATAAAATTCCCATGCCTCATAACAAGAAATCCATGCAGTCATTTATGGGCACTATCAATTTTGTTCAAATATTTGTCCCCGATTTCGCTCAATTGTTAAACTTTTGCAGCAAATGGTCAAGCAAAGTATATAGTTCAAGTGGACAGACTTAGAAAATGATGCATTTAGAGACATTAAGGCAGCCATAGCTAAAGCTCCTTCCTTAAGAAGCCCAGACTTTGACAAAGATTTTATCTTGTATACTTTTTCTTCAGATGACTCTCTCGCGGCTGTGCTCACGCAAAAGGTAGAATTAGGAGATGAGTACCTAATCTCGTTTATGAGCAGTGGTCTGCAAGGTGCTGAACTGAACTATCCCGTTGTCGACGAACAAGCGTATGCCATGTTCAAAGCAGTAAAACAGTTCAGACTGTATATTCTTAAGAACAGAACTAAAGTTATAGTTCCCCACCCAACTGTTAGATCCCTTTTCGTTCAAAAGGAATTGGGAGAAAGAAGGGGAAACTGGGTCACAACTCTTCAAGAATACGATTTAGAGTTTAAACCAGCCACCATCATTAAAGGACAAGGCCTATGTAAATTGCTTACAGAACATCCGATCGATGAAGAGCAGCATTGGAAGAATGAAGCTGAGTTGAATTCAGTCCAAGTATGTCCCATTTTCACAGCTCCTGAATCATGGTATAGGGATCTAGTGCATTATTTGCAGCAAGGATACCTACCTGAGCACTGGGGTTCTAAGCAAAGAAGGGCACTCCGTTTAAAATCAACAGCTTATCAGATCATTGATGGAATACTTTTCAGAAAAAATTACGATGGAATTTTTCTCAGATGTCTAGAGAAAGAGGATGCAAGTAAAGTTATCAAAGAGTTACACGATGGTCCTGTTGGTGGACATTATTCAGGGGAGACAACAGCTCACAAAATACTTAGAGATGGATATTATTGGCCCACTCTATTCTGAGATGCCCATGCTTATGCACGGAACTGTGATATATTTCAAAGAAGTGCTGGAAAATTACCTAAGGCAGCAGGATCCTTGCAACCGGTTATTATCTCAGAACCTTTCGAACAATGGGGTATAGATGTCATTGGAGAGATAAACCCAAATTCTTCTCTACAACATCGATACATCCTGATGGTCACTGACTACTTCACCAGATGGACGGAGGCTACCCCATTGCGCAAGATCAATGAAGATGCAATCATCAGCTTCTTGAAAGAAAACATCATAACCAGGTTTGGGGTTCCAATTTCCCTAGTTTTTGATAATGCTCCTTATTTCTCATCTTTTAAGATAAATGAATTTGTTTACGAAAGGGGAATTAAATTGCATTATTCATCGAATTACTACCCCCAAGGAAATGGATTAGCTGAATCTTCAAACAAGAACCTCATTTGAATCCTCAAGAAGACTGTGATTTAAAATCAGCGAAGCTGGCATATAGCTCTCCCAAATGCCTTATGGGCAGATAGGGTGACACCAAAGAATGCGTTAGGGGTTTCCCCTTACACCCTCGTCTATTGCAAGGAATTCATCCTCCCTCCCAACATCTTGCTTCCATACTTACAGTTGTCCCAAGCCTCTCGAGGGTCAGGTAGTCGAGTTTTACAATCCAGGATCGATACCTTGCTTCAACTTGAAGAAGCCCGACAGAAAGCCAAAGACTGATTTCATCAGCACCAAGACATAGTCAAACGATGGTTCGATAAGATGAAGTCTGGTAAAAGAAGTTTTGAAGTAGGGGATTTAGTTTTGAAATGGGACCATAATCATGAAGGTAAGGGAATACACACAAAATTCCAACACTTATGGATAGGCCCTTACCAGATTTCTGCAAAACTCGACCCATCCACCTACAAGCTAACAAACCTCCAGGGAGAGGAAGTAACCCTTCCTCTCAACGGCCTCACCTTGAAACAATACTTTGCATAGTCTCCTTGAGGCTTTCTGTACATAAATAAAGCTTTTCTTTTGTTTTACTTTGGTATTTTGTTTTCTTTGCTTTAGCTAAGTTGTCTTCTTCTCTCAACATTTTAACATTTTGTACAGTTTGTTTTTCTGAAACGCCTACAATTGGGCCTCTCGTGAAGGTAGATCTCTCAAGAAATCTCACAACTCGTAAAACCGGGAGGGCGTCCTCAAAAGAAAGTTTATCCATGCATTTTTTTGACTTTTGTTGATCGGTCTCCGGGATGAAGAAAGCCTATTATGTTGGTCACAATAACCCTTGTTTAAATAGCAGAGATTTATGATTATCTTTATCACTTTCTTCGGGATCCATCCACCATCACACTTAAAAGGCATCTCAAGAAGATCGCTATAGTTGGACCCATGGAGAGGAAGCACGTCTCGAAGGAATAGGGTATTGAAATGAATCCATGCTGCAAATTAAAAGCCAAAAGGATTACAATCAAGGGTCTGTTTTCCAGAAATTCTCGCCTCAATCAAAGCATGGCTGAGATAAAGCAAAACGTTCAAGTCAAGAAACCTGTCCAAAAGACTCAGCTCAAGCTAGGTTTTTCTCCGTCCGTGAGTCTTGACAAATCAATAAAATGTCTCGCTCACACAAAAGGACATTATGGATTGAAGAACCAAAATCAAAGATCGTAATTCTAAGGAAAATATTTCTAGAAGGCTCAAACAACAAAAGCTGTCAAATACATGAACATCCAAAAGGGATGCAAGCAGCATGTGAATGAGGAACAAGAGCAATAATGTCTACGAGATACTGTTACAATCCTGTGGAGTTCGATGACAGTGGTTGTCTAAAAGATGAATCCTCTAAAATGAACCCCATACTTTGGCCCTTGGAAAGTGTTGAGGATATCTGCATCAAAGCTCCCCTGTCCCGATGACTAACAGATAAAGTGACCACTTCCTTTGCCGAGATTTGTGTTGATGTATATGTAACTTCGGAATGTATTTCACATATATGTATATTGTATTCCTATAGAGATGGTATTATTCCTCTATAAGGAAGTGTCGTCATTTATATTGTAAGTGTCGTAACTTATACTTGATGGGTTATTAGACCACCTTATTTGGGGTCGGCCCTGTATAAGTCATGTGGGTCAAAAGGTTATTAGACCACCCTATTGGGGGTCGGCCATGTGGGTCAAAGGGTTATTAGACCACCCTATTGGGGGTCGGCCCACTCAGCATTATGTTATGTGGTTAAGTTCGAGCCTACATGAGTTAGGTAAAAAGGCAAGTCAAGTCAAGTATAAATAGAGTGCGGGAGGCACTCTATTTACTCACTCACTTCTCACACATGCACTCAAGGAGGAGTGGCGCACTTATGGAGGAGGAGGATCTGTTGCTAGGTTGTGTCTATCTCTTATGGTTGGTTGTATCATTGCTCTATCTATCTCTGAGGAAGTTATTGGGGTTTTTCACCTTTATGGTTTTCCCCAAGTAAATCTTTGTGTCTCTTGTGTGCTTGCATTATTGTCTCCGTGATTGATATGCTGTAGATATGCTGTACATGTTGTTCTCTCAGTTAAGATCCTAGATCATATTGAAGTAAATTCAGAAAATTTAACATGGTATCAGAGCTATCCTGAAAGAAGGCATGATATGGCATGTATGACACTTGTTGCACTTACGATGCTAGGGCTTGATATAGCAAAAACCAGTCATCGTAGCACTTTCGCTATAAATCCGTTTTGGCGAAGTTTTCGGATCTGAAATTGTTACAGGACGAAGATTAAATCTCCAGGTACCTTTTGTCCAAAGGACAAACTCTAATTCGTTGTACTTTGTGATTTATGATCTGTACAATATAGGGTTTCTGCCTCTTCCAGATCTGAGTCAAAATCAGGTGACCTTGGGAAAAAGGTCATATCTTGGAATAGGAAGATCCAAATGAAATTTCGTAAAATGTGACAGGTAGTACACAGTCTTTACTATCTCAGAAAACTTTTTCAGAGGCCGAAGTTGAACCAGTGACACGTGGCACACCGTACAAGTTCGCTCTCCTGTATTATCCAATAAACAGGTCATGTTGCGACACTTGGCATAAATCTCTCTCAGAGATTCCAATTGAGGTCAGACCTGTCAGGATGGAAAGATAACAGGCCGAGATATCTTAGAAAATTTTTTCAGAGGCCTAAGTTCAAACAGTGACACGTGGCACGCCGTACAAGTTCGCTCTTCTGGTTTATCCCAAAACAGGTCACGTTGCAACATTTGGCATAACTCTCTCTCAGAGAATCCAATTGAGGTCAGACCTATCAGGATGGAAAGATAACAGGTCAGGCTATCTCAGGAAACTTTTTCAGACCCTGTGGATCAAAAAATTCAGAGGTACACCAGAAACAATCAGGTACATATTTCTGTCAAAACAGAATTATTTTGAGTACCTACATTCATGGCTTCCGGAATTTAGGGCTTCGTAGAAAGTTGGAATTTTTGTAATCTGAGACCACGGCTGGATACTACTCATCAAAATAGAAATTTAGAGACCAAGATCAGTATTTTTGGTTGGGGAGAAGGCCGGGCTTGATCAAACCCTAGTTCGGGACTTTGATCAGAAAAGTGGAAAATTAGGGCTTCTGTAAAAATGGAAATTTTTGAAATCTGTGACCACGGCTGGAAGCTCCTCAAAAAAATAGAAGCTTAGAGATTTGGATCAAAACTTTTGATTGGGTAGAAGAGTGAGCTTCATCAAACCCCAGTTCAGGGTCACATCCAGTGAATCCGGAAGTTTCAAAGGCAAAATTAAGGAGTGAAACTTTGCAGTTTTCAAATTCTGAATATACCAGTTTGATCAGCTCATCAAGGCGCATATTTCTATCCTTTTGGAAGTTTGAAATTCAAAGTTTGAATTTTTGGGGTTTCTCTGACAAACCCATATCCAGCTCCAGGTCCAGTTCTTGCAAATCAAGTGGATTGGGTTAATCCTAGAAGAAGATGGATTGATCATCTGCATGAGTGAAGAAGTTCCTGTTTCAGAGGGAGATGAGGCTAAGGCCTTACATAAGAATATTACAAGCGATCTCAACAGGTATGACTCATTGAGGTATGTTTCGATATTTTTCCATGATTAAGTTTATGGTATGTTTGTCTTCATGTTATTACGGTTAGTACAATTCTGATTTTAGATTTGTCGTATCACCTTAACAAAATTATGAATGCATGATAGAAGATATTCATTGGTTAGGGTGTTGACACTTATGATTGTACTAATGCATTATGGTGTTGTATGAGGTTTATGTTGTCTACTAACATGAAAGGTACACCAAGAAAGACAAATCATGTTCTGATCCAAGAACATATGATCATGATAACATGAGGACAAAGATTCATCCATTGTCATGGATCTCATAAAAGATCCATTTACGAGGTATGTATAACTTGGTTTTATAATGGTTAACCTATGAGATATACAGGTTACTAGCACAAGTCATTGAAGAAGAAAAAGAAGACATCATGTGAGTATGTTAGACATAATTATCTAGCATGCTAATCCAGGTATGTTTTTACTATATCAAGTTAGAATCTCACCTTGTGATAAGATCCTTTATTTAAGTATACTTGGCATGATTGATTATGATTATTCATTGAAGTTAATAATCATGGTTGTATGCATATTATGTTTCTTACCATAATTGATGATATGACTAACCAGAAGAATCATGAAGGAATAGGTTTGAATAATCACAGGTTTTATGCATATTATATCTCTTATCTTGATTGATGATTCAACTAACCTGAAGAGTCATAGGTTTAGATATGTTATGTTTCTTATGATTTGACTAACCATAAGAATCCTACATAAACCTTGAATAATAATGCTTACTATTTCTGTTTGAAATGATCATGACTATACATGCTTGAGATTATTGTGTTTTAATAGTATACTAATGAATGTATGATTTTATATGAGATCACAAGGATAACACATTCATGATACTAATAAGCATGCATAGGGACCAAGGATGAATATGAGATTCAAGAACAGGTAATCCAGGAAGCAAAGATCAAGAGGGAGTACACTCCAGTGGTTTATGCAAGGATGCAGATATTCAGAGGGAGTTGACCATCTCTCTACATCCCACAACAGAAAGGTGTAGAAGAACCTACTTCAGATTAGGACTCCAACAGCTCCTGCAAGGAAGTGAAGACTCAGAGGGAGTCCACCCAACGAACAAACAAAGATAAGTATTTTAATTATCATTTCTTACATATTTGTTTGTTTAAATAAAATTGTTCAATGATGTATATGCTCATGGTCTTAGACTTAGGATATGTATTGTGCATATTAGAATAATTACATTAATGAACAGTATACTCCTAATATGCATGGGTAAGTGGCCTATGGAACTGTACAACATTCCATTTCTACTTATCTAGAATGAAACCTCTTTTCTGACATGTTGGGAGTTGTGCACACTCTTAACAATGTTCTGGTAGAGATTGGAAGGCATCTAGAAAGTTATGGGATATGGATAAATGTTGTATTGAAGCATTGGCTAAGATAATTGCATGACTGTATGACATATTTATTTATGTGTAAGAATTTGTTCTGAAAACTATGAGATGTTTTCTAATCATGCAATTTAACTTGTTGTGTAGGAAAGATCGTATGCCATCTCCTACAAAAGAAGAACTACAACATTTGTTCAGCAACAAATTTATTTATTGAAGATATTGAAGTTCCCAGGATCTGGGATGAAGAAATGGAATGCCATGATCCGTCGATCATGAAGAATGATGTTTGGGATGTAGTCCCAAGATGTGAAGGGAAGTTTGTTATGACTTCCAAATGGAACTATCAGATCAAGCATGTTGCAGATGGCAGCATTGAGAAATATAAAAGTGATGAAATAGAAGATGCACCAGATGGATCTCAAGACAGCATGGTGTAGTCATATATGTGTGCAGAACTTGGTATGGTAGGATAGACAACTTTCTATCCAGTTTGGTCTTTACCAAGAGTTAAGCGGGTTCCAACCTTTTCTACAAGGTTGAGGAAGGCAATCCAGTGATACTACTTTTGTATGAGGATAACCTGTTTGTTACAGGTGAAGATAGATTGATTGTCGACACGCAGCAGAAGCTTGCTGCCAAGTTCGAGATGAAGAACTTGAGGATGATGCACTATTTGTTTTTGGCATGGAGGTGTGGCAGAGTGCAGATGGAATCTTCCTTGGACAAGGGAAGTATGTAGTAGAGATCCTGAAGAGGTTCGGGATGATGGACTGCAAGGATATGGCCACACCTATGGCATCAAATATGAAGCTTCTATGTGATGCTTCATCTGAGCTGGTTGATGTCTCTTTGTATCATCAGATGATTGGGTCCTTGATGTACCTGACGAACACGAGACCAGACATTTGCTTTGCTGTGAACACATTGAGCCAGTTCCTGACAGATCCAAGAAGTGTTCACCTGGTTGCTGTAAAGCATGTTCTGAGGTACCTAAAGGGTACAGTGGATTATGGGCTCAGGTATGAGGCGAATCAAAAGTTTAACCTGTAGGGTTATGTTGATTCAGACTGGGCTGGCAGTGCTACAGACAGGAAGAGCACATCTGGGTGTTGCTTCAGTATGGGATCAGGTGTGATCTCTTGGTTTAGCAGGAAGCAGTCCTGCGTAGCACTAAGTATAGTTGAGGCAGAGTATGTTGCAGCTTGTTCAGCTAGTTGTGAGGCAGTATGGCTACGGAAGCTACTGTCTGAGTTATTTGATCTCCCGTTGGAGGATACTGGTATCTTCTGTGATAACCAGAGTTGTGTGAAGCTGTCCGAGAACCCAGTGTTTCATGGCAGGTCGAAACACATAGAGATCAAATATCACTATATCAGGGATATGGTGCAGAGAGGAGCTGTGAAGCTCCTGTATGTTGCGACGGACGAGCAGATTGCAGATGTGCTGACGAAGCCACTAGCCAGGGTGAAGTTCGAGTACTTCAGAGAGAGGCTTGGCGTGCTTCAGATCGAGGATACTTCGAGGAAGAAGTGATGGACACATTTGTTGAAGCCATTCCAAGCATGTTGGAAGGAGGATCCTTCACATGGCTGTGGATGTAAGCGCTGGATGATGAGCATAAGGATGATGTTCTGGTTTCTGCTTGGATATGATCAGTTGGATCATTTTATGTATGTATGTACGCATCATGTGGATGCTGGATATGATCAGTTGGATCATTTTATGTATGTATGTACGCATCATGTGGATGCTGGATATGATCAGTTGGATCATTTTATGTATGTATGTATGCATCATGTTGGATGCTTGGACCATGTATCTGTATATGTATCAGGTGGATACATTGTATGATCAGGTGGATCATGTATGGTGATATGTATCATGTATTTGTATTTGTATCAGGTGGATACATTGATGATCAGGAGGATCATGTATGATGATATGTATCAGGTAGATACTTGGTATGCATCAGGTAGATGCATTAATGATCAGGAGGATCATGTATGATGATATGTATCAGGTAGATACTTGGTGTGCATCAGGTAGATGCATTGATGATTAGGAGGATCATGTATGATGATATGTATCATGTATTTGTATCAGGTGGATACATTGATGATCAGGAGGATCATGTATGATACTTGGTATGCATCAGGAAGATGCATTGATGATCAGGTGGATCATGCAGCAGGATGTTGCAGTGATGATCAGGATGATCATAGATGACGAGCTTCAGGATGTTGCTCCAGATGACATGCAGCAGGATGTTGCAGTGATGATCAGGATGATCATAGATGACGAGCTTCAGGATGTTGCTCTAGATGACATGCAGCAGGACGTTGCAGTGATGATGATCAGGATGATCATGGATACATCAGGATGATGTATGGTGAGTATCAGGTTGATACTCTATGGTCGTGGATCAGGTTGTGCAGATGAGCATGTAATTCGTTTCCCTGGGAGATTTGCAGATGGTCTTTCGAGGTTTTGCCTATGGCATGTAATTCGGTGCCCTGGGACATCTGGCAAATGCTCTTTCGAGGTTTTGCTCTGGGAGGACATGTAATTCGTTGCCCTGGGAGATCTGCAGATAGTCTTTCGAGGTTTTGCCTATGGCATGTAATTCGGTTCCCTGGGATATCTGGCAGATGCTCTTTCGAGGTTTTGTCCTATGGCATGTAATTCGGTTCCCTGGGAGATCCGATAGGTTGGGCTGTGTGCCCGTAATCAGTCCTGGGATGCTCTTGCGAGGTTTTGCCATGACCACATGTAATTCGTTGCCCTGGGAGATCCTATAGGTAGAGCTGTGTGCTCGTAACAGCCTGGGATGCTCTTGCGAGGTTTTGTGGTGGACCACATGTAATTCGTTGCCCTGGGAGATCCTATAGGTAGAGCTGTGTGCTCGTAACAGCCTGGGATGCTCTTGCGAGGTTTTGTGGTGAGGTCACATGTAATTCGTTGCCCTGGGAGATCCTATAGGTAGAGCTGTGTGCTCGTAACAGCCTGGGATGCTCTTTCGAGGTTTTGTGACGCACGTAAAAGTCCTGAGGATTCCACAGTATGGCCAGTGATGACGAAGACCTGCAGGTGGTGGGCCTACATCCAGTATGAAAAAGGACTGGCTTTGTAGAACTTCCTATGACGAGTAGATTCAGAGATTGATTGAGATAGCAGCAACAGTGACGATGATCCAGAGAAGATGACTTGTGCTAGAAGAACTGTGCTGAGAAATACCTTCCTAGTTAAGAGGGAGTGTTGATGTATATGTAACTTCGGAATGTATTTCACATATATGTATATTGTATTCCTATAGAGATGGTATTATTCCTCTATAAGGAAGTGTCGTCATTTATATTGTAAGTGTCGTAACTTATACTTGATGGGTTATTAGACCACCTTATTTGGGGTCGGCCCTGTATAAGTCATGTGGGTCAAAAGGTTATTAGACCACCCTATTGGGGGTCGGCCATGTGGGTCAAAGGGTTATTAGACCACCCTATTGGGGGTCGGCCCACTCAGCATTATGTTATGTGGTTAAGTTCGAGCCTACATGAGTTAGGTAAAAAGGCAAGTCAAGTCAAGTATAAATAGAGTGCGAGAGGCACTCTATTTACTCACTCACTTCTCACACATGCACTCAAGGAGGAGTGGCGCACTTATGGAGGAGGAGGATCTGCTGCTAGGTTGTGTCTATCTCTTATGGTTGGTTGTATCATTGCTCTATCTATCTCTGAGGAAGTTATTGGGGTTTTTCACCTTTATGGTTTTCCCCAAGTAAATCTTTGTGTCTCTTGTGTGCTTGCATTATTGTCTCCATGATTGATATGCTGTAGATATGCTGTACATGTTGTTCTCTCAGTTAAGATCCTAGATCATATTGAAGTAAATTCAGAAAATTTAACAATTTGAACGCTCAAGTTGACTGCTACGCATAAGGTGAACAGCTTTTAAAAGAATCCTTTCGGTGAACGAGAGGGTTTTTCAGATATCTGTGTTCGCCAGTGATTC
Source organism: Larix kaempferi (assembly GCA_027924585.1). Classification (NCBI taxonomy): domain Eukaryota; kingdom Viridiplantae; phylum Streptophyta; class Pinopsida; order Pinales; family Pinaceae; genus Larix; species Larix kaempferi. The sequence goes on along the minus strand of BSBM01001331.1, from coordinate 19,617,904 downwards.
GCCAATTGTTGTTGATACAGCATCCCTCCCCAAAATTTTGAGAATATTTGGGGCCCCTCCTCCTTATACTTTTGTGGCAAGTTTTTCCTTCGTCCCTCGAGTTTATTTCTTTCTCTAACTTGGCAGAATTTCATCACCTGCTTCCAAAAGAGTTTTCTCATTGATTTTTCTGAGGCAAAAGCAGTCTTTTCTTTTCAGCGCAAATTTTAGTCTTAATTCACCTGCTGTAGCGCAAGTTCTATCCTTAAGTCCTCCGCCGCTTTGGCGCGCCTCCAAAAGATAAGTTCCCCGCTTGGCGCAAACTCTAACCACAAGTCCTCCGTCGGACGCATACTTTGGCTCTAACTCAGCCGACCCTTTTTTGACAAGTCTCAAGTCCTTTTCATCTGGCGCGCAATTTTTAATAGTAGCTCGGCCGCCATTGGCGCATGCCACTCAGCGCAGGTTGTTACCATATATCGGTCGACTAAGGCGCGGTTCCTATCCTTATCACTCCCGCCTTTCGAGTTGCGCTTCGCTTTCTTAGAGGAGTTAAGAGTTGGCGCTTTTCTCCCAGCGCAAATCGTGATGATAAAGTTAGTGCTAATGGCGCATGAGCCACACTTATCCCTCCCACTTGCAAGTTCGCGCTTAGTCTTTTTCGATAGGCCAAGTTCTGGCACAGTTTTAGGAGCGCATCCATAATGACAAGATCGCTGCTTGAAGCGCAAAATCAATTTTTAAACCTGCGCTCAGCGCAAAGAGCAGAAGCCGCGCTCGTTGCCTTAGTGCAAAAGGTTGAATTGTCACTCGGCGCTTGGTGCGAAAATCTCATCGATCCTTGTGCACCGACAGAGTTGGTGGGGTCTTTAATAGGGCCATGTGCCGTTTTAATGGTAGAAAACCTCGAGCCCCATGAAATTAAATCTGCCAACCTTTCGACGTACGTAACATAAATGACCACCCCTATTTAAACAAGTGCAGCGGGGTTTTCAACATATTCTCTATTCGTCGAGTGACCATAGTTTGCCATTCTCATCAAGAACGAGGATTTATATTCGTCAGGCGCTCGCAGCATTCATCTCCTGCCTCGATATGTTCGCCCTCGACGGACTCTGCCAGTCTGACAGGTAGGCTCTTTTCCCCTTTCGTTTTCATGAGTTTGTCTTACACCATAGGAATTTCTTTGCATACTCTTCAAGGAACTTTGAGGGCACAGAACGATTTGTCTCATCCATGGTCCCAAAATGAGACTCTGAGGTTGCCCTATGCGAACTGAAACCCAGAAAACTTTCTCCTCACCTGCAAGCATGAGGGTTCTTATGCTTTTGTGTCATCGACGTCCTAAGTTTTCGCACATATTGACCTCCCTAAGTCGTCCCAGTAGTATCTTAATGGCCACCGATTTTTGACTCTAAGCTCAAACCCGCAGAGGCTGCTTTCGCGCGACACCCCTGGTCTGCTAAACTCGCTGCCAAGCGTCTTCTGCGCGTAAAACCCGCTTCTTCCCGTCCTCGCAGCTAAGATTTTTTGTTCTATGGACACCGGGGGTAAACTGTTCAGAGACCAACGGAGAGCAATTTTTATTCACCTCGAGGGCATAAAACCCATAGTGCTCGACCAAAATTACTTTGGGATGTGTTAAATCAACCCACCGAGCCAGCATGGAAACTTGATAACCAAGCCTGATTTTTTAACTGATAGAGCCCAACAGATGCGCAAACTCCACTATCAAGTGTCGGCACATAAAATTCGTTCAAACATTGGCACACGAAAATGCCACATTTAAATGTTTTAGCGCAGAAATCATGTTTAGGCCTTAGTGCAAAGATAATGTTAGGATAGCGCATATAACTCTTTTAGCGGTAGCGCATGAAATATTTTAGGCTAGCGCATGTTAAGAGTTTAGGCCGACGCATAAATAATTTTGGGCACTAGCGCAAAAATTATCTTTAGGCTCGCGCATCCTTGCAATATTGGTTGTAAGCTATGATTCAATTTGTCTGATTTATGAAATAACAGTGGCTTGTGTAGCTTATTGACATTTTCTCATGTTCTTCAACTGCGAATTGATAGCTGAAATTGTGATGTATTTGATTATCTTTGAAGCAGCCCCCATGTTATTATATTCTGAATCTTGACATGACTATTGCACATGCTTAAAAAATCATCTCATTAAAGCCAACTCTGTCAATTCTGCTATCACTTTGCATTTAATAGTTGACTGAACGTATGCATGCTCCTTATTGACATTACCTTGCTCACCACAGGATTATCATGCATAGGAGGTAAGCAAAGAAGAAGGTCGCGCAGAAAATAACCTCAGACTTAGATGTGGAAATCCTATTAGATACTTCCCTCGAGACGATGTTTGCTGACATGCAAGCTACCACTAGTGTTCCCCCTGGGAGCTCTGCCCTTGAATTTCAATGGGGCGATCTGTACAGGTTCATCGTAGCTCAGGATAGTACAATAGCCTCCTTAGAGGATGCTCTGGTGTATGCCAACATCCGAAGGCCGTGTTTGCATAAGGCAACAACTCGTCCTGAATTGTTCCCTTGTTCCGAAGTTATTGGATGGCTAATTCCCCACATCCAGACCGACACGAGGCTCATGAATGATAAAAATGGGTTAAGCCTGACATCTTTCGCTCCCGATCATGTCACTGCTGCCTACAGATTTCCTTCACCCAAAGCTTGTTTGGACGATGATTAGATAGCAAGACATCCAATGGACCCCCTATAATCTGCCCGGAAGATGACGATAAATGACAGGCAGATTAGGAAGAGGCAGAACAATGAGTATGAAAGAAGCCTCCTAAAGACCCCTTATAGACTCATCATGCTGATGTTGAATCGACTCTTCGGCATGCCTAATGGCAATGTGTTTAAAATCAGATGGGTTCCAGTGATGTTTCATATAGCCATGAATGGTCCCAGCTTTAACTGGGCTTACATATTTTTGGACAGTTTGGCCTCATAGCTGACAGCGGCCTAGGGAGGGCTAACCCAAAAGAAGGCCGAGTTTTTCATGTCCTCACACTTGATTGACTGCTTGCTAAGCAAGCATACGCTCCCATACTTGGGTTGCTCATGGAAGCCAAAAGAAACAACTCTCTTCATGGCTTATCAATGTACATGGGCAAGTAAATACGCAAACCACTACAAAATGATTTGTGAGAGACTTATCATGCCATTGTACCAGCTTATTTTCATAAAAGAACCAGATTGTATGTTGTATGCCAATCAGCATTGTGCAGACCTCAATATTTCTTTCGAATATTCTCATACTATGGACCGAAACGAGGAATTCTTCAGGAGCGCCTGCAACCTAACTGCGCTAAGTAAGCGTTACAAGAAGAAAATCATGAAGCATCCAAGCCCCAAACCCGTCGGTCTGATCCAAAGGGATCGGGAGGCATAGGCCTCGCAATCAGAGGGTCCATCAAGATTAGAGCAGGATAGAGTGCTCCAAGAGCAAGCCCTCAAACAAGAGCAGGACAGAGTGCTCCAAGAACAAACCCTCAAGCAGGAGCAGGACCAAGAAGAGGCAAGAATTCAAAGTGAGCTGACTGCCAAGCTTTAGCAAGAGGAAGTTGCAAGGAAGCAACAGGAGCAAGCCTCTCAGTTGAAACAACAGGAAGAGGCCGCCAGAATCCAGAAGGAAGAAGAAGATCGGGTGTTCCAAGAGCGAACTGCCAAACAATAGCATGAGGAAGAAGAAAGGCTCCTGAAAGAAGAAGCAGCTAGATTACAGACACAACAAGAAGAGCTAGCAGGAGAGAAGGAGAAAGAACAGACAGAGAAGTCTCCCGAGCCGGAGCCATCTACTCCGATAGACATGGAGGTGGACCCACCATTGATATACTCTCCAGGGACAACTCAAGAAGGGAGCTCCTCTTCAGGAAGCTTAGCACTGACCCCATATAACCCCAGGAAGCAGCGCAAGGTAGCAGACCTGGATATCACATATTTCCATGATCGGAAAAGGGCCATTATTGATAGGAGGGTAAAGAAAATGGAAAGCGGGGTTGAAGAATATGAATTATGGGTATCAGAGACCACATTGGTCCAAAGAACTGATGTCGACCCCTTGTTCCAAGCCAAATGCACTGTGGCATCAGCCGAAGCAAGTAAAGCCAATATTGATCTTTTGTTGGATCAAGTAAAAAATTACAGGGATCAATGTTTTAAGATCAGAGATGACAGGAAGAGGGAGGTGTTGGAGGCAAAAGAATTGAAAGGGAGATATAATGAGTTGGTAGAAGAACATTCAGTGCTGAATTCATAATTTCTCTAGCTTAAGAATGAAAAAAACTCATTCGAAATGCAGTTGGTCATTTCGGAAGATGAGAAAATGAATTTAAAAGCCCGCATAAGCTAAACAAGTTCAACTCCACGAGCATGAGTATGAAGGGCTGGTCAAATAAAAGGAGCAATTATTGGGTCAACTCAAAGATGCAACAGAAAACAAGCAAGATCTGCTTACCTTTCACAAGCAAGCATGTGATATGCGGATAAAAGCCCATCAATTACTAGTGCAGATCTCACATGAGGTTTGCAGTGTGAAAGAAATGATTAATAAAATGTTAGTCATCGAAGGCGGAGCTTTGAAGAACAGGGACAAATTTGCCAAACATGTGGAGGAATTAAAGCAGCAGTTTGAATGGAGAAAAGGAAAGTCGGGATTCCCCTCAAGCTTACGCGTCCCCCACTAAAGACGAATGTGACCTAGATGCAGGACTTCTAGATTTCAGTAAAGACTGTGACGCCAGGCTAATCCTGGAGATTAAAAGGACTATCCACAAGTGTCACTCGTTCTACTCTAAAATCAAAGAATCTTTCGGCAAGTGCCACTTGATCCTACCAGAGACTATCTATGAATTCCAGACACAAGAGCAAAGACTGACTGAATTGCAAAATGAGTTGGGCCAGGATTTGGAATATATCAGAAAGGTAGAGGTGATGACCCAAGATGAGCTTCAACATTTCGTTGCTCAGCCTGTTGTACATATTTACTTTCTGGAATCAATCATTCGGGAGGCTACTTCAGGGGCAACACAAGTTAAATCAGACTTGCGCAAACATGAAATCGCAGCAAAGGCGACAATATCTCTTCAGGGCAAGATTATAGTGAAAGAGATGAATCTTTGGGCCACTCATATACAAAGCATAGATGTCCAAGTGTCTGCAAGCGAGCTTGTTGTTGGAGACGAATCAACAAATCAACAGAAAGAAGCCAGTTGAAATCAGAAGTCGATTTGTTTTATTTCCTTTATTTTGTAAATAGAATAAAGGGAAAGCTGGCTGTTATTTTGTCTTGTTTGAAAGGTGTCCCGCAAATCTGGGAAATAGGCAATTATACACTAAAATCCAAATTAGGAAGATTCAAGAATTAGGGTACACCTGTCAGCTCAAGGAGCATTTTGTAAAGTTATAAGTAGAAGATGAGAAGAGGAATAGAAGGAATTTTTGTAGGGAAAAGAATTTTCTTAGCTTGTACGAACTATTTTGTAACTTGCTCCAAGAAAGAGCCCGGAGAGGACGTTTTTGCCTTGAAATGTGGGTTGGATGCATGCTGGATTATTCTTGTGACATTCAAACACTGCTGTGAGATCTTTCTTTGTTGTTCTGAATTTATTTCTGTGTAAAGAATGATCTTACTATTCTCTGTGTAATGATGTTTCTCCTGGATGAGTAATAAAATGCTTTTATGTGGATTAAAGCTATCTTTAATATCTTTAACCTTCTGCTGAAAATGTTTCTTTATGATTTAAATGGCTATCCATGCAATATTTAGATATTTCTTTCAGCACATTACTCATATTTACATTTTGCTCCTTGCAAGGATAGATTAGATTTATTTCAGTTTTAGACATAGATCTATTTCAAGTTCTGCATTTAGATTAAATTAGCTTAGGTCACTTGCATATCATCTTTAAAATAAAATACATAAACGGTGGATTGGGCTGTAACCGGTAGAAAGAATAGAAAACTTTAAATCTTACGGTAGCCAGAACCGTTAACCGGACGGATTCCCCATACGAAACGGTGGACAATCTAATTGGGATAGTTTACCGGGGAGAATCCCTTTCTGCTTGATGCTGCGATCTTCAGGGCATCAACACGCCATCTATCTTGAATAGAAACCAGTGAAGAATCTATGGGCATAGATGAAAAATTAATGGATGCCCAATTATTACAAGAAGGTCAACCTCCAGAAGGAACATCTGAAAAGAAAAATAAAATCTTATCCATGAAAGCAACACCATATACTCTAATCAATGGGCTCCTTTATAAATTAGGATAGGATGATATACTTTGTCTATGTGTCCTCGACCACAAGAAGTATACTATTATCGGTGAAGCATATTCGGGACAAACAATAGGGCATTTTCAAGATGATATGATTGTCAAGAAGATACTACATTATGGGTATTGGTGGATGACATTAAATAAAGATTACAAAACTTATATTAGTAAATGTGATAAATGTTAGTGAATGGGTTGAGCTCTGAGATGAAACAAAATGCCGCTAATATTTGTGAACCCAAGTTTAAAATTTGAGATCTGGGCTATCGACTTAATTGGACCATTCCTGATACTTGGTTGATGGATAGGTGCATGATATATAATCACTGTATTAGGATATGTTACTAAATGGGCTAAATCATAATTGGTTGAAGCATGCACAAGTTAAATTGCAACAAAGTTTATTTATAAAAACATTGTCACAAGATTTGGATGTCCCTTCACATTAATCAACAACAATTGAACCCATTTTAGCAATAAGATTATAGCTGTATTGCTTTAATAATTTATGATCAACCATCACAAGAGCTCGACATATTACCCCCAGTTGAACGACTCAATTGAAGCATTCAATAAAACACTTACTAAGGGATTAACTAAAATTTGGAATATCGACAAGGACGACCGAGATGACAAAATCCTTGCTATATTATGGGAAATTAGAACATCATATAAAATATTGAATGGACAAACAAAACATCGTATAAAATATCGAATGGACAAACACCATTCAAACTAGTCTATGGACAGGAAGAAGTCATACCACTGCACTTTAAACAATAAGCACCTATAATTGCACAAGTATTACGTTTGGATGTTGTACATGCTACACCACAGTGAGTATTTGAGTTGTAGAAACTGGAAGAGCGAAGACTAGTCGCTATTAACCATCAAGAAGTTCATAAACAACATCATAAATCTTGGCATGACATAAATATAAGGAATAAAGATATATCAGTTGGCGATTTAGTACTACTATATGATATCAAAATAAAAGGAAAAGCGAAGAGGATCGGAAATGCATGGATGGGTCCTTACATAGTTGAAGAACAAAACCATAATTGATTCGTTCGACTAAAAATGCTTCAGGGTAGAATCTTCACAAAAGTCCTCAATGGAGTTTGACTAAAAAGATACAGAATATGAAGAGGTACCTCACTGACTAGTGGTCGTATCACCACTAATTGACCATCATGCCTCCAGGTTTATGTTTCATTAATTAAAATAAGTAACTAATTCATTTAAAAACAATTATATAACTAACCTAACATAGACCACATATAAAAGGGGAAATAAGACATGTGTTAAATTTTGAGCATTAATTCACAATACTCTAGGATCTTCATTGAGAGAATAACATATACAATATATCAATGCATAACCATCACAATAAGCATGACAAGCATCACAAGAATCAAAAGCATGAGAGACAAGAGACACAGAGTTTCCGTGGGGAAAACCCTAAGGTGAAAAACCCCACAACTTCCTCAGAGATAGAGAGAGCAATGGCTCAACCAAAGTACAACCAAAATACACTTGAGATAGTCTCCTAGAAGCAGATGATCCTCCTCCTCACTAGTGCGCCACTTTCTGAGTGAGAGAGATATGACTTTCCGAATGATCTAAATAGAGATCTCCTGATCTCTATTTATACTAACTTGTTTTCCCAGTGAGCTTATGGGGCCGACTTGTCTAGCTAGGTACATCCACAATATAATATATATTTCAGGGCCGACCCCACAGATGGTGGTCTAATAAACCATCGGCAAGTACACACACTTGTGACACTTGTCAATCCACATGACGACACTTCCTTATAGAGGAATAACACATCTCTAATAAGGGTACAATAAATATATATGAAATACATAGATGAAATACATTCCTAAGTTACATATACATCAACACTCCCTCTTAACTAGGAAGGTATTTCTCGACACAGATCTGCTAGACAAGTCTTCTTCTCGGGATCATCGTCATCATCATCGTCACTGCTGCTGCTATCTCAACCAATATCTGACTCTACTCGTCATAGGAAGTTCTACAGAGCCATTCCTTTTTCATACTGGATGTAGGCCCACCACCTGCAGGTCTTCATCATCACTGGCCATACTGTGGAAATCTCAGGACTTATTACGTGCGTCACAAAACCTTAAAAGAGTCTCTTGACTAGCAAGAACCCTAAAGAGCATCTGAGGCCTTTTTCATCCTATCCAGATCTCCAGGACTTATTACATGTGACCCCACCACAAAACCTCGAAAGAGAATCCCAGGTTTGATTACGAGCACAAGGCTCAACCTATCGGATCTCCCATGGCACAAATCACATGTGGTCACCACAAAACCTCGAAAGAGCATCCCAGGACTGATTACGAGCACAAGGCTCAACCTATCGGATCTCCCAGGGCACAAATTACATGTGGTCATGGAAAAACCTCGAAAGAGCATCCCAGGACTGATTACGAGCAAACGGCTCAACCTATCGAATCTCCCAGGGCACAAATTACATGCCATAGGACAAAACCTCAAAAGAGCATCTTCCAGATATCCCAGGGCACAAATTACATGCCATAGGAAAAACCTCGAAAGACTATCTGCAGATATCCCAGGGCACAAATTACATGCTTATCTGCAGAACCTGTTCCACGGCCACAGAGTATCAACCTGACACTCACCATACATCATCCTGATGTACACATTATCATCCTGATCATCATCACTGCAACATCTTGCTGCATGTCATCTGGAGCAACATCCTTAAGCTCGTCATCCATGATCATCCTGATCATACAATGCATCTACCTGATGCATACCAAGTATCTACCTAATACATATCATCATACATGATCCACCTGATCACACAGTGTATCCACCTGATACAAATATAAATACATGATACATATCAACATACATGATCTACCTGATCATACAATGTATCCACCTGATACATATACAGATACATGGTTCAAGCATCCAACATGATGCTTATACAAAATACATACACATGATCCAACCGATCATATCCAGCATCCAACATGATGCGTACATAGATATAAATGATCTAACTGATCATATCCAGCATCCAACATGATGCGTACATACATATACATATAAATGATCCAACTGATCATATCCAGCATCCAACATGATGCATACATACATACATATAAAAATGATCCAACTGATCATACAAAGCAGAAACCAGAACATCATCCTGATGCTCATCATACAGCGCTTACATCCACAGCCATGTGAAGGATCCTCCTTCCAACATGCTTGGAATGGCTTCAGCAAATGTGTCCATCACTTCTTCCTCAAAGTGTCATCAATCCAAAGAACACCAAGCCTCTCTCTGAAGTACTCGAACTTCACCCTGGCTAGTGGCTTCGTCAGCACATCTGCAATTTACTCATCCGTCGCAACATACAGGAGCTTCACAGCTCCTCTCTGCACCATATCCCTGATATAGTGATATTTGATCTCTATGTGTTTCGACCTGTCATGAAACACTGGGTTCTCGGACAGCTTCACACAACTCTGGTTATCACAGAAGATACCAGTAGCATCCAACGGGAGATCAAATAATTCAGATAGTAGCTTCCGTAGCCATACTACCTCACAACTAGCTGAACAGGCTGCAACATACTCTGCCTCAGCTGTACTCAGTGCTACATAGGAATGCTTCCTGCTAAACCAAGATATCACACCTGATCCCATATTGAAGCAGCACCCAGATGTGATCTTCCTATCTGCAGCACTGCCATCCCAATCTGAATCAACATAACCCTACAGGTTAAACTTTTGATTCGCCTCATACTTGAGCCCATAATCCACTGTACCCTTCAGGTACCTCAGAGCATGCTTTACAGCAACCAGATGAACACTCCTCGGATCTATCAGGAACTGACTCAATGTGTTCACCGTAAAGCAAATATCTGGTCTCGTGTTCGTCAGGTACATCAAGGACCCAATCATCTGATGATACATAGAGACATCAACCAGCTCAGATGAAGCATCACATAGAAGCTTCAGATTCGATGCCATAGGTGTGGCCATGGCCTTGCAATCCATCATCCCGAATCTCTTCAGGATATCTATTGTGTACTTCCCTTAACCAAGGAAGATCCCACCTGCACTCTGCCACACCTCCATACCTAGGAAATAATGCATCATTCCCAAATCTTTCATATCGAACTTGGCATCAAGCTTTCTCTTAGTATTTGCAATCAATCTATCATCTCCTGTTACAAATAAGTCATCCACATACAGGAGTAGAATCACAGGATTCCCTTCCTCAACCTTGTAATAAAGGTTGGAATCCGCTTTACTCTTGGTAAAGCCCAAACTAGATAGGAAACTGTCCATCCTACCATACCAAGTTCTGGGAGATTGTTTCAAGCCATACAAGGATTTCTTCAATCTGTACACATATGACACTCTATCATGTATTTCGAAACCGAGTGGCTGCTCCACATATACTTCCTCTTCAACTACACCATTCAAGAAAGCAGTCTTGACATCCATCTGGTGTATTTTCCATTTCATCGCTGCAGCCAGGGAAAGTATTGTCCTGATGGAAGTATACCTGGCTACAGGTGCAAAAGTTTCTTCATAATCTATTCCCTCTTTCTGAGAGAAGCCACGAGCTACAAATCTTGCTTTGTATTTCTCTACACTGCCATCTGCAACATGCTTGATTTTGTAGATCCATTTAGAAGTCACAACAGACTTCTCTTTAGGTCTTGGTACAACATCCCAAACATCATTCTTCATTATTGATTGGTATTCCTCAACCATGGCATCCTTCCATTCTTTCTTTTCCGCTGCTTCTTCATAACTGAAAGGCTCTTTGTTCATAATGTCACAGAGTAAAGCAACATAGCTGGTATGTGATCTGGTTCTCTTCTTTGCTCTGTGTTCTTCTTCTGGAATGCCAAATCTTTCTGCATCTTGAATGAGCTCTCTAGCCCATGCAGGTTTCCTCTTGTGAGAGTTATCCTCACGGGGTGGATCTACAGGTTCTTGCGGATCTTCAAACTCACGAACAACTTCTGGAACTGCTTCAGTCATGGTAGTGTCTTGAAATCTAGTTTCCTTAGGTTCTTCATAAACTTCGATAGGTGCCTTCCTTGATTTGATGAATGCTGAGTTTTCATCAAATGTTACATCCCTGCTGACGTCAATCTTCTTGAACCCTGGAAAGTATATTCTGTAAGCCTTCGAGCTTTCACTGTAACCCACAAAGATACCCTTCTTTCCTGAAGGATCTATTTTAGTCCTCTTTTCCTTTGGGACATGAGTGTATACTGGACAACCAAATATTCTGAGATGGTTGACTTCAAGTTTCTTACCAGAAAAGACCTCTTTTGGTGTCTTGTTGTCCAATATCTTGTGGGGTGTTCTGTTCTGCACATATACAACTGTTCTAGCTGCTTCTGCCCATAGATGCATAGGTAGATCCTGGTCATGCAGCATTGCCCTTGCTACTTCCATGATTGTTCTGTTCTTCCTTTCTGCAACTCCATTCTATTGAGGATTATAAGGAGCAGTCAACTCCCTCTTAATCCCTGAATCACTACAAAGCTTCTTGAAGTCACCTGAGGTGAATTCTCCACCATTGTCGGATCTGAATGTTTTGATCTTCTTGTCAGTTTGATTCTCCATCAAGGTTTTGAATTCCTTGAATTTATCAAACACCTCATCTTTGTTCTTCAAGAAGTATACCCAAGTCTTCCTGGAGAAGTCATCAATAAATAAGACATAGTAAGCATACCCACTAAGAGAACTGGATGACATAGGACCACATACATCTGAGTGGATGATTTCCAGGATGTCTTTTGCCTTGCTTTCACTGCTTGGGAAAGCCTTCTTAATGTTCTTACCTTTTGCACATCCTTTACAAACACCTTCATGTTTGGTCTTGATTTCAGGAAGACCCTCTACAGCCTTGCTTGCAATTGGAAGTGCCCTATAGTGCATATGAGCAAGTCTTCTATGCCAAAGTTCACTTGGATCCATGGATTCATGTACCATGGCATGTTCAGGTTGTCCCTTCAATTTATACAAACCTCCCTCTTGCTCTCCAATCACTACTGCATCATCTATGTTCTTTCCCTTTGGCCACATTAGGACTTGGCCATCCACAAATGCAACCCTCATACCTTTTGCATCCAATGCAGAGATGGAGAGTAAGTTCTTCTTGATCCCAGGTACATAAAGGACTTCTTTCATCTTCAAAGATTTTCCAGAATCTAGGTTGTAGGAGGCTTCACCACTTCCTTTGATTGGGTATTGATAATCATCCCCAAGTTTCACCTTATGGGGTGATTCATGTTCAGATAGATTCACAAAAGATTCCTTAAACCCAGTCATGTGTTTGGAAGCCCCACTGTCAATCAACCAATCATTACAACCATGGGAGATAGTACCCGTGAGAGTAGAAATTAGAACATATTCTTCTTCACTTGATGAGTCATCATCACTATCACTTTCTGCCCTAGCCTTCTTCTTTGGGGGTTCATCATCTTCGGCAGCATGAGCATGATATCTTATTTTGTTATTCTTCCTCTTATTATTGAAGTTTTTGTTGTTGTCTTTCTTCTTCTTGGGACAATCTGAAGCAAAGTGTCTATTCTCATTGCAATTGAAGCATCTGAGATCTTTCTTATCTTTATGATAATGGTGGTGTGAGAATCTCCTATTATGAGATGACTCCTTCTTGGACTTTCCTTTCCTGGCATGTGCTGTGAGAGCTTGATATTCATTTCCCATCTTTTCTTCTCGGGCCACAAGCCTAGCTTCTTCTTGAGAGCATTCTTCCCGTAATCTGTTGAACGACATCAACTTCTTCCTTACACAAATTCCTTGAATAAAGGAATCCCATGACCTGGGTAGGCCATTTAGAGTGGTCATCACCACTTCACAATTCTCCACCATTTCATCCATTGCTTCTAGTTGTTCCTTGATCTCGGAGACCCTCGAAAAATAAGATTGAATGGTTTCTCCATTCTGAAACTTTACTCCTTTAAATTGGTTCCGCAAGGTCATCTTCCGATTTATGTTCTTCCCTTCAAATAGCTTGGTCAAAGAGTCAAACATCTCCTTGGGTGTCTTTAGAGAAGACACATGGGGTATGAGATGGTCTTTGATAGAATCAGCAATGATTCTCTTTGCCTTGACCAAGTTTTTCTTATGCAATACCTTAGCCTCTTCATCCTCTGGGATAGGGATGTCTTCTTTTACATATGAGTCCAACTCATTCTCTTCTAGGATTAACCCAATCCTATACTTCCAAGCTCGGAAGTTATCAGCTCCTTCAAGCTTATACTCAAGCTTGATGTAGTGAGACATCTTAAAGAGTACTTCAAATGGAAATAGAAAAGATTTAGGTCTTACCACTTGAAATGTTGAAAACTGGATCTGGTCCCGGATTAGGGTTTGTCGAAAAAAACCCTAAAAATGAAAAATGTGAATTTCAATTTTCTGAAAGGATAGAAAGATGCGCCTTGATGAGCTGATTAGCCTGGTGTATTCAGAATTTGAGATCAGCAAATCTTTACCCTTCATATTTACCTTTTTGTCCTCCCGGGTTCAGTGGGGAGAGCCCTGAATTAGGGTTTGAGTTTCCCGGAGATCTACCCAGCCAAAAATCTCGATTCAAAGCTCTAAACTTCGATTTTTGCAAGGAGCTTCCAGCTATGTCTTCAGATTTTAGAAATTCCTATTTTTGTGGAAACCCTAATTTTTAGGGCCAAATCTGAAAATGCTCAGAATTGAATTCTGATTGGATAGATAGATTCTCCTTGATGAGTAGAGTCAATCTAATATACTGCTTTTCCAAAATCTATGGAGAGAAACCCAATAAACAAGAAACTCAAGTTTCTATCACTGCAAAATGTCTTCTTCTCAGGTTAGCTCTGATACCATGTTAAATTTTGAGCATTAATTCACAATACTCTAGGATCTTCACTGAGAGAATAACATATACAATATATCAATGCATAACAATCACAATAAGCATGGCAAGCATCACAAGAATCAAAAGCATGAGAGATAAGAGACACAGAGTTTCCGTGGGGAAAACCCTAAGGTAAAAAACCCCACAACTTCCTCAGAGATAGAGAGAGCAATGGCTCAACCAAAGTACAACCAAAATACACTTGAGATAGTCTCCTAGAAGCAGATGATCCTCCTCCTCACTAGTGTGCCACTTTCTGAGTGAGAGAGATATGACTTTCCGAATGATCTAAATAGAGATCTCCTGATCTCTATTTATACTAACTTGTTTTCCCAGTGAGCTTATGGGGCCGACTTGTCTAGCTAGGTACATCCACAATATAATATATATTTCAGGGCCGACCCCACACATGGTGGTCTAATAACCCATCGGCAAGTACACACACTTGCGACACTTGTCAATCCACATGACGACACTTCCTTATAGAGGAATAACACATCTCTAATAAGGGTACAATAAATATATATGAAATACATAGATGAAATACATTCCGAAGTTACATATACATCAACAACATGGACCTTGGAAAATAAGAAGCACTTCAACACACATGACAATTGACTGGGCAACAGAGGAAGAGCGAAAAAGCGCAAGCATGCAGCAGTCGAGAAGTACCATACCTTAAACTAGCACCAACAGGAAGAAAAAATAAGGCGAGAAGGGGATGACTGATCCATCTGATAGAAAAGATGAAACCATACCGACGAAGACAACCCCATGCTGACTGAGGAATGACGAGACAAGTCAGGAAGCGAAGCATGGACAAGACCTTCTTTGGGACTGTTGACCATCAAGTGAAATGACTGGAACATGAACAAAAACTCCAACACAAGTTTCATAAAATGTGTGAAGTAGTTGTCCCACACCAAGATCACAATTAATGCACTCACCTATCCACAATAAAATCTCATCGATTTCCATGCCTATAAATACCCAGTACTAGAATATTGTTGGCAAAGCTTATGTTATGAACAAGAGCAAGTGCACTATATCTCGAAAATCACAAAATTCAAGTCATATTTCTTAACTCTCGAATAAAAACAACCAACAATGGTTCCCAAGAAATCCACAACATCAATTGAGACAAAAGCAATCGAGGAAAAGACAAGCGCACAAGAAGAAGAACCAATGATGACACCCCCCCCAAACCCTGTTGAAAAGAATTAATAAATCCATAACTAAGGAGCAAAACTGGGGAACACAATACGCAGAATTGAAATATTGGGGAATCGGGGAAAACAAATAGATTGGCGAAGCTAATAAACTTGCCCTAGCCAAAATTTGGCATTATTTGAACGCACCATTGCTAGCCAACCATGGAAATCTAAAAGACTTGATAGAAAAATTCATATTAATTCAATACCACAACTAAAAATTATGTTTATATGTCACGTCCCCATTTTGACCCCCTTTGCATTAGATCGTAAATGATGTAAATATTGTAACTTAATCATGGTGAGGAGCTCAAGGCCAAGGCCCCGCCATTGATTTGTCGCTTTATGTATCGGCAATTAGAATAGATGCATATGGTTCTTGTGCTAGCTGTGCACAATGTAAAAATCAGACATCATGTAAATATGACATTTCAATAAAAACCCACAACCAGCTACGCAATGCAACAAAGAGATGGGGCATGATCTTTACAAGGAATAGGGAGGGAAAAATAGCCAAACCCTTGAGCCATGGTGTTAAGCCATTTCATTGAGGAAACCCATGAACTCTCAACTACCCATTTGGTCTCATGCACCCAATCATTTAATTTTCCCAATAAATTGGTTAAAGCAGTAAATGCCTTGGAAATGATGAAGTATGGGCAAGCCATTTTCGTGCATGGGCAAGCCATCAACCTGGAAATTCGTGTTTTTGCTTGTTGGGCAAGAAAACACCCAGGAAATGGTGCCCAAAGCCATGGGGAAAAGAAAGTCTTGACTCACTCACGCAGTTGGAGTTAGCTGGGCCTTTCCCTGCACGTTTTTCGTCCAAATCCTGCATTTCTCCATGCCTGGGAGTTCGTTTTTGCATATGCAGTAGCCTGGGAGAGGAGAGCCACGATTTGGGGACTGTATGGAGGTCGTTTTTGCTCCCGAATGTCCAAGGACGTTTTTCTAAAAACGGATTGGCTTCCCAGGGTTGTTTCCCATCTTCCCATTTCGTTTTTGTGTGTTCCCACATTTTTCTGATTGAGTTGAAACCCCATCTCATGCATCCCACTGTGGAAATCGTTTTCCTCATGCCCAGTAATTGTGGTTTTGTTGTTCAGTGCATCCCGTTTTAGATTGGAACCTGTGAGCAGGAGCTTCAAGAGTGGAAGAGGACAGATTTGGCTTGATGAGCCCAATGGTGTACCCATAGCTCCATGGTTGAGCCACTAGCCTAGTAACTCACCTCTGCCCACCTCTTAGCAGCCTGAGAAACCCAACTGCTAGTTGGCTTGGCTGATTCTGGCATATCTTTGGCTATGTGAGAGCCTGTTTCCCCTTTTCCTTGTGGAAATCGTGCCCAGCTCGGGGGTGGCAGTGGTGCTGAGAGATTAAGGAGCACACTGGCCTACGGTTGGGTGGAACGTTGCAGAAGCGTAGCTGGTTGCTTGGGATTAATTCTGTATAAGATAAGTATTCTCTTGTGTGTGTGTAAATTTGCAATTGTTCCTTTGATAAATATTGGAATGTGTGTGGATGTGTTAAATGATTTTAATTCCGCTGTGTTCTCAAGTGTTTACAAATCGGATGTGTTCATCTCCTTCTTAAATTGAATGATAAATTTCTAAGTGTGGGGCTAGATGCCCGGTTTAACCTCACGATCCTCTCCATCTAGCTGGTTGGATGGGAGGGGACGTGACATTATATGATCCCATCGAGATAAGGGATTCCCTAATTACCCATGTTACTATCTTTCCAAACAAAAGAGTGCCAGTCCCCATAGAGGCAAAGCCTCTAGAGCTAGTTAAAGAATTTACAGGAACACCAAAAGGTAAGAACTCCAAAGGATTGATAATCAACAAAGTGAGTTATGCAACCATCAAATTGATAACAATGATAATTTCACTGTGCCTAACAAGTTATGGTCATTCATCCAACCTAAATCTAGAAATGTTAGAAGCACTGAAGGCTATTGCTCTTGACACCAAAATTTTCAACTCGAGTGAACACTTGGATGCAATAGTTCGAACCAATTGTGAAAAATGCCAAGTAACTAACCAGGAAATCCGATTTCCATTGCTACTCATTTGGATAGAAATGACAAAGATTACTCCAGTCAGTGACCAAAATTCACCAACACAAAATCACCACTCATGAGCAGCTCCATAATTTGTGCACCTATGGGATCACCAATGGGTCTAGAAAAAGTTAAGTCGATATTGGAACATTGGTTCTAGTTAATAAATACCAAGTGTGACTGATGGATATTGCATCAGTACATCTATCATAGCTTACCCTAGTCGGCACATGTCCAGCTTAACCTTAACCATACCGAGGTATGGCATTTACAAGGAGTAGGAGGATTTTCACGACAACTCGACTATTATCCAAATTGTTCGCTGATATTTCCAAACAATCGAATACCGTGATGTCCGTACCAACTCTAGCTTATTCCACCCAATTAGAGTTGATACAACCCCTTCTCGACAATGAGGTAGAAGAGCAGTATGAAACTTCATTATACATCACCACATTCAACCTAGATGACGAACATGAATATAATACTTTAGCAATTATTTTGTCATCTAGCCAAAGGAAAGAACCAATTGCTAAGTCGATCGAAGAAATTACCAAAGATGATGAAGAAGAACCCCTAATCAAAGAAATATTTGATAAAGACTTCAATGAGCCACATCTAAAGGAGAAGCTTGACCATGTCATCGAGCAAATACTTACATTTCAAGAAAATATTAAAGGTAAATCCATCCGACAATGGTCTAAAAAGAGAAAGCAATTGTTTTCAGCCACAACTGAGGAATATTTAGTAGGTTTGTGGAAGCAGGCTAGGTCTGTTAGATTGAAGCATCTAGAAATAAAGTGACCTCTAAGTTGCAGATCCATAAAAACTTCAGCGAGCATATAAGACCAACAGTGTTGGCAGTTTCAAGAGTAGCTATTGTAGCCATGCCTCCCCCTCCGAAAAATTAAAGTTAACAACAATATCTCATGCAGAGGACCCTCTAGAACATTCGAACGAATCCTTTCCCCCTTCTCGGACACACCTAGAAGAAGAAAAAACCATGAATTTAGCTCCCAAAAGCATATCCTTAACCCCCGAAGTTACCCAGCTCCTTAGTACTTCATCTAGTATGCTACCCAAATAAAGTAAATTAACTACCATTTTTCTATAACTTGAATAAAAAAATGCACTAGAACAATTAGCCATTCTACCTATTCCTCCACTACCAACTTCCAAATCCCCAGAGCAAACACTTAAGATTCCCTCCATTAAATCCCTTATAAAAATTTCACCCCCTTCGTCTCCCCTTATATCGTCAACAATTCCATCCACCATTTTGACTACTATTACGACCATCATTACAACCCCATTTCTGATAAGTTCAATTTCGTGGCATACCACAATCGAAACATCCATTCGCTCGACTAACCCACTTCTTACACCGTCGACTCCTCCATCGACCAATTCTATATCAACTTCACCGACCACCACAGTCCTAACCATGTCATCGACCCCCCTCTCGACTATCAGTACAACCTCTATCCTAGTCATCATTCCCATGACTAGTACCATCCATATACATGTGTCTCTACCCATTGCGACTACTACAACATCGACTTTAGTCACAGCGATTCCAACCTTTAGTACATCAGATGCTCAACAAACAAATCCGACTAGTGGAGAAAGCTAACAAAAAATTTTGATGAAAGAAAGAAAAAGCAATAAAAAAAATCCCAAATCCGATATCAACATTTCACTACCAGTAGGCAACTGGTTCTACATCAACAACATACACTTTTATATCGGCCAAAGCATCAGATCAAGAGCTAGATGAATTCATTAAAGTTGTCAATAAGGAGCAATAAAAGATGGTTTGATGTCAATAAAAAGATCAGATCCATGAATATGGATTAGGATGACACTTAAGAGGCTTATTCATCATAAGTTGAGCAAATTATCGAACCGATAGAAGGTCCCATCGCTAAAGAACACTTAATAAAATCCAAATCCTACTTGGGTCTATATTAACCTATTTTCAACAAGTACTTGGCCAACATAATCAACATCAATAGTATGAAAATAATCTACTGATGGCTGGAATGTAAAATTAGTCACAGCAGATCTAATGAACAAGTAAATCAATCACAACAGATGAACATAGAAAATATGGTGTAAAACTGTGCAAAAACATGCATCAATGCTCAATATCCCAATAAGGGTGAATAATTACAATACAATCATCTGACAATGAGTGAGCAATTTGAATTGACTAAGAAGGTCATTCAAATTACTGAATAGTGTAGCTTGGCTCCAACTAGGAGTCCTCATCATCAATCAATGGTGGTCATCAATGCACAAGAACCAGTCATCCAGGTGTCAATCTGAGTCTAACTGATTGTAACTAGTGTAACTGAAGTGTGTAGCACTGATATAGGGAAGGAGATTCAGTGGAGGGCTCATGGGAGGCTTAACTGAAGTCAGAACAAGTCATCTAGTCAATCTGGAGGTCCAACGGAATGAAACAGTCAGTCGGGAGTGAAACTAGCCTCAAATCAGGGAGAATCGGAGCTAACTGAGTGTAAACTGAGGTGGTAGGTGAAGAAGTGCACCCTTCTCTAGCATTAGGTGAGAAGTGGGCGCCTTCATGACTAGGAGGGCTAAAATTATGATGTAAGAAGCTCCCAGGTGCTAGAATTAAGTGGATAAGGTGTTGGAGGCATCAACCTGGTGACTGGGATGCATGCAAACCCTAGAATTTGCATGCAAACCCTAATTGCATGCAAGGTCCTGAAAATGATGATGTGGATATCCGAACACCCCCCCTCAAGCTAGACTATGATGTGCAAAAAATAATGTGGGGCCCTAGTTACTAAGACCAAAGGTCACCCCAATACAATAATCCAAAAAATGTTGAAAATAAACTAAGTGAGGAAAGAGGGAAAACCCAGTGGGAAGAAAGCCCCCCCTCAAGCTAAAACATAATAATGGATCAATCTGTCTCCACCATGATGGAAATCACCCCCAACAGTGAACGGAGGTAAGATAACTTCTTCTCAGTGAAGCTCTTGGTGAAGATGTCTGCAATTTGCTCATCGGTAGGGCAATATTGCAGAATCATGGTGCGATCATGCACCAACTCTCGAATGTAGTGCATATGAATCTCAATGTATTTGGTCCTCTGCCGCTGAACTGGATATGTGGAGATCTTGATAGCACTTTGATTGTCACAAAATAGGACAGTCTAAGTAGTGCCACCAAAACCAAACTCGAAAAGAATACCCTGCAACCAAACTGCCTGAATGCAGGCATTGACTACCCCTCAATACTCTGCCTCTGCTGAAGAAAGTGCAATGGCTGCCTGCTTTTTTCTTGACCATAAAATAGGCCCATGTCCAATCATGAAAACATATCCAGAAAAGGACTTCCGATCTATGCTATCACCTACCCAATCTGAATCAGCAAAACCAATGAAATCTAGCTCAGAATCTGCAGCATAACGTATGCCAAAATGTTTCGTACCTTGCACATACTGCAAGATCTACTTGGTTTCCCGCCAATGAAGCTCATGGGGCTGCTGCATATACCTTGATGCGGCACTCACGGCATAAGATATATCAGGCCTAGAGTGTGTCAAGTATAGTAGTGAACCAATCAACTATCGATACATAGTGCAATCTACAAGCGGTGTAGAATTTCCCTCCTCAAGACTAATTCCTGAGAGGGAATGGGGCTGCCTTACATTCAGCCATATTAAACTTCAATAATAGGTTGGAAGCATACTTTTGCTGAGATATAGTGTTCCCATCAAAATTTTGAGCTATCTCCAAGCCCAAAAAGTGACTCAGCAAGCCCAAATCGCTCATGTCAAAAGTTAGATTTAAGGCAGTTTTTAGCTTGTTTATTGAAGTAAGAGTGCTACCAATAATGAGAAGATCATCAACATAAAGTACAATAACCAAAAAATTACCTTTAACTTGTTGTAGGTTCACATTCGGATCAGATTTGCATCTTTTGAAATTCTGAGAAAGAAGGAAGGAGTCCATCTTTGCATACCAAGCTCTTGGGGCCTGTTTTAACCCATACAAAGATTTCTTCAATCTGCAAACTAATGATGGATCTGATGTGTAGCATTTTGTCTGCTGCATATATACCTCTTCAGCGATATCTCCATGTAGAAAAGCACTCTTCACATCCATGTGGTGCACTTCCCAGTGCTTGGATGCGGAAATTGCCAAAACAAGGCGGATGGAATCCATCTTTGCAACCGGTGCAAAAGTATCAGTGTAGTCCACTCCTTGGACTTGGGAGAAACCTTTTTCCACCAAACTTACTTTTTATTTGCTGATAGAGCCATCAGCAACAACTTTCATGCGGTAGACCCATTTACATTTGACTAATTTTCTTCTAGGTGGAAGAGAAACTAGCTCCCATGTATTATTCTTTTGAAGAGAACTGTACTCTTCATCCATGGCACTTTGCCATCTCGGATATCGGTGGGCATGATAGTATGTTGTGGGATCTGAACCAGTAATCAAATAACAAATATCAGGAAGTAATGGATTAGAAATAGAAATATAGATACCTACTCTTTGAAAGTCTACTCTTGTTCGTCTTGGATCAGCAGGATTTCCAATGTTCGAACCAGCAGATTGAAGAGTGTTTTGGGCCCACTTTGGTAACTGAGGAGGATCATAATGGTCAGATTCCAAACTTGAAATGTCATGATCATCATGTGCTTCTAAAATATCAGAAATTTCAAAACCAATACTTTCATTATCGCTGCTCGAATCTTCTTCTGGTGAAGGCAGTGAAACGGCAGTTTGTTCCTCGACTAGTTGCAATTCTTGAAGCGGTTCTTCAAATTGCACACTGCGCTCTATGAATATCTTTTTGGATCTGATATCCATGAGTTTATATGCCTTTGATTCTTCCCCATATCATATCAGTATGCACTCAATACTTTGTGGATCCAAAGCTCATCTCTTCTTGGAAGGAATTCTAGCCCATGCAGTAGAGCCAAAAACTCTCAAATTTGACACATCTGGTTTGTGACCAAAGAATGCTTTGAAAGGAGTCATACCTTTCACGATTGAATGTGGAACTCGGTTCTGAATATATGCAGCAACATTAATTGATTCAACCCAAATATTTGCACCCAAACCTTTTGATTCAATCATGCAAGTAGCCATCTCTTTCAGTGATCGATTTTTCCTTTCCGCTACACCGTTCTGCCGGGGTGTGTAGGGAACTGTATGTTGGATCTGAATTCCGCTTTCGACACAAAGTTGCAGCAACTCGGCCTTGATATATTCTCCACCATTATCAGATCTAAGAGCTTTGATCTTGCTCTCAGTGGTGGTCTCAACAGAAGCCTTAAAATCCTTGAATTTTCCAAGCACTTCTGACTTGTTTTTGAGAAAAAATACCCATGTAAAGCGGGAAAAATCATCAATAAATGTCAAAACATACCTTGATCCATTTAATTAAATATTGGGAATCGGACCACTGATATCAAAATGTGTCAGCCCCAAAACTGTAGAAGCTCTGCTAGCTTTGCCACGGTCGAACCTGTGCTCGGGGTGCTTCCCAATAATACAACCGGTGCATATTCCCTTCGAGGAATGGAGTTGTGGAAGACCATCTACCATGGATTTGTTTGATAACAGCAAAAAATACTTATAATTAAGATGTCCAAATATTTCATGCCAAATCCTACTAACCTCATTACTATGTGTGCGAAGAGCAGTGGGCTTTGCAAGCAGAATAAAGTGTGAAAACTCATAACATTTTGCAGTGTGGTTCGCCTTTCCGACTGCAATAAGTCTTCCACTTTTGATATCATAAATTTCAACTGTATTAGGGATGAATGTAATTTGCTTCAGTTCACCAGTGTGTGTCATTTGATACACAGAAATAAGATTTGAAGCCAAGGAAGGCACATAATGAACATTCTGAAAGCTTCCATGATCTACATGGATTGTACCTTTGCCCTTTGAAGAAATTTTTGAGTCATTTACCAAATGGATGGGGATGGAGCTGTTTGGATCGAATGAAGAAAAAGAATCAATATTTGCAGCCATATGATTCGATGCACCCGAATCTATCAAGAGAGTAGTGGGCTTCGAAACAGTTGCCATTAGTGCTTGTCCTCTTTCATGATCATCATTCCTATCCTTCTTCCTTGCACCGTCAGGAAGAGTTATGTTATTCTTTTCCAAAAGGAGGGCCATTTGATCTATAGTCTTCTTCATGCATGAACTTTCAGGATGAAATCCACAGTTGCAATAAGTACATTTAGATTTTTCCTTACCCTCTTTACCCTTTTGCTTGAACTTCGAACTGGATGGTGCATCCGTCTGCTTGCCTTTCTCTCTTTGCTTGTGAGGTTCGAATTTGGGCTTCTCTTTCTTTTGCTTTCCTTTACCATTCGAATTCTTGTGTCCTTGAACAAATAGGGCTGAATCTTTGGAGTTTATCGACCCCATTTGAAATAACTTATCATGCTCTTTTGTGACGGACTCAATGAAGGCATTCAAGGTAGGCATCTTCCAATTCGGGGTAGTTAGCCGACCGGAATTGAAAGTAGAGACATATACCGAATAGTCTTTACCAAGCTTGGTGAGAATAGAGAGGATCAATTGCTTATCCTCTTTGATAAATCCACTGTTCTTCAACTACAATGTCAAGTGCTTGAATTTTGTGAAAAACTCATTGATGGTCTCTAAATTCTCAGGACTAAGAGCAATCAATTCATTCTCTAATTGAAAATCCCTAAGCTCGTCCTGCTTGCCAAAAAGAGTTTCAAGTTTCTCCCATATTACTTTTGGAGTCTTCAATCCACTGAGATGGAAGTGAAGATCTTTGGAAATATAAAGGCAAAGAAGACCATAAGCTTCATCAAGCTTGTTGTAGTGTTTTGTTCTTTCTGACAATGTGCTTGGCTCCAATTCGAGGCCAATTGTGACTCTATAGTATCCTTTTGAATGTAACATGATCTCCATATCTTCTTTCCAATCAAAATAGTTGAAGGGAGTGAGGATAGGATTTGAATAAGAGTATTCCATTGCTAGGAGCGAGTGCACTTTGATGTAGAAAGACTTGCCAAAGTAAGGTAGCGAATGTAATTGAAGGAGACAATAACCTGCAAATCACACTCAATACAAGAACAGTGAGGTCGAACAATCCACCCTTTTAGAGTTGCATCACACCTAGGATTGGAGATCAAGCAATGTTGAATGGGTCCAATGTATCAAATCCAGGATTTATGTGGAAACTCAAGCTTCTGGAGTGGTATTGGAAGTATTTTTAAGTTTTGCATGCACAGGAGCGAATGCTCTTGAGATCTTTCATGCCAAACATTTTGAAATTTTGAGCAAATTCACTCAAATCATCATGTAGAACACCTATAGAAAAGAGATCTTGTCTCTACAATGGCTCTGATACCATGTAAAATTAGTCACAGCAGATCTAATGAACAAGTAAATCAATCACAACAGATGAACATAGAAAATATGGTGTAAAACTGTGCAAAAACATGCATCAATGCTCAATATCCCAATAAGGGTGAATAATTACAATACAATCATCTGACAATGAGTGAGCAATTCAAATTGACTAAGAAGGTCATTCGAATTACTGAATGGTGTAGCTTGGCTCCAACTAGGAGTCCTCATCATCAATCAGTGGTGGTCATCAATGCACAAGAACCAGTCATCCAGGTGTCAACCTGAGTCTAACTGAGTGTAACTAGTGTAACTGAAGTGTGTAGCACTGATATATGGAAGGAGACTCAGTGGAGGGCGCATGGGAGGCTTAACTGAAGTCAGAACAGGTCATCTAGTCAATCTGGAGGTCCAACGGAGTGAAACAGTCAGTCGAGAGTGAAACTAGCCTCAAATCAGGGAGAATCGGAGGTAACTGAGTGTAAACTGAGGTGGTAGGTGAAGAAGTGCGCCCTTCTCTGGCAATAGGTGAGAAGTGGGCACCTTCATGACTAGGGGGGCTAAAGGTATGATGTAAGAAGCTCCCAGGTGCTAGAATGAAGTGGATAAGGTGCTGGAGGCATCAACCTGGTGACTAGGATGCATGCAAACCCTAGAATTTGCATGCAAACCCTAATTGCATGCAAGGTCCTGAAAATGATGATGTGGATATCCGAACATGGAAAATTTAAAAAGTTCAAAGAATGGGACAAGTAGCTAAAGAAATAAGAGGTGCAGGTGACTCGATCGGCCCTTGTTCTGAATAATTGCTATTCATACTATGGGAAGATCTACATTGAAATTCATACCATGCAAACTAATGTTTTGGAATTATACAAGAGGAAGAGTATGGTCAACCCAGACACAACCAACATCATAGAGGAACAAATTCGAACGGAACAACAATGCCTGGTCAACTTATAGAAGAAAGAACACCAGTGGTTACAGGAAGCTAAAAATGCACAGCGCAAAGTCAGTCGTCTAACTGGACGCATATATAGACTGATGCGAGTTCTCGAACTTCAACACTAATATTTCGAGCATAAAATTTAGAACATGTAGAACATCCCGAGAAGTTGTTGCGGTTATCAATATCACTATAATTAGAACTAATATCCAATTTGTCTTGGCCGACTAGGAAGAATTTCAGTGATGCCTTGCCTTCTCTTCCAATGCCATACCCAAAGCATGTGTTGAAGCGACTCCACCTGGTGTAGCATCCAGCTATAAGCAACCTTGAATTTTGTATTTTTGTATTTTTTTTATAAAAATTCACATCTCCCTATTCTCTTTGGGATGATGAAATTTTTTGGGGTGGGGGAGATGTTGGAGGAGCTTGCTCAACTAATCGAATAGGTCCTCCCGACCGACCACTGACTAGTTGGCCCAATCTAGTTTATTCGGTTAGGCCGACTAGCAGATAGTTATACAGTTACAACTTCCTAACCAATTGTTTGATCCATATATACATGTTGTTGATCCAGATGATATAAAGATTATTATCCCTCTTTTGTACATTATGACCTATTAATAATATAAGACTTGTTGCTAGTGTGACCATTACTCTTATATTTCTTGTTCTCCTTTTGTATGTTTTCCTCGTACTTGAATATCTATTATAATGTGCTAATGATAACCTAATGTAACCATGTATATTACAATAGCATGGAAGGGTTGATGTCCCTTTATATTTTCATGAAATCAAAACAAACATTGAGGTTCATGTGACAAATGGAGGAGGATTTAGTTCAAACTCTATAGCACATGATGAGATGGGTCACTTATAAGCCAACGTCTGTGTACAATCTTGTAAAAGAAGATATTTGTTCCACTTATTAGAAAAAACAATGAAGCTTATTATCATTCTAGGATGATTGATTGAGGAATTTAGGAATGTTATGTCAGACATGAAGGCTTTATCACAAGGCCCTTCTCTATCCTTAGATGTCATGTCTAGTTTAATTAGATATATGGTGCTCAACCAATGGCAAGCAAGCACACTTCGAGTGATCCAAGGCTTCACCCCTTGAGGATGTAAAAATCTAAAACCTCTAAAATAGGACTTGCACAAATGATAAACACATTCCAACATTGGGCTCTTGATCTAATTGGCATAACAAAACCAAAGTGATGGTTGAATGTATGATTGAAATCCCATGTTTTTGTCAACTAAACATATATCTTGGTGTAAATTATTATGCTTGACATGCTATAGTAAACTTAACTAGGCCATACATCACCCACCACCCATACTTTTCATTTTATTGCCTTGCTAAATTACTCGTATTCCTCTTATAATACTTGTGGCCAATTGAAATCATTGTAATATCCTCCCACCCCACACTTTGAGATTAAAGACTATAAATTTTAAACCAGAAAGATGCCTAAAAATGATGCATTTTCCTTTCCACCCAAAATTTTGAGCTCATGGATTGTAGAAAGATACCTCACAATCATGCATCTATCTTCTAAATAATCCCATGATGGACCATGGAGAATAGAGCCCAGAAGGGAGAGGAAGACGTCACAAGGAAAAGTAGAAAGAAATGGGTACTGAAGTTAAGAACTTCACCCTAGGTTACAACACATTTCCTAACAACCACAATATACTACCACCGTCCCTTCCCAAAAAGCCTCCAAGGATAAAAAATGGTTGTAATAATAAGCAATTGCACATTCCACTTATGAAAAGTGTGGAAGTGGTGAATGGAAGGTGTCGTATGTGGAAGAAGTGCATGGAAGGAATTGGACGTGTGGTGGATACATAATGCTAGCCTAGTTATAAGATTGCTAACAACACTAGTTGATTGATGAATCACCTTGCCTATAGATACCACCAAGCGTAATGATGAGCAATCACAAAGAATGATACTCCATTAAATAATCAACTACAATTTGATGATATGATAAATGAAGGTATGGGAATTAATAAGGTTTTTGTTTCTATAAGAACCCGCCAACAATAAGGCATGGATCCTCTTCAAAGAATGATAAATAGAATAAATAACATTATTTCATATTGACATTGTTAAAATTTAGTTAATATTTAGTTAAGTGATGTTGTAGTTTTGGTCAATGATATGATTAATATGAAGTTAACATTTTGTGAATGTTATGTATTACCTATGGTAGGGATGATAACAATGATGATGATGATGATGAAGATTATTGGAGGAGCCTAAGTCGGCCTGTCGACAAGGCTCCCCGCCCGACCTATTGTAAATGTATGTCGACATATGCGTCGACCAGTCGGGTCGTGTCAGTCGGTTGAACCGACTAGACGGTTACATAACCGCTTGTAAATGCATATATATAGGCTATTGAGCCGTGTACTAGACTAGATTAGATCTGTTCTATGTAGTATTCTGCTCTTGCTGGTTAATAAAGGGTTGTGTGTATCTCTCCTATTGGTCTCTTGTCTCTTGTATCTGAATCATTGTGCATGCTTGTTTATAATATATATAATGTATCTCCGGTAACCTCATGACCCACAGGACTACAACATTGGTTCTGTTATCAAGTGATGCATTCATAAATAACAACATGACATATGATTTCAGAGCAGGAGATTAAGGATTGGTGGGAGAAGAAAATCATGAAATACCTACAGAACTATGCGTGACAGAACAAGCCAACGATTATCCAAGCGAGGGAAAGATTCTTCTCAGAGACCCATGAGAAATTTGTAGAGTCTGTGCCGACCGCCCTGAAAAATCTATTGGATGGAAAGACTAGCCGGTGATGAAGAGCGGAAGTTGTTGTCAAAGTTGATCAATAGAGGATGTACAAATCTGTCGGAATGGTGCGAAACGATTGCGGATGACTTCTGTGAAGAGCAAGCAATTGAAGAGCGCGTCTCTGTGGACGAAATCATAAAAAAAAAATTCATTGAGCTACCTGATCAATTCTTGTGTTCTCTATTGGCGTTATTGTTCAATTTTTTTATCGACAAAGGTGCTGCGCACATTGTCGAGACACGACCATTGCTGCTTCCACCCCTTCCGAACTCTAATTGGGAGGAGAAAGAACATCAGTGGGAAATATTTGTGAAAGAGCGTGAATGGGAGTTCTTCTTTAACAAATGATGGCTTGTATCGCTCCAGTCGTCTAGAAAGATTCGAGTCGGCATCAGGGGGGTGGCGAAAAATGTTCTGAGGTACTAAAAAGTTGATGAAAAGCGACATATGAAAGGGCGACATGACAAGAGTGGAGGACCTGACAAATCCGACAAAGATAGAACTATGAGTCACAAAATCACTCAGGATATTCAGAAAATTGAAAGATAAAAAAGGAGATAGCGGTACGAAGAGCTAAGGGAGAAGGCAAGTGCACTCTGGAAGAAGTGAGGATTAGGTACGTGACAGATGTAGAAGGAAATCTGCAAGAGTCGAGTCGAGCCCGCGATGATCGGGGTGTCGATGAAAATCCGTCGTCGATGGATGAAGACTTGTGGATAGAGCATGGTAGAGCTCTCCAAGTTCAGATACCCAAGAGGTTAACACCTCCTTCTCCATTTCAGCTAACGCAAAGTGTCAGAGTGTAAGAAATTGTCGAAGAAAATCTTGGTCTCCATGATGGCTAGTCGGGAATCTGGATTCGTCGTAATGAAGGAGGTGATGAAGTCGATAGGTTGTTGATTCAACGACCAGAGGAAGGAAATTGGGTGACTTTTCAACCTGAATTTTGAACAGAAGTTTTCATCTAATGTACTTAGAACATGAAGAATCACCCCCCTTCCAATACAAAATTTGAGTGACTCGCTGAGTACTTCGGAGAATCTGAGAAGTAACGAAGTCCCGTTCAAACAGAACTTTGTTTGGATTTTGAAAGAAGCAGTAGAAGCGGAAAGAATTCCAAGACCTAGCGAAGCAGAAGAAGCTTGAGACACTGGTTCTGAAGATAGAGAACCCAGTCCTGATAAGCAGCTAGTTGAAGTTAAAAAAACACCAAATCCTGATTGCGGTAACAATCCACCTACTCTACCATCTAATTCTCAACTCAATACATTAGCAGACATGTCACACTCGACGGCACACCTTCCATTTTATGAAGGCGATGAAGATCCGACAAGACATTGGTTCATGTGTGAATCAATATGGACGGCCAACCAACTCACCTGTGAAGAACGACAGCTGGCCCATTTTGCTAGCTCGCTGAGAAAACGAGCCTTGACATGGTATATGGGATACATTGCAAAAACACCAAATGCAACTAAGGCACAAATTAAGCAAAGTTTTCTAGCCTTTTTCATGATAGAAGACGCAACATATCTGGAAGCCGAACGACTGAAGACAACAGTCCAAAAGCCGACAAAAACTGTCAAGGAATATGATAAGAGGTTCAAAGACCTCTTGAGAAAAATCGACCATGAGATCGAAGAAAATCTAATAATTAAATGGTTCATTGTTGGTCCCATAAGTAAAATTAAAATACATGTGCATCGACAGAATGTCAATGCTTATGCAGAAGCATTGAAGAAAGCACTAGAGATTGAAATGGACGACGAATATCCTTTAGTCGCCATTGACAGACATGTCGATGAACACCTTGAGAGTATGGAGCAAGAAATTCGAAGCATGAAATTGAAAGGGCCAGAGCTATGGTGTACTATATGTCGAACTGCAGGGCACACTAAAGACTCTTTTCAAACAGAGGATAGGCGACAAGAAGTCAAACTTATTCAAACCAGATGCTTTTGCGATCTGCATAAAGAATATGATTTGCATTCCACTAATGATTTCCCATACAATCTAAAGAATAAGAAAACAAAATGGTGCCAGATATGCGAAGTCAACACCCATTCGATTGACGAATGCCATCTGAATTTGAAGAATCGACAAAACTACCATGCATTATACCAAAAAAATTATGTCGAACAGCATAACAACAGAAATATAAGAAATGGCAGAGTTGACAGAAACGATGGCAGAAATGATCATTATCACCGCAATCCCAGGAATGACAGATATCCCAGATATAATGACCGCGGATATGATCAACGATATGATGGCTATAACATGCATGGAGGATACCAGGGTCGTGGTCTTGGTGGTGGTGGTCACGGTGTCCGACCCAATCGACTTGGTCTATGTTTGACATGTCTTAGTGAAGATCATCGGCATGCAAAATGACCATACAAAGAAAGAACCGATCTAAAGTTTTGTACAAAATGTGGGGTAGGCGATCACTTTTTAGAGGATTTCCCTACCATGATTGAAAAAATCAATAATAAAAAGAATGTTCGTGTCTTGTCATATGTACCTAAATATGATGTGTTTCGTACTAAAAATTTGCAAATTGTTACTCGATAAGGTACCCATATTGGTCCAGATAGACCACAGATAAGTAAAATAGTAACTAAAGAAGATTACCCAAACCCGACTAAGCAAAAATCTGTGTTTAAAAATGCGTCTGACATATTTTATGAATTGGTGGCCCATGAAGACACTAAACAAAACCGACAAGAAGCACTGAATGAGTTGTTTAATCTAATCACAAATGATGAAGCTGTAGGAAAGTTAATCAACATGTTGCATACAGTGAAGCATAAATATGTCGTGCAAAGACAAACCAAAAACATTTGCTGACTTAATCAAAAAGAAAGAAATGATGTTGACCCTCTTGTCGACCTCGACATAAATGGCTACCATGTACGCCAAGTCGTATTGGATTTCGGTTCCCAATTCAATATCATGACTCGTGATACTGTTGGTCACCCTATATGCTAATTAATTATAACTAACACACAAGATGCTCAATATAAATTGTCAACCCAGGGAAGTCTTTTATTTTAATGGCAATAAGAACAATCTTTGCATAAACATTTCAAGTAGTTGATTAAATAAGTGGAGATGAACGATCCTACCTATCTGCTCAGCCAAACTCATTTCATGACCAAAAATAATCTAACTTACCGATCTAGGAATTCAAAGTACAATTACCTTCCTACAGAAATCAACCCAGAAGTTACTGATCTAAGAATAAGAATGAACTAGATTACTCTTGCAAGAAGTTAAATCCTATAATTATCGAACTACAGTATTCAATCTCTACCAAACTGATTCATTTAGCAGCTACTGTAACTCAATCATAATATGCCTAATCTAATGAATTCAAGAAAGATACAATAGCAACCAGATTTAGAAATAAGCTTGAACTCTAATTTGATTAATATTGGAAATCCTAGAAAGCATAAATGACTGAAAGGAATTGAAGCTGAGCTTGGCTGTAATAGCTAATTCTAACACACCATGCATCAAATAAACTATCCTACACAGTCGACTGTCACACCACACAGTTGTAGCTATTCATGATGCAATGATAAATTACCAGGAAGAATGCAATTATAAACTCTTTGTTGCAGCTAACAGTAATACACCTAATGCAATTCCACACCACACAACATGAAAGAAATTAAACTACCGACTTAACTCGGCAATCTCTGTGTGAAGACGGGCCCTGGACTTCTAAGAGAGATGTCGTGAACTACCACAAATTAAGACACATAAATATGAAGAACTCTACTCTTTATATTAAAGATGGTAATCCACAGTCTCAGCTCTCTATAACAGCCCGTACAAAATGATAATTAACCAACCACATACTTTGAAAGCCTTCCCATATTTATACATGCAAAATACAATTCGTGATCCACTAATTTCTCGCAGCAATGAAGATCTATGATCTTCATGCTGTGGAGTTACAACTGAACAGTTACATCCATATTGAATGAGGTCGTTGGACATGAAGGATGTTGTTACTCTGGCAGTCAATGGATCAACAGATTAACCAATTGGGAGGCGTCTTTTCTGTTGCAGCAATGCTCTGTTTCAACGAAGTCCTGTTACAGCTTCACGTGGAAAGGTGCGTTGTCGTTTTAATATGAGGAATTAAATCTGAAGAGTAACATCTGGCACCACGTGTGATTCTTTCCCAAGGAATTGCGGCTAATACACCTATGCTTTGATCTTGACTTAATGAAATCAACACAAGTTAGCATAAATCAAAGGCTAGAATTCATAACCATAACAATCTTAGGCATTAAATAAATGAAGCAATAATGAATTATACCTTGTCAGGATTATTGATTGATCTGGAAGAAAGACATATATATGGTTCATGGAAATAGGGTGTAACAGGGCAAAAATATGTAATAAGTATGGTAAAAAAGGGGCAATTCCAGAGCCCCACATCTCCCCCCAACTATCCAATTGCATGTCCTCATGCAACAACCGATTAGTCTGAATCTGAATATGGTCCTCATTCATATTGTGCAGATGAGTTGAAGGGGATAACAGGTTCCTGACCTGCGCCCCATGATTACAATAAAAACAAGCGTAGCAGTTTCTCCTTTCGTCACTATTGTAGTAGCCTCTGTCTATCTTTCAGCTTTGACAATTAATCATTGGAAACGTTAGTACTTGTGTAACAGCATCCCTCTATCCTCAACAGCTTCATCCTATGTTGGAATTCAACAGATTTTTTTCAATAGTGTTGGTTCTTATGTAACAACATCTCTCCCTTGTATCTCGATCTCAGCATCTTCTAACTGATTTGCATTTCCAATCCATTTTTCAAGGATGTTGGTTCTTGTGTAACAGCGTCCTGTTTCTTGATTCTTTTTAGCCTACTGAGTTTGATTCAATGCCCCCAAAACGATGGGACTGGGTTCAAGAATAGTTCTTCTGATTGTTTTACTCCTGCAGATCTTTGTACCGCTAAGTCCAGCACTGTAACTTTATGCCTTGCCGAATTGAATATGTCTCCACATTCCGGGCATATCATTTCTTTTCATCCATCATTCCCCAGAACGGAAAATAAATTCTCTACCTGGTCTGCAGCCTCTACCATTGTATTCACATGCTTCCTTGCCTGCTTCCTACATGTTTCCTTCCATCTCTCTAATTCTTTGCGAAGCATTTGCACCTCCTCCCTTAGTAGCTCATTTAAAAAAATAAGATTCTCTATTTGAGGCTCTTCTACAGTAGGTTCTTGTGTATCAGCAGGTGGTCAAGGTTTTAAGATGGGAATTCCAATATTTTCCCCTACCGAGTGACCCACTTCGGCTGCAGTAACAGTTTTGATTCTTCTCTTTTTCGCTGGGCTAGACGTCTGGCCGTAGCTCATTAGCCCTTCCTTTCTCCTTTGAAATAGAGAAACTCTTATCACTTCAGAAACAAGGCCAAATACCTCCTCTTGAATTAAAGTTCTTCTTATCTCAGGGGAGGATTCAACATTCAAAACTTCTAGACCACTTCTTGCTACTGCTTTTGCTTGATATTCCTCTTTTGCTATTTCAGTTT
The DNA here is from genome assembly GCA_027924585.1 of Larix kaempferi. Lineage (NCBI taxonomy): Eukaryota > Viridiplantae > Streptophyta > Pinopsida > Pinales > Pinaceae > Larix > Larix kaempferi. The sequence continues at coordinate 19,583,655 of BSBM01001331.1, read as the reverse complement.
TAGTTGCTCCAGTTTCAACCTTCTCTATATCTATCTCCTCTTCATCCTCCAATCGAACTTCTGGTGTTCCAACCCTCCCCCCAACTGAGTTTGAGGAACCCCAATCCTCATCCACCATTTTTAAAGAAAATTCACGAGGCACCTCTGGACGAACCAGAAATTGTTCCCATGTCAAATTGTGTTGTGCAAGGGCCCGTAAGACTAATAGTTTAATTATCTCGTGATTTGTGAGGGGTGATAATGGGTGTTGATCACCTCTAGCATTGTAAGCCATGCGTTGCATAGATTTAAAAAGATAGTATGGCATATTTAACAGTCGACGATGACGTAAATGTGATAGGAGGAAAAATTCATAAATGTAAACAACATTGTACCTCCCCTCACATGTGATGTATTTCTTCAGAAAGAGTGCAACTTGGTCCCAAGGAATTGGAAGGGTCTCCAACATTGTTCCTCTTCCCTGTGGTCGAACACTTTCTCCAGCTGCCAGAAAATTTTCGATTGTAGTCGGATGATGGCACTTCCGACTAAACCAGCACTGCACGGTTCTGGGCAATCCCGTTACCTCCGCCAAGATTGCCTCTGAAACATCTATCCTTATACCTCGAACCTATGAATGGGTGCTCATCAAATTTTGAGCAAATTCAAGGGTTGTTTCCTCGTGAAAACCATTCAGGCGTTGAAAATAATCTGTCCACCCTGCTTATTGAAAGATAACAAATACTTCTCTGTTCTTATACAGATATTCTATTGTTAGAGGCTCATATCTCATAGGGATACCCATACTGCTAAGCTTCTGCGAAATATTTTAACGAATGCACTAGTTACAGTTTCAAACGTCGAGCTGACTGTATGGAGACACGGTTGATGGATAGTCGAAGTTTGAATTGAGCATTTTTGGAAAGGTGGCACAGTTAGTTTTGGAATAAAATCTGTGGCAAGATTATCGCACAAGTCGGGTAGAATGACGGTCATAATCATAAGTACGGGTAACGGCTTAAACGTGGTTTTGGTTCAGTTGATTGGTTACGGATAGATGGCAGGGATAAATGAAAAATATAACCATTATTTCTTGTGATGTCAATAGATGCCTAATCATGATTATAGTTAGAACCCGTACCTTCAAGATTAATGCTCAAGCTGTCATTATGCCATAGCATTATATTTCACAGTCGCATCGTTGGTAAAATACGCATGTGCCTCCATGAGTTGACTCTCGTCGATTGGACAATTGATGTCAATCAATAAGAGTGCATGGTGATTGTAGATTAAGCTTAACATGAGCTGGTGAAGATAAGTCGCAGTCGTAGGAACTAGCAGAGTCCGGAAAAATATGGCGGAGTCACAACTGCAAAAATTGGCAAAATGGACAAAAGTACCGAAGTTGCAGTTGCACGAAAAAGGTGAAATGAACGAAAATAGCGAAGTCACAACTGCGAAAATTGGCAGAATGGGAAAAAGTAGCGGAGTCGCAGCTGCTGGAAAAAGGAAAAATGAATGGAAATAACGGAGTCACAGTTGTGAAAATTGGCAGAAATGGGTAAAAGTAGTGGAGTCACAGCTGCTGGAAAAAGGCAAAAAAATGAGCAGGGTATGGAGTCGCAGTTGGGAAAAATGGAGTAACAGGCGAATTTTCAGCTGGCTGCTGAAGGTTGATGAATCATCCATCTTCTTCAAAGAGATTATTCGATCAGGAAAGCAAAATAAGGTGCCTGCAATCGTCTGTCCCAGTCACGATCGTTGCTCCTCAAATCAATTCCTGTACACAGTTCTTCAAAACAAACCTGATCAAACGTAAAGGACTAACAGAAAGAAAACAAATTATTTATGTACAAATTATGTGTGGAAATTGCAGTTTTTAAAAATTCACAGGGGTTGAGAAAAATCCCTGCCCTGGTGTTAACTGATAATCTGGATCAGCTGCAACATGTGAAATGAAGGCATTCTTTGAGATCGGTTTGTGATACAGTCGTAGCCGATGACCATTTGCAAATAATGGTGTCTTGTTTTCATCAATGGTGATCAACCGAATTGTTCCATTATCAAATACTCGATCTATCTGATAAGGTCCCAACCAACGAGTGGGCAATTTGCCTTTGAAATCCCTCTTAAACCGTGAATCATATAACAGAGCCCAGTCTCCTTCTCGAAAGACTTTCTTCTTTATAAATCTATCATGCCATTTAGAGCATTGTTGATGGATTAAAGTTGTATGATGCACTGTGGCTGTGCGCTTCTCATCCAATTCATTAAGCTAATTCAGTCGGTTCCTACATGCTTCTGATAAATCAAGGTTTGCTTCTACAGTTGTCTTCAAAGTTCTAATTTCAAATTCAATCGGGAAAACAACATTTTTGCCATACACCAATTCATATGGGGAAAAACCAATGGTGTTGCGCCATGTAGTGCGATAGGCTCATAGTTCCTTTGGAAGTCTCTCAGCCCAATCTTTATGATGGCTTTTCACTGTTTTTGTCAAAATATCCTCAATGACCTTATTTGTACTTTCCACTTGGTCATTGGCCTGTGGATGATATGGTGAGGTTATTTTGTGTTGAATGTGAAACTTTTGTAACAAAGATTCCAATTTGTGAGACACGAACTATGGTCCACCATCTGTAACGATTTCCTTGGGTACTCCAAACCAAGTAAAAATCTCTTCATACAGGAAATAAATTACATCCTAATCATTAACTTTGACCAAGGCTACAGCTTCCACCCATTTGGTCATGTAATCCGTGCAAACCAAGATGTGAACTTTCTGTTTTGAGGGAGGGTTGATAGGCCCTATGAAATCCAGAGCCCATCTGTCAAAAGGTTCAACCACAAGCTGTGGCTGAAGAGGCATTTCATCTAATCTGTTGGGCTGGCCCATCCTCTAGCCACTATCACGCGCCTGAACATACTTCTTCGCATCCCTTAACAATGTAGGCCAGAAATAACCCATCCTTAAAACCTTATGACCTGTCCTTTTGTCAGCAAAGTGTCCCCCACGAGGCTCATCATGGCAAGCTTTCAGGATACTGAAGATTTCATCCTCTCTTACGCATCTTCTGATTTCTAAGTCAAGCCCTATGTAGAAAAGATGTCCATCGATCCAGCAATACCTAGCACTCTGTTGTATGATCTTTCTTTTTTCTCTCTTCGATAGATGTGCTGGAAGCTTACCTGCAGCCAAAAAGTTAGCAATATCCGCATACCATGGGGAATGAGCTGATACTGCAAACAAATGTTCATCAGGGAAGGAATCTTCGACTGGTAGATTGTCATCACTGTCAGTAAGTCGAGATAAAAAGTTCGCAACAACGTTTTCCTTCCCTGGTCTATCAATAATTGTGATGTCAAATTCCTGTAATAGTAGCATCCATCTAGTTACTCTAGCATTCGTGATTGGTTTATTCATTAAATACTTGATGGCTGAATGATCAGTGTGCACAAAAGTGAAATATCTAGTAATGTAGTGTCTAAATTTGTTGATGGCATAAACTATGGCAAGGAATTCTTTCCCGGTGACAGTATAGTTTAGTTCAGCATGGGATCGGTTCTTACTAACGTAATAAATTGCATATGGGGCATGACCTTCCTGTTGTCCTAAAACTGCTCCAATGGCAGTGTCTGAAGCATATGAAGAGATATGAAAAGGTAGATCCCAGTTGGGCCCTCGTAAGATGGGTGCTGTAGACATCCTTTTCTTAAGTTCAGTAAATGTTGTTTGGCATGTATCATTCCAAACAAACTGTGCATCCTTCATCAACAAAGTGAACAAGGGAGAAGCTAGTTTGGAAAAAATTTCTATGAATCTTCTGTAATAGCCAGCATGCCCCAAGAAGCTACATACATATTTTTGTGTTCAAGGAGTTGGTATATTTTCAATTACCTTAATTTTGGATGGGTCTACCTGGATACCTTCATAAGAGATGAAGTGCCCCAGAACTATGCCCTCGCTCATCATCATATGGCACTTCTCTATGCTTAAAGATAGTTGGCTTTGTTCACAGCATTTCAAAACCTTTTCTAAATTTTTCAATGCTTCTTCAGAACTACTACCGTATGGAATGAAGTCATCCATAAAAATTTCCATGCAGTCATTTACCATCTCTAAAAAGATTCCAATCACTGCTCTTTGAAATGTGGTTGGTGCATTGCACAATTCGAAAGGAAGTACCCTGTATGCAAAGGTGCCCCAGGGACAGGTGAAAGTGGTTTTGTCTTGATCTTCTAGAGCAATCTAGATTTGTTTATAGCCACTAAAGCCATCCAGAAAGGAAAAATACTTCTTCCCAGATAAGGTATCAAGGACCCGATCAATAAAAGGTAGGGGAAAGTGGTCTTTCTATGTTGCTTTGTTCAATTCTCTGTAATCCACGCAGACCCTCCATTTCCCATTCTTTTTTGGCACAATCACAAGTGGAGAAACCCACTCGTTGTCTGAAATTGGGTATATAAACCCTGCTTCCAAATTTTTTTGGATTTCCTCTTTCACTACATCCATTAGGTTTGGGTTCATCCTTCGTTGTGGTTGGCATACTGGCCCGGAGTCGCTCTTAATATAAATGTGATGGGTACACAAATTAGAAGGAATACCCTTCATGTCTATGTACTCCCAAGCGAAAGCTCCTTTGTTTTTTTTAGCAGAGTGGTCAGTTGTTCCATCTCATTGGGTGCAAGGTTTGGATTGATGTTCAATGTTTTCCTTGGCTCAATTTCTACTAGAACACTTTTCAAATTTTTAAGTACTGGAATTATACTGGCATCACTGACTAGAGTTTCTTCCATAATATTTTCTTGTTCTTTCTCATCTAATGTACTGTCAAGAATCTGGTAAACATGTTTATTGACGGGCGTGGGCTCACTGATGAAATTGTCAATGGTATCGTCCTCTGTTTCATCCTTAAAAGTTAAGGCTCTCCCTATTGTTAATAATGGCTGAATGCCTTCCTCCTCCTCCAAATCCACCCAAAGTGGAGTTTCAGCTTCTATGCTTGGTCGAGCTGGAGGGTATAGAGTTAGGCTTTGATTTCAGTCCTGTCTGAGATAGTCATCGATCATGACCGATGGCTCATACAGGCATCCGATGTGGCTAACCAAGGTCTTCCCAGGATCAGCGGGTGTCCCCCCGGCTGAGACTTCGGCTATAATAGCAAGAAGTCCGCAGGGTATTCCCACGAGTCAACAGAGATTGCTAGGTCTTCCAGGATTCCCTTAGGCTTGATTGTTGATCTGTCAACAAGTTCTAAAATGGTAGGGGTTGTCCAAATGTTAGTGAGTCCAAGTTTCTTCACAGTTTCTATGGTCATAACATTGATAGACGCGCCTAATTCTACCAATACATTGGGGATTTGTGTGTTTCGTATGTGAACTGTAATAGTAGGATTTCCAGGGTCATCATATTTTGCCACAGGGGTCTTACCCCTTATTAATTTGGAAAGCTTTCCCAATACATGGACAGTGGGAGGATCCCTAGGCTTTCTTCTTGGTTTCTTGACACATAAATCTCTAACATTATTAGCATAAATTGGCACGTCATGGAGGGCTTGTAACATTGGTATTTTGACATACAAATTCTTCAATTCTCCTAAGAGATTGAATCAAGGTTTTTCCATTGTTTTCTACAGGGCCAACCATTCAGGATATGGTGGTTCTCTCATCAATTGTGTAGGTTGTGCTTCATCGTGTGTTACTTCCTGAGTTTCAGCTACTATTTCAATAGGAATGTTAGCATCCTCGATGATGGGGATTGCTAAGTTAACCATATTTTCAAAGTGCCGATTCACTCCAGTTTCAGTCACTGGGGATGGGAAATCCTCAGTGATGATGGGTTCCACTACCCTCCCTAATTGTAATTGTATGTCATTACAGGGAATTTGGGAGATGGAATACACAGGCATGTTGGTAGTCTCAAATTGATGAACTGCTTTATTATTCAGGTTTGGGTTAGGTTGTGCAGGTAGCTGTGGTCGAAGTGGTGCATTCATAGGTGTGGCGTTATTTTGGAATTGCATTCGTGGTTGCTGATATGGTTGGTGAGGATACTGTTAAGGAGGGTACTGTTGATATTGAGTCTGGTGATGGGGAAAGTTATTTCCTTGGTAAGAATTTCTCCAGTTGGAATTCCAGGGAGCTTGATGGTTCGATTGTTGTGACCATGGTGTCCAAGAGTTAGGATTTTGCATTGGGTTCTGAGATTGATGCCACTGGTTATTAGAATAATGTGAAGGGAATTGTGTATTCATATTATTCATACCATTCATATTATTCAAGAAAATTGATGGATCTAGATTCATACCTTGATTGCGAGGCTGCCAAGGTTTCTTCTGTGCAATAAAGTAAGCATGTTCCACATCTGAAGTGGATGCCTGCAGGACTGCTTTGACTTTGGGTAATGAAGGACATTCCTTGGTGTCATGCTCCAATTCACATATCCTACATATCTCTGCCTTGTCCAGTGGGCATTCTTTCAGTGGGTTATTTTTCCTACATTTAGGACAGAATACACCGAGTGTAAGATCTTCTACTGCTTTCCTCTCTTTTGCTCTCAAACCATCTAACTCTCAGGAAATGGAGCTCATCATATCTATTTTAAAAGTCTCTAGTAAGTTGCCTATTTCTGCTCGAGTGGCTCCTCCACTAGCTGACTTATGTGTCCTAATGAAGACATCCTGATCTCGATCCTTGTCCCGTTTGTTAGTTCTAGAGGATCCCCTTGAGTACCTTCAGCATAATTCAATGATCTTCTCAAAAGGTTCCTTCGAGATATCCCCTTGCCCTAACAAATTCAACATATCAAGGCAATCTTCTCTAATTCCTCGTAACAAGATAATCTTGAGTACATATTTTCCAATCACAGTGTGGCCAGACCTTTGTAAATTATACAACAATATTTCCACAAAATCTTCCAAGCTCTCTTCTTCCTTCTGAACCATTTTAAACAACTCTTATTTTCTATCTTTGGTTCTACAATATTCTTGATATTTAGAAAGAAAGGTTTGTTTCATTTGATCCCAAGTAGTAATGGTCTCATGACCTAGACTCGTGAACCAGCATATAGCATTTCCTTTCAAGGTGGCTGGGAATAGTTTAAGCTTATGAGCACTGGAGGTATAGTCATAACTACGATAGAGGATGTCAAACTGAAAAAGAAATTCATCAGGATCTTCAGAATATTTACCATGGAAATTCGGGAGAACTGATGGTGAGATATTTTTCATAGGAGCTACCCTAGGTGTCTGGAGGATAGGGAATTCAAGTGCGACCACAGTGTCACCAGGCTGATTATCTTCCACTTCCTCTTCATGGTTCTCCTACTGTTCATTCTCTCCTTCATGTTCTCTATTAGCCATGTTGTTCCAAAATTCAATGGATTTGTTTATTCGTTCTTCCTCTACTTTTGCTTCTTTTGCTTTCCTCCTTTCTTCTTCTCATCTTCTCTCTTCCCCTACATCTCGGCGAGTCTCCAACCACACTTCCTTAGTAACTCTGGTCCCGTTAATATGCTAAATCTCCTCTCTATCTGGTGCACCCACAACGCTTCCTTGTCTTCAGGAGGTTTCTTCTCCGCAATGGGAGTAGATGGTCCCGTTGCGTTCTCCACAGTTGATGCTGAGGTCTCAAGATTGGGAGGAACAAAATTTCCTCTTCCTGTAGACGTCCACGGTGGTCTGGTGGAAGAATCATCTCTAGCAATTATATCGTCGATAAAAGTTTGTCTTCCCAAACCAGTATTACGACCACGATCTCTTCCACCTGCAATGTTAGTATTCAAAGGGGTGCCCGATTTTTTTTTCTTGTATTCATGCATGCTGTAAATAATCAAACCAAAATGAAATCAACAAACAAACTACTAACTATGTCTATCAATTACCATCCCCGACAACAGCGCCAAAATGTTGGTCACCCTATATGCTAATTAATTATAACTAACACACAAGATGCTCAATATAAATTGTCAACCCAGGGAAGTCTTTTATTTCAATGGCAATAAGCACAATCTATGCATAAACATTTCAAGTAGTTGATTAAAGAAGTGGAGATGAATGATCCTACCTATCTGCTAAGCCAAACTCATTTCATGACTAAAACTAATCTAACTTATCGATCTAGGAATTCAAAGTACAATTACATTCCTACAGAAATTAACCCAGCAGTTACTGATCTAAGAATAAGAATGAACTAGATTACTTTTGCAAGAAGTTAAATCCTATAATTATCAAACTACAGTATTCAATCTCTACCAAACTGATTCATCTAGCAGCTACTGTAACTCAATCATAATCTGCATAATCTAATGAATTCAAGAAAGATACAACAACAACCATATTTATAAATAAGCTTGAACTCTAATTTGATTAATATTGTAAATCCTAGAAAGCATAAATGACTGAAAGGAATTGAAGCTGAGCTTGGTTGTAACAGCTAATTCTAACACACCATGCATCAAATAAACTATCCTACACAGTCGACTGTCACACCACACAGTTGCAACTATTCAGGATGCAATGATAAATTACAAAGAAGAATGCAATTATAAACTCTCGGTTGCAGCTAACAGTAATATGCCTAATGCAATTCCACACCACACAACAGGAAATAAATTAAACTACCTACTTAACTCAGCAATATCTGTGAGAAGGCGGGCCCTGGCCTTCTAACAGAGATGTCATGAACTACTAGAAATTAAGACATGGAAATATGAAGAACTCTGCTCTTTATATTAAAGATGGTAATCCACAGTCTCAGCTCTCTGTTACAACCCATACAAAATGATAATTAACCAACCCCGGACTCTGAAATCCTTCCCATATTTATACATGCAAAATACAATTCGTGATCTACTAATTTCGCGCAGCAATGAAGATCTCTGATCTTCACGTTGCGGAGTTACAACTGAACTGTTACATCTGTATTGAATGAGGCCGTTGGACATGAAGGATGTTGTTACTCTGGAAGTCAATGGATCAACGGATTAACCAATTGGGAGGCGTCCTGTTTGTTGCAGCAATGCTTTGTTTCAACAAAGTCCTGTTATAGCTTCACGTGGAAAGGTGCACTGTCCCTTTTAATATGAGGAATTAAATCTGAAGAGTAACAACTGGCATTGCGTGTGATTATTTCCCAAGGCATTGATACTGATACACATGTGCTTTGGTATTGACTTAATGAAATCAACACAAGTTAGCATAAATCAAAGGCTAGAATTCATAACCATAACAATCTTAGGCATTAAATAAATGAAGCAATAAGGAATTATAACTTGTCAGGATTCTTGATTGATATGGAAGAAAGGCATATATATGGTTCATGGAAATAGGGTGTAACAAGGAAAAAAGATGTACTAAGTATGGTATAAAGCCGAACAGATACTTGGGACCAACTCGGTCGACCACAGTTGCAGGACTTAGGTATTTATCTAAAGCTCGCATATCAAGGACTTATTGAGTCGATCGGAGTATGGAAGGGAGTTGAAACATCTATCAAAGCCATCTCAACAAAAATTGATTTTGAAATCATTAATCCTAAAGATGATGCAAATTCTTTCCCCACCTTGGTCAGTCAACCTTGGGGGCGAAAGATGAAGGCCTCGATTTCATTGGATAAAGGTCGCATCAAGCTAAAAGGCAACGGTCAGAAGGTTATTGTACCAATCTTCCCATCTCAGGGAGAACCATGGTCGGAACCTGTCGAAGAAGATAACGATATTCGATATCTTTATTGAATAGATAACAACGAAGATCATATTCAACCAAATTCTCAAGGAGAGCTTCACCTTGGAGATCCTGTTTCAATCGGGTATAATTCCAACGCAGAGCTTTACGACTAGCAGATAGAGAATTACTATCTTCATGCAAAAGAATGTCGGACGATGGAAGCCATCTCGAAGAAGCAAGTAAAGAAATGTCTCAATCTTGACCGCTCCAAGAATATTTGAGCAAAAAATTCGAGAATACCCGACTCTTGCACCAGCCAAAAATGCACAGACATATAATCCGGCGCTGAGATATAAGGAACGTGACTCCCTAGCAACACACATAGAACAAGTTTCGAAACATGTCGGAGAGCAAGGAAGACTACAGATTCTGGTTGAGACTTTCACTGGGCAAGCTACGAGATGGTGGGATACCCACTAGTCAAGACTCCAAAGCTGGAACAACGCGTCAACACTTTTTGTAGAAATATTTGGAGGAAAGAAATTGACGGCTCAGGTCAACATCCCTATGTTCACACATGGACAAAATCCTGAAGTCCATATCGACCATTGTGAAAAAGAATGGAGGAAACTGGGTTACAAAGATGAAAGGGCGTGGCCTCACCTCTTCCCTAGCATGTTGGACGATATGCCTAATAAATGGTATAAGATGGAAGAGGCGAGAGGAGAAACATTCACATGGAAAGATTTGAAAGAAAACTTCATCAATGATTTCCAGTTTTCTCCAAAGGAAGAGCAGTTGGTCGAAGCAAGCAAACATATCAAAGAATTTCTGCAACCGACAGAAAACTTAGCACCTGCAGAAAAGAAGCAAACTGGTCGCCGACCCACTTCCTGTCATAACATAACGTCAAAGGAAATCCAACATTCTAAACAAATAAGCTTGGAAACAGAGAATTCAATCGGGAAAAGTTTTCAATGGCGACAAGATCACCCCGATACGTCGAAGCCTGTCAAAAGAGTCTTTAGCATGGAGATTGTCGAGAAAGATGAACTAAAGAGATTAACAGAAAAAGACTTTCCGCCTGCATTCACACAAATAAAGGAAGGCGAAAGACCAATAAATGGCAGGCGTGCGCTAGAGTGGATAGATGCAAAGATTAAACAATAAAAGAAGTGGATATCTCTAATGACGGCCGACCAAAGATAGTGAGAATTGGCGACTACTGGAATGAAGAACAAACTGCAGAAATCACCAGCCTCCTCAAGGAATTTCAGGATGTATTTTCTTGTTATTACAAAGATCTGAAAGGACTTGTGCAAGAGATGGGTGAAATGAAAATCGATATCAAACTAGACGCCAAACCAGTGAAGAAAAGACCCTATAAGCTTGCACACAAGTATAAAGACATTGTTAAGAAAGAGATCGATAGTATGCTCGAAGCTGGAATTATATATCCTATCGACCAATCAGAGTGGATGAGCCCGATGGTTGTTCAGTCGAAGAAGCATGACCCGACACAACTGAGAATTTGTGTCGACTTCCACGAACTGAACAAGGTAACACTTACCGACCCCTTTCCAACTCCTTTCACAGATGAGATTATTAACGAAGTTGCAGGGCATGAGTGTTACTCATTTACGGATGGATTCTCTGGGTACAATCAAGTACCTGTTGCGAAAGAAGATCATAAAAAGTCTACATTCGTATGTGAATTTGGGTCATTCGCATATAAATTCATGCCTTTCGGTCTGAAGAACGCACCAACGGTCTTTTCCCACATGTTCGTCAAATCTTTTCAGGAGTGTATCTACATAACCATGGCTGTCTACTTTGATGACTGGACAATCTATTCAATGTTAAGAGATCATTGTAAATGGCTTCAACTGGTGTTGGAACGTTGTAGGTAGATTCCGTTATTACTGAACATTAAAAAGTTCATCTTTGTGACTCCTATTGGGATATTGTTGGGCCATGTAGTATGCAAAGAAGGAATTAAGGTCGATTATGCAAAGATAAAAATTATTCTCGAACTAAAACCATTATTCAATCCGAAGCAAGTACGAATCATGTTGGGTCATACGAGGTATTATAGAAAGTTCATCAGACACTACTCCGACACGACATATCCTCTCGAAGAATTGTTGAAAGATAATCAAGACTACAGGTGGACGGAGGAATGCAATAATTCATTCAAAACTTTGAAGAGAAAAATGGTCGAAGCACCTATCCTCTGATTTCCAAATTGGTCGGTGAAATTTCATGTTCACATTGATGCATCTGGAATATCAGTCGACGCTATTCTAACACACCCTGGAGAAGACAGAATGGACTATCCTAATGCTTTCATTAGTTGGAAGTTGAACAAGGCTGAAAGAAACTATTCCACTACAGAAAGAGAAGCATTAGGTGTGGTATTTTCCCTACAGAAATATCATCACTACTTATTGGCTAATCCCTTCATATTTTACACAGATCATCAGGCTTTGAAGTATCTAGTCAATAAACCATTGCACCACGGGAGGTTGTGTCACTAGCTTCTATTATTTCAAGAATTTGAATTCGAGGTAATAATCTGACCAGGAAAGGCTAATGTCGGGCCAGACCACCTGTCGAGAGTCGACAGTGGAGAGGAGCCGACAGAGATTGAAGATGACTTTCCAGATGCACATTTGTTTCAAATTGAAGCTGCCCCTTCAGAAGTTGCATAAATTGCACAATTTCTCGAAGATGGACAAGCTCCTGAAGGAATGACTGAAAAGAGGAGGAAGATCCTTGCTATAAAAGAAACACCCTATACCCTCATTAACAGATTCCTCTACAAACTTGGCTTGGATGATGTGTTACGTCGGTGTGCACTTGAGCATGAACAACAGAGTATTCTTTCAGAAGCACACTATGGACTGGCAGGAGGACACTATCACGCAGATATAACAGCAAGGAAGATTCTGCAAGCTGGACTTTGGTGGCCGACAATTCATAAAGGCTATCGAGATTTTGTAACTAAATGTGATAGATGTCAACGTATGGGACGACCGCTGCCTAGTACAGAAATGCCCTTGGTTCCAATTAATCCGAATAGAACATTCGAAATCTGTGCAATTGATTTTATTGGACCATTCCCAGTAATCGGTAGACGGACAGGCGCACATTATATCATCATTGCTGTAGAATTTGTCACCAAATGGGCAGAGGCAGAATCAGTCGAGACATGTTCTAGCGAAGTTGTTGCCAAGTTCATTTATGAAAACATCATTACACGTTTCGAATGCCTGCTAACTTTACTTAGCAACCAAGGTACACACTTAGTATGCAAAACTATTAAGGCTTTAACAAAAGAGTTTGCAATTGATCACAAAATAAGCACAGCATACCATCCACAATCTAATGGCATCGTGGAATCATTTAACAAAACTCTCATAAAAGGATTGACGAAAGTGTGCAACATGGAGAAGGACGACAAGGATGATAAAGTACCTGTTGCTCTTTGGGCATACAGAATAGCGTACAAAAGAACGACGGGTCAAACACCTTTTTTGCTTGTCTATGGGCAAGAAGCAGTCGTCCTGCTGCATTTTCGACGACAAGCCCCGACAATTGCAGCAGCTTTACACATTGATGTCTTATATGCACAACAAGAGCGCCTATTACAACTTTCAAAACTGGATGAGAATCGGCAGATAGCAATGGAACACCAACAAATCAAGAAACAACAATAGAAAGCGTGGCATGATAGAAACATCAAAAGGAATAATCTGTCAGTTGGTGACTTGGCATTGCTTTATAATAGCCGCGTAAAAGGAAAACCAAAGAAGTTGAACACAGAATGGATGGGGCCCTATATTGTCGAACTAAGAAACCCCAATGGTTCAGTCCAACTAAAAACATTACAAGGTAGTGTTTTCAAGAAGCTCGTAAATGGCGCCCGAGTAAAACGGTACAAGTCATGAAAATTCAAAAAGAAATGGTTGTAAGCAACCATGGAGAGAAAGTACTTTAGGTAATTCATTCAAAATCAGGTTGTATCAAATTCATTATGACAAGGGATTGGACTAGCAATATTGGTGAAAACAGGAGACCGACACATGACCACCGATAGGAGAGGCGTCGACAGGATAGAATCAGTCGGCAAGATGAATGAGCTCATCGACCTCATCAGACCAAGTTTGACCGACCTGATAGCACCAAAGAAACACACCGACATCGACCCGACGTAGAAGCATCAAGTCGGGATGACCGACTGGTGGAGCAGCAAAGTCAAGACACGGTTCTTGAGGTGCCACCAATCTATCATTCACACTTAAACTCTGCATCAACTCAAGCTTTAATGCGTCCATGTACCTCCTAGCCCACCATGTCAAACTCTACCGCTATAAATCTAGAGCTCGAGGATTCCTGGATACTCTTCTGCCGAGAGATTGAGAACCAAAGCTCAGAGCTACTAGAACCAGATTGTGACCTAGAAAACCCTGTATCCGCCATGGCTCCCAAGAAAGGTCAGGCGACAACGCGGTATGCTGCTACTAAAGTTCAAGAGTTGGAGAGAGCTCAATCTCCCTTGGAAACCCGTCTTCAATTGATTTGGAACGCCAAGGTTTCAGACCCTCATTGGAGAAGAACATGGGGCGATATTTGTAAATGGGGGAAAGAAGCTAATGGTCGCTGGAGAGAGCCAGCGAAAAGGCTTAGGACTGCCACAATCTTACAATAAATGAATGCACCTCTGTTGGAGCAATTTTTTGGACTAAAAGACGTCATAGCACAATTCATAGTCAGCCAATACCACAATGGCGAGTTTTATTTCGATGTCCCAGTCGAAATAAACAGTGCACTTATTCACAGAATCACAGGCTTGTTAAACAAAGGAGAGGATGTGCCGACATGACAAAAGCCCGAGTTGATCAAAGAATTCATAGACAATCCTGCCGATAAGAATTCTAGAGGCTTAGTCGTCAATCAAATTAAATATGAAAATTACAAGATAGTCGCTAGAATTGTTTCCACTGCACTCTTAAGTTCCGGTCGAGGGTCAGATCTTAAGACCGACATGTTAGAAGCAATGATGAATGTGGCATCAAAGGAAACAATATACAATTGGTTTAAATTCTTGGTTGACATCATTAAAAATATATGCTACAAGTGGCAAGAAGACGGTACGGCTATCCGATATCCATCCTTGATCATCTGGATAGCCATGTCACACATTCGACCAGCTGGATATAAGGAATTTGCAGCCGACAAGAATGTTTTGATGCAGAAATTTCAGTGCTTTACGCATGGGGGCAGCCGACTAGGACCTTTGACAATCAGGATTTGGCTGGAAGTTTCGTTTCAGAACCTAAAAATTTGATCGACTAGATGGAGAGTACCCCAGAATATTCGACGAAGTCTGCCTCCATCGGCGCACATCCAACTTGTGCTAGATCACACATTTGTCTCTCACCTGCAGGGCGTAGATGGCACCGCACAAGCTCTCGACTATTACCTTTGGTCGACGAAATATTCAATGAGCTTAGCAGGAAATCCAACACAAAACTGTCAATTTCTGCTAAGGCATGAGAGGTCGGCGTTCCCATTGTTAAACCTCTAACGGATGCAGAAAAAGAGGAAGAGTATGAAAATCGTCTATATATGAACAACTTTGCATTTGAAGCTCAACCTACAGCTGCACCACAACCTCTAGCACTTACTCTTACACCTCACCAAGAATCACCGGACACAACCGAACATTCAGATGAAGAAACTCGGTCCGACAATCCAGATTATGCACTCACGAAAGAAAATATTCGGCAGGTTTCAGACGAACTGTCGATGACACGACAGCTCAAGGACACAAAAGGAAAATGGAAAAGGAAGATGATCGTAAGGGAATCGACAGTAGAAGATGAAGATGACCTGATCAGTAGTGGTACACAAAAATTGGAGGACGCAGCAAAGAACAAAGTATCCGTCGACGAGCAGTTCAAGAAATTTGTAGAAGCAGAAAAGCCTCAAAAGAAACTCAAGGAAACGTTCAAACCCGACGTCAACTTAACAATTACTTCTCCTCCATTATCCCCGACTACTGTGATGGAGGAAACAACTCTTGCTATAACTCTGGTATCTAATCCACCTGCCACTAAAGATTCACTCTTCATTCCAAGTATGGTACAAACTCTTCCCCCTCCCTTTCAGCAAAAGCTCCAGGAGGATAATGACCTCCATTTGTTTATTTCCAATCTTCCATCCCTTCTCCCAAACTGGTGAGAAATAATTACCAAGAAACCAGTTCTCGACTTTCCTTACTAAAAGCTACCCCTTCTGACGCCTTGTCAGCCGACGTATCATCCCATCCAGAGTCTGTTTCAACCCAAATAGTCGATATGCATGTCCAACATCTTCAGAGAAACCCCGACTTAACCAGTCCTCTTGCGGCCCGAGAAACATCATCTTTTATCCCAGCAAACCCGTCGGAGGAGAACATCTCACTTCCTCGTCAACCTGTCAAACTAGTACAGACTCAGTTAGAATTAGAAGTTCTTGATGAAATGGATCAATTGATCCATGAAGTATTGTCACATGTCGTCATTCCGGGTCCGTCTAGAAGGCTCGATCCTCCCCATTCCTCCCTAGTAGTTGAAAATACACTGTCATCGCCACCAGTTCAAGTGGTGAATAGTAGGTCGTCTATGTCCCCTGCCTATAGATCCATGTCAATTCTGACAGCAACACCAAGTAAAGAGACACCAGTTCAAGAAGTCACAGAAGCAGACATTGAAGTACTTGTCCAAGGCAATGTAGCAATTAGCACGGAAGCTGATACAGCAAACAAAGAAACTGAACCAGAAATTCAAATAGAAGCAGAACAAAGTGCCTAGAAAATTCAAAAAGACGCAAAAAATCCACCAACAACGGTCGAATTACAAAAAGAACCAGCATGGAAGACTGAGGCTAGCATCAAGTTACCAGAACAGAAGAAGAAGTCGCACAAGGAGAAACGCCGAAAGGAAAAAGAACAGCAGCAATAGAGTCAGCAAAAACACCTTGACTGTATTCGACAAGAAAGCAGGTTGTCTGTACACCTGGATCAATTTGGGCCCATATCGACATATAAGCCGCAGGTGGCGACTCAAGCAGAACTTGATATCTTAGAGGATGCCATCAAAACATAGCAAAGACACTGCCGAATGGAAGTAGAAGAACGAGCTAATAAGCTGCAGGAGGACCAAACACAATTTTTGGCTAAGTGTCAAGACTTAGCGCAACAAGTTATCCCACTTCCAGCAGTCTCCGACACGACCAGTCCACCTGACACAGTATTTCAAATTTTGTAGTTTGTCGTGTCGAGGTTACAAGAGGAACTTAACAAGGACCGATAGAAACAGGAAACCCAAACATCTTCGCTATTGTCGGTGCAGTATGCAACGTTCACCTTCACTCATAATCAGTTGGTCGAATACAACGAGTAGGCATCCATAGTTGCCAACGTCCTCTGCAACTGGTACACACATTAAGACAATGTTTTTCGACAATTGCAGGAGACAAAGGAGCTGCTTGATGAACTCCACCAACAATGACATGAAGCTGATCAATCCCTGATTCAAAGCATAGAAGATCAAATCCTTTTGGAGAACACAAAAGTTGAAAAGTTAGAAAAGAAGGAACAACAATGGATAAGTCAGGCTCGACCTAGCCTCAGTACAGTTGAACAACTCCGACCATCACTTCAAAGACTACTTGCAGCTGCCAAAAGATCAGTCTATTCGGCCCCAACTTAACTTACTTACAGAACATGTCGACACATGAAAAGATAGCCAAACTGTCGAGCCTCACTTCTCTCACCATTGATATCCAGAAAACGCTGAGTGCATGGGATGAATTTCAACATCAGCTTTCTATTTCAGCCGAAGCCATTCTTGAGGTATGTGGTCAACATCAGAATCTGGCCAGTTCCAGTCTTACACTACATTAGCAGTTACACATTTTTTTTTTTTTTTGGCCAAGTCATTTTACATCTCCTCATTTTCTTCGGGACGAAGAAACATTTTGAGGTGGGGGAGATGTTGGAGGAGCCTAAGTCGGCCTGTCGACTAGGCTCCCCGCCCGACCTATTGTAAATGTATGTCAACAGATGCGTCAACCAGTCAGGTCATGTTGGTCGGTTGAACCAACCAGATGGTTACATAACCACTTGTGAATGCATATATATAGGTTGTTGAGCCATGTACTAGACTAGATTAGATCTATTCTATGTAGTATTCTGCTCTTGCTGGTTAATAAAGGCTTGTGCTTCTCTCTCCTATTGGTCTCTCGTCTCTTATATCTGAATCACTGTGCATGCTTGTTTATAATATATATAATGTATCTCTGGTAACCTCGTGACCCGTGGGACTACAACAATGATGATGATGATAATGATAATAAAAGTGGGTTGAGCATAAATGGACATGCTTGTTTCGATAATTTTTCCAAAATGGTCGTCGCTTAAGGCCTTGATTTTTGGCTATGTGTTATATTCTTTACATGCGGGTGTGAGGATTGTCATATTTTTTGGTTTTTTCTCTAAAAATATGTAATTTAATATTGGTTAAGGGTTTGGGGTCTATATCTAATCTAGGTTAACGAATTAGGGTTTTGGATGTTGCGTAATACCTAAATATTATATTGTGAGTGGTTAAGAAACACAATGAGAAGAATAGAGGTGCACCTCTAAGTTTTGTTGGTTTTTCCCTTTAAGGGTTTCCAAGGTAAATCTATGTGTATTGTGTGTATACCATTTTGTAATATCTATTTTGGTTAATAATTTGTATGCATTGCTTCTCTTCATAGGTTTTACATGTGGTATCAAAGCTTTATTATTGGCTTAAGGGATATGCCTTTGTTGCTGGGGATTCGACGTGGTTAATAGATCTTGTGTATGTGATAAACCAGGGTCTAGTGGGATTCACAGCAGTGATTTGTGCATTGAAAGAGAATGGAAAGCAATTATATAATCGAAATTGAGAAATTTAACAGGCAAAATTTTGAGATATGGAATATCTTCTTGAAGATCGAGAACGGTGGATTGCTATGGATCTGGGTAAACAACCCACTAAATCGACAAAAGACGATTGGGATAAAGTAGAAAGAAGGGTCAAGATAATGATCTGACTTTCCATATCATATTTTGTGTTGTTAAATGTGTCTGGAGAAGACATTCCATAAATATATGGAATAAGCTAGGGAGTTTGTATCAATCAATGTCCCTAGTTAACAAGTTGTTTCTGCAAAAGAAGGTGTGTCACCTTAGGATGGATGATAACAACACATTGACAGATCATCTAGATGTATACAATACTCTGGTAAGTCAAATCACCTATGTTGGTAATATAGTGGAGGAAGCAGATAAATTCATTACATTATTATGTTCTTTGCTAGATTCTCGATATAACTTGATTGTAGCAATAAGTAGTGCTAGTCAAGCCACCTTAAAGTTTGATGAAATAGTAGCATCCTTGCTATAATAAGCAATGAGGAAGAAAACCATGGATAGTCATAGCATGTATGGCTTGTTTGTGATAGGTTGTCCCCAGAGAGAGAAATAAAAATAAGGATCTAGGGGGGTAATCTAAAGCTAAGGGTAGATCTAAATCTCCAAGAAAATCTTTGAGAAAATGTTGGAAATGCAGTAAAGTTGGGCAATGTAGGAAGGATTGTAGATATAAAAATGTTGAAAAAGTGAATGGATTCAATGATATACCCTTCCACAAAGGCGAAGACATTTTTAGGAAAAGGAGGGGATGTGTACTTGGCCTCTACAGGTACCCATTCAGATCCTGATGTATGGTTGATTGACTCAGGTCTGTCTTTTCATATGACTCCTCATAGGGAGTGGTTTTGTGAATATGAAAAGTACAATGGAGGAGGTGTGTTCTTAGGAGATTATTTAACATGCAACTCAAGGATGGAAGGATTATAACTCTCTCTGTAGTATTACGCACTTTAAATCTAACAAGAATCTTGATATCCATCGAAAATATGGGTGATGCAGGAATACAGATTGTGTTTGCAAAATATACATGCTAAATGGTCCAAGGATTAGTGGTATTAGAGGGGAGTTCGGAATGGAGCTCTGTACAAACTATTGGGAATTACAATCACCAATGGGTGTAACAGTTTTGTTGTGCACGAGGGAGGAGATAAAGAAGATAGAACCCCTACTACCTCTGGAGGAAAAACATTGCTATGGCAACAAATATTATGGTATATTGGATAAAAGGGACTTCAAGCATTACAAGGTAAAGGTATGGTTGAAGATACGTTTGATTGCACACTAGATTTCGATTTCTGTGAACATTGCATATATGGAAAACGTAATTAGGTAAGATTTGCATCTAGTGCTACAAGAGCAAAGAGGATATTAGAGTTAATACATAGTGATGTGTTTGGACCTATTCCTATTCCATCATTAGGTAGATATGTGTATTATGTTTCATTTATAGATGATTACTCAAGGAAAACATGGGTTTATTTCCTTTGAAATAAATTTGAAGTATTTACTACATTTAAAGAATTTAAGGCTCTTGTAGAGAATCAAACATAAAATAAAATAAAGGTGTTGAGGACATATAATGGTGGGGAGTTTTGCGGGAATGAATTTGAGGAATTCTATAAGAAGTATGGAATAACAAGGCATAAGACTACTCCATACACACCTTGACATAATGGAGTTGCATAAATAATGAATAATACATTGATGGAAAAGGAAAGGAGCATGCTCATCGGTGTTGGGATAGGACAAAAATTATGGGCAGATGCAGTGGATATTGCATGTTAATTGGTAAATCGATCACCCACATTAGCATTGGTTGACAAAACTCTGCATGAGGTATGGACTAGTAAGAAACCCTCTATTAAATATCTTAATTTTTTTGGTTGTGATGCTTATGTACATGTTGCAAAGGAAAAAATAAGTAATTTGGATAATAAATCTAAAAAATGTATCTTTATTAGTTATAAAGATGGTGTGAAAGGCTTTAAATTGTGGAACCCAATAACTAAGAAGATTGTTTACAGTCAAGATGTTGTTTTCAAAGAGGTTAAAGTTATTCTCAAATAGGAAGTCACTCCAATGGAAAAGGAACTAGAGAAAACAGAGTATGAGTTGGAGGATGATGAATCTAACTCAACAGAAGATGTTGATTTAGAAGAAGAAGAACCTCGTACCCCAGTTTTGAGGAGGTCATATTGAGAAAGAAGGAAACCACAAAGGTATTCCCCTCTTAATTTATGGTATTGTTTTTCTTTATCTATTACTGATGATGATCCTATAAATGTGAAGGAATTTGTTGATTCAAAGAATAGTGATCTCTCGAAGAAGGTCATGGTTGAAGAAATGGATGTCGTGGATAAAAATGAAGCTTGGGATTTAGTTGAGTTACTAGATAGAAGAAAACCATTGGTAACAAATGGTTGTTTAAGTTTGAATGCAGAAGGTAAAGTGGAGAGGTACAAAGGCCGCTTAGTATAAAATGGATATTCCCAGCCAGAGGGAAATGATTTTGGTGAAAAAATTTCTCTAGTTGCTAAAATAATTTCTATCAGATTCCTCCTTTCTATTGTTGTTTCTTTTGATCTTGAAGTAGAGAAAATGGACGTGAAGACAACATTCCTACAAGGGAATCTTGAAGAATAAATCTATGTGAAACAACCATAAGGTTTTACAGTAAAGGGAAGGAAAGAGCTAGTCTACAAGCAAAAGAAGTCCCTTTATGGTCTAAAGCAATCTCCAATGATGTGGTACCAAAATTTCGACACATACATCCTTGGATTGGGGTTTGTGAGGAGCAAGGTTGATAATTGTGTATATTCCAAGCATATTGGTGATCACTTCATTAATATAGTATTGTATGTCGATGACATGTTGTTGATTGCAACAACATGAATGTCATAAGGGAGGTGAAATCATAACTATCCTCCAATTTTGACATGAAGGATCTTGGTGCTACAAACTTCATATTGGGAATGGAGATTGAAAGAGGTATGCAAGCATGAGACTCTAGTAGTACCAGATTAAATATGTTGAGACGATACTATAGAGATTTAGCATGCAAGGAAGTAAGCTGGTAAAGGTCCCTATTCATGTAGGTGTAAATTTATCTGTAGATTAGTGTCCCAAGACACATAAAGAGGAAGAATATGTGTCATGAGTTCCCTATGCTAGTGTTGTTGGTAGTTTGATGTATGCAATGGTATGTACCAGATTGGACATTGCTCATGAAATGGGAGTTTTGAGTAGATATATGTCCAAACCAGGGAAGGAGCACTAGACAACTATAAATAGGGTCTTCAAATACTTGTGTGGAACCTCAGATTATGCAATACTCTACCAAGGAAGACCTGGACTAGACAGAGTAATTGATGTACAAGGATTTTTTGATGTATATTGGGTTGGAGATCTTGATCGTAGAATATCTAGAAGTCATTATGTGTTTAACCTATTTGGAGGATCTATCAGTTGGATGAGAAAGATACAGACCATAGTTGCACTCTCAACTACAAAATATTAATACATGGAATCCACTGATGCAAGTAAAGAAGTTGTATTGTTGCATAGATTGTGTTTAGGTTAGGTTTGTAGAAAAAGCTATAAGGCTAGATTATGATAGCCAAAGTACAATCTTTCTAGCAAAGACCCATGCTAAAACAAAGCATGGCTATTTTTGGCCTATTTTGTTTTTTTTCTCTAAAAATATGTAATTTAATCTCAGTTAAGTGTCTGGGGTCTATATCTAATCCGAGTTAATGGATTAGGGTTTTGGATGCTATGAAATACCTAAATATTGTATTGTGAATGGTTACGAAACACAAATAGAGGTGATGCTCTAAGTTTTGTTGGTTTTTCCTTCCATGGTAAATCTCTATGTATTGTGTGTATGCCATTGTGCAATCTCTATTTTGCTTTAGAATATGTATGCATTTCTCCTATTCATAGGTTTAAAACTTACATTGATCTACATAAGATCATTCTTTCAGGAATATGCAACAAATTCTATCTTTCAAAACTAAACATCTTTGAGCTTATTAATATCAACAATAGACATCCCACTATTTAGCTTTTCAATATAAACAATAGATATCTCGATGTTGAGATTTTTAATATTAATAATAGATATCCCACCAACTTGAAACAACAACAACACCACAAAGACATCGAAAGATAAAAAAAAATTCAATGAAAATGGATTATCCATGCTTCTACTCCTCTACATTATCTTCTTCATTCATAATGTGTCATTGCCATGTTGTTGTCAATCCATGGGGATATGATCATCATATGAGTTAAGAGAGAAACACAATATGAAAGAAGGGTGTCTTGTGGTACATAGTTGTCCCTTTTACTATCAACAATTTCAACACTAAAGAATCCATCAAAGAGGCTCTATGGCTTGGAATCCTTAACACCGTATTGGATGACTCTTCCTTGCAGTGTTTGAAGCATTGACCCCATGCATGAATATATAACCATTTGTTACTTTAAAACACATCGTGACTTAAAACAACGACTCAACAATGTAATGTTACAACAACCACAAATAACATTTTTTACCTCATTCACGTATACATCGTTTGTTTGTGAAAAACACATAAACCCATTTTGTTTACAGGAAATTTTTATCAACCCAAAATCTCAAAACTACCGAATGTGTGAAATTAAGTCTGAATATTTTCTGCTCCATTTTTTCATGTCAAATGATGGGAACCCAACTCAAGATTTATAACAATTTCTCTAAAGAAACCACTAAACGTATTACTCTCGATTTCCAGAGGAACGGAAAACATCAATATTTCTTAATATTTAGATCTCAATTCTCATGTGAAATTAACACCCGTTGCTACATGGTTGGATGTAATCATAAATGTTTATACCATTTCAATATGCAACGACATTGTTGATATTTGTGATGGAGTACAACCAATGACCTTGGCATACAACTTGAGATGGGTTAATGGTTAAGAACATGTGTTTCCTCCTAGGAGGTCGCATGTTCAAATCCAAAGGGAAGTAGGGCATGTACACCTCACTATACTTAAGTAGTCAAATTGTTCATAGAGGGGGTCCCTTCTCCAACAGATAAAGTGGTCTCATACATCAATTTGGTGCTTAACTAGGCCATGACCTTAAAATTAGATTATTATTAATAAATGCACATCAATACAAAGATATATAGAGTGTATGGGTATGTACACCTTCATAGACTTAAGTAGTCAAATTGTTTCATGGAGGGTGTCCCTTGCCCCACAAACAAGAGGGTCTCACGTCAATTTGGTGTTTAATTAGGTCGCGACCTTAAAATTTTATCATTATTAGTAAATGCACATCAATACAAAGATATCTATAGCGTATCTTGATTTTTTTATTTTATTTTATTTTTCAAAATAAGTAACCCAGGGAAAACCACTGAGCTGTAATGTCCCCATCCAAATAAATCAGTAGAAGGGAAAATTCCACCAATCTACCAGTTCCCTAGGTTGGGGTGGAAACATTTAGATTTGGAATAAGGGAGCTAATAAACCCCCAATGGGCATTATATTGACAAAAATATATTAAAAGGGGATAAATAAATATTTATAATAGGAAAATAAGGTGGCACTTGGTCATGAGAGCACATTGGTGGTGTGGGACCCACACAAAGCAAGATTCTCCATGCCACATGGAATCCTACTCTCACCCATTCAAATCCAAGGTGGAGTCTAACGTTCTTGGGGGAGTTGTAAGGGAATTATAATTGGCATGAATCAATGAGGGTCAAATTTGAGAGGAAGAGTAACTCCCATGGAAGAGGAAGAGGCATCTTAGAGGTATTGTGACACTTGGGCTAGATTCCCTAGCTTCTATGACAACAATGATGAAGATGCTATGACACTTATGACAATGATCAGACCTGATTGCTGACATCTGACCTATATGACATGTCAGGTCTAAAAATAGCCTCCAATAGGGTGCACAAGGGATTTAGGGCAGCCAAATATTCCTCCATTCGAATTGATGGAAGAGCGAGGGTAGGAATTGTTGGACAAGTGGCATTCATTGGAATCTCTCTGCAATTCGAGTTGGCATGGATACCTTGGAGGGAAGTCGAACCATGGAGGGCATGAAAATATAATAAAAGACAAGAACAAAGAATGAGAGGGGATTTTGATCATTACTGATTTGGTAATTTGGAGAGCATAGCTCGTCCATGCAAGTTGAGTGTTTATTCTACTTGCCTTAGCACCAATTTCGAGGGTGAAAGATTCCCATCCTAATTGGAAATTGGAGAAGCCATTCAGAACTTTCATTTGGATCTATATGAAGACACTTTGTATCAGGTTGAAGCTACAGAGCTACTCATGACCACTTCTCCTTCAACTTGTTTCTACATCTCTTTCACTTTTCTCTCTATATTCTTGCTCTTGGAGGAAGGGCGCACATGGACAGATGTTGATCTCTTTGGGGAAGTCCAGCGGGCCCCATTTATTTGTAATATTATTTCAATGCTCTGTATTTGATGATCATATATACCTCAAATCGAAACTCCAAGCAAAACTATGTAAAAATGCCAAACTATGCATGAATGGTGCCATTTTCCAATCTATCTTGTTGTAGGCGCTTGAAGTTGTTTGGTATCGACTTGTATTAGTAAATATATGTGGTTTTATTTCTATTTGGAGAGCCATTAATATACCGAATAATTTTCATACACCTTATGCAAGTCCTTGTAACATTTCTCTCAAATTTCATAGCAAGTTATAGCGTTTTTCTCTCATTTCCCCCTATGTTAAGACATGTTTACAAATCTCTGATTTATGGGAGTTTCAATAGCCTTTAGGAACTGATTAATGATGAATTTGGGTTCCCATTGAATTCATATAACTAATCTATTTCTCTTTTCTGAAATTTTGGATGTTCATACTGCATTTGGGAAGCCATCAGTGACCTCTACCCTAGGGGGTTTGAACCTTGAAATTACTAGTAAATTCCCCATTTTCTCCTGATTTCTAATGAAGGTTTCAAAAGTATTTTCAGAGTGTCCAAGAACATATCAGCCTCATTGTTATGTCCTAATACCATTCAAATACCTTCATACCCAATTCTAAATCCGTATGATCCATTTGAAAGCACTTGAGTCATCACTAGTCCATGGTTCGAACTGACCCAAAAATTGCAATTTTTCCAATTTTTCCAAATTATTAAAAATGGAAACTACAAGTGGTTTCACAGCATGGTACTTGCACCTAATTTAGGTGACCATTTATGAGTTCAAGAAGTCATCCCCCACCCTTAGACACAAAAACTGAAAGTACCTTTGGTGAAGAGGAAGAAGAAGGAGAAGAGGTGCAGTCTATTGAGACTATGGATAAGGATGAGAAAGGAACCTCAGATATGGACGAGAAAGAGGAGTTTAGGAAATTCATGAAACCATTTTTTGAAGACATGACAAGGCAGATAATGCAAGGGTTTGAATTGATGGCTAGTCAAATTGGTAGCAAATTGGAAATAGGAGGCAACAGTAGTTCCCCTAGTGAGGAAAATAAGGCATTTGGTAGAAGCATTTTCTCAAGGACAGGGTCGCATAATCGACCCAATGAATTTTAGAGATTAATAAGAGCCACCACACCAAATTTTCTTGAGACTAAAGAGGGCCTTCACACCCAATATGGAACGCAAGAATTTCTAGCAGAATGGCAGGAGTTGAGTGAAGATTTTAGGAGGACCTTACCATTTGATCAATTATTTACTGTCTCAAACAAACTCAAGATGAGGGGAGGAAATAGAAATCCTTTCCAAAACAAAGAATTGAATTATGCCATAGGTAAAATGCCCCTTCCTACCTTTGATGGCTCATCTCAAAGTTCTACAAATACTTGGATACAAAAGTTAGATGTATATTTTCAGTTGAATCCAATGGTTGAAGAGGATGCTCTAAAAATTACTATTTTGCATCTTGAAGGAGAAGCCAATGATTGGTGGTTCCATGGGATTAAAACCTTGGGACATGACCAGGCCATAACATATGAAGAATTTGTTAATGGGTTATTGGAAAGATTCGAGCAAAAAGACCCTGAAATGCCTTTCAAGGAACTAACACTGTTGAAGCAAATTGGAACCCATGATGAGTACATGTTGGAATTTCAAAAACTATCAGTTAAGGTGGCTGATATATCTATGGTTCGATTGGTATTTCTCTTTATTGAAGGTTTGGATGAACCTTTGAAGGGTTTAGTTAAATCCCACAAACCTACTTAATTGAAAGATGCCATGAACTTGGAAAGAGATCTGCAAAATGTGCTACCCAAGACAAAGTATCCCCCCAATCCCAACTTTCCTTCCAAGTTCAGATTTGACAGGAAGCCATGGAAAAAAGATTCATTTGGAAAAGACAAGAAAGAGGGACCAAGCAAGGAAGAACTCGGAAGAAAGAAACTATGTTACACATGCTTCCAACCATGGGTACTAGGGCATAAATGTGCTAAGAGGAAATCACAATTCATTGAATTATTTTCTGATGATGAAGGTGAAGGGGACATGGAGGAAGAAGAACATATTTCAGCCCAAGAAGAGGTATATGACACAGCAGAAGAAGATCATACATCACCTGAAAAAAGGGAGAATGGAAGTGCTTTCAAGAGTGCCTCGTTTTCACACCATTCGATGCGAGGGAGTGGTACAAGGGCAAAGAGTTTCAGTATTGGTCAATGGAGGAGCCACTCATAAATTCATTGATGCATCCTTGGTGGAGAGGATAAAGTTACCTACTGAATCATTTGATAGGTTCACAGTCATCATTCTAGGTAACAATTCTATGGAATGCAAAACATGGATTCCAAATCTACAACTCACCATAGGAAATTACACGTTTTCTGATAGCTTTTATGTGGTGGATGTTGCTAATACAAATGTGGTCTTGGGAGTGAAATGGTTTTACTCTATAGGGGAACACACAATTAACTACCAAATACCTGAAATGAAATTCAAAGATTCGGAAGGAAAACAACGGGTAGTGAGAGGAATGCACACCTATCTGAATCAAGTGGTGTCTTCCCACGGTATGAGGTCCATATTGAGGCATGGGGATGTTGAATGTTTCATCACTTCCCCCAAGCCAAACATAAATATTGCATAATATCCAAGGGATATAAGGAAACTACTACACAAATATGAAAAGGTTTTTGGAGACCTTCCTTCTGGAAGGCCACCTGACAGAGGGGTTAAGCACACCATTGTTTTGTATGTGGGTACTTCACCTATACAAATACCACCATATAGACACCCAAAAAGGTTCAGAGATGAGATTGAGAAGGCTACTTAAGAGCTCTTGGTATTGGGACTCATTAGACCAAGCTCAAGTCCCTATGCTTCTTGAGTTGTTTTGGTGAATAAAAAGGATGGAACCCTAAGGATGTGCATTGATTTTAGATCTCTAACCAAGAAGACAATAAAGAATAGATATCTCATCCCCAGAATAGATGAGCTATTTGGAGCAAAGTTCTTCTCCAAAATTGATCTTAGATCCGGTTACCATCAGATTCGAATGAAGGAGGAGGATGTGCAGAAAATTGCTTTCAGATCCTACTATGGTCATTTCGAATTTCTTGTCATTCCTTTTGGTTTGACCAATGCTCCAACCACTTTCCAATCATGCATGCACAAAATATTTTGCAAGAATCTCCATAAGTTTGTTTTGGTTTTCTTTGATGATATTTTGATTTACAATAAGACATGGGAGGAACATTTGCACCATTTAGAAGTTGTGTGGAAAATATTGCATGAACAATCTTTGCTTGCTAAGTTGTCCAAGTGTGAATTTGGGTTGAAAGAAGTTTTGTATCTTGGGCACATCATTGGGAAAGATGGAGTAAAGGTGCACTTGCAGAAAATAAAGGCTATTCTTGAATGGCCAACACCCAAGAACATCACTAAATTGAGAGGCTTGATTGGGATATGCACTTACTATAGGAAGTTTGTGAAGGGGTTTTCCAAACTAACTACTCCTGCTACTGATTTGACCAAGAAGGATGCTTTCAAAATGGATGAAGAGGATGAAAAGGCTTTCCAAAGAATGAAAGAGGTAATGAGTATTTGTCCAGTACTTGCATTACCATATTTTTCAAACCATTTGTTTTGGAATGTGATGCATCGGGAGAAGGAATGGGGGCAGTCCTAAAACAAAATCAACACCCCATAGCTTTTGAGAGCAGAAAATTGCAGCCACGTGGGAAGCTCTACTCCATATATGACAAATAAATGTTATCCATCATGCATGCCTTGGCCAAGTTTAGACAATATCTAGTGGGGAACAAGTTTGTGGTCAAAACTGATCATAACAGTTTAAAGCATTTCCTCACACAAAAGTATCTTAATGAAAGGCAACAAAAATGGGTAAGTAAGGTCCAAGATTTTGATTTTGACATTGAATATGTAAAAGGGAAGAATAATATTGTAGCAGATGCATTGTCTAGGAGACCTTCATTTTCCCTTATGGAAATTTTGAAAGATTGGAAAGATATATTAATAGTAGAGTATGCCAAAGATAGTTTTGCTTGTCATGTGTTAGATGGGGTCAAAGGATATGATAGATACAAGATATTGAATGGCCTAATCTACTATAAGGACCGAATATAATTGGTTCATGGTTTGAACCTAAAGCACAAGATCATGAAGGAAGCTCATGGTTCTTGTTTAGCAGGCCATCCTGGTTTCTTTAAAACATATAGGCAATTAAGACACGGATTCTCTTGAAAAGGGCTGAAGGAATATGTTCTAAAGTATGTGAATGAATGAAATGTATGTCAGCAAAACAAAGTTGAACACACCCATCCTGCTGGTCTATTGCAACCATTGCCCATTCCAGAACAAAAATGGAAAAGCATCTCAATGGATTTCATCACAGGTTTGCCCAAAGCTTTGGGTAAGGATTGTATTTATGTGGTGGTGGATAGACTCACCAAATTTGCTCATTTATTTGCTATTACATCATCTTTTATTACTGCATAAGTGGTTGATCTATTCTTTAGAGATATTTTCAGATTGCATGGACTTCCCAAAACATTGTGAGTGATAGGGATAGCAAATTTATGAGCGAATTTTGGCAAGAACTCTTCAAGTTGGTGGGCACTCAATTGACTCCTAGAACAAGCTATCATCCTCAAACTGATGGCTAGACAGAAAGGTTGAACCAATGGTTGGAGGGGTACTTGAGGAACTATGTTGTGGAGCAGCAGAAAGCATGGGTTAAATGGCTACACTTGGGTGAGATTTGCTACAATACTACTTTCCATATGTCCATTGGCATGTCTCATTTAAAATAAATTTATGGTTATGAATCACTCACCTTTGTTGAGAACATATTTGGTGATAGTAGAGCCCCAAAATCTAAATATTGGGTTGAGAAAAGTCAACATATTTTGAAGCTTCTAAAAGACAATTTACAGGTTGCCCAAAATCAACAAAAACAATATGTGGATCAACATAGGGAGGAAAGAAATTTTCAAGTGAATGATTTGGTTTATTTGAGGCTACAGCCATATAAGCAAACCTGCTTAAAATGGAAAGGATAAGAAAAACTTAAACCAAGGTATTATGGTCCATATAAGATAGTTCGAAAAGTTGGGGAGGTAGCTTATGAGTTAGAACTTCCAGAAGGTAGAAAAATCCAAAATGTATTTCATGTTTCATGCCTTAAGAAGGCTATTGGTGAACAAATTTCTACTTCAGAAACAATCCCCCCATTAGATGATGAAGGAAAACTCATACTTATTCTAGAAAAAAAATTGAAGGAAAGAGAAAGGAAATTGAGGAGCAGAACCATAAGAGAATATTTGGTACAATGGAAATATTTTCCAAGTGAGGATTCCACATGGGAAGAGGAACAAATTTTGCAGCATCCCAATTTGGAATTGCTTGAGGGCAAGCAATCTTGGGTGGGGAGGACTGTAATGTCCCCATCCAAATAAATCACTAGAAGGGAAAATTCCACCAATCTACTAGTTCCCTAGGTTGGGGTGGAAACATTTAGATTTGGAATAAGGGAGATAATAAAAACCAAATGGACATTAGCTTGACAAAAATATATTAAAAGGGGATAAATAAATATTTATAATAGGAAAATAAGGTGGCACTTGGTCATGAGGGCGCATTGGTGGTGTGGGACCCACACAAAGCAAGATTCTCCATGCCACATGGCATCCTACACTCACCCATTCGAATCCAAGGTGGATTCTAATGTTCTTGGGGGATTTGGAAGAGAATTATACTTGGAATGACTCAACAAGGGTATAATTTGAGAGGAAGAGTAACTCCCATGGAAGAGGAAGAGGCATCTTAGAGGTATTGTGACACTTGGGCTAGATTCCCTAGCTTCTATGACAACAATGATGAAGATGCTATGACACTTATGACAAGGATCGGACCCGATTGCTGACATCTGACCTATATGACATGTCAGGGATAAAAATATCCTCCAAGAGGGCGCACAAGGGATTTAGTGCAGGCAAAGATTCCTCCATTCAAATTGATGGAAGAGGGAGGCTAGGAATTGTTGGACAAGTGGCATTCATTGGAATCTCTCCCCAATTCAAGTTGGAATGAAGCTCTTGGATGGAATTAGAACCATGGATGGCTTGTAAAGCTAATAAAATACAAGAACAAAGAAGGATGGGGGATTTTGATCATTTCTCATTTGGTAATTTGGATAGCATAGCTTGTCCATGCAAGTTGAGTGTTTATTCTACTTGCCTTAGCACCAATTTCGAGAGTGAAAAATTCCCATCCTAATTGGAAATTGGAGAGGCCATTCAGAACTTTCATTTGGAGTTGTATGAATACACTTTGTTACAGGTTGAATCTACATGGTTGCTCGTGACCATTTCTCCTTCAATTTGTTTCTACATCTCTTTCACGTTGCTCTCTATATCCTTGCTCTTGGAGGAAGGGCGCACATGGAGAGATGCTGATCTCTTTGGGGAAGTACAAGGGACCCCATTTATTTGTAATATTATTTCCACAATATATGTTTTATCCTCGGATATACCTCAGATCGAAACTCCAAGCAAAACTATGTAAATATGCCAAACTATGCATGAATGGTGCCATTTTCCCATATATCTTGTTGTAGGAGCTTGAAGTTGTTTGGTATCAACTTGTATCAGTAAATATCTATGGTTTTATTGTTGTTTGGAGAGACATTAATATACTGAAGAAGTTTCATACACCTTATGCAAGTCCTTGTAACATTTCTCTCAAATTTCATAGCAAGTTATAGTGCTTTTCTCTCATTTCCCCCTATGTTAAGACATGTTTACAAATCTCTGATTTATGGGAGTTGAAGTAGCCTTTAGAAACTGATTAATGATGCATTTGGGTTCCCATTGAAGTCATATAACTAATCCATGTCTCTGTTCTGAAATTTCGGAGGTTCGTACTGCATTTGGGAAGCCATTAGTGACCTCTACCCTAGGGGCTTTGAACCTCAAAATTACTAGTAAATTCCCCATTTTATCATGATTTCTAATGAAGGTTGCAGAAGTCTTTTGAGAGTTTCCAAGCACCTATAAGCCTCATTTTTATGTCCTAATACCCTTCAAATTCTTTCAGAACCAATTCAAAAACCTTAGGATCCATTTGGAATCACTTGAGTCATCACTAGTCCATGGTTCGAATTGACCCAAAAATTGCAATTTTTCCAATTTTTCCAAATTATTAAAAAGGGACAATACAAGTGGTATAAGAGCATGGTCCTTGCACCTGATTTGGGTGACTATTTATGAGGTCAAGAATTCATCCCCCACCCTTAGACACAGAAACTGAAAGTACCTTTGGTGAAGAGGAAGAAGAAGGAGAAGAGGTGCACTCTGTTGAGACCATGGCTAAGGATGAGAAAGGAAACTCAGATGTGGAGGAGAAATAAGAGTTTAAGAAATTCATGAAACCATTTTTTGAAGACATGACAAGGCAAATAATGCAAGCGTTCGAATTGATGGTTAGTCAAATCGGTATCAAATTGGAAATAGGAGGCAGCAGTAGTTCCCCTAGTGATGAAAAGAAGGCATTTGGTGGAAGCATTTTCTCAAGTCCAGGAGGGCGCACAAGGGATTTAGGGTAGGCAAAGATTCCTCCATTCAAATTGATGGAAGAGGGAGGGTAGGAATTGTTGGACAAGTGGCATTCATTGGAATATCTCCCCAATTCGAGTTGGCATGAAGCTCTTTGAGGGAATTCGAACCATGAAGGGCTTGGAAAGATAATAAAAGACAATAACAAAGAAGGAGAGGGGCTTTTGATCATTTCTCATTTGGTAATTTGGAGAGCATAGCTTGTCCATGCAAGTTGAGTGTTTATTCTACTTGCCTTAGCACCAATTTCGAGGGTGAAATATTCCCATCCTCATTGGAAATTGGAGAGGCCATTAATACCTTTCATTTGCAGATGTATGAAGACACTTTGTTATAGGTTGAATCTACAGGGCTGCTGGTGACCATTTCTCCTTCAACTTGTTTCTACATCTCTTTCACTTTTCTCTCTATATTCTTGCTCTTGGAGGAAGGGCGCATATGCAGAGATGCTGATCTCTTTGGAGAATTCCAAGGGTCCCCATTTATTTTTAATATGATGTACACACTCTATATTTTATGCTCAGATATACCTCATATAGAAACTCCAAGCAAAACTATGTAAAAATGCCAAACTATGCATGAAAGGTGTCATTTTCCCATATATCTTGTTGTAGGAGCTTGAATTTGTTTGGTATCGACTTGTATCCGTAAATATATGTGGTTTTATTGTTTTTTGGAGAGACATTAATATATTGAATCATTTTCATACACCTTATGCAAGTCCTTGTAACATTTCTCTCAAATTCCATAGCAAGTTATAGCGTTTTTCTCTCATTCCCCCTATGTTAAGACATGTTTACAAATATCTAATTTATGGGAGTTGTAGTAGCCATTAGGAACTAACTAATGATGCATTTGGGAGCCCATTGAAGTCATATAACTAATCCATGTCTCTGTTCTGAAATTTGGGAGGGTCGAACGACATTTGGGAAGCAATTAGTGACCTCTACCCTAGGGAGTTTGAACCTCGAAATTACTAGTAAATTCCCCATTTTCTCCTGATTTATAATGAAGGTTGCAGAAGTTATTTGAGAGTGTACAAGCACCTATCAGCCTCATTTTTATGTCATAATACCATTCAAATACCTTCAGGCCCAATTCGAAAGCTGTAGGATCCATTTGGAAGCACTTGATTCATCACTAGTCCATGGTT
This sequence comes from Larix kaempferi, assembly GCA_027924585.1. NCBI lineage: Eukaryota > Viridiplantae > Streptophyta > Pinopsida > Pinales > Pinaceae > Larix > Larix kaempferi. The sequence continues at coordinate 19,549,746 of BSBM01001331.1, read as the reverse complement.
CGAATTGACCCAAAAATTGCAATTTTTCCATTTTTTCCAAATTATTAAAAAGGGATACTACAAAGCACTTCCCCTCAATTTGATAATGGTACATAGGTTAAATCAGATTCTTCAAGGCTCAAGGCCTATATAAAAATATACTAATTAAGAGCTCAACATGTCAGTTGTGGGAATTGATCCTATATGGGGAGGATAACGCTCCTTCTCTCAATTGCATGGGCTAGACCCAATTGACAACAAATGTTAAATCTGAGAATCATGGTGAATTTGAAACCCACTATATCTTACTTTGGAGGCAAATACCTTTATATCCATTCGGCTAAGCGTTCATTTTATTTTTTTATTTTTTCTTCTTCTTATTATTTGTAAACACAATATTTTTGTAGTGTGATAAGGATAAAAACACGAAAAATCATTCAATCAAATCTTGGAAAATAATTATTTCATTTAAACATGGTCAAACCTTAGGTTTTATAATATATTGATGCAAACTCATGAAAAAACATGGTACAATATTTTATACTCGAGACAGGAATTAGTAATTATAAAACAAGATAATATAAATCAAACCCCATGTTTTATAATATATTGATTAAAACTCGTGAAAAATCAAGTTACAAGATTCTATACTCTATACACACATTAATAATTGTAAAACAAGGTAATCTAATTCAAACCCTAGGTTTTATAATATATTGATGCAAACTCGTGAAAAATATGATACACTATTCTATACTCGAGGTAAACGTTAATAATCATAAAACAAGGTAATCTAAAATAAAACAAAAAATTTAGATCTGAATGCACACTTCCTCGGGACATAAAACAAACACACACATACATCCATTAAAGATGATTTTTTTTAATTAATTTGCTTTCCCTACCTTCTTAATCAATTTATATATTATTATAACAATAACAACAATAATCACACCTGTAGGTAGGTCGAGACTAATAACATGTATGGGTGGCCACTAGTATGACGATGACCAATCACAAAGAATGATACACCATGAAACAATTAGCTACAATTTAACAATATGATAAATGCAAGGCGTGGATTCTTTAATATTGAGAAAAGGATCGAAAACAACTTCGAGAGCTATGATTTTTTTGTGTTCGCATGACTGTGAAACCCTAGGGTTTTTGTTCCTTGACGTGTGCCACCTATTCTCTGCAGCATCTCCTCTGTTACCTTGCCTTTAATTCCTTCACTGCCTCGGGTGCCGAGGGGGCCTCCCCCCCTTCATGGATGCCTTGCATGCTACTATGGATGGGGGAATCTGAACCTCCAGGCCTCCTTTCAAAATACCACCAAACATGAACGATCAGTGCCAGGAAAACGAAAAACAAATGGAACTGGACAAAGCGACAAATATAGATCCTGCCTCCTCCCATCCAAAAGTGGCTCGAGCATGGGATCCATACAAATGTACTCCGCAATCAAAAGAAGCACCCAGGTACGTCATCCAATGTATCTATGTTGCTATTAATACCCAGTTCATGAAGGATCACATTTTGATATGTAAATTTCTGGGATTTTGGCCATCCGAGAGGGACCTTATCCATTGGATCCAGTCCTACTAGAAACCCAAAGGGAATTTTGAACTCCATATAGGTTCCAAAGGCATCTTTACGGTGATCTTTTATAATATAGAAGATCGCAACATGGGATTTGAAAATGGACCCTATTTCTTTCATTCGACTAGTCTCTTTCTCAAGGATTGGACCGAGCATTTTAATCCATACAAGCAGGACTTCTCTCATGCCCCAGTCTGGATTAGGTTATATTCTTTGCCCCAAGAATTTTGGCTTGAGGAAATCCTGCAAGGGATCGGGAACACCATTGGTAGATACGTACAAACTACAGAAGCCACCAGAAGATGAAGATACACCTCCTATGCCTCGATTTGCATCTACATGAACATCTCCAAGCCCCTTTCGGGTTCCATTTGTTTAAACTGTCAAGATGAATAATGGGAACAGAAAATCAATTACGAGCACGTCTCATTTAGATGTAGGAAGTGCCATATTAATGGGCACCTCTTTAGGGACTTCCAGCTAAATGTCGCACCCAAGTAGCCACAACCAACACCAGAGAGAGAGAGATCAAGGAAATGAGCAAGAAGGTTTCACCCAGATCCAAGGTTAAAGGCGGGTCAACCCCAAAAAAACCAACGCTATCCAAAAGATCACCCCTTCTACTTTGAATCCCTTCTCCATTTTGGACCAAGAAGATCAGAATATGGACCCACAAGTCGATCAGCATCAAGATCAACCATTCCAAGTACTCAGCCTGTGGATCCACCCATGCCCAGCCTGCAATCCACAGATCCACTCATTCTGAGCCCTGGCATGGAGAAATACGAGGGGAAGCAAGTCTTGCACTTTGATTCCCAGATGCAGTTGATCCAAACCATTGAATTGGGTGATGAGTTTGAGATGGATACGGTACAACGGAATTGGATGGAGTAGATTTTTCAAGTCTAGAGGAGGCATACAGGAAAAAATATCTCTACTCCATCCATGTATATCAGTTGCGAAAGTTTCACATGTTTTTTCTACATTCTTCGGCTTTAGAGATGGCCAGATTTAACAAAAAACTTGGCATTCAGAAAGATCCACAAAAGGATGGTAGGAAAGGACAAAGGGACAAAAAGAAAGCATGTCGCAAACCAACGTAGTAACTCATCCTGGACATCGATCAATTCATGGTAAATTCAAGACAAATGCACTTGATAACATATAGTTATCCCACCCCCCCCCCTCCCAATATTAATGATGACGATAATATCTTAGAACATATGAGGCCTAAATGGGTGAAGCTAACAAAAGCTTCTCCAAAAATGATTATTGATGGAAAAGCTAGACATCATTTTTATTCAGGAAATAAAATGTGCAGGTACTGTAGCGGATGTTATCTTCACAAAGTGTTGGAAACAAGGAACCTTTGTCTTCAATGATGCTAGAGGTGTTTATGGGGGGATTTCTATTCTATGGAATCCCGCCACAATCCTTATGTACAATCTCTTTTCCACAAAATGGTCAATCAATGGAAAAGTGAGAATGCTTGGTTCGAGCAAAGAATTCATTATCTCCATTGTCTATGGACCGCCCTCGCATGCCAAAGGGCACTCCTTCTTGAGCAGTATTAAAGGTATGGGAAATGAATTCTCTAATGATTCTTGGGTTTTAGGGGGGGACTTTAATATGATCCGTTCCTTGGAGGAGAAGCGGGGAGGCCTCCAAATATTGGGAAATGATTGCGTACAATTCCAGAACCTCACTTATCAACTCCATCTTGTGGATGTTGAACCCCTAGATGGAGGCTTCACTTGGTCCAATTGCATGTATGGCTCCAAAAATATTGCTTGTAGATTGGATAGATTCCCTATTTCAAAGCCCCTTATCCTGTTTGGCCTTGCTTCTTATTCATAAATCCTCCTAATTTCTAGCTAGGACCATTGGCCAATTCTCCTATGGATTGATGTATCAGGTCCCCCAATGAAGCAACCCTTCTTCTTCGAGAACCTTTGGCTCTCTAATCAATAATTTGATAATAAAATCAAGCAATGGTAGCTTGAAATCATCGCTCCATCGGGCACTCTGATGTTCCAGTTCCAGCAGAAGCTAAATATTATTAAGCGGCAATTAAAAGAATGGAATAAAACCACCTTTGGCAACATCTTTCAAGCTCAACGAATGTTGTAAACGTGCCTCAAAGAGATTCAAAAGTCCATCCAAGATCATGGACAATATGAGAGTCTTCTTGAAGAAGAAACGCAGGCCCAATGCCAACTAGAAGAGAGATATGCCCAAGAGGAAGTTCTGTAGAGGCAGAAATCGCGCATGTAATGGCTCAAGGAAGGTGATAAAAACACCAAATTTTCCATAGATCTATGATTCAATATCGGAACATTAACATAATTAACCATCTAGTATATGAGTAAGGAAATGAACTTAAGGAGCATGAGAACGTTGTGAGAGAGCTAAATAAATACTACAACAGTATTCTTTTGGAGTCGCTCCTGGACATATCAGCTCATATCCAGAAGATCACCCAACATATCCCCTCATTGGTTTCTAGAGAGAAGAATGACACCTTGATGAGGTCGATCACTTTGGAAGAGGTTGATATTTCTATGCATGACACAAAAGATGGAAAATCCCCTAGTCTCGATGGATTTACTGCAGACTTCTTTCATAATTGTTGGAAGCTCATCCGAGAAGAGGTTTGTCGGATCATAAAGGAATCCAAAGCTTCAAGCACAATCTTAAAAGATTTCAACGCAACCTTCATCACCCTAATCCCGAAGGAGGAGCACCCAACCAATCCTAAGAACTTATGCCCCATTGCTTTATGCAATGTGATATATAAACTTATTACAAAGGTTATCGCCAACAAGCTCAAGCCCATTCTTCCTTTCATCATCTCACATGAACAATATGGATATGTGGAGGGGCGACAAATAATGGACAACATCATTTTGGCTCATGAATTCATTCACTCTATTAAAACAACTAGATCCCAAGGTATGATTCTTAAATTGGATCTCTCGAAAGCTTTCAATAAACTAAGTTGGAAATACATGAGAAATGTTCTCTTGGATTTTGGTTTTAGCAATCAATGGGTAAATTGGATTTCAAATCTGGTCTCCTCGACTTTTTTCTCAATTCTTGTGAATGTCTCTCCTTCCACTACTTTCACTGCATCCCAAGGTATAAGACAGGGTGATCCTATTTCACCCTTTTTGTTTGTTATCATGGCCAAGGGACTTAGCTGAACTATCCGTGCAGTTGCTAATTCGAACTCTCTCCAATGTCTCTCTCTTCATGGGATGAACATGCCAATCTCTCATAACCAATTTGTGGATGACACTATGATGATGGGCACTCCCAAGATCAAAGAGGAAACCAAAATCAAATCCATCTTAGATGAATTTGGAGCTGCTTTTGGAACCTCGATCAATCCTGATAAATCTCAAATTTTATTCTCCAACACACCTCGAAGAATTCAAGAAAACGTCTCTAATATCCTTGGCTTCAGGTGGAGTTCCCTCCACCTGGGAGTCCCTCTTACAAATAATATGAACAATCCTGGAAACTGGTAATATTTGTTGGGTGCTCTCAATCGCCAACTATCCTCCTGGACATTTAGAACTCTCAGTCTTGTAGGTCATCTCACTCTTCTCAAATCATTCCTTCAGGTCATTCCCATTTATCTTTTTCATGACTCCTGTTGCCCCTTGTTATGTGCTCAAAAAAATCAGAAGACGTTAAAGGAAATTCCTCTGGCAAGGATGCAAAGAGGAAAAGAAGTGGGCTTTAGTAAAATGGACAAAACTATGTAAGTCCAAAATGCAAGTTGGATTAGGTCTGCGGGACCCCCAAATCCTTAACCAAGTGATTGGTGCCAAAATATGGTGGAGATGGATCAAACATCCTCATGCAATCTCGGCCCGACTCTGGAAGAAAAAATATGCTCAAGAAGTAAGAGTCAGTTGTTTGATACGATGGAATGAGCAAAAGATTGGATCCTCCATATGGACGGATGCGTGGAAGAATAGATCCATCATTTAGGAGCATACTTTATAGGAAATTCTTAATGGGAGGTCTGCAAAATTTTGGCCTGACTCTTGGAAACAACTGTCGCCTCTTGATAATGCTCATAACCTTGCAGATGTAAGATTGCACCTATTGGATCGTGGTCTTCACAAGGTGGTTGACTTTTGGATAGAAAATTAGTAGGTGGATGACTAGAGGTGATGGAAGCTTTCAACGCACAAGCTACAAATTCTGGAGCATATCAATTTGGACTAGTGGAAAAACAATCTCAAGAACCGTAGAATAATTTGCAAGGAGGATCATGACATCCTTAGATGGGGGCACTTGCCATCAGACACTTTCATTGTCAAGGAAGCTTGTGACATCAAAAATCTAATAGATCCCTCGCCTTTAATTAAGGTTTGGAAGCACATTTGGTCTTTACAATTATGGCATAAAGTCAGTATGTTCCTCTGGTTAATCGCACATAATAGCATCCTCACATGGGAGAAAAAAAAAAAAAAAAACCCATGGAGTACCTACTTAACTATTGCTACTTTAGCAATCAAATTTTGGATATTGTGGCTACAACCATGTGCACCACAGATAGGAGAAGGGACAGCATCATCAACACCATCTCGGATTGGAGAACCAATGCTTCCAAGAACCCCATTTTGAATAGAATATGGCAATTACTCCTAGGCTTTGCTCTCTGGGAAATATGGAAAGAAAGGAACATAACAATATTTCGCTCACAGCAACTCCCATGGACTATGGTTTGGGATAAAATTAGAGATTTTTTTTAAGAAACCATCAGAACCTTATCTTGGACAAATGAAGATCTCTCATGCAACCCAACAGAAATGACTATCCTTTCCAACTGGAAGCTTGACTCCTCCAATTATCGGCCCTCCATTATTGCCAAGTTGTTGGGTGTTTCCAGCCCTTCCCAATGGTCTTGTATATTGCCTGGTTTCATTAAGATTAATTTTAATGGTGCTACCAAGGGAAATCCTGGCCCACCTGGATATGGCGCTGCCTTTCTAGACGAAAATGGTAAGATCATTATGCTAGTCGTTGGAGGTATTGGTAGCAACACCAATAATCCGTTGGATACATGGGGCCTTTTTAGAGGAATCCAACATGCAATACGTCTCAACATTACTAACCTCTTAATTGAAGGCGATTCTTAGATCATCATTTCCCTCCTCTCCAAAATTATCCATGGAACTAATGTTGATAAGATCTCTCCCAACTGGAGATTTTTGAGCCTGTTGAATTTATTCCATTCGCTCTTATCCCCACACTTGGTTCTCATCCCCTCCAATGTCCGGCAGGATGCCAACAAAAATCGTAGACAAGCTTGATAATGATACACATGCTGAAGATGTGAGTGAGAAGGAGGAGGTTGGAAACATTTACCGCACCCTGCTGGATCATGCACACAATTAAATGATTCTTTTATTTTTATGTGCCTTCCCATGCTCCTACTATTGGAAAGTCTCTTCCTCGACCGAAATTCGACTCCGCCTACATTCTATGCATTGAAGAGGATGTTGAAAGGTGGTAATGGTGAGATGGGATAAAGAGAAAGTTGTATTATCAGTCGGCAAGCTCCTCCTGCGTGCAACATTTATCCAGCCATCCACCTGGACTTATATGAGGGATATATACCTCGCAGCTTTCAGGTAAAAGGATATTCCAACCGTCTGCGTCATCGTCATGACTCGCCTGCGTGTTCGTGGGCGCTCTCGTCATGTTGTTGGATCTCGCAGGTCCGGATCAACACTCGAATTGAGGTAATATCCAACTCATCATCGATGGATTCTTCGCCTCTTTCTTTAATCTTGGACTCTAGCTCTAAGGATTCGAGAATGGATTGCTTGGGATCCAATCTGTGGAGTTTCCAAGTTGAATGGTTTGATGGGCAGGGTAACTCCCTAGGCTTTCAACCCACGAATCCTCCGTCTTTGGCCCGTGGTATCACCATTGAGGACAATAAGCAGGTTCAACAGAGTGTAGTGAATGACAGTGTATTCAAAGGAAAATGATGGTAGTCAATAGGTGTCGCCTTCTAATGGGGGAAATGATTAGTATTTGAGTCAAAGGATGGTTTCACAAAGGCACAATGGAATCTTATATTTGAAGCTCATCGTGTTATACATAATTTGGACTTCAAGATGGACCAGATCAATAATCGCTTGGATGCAATTCTCTCCACCATGGCTGCTCCAGAAATGGTCAACAAAATGTGTTCCACTTCTCCATGAGACGCAGTCCTGTTGGGTGTGCCTCTACAACTTCTCCCAGTCATGCGGAATGAGGAATTGGAAATCCATCCAAGTCCATAGGTTGGGTAGGCTTAGTCTTTGTTTTATGGTCATGATATTAGTTTTGTCGAGTCTATCTGTTGTTTTTATATGAAACTGCCATTTGATTGGTCCTCATTATGTTATGTAATATGTCCTCAGTCATGTTGATGGTCTATACAACACTTAGCACTTACAGGTTTTATCTATGTTAATGTTTATGGTCTAGGAGGTTCGATCCATTCATGTCCTCACTGCTATGTACTAATTTTGATTATATATATATATATATATAATATAATGTTCCTTCTTACTTACAAAAAAAGATAAATACAAGGCGTGTGAATTAATAACGTCTTTGTTGCTATAAGAACCCATCAACAACAAATAACATTATCCTATGTTATGTCATTGCATATGGTAGGGATGATGATGGCTATTAAAAAAAAGAAAAAGGAAAGTGGATTGAGTATAGATTTACATGTCCATTTCAATAATTTTGCTAAAATGGTCATCGCTCAAGGCCTTATCTGCATAAGCTCCTTCTTTGAGGTACATGCAACAACTTCTATCTTGCAAAACTAAATATCTCTAACCTTACTAATATCAATGATTATGCTGATAGGTGTCTTTATTTCAACACATAGGGGGGAGGGTGGCACAATTTTCATTTATTGGATAAATGAGTGGTTAGATTTCATTGATCCTGGAATATTCTTAGTCGTGTCAATAAATGAACGGTTTTGATTTAATGAATTAATTGGTGTGCATTTTTTTTATTTTTTTTTCAGTTACACTGTACATTTATTAAAAAGAATTCAACGTTATTTCAATTTTTTCAATGTAACGTGTCACCAATAGCTATTACAAATGTTCTACATTTCCTAAGCCGAAAAAAGAAGAAAAGGGGAGGGAGGAAAGGCAGGGGATGTAACAGATTGGAGACATGTTCAGGAGGACGATATTGGACGGGAAAATAAGGATGGCCTCCCAACCTCCTTTTTTTCAAGAAAAAAAAACGTGTACTTTTGCTAGTGTAAAAATAAAAAAGTACTCCTCCATACAGTGATATAAAAAAAACATAAAACAATATTTATGTTCCACATACACCATAAGATACATAGTAAAAAACTGACAAGAAAAAACAAAATACATGATTTCATCCCAGATATCAGGCCATCTAGATAATAAACAAAACAAACTACAACATCCTAGAGCCAAAGAGAGGACTAATCATGAAAAAAAGGAGAAGATCCAGAAGATTCCAACTGATTATCAATCCACTCTTCCCATAATAGAAATCCCTCTTGCTGAACGAGTGCTTCCTTGGACAATGCATCAGCCACATCATTCAATTCCCTGTAACTGTGATCGATAGTCCAATCATAGAATGAAGATAGAAGTGATTCGATTCTATGATACCAATGATGAAAAGAAAGAGACTTTAACCTGTGGATTTTTTTAACCCAATTCACAACCATCAAGGAGTCTCCACAACTTTTTAGAGTATCCACATCAAATGAAGAAGTAATTATGAGTAAACACCACAATCCTAGTAATTTTTCTAATGACTTGGTACCTTCACCAATATTTAGCTTGAACTTGAAGAAGTGGTATTTATTGATGATCAAATGTATCCCGGCCTCTTTGAAAGTACAATAAAAAAATTGTTTGATTGATGACTTAATTATGTGAGGTATTTGCTAGGGTTCTAACTACTCGTAGTATTCTTATCACCACCCATAGTACTTGCTCCTGGGTTTTACACACTATAAGTAATCATGCTAGGTAGATAATTATAACCTAGTGCTTCAAGTCGCTCTTATGTCGATAAGTTTAGTTTTTAGGCTATGTCTATAACTTATATTCTCGAATTACTGATATTCCATACCGATTAATAATAGTTATGTTTGATGGATATGGGTACATGTCGGCCCAACTCGTGCTATTCTTTTCACAATATACCGAGAATGCTTTCCCAAAGGTATGGCCATAATTCCACATTGTCATTACTGTAATTTTTTAAATTTACATGGAATCAAAGGATCTAGGTTCTCCCTAAACATGGATCAGACCTAGAGTGCAACCATACAATTTATTTTGTAATTATTTATTTATTTATTTATAGATATAAACATTTGGTTGATACCATTTGCAACATACATAATATCACCAATTCCATTTATACAATTCAACTTTGTATTCAATGTTAAAGTAAGGTTATGGATTGTTCAAATTCGGGATGAGGGACCTGTGACAAAGGGTTATAGAAATTGGATCCAAATTTTTTATATTCCTTTGACTATTATTATTATGTCATGGAAAAACAATACAAGCTATGAGAAATAATATATTTAAAAAAATTTATCTTTTTTTCTTCTTTTTTTTCGGACAGAAAAAATTTCTACATTTATATTGATATAAATATAAATTTTACAAATAGAGAGTGCAATCGAGAAAGACCAAATCTACCAAAGAAACCAATGAGAAAATTCTGGGCAGTATTGGCAAGCCAAAACAGGTGGCCAACGGCAGCGATAGCACCAAAAATAAAAATAAACCTCACACAGGAGGCCAAATGAACCATAACCTCTATCAGGTAGAGGATAATCCAGTTCAGAATCCCAAAGAAGACCAACCCAAAAAGCCGCCATGCTTCATAAAAGCGGTAGAGAGTATGAATATATACAAAAAAAAATATACAATTAGCAGAAGAAAGTATATATGTCGAATCCAAAAAGTAAAGAAAATTAGTATAAGGCTAGCTTTCCCGAGGAGTGAAGCATGTCATCCAACCATTCTTCAAAATGAATAAAACCTTCCACAAATGAAAGGCTCAATCGCGCCAGGGAATCAGCAAGTCGGTTGAATTCTCGGAAAATATGTTGAATGGAAACCTAGGGGAGATCTTTAAGAAGTGGCTCTACTTGGGTTATCCAGGGGATTAAGGGCAAATCCTTGATGGGAATCGTTCCATTTTCCCAATTGATAATGAGCAGAGAGTCGCCCACGATTTCCTAAAGAGAAAAATTTCAATGATTTGCAAAATAAAGAACCATCCAAAAAGACAACAACTCACCCTTTGTGTTAGTCGCACATCCGCAATTCATCCATAGATTGTAGAAACAGTTCTGACCCAAGAGAATAACCGCACCAGCTCCACATTGATTCCCATGATTTTGTGAAGACCCATCGAACATTGCTCTGCAACTTGAGGATAGGATGGACTGAGGAGGTCTAGACAAAGGTGAGTATGGAGAAGGGTATAGTGATGAACCCGAAAACTCCATAAAGAAAAAGATCATTTTTCTCGAACACCAATCAAGCCCGATTTTTGAGTCCTCAAAGATAAGAGCATTCCTTGCTTTCCAGGTTTCCCAGATGATGAAGCAAGCCACTTCACCAAACTATCAGTTGAACTTGAACCAATTTTGGAAGCCCTCCTGTACTGAATCCCCATACCAAGCTCTTATATTTGTGAGAGATTGATTTATAGCAGACCGGATATTTTGATGAATTTTAAGGAACAAGCTACGGCTTTCTATTCACATAAAAGTTCATAGTTACAATGGACCCCAAGGCCTGAATATATAGAAGTATCACATGCTAAACCTAGACTCTTTAACTTAGACTTAACTAACTGTTTATGTCTTAGTTCTAACTAAGACTCATCTAACTGCTTGTTAGGAACTGAGCATCTCACTGATGTCATGAGGGAGTAATTATATCTAACACTCTCCCTTAATTACAACCGCTAAACATACTATCTAATTGCAGCTAAAACATACTCCCTCTAAGAAATTTCATCAAAAAAGATTGCTTGCTGGTCTATGTCTCAGCTAGGCTTACAAAACATCTTCATCTTGACTTTCTTTGCTGCAATATGTTGATGCAGCTTCTTCTCATACTTTCTACTCCAAACTTTGAAGCTTTCAATGTTTTTCTTCTTCTTTGTGCTCCAGACTTTAAACTTTGGATATCTCTTCTTGTTATTCCATGGATTTTTCTTTTTTCCATGGCTCTGGTTGAAAAACCGGTGATCTACAACATCTTCAATGCTTCCTGCAAAATACTTGTTGCATGTTTCTTCCTCCATCTTTTCAACTGGGTACATAGCATATCTTGCTTCTTCTTTAGATTCTGCTACTACAGAATGTAAGTTGTCATCTACAACTTCTTTTGGCTTTGCAAGCCAATCCTCAATGAATGCCAAATCTGCTTCGAAACTTGTTACTTTAGCTTCGTCCTCCTCAGTTGCTACTGCTACAAAGACATCATCCACTTGATCGTCATTTTCAAGTAGGGTTACCATTCCAAACAACAACTCATTAATGAGCTTCTTTTGTTGTAGCACTATCACTCTTTCTTCATAAGAAAGGTGTTCACCATCATGCTCTGGTTCAAGTTCTTCAACCTCTGTTGCTAAGAGGTTATCAACTTGTGTATTAGGCTTCCGTTGAGGCTCACTGAGGACTATGGACTCCTTCTCTTTAGTCCACATCCTTCCTTCCTTATCGCTCCCTAAAAAAATACAGGATTTGCTTCGCGCTCCCTTAATGCAAAATCTCCCTGAGATCTTAACTTTTCCTTCAATCTTGAGCTACATACCCTTTACTATCATTCAAGTTGCAAACTTCACACCAAACTTCTCTTTTCCTAAAAGAGTATTTTCCGTAATTCTTTTAATAAACAAATCTCTTATTGAAAATACCTTTTTTCACCACACTGAATAAAAAGGTTCGTTTATATTTTCAAGCTTGCATTCGATATAGAATAATGATCACCTTTGACCATACCTCGATTTGGATTTTAGGGAATTTGACTTTTCCTTGATAATTATGACGGATCTCTTTTAACCGTCGCTTCAAAGGGAAACATGCAATTCGTGAGGTTGATGTCCTCTTCCTCTCTGCGGTGACAAGAGCGGCGGCACTAAGCTGAAACGCTATGCAATTGCTGGCAAGTCACAAATAGATGTTGGATCGTTTCAGCTTCCAAATTGCAAAGAAAGCAGATATTTGGGCCACAAAAACCTTGTTTTTGCAAGTTATCCCAGGTTAATATCCTGTTCTCCATGACTAGCCAAACAATTTTTTTTAGTTTTGGACGAAGTTTCCATTTCCAAACTGAAGTGTACCACTAGTTCACGCCAACATGAACCTCTGACATTAGGGCTTTATAGGCCAAGTTTGTTGTTAAAATACCTTCCTATAAATTCCACGACCACTTTAGGAGGTCCTCACTCTCAGTAATAAGTATATTTCCTTTGTAAAGGTCCCGAATGTAGACAGACCATTCATTTTATATACTGCCAAAGGCCTAGCTGTGTGGCTATGATCCATTTATTGGAGAAACTATTCAGGGAATTAAAGATAAGTGCATGGTTCAGAAAACAGATACCTCTATCATGCAGATGTTTGATCAGCTCCTCGGAAAGTATAAAATTTAATGGACCACCGATAATGGGATCCTCCCCCGCTCGTATGGATCTTCCATCCCCAGGAAGCCAAGCGAGCCAATCTTCTAGTACTTTAAAGGAAGAGATCAGACCCGCCCAAATGTTAGAGATGTCATTTTTACATTTTCCTTTGGATCAGATCCAGTGGATCACTGACAAATTTCTCATATATTTTGCTATTATGATTTTGCTCCAAAGACTATCCACAATTAAGACGCACCAAAGGATTTTTTCTAGTAATGCGGAAGAAAACATGCAAATGTTTTTTTATGGCCCAACCCCCGTGCTCCATAGGATAGGATAATCTATTCCATTCCACAAGATGGTACTTTTGTTGTTCTTTACCTGCCCAAATGAGGTGGAAAATTTTCCCACGAATAGCTGAAAAGAAAGGATTTTGGTATCTTTCAAAGTGATAGCCAATACACAGACAGGTTCTGTAGGATTGATTTTTCCAGTGTTAGCTGCCCGCCTATAGAAAGCCATCTCCAATTCCAGAGGTGCATTCTTTTATCGAATCTTTCCAGGAGCCAAAACCAGTCTTATGTCTTATATCCATTCGGTTTCAGATGATACCCCGGATATTTTGTCCCTTCGCATAGGTCGCAGACTTTGTAGTGGAGAAGATTTGTGATAGCATTCAGCTAGTGAACATCGGTATTGTATTTTAATAGGAAATATGTTTTGTCGTTGATAACCATGCCTGAAGACCTACAAAAAAGAGTTAGAATAAATTTCTAGTTTTCCCATTATAAGGGAACTCCTTTGCCGAAAAGCATTACATCATCAACAAATAATTGATGTGTAACAGCTACATGTTGAGATATTTGTAAACCTTCAATTTTGTTGTCTTCCTTTCCCTTATGTATGATCCTGCTAAGACCTTCTATAACAATAAAAAAAAAGCCATTGCAAGAGAGGACAACCTTGTCTCAAGCCACATGAGCATGGAAAGAAAGATGTGGGACAACATCTATTCAAACACTCGACCTAAAAGTTCTAAGAGATTTCATTACTTCGAACAGTACTCATGTAAGCAACCTTTAAATACTGTGTAGATTTCACCTCTATGTAAATAATTAACCAATTAATTATTTACATAGAGGTGCAGTCTACACGGAATTTACATCATGGGCTTTTTGTTCGTGAGATCTAGGGTAAAAATGTTGGGGTGACTGGTAGATATTGAAGGCGATCTTCATCATTTGGTAGACTAGTAGATCTTGAAGGCGATCTTCATCATTTGGTAGATAAATTTATAATCCAAAAGATTTATGGATATTACATGGATCTTAAGAATTATCGAGTTTCATATTTTTGCGATACGCCTCAAATGAAATATTATTATGTCCCCGACATATATGAATCAGTCGGGGGCATTAGTTTGGGTTGCTGTTGATAAATTTTTGCTGGACGCAATATTTAACTTTAGAGTTGGTAATTTTTATTTTTTTTTAAATTGTAAATGGGTTGTTTTGTTGGCTTGTGATTGGGGCCGTCCGCGGTGACGCCCGCCTCGGATGGTGTGGCCCAGGAGGCGGCGGCGCGATGGCGTCACGCCTCGTTGTTCGGGATGTCCTCGGATGTTGTGACCGAGGTGGTTTTGGGTGTGACCGAGGCGGTTTTTGTGTGCATGGTTCGAGGTATTAAATGCGAGCAGTGTTCGAGGTTGGTCGTTTTATTGTTCCGTCCTTCCGCTCTATTGCTGTAGCTGGAGATGTGTTGTCGTTCCAGCTCCGGTGTGGAAAGAAGCTGGCTGTGGGTCGTCTTTCCCCATTGTTCCAGGTCGATATGTGTCGTTCTTCGGCTCCGGTGTGGAAAGAAGCTGGCTGTGGGTCGTCCTTCCCCTGAGGTCTTTCACTTGAAGATTCGGTGGCAATGGCGCAGTTCGCCTGGTTCAGTTTCGACGTGGTTTTTTTGGTGTTTAATGCGAGGTGTGGGGTTTTGTGTGCATTGTTCGAGGTGTTCCGTGGGGTTTTGTGTGGGTTGTCCTTCTGCTGCGATGTGGAAAGACGTTGCGTGTGGGTTGTCCTTCCGGTCCTGATGTCCTTCACCTGCAAATTCAGCGGCAATGGCGGAGTTCCTCTGCTGCAATTTCGACGTGATTTTTTTGTGTTTAATGCGAGGGCTGGGGGTTTCGTGTGGTTGTGGTTTCGGCAGTTGTGAGGTCGTAGTTTCATATGCACTGTGTTGGCAGCCCAGAAAATGGGTGAGCAAATAAAATGGTTGGATGCGATGGCGAATTTATGTTTAGCATTTATTTCGCTATGGCGGGCTGTAATTTATGGCGGGTTTTTGGTGGTTTTATCAGCGTTCTCGCTTCAGCTTCCTCTACCATTTTCAGTTGTGTTGTTGTCTACTCGGTTTGGACGATATCTGCAGCTGTTTCTTTCTAGCGGTTTGAAGTCTCATTGCTGGTTCGTTGGTTCAGGTATGCGTTTGCATTTTTTTGTGCAATTTTTAAATGAAAACAAAAGACAGGGTTTAGGGTTTCAAATGTAGCAGGGCCTGTTCGTTGGTTTCTTGTAGTTAGGGTTTTTTTTATTTCGAAGACATGATAAATGATTTTGCTGCATCTGGGTTGAATTTTGCCTTTGCAAATGAATGGTTGTCTTTAGTTGTAGACGGTTGCTATCGGCATTGATGTTTAATCAAATAAGTTAATTGGGATTTTTGGTGGTTTTATCAGCGTTCTCGCTTCAGCCTCCTGTATCGTATTCGGTTCTGTTATTGTCTACTTGGTTTGGACGATATCTGCAGCTATTGCTTTTCGCCAGTTTGAAGTCTCTTTACTGGTTCGCTGGACCAGGTATGCCTTTGCATTTCTTTGTGCAATTTTTAAGTGGAAAGAAAAGACAGGGTTTAGGGTTTTAAATGTTACAGAGCCTGTTGATTGGTTTCTTCTAGTTAGGGTTTTTTTATTTCGAAGACACGATAAATGATTTTCTGCATCTGGGTTGAATTTTGCGTTTCCTTGCTTTTTGCCGGTTTGAAGTCTCTTTACTGGTTCGCTGGACCAGGTATGCCTTTGCATTTCTTTGAGCAATTTTTAAGTGAAAAGAAAAGACAGGGTTTAGGGTTTTAAATGTAACAGAGCCTGTTGATTGGTTTCTTCTAGTTAGGGTTTTTTTATTTCGAAGACACGATAAATGATTTTCTGCATCTGGGTTGAATTTTGCGTTTGCAAAGGAATGGTTGTTTTTAGTTGTAGGCGGCGGCTATTGGCATTGATGTTTAAGCAAATAAGTTAATTAAAAACAGGGTTTAGGGTTTCAAATGTAACAGAGCCTGTTGATTGGTTTCTTCTAGTTAGGGTTTTTTTATTTCGAAGACACAATAAATGATTTTCTGCGTCTGGGTTGAATTTTTCGTTTGCAAAGGAATGGTTGTTTTTAGTTGTAGGCAGTTGCTATCGGCATTGATGTTTAAGCAAATAAGTTAATTAGCTCATCAATTAAGTTAACATGGACCATTTTTCAGCAAACGGAAGCAATTCAGTTATGGAAAATTGGTTCAAAGGGGCAATGCATTGAAGCTCGAGTAGGCTTTGGAAACAATATGTTTATGAAGATATGTGTTTGAAGAGGAGCCTCGTATAGGAGGTAGCCATATTTAACATATGAAGTTGGTTTCTAGTGGCTCTTTCGACATGGTTTTCTTTGTTTTTGATTAGTTTTTTTATAAAGTGTTGTTGCTTTGCTTTGATTGGTTTTCTTTCAAGTTGCTGCTTCACGGGCATAATGTGAGTGACCTTGATAGAAATGCCTGTTCCTGTAGCAATTTCCACTCCTACGTCTGCAGCCACCAAAGCTAGCGAGTGGTTAATCCCATTCCTGCTAGTCCTTCCTTCTGCATGCATGTTATACACAGTAATCAGGACTAAACATTAGAGAATTTTGATTTCATGTTACGAGGACAAAAAAATATTAGCCCCACTCGTTACCAGAATGATGATATATTGGAAATCAACTTTGATAGTGTTAAATAATGTTGTGCGAGGGTGGTGGTGGGGTCAAGTGCACAAGTTGATTCACCCACTACCCCCACGTTCATGGTAGTGAACTCCACATATGGGTGCTGCTTAGTAATTAAATTGAAAAGAGTAATTTTTCTTGAAGTAATTAGTGCAAGTGTCTTTTTGCATTATATAATCTTACTTTGCAAGCATTGCCAAGTTAAAATCCAAATGGACAGAAAACACAATTATTACCTGCAATTGTTTAATTCTTACTGCTTTTCCATCGGGCAGCACTTTTGCTATGACTATTTCAATGTCATTTTCGTTAGCAATGGCTTTAGCTGTGCCCAAGTTTTCACCTATGACCATAATGTCTTTCAATCACAAGGTGCCCAGAGTATTCACAACGTCCGTTGCTTTTGGCTTCATTGGATTTGATATGGGAATAACTGCAAGTGCAACTAATACTTCTGTTTTGGCTTGTTGTTCAATCACTTGAAAATATTTATCAACATCTGTTGCCATAGAAATTCTTGATCCTAGGATCATCTGCCTGTTGCCAGCCACTATTTCTTGTTGTTGACCACAGCCTTGATGCCCTGGCCTGTCACACCTTGAAAATCTTGTGCTTCGAAGAAATTGGATTTGTTTGAGTCTGTTTCGTTTTTCAATTTTGTGGCATGCTCAACGATTGGCTTTGCCAGAGGATGTTCACTGTTACTCTGCAATCACTATAAATAATTAATCATAATCTTAATATAATATTATATAACATTTATAAATTAATATAAATGTAGTAACAATTAAATATAATAATATTAATATGTTGCATATTTATTAATATTTTATGAAATTAATGAATATATTAGCAGGGTGATCATTATTAATGAACGGTAATAATTGTCATTATATCAAATCCTTTAGGAGGGTTTACTCAATATAAAAAATAGGGGTTTTAATACTTGCCATCAATACCCAATTTGCATCTTTCCATTTGAGATTTTTTTTGGATATTGTCATGAACGAAATTTTTACAGAGACAAAAGTAATTTTATTGGGGCTTCGTTGGGGTATGGTTTACATACATAAGTTCAGTGGTATACACTAGTTATATAATGCTTTTCAATCACAAGGTGCCCAAAATATTCACAATGTCTGTTGCTTCTGGCTTCATTGGATTTGATATGGGAATAACTCCAAGTGCAACTAGTACTCCTGTTCCGGTTTGTTGTTCAATAACTTGAAGATATTTACCAACATCTGCTGGCATAGAAATTCTTGATCCTAGCATCGTCTGCCTGTTGCCAACAACTACTTCTTGCTGTTGACCACAACCTTGATGCCCTGGCCTGTCACACTTTAAAAATCTTGTGCTTCGAAGAAATTGGATTTGTTTGAGTCTCCTTCATTTTTCAATTTTGTGGCATGCTCAACGATTGTGTTTTCCAGAGGATGTTCACTGTTACTCTGCAATCATTATAAGTAATTAATCATAATCTTAATATAATATTATATAACATTTATAAATTAATATAAATGTAATAAGAATTAAATATAATAATATTGATATATTGCATATTTATTAATATTTCATGAAATTAATGGATATATTAGCAGGGTGATCATTATTAATGAATGGTGCTAATTGTCATAATATCAAATCCTTTAGGAGGGTTTACTCAATATAAAAAACAGGGGATTTAATACTTGCCATCAATACCCAATTTGCATGTTTCCATTTGAGATTTTTTTTGGATAGTGTCATGAACGAAATTTTTACAGAGACAAAAGTAACTCTATAGGGGCTTCGTTGGGGTATGGTTTACATACATAAGTTGAGTGGTATACGCTATATATATATATATATACGCTTTTGTACAGATTATGGGAAATAATGCTTGTTTATCAATTGCATAGAGCAATAGGTCCAGGAGGTATCTACAATCATGAAACATTTTCTTTTACATCGCTAGATTTTATAGTTCAGAATGTTTTTCAATGATTCTGTTTTTGTTATTAAAAATAACTCATTTTTAAGCCATGTATGGACTGAGATGGCATATATAATTTAACGCTATATGACATTTTTAAATTTTTAAGCAACATTGTTAGCTTGGCATATACCTTATATCATGCTGCAAACTAAGATGCAAATTTAAGTACCTGTATGTGGCAGTAAACGGTTGCATTACAGATCCTACAGATCCTAACTGTATTTAACATATTTAACTTGTAATTTTCAGATCCTGGATAAAATATTTTAACATCATATTTAATTTGTACTTTTCAGATTCTTCTTCAATTCATGCAAGTCTTCTGTATTAAATGTCTTTTCAGATCCTATTTCAATTCATCGAAGTCTTACCTGTTAAATGAACCCGACCATTGTAATCTTAATTCTGCATGTCAAAATTAAGAAAACATCTAAATGTCAAGATATGACACCACAACAAATATATATGCGTTTTTGTGAAAGTTTCAGGTCTTACATCCGGATTTAATGAGCCCCATTATTCGAATATTGTGTGCTTAACACAAGTATCATTTATTATGTCCCTGACATCTATTTTTGGGTCAGGGACATTAGTTTGGGTTGTTGTTGATAAATATATGGTGGATGCAATGTTTAACTTTAGACTTGGAAAATTTTGTTTTTTTTTTAATTGTTGATGGGTTTTTTTAATTGTTCCTAGCTAGGGTCTTTTGAGAATTAGGAATGGTCTAGGTAATTGGCGTTGCACCTGCTAGTATGTATATATTCAAAGTCCATTTAGAACAATGCGCCAAGGAAGCCATGATGATACCCTTGAAACTGTCAGTTATGTTCATTGGGAAAACAATAATAAAAAATATAATGAAACAACTAAGAATCATTATGCACAAGCATGAACATACTTTTCAAAGGGACATTTAGGAGATTAGAATATAAATGGATTTGTTCCCATCAAATGCAAAGAAGAAGAAATGTTTCATCGATCTGATATCGAGCCATCCTTCATAGTCTATTGGCACTATTGCAGCAGCAAGGATAAACTAGCTTGATTTCCTGGTGTTGAGGGGTCTATGTTTTCTTTTTCTTTCTGCAATGCTTAGTTTTCTGTTTGTTTTGATTTGCTCTGTGCTCCAAGATAAGGTGATCATAATATCACCTTATCGGTCAGGGACATTAGTTTGGGTTGTTGTTGATAAATATATGGTGGACGCAATGTTTAACTTTAGGCTTGGAAAAATTTGTTTTTTTTTGTAATTGTTGATGGGGTTTTTTAATTGTTCCTAGCTAGGGTCTTTCGAGAATTAGGAATGGTCTAGGTAATTGGCCTTGCAGCTGCTAGTATGTATATATTCAAAGTCCATTTAGAACAATGCGCTAGGGAATTCATGATGATATCCTTGAAACTGTCAGTTATGTTCATTGGGAAAACAATAGTAAAAATATAATGAAACAACTAAGAATCATTATGCACAAGCATGAACATAATTTTCAAAGGGACATTTAGGATATTAGAATATAAATGGCTCAGTTCCCATCAAATGCAAAGAAGAAGAAATGGTTCATCGATCTGATATCGAGCCATCCTTCATAATCTATTGGCATTATTGCAGCAGCAAGGATAAACTAGCTTGATTTCCTGGTGTTGAGGAGTCTATGTTTTCTTTTTCTTTCTACAATGCTTAATTTTCTGTTTGTTTTGATTTGCTCTGTGCTCCAAGATAAGGTGATCATAATATCAAACCCTTTAGGAGGGTTTACTCAATATAGAAACAGGGGTTTTAATACTTGCCATCAATATCCAATTTGCATATTTCCATTTGAGATTTTTTTTGTGTATTGTCATGAACGAAATTTTTGCACAGACAAAAGTAACTCTATTGGGGCTTTGTTGAGGTATGATTTACATACATAGGTTCAGTAGTATGCACTAGTTATATATATATATATATATATGGTTTGGTGCAGATTATGGTAAATAATGCTTGTTTATCAACTACATAGACCAATAGCTCCAGTAGGCATCTGTAATGATAAAACATTCTCTTTTACATTAGTGTATTTTATACATCAGAGTGTTTTCCAATGATTATGTTTTTGTTTTGAAGCTTTTTAATACTCCCAAAAACTGTTACCAGAATTTTCCTTGAGAACATCTGGTTCTAATCTTCTCGACTGCATACGTAGTATGATAGTTATCTGGTTCTGATCTTCACTATTTGACATATACCTTAAATTTCGCTGTAAGCCATCTAAAATATTAAATGGCTTATTTATTGGCTAATTCATAGCGCAATATATTAAAAACAACTCATTTTTAACCCATGTATGGACTGACATGGGATATAAAATTTAATTCTATATGGCATTTATAAATTTTTAGACATCCATGTTAGGTCGGCATATACCTTAAATTGTGCTGCAAGCTAGGATACAAATTTAACTAACTGTATCTGACAGTAAACGGTTATTATAGAGAAGGGAAGTGTCAAACTTTTAATTATCCTTTTTAAATATATGCTAAGTTCTGGGCAACGTAAGTCCTTAGTTCCTTTCAACTGTAGTGTTGTCGAAGTCACATCCCCATAGTAATTTATTTTGAGATTTGCAAGATATTTCTTGTGAAATGTAAATCTTGGTTCTCGTATAGAGTTGTGCATAGCATATCGACAGATTGAGTGTGCTTATGTTTTTTTGAGGCAGTCTGCAAAGACAAAGGAATTTCATTCGATTCATAGATGGTTCAGTTTTGCAACATACATTTTTCTGATCAAACTATTGAAATCTAAGTGCTGTCTATATGGCTGGAAGGATAAAACTTTTTCTGATCAAACAACTGGAATCTAACTTCTCTATATATGTTTCAAAGTACAAAACATTGTCTTTTTCTCTTATTAAGATAGGGAGGAAAGCATCTGCTTTTCATCCTTTTTGGAAAGTACAGATTCATTTTCCTTTATTTAATTTTCTAAAACAGAAACCTGATTGTGTATGCTCGGGCCAATGACGATGCTTTCTGTTTAACTGTAGTTATCAAATTCATGTTTCTTCAAGCTAAGAGGGTAGGAGACTTTGTTTAGGGGACTTACTGTGGCCAATTTTTAGGAAACAGCAGAAGATGGGACATGATTTTTCTCCTAAGATCTAATTGCGATGGCAAGAAACTAAGATCCTGCATTCTCCCATCAACCTCATGCTCCCAAGGGTCAAGGTAGCCTTAGGATGAGATTTATCGCATGGGGGGAATACTTGCATATTCGTTAAAGTTAATTCATAGTGGAATAGATTAGAAAAGTCATCCTCTGGACAAGGAGTAGTGTGTCCCTTTGTAAATAGGAGAATGTTATAGAAAATAATTTCAAAAAACTTGAATATTGCAGAAAGATGATTCAAAACAATGATTGCATATTTAGTGTCTAATTTAGTCTTCCAGTAGCAAGTGTTGATATTAGTATTCAAATACTTGAATCTTGAACCGATGCCCCCACAAATTTAGAAAATTATAAATAAATAGTAATTTATTATTGTTGATTAAACATAAATAAACATAGGGCAATCCACAGATCTTATACCCTTCTCATTTACATTGATCAAAGTGAATAGATGAAGCTTTGAAGATTGACTGGTTATCAATTATCTAGGATCATGAAATGAATATGATACGTTACCTATGAAAATTGAAATCATCTGTTCTACTCTCATATAGATTTCAGAGTTTATAGTGGATAGTTTAATCATTTGTGTAATGTCTTTATCCCTAAACTATCTGCCATGTGGCTTCAGTTTCAGTCCTTGTGATGGGATGCTTGTTTGCTGAACTTTAGACTGTGTTCAAATGTTTGAATATTTGTAGTTGTTCCTACTATCAAAGTTATGGATGATATATTAGCTTCCAAAATATTTAGAATATGCGAGAGTTTGGCCTTTTGTATTCAGGAATTGTTTATGAATAGGTGTGATAAATGTCGATAGCTATTTGAAAAGTCTATTGCGAAGGTCATTGTTTGATCAAAAGGACCAAATAAAAAAACAGTTTTTTTCTATTTTAATTTTTTTTACAGTATCAAGAGTGTGAGAGGATTCTTGGGTGCTGCCATTGGATTGTGAGCCATGTGCAAAATGGTGCCTTGCAATAAGGCACTTCTTGAGAACCTTTCCTTCTTGGGAATCTTGGTGCATTGCTATTTGTAGATTGCAAATGATATGGAACATCCCTAACATGTCACCAGGTTTCATATTCAAAACCTGGGAGATGGTGGGTGTTAAAATTTTAAAATTTGGCAGCAGAAGATGGGACATGACAGAACACATGCCCACACAAATTTAGAAGATATAAATAAATGGCGATTTATTATCGTTGATTGCACATAAATAAGCACAAGGCAACCCACAGATATCATATCCTTCTCATTTACATTGATGGAAGTAAATAGACCGGCCTTTGAAGATTGGCTAATTATCAAATATCTACCATCATGAAATGAATATGATACATTGCTGATGAAAATTGAAATCTTCTCATCTACACTCATACAGAATTCAGAGTTTAGAGTTGGCAATTTATTCATTTGTTTAATCTCTTTATATGTAAACTATTTGCGATGCCATTTCAGTTTCAGTCCTCGTAATGGGGTGCTTGTTTGCTGACCTTTAGACTATATTTAAATGTTTAAATATTTGTAATTGTTGCTTCTCTCAAAGTTAGTTACTGCTCCAAGCTCCCACTAGATGACACTGGATGTTCACTGTCAACTTGTAAAAGCATCTGATGTCACTATTCACTATTGTATATACAGTTGGTAGTGCCATGATCTTTTGTTGAGCTATAGTGGCTTGTAGATGCCTTCTCCAAATCTGTTGTAAGTTGTTGATGTCTACAAACTCTGGGACAGATTCTGTATAGAAAAACATGTGCATAAAAGAGAACCTGCTGCGGACTGTTGTAGCTATAGAGTGTTTTCAATAGGGCTGCTGAAAGTTGTTGTAACCTGTGACCACGTTTAATAGGCTTGCTGAAGCCCAAGAAGAGAGCGCACCTGACTTAGGGCAATTTTAAATAGGCAAAAGACAAAGCAAGCATGAAAACTCTAACTTTTTCAAGGAATATGAATCAATTATTTTAAGAGAAAAAGCGTGTCAAAAAATCTGCCATGAACTGACCTAGGACCAGAAGATACCATGAACTGAACTTTTGGCAGCAGACCCAATTGATGGATAAAAAATAAGAAATTTTATTTCTTATTTCGATTTTAGATATTTATTTGCTTTCAATAATTTTACTGAGACTGATCCATCAATATATATATATATATATTTCTATTTTCTTCAAATGGGACCGATCTATGACTTCACACATTTTTTTCATTGTTTTTAGTTTTCTTTTTTTCATTTTGTGAATACATAGATCAACGCAATTGGTTCTTGGGTTCCATGCTTTCTCAACAAATTATCCTTTAGTATCTTCAGTACTTTCTAATTGTGACCGAATGTGATTGTGAATCGCATTTATTCAACTACAACATTGGTAAAGCTCATTGTCAATCATTTGAATTTATAAGCGATTTCTGTTACAGCTGCATATTTTGATTTCATGGAAGAGAAAACACATTAAAAAGCCACTAGGTGGCAATGTCATCAACATTGCACTTGCTTTGGCTATAATTTGCAATGGCTAGGGGTTTCATTAATCAATTTTGTTTTCAATAATTCAATTGAATCTGATCCATTAATATATGTATGTATATTTTTTATTTTATTGTCTTCAAACGGGGCTGATCTATGAGTCCACACATTTTTTTGATCATTTTTATTTTTCTTTTGTTCACTTCATGTGTACATGGGTCAAGCTAGTTGGTGCTTGGGTTCCATGGTTCTTTAGCAAAGCATCTCTTACTATATTTAGTGCTTTGTAATTGTAACAAAGTATGCCCATGAGTCACATCTATCCAACTTCAACATTGGTAAAGTGCATTGTCAATCATTTGAATTTACAAGCAACTTCTGTTACACCTTCATATTCTTCCTTCAAGGAAGAGAATACACTTGGAAAAGCCACTAGGTGAGAATGTCATTGACATTGCACTTGCTTTGGGTATGATTTGCAATGACATAAAACCTGAGCATATGAAGCATAACCCAGTCCATACTTCGTATTAAACATCTTGAACTAAACATAGAAGAACCACCTTGAAATTGGGCCAGAGGAAGTCCGCCATTGTCGCCGAATTTGTCATCTGAAATACGAGAACGATAGCTGGATTGCAAAAATGCAATATTGCCACAGCCAACGTCTTTCGACATTGACACCTACAGAAGCAGATGGACGATCCATATGAATCTCACAGTTGCTAAAAGCATAACTACAAAACCTGCGCATATGAATCAGAACCAGCCGATGCCTTGCATTAAACACCTCGAACGAAACATAGGAAAACCACCTTGAAAACAAAAAAAAGATAACTATGGATTTAGGTTTTCCATTCAACTTATGTCATAGATGAATGACTGAACATGGCATTGTTGTTGACATTTGTAATGATGTGTACAACATATGCAACTTCTATACAACATATATGTAGTAAACAACCTATGGTCTTTATCTTGTACTAATTTTTACCTCTATTATCTTAACTATAAGGTCTAGCTACTAGTAGTTGTATATGTCATTGCATTCCCTCTTTATTTGTCAAAATGGCTTGTGTAAATAGTTGTTTTGCTTTCGCACATCACATTGCCATATCTTTAGCAACAAATAGGGTATTTGTAATCTGTCCTATATGAAAACAACTTGGTAATTGGAAACAATACATGGGCTTATTGTTATAATGGTTGCAATTAGCATTGTTATTGCAATTACTATGCTTATTGTCAAATAAAATGCATACACAATATTAGAGAAATACATATCAACCTAGCTATAAGCTTTGTGTAAACTATATTCATTAAGCTCATATATATTAGATACTACATATGGTATGTAAAAATATGTTTTAATACAATTTTACTAGTCATATTCCCATAATATATAGCAGATAACTTGTAACTACTGACCTAGTGGTGGTGATCAGTTGATGCGGATTAAACGGCTAAAATCTTTTGATCGCAATTTGCTTTCTCATCAATTGAATTTCAATGACATGAGAAAAATTAACAAGAAGGAACTTGAAATTGACTCTATATAAAAATATGATTTAACTTGTGCGTTAAATTATAAAACATTCCATAAATATTGATTACTTTTAAAGTTTAGAAACATGCCTTAATTAAATGCTAAGTGTTCTATTATTTTGTCATTTACATAGTTAATTGTTACATGTTCCTTGTATCTGACATGATAGAACTTCCAAATGCTAAATTGGGTCAAATTTCTATGATTTTTCCCTTGCATTTGTATTGTTCGTTTCAATTACATGTTCAGACCCAGGAATAATTCCTGGTTGCTTAACTGTGGGAAGTACTTGGGTATAACCCTAAAACTCATTGTGAGGAGTACCACAGGAACCCTAGAGTAACTGGCTCATTGAAAGGACTTGCCAGTGAAATGGGCAAAGACCCCTACCTGATTGACTAGTTCCCACCCGTGAGGTGAGCCAAGAGCTGTCGTTCGTGGCAAAACGGTTGTCAGTTTTACCTGCACCGTGAAGTGAGGGGTACTTCCCCAACATGCAAGCCGTCAGATAGCATTGGTATGTGAGTGAACTTCATGAACCATTAGGAAGCCATGCATACTTGGGGTCCATTTCTTTTCCCAACTAAAAAAAGGCAAATTACATTTATCTATCTCCAAATCAATACTCAAATCCAGATCTAGCCCTATTGCAAATCCATATGCAGATCTTGATCCATTACAAATCTAGAACCATTGTTGATGCATTATATATCCATTCCATTTTCAATCACTGTTGCATTGTCATAGATCCATTGCAACCATGACAACCAAATTTGATATTATATATTCATCTTCAAAGTGATTGCAAGCTTTTATGCTATTGCGTTATTGGTGCAACACATTTCTTGAACGATAACCATATATTGTAAACGATAGCCATATATGGAGTTATAATTAGTGTGCCAATCCACTAGATGTATCGATAGAAAGTTGCATGTAAATGCATTATGCTATTGATAAACACTATGCAAATGAAGTTTATGTGTCAACAATTGTTTCATATAAAATTATAGTGAAATTGGACATAGTAAATATTTTTGTCATAGCCCATTATTATTATACTTTAAATCATTGTGCAAAAATTGTTATTGTGAATTGCAAACATTTTTAAAACCCTAGTTTTTGAACCCTTGCCTTTATTCCAATATATGTCAATGTCAATTGCAGCCTTCTATTGCTACTGCATTACATCATTGCTAGTGGCTTTTTGAAATTTTCAAACTCATGTAAAGACATATTTTATGCAATAACTAAGTGCATTTATGGAGTTGTGAAAATTGACAATTCTATGCACTAGCCCATGTCTCTTCTTAAGTTGTTGTTCTTATGAAATGCTACATTTTTCATTTTCGATTTCAAAGACTTTAATTCACTTGTTTTTCCCTTCTATTGCATGTTCTTGCTTGCAGTTCAAGTGACTAAATCTAGTTGATTAGTCAATATGTTAAGATCCATGCACTTGCAACCTGCTACTTCAAAAGTCTTATCAACAAAAGACAAAGTTGGTGATGCAATTGATGTTGCATTCTCAAAAAATCATTTGCTATGGTTGGAAGCTTTCCATTTCCAAAAAGGAGATTGCTTGTTCAATTCATTTGCCATTCTTTTGCATTTTCAATACACATCAATAGAGATTAGAGAAGCAATTCTTAACCATTAATCCTTCCCTTTATTCCAATAGACGCCAATGTCAATTGCAACCTTCTATTGCTATTGCAATTCATAATTGCTAGTAACTTTTTGAAATTTTCAAACTCATGTGAAGACATATTTTATGCAATAACTAAATGCATTTATGAAATTGTGAAAATTCACAATTCTATGCACTAGTGCATGTCTCTTTTTAAATTGTTGTTCTTATGAAATGCTACATTTTTCATTTTCGATTTCAAAGAATTTAATTGACTTGTTCTTCTTTTCTATTGCATGTTCTTACTTGCAGTTCAAGTGACTAAATCTAGTTGATTAGTCAATATGTTAAGATCCATGCACTTGCAACCTGGTGCTTCAGAAGTCTTATCAACAAAAGACAAAGTTGATGATGCAATTGATGTTGCATTGTCGAAAAATCATTTGCTACGGTTGGAAGCTTTCCATTTCCAAAATGGAGATTGCTTGTTCGATTCATTTGCCGTTCTTTTGCATTTTCGATACACATCAATAGAGATAAGAGAAGCAATTGTTAACCATTTCTCTCATCAACTGGCTCAAGGAGATCCTCTTGCAATATCTTCATCAAACTTGGAACTTTCACCTGATTATTTGTTCCAGCTACATGGTTTAAAAGACAAAAATCTTTATCTACAACTGATGTCTCAATCAGCGTCCATTTCAGATAATAACAATGCTTGTGGATTATGGGGTGATATATTTTGCATAAAATGGTTTGCAAATTGGTTGAATGCACCTGTCGCTGTTTGGTCTTTCTCAACAAAAAGAAGATATCTCTACTTCAATTCCACTCTTCCTGGTTATTGCTATAACATTTTGTTTCATGATCATATACATTCTGCTGGTCACTTTGAACCATTGTTAGCTTGCAAATCATGTGTCATTGAAAATATTACAGCTCAGGAATTATCAATTGACATATTCAACAAATCTTGTCCAGAAACTTGGACAGAGATTCAATGTTTTAGACAAATACTTGTACAACAGGATCTTGACATCTTCTCAACCATTCAAGGCCATTGTGTAGACTCTTTGTTTGAATCAGTAGCAAAGTTGTCTAACATCTTTGACACAAGTAGTCTTCGAAATACAATAGCCCAAACCTTCTTCAATTGCATAAAATCCAATGACAATATAGCATTGAAATGTCTGTTTACATACTTGCCATTGTCTATGGTAAATGAAACTTGTACTATTTCTAGTTGGCAAACATTTGTCTTAAATTTGGCTGAGCCTTTTAGCATTGGGCATATAGAAGGTTGTAAATTTGCAATTCAATGGATGTGTGAGATGTTGAAAATAAATATTTCCATTTGGGACACATGTTCTTGCAACATTCAGGACCAATATCAATCAACAAAAAGATCTACGAAAGACATCTTCCTGTTGCAACATGCAAGATGCAAAGGTCATTTGCATTTCCATCCACTAGTTAAAAAAAAATTTCACAAAGGTTCTTTCAACAAGGAAACAACAATGTCAAATGACTTGTACATTGATGCAAATAATAACAACAAGATCAACCAATCAAAAATTCCCTCCACTCATAACATCAATAGAACATATTCAACAGATACACAAACACAACACAAAAGAAAAACATATGACAATTTACAAAAACATTGTCAAATGAAAAAACAAATGATACAGAATACAAAGACATTGGACATACAAAAAAATATGTCTAATATCAATGTATACTGGGTCAATGAAAATATCGACATACTTGGGCAAAATGCAAAGCGAGTATTCAAGAACCTTCACTCAATAAAAAGTCATATGCGTTTTGCAACAATGGAAAAGTCCAAAAAACAAAAACAAAAACCAGAACAAGCAAATATCAACCAATCAAATATTCTTCCTAGTCATAGTGTGAATAGAACATATCCAGTAGATATACAAAAACAACAAAAAAAAAAAACAAATGACAGTCTACAAAAACATTGTCAAATGAAAAAACAAATGATAGAGAATACAAAGACATTCGACACAAAAATAGCTACAACTGACATCAATGTAGACTGGTGCAATGGAAATATCAATATACTTTGGCATAGTGCAAAGCAACCATTCAAGAACCTTCGCTCAACAAAAAGCGATATGCATCTTGCAGCAATGGAAGCTTTCAAAAAACAAAAAGCAGAACAAGCCACTATTCAATATTTAAAAGCAATTGAAGATACACCTACGAATGCATGTTGCATATGCAAACGCTTGCATTTTAGAAAAGACACACGTCGCATCAATGAGAAAAAGTTATTTTCATTGAACTCGTTGCCTTGGATGCGTATCCCAGCTTCTTTTGCGCTTGACCTATACATTTGCAAATTTTGCAAAAAAAATGTATCCAATAGAGAGATTCCTGTATTTGCAGTTCCATTAAATATTCGACGTAACACTCCATTGGCATCTGTAGATATGTTAACGCCATTGGAAGAACGCCTTGTGTCTCCAAGAATTGCATTTTCTCAAATACGTCAACTTGGTTACAAACAGGCTCAATTAGGCTTGACTGGCACAATTATAAACGTCCCCTCGTCTTTGGACAAGATACAAAAGGTTTTGCCAAGAAACCTTGATGATGACATGACTATTGGAATTATGTTGAAACGAAGATTGGAATACAAAAATGCTTACATATCTGGAAATGTGCGTCCTAATATTGTCATGGTTGCATTGAAAAGTCTTTGTACTAGAGATCTTTATAAATTAGAAAAAAATTGTATCGTTTCTGATTGGGAGGCAAAGTTCACAGAGCTAGCAACGAAAGAGGCTATTGACTTTCCATTTGACAATTGCACTGACGACGAAAACAGCTCCACAAGTTCGGATAAAAGCAATAAGAACATTTCTGATGCAGAGTTTGATCCAATAACAGAAACATTGGTCCATGGCTATGCCGAGACACATGTTATTGATGATTTGAGTAGCAAGCTTCTAGAAATTGCACCTGCTGAAAACCAGAAGCCTCTAGGCATTTTCCAGGACAAATTCTCTGAAGAGCTTAATTTTCCAACACTTTTCTATGGATTTAGTCGCCCAGATGACATCTACAAGCGGTATAGACATCAGCAAATATTCCAATGGGAGCTAGAACATGAAAGTATGGCTTTTGAAGCTCATTCTACAAACTTGTTCTTTAAGACAGTCAAAGTACTGATACAACAAATTTCTAATGCTGCATGGATATCCATTCGCATAGGTGAATTGAAAGGGAAAAAACTAAAAGCAAAAGATGTCAAGTCACAAAGCAATCTTGAAAACATTGTAAAGTCTCCAATTGCATTTCGTACTTTGAGAACTATTCGAACATCTCCAGACTATTTTGAAAACATGAGAAAATATATTTTTTCAATGGTTAGGCAACTAGGCCCACCAACTTTCTTTGTTAGCTTCACTTCTGCAGAACATATATGGAAACCATTATGCAATGCTTTACAACATCTTCAAACAAAAAACGATTGCAATTCCACATTATTTCCCTTGCAAAATGATATCGATGCTTTGATTAGAAACCATCCTGTCATTTGCAGTCGCTATTATAGACACAAAATGAACTCGTTGAAGTCATTGATATTGAAAAACAACTCTCTCTTTGGAACCGTGAATGATTACTTTTTCACAACTGAATTTCAACAAAGAGGAAATGAACATGATCATGGTCTTCTTTGGATTGAGAATGCACCAGTATATGGTAAAAATACTGAGCATGAAATAACAACTTTTGTTGACAAATATATTTCAACAGATTCTTCTTTGCTTACTGAAGAATTAAAAAAGATTCAAACCCATCGACACACACGTGCATGTAGAAAACATCAACGATCTAGATGCAGATTCCGATTTCTTATGTTTCCGATCGATGCCACAACAATTTTAGAGCCCATTGACAATGAACTAAACAATCTCGATGAAAAAACAAAACTCCTTACTTCTGCTCTTGAATCTAAGCAATATGAGAAAACCATATGCTTTGAATCATTTCTTGAAATGTTGAATTTGGACAAAGACAACTACATTCTGCTATTACGGTCCTTGATTAGCCAACCCACTCTACTGCTAAAAAGACATCCAACCGATATTTGGAAAAATCCATTTGCAAAGAACATTCCAAAATTGTGGCAAGCAAATACTGATGCTCAATTCATTTTAGATGCTTATGCTATGGCAACATATGTAACTTCATATATTACAAAACTAGACAGACCTATGACAAAGGCATTAAAAAAGATCAAGGAAGAGTCGATTGCAAACAAATCCGAACAACTCGAAACAATACGCAAATTAGGAAACACACTCTTAAACATGCAAAAAATGTCAATTAGACAAGCGGTCCATATCATTCTCTCTTTGCCTTTGCATTCATCATCAAGAAAAACAATTTTCATCAACACTGCTCCTGACGATAAACGATTTGTTGCGTTGAAAAAACCATCTCTATTGAAAAAAGAATCAGATGAATCTGAAGACATACTTTGTCCTTCAATAATAGATAGATACATTGAACGTCCTAATGAACTTGAAACTCTTAGTCTTGCTGAATATGCTTCCTTTTATTGCTTCATAGACGGAAAAACAATCAAAAGAAATAGACCATGCATTATTCGATATATTCAATATAGACAAGAAAAAGATCCAGAAAACTTTGCCCGGGAGAAGCTATTGCTTTTTGTCCATTTTAGACACCTGGACAATTTTCTAACTCATTCGCTCCAAACTTGGACACAAGCATATGAGCAATACAAGTCACAGATATCAATTATCGAGCAAAAATTCTTCCCTAAGGCAACAAGCAAATGGGGTGACCTTGACATTGCAAAGGATGTTGTTGAAACACAATTGGAACTTGCTAATTCCTCTAAAGCAACGTCGGAACCCATGTATGATACCATGACTTTTCAAAAAATTGATATCCATAATGATCTTGTTCATAAAAAAAAAACTACTTTGCAACAAGACCTAAACCTTTGCAATTTCAAAGAAAAACCTTTTGTCCCTAACATGGAACAATATATTGCAACAAGAAGAAACCTAAACAATGAACAACAGTCTATAGTAAAAGATATTGTTACTAGAAAAAAAACCAATCCTTCCAAGCCAATATACTTATTCCTAATAGGAAGTGCTGGTACAGGGAAAACACACACTGCAAAAGCCCTTTTCAATGCTCTTGTTTTGTTGTATGATAAAGCACTTGGAAGTGACCCATTGAAAAGGAAAGGGCTCATTGCAGCACTTACTGGAAAAGCAGCATACAATATTGACGGCATCACTATCCATTCTGCTTTTAAACTTCCCCTGAATTCTAGCAACTTGCTCCCATTAAGTTCAAATACATTAGATATTCTTGCAAAAGACTTTGATCAACTTCAAGTGTTGTTGCTTGATGAGGTGTCTTTAATAGGTTCGCATATGCTTTATAACATAGACAAACGTATGCGCGAAATCAAGCATTCTCCAACAAATCCATTTGGATATGTTGATGTCATTTTCTGTGGTGATTTATTTCAAGCTGAACCTGTACATGATTCTTGGATTTTTGAATTTCCAACTTTTCGACGAGAAAAGTTGCCATATAGTTTTTGGCTTGACAACATAGAATATTATGAACTTACAAAAGTTGTTAGACAAGAAAATGACATTTTCATATCAATTTTAAATAGAATCAGAAAAGGCCTACAATCGGCTAGTGACATTCAATATTTAAATGCACATTGCCATAGACCAGCACCTATTGATCCGACATTTCCATACTTGTATTATCGAAACAAAGATGTCGATTTCCATAATTCAAAAATGTTGTCACATGTAGAAACAGAAGCATTCACATTCATAGCATACGACAGCAAAATTGATGAAGCTGACGTCAATTATGAATGGCAAAAAACAAATCAACTTCCCCAATCAATTGTATTGAAAAAAAACATGCTTGTTGAATTGATTTGTGGAAACTATCTCATTGAAGATGGACTTGTAAATGGAACGGAAGCTATTTTCCGGCACTACGACAAAACCTCCTCAGACGTTATCTGGCTTGAGTTTCCTAGTCCAAAGATAGGTGCAATTACACGTGCTAATATGCATTGTCTATACAACAATTCAATAAACCATACTTGGACACCTATCAAAAGAATATCAACACAAATCTTGGTTGGCAATAAAAGAAATTTTATTAGGATACAATTTCCAGTTCAATTGGCAAGTGCTAGAACAATCCATAGAGCACAAGGTTTGACACTTGAAAAAGTTGCATTTGATCCAAAAGGGGTTACAAGGCATGGCCTTGTTTACACTGCACTTTCTCGTGTAAAAACCATTGAATGTCTCTATCTTGTAAACAAATTAGAACAAAAAAACTTTAGTGTTTCATCAAAAGTACTTGTCGAATCAACTAGATTAATAAAAGATGCATCATTGCAATTTCAATATGGTCTAAAGTCAATTCCTTGTAATCAACATCTTATTATATGTTCGCTTAATATACGTAGTATGGTCCTGCACATTGAGGACATTGCACATGACACTGAACTATTAGAATCACACATTCTATGCCTGCAAGAAACTCATTTGCATTCGCCTCCCATGCACACAATATTTGCAAACCAATACACATGCATTGCAACTTATTCAATGCATGGTCTCGTAATAGCTGTCAAAAAAGGGATTTCGATCTTGCAGACCGCAACGTACAATGGAAAATTTGTTGAAGCAATTGTCGTTGATCTTAAACTTCGTAACAACACCATGAAGATTATAAATATATATATCAAACCAAATACTGTATTTGACAAAGTCAATTGTGCACTCAATTGCATTTTGTCAGAAAACAATAATATGGAAATGCCTATTGTCCTTGTCGGTGACTTCAACATTGACATGTTGAAGGAAACAATGACTAAAAAATTGATCCAGTCATATATGCAGGCAAAAAAACTGAACTTGAAAACAAATCATATCACAACTAGCTATGATTCTATGATTGATCATTTTTGGACAAATCTAGATCTTGATACAATTTCATTTACTATCTCATATGCATATTGGTCTGACCATTTTAGCTGTTTTTTATCGATTCCTTTTGATTCAATATAATCTACCTGCATTGCATATTTCAAAGAATATATACATGATATCGTCCTTGCCTTCTTTTATTTGAGTTTTTGAAATTTCAAAGACATTGATTCTCAATTTTTAAAACTAGAAGCAAAAATTTATATAAAAAAGGAAACCAGCATTTAGCAATTAACTTCTTTCTTTTCTTTTGCAATGAACAAAGTATTGGCCAATTGCCTTGCTTTTTCAACCTCCAATTTTCTTTTTCCTCATGCATACTTTGACATGCTACCCATTATTTTGTAACGATCATTGACTAATATGCATTGACTATTATCTATGCACGATAATTTGGAAAAAAAAATTAAACAAAACAAAACAAGAGAAAAAAAACACTGTTGCTTTAGCTATATGTTAGGATATTCCTATACTCCATCCTAGTCCCACTAGTATTTTGATCTTTTACAT
The DNA here is from genome assembly GCA_027924585.1 of Larix kaempferi. Lineage (NCBI taxonomy): Eukaryota > Viridiplantae > Streptophyta > Pinopsida > Pinales > Pinaceae > Larix > Larix kaempferi. The sequence goes on along the minus strand of BSBM01001331.1, from coordinate 19,514,127 downwards.
TTTCAGTCATGCATGCACCTTTTAGGGTTTGCATGCATTCTAGGGTTTGCATGCATCCCAGTCATCAGTCCAGCACCTAGCCCTCAGTTAGCCGTCCCCTAAGAGCTTCTCACTATTCAGTTTTAGCCCTCCGGTTGATTAGTGCGCCCTTCTTCCTTGATTTTAGGGAGCAACTCGCCCTTCTTCACCTACCAGTTCAGTTACACTCAGTTACAGTCAGTTACACTCAGTTACATTGAGTTACACTCAGTTACATTCAGTTACAGTCAGTTACACTCAGTTACATTGAGTTACACTCAGTTACATTCAGTTACTCTTAGTTACATTGAGTTACACTTAGTTACATTGAGTTACACTCAGTTACAGTTAGTTACACTGAGTTACACCTACCAGAGTTAGTTTGACTGATGGTTGACAGTTACTTGAGCATTGATGACTCGACTTCCAGTTGCGCTCCGATGATCATGAAGACACCTAGTTGTGCTCCGATGACACTCCAGTGATCCTTTGATCACTCCATGAAGGATAATTCGAATTGCCACCTTAGGCATTCGAATTCCTCATGCATTGTACTATTTATATGTCCATTTGTGATTAATAATCTAGTATGACCGAAGTATTATTGCTTCTATCTGAGTTCTACTATACCATATTATTCTGTTGCTCATTATACTGCATGTATCACTCTTCTTCTATTCTCTTGCTTAATCCTTTATTCTCTTGTGAGGTATACATCATCTCTTAGATCTGCTGTGAGGATTTTCACATGGTATCAGAGCATGTTGAGAGTATTGTTTATCTCCATTCTTGAGAGTTTTTTGCAGGTTATTACCAAGATTTCGAGTGCAGCAGTTGCAGCAGAATCTGCATTTTTGCAGCAGTAGCAGTTGTAGTTATTCTATATTGTTTTTGCAGGTCCTCTATAGCTTCTATGTATTCATCAGGAATTACTCCTCTTGATCCACTCAACTATGATGAATGGAAACCAAGAATGATAGCAGACTTGAAGATCCATTATCTTTTTTATTGTTATTTTGAAAGAGAGTTCGAATCCCCTGAAGAGAAGATTGAATGGTTAAATAAAAGAGACATGCACTTTGCAGCAATAATGTTTTCTTTGTATGCATACCAGAGATTCCAATTCAAATACCGTGATGGTGTTGAAATTCCAAGAGAGTTATGGACTCCGAAAGAGATATGGGCTCACCTGGATGGAAAATTTGGCAGAGAGAATGAAGGACTTGGTCCCAACCCATTCGAAAGAAAACAAAGTGATGCATTCGCTCCTCTTGATGGTCTCTCAGATCATGAACCAGTATCATCTCATATTGAAGTTGTTGACAAAGAACTTGCAGATTCTCCGCTCATGCTCAAACTTTCTTCTCTTTCTGTGCCAACTCACACTCTAGATATTGCAGAAGGTCCTAAATCCTCTCTTGCACCAGAGTCTGTTGGTTTGCATCATGATCACATGATTATTTCAGAGGTCAAATCAGCTAATGGAGGTAATGCATTCGCTCCTCTTCAGCAGACATCTCTTTTATACTACTATATGATCATAAATTCATGCTTTCAGAAGGTCATTGAAGAATATGGCCATTGCCATTCGCTTGGGATAATTTCTCATGCATCTACTGGTTTTGATCTCACCTCTCATGGTTCAAAGGAGATCTCAAGAAGCCATGATTCAAGTCTTGTATCTAATTTGGGTTCTAAGCAATTACTGCTTGGGAAAATTTCTCATGCATATGATAGTTTTGATCTCACCCCTGTTGGTTCAAAGGAGATCTCAAGAAACTGTTTTGAAAGTCTTAAATCTGATTTTGATTTCAAGCAAACATGTAATAGTTCTTTTTGGCATAATCTCACCCATGGTGGTTCGAAGGAGAAGACAAAGGACTATATGCACATTCAAAAATTTGATCCTACCTCAGCTGATTCGAATCACAGGTTCAAGGATCATTCTAATACTGTTGGATTTGTTCTCATCACATTCGATCTGAAGAGCAAGTACAAGCACATGCTTTTTGAGCATGATCCACTTCTTCCCAAGAAGAAGATACCTCCAGACATATGACCAAGCATCACACATGCTTGAGTTTGGAGCAATTATTTTTATGTGTGCCTTACAGTCTATTTTTTTGAGGAGGGGGTATGTTTCCCATGAAATTTTCCTACTTCCTTGGTTTATTGATTGTTATTATTCATTGTATTGGGTGACCTTTGGTCTTAGTTACCAGGGCCTAGGATGGATTAAGGGGGGGTGTTAGGATATTCCTATACTCCATCCTAGTCCCACTAGTATTTTGATCTTTTACATTTTCAGTCATGCATGCACCTTTTAGGGTTTGCATGCATTCTAGGGTTTGTATGCATTTTGCATGCATCCCAGTCATCAGTCCAGCACCTAGCCCTCAGTTAGCCGTCCCCTAGGAGCTTCTCACTATTCATTTTTAGCCCTCCAGTTGATTAGTGCGCCCTTCTTCCTTGATTTTAGGGAGCAACTCGCCCTTCTTCACCTACCAGTTCAGTTACACTCAGTTACAGTCAGTTACAGTCAGTTACAGTCAGTTACATTGAGTTACACTCAGTTACATTCAGTTACAGTCAGTTACAGTCAGTTACACTCAGTTACATTGAGTTACACTCAGTTACATTCAGTTACTCTTAGTTACATTGAGTTACACTTAGTTACATTGAGTTACACTCAGTTACAGTTAGTTACACTGAGTTACACCTACCAGAGTTAGTTTGACTGATGGTTGACAGTTACTTGAGCATTGATGACTCCACTGATGATGATGAAGACTTCCAGTTGCGCTCCGATGATCATGAGGACACCTAGTTGTGCTCCGATGACACTCCAGTGATCCTTTGATCACTCCATGAAGGATAATTCGAATTGCCACCTTAGGCATTCGAATTCCTCATGCATTGTACTATTTATATGTCCATTTGTGATTAATAATCTAGTATGACCGAAGTATTATTGCTTCTATCTGAGTTCTACTATACCATATTATTCTGTTGCTCATTATACTGCATGTATCACTCTTCTTCTATTCTCTTGCTTAATCCTTTATTCTCTTATGAGGTATACATCATCTCTTAGATCTGCTGTGAGGATTTTCACACTATAAACATCAAACAATAGCTTTTTGTCTAGTTTTATAGACCACAATCAATGTTTTGTTCTTTTGTAGCATCGTGTTTCAAATGCACTTACCTAAACTTTTTACAGTTTTCTTATTTTATTCATTGACTATTGTTTAATCAGAAACATTACTCAAACAAACTCCAATGTTATCTATTTTTATTGATAGATATTCAAATTATAGTTATTGACATCAACACATTTGTTTCTTCTTTTTTATATGCCAAAACCCAATGCAATATCCCCTTCCAAAATTCTTGACAATTCAATTTGATTTAGTCTATATCTATAAAAATTTATGTTTTCCATGTCAGTACTAGTGGTTTGAGACCTAGATCATTTTTCAGAATTGGTAAAAAAAAAAAACATATTCAGAAGATATAGACAAGAGAAAGAAACTTGCCATAAGCACACCATTGTTCCAATGACATCTACATTGAACATCCTATCTGCTGAGGCAAATATTTCTTCTTCACAAGACGTTGCAGAGACAGGATCAATTGCAACAGCGTCATTGCCCATCTCCAATACAAAAACAACCAGTCCAAAGAGGTGATGTTACTTTGCATCAAACCTAGTCATTTTTTTGTCTTAGATTTCTACTTCTTAATTTTTTTCTCTTCTACTGAAATCTAAGTTAATTCATTTTACCAATTTACTTGTACATAATCTATATTCTTTTTCATGTCATTGCCTAAAAGTAATGTAATTTTATGTACATAGCTATCAACAACAGACAATTGTAAAATCTAATTGCTCCTTTCTATGTTCATCTTCTTATGTTCACAGATTAAAGTAAGCATTTGTTCAGGCATCATCTATTGTAGAATTATGTACTATGTCTCATGCAAATGTTTTTGAGGGAGATATTTTAACTGTCTATGGCCCTGCACATAATCGAATGCAAAATTCACCTGTGAAGACAAAGATTCTGCATGCAGACCTTGTAGACAAACATGGTTTCATGACAATTACTATTACAATGAATGATAGCCTGATCAATAGATTTGGCAACTTCTTGTTGCTTGGAAAAAGTGTTCGAATTATTGGATTTGAATTGAAGAAAAGAGGCCAATATGATCGTGGAGATGCTATAAATTCCATAGAAGTATTGCCTTCCAGCCACATTGAAACAATAGATCAAGTGTGCAAGACACGTTGTCTACCTCCAGACACTACAATTACTGAGCTGGTTTCATCTGATGAAGCATATGTTGTTGGTTCAGTTGCTGCCATAGTAGTTGCATGTGAATACAAAAACAAGCAATTGGATTTCCACATCAGGGATGGTGAAACTCCAAATGACTATGCAACTGTACTGTCAACTTGCTTTTGTTCTTTCCAAAGCTCAAATAAATTTATTTATTTTCTGATTTCATTGTTGATTGTTGATACAACTGCATCTCCATCTCAGTTTATATGTTTTTTTCGATTGCAAATTATTTATACATTTTATTCTGACTTTTTCTTTTTCATTTTCACAGTTCCAAGTCAATGACAATTATAGAAATTTCTTTCTACAAGTGCAACAACAACTTGCACAGGACAAGCCACCACTCTATTTATTCAAAAACATTGTTCGTCCAGGTCCAAAAGGCAGTCACCTGATAAAGGCCTCCCAGGCCACATTTATTGATCCACTCAATGATGAGTTTGCAATTCAAGATTTGCTTGTGATTGTTGAAGCTAAGACACAAGTCAGAGACACATTCCATTGTTCTTTGTTAAACTCTGAAATCACTGTAAGAATTCTTCTAATTCATAACACAAAATAGAAAAAAGAAAAAACAACATACTTTATTTGTCTTTTCACATATGTTCTATCTTTTCAGTTATCATCCACTGTTTTAAAAGTTACCTGTTCATTATATTTTATCATAAACAAGAAACAATCCATATCAACTGTTTTACTAACAAGATTATCTATCCAATCCATATCAATGAAATCAAATATGTTCTAGCTAGAAAAATGCCTATTTGAACACTGTCCAGAACAATTGCATGGGTCCATGTCTTTTGCAAAATCCTATTTGCATTTGTACTATTACAATATTTAAAAAGACAAGATATTGTTTCTTTTTTTCCGACCTTTTCTTTCGAATACTTGTAGTAACAGGTCTAATTTTTTTCTCCATTTGTTCTTTACAACTTGTATTTTCTCCTGCATCATTTCTATATACTTGTACTTATCTCATACTCTGTATATTTTCTATCTTGAAAATTGCAATAGATATATGGATCGCTCAAAATTAAAAATGCTTTTGCACCACCATTCCAATGTACATGCGCAGAATGCAAGCTTCCGATGATCCAAAGCACCACATTCTGTTCTTTTTGTAATGAAGAAAGAGCTCCAGCCTATGAGCATATCTTGCAATGTAAACTGGAAACAGACCAGGGAATACTCGAATGCAGTCTTCAAGGTGCACAGCTAAAAGAATATTGTCCACTTGTTGCAGCTATCTCATATGAACAATATTCCCAGGCTGTTACAACAACAATTCGTCATCTGCGCAAATTCAACCAACAAGGCCTTTTCACTCTTGCAATGAACAACAGAATAATCAATTGCAAAAAACTCTAGGCACAAGGTATGCACAAGCAACTGTTAATCTGAAAATAAACACAACTTTTTCAACTTTGTATTTCATACCTTGTCTCTATATAGATCTTGTTTGAAACAAAAACATGTTCACTTTCAAATGACTTAAACAAAGAACTACAATTTTTTTTATAAAAACATTGCAATTTGATCTTCAAACATGCACCATGATTAATAAACTAAATACTAGATTTCATCACTAGCACACAACCATAGTTTTTTGAATGCTTGAAACAATAAAACAATAAGCTTTCTTAATTTTTGTTGATAGTTTAATCACCCTTGCTATGTGTAACTTTCGATTGCTTCAAATATTACTTTTTTTTACTATCAATGATCAATAGCTACAGTCTTCACATTCAATGATGACAGGCTAAAGTTAACATGTATTCACTTTGTTAGTATGCAATTTATTTAATCATGTTCTAGAATACAACTTATCTAATAATGCTACTGTGTTTGTGACCCAAAGCTCTTGCCCTTCTCTCAAATCCTTTGATTCAGATGCAGAATTTTTGGAATTCAAACTATGCATCTCATCTGACTGTCAATGCAATAGCTTTTTATTGCGATCTAATGTCTTTGTGCATTTATACTAATTTCTCTTGATCTAATAACAGGGATAACAGGAATTATCCATAGATTTAACATATTCATGAATGTAATCAGACTTCAGCATCAAATTCATATATTGAACCTCGCCAAACCCTCTCACAAGGTTGTGCAAACCACTAGATGAAAATTGCATTCAGACCTTGCATGTTTATTGCTTTTACCAAGTTATTCTAGCCCTTGTAACAATTTTTCGGTTGGGGGCATTAGTCCAGGTTCCTGTTGATGAATACAGGGTGGACACAAAGTTTAACTTTAGATTTGGACAAAAAAAAAAAATTAATTGTTAATGAATTATTTTGTTAGCTTTTGATTGCGGCCGTCTGCAGTGACACATGCCTTGGATGCTGTCACACAGGAGGCGGTACCATGATGGTGTCACAACGCAGGGTGTGGTTTGTCCTCGGATGCTGTGACTGAGATGGTTTTTCTTTTTGAAGCTGGTTTTCCTGTGCTTTGTTTGAGGTGTTTAATGCGATGTTGCCTGCGTTGTACTTCATATGCGCATGTTCTGTCATTGTGGGTCTAACAGCTGCAAGATTTTAATTAAAAATATTGAGGTTTATGTCTTCAAGGTAGCAAATAGTATTGAAGTTTTGTTATAATTAATTAAAACCCCATGTCTCTAACTGCATACTCTAATCTCGTAAATGTCCTTTTGAAAATTATGTTGATGCTTGTCCATAATGATTCTTAGTTGTTTCATTATATTTTTATTATTGTTTCCCCAATGAACATAACTAACAGTTTCAAGGTTATCATCATGACTTCCCTGCTGCATTGTTCTAAATGAACTCTGAGTATATACATACTAGCAGAAGAGGTGAACTGCGAAATGACACTATTCCCACAGCCAAATTCTTTCCACACTGACAACTACAGGAGCGGAAGGACAACCCACAAAAACCTTGCAACTGCTAAAACCCATTGATACACTACTCCTTGCCTGGAGAATGAGTATAAATCAACCCTGTTTAGGCTCTGTTACATTTGAAACCCTAAACCCTGTTTTTAATTAACTTATTTGCTTAAACATCAATGCCGATAGCAGCCGCCTACAACTAAAAACAACCATTCCTTTGCAAACGCAAAATTCAACCCAGATGCAGAAAATCATTTATCGTGTCTTCGAAATTAAAAAACCCTAACTAGAAGAAACCAATCAACAGACTCTGTTACATTTAAAACCCTAAACCCTGTCTTTTCTTTTCACTTAAAAATTGCACAAAGAAATGCAAAGGCATACCTGATCCAGCGAACCAGTAAAGAGACTTCAAACCGGCGAAAAGCAACAGCTGCAGATATTGTCCAAACCAAGTAGACAATAACAGAACCGAATACGATACAGGAGGCTGAAGCGAGAATGCTGATGAAACCACCCAAAATCCTAATTAACTTATTTGATTAAACATCAATGTCAATAGCAAACGTCTACAACTAAAGACAACCATTCCTTTGCAAACGCAAAATTCAACCCAGATGCAGCAAAATCATTTATCATGTCTTCGAAATAAAAAAAAAACCTAACTACAAGAAACCAAAGAACAGGCCCTGCTTCATTTGAAACCCTAAACCCTGTCGATAAATCCCATCCTAACGCTACCTTGACACTTGGAAACATGAGGCTGAGAGGAGAATGCAAGAAGAACTTAGCATCTTGCCATCTCCATGAGATCCTAGACGAGAACTCATGTCTCATCTTGTGTCATGTTTCATGTTCTGTTGTCCCGCAAAAATTGCCCATAGCAAATTCACTAAACAGATTCTCTTGTCCTCTTACCTTGAAGAAACATGGATTTGATAACTACAATTAGGCGAAAATCATTGTCATTGGCCCAAAGCATACACAACCAGGTTTCTGTTTTAGAAAATTAAATAAAGAAAATGAATCTGTGCTTCCAAAAAGGATGAAAAGCACACGATTTCCTTCCGTGATTCTCCTTCCGGACTTAAAAAACTTTTTCTTCGAACAGATATAAAATATTATTTTGTATCAATATAGAGAAGGTGCAAGGAGTTAAAGCTTAGACAATAGCAAAAGGAATAGGCATTTCTGCTTCCAGACAGACCATTGTATTTACAATATCCATATGTATAGATTGGCTATACATGTCTGACTAAAAATACATACAATCTGCCTTTTTTTTGCAGCTCATCTATTTATTGAATATATGACAGCTAGAAGGAGACTGCCTTCTACTTACCAAAAAAGAACTTTCTACAACATGCCCATACCTCTGAGCCACTTAACCTGAGTTTCAAAATTAGAGGCATTGAAATCAGTCCCTCTACCAATCTTCATGTCTCAATCAGCATCCTGGACTATATCATAAAAATACAAAAATAATCTGACTGTGATAATTGACTTGACCTAAAACGATTATCAAAGATTCTGTATACCTCCTTGCCTCTTTAAAGAAACTATAGCAGTTCCTTTTACTGATACAATCAAAAGAAACTGCTTGGAATCTAACAAGGCTGTGAATATGGTCTAAATTCAGACTAAAGTTGTGACTCTTGCTTAGAAAGACCCAGGGTGCAACAAAAGATCTTTGCAAAAAATTCATAAATGATACTAGAATATGATAATTTAATGCTCTTTTGCAATGCAGCTGTCTCTTGCAAAAACCAGTCACAAATCTTTGTCTTCTACACCAACCAAGATCGCCGTCTTCTGCATAATACTTATGTTCTTACTTTCCTTCTCTGCTGGTTCTCAGTCTTTTTACTCATTGACATCACTCTCGGCTTTTAATTTTTTGTAACAACATGTTTTAGTTTCAATTATCAATTGCTTTTGATGTTAATATTTTCCTTTTTTCAATGTACAGGAAACAAAGTTCAGTACGCTTGTCATTACAATGACCATGATCATTTCAACCGATACCTTGCAAACAACATATGCAGTTTTCAAAAATATTTATGTACATTTGCAAAAAAACTTTATTGAAATTTTGTTTCTTTTGATCTAATCAATGTACTTTTACATGCACCATGATTAACTGCCATGGTTTTGTACTTATATATATAGAACAACAGTCTATGCGTCTGATATATTGACAACTTGTGTTGTCGTTATTTTGATAAAAAACTATAAATATATATACAGAGACATAACTTTATTTGAATGCTTGTTCAGGTCTACATACTTGTCTTAAGATTACAATTCTGCTCTTTCATATTATATATTTTCCAGGCATTTGATTAGTGCACTCATATATTTTGCAAAAGTTTTAGAATCTGAGTTATGTTTTTTGATATTGTATAAAATTATATTATATTAAACTCAATGTCCTTTCCTAGGCATAGATATCAATATATGTACAGACCTCTTACAAATGTGAATGATGTTCATCTCTTTTGCACTGCTTCTTGTTGAAACACAAACAAACCCAAAACACTTATATATATTCTTCATTTTTTAGATATCATTTACTACATCCGTCACAATAGCTTCATAGCATTTTTTGCAAATGTCACTATCTTTTTCACTTGCAATTGCAAGGCCATGGTCATTGAAAGCTAAAATACATACATAGTTTTCATGCTTTGGCAACTGATGTTTCCTTTTTGAATATTTGAAAACAATCCACCTATAAGCTTTTGTAATCTTATTCATAACTTGCAAGTATTACTAGATACATGCCTTTCCAACATTTCAAATTGCAATATATCAGTCATCTGTACGGTGGCTAGCTACAGTCTTTGCAGATGATTCTGATTAATCTGGTTTATGCTCTGTTGTTTCCTGTTTTCAAGTTCAATAACCTTGCAACACACTTCGTTTCTGTAGAATTGCTTTTCAAATCATGTTTGCTTTTTAGTGCCTTTGTTGTTTCAATAAAAGCATTGTAATTGTTTTCAGTACTTCCATATGCTAAAACATGTTTTATATTGTTTCTAAAATTCAAAATGCACTCACACCACACAAACAATTGCTTTTGAATGCTTTATGTTCAAATACACAGCACTTGTTACTTAAATTGAACTTTTTTTTGAAAAAATCAATACAAATTCTCTTGCATTTTTTAAATGATACTGACATTTGCTTCTATTTTTTAGCTCAGCAGTGTATATGCCAGCTATTTTGAACTGCGTTAATGTCATTGCTTCTTTGGTCAAATATAAGTAGGTTGGAATCATTTCATTTGCAAAATGACAGTGCAATCTATGCTGAATGTCTGTTACTCCATTTTATGCGCTTTGCATTTTATTTTTCAGCATGCATTAAATTGATACAGCTTCAGGCTCCCATTCCATGCAGATTGAATAACATTTACATGTCTGAATATGAAATAAATTTTGAAACTAGTGCACACAGCTATGATGCTTTCGACTCAGGTTCTAAGAACAAAGAAATTTCTATGTCTTAGTCATCGCTTTCCCTTCATATATGAAAACCAATTTTAGATGCAATGCCTTTCTCTCCCAAGAGTGTGTTACAAAGATCCATGCATAATCCTAATTCCAAGGCTGCCCACAACAATAGTATTGTTGAGGATTTAGCTATCGAACTATGACCCATATCTGCTTTAGAGCTTTTTTATAGTTTCCCAATCAAATGCAAAGCTTTTACCTTAGTCACAAGCATCTTTGATTTAGTCTAATGCACACTTTACTAATTTCAATGTAGAGAATCATAAGCCATGACTCCCTCACGTTGCAGAAATTTAGGTTCTCCAAAGATTGTTTCATCTCACACCATGTTAACTGCATTTGACGATTGATCCTTTAGACCTTATGCAACCATACTCTCATTCCCTATTGAACTAAGCGTAATACAGTCTTAGTAGAAGTCAAGGTTATTGATGTTAGTTTATACTACAATGTTCTATTAGCATGCAATTGTACATATCCCACGCTCATTGTGTTCTGCTTGGTCTTTCAATCCATTTTCTTCCCTCACTAGGGACAAATTGTCATCATCAACCAACTATCATATTGTTGGTCCGATCTAGCTGCCATCTGAGGATCAAATCTTCTAATGTTGGACAATTCTGCAATGGCACATAAAAATATGGGTGTAGAACTGTATTCCATATCGACGCGAACCTTTGGTCTCCGTTTGCTTGTATCTTTTATTGAATCTAGTCCGTCATATCTGATTTTCATAATCGCAATAGATTCTAGTGATTTGTCATCATGTAAAAGTTTCAAGACACCATGCTCAGTTTTATTTAAAATGACCTATTTGAACAACAATTCCTGAATCTTACCCAATTTTTGTGCTTTGTTAGAAGACAAGAATATGTTGGAGAAATAATGCTATTGTTTTTAGATGAGATTACTTATCAATGAATTTAATTACCTACTTAAGACCATGATCAAGTCACTCCTGCCTGGGGAGAACTGAACCAATTTACCTTGTCCAATTGCGCCTTTAGCTCTCCAGCCTCCTAACTCTGCCTGGATATGCTCTTTCCCTTTAACCGGGCCATTTTTAAACCCATGAATATATTTCAGAGGCCATGCAAGAACGTGCATCATATATCATATTTCCTCCTTCAGCAAATTAAATAAGTTGGAAACTAAGAAAAAGAATTTGTTTATCTCTCGATACTTCTATTGCTATTGAAATTTTCTTTTGTCTAGTGAAGTGTATATAGAAGGAAACATGGCCAACATTTCGAAGACCATGTGTATTGATATTTCTAAGACAGTTGATGTCGTACAAAACATTATGATTGGAATAGATTCTTCTCTGGAAGAAGTTAAAATCTATGATGTTATAAAATCTATAATTTAATTTTGAATTGATACATTCTACCAATATCATCCTTCATACAATTTGATTAGAACAAAACATAAATTAACTTAATGCTTTTTTATGAGATTAATTTAATTTGTTAAACTTAACTTAAATTAATCTCTTAAACTTAAGTTTGAATTCTTTTCTGACATTAATTTCAAGTTTGTTCTTAGCAATGACCTCTGGCTCATGGGATTGAGAAGATTCAGCCTTAAGCAGGATCTGTATTGAGGTTAATCTCACTGAACCATTACCAACTTCAATCAATATTAATGCAACTGGAATCTCTCACAACCAAGAATTGGATCATGAGAGAATAACTCTCTATGGTAAAATGATCACACAAAGGGATCACACCAGAAAGATGCCAAGCAAAACATAAGAAATAACAATAGATGTCCATGTATTATTCTCTAGCATATGAATTTATTATGAGCTGGAGATGTAGGCAATTAAACGCATAAAGGATAAGCATGTGCAAAGTGCATTTGTTATTCAGGACACCCAGAATGAAAATGTCCAATGCTGATAAAAGTACTACTAATTCATGTTTCTGTAAACATATAACTGTAACCGTTGCATAGAAAAATTTTATTGCAACAATTCCAATCAGAGAAGCTAGAGGATACCCATCTTTTGAAACTTAAATTACCTAATGAGATAATGGTAAAGTTTTAGTAGCAGTAGATTGATTTGAATAGTTTTGAATGTTCAAAACATCTATCACTGCCTATTTAATACTTGTACATTTCTCATATTCAAAAAGCTCAATATCACAGATATTTTTTAAATGCTTTCATTGCTTTTCAATCGTGTGCAATGATCCCTCCAACTAAATCTATAACGGTACAATAATTCTTCCATTGCTTTTTTAGTATGCTACATATGACAAATACATTTTGATCTTGTTGGTTGTTTTTTTTTTAAGCCATACGTCAGGATATTGACAATTATCTCTTTGTCATTTCTATTGTCTATAGAGAAGAATGCATTAAAAAATTAGGAAGCTCATAGTGAATTTCCCTAGAAATTTAGTTTTTGGTTGTCACATCAACCAATTGTCCTTATGGTGATTGTCTTATAATGATATAGAATTCTGACACAGCTACGGTAGCATGCTAGATTTTTCATGAAGCTCCAAAATGAAAAAAAACTAAGCTGAATTGAAATCATATCAAAACAAAAATTGTTGCTAAAAATTATTGAAATGCAATGCTTTTTGGATTTGACTTTTATTCATTTTTCAACAAATATTCAATGAAATGGTTTTTTAAAATGAATATAATAGCATTTTCTGTTATTTATAAAATATGCATCTAAACAATGACTAAATTATTATTTTTTATTATTATACTTTAGAAAAATGATGCTTATATTACTAGGACAAATGCAAATGTTTTCTTTTCCAAGAATACATAAGATGACACAATTATAAAAGAATAGTCATTTGTCTACCTGCCAATGTAAGAGTTATAGCAAATCTCTTAAATATTTAATCTTCTATGGCATTGTTAAAGACTCTATTATTATTGATAGAAATAAAATACTGTAATAGCCCAAGGTAAAAAAATTTCCTCTTTGTCCAATGCTAATAAAATAAGATAATAAAAAAAATAACATCGCATGTTTAATGTCAAAAAAAAAAATTAAAGAAACAATGCATGCTTAAAAACAAAGAGCATAGAATTATCCTAACACTTAAGCAGTTTTAATCCTTGGTCAAGTTTAACAGATTCTACATTGACACAAATCTATTCTACTTCAACAATCTCTGATGTTCTTCATCAGAATCATGTATGGATACTAATGCTTTTTTTCAAAATAAGCATTTGCTTCACCTGTTACATGTTCTTCTTCAATGATACCAGCTTCTTGCCCCCACTACTTGTCATTCTTCAATAACTAGAACTGGTTATCAGCTTTTTTTGGTTATGTTCTAAGGTATTGAAATGACTTTCTCATCTAAATTTATCAAACACATTTTTTGCAAACGCTCTTTTTTTTTCCCGGATTCCGACTCTTGCACTAGTTCTATGTCATAAGATGGAACCTTGTTTCTTTTTCTCCATTGTATAGTTCATCTTCTCACAAAATTGGGTTCTTTTTTCTTCTCTAATTTACTTTGATCTTCTTAATGTCTCCTTCCTTTTCCCTTCCTTCGAGCCTGCTTTTTTTCTATTTGAAAAGGACAAAATGTCATCAACAATTTCATAGCAACTTTTCCAATGCAATTCCAAATTTTCATACTCCAAAATTTTAACCTGACTAAATTCATTACAAAACAGCATCAATTCTGATATTAATCCCTTGATAGTGTCAATTTCCCTACATATTATCATGCAAAAGAACATCCCACACTGTACAATATCACCTGCCAAAATAGTAGCACCTCATATGCTTATCAATACTCTACAACAACCCATACCATGATAAAATAAGCAGGTTAGGAAACTTCACTTAAAGAACAATTCATTAACATTTTTCAATGCTAGGTTAAAGGCAAAATGACATAACTTGTGCCATTGTTTCAGCCTTTTGCTTCTTTAAATTTTGATCAATGAAGCCAATAAAAATCTCTTCTAATTGCCATAGAATGCTTGAAAATGGTTCCAATATCATTGAACCTCATATGAAGAACATAATTTGATATCCCATTCAAACTTTAACAAACTTGAAACTGTTCAAGATTTTAAAATTGATAAAATTTGCAGGACATCTACAACAAGCATTAACTAAAGATAAGAAAAAAAATTCTCATTAAAAATAATAAATAAATTTAATCATGTTTCCAATAGGACATTGACAAAATCACAAAAACCAAACCCAATGACTTTGTCAATTAAAATCTTCTCCTCTATTTGTTTTAGAAAGAGAAACTTTTTAAACTATCACCACTCCATTGAAATCAACTTTGATTATTACAATGCAATCCTTATAAGACTCTGGCCAATGATGATTTCTTCTATTCAGTAACAACAAAAATTCATAGATTTTATGCTAATTCCAACATGATTATGATTTTGGCATTAACAATGTCAAGCAAAAAGAAAAAAGCTCCAACATAGAAACCACTAAAGAATTAACAATAGCGGAAGATAACGTTCATGACTTATAATCACATGCTACTATTGCCAATGATACAACATCTATTAAAGCAATAAACAATCCTCCATAAAATATTTTGTGTGTTACAATTGTCTATACAAGTACCAATTTACATGAAATTTTATTTCTTTCTCAATCAATATTCAATATTAAAACTATTGTAACCAATCTTCCATTGTACAATATGTCACTCTTCATGTTCCGCTTTCATATCTTTTTATATCCACAATAGGAACAATTATTAAACACATTGCCCGACACTTTGTACAATTTATTTATATTTCTTCTACTACTAGTTTATGTTATAGAAATCCAATTGTGTTGTATCTATTGCAGTTGTTTCCTATCTTATAACCCGCTCTAAGCCTTACATCCTCCACCTAATTCTATTTAGATTTATGGTAAGACATATTATGAACATAGCTCAAAAGCATCTCAAAAAGAAAATGAATTTCTATATGCCTAAAATCCCATAAGTGATATCACTTATGTCTAAAGATTTCACTTATCACATATTTCAGCTACTGATAATAACGTCTACATGCCTAACATAAATAAATATAAGTTATTGAAACTGTAGTTACTATAGCACTCCAATTGATAAATCTATTTGTTGAATTGCTCCTAATTCCTTATGCATAAGCTCCAGATAATGATGTCTATATACCTGACATGGATGAATCTAAGCAACTGAAACTATGCTTAGTGTAGCAATCTATTTAAGAACATTATTTGTTGCATTGTTCCTAATTCTTTGTTCAATTGCTACTAAGCTTTTGGTAATAAACTCTGATTCGCTAAAATGGATCAATCTAAGCAAATGAAACTATCGTTCCTTGCAAGCAATACAAATTGCTTTCTTATGTACTAGCCAAAACAATCTGACTTCACATCTTTGGCTTTAACAGTAAGTTCATTTATACAATACCTATATTTTCCCCACTTTAAATACTTGATGCTTATATCTTTAACACTCCTAATGCTCAAACACTTTTCAATCAAATGCTTTTGTCAGGGACATTGCCACCTCGTGGCTCTTGTTTTCCTATGGCAATGTGTGTGTTAAGAATTTTATAGTATTGTGTCATTTCAATGTAAATAAATTGTTAATGGTTTCAAACCCTCCATCCAGAAGTTCATCTTAATGTGAACAAATATTTATAGGAGATCTTCACCATTTGGTATTCTATGGAAAGCTTTGAAAATGTATGTGGTTTCATAAATAAAGCTTTGAAAATGTATGCGGTTTGAAAATAAATGTATGTTGTTTATAAATAAAGCTTTGAAAATATATGAGGGTTCTACAAAAAGATCGCTATTATATTCTCAAAAATCTGCAATGTCGTCGAATCCAAGGAGCACTTTGTTTCTTGACTCTACAATAATTGAATGCTTCAAAACCTATTTATAATATAATAGTGAGTTCTTTAAGAAAACTCTAAAAAGGTATTTTAATTCAATTAAAATGAAGAGGTGATACTTAGCGCTGCAAAAACATCTCATGGATGTTTTTTAATGTAATTTGTTTTGCTTATTAATGATTGAAGAGGTGATACTTAGCGCTGCAAAAACATCTCATGGATGTTTTTTAATGTTATTTGTTTTGCTTATTAATGATTAATCTCCATGCAGGAGAACAACCATGAGTAGACACATGTAGATTAAGGTTTATAACACTTTATTTTTCTTCTATTATTAACTTTAATTACTACAAATAAGATCTGAAGTTTAAATTTTTACTTAAAAATTTGAATGCTCACACAGTGAAGTTTTATATTCAATTTATGGTTTTTTTAATTTCAATGTCTAATTAAAGGTAAACATATTATATTCCATAACCCTAATTTAAAATATAATTTATTTAAATACTCCATCTCAAGTGGAGTCGATAGAGGTAATAATTTTCCAAAATACAATTTAACAATATTAGTTGAAACATGGTATTATGATAATATTATTTTTCTACATTTTTTTTCAAATAGAAAAAAAACAACTTGATATTCAATGGAAAGAATCAAAGTTGTTACAACCCAATTGATTAAAACGGATGGCCTGCATCTACAGAAGAAAGCTGAGAAAATATACTAAGAATAGTCCCCCGAGGGCCTTCCACTAAATACATCAACCTCATGCTAATTCAAAAGCCAACAATACAAAAGTTCCAGAAATCAGAAATAGAGTAAGGAAGAAAACTCCTGCCAATGGCGCCGACCAAGTACAATAGTAGTTCAAAACTAAAAATGTTGATAAGAACCAGCCTGAATCGACATGCCATCCCTGAATTCTTCAAAAGACAATTTCCCTTCATCTAGCTGCATCGCACACTTAAAGACCGCATGAGCCCGAGCATTGTGCCTTCGATAAATGTGCCATATCTGAAAACTGGAAAAACTCTAAGAAATATTGAGAACCTGAGAGGACCAGTGAGACAAAAGGGGAGTGTGGAGGGTTGAGAGTCCATTCATCCAATCAGTAACCACCTTGGAGTCTTCGTAAACATAGATATGACACACCTGGTTACCTTCTGCAAAGGTTAAGAGCCCCCAGAGAGTGAGAAATTATGCTCTCATATTTGAACCATAACCAATAAAAAGACGGAGCTGGAAGAAATGATCTTCAAAAAGGCACAGTATCATACCTCCACCGCATAAACCACGATTTGATGCATCATCAAAGAAGCCACAGGACCACACCTTCTGGATGTTGATAAAAGTGTTTAAAGCTTTAGGTGGTGGAGGATGCATCTTACAGGATTCCATAAACAAACGAAGCATCAACCAAGCCACCTTCCAGTGCGAACACCTAATGTATTTGAAAATGACCCCATTTTGGCACTTCCATACTTGCCAAATAGTAAAAAATGGTAGAGCCTTCCACAGTGGGAATCAAACTATCCAATGATGTGAGCACGTAGCTGGATGGAAACACCAACTAAAACAGATACCCAACTTATGACAAATAATCCTCTGAACAATCCGAAAGAACTTGCATTTCCCAAATAAGTGATGGACCGACTCCTCGTCACATCGCACAAAACACATCTATTTGGGCCCGAGAAACCCCTTTTACAAAGATTGTCCCAAGTGAGTATACGGTTTTCCATCCATAACCATGAAAAGCATTTAACCTCGAGAGGCAATTCCCACTTCCATAATTTGAAATACCATTGAATTGGTATCTCCAGAGCCTGTTCGGAAATGATGAACTCGTATGTCGCCTTCACAGAAAGAGTCCCCAGCGAATCGCCACACCTCCATACCGGAGTATGAGGTTTGGATCCAAGACAAACACCTAGGTGTCGTAGCTGGTCAATGTATGACTGCCATTGAGTAGCATGTTCTCCACCAAGACCCAACTCTTCCGCCGAAAGCCAGTTTTTTCTTGCATTGATTGATCTCGGATTTCTAGTATGAGCAAGGAAATGATATCCCCGAGAAGCCAATTGTGCTACAATGTCCCTCGTAAGGATAAAATGAACTTCCCCCCCCCCTACAAAGGGATCGATATCGATTTGAACTTGAGTGTATTCGCCAATGATCCATGTAATGCCATTCCCCAGCCAGTGCAAAACTTTAGACATACCCAGCCAGCAGTTTGATCCCATATATATTGTCTTATTTGGTTTCTGAAACTAGTCCGTCACCTTAGCATTTCAGATATATTTATCAAGGAAAATGTCACACGAAAGACTAATGCCAAATAAACCATGCCAAAGAGATTTCAGACAGAGAGTTTCACTTAACCATCGGAGGTGTTTAAAACCCCAACCCCCCCCCCCCCCGATCAAAAGGTAAACACAAGATCCTCTAGGTTGCTAAATGAAATTTTCCAACCGACCCAAAGGAAATGCATCATTTTTTCTTTTAACGGTATCATGAATAGAAACAAGAATTTTTTCCATGGTCATCCAATAAACGGGGATCCCTTCTAATACTGCCTTAACCATAATATAACGGCCCCCGAGAGAAGACAACGGTATTCCCAACAGTTTATCCGCTACTCCACCTTACAAATAAGCCAATACTAATCCTTGGTCTGGTATCCATTTGTACTCAGATAATAGCCTGGATACTTCAAACCAACCTCCATTGGTTCCATATGGAGAGGAAAGATTAATTTAATTTGATCCAGCATGGACGACTCCACCTCTTGCATCTCCATACCTATGGCGGCACATAAAGTGTCCAAGATGGATTTAAATGCCGACCATTTTGTGATCTTCCCAAGGACAAATAAAATTACATCATCAACAACAACAAAAAGGTGAGGAATCCTATGAGATTTAGTCGCCTAAATCCCCTTGATCTTTCTTGAGACGGCCGCCTCCATGATCATCCTCCTGAAACCTTTGATGAAAATTAGGAAAAGTAAAGGAGAGAGGGGGCATCCCTGGTGGATCCCCCTTGAAATTTTAAAATAAGGAGTGGGCTTCCAATTGACCAGAACCACGAACCTGGCAGAAGTTACGAATGCCATAATCCATTCAGTAACAGCCAATGGAAGTCCCACCTAAAGCAATACCAAGTGCAAGAAGATCCAATCAACTTTGTCATACACTTTGATTAAATCCATCTTTAAAATGACCACTTGCAGTTTTTTGATCTTGTTGGTGTGCATGTTTTCTTGGGCTACCCCAATCGCATCCATGATATGACGGTTGGATAGAAACCCGTATTGTTGATCATACATATGCTTAGAGAGAATAGGTTCGAGTCAGTTAGCCAGAAATTTGGAAATGATCTTGTATATAAAATTACAAAGAGATATTGGCCTGAAGTCCTAAAAGGATACCGGCTTAGAGCTCTTTGGAATAAGGGCGATAAATGAGGAATTCAAATTCTCAAGCACATAGCACTTTTGACACGATTCCTCCACCACCGAAAGGATGTCATTCCCACTAATGTAAAAGAAGTGGATAAAAAATTCCACTGTCCAGCCATGAGGGCTTGGACTCTTCTCCTTGGCCAGCTTTCTTAGAATTTTTTTATTTCATCCAGAGTAATCGGACTCCCCATTAAAGAACCATCCTCCTGCGAGAAGAAACATGGGTAGTGTCTAATAACCTCCATCTGAGAGTCAATAGAGGGTGAACCAGGACCAGAAAAAATCCCTTTGAAAAACACTAAATCTTTGTGCTCCAAATCATGTTCAACAGTAATCTCAATACCAAGCGAGCTCTTAATTTCCCACAAGCCATTAATGTTTCGACGATGACTGGCGAACTTATGAAAGAAGATCGAATTGCAATCACCCAACCGCAACCAAGTGGCATCTCTTCAGTCGCCACGTTTTCACCTCAATGGCAAGTATATTTGATCTCTCGGCCTCAAGAGATGACAAAAGAGCCTTGTCCTCAGCAAAAAGAAAACCAGTATTACCAACACACAATAATTCATGAATTTGTGTCTCAATTTCTGCAAGGTCCTTTTTTAATCTCTCTTTTTTGGAACGTTCCAATGAAATCCCTCCAAACGGATTATGGTAAGTTTTTTGCAAAAACCTAACATCGCCAAGCCACCAATCTCAAATGCCTGAGACTGCCACGAATTTTTTATGAGAGCACATAGATCATTGTCCTGAAGCCAGATGTGATTAAACTTAAAAGGGTAAGAGCGACACTTAAGACCAAAATCCAATTGGAGCAATCGGGCAGTGCTAAGAAATGCCAGATCCAATGACCCAAGAACGATACTTAGGACAAATAGCCGCCAAATATTCTAATATAAAAAATCGATCAAGGCGCATGGCCATCAATGCCTCCCCCATCCTGTCATTACACCAAGTAGGATCAAGAGGGAAAGGTGTAATATCCATTAAAGGGTTTCGCTGAAAAAGACTCCCAAGCTCATCCGTAAGGGGATCCCCCCTCGAATGAGAACCCCACACCTCTCCATGATGAAGAGTAAAATTAAAGTCACCACCGAGAATTACATTAGTTCCCACCAGAATACTGTTGTTTTCCACCTCCCATAACACCCTCTTATCCAAATATGGCCCATAGCAATTTATGATGACAACAAGATCCACAAGATCTCTGACCCTGCACTTTAAGACAATCGATGCATCTGATGAGAAAGCACGAAGATCAGCCGCTAACGGGTTCCACACCACCCCCAACCCACTAGACAAACCAACAACATTAGTGGCACAAGATAACCAACCAGGACAAAGACGAAGCAGAGTTGAAATGGCCTTATCTGCCTCACACATAGTCTCCTGAAGCATAACCAAATCTGGCTTATGGACTTCCAAAAAACTTTTGAGGGGAAGTTATTTCTAGGCCCCCCCAGCCCCCGAACATTGAAGGACATGAAGAGCATTAGGGTGACGGTGAGACGGCCTTAGATGCTCTAAGGGGGGGAAATATAGAAGAGGACGAGGAACAATGCGCTGCTGCTTTAATATGAGTAGACAAAGGAATGGCCCCAGGCTCAGTATCCCCCTTATCAAGTGGCTCTTTTAGAACCCACTGCTTATTTGACTTCTTCTTCCTCAGGGTGACGTTCTGAAAACGGATCAACTACAAGGGAAAGACCCCTTCCTAGAAGGGTTCATCAGAGAAAACGTCTAAGGGTTGAAGACCATTACCCAATACAAGAGGGGCTTCCAAAGTGGAAAGGACAAGCAACCTCACCTGACTAGGTGTCACGGGAGGCAAATACACAAAGGGAATACTATCTGCAGGAGGAATACTATCATGCTTAGGGAGAGACTCAAGTCTTGGAGGAACCTCACAACTCCTATCCAACACAAGAGACAGAGGTGGAGAGGGAGGGTTAGCTACTAAACCCCGAAATGAGCCAGGAGAACCCTGAGATACCCCAATCCCGAGGCAGTCAGAAGGAAAATGACCCTCAGCTATATTAGAACCAGGGGACAACAGAGCCAGGTCCGGACCACAAAAAAGAGAAAAAAATGACTTGATAGCATCAACTTCTTCCGAGTCGAAATCACTCAAGCACACAAAGGAAAGATCCAACTTACCCAATATTTTGGAGAGCAATGTCGACGAGGGAACCACCGAGCTCACAAGGTGACCACGAGAATCCTGGTGAGCATTAGGACCATGCAACTTCTTGTGTTGATCCAAAGAGGGGTGCTCCATTGGAGAGCATGCCCTAGGAGCCCGACCAAGACCCTGATCAGGAGATGACGAAGACTTAGAGCGAAACCTTGATAATGGGCATTGCGCTCTTAAGTGACCCATTTTTTTATACTTGCTTTTTAAGATATTGTGTGTGATTTTGTGTTCACTAAAAAGTGATAATAAATAATTTCAAGCTTTGTTCACTAAAAAGTTAAAGAGTAAATAATCATTAATGCATTGATGTTCGTTGTGTGTAAATTTTGTGAATGGGAGCACAACCATGGACACTTGTTAAATTTTATAGTAAATATTTATTCATTACTAAAGCGTATTCTTTATTAGTCCCTATCAAGGCAGGGCTATACTTTTCCATGGGAAGTCAATGCTTTTTTACTTGTATTAATGTCTAATTTTTCATGTTTTTTTAATAATGTTTTCTAATGTTGTGTGAAAATAGCTTATTGAATTGAATATTTAGAAAATTTAAAATATATTTTCTATTTTTTTTTAAATTAAAATCAGCTTTTTCTATTGGCGAAGGATGGCTAGGATTTGACATAAATCCTTGCAGGAGGTTTTTAATTTTTAAAAACTAAAAATAATTTTAAATTAATATTAAAATAAAAAATTATAAAATTTTACAACTCAACAGGTTTACAAGAAAAACATTAAATGCCATTCGAGTCAAGCAGCGCAGTGGTTATTGATTGTGGATTCACCATGCTTACACTTAACAGCGGGAATTAGACCCGTTCGCTTGTCATCTGCAACTGGAAACAGACTGTTTCTTGCATTCCCATGAGATCGCTTCTCTCCATTCGAAAGCTCTTGCATTTGCTTACACATAAAGCATTATTCAACTCCATTTATTTTGAAATAAGATATCAAATCCATGGACATGATTCATAGGATGGACGTCAAATGCTTCGTCGTGGCAGCCTAAGAAGATTACCATCATGGATTTAGATGAAAAGTATACAAAAAAATTCAGAAAGAGCATATCCGGCTCTCGTCTTCCCTCTTACAAACGTCTTACAAGGCAAATCCTTGAACCAAAACAGGAAACGGTTCATGAGTTCCTCCAATTCAATAAACAATAATGATTTGCAGTCATTTGGAGGAATCAATGTGCATATTTCTGAATTTACTCAGGAAAATATGCCTACTGGACTCAGCAAGTAACGAAATTGAAAGCGAACATTTGCTTACACAGAAAGCACTATTTAACTGCATTTATTTTGAAATAAGACATCGAATCCATGGACACGATTCGCAGGATCGATGTCAAATGCTTCGCTGTGGCAGCCTAAGAAGATTTCCGCCATGGAATTAGATGATAAGTACACAAGAGTTTTTAGAAATAGCACATCCGACTCTCGTCTTCCCTCTTACAGACGTCCTTCAACCAGACCAGGAATCAGTTCGAGAATTTCTCCTATTCAATAAACAATATTGATTTGCAGTCTTTCGAAGGAATCAATGTGCATATTTTTTAATTTACTCAAGAAAATATGCCTACTAGACTCAGCAGGTAACGAAATCAAAAGCTTTTACATTTGCTTGTACATAGAAGGCATTATTTAACTCCAGTTCTTTTGAAATAAGACATCAATTCCATGGACACGATTCACAAGATCGACGTGGCATCCTAAGAAGATTTTCGGTGTGGATTTAGATGAAAAGTACGCAAAAATTTTCAGAAATAGCACATTCGGCTCTCGTCTTCCCTCTTACAAACGTCTTACAAGGTGGATCCTTGAACCAGAACAGGAAGCAGTTCAAGAATTCCTCCAATTCAATAAACAAACCTACATTTACAACAAGCTCCTTGGAGATTACTTCAATACCATTGCAATATTCCTCCAAATTGTGCGGCATTATTTTGGAAAACATTGAAGAAGCGAGATTGAGTTATAACCGCAACTTCAAGCTTGTTTTAAAACTATCGATTTAACTTGTATACAAAGAAAACATATATTTATGTAAATGTTGGATAATCGTTTATCTAGCTTACTAGTCCCAAAAGGAAATGTATCATTCAAGTAAACATCACATTCCACCGAAGTGCATTACAAGAAACTGGAATGGATTGGCATACTCAACCTTCTATGTATATAAATAATTAGAGAGAGGGCGTTTGGACCAATAAGCTAGAGCTCAAGCATCACATTGGATTATATAGTTGTTTTTCTTATCTAGTTTTCTGTCAACCAGTTGGCCCCTTTTCAGTGCAGTATCATTGTTCTTCTTATTCTGTCTTTGCTCTAATTCTAGTATCCAATTAATAATTTCTTCGTATTCTGTCTCTGCTCTTATTAAAAATCTTCATCATAAGGAAAGTCGATCCAACTAATAATTTCTTCAATAATATTTATTAATTATAAATTCAAACATAAAATTTATAATATAAATTGAAACATGAACCATATATTTTCAAAATACTATTTACTAAAGTATTTTATTATACGTTTATAGATGAAAATGTTTATTATAAGTTGAAACATTAAAAATATATGAAAATGTGTATGAGATATTAAGATGGTTGTATTAATGTATTTTTTTTGTAAGTTAGGGTAGTTCCTTATATTTCCATTAGAAAAAGATATAGAGTTTTGCAGGGCCCTCCCAAGACTGGGAAAACAGACCAAAATCAAAATTTAAGTAGTCTTCCCCGAAAGGAAACCTGAGTGTACTATAAAGTTTGAGAATTGTTATCCAGTCTACAAAGGTAGATTGCCATGAAACTAAAAACAGCGGCAATGACTATAGTGACATATCAAAACCAAAAATAAAGACATAGGCTAAAGAAAAACCGAGTTAAAGGTTCAGACTAGTCGGGCCTTATTGAGAACCTGGCTCCTTGGCGAGTTTGATGCCGAGACGGCGGGCAATTTGTTGTTGATTATGGAGAATCTTCTTGAGATACCCGACCATCTCATATTGCTGCAGAAGAATTTCCCCATGAGCTTCTCCTTTTTCTACCAAGGTTTTTCCTAGAACTGACTTCTACATCCAATGATAATCCAGGGTCCTTTGGTAAAGGGTGGTGCGACCTCCGGTGTTCTCCAAGTCCGGAACCAGAGCTTCGAATTCATTCCTGATATCTGCATCTGAAAGACAACCTCAAGACACTTGAGCATTCTCCTCAGCTTCCTGAATGTCCTCCTAAGCTTGCTTCGGGATTTCTTCCTTATAACGTCGGGCCTTCCCCACTATGTCGCGCATGAACTGCACTGGCAGGCCGGGAGAAGGGCATGTTGGTTGGACTTGCGCCTGATATAACTTGTCTTAGCCATCGTCATTTTTGCAACGGTTGCGAGCGAAGCAGATGACAATCTTCCATGAACAATGACAGTGCTGAGTAGGGAGATTCGCAGGGCTGTATTCCAAGCTCTGTCCAAACTTCTGCAGCTTCTCCTTTCTCCCGGGGATATATGGACCTGCTTCCTCTCTTTGCCTTCGCTTATCATGAGTGTGGGTGTAGAGCCCCACTCGAAGTTCTTCATGGGATTAATGGCCATTACTCAAAGCCGGACCAGAACGCAAAGACAAGACCAAGCGCACGCAAGAGCAATTAATCAACGATATTCATTGTCTTCTTTATGATGACTTCTGGGGATGCGTGGATGACTCGGGCGGGCATGTGTCTAGCGTCGTGGTTGGCGCAGGCAAGCATGTGTCTACCCTCGTGTCTATTCGTCGGTTCGCTTTGTTGGCCCACACTTAGCACCCGCTGTGGGGGATGGTTGTATTAATGTTATTAAATACAAAAGTTTGAATATTAATAAATGTTAAATGAAAAAGTTAAATATCATAATATTAACATTATTATTATATGTTATTAAATGTTAATATTATAAGTTGAAAGATTAAAAAATATGAAAATGTCTATGATATATTAAGATGGTTGTATTAATGTTATTAAATACAAAAGGTTGAATATTAATAAATGTTAAATGAAAAAGTTAAATATCATAATATTAACATTATTATTATATTATTATCGTAGTTGGGTTAGAGTTAAATATTAATATTCATAAAATTAATAATTTTTTTTTCATATGTGGTCCTACCCGAAGGGGCCACACCCCATTCACTCTGATTATGGAGCTAATACCCAGGGATTTGACCCCGAGACCTTCTACTCACAACTTACAACACTCACCACTTGAGCTAGCCCACCAAGTTGATAAAACTAATAATATTATTATTTATTTTCTATAATATGAATAACATTTATATTAATAATATTATTAAAATTAATAACATAATATTAATATTAATATGATATTAATATTAACATACTAATATTACTAATCATATTGATAATATTAATATTAACATTAATATCAACAATAATATTAATATTAAATATTAATAAATATATATATTTCTTAATATTAATTAATTAATATAATTGTATAGCCAATCAAAATATTCAATTAATATAGTTAGTCCATAATAATAATAAAAACATGGTTAAGTACAACCATCATTCCATAATCAATAATATTAATATTACTAGAATCAACTATATTTGACCAAACCATATATATAAAAATAGACATTTAAATTAATATATATATATATAACTTCTTTTCTAACCTAAATACATTCACATCAATATATTTGTTTAACTATATAAAAGTTTTATATTTAACAAAAGTAAATATATTTAATTGAAATGATTAAGAATAAACATTTAAATTAAAAAGAAATGATATTCAACTTTAACCTCTTTTCTAACCTAAATACATTCACATTAAAATATTTGTTTTACTATATAAAAGCTCTAAGTTTAATTCATAGTTCTTACTATATCTTTTCTTTGATAATATTATTCACATTAAAATTATGGTTTGATAGTAAAGTTGAAATTATAATTATTTTTAATGATATAGTGATTTAAGTCTATTACTCCATAATATATTCTTAAAATTATATTTGTATTTTTCTTTTAAATATAAAACAAATTTATAGATAACAATGTGACAAAAGTTATGAACATAAGTTTTTTTACTAGTCATATTCAATTATGTTCATAGTTTATATTATATTTTTGTCAAATCTAATCATGGATAACCATAACAAAACAATATCAGTTATAGTTAACTACAGTCAATCATGGCCAAACAAGGTCAATAATGGACAGTGATGGCCACACACGGTTAATCATGGTAATCATGGTCAACCACGAACATTTATTGTCAACCATGGTTAAGCTTAGTCAACCATGGTCAATATGGTCAACTATAGGGAAACATTATCAACCATATTGCATAGTAAACCATCGTCAACTATAATCACCCAAGGTTAACCATATTCAAGCAAAGTCACCCATAACCAAACCTCACAACTAATCCATGGTCAAACATCATAAACATTAGTGAACCATCTTCAACTGTGGCTAAATATAGTCGACCAAAGTATATCATAAAGAACCATGGTCAAACATGCTAAACCATAATCAAACATGGAAAAAAAATTAGACAAACATGCCCAAACTAGAGTAAACCATAATCAAACATGGTTGACCGAAATTAATCATAAAGAACCATGGTCAAACATGCTAAACCATAATAAAGCATGGAAAACCATGGTCAAACATGCCCAAATTAGAGTAAACTAAAGTCAACCATAACCAGACATGCTTGACCATATTCTAACATGGTTAACTACTGTCAACATTGTTAACCATGGTTGACCATAGTCAATAATAAACCATGGGCATTGTTAATTAAGGTTGGTTGACCATGGTAGTCAATAATAAACCATGGCCATGGTTGATTAAGGTTGGTTGACCATGGTGGTCAACCATGGTAATCAACCATGGCTTACCATGGTATTCTACCATGGTCAACCAACCTTAATTAGCCATAGTCTACCATGGTCAACCAACCTCAATCAACCATAATCAACCACAATCAACCATACTTAACCATGGTCTACCAATCATGGTTAACCATACTTAACCATTGTTAACCATGAACAACTATCTTCAACCATGAACATCCAAAGTCAACCATGGTTAACCATCATCAACCATGAACATCCAAAGTCAACCATAGTCAACAACGGTAAACAAAAGTCAACCATGGTCAACCATAGTCACCATGGATAACCATGGTTGACTATAGTCAAGCATGGTTAACCAAAGTTGACCGTGGTCAACTATAGTTAACCATGGTCAACTATAGTCAAACATGGTCAACTATAGTCAACCATTGCTAACCATGAACATATAAAGTCAACCATGCTTAACCATAGTCAACCATGTTAACCATAGTCAACCATGGTCAATGAAATTCAACCATAGTGAAGCATGGTCAACCATAACCAACCATGGTCAACCATAACCAACCATGGTTAACCAATGTAAACTATAGCCAACCATAGTCAACCATGGTCGATCATCATTAACCATGAACATCCAAACTCAACCATGGTCAACCATTGTCAACCATGAACATCCAAACTTAACCATGGTCAACCATAATCAAACATGGTCAACCAAAGTCAAGCATGGTCAACCATAGTCAAGCATGGTCAACCATTATCAAATATGGTCAGTCAACCATAGTCAGCCAAAGTCAACCATGGTTAACCTTAGTCAAGCATGGTCAACCATAACCAACCATAACCAACCATGGTTGATCATATTCAACCATGGTCAACCATCATCAGCCATGAACATCCAAATTCAACCATGGTCAAGCATAATCAACCATGGTCAACCAAAGTCAACCATGGTCAGCCATAGATATTCAACCAAAGTCTACCATGGTTAACCAACCTTGATCAATGAACCATAATTAACCATAATCAACCTTCATAGTGAATCATAATCAACCATGGTTAGCCACAATCAACCATAATCAACCATAGTCAACCATAATCATTAACTGTCAACCATAATCAACCATAGTCAACCATAATCAACCATGGTTAACCATAATCATTAACTGTCAACCACAATCAACCATAGTTAACTAGTACCAACCAATCTTAAGCATGGTTCACCATGAACAACCATCGTCAACCATGAAAATCCAATGTCAAGCATGGTCAACCATACAAAAATTAACCATGCTTAACCAAAATCAACCAAGGTCAACCATCGTCAACCATGAACATCAAAAGTCAACCATGGTAAACCACAGTCAAGGATGGTCAACCATAGTTAAATATGGTCAACCAAAGTGAACCATTGTAAAAAACATTAACCATGGTCAACCAAAGTCAACCATGGTCAACCATAATCAAGCATGGTCAACCATAGTCAACCATAACATTGATGAAATATTAGTAACATAAAAAAAACATTTAACATTATATTGACATTAATAATTCAACATTGACATTAAAAATGTTGAGATTATTAACAATATTAATAGTAACATTAATAATATTGTTATGAGCATTATTACTAATAATAACAATCAACCAAAGTCTGTTAGGATATTCCTATACTCCATCCTAGTCCTACCAGCATTTTCATTATTTGCATTTTCAGTCTTGCAATTGCATGCATCCCAGTCATCAGTCCCAGCACCTAGCCCTCAGCTAGCTAGCCCCGGGAACTTCTCACGGATCAGTTTTAGCCCTCCTAGAGCTTAGTGTGCCCTTCTTCCTTGATTTTAGGAATCCACTCGCCCTCTCTCACCTACCACTCAATTTCACTTCAGTTAATTGAGTTATCTTTAGTTATTTCCTTGATTTAAGGAAAGACTGACTCTCAACTGACTGTATCACTCCGATGGACCTCCAGTGAGACTAGACTACCCATTCTGACTCCAATTAGCTCCTCATGCGCCCTCCACTGAGCCTCCTTCATCCAGTTAGTACCTCCATGTGCTAGTTACACTCAGTCACACCTACCACACTCAGTTAGACTCAGTTTGACTGATGGTTGATAGTTACTTGTGCATTGATGACTCCACCGATGATGAGATAGACTTCTAGTTGTGCTTTGATGACACTCTAGTGATATTTTGATCACTCCATGAAGGCTAATTCGAATTGCCACCTTGGCATTCAAATCCTCATGCATTGTACTACTTATTTGTCCATATTGTGATTAATGAATTAGTGTGTGAAGTTATTTTGCTTCTATCCGAGTTCTACTGTATTATTATTCTGTTGCTCATTTTACTGCATTGACCACTCTTAATCTTATTCCTAAATTCTTTCATTGTGAGGTATACATCAGCTCTTAGATCTGTTGTGAGGATTTTCACAAAGTCAACCATAGTCAACCATAGTCAACCAAATCCAACTATAGTCAACCATGGTTAACCATAGTCAACCATGGTCAACCTTTGTCAATAATGAACATCCAAACTCAACCTTTGTCGTCCATGAACATCCAAACTCAACCATGGTCAACCTTTGTCAACCATGAACATCCAAAGTCAACCATGGTCAACCAAAGTCAAGCATGGTCAACCAAAGCCAACCATAGTCAACCATGGTTGACCATAGTCAACCATGGTCAACCTTTGTCAACCATGAACATCCAAACTCAACCATGGTCAACCAAAGTTAAGCATGGTCAACCATAGTAAAATATGGTCAACCATGGTCAAGTAAAGTCAACCATGGTTAATTAGAGTCAACCAAAGTCAATAAGAGTCAACCATGGTTAATTAGAGTCAACCAAACTCAAGCATGGTCACCATAGTCAACCATGGTTAACTATAGTCAAACATGGTAAACCAAAGCCAACCATGGTCTACCATGGTAAACTATTGTCAACCATGGTCAAACATGGTCAACCTTAGTCAACGATGGCCAATCATAGTCAACAATTATCAACCATGAACACCCAAAGTCAAGCATGGTTGACCATAGTCAACCATTGTCAACCAAATTCACCCATGGTCAACCATAGTCAACCATGAACATCCAGACTCAACCATAGTCAACCATCATCAACCATGAACATCCAAACTCAACCATAGTTAAGCATGGTCAACTATAGTCAAGCATGGTCAAATATGGTAAACCAAAGTCAAACAAAGTTAACCATTGTAAAAAAGTCAACCAAAGTCAACCATATTTAACCTTAGTCAAGCATGGTCAACCATAGCAACCATGGTCAACTATCATCAACCATTAACATCGAAAGTCAACCATAGTCAACCATGGTTAACCAAACTCAAGCATGGCCAACCATAGTCAAGCATGGTCAACCATAGTCTACCATGGTCAACCAACCTTAATTAACAAACCATAATCATCCATGGTCAACCATAATCAACCTTCATAGTCTACCATAATCAACAATGGCCAACCATAATCAACCATGGTTAACCAAAATCAACCAAAATCAACCATGCTCAACCATAGTCAACCATAATCAACCATGGTTAACCATAATCAATAATAGTAAACCACAATCAACCATAGTTAACCTTTGTCAACAAATTAAGGTCAACCATGCTTAACCACAGTCAACCATGGACAACCATTGTCAACCATGAAATTCCATTGTCAATGATGGTTAAGCATAGTCAACCATGGTCAACCATCATCAACCATAAACATCCAAAGTCACCATCCTCAACCATAGTCAACCATGATCAACCAAAGTCAACCATAGTCAAGCATGGTTGCTTTTGGTCAAACATGATCAACAAAAGTCAACAATGGTCAACCAAAGTTAACCACGATCAACTATAGTCAACATGGTCAACTGTAGTTAACCATGGCCAACCATATTCAACCATGGTCAACCATTGTTAACCATTAACATCTAAAGTCAACCATGGTCAGCCATAATGAACCATGGTCAACCAAAGTCAACCATAGTCAAGCATGGTCAACAAAAGTTAACCATGCTCAACAAAAATCAACCATGGTCAACCAAAATCAACCATGGTCAACCATGATCATCATAAGTCAACCATAGTCAACCATGGTCAACCATGATCATCATAAGTCAACCATAGTGAAATAAGGTTAACTAAAGTCAACCATGGTCAACCATAGTCAACCATCATCACCATGAACATCCAAAGTCAACCATGGTCAAGTATAGTCAAGCATGGTCAACCATAGTGAACCATGGTCAACCATAGTTAACCATGGTCAACCATGGTTAACCATTATATTTATTATTATTTTTTATATTTAACATTCTGTTTATTTATATTTTCTTTTATAAATAATTATTATCACTTTTATAATGATAATATTAATAACTGACCAATCATTTCCCACAGGTCAGCCATCAACTAGCAATCCATATTGTTTAACAATATGGCTTATATACGTTGATCAAGATATATCAACTACTTTTAAATGTGTGGTTATGGTTGATATACGCCGATTGACATATATAAGGCATATTGTTAATTAATATGGCTTGCTAGTACACATTATATTGTCAAGCTTTTTAATATCAACAATAGATATCCCGCTATCAAGCTTTTAAATATCAACAAGTGCCACTGCATGTGGCATTGTCCCTGTCGTGGAACTTGGAAGGCTTTAAAGTAGAATGGCAAGGCAGTGAATTTATGTTATTTGCATTACAACCATGCCCTTGCTCAACCATGTAACTTCCAACGGTGCGTCGGATCCATTTCAAATTCCAACCGTACAGGATAAGTTTTGCCCTTTTTTCGACGACGAAAATAATTGGAAATAATCCAAGATTCTTTGCTCATTATCGCATTGTAATTGGGAATGATCCGATATTTTTTGCCTTGTTATTGCATTGATTCATAGTATTAAGTGTTAGAAACTGGAAATTATTAGGGAAAAGATACAGATCTAGAAATTAATGACTGTTTTTTAATTCTAGTCGATTATTGCAAGATAAGCGCCCATTTGGAATGATTTGTGGACATATATCCACACTGCTCACTTTCACACTGAAATAAAAGTTGGGATCGAGGTTTTATGTGCATAAAAATATCTCATGGTTTGTTGTAATCAAAATATTGGACTTTGGATTCATATCCCTCTTCGTTGCATCGTCTCTTCTCTCTATGTGAAATTGTAAGGCACAACCTACCACTATTTGTAAAGAATGCATGTATTTATGGCCAAAATTCATCTTGTTTTCATGTTGCACTACTCTAATGGCTTATTTCTTTTATAGAAACAAGTTAATTTTTTGCCATAGCGGGATCGAAACTCGTGGAAATTCTTAGGTAAAGCTTATACCAAATTGCGCTAGGAATTGAAGTAAACTATGTTGTAGGTTTATTAAATTAAATTCGATAAACAAAGGGAAATTCCTTGTTCCGGTTGGAAGTCACCAACGAGAATTCAATAAATTTTCACTCCTAGATACTTAAAGGCCCATCCAACTAAGCATGAAAGATATGCCCATTTCATAAATCATTTACAAAATGATAATTGTTTGAACAATATGATATTCAACATAGAGCAAGACATTTGATCATGCACTTTTCTATAATCATTTACAAAATGATAATCAATTGAATGATATGATATTCACCTTAGAGCAAGACATTTGATTGCATAGTCTCATTAGATAAGTGTTGGAACTCATAGATGTTAAGAGTTGTAATCTCATGTGTTAAGTTGGTTAGTTAGTTGAGTCAATGGTCCTAAGTTAGTTGAGTTAGTTGAGTTAGTTAGTGACTAGGTCATTAGTTGACCCATGGTTTACACTGGCCCATAGTATTATCCAGTGGTTTTGGTCTTATGTGAAACTATATATGTGTGTGCTTAATAATGAGAAGGCAATCAATATGCCCGTTTATGTTTCTGCTCTTTATGTTCTGTGTATTGCAAACTTTATCATGGTATCATAGCGTATGGCATGATCCATACTTGTTGTTGTTGGGTAATCCTTTTCACATAGTGGAAAGCACATAGGTGTAGATCAAGACAGAGAACATTGACGTGGAGGAGTAGCTTCACAACTTTCCGGCCACATCAAATATTTTTTTATTATTTTTTCTTTGGAAGCGTGAAGATCGAATCTTGAAGATGGTGCTAGAAGAGCTACCAGAAGAAATCGAAGAGGTAAGAAATCTATTAACTTCAATAGGTTCATGGCAAACCTTTGATGGACACAATTATGAACTATGGTCTTGCAAAATAAGGAATTTGTTAAGGTCACAAGATTTGTGACATTTTGTAGCTAAAGTGGATCTTAGTGATCTAGAAGCATTTGAAAATTTGACAGAGTATCAAAAGGAAAGAAGGCAAGTTGTTGCCTTAAGTATCATACAAAATGGTATAGATTATTCCATCTTTCATTACATTTCAGAAGCTTCTACTCCCAAAGAAGCATGGGATATATTGAAAGCAGATTTTAGTGAAGAGGAATTTGATGTAGAAGAATATAAAACAACAGAAGAGGAAGATGAAGAACACAAAGATGAGGAAGATGAAGAACACAAAGATGAGGAACACAAAGAAGTGATTGCTCTCCAAGAAGAGCTGAACATCATTGAAACAAGAGAAGAGGGAGATGTGAATGCCCTCCAAGAAGAGATGAAATATATTCATCTTTTTTCTAACAAATTTTTTGAGTGTATAGGTAAAATGGACAACAACATACAATATGTTGAAACAGAAGAAGAAGCAGACTTGCACTATGTTCCAGGACCAATGAAAAGCAATAACACTATTTATTGTGCAGAAGACAAAGAATATGTTGAAGAACACCTACTTAGCATCAAGTTCAAGAAGACAAAGAAGAAGCAGTCCAAGTACACATCAAAAAAGAAATTAAAGCTTAAGTTTATTTGAATGAAATGTATGCCTAGCTGAGACATAGACCAACAGGAACAATGCCTAAGTGTTGAGGCATTGATAGTGTTGAATATTGTCCGGGTTGAGATTAAGGGGGTATGTTAAGAATTGTAATCTCACCAGTCCACTATCCATTATTGGTGCATTAATTAGTTAAGTCATTAGTTAGTTAAGTATGACTAGGACACCTTGTCGTCCCATAGTATTTACTATCCCATGGTATTTACTCGTGGTTTTTGGTATGATGTAATGTTATATATAATTGTGGTTCATATTGAGAAGTTGGAGAGCACACACACACGGCTGGAAGTTGCAACACGGGATGGAGACAGAACACTCGGGCCATAACAATTTTTTTTTTAAACAATTTTTTTTTTAAATAATAAATTTTTTTCGGCAGAAAAAACCCCTGAAGGGAGGCTATCCCACCCTGCTTGAAGGAAATCTGCGACGTCTCACCCTGGCTGAAGAGAAACTGCGACAGCATCACACCTTGGCTGAGGACAACCTACGACGATCGTCGCAAGCTTGTTAGAAGGAAAATTGTGACGGCCAGCCTTGGACTTATATGATTTAGTTCATCGCACATCACCATCGCACTGTGTCAATTAGTAGACTGCGACAGTCAATTTAACTGTTATCATAATCCATGGAAAGCATGAACATGAAGCCGATCTCAGGTCCAATGCTGAACAGCAAGAATTATGAGTTATGGTCTATCAAGATGCAGACCTTTCTCTATCTCAACAAGTGTTGGGACATGGTCGAAAAGGAGTTCACAGAACCGGTGGCAGCTACTGTCATTGCTATGTTGAACGCAAATAAGAAGGCCCTCGACGAAAGCAGAGATCGGGATCTCACTGCGAAGTGGTTGATCCAAAGTTACATTGAGGAGTCCATTTTCCTGTGGATCGCTGGAACTACGACCGCACATCATGCATGGAATCTTCTCCAATATGCATACAAAGGTACAGATCGAGTTAAAATGGTAAGACTCCAAACCCTTCGACTTCAATTTGAAAGTCTTAAGATGAAAGACACAGAGACTGTTGATCAGTTTATACCTAGGGTTTTTGGGATTGTCACGCAATTCCAAACCTATGGCGAAGCCCTAGAGCAGAAGGGTATTGTTGAAAAGGTACTTCGATGCCTCACCAAGAAATTCTCTATGGTGGTTACTACCATAGAAGAATCTAAGGATCTGTCGACGTTTACTCTAGAAGAGTTAACAAGGTCGCTTGTGTCTCATGAAGCTAGACTCAGTCAGGAAGACGAGTCTCTGTCTCATGCATTTAGCACTCAGACTTCTTTCAACAGAGGTTGAGGTTGAGGAGGCAGAGGATGAGGCAGAAGAGGAAGGAGTTCTAATTCCACAGAGGATAGAACTGCCCATGATCACCATGAACACACAGATCATTGTGAACACAGTCATAACCCTCAGAACCAGAGAGGAAGAGGAGGCAAGAGATGGACTAATAGGTCCAATGTCCAGTGTAACTACTGCAAGAAGTATGGCCACTATGAACATGACTGCAGAAAGAAGCAAGCAGATCAGAACAATGGCAGAGCACATGACTCAAATGTTGAAGAACATTTGTCAGAAGTTATGTTTCTATCATACCAGGTGATTGAAGCAGAACATCAGTTAGATGTATGGTTGTTAGACAGTGGATGCAGCAATCATATGACAGGTAACAAATCATTGTTTTCTGACCTAGATCCATCTGTTGAATCAAATATCAAACTGGGTGATCATCATCTCGTTCCAACTCAAGGCAAAGGTATTGTTCCTATACTTACCAAACAGAATGAGAAGAAGTACATAAATGATGTATTCTATGTTCCAAATCTTAAGGTCAATCTGATCAGTGTGGTTCAACTGATTCAGAATAATTATGATGTTAGGTTCATTGATTCCTACTATGTTGTCTATGATAAAGCTCCTAGTAGAAGACTCCTAGCCAAAGTAGAAATGACCAAGAATAGAATTTTCCCACTCAACCTGATGAGTGTTATCCTGTCACAGTCATATGCTCATACTGTCTCCAGTCAAGATGAAACCTGGTTGTGGCATTGTAGGTATGGTCATCTACCCTTTTAGAGTCTCTCTCATCTGCAAAAATAATCCATGGTCAAAGGATTACCAGTCATGAATGCACAGTCAAGTTCCTGTGAAGACTGTATTTTAGGGAAACACCAAAGGGACAACTTTCCCACTTCTACTCATAGAGCCAAAGAACACCTGGAACTTGTTCACATAGACCTATGTGGACCCATGCAAACCTATTCTATAGGAGGTAGTATGTATTTCCTAACATTTATTGATGACTATAGCAAGAAAGTCTGGATTTATTTTCTCAGAAATAAGTCAGAAACTTTCTCCAGATTCAAAGAGTTCAAAGCATTGACTGAAAAGCAGTCAGGTAAACCACTCAGGATACTCAGATCAGACGGTGGAGGTGAGTATGTATCTCATGATTTTGCAAAGTTCTGTAAGTAGCGTGGAATCCAGCATCAGTACACCACTAGACACACTCCACAACAGAATGGAGTTACAGAACGGAAGAATCGGACCATCATGAACATGGCCCGAAGTATGTTGTCATACAAGAAGTTGTCCAATGATTATTGGGAAAAAGAAATTGCATGTTCAGTATATCTACTGAACAGGTCTCCCACAGTAACTGTCAAAGACAAGATACCTGAAGAAGCATGGAGTGGCACTCAGATTAGTGTCTCACATCTCACGATATTTGGATGTGTTGCATTCACACACATACCTGATGAATTAAGAAAGAAGTTAGACAAGAAGAGCAAAAGGTGTATTTTCACAGGCTATAGTGAACAACAGAAAGCTTATAAGCTGTATAATCTTGTCACCAAGAAAGTAGTGGTGAGCAGAGATGTCGAATTTCCAGAAGATAAATGTTGGACTGATATAGCAGACATTTAGCAGACAGACAGTCCAGAAGCACCAGAACCACTTAGAATGCCCAGACTTGAAGTACAACAGCATCAACAGCAAGAAGGGACACAAGCAGGCAGTCCACAACAGATCCATAGAACCAGAAGCTTAAGGAAGTTATATGATCAGACTCCTGTCATGGATGAGCAGCTATAGTATGCTCTATTTTCATCTCAGCCAACATGTTTTGAAGAAGCAGCAAAAGATCCACAGTGGATCCAAGCAATGAATGAAGAGATTGATTCTATTGAGAAGAATCAGACTTGGGATCTAGTTGATCTCCCATCAGATAAAAGTTGCATTGGTGTAAAATGGGTATATAAGACCAAGTTGAATGAAAAATCAGAGATAGAAAAGTACAAGGCAAGGCTTGTTGCAAGAGGTTTTGCATGACAATATGGTGTAGACTATGAAGAAACCTTTGCTCCAGTAGCAAGGATGGACACCATCAGAGCTATACTTGCAATAGCAACTCAAAACCAATGGCCTGTTTATCAAATGGATGTAAAATCTACCTTTCTCAATGGCAGACTTGAGGAAGAAGTCTATGTAGACCAGCCACCTGGTTATGATGTCAAAGGTCAAGAACATAAGGTATGTAAGCTGAAAAAGGCCTTGTATGGTCTTAAACAAGCTCCACGAGCTTGGTACAGCAGAATTGATTCTTACCTCATCAAAAATGGATTCAACAAAAGCAACAATGAACACACTCTGTATGTCAAAACAGATCAGGAAGGTAACATTCTACTTGTTTGTCTTTATGTTGATGATATGATCTATACTGGAAATTTGAAGCTATAAGTGTTTAAGACAGTCATGAAAAAGGAGTTTGAGATGACTGATCTTGGTCTTATGAAGTTTTTCCTTGGTTTGGAAGTTGATCAAAGTGAAAATGGGATCTTCATCTGTCAGCATAAGTATGCTACTGACATTCTGCAGAGATTCAAAATGGATAAATGTAAACCAATAGAAACTCCCATTGTTACAGGAACCAAGTTAAGCAAGAATGATGATGAACCAGCAGTAAATTCTACACTTTACAAAATATTAGTAGGCAGCTTAATGTATTTAACTGCTACTAAACCTGATTTAATGTATGTGGTCAGTCTTATTTCTAGATTCATGGAATCTCCCAAAGACTCTCACTGGAAAGTTGGAAAAAGAATACTGAGATATGTTGCAGGTACAATTGATTATGGACTTTGGTACACTCATTCACAGGACTGTACTCTCACAGGATACACAGACAGTGATTTTGCAGGTAGTATTGATGATAGGAAAAGCACATCTAGTTATGCTTTCCATCTTGGTACCAGTCTTATTTCTTGGGCTTCTCAAAAGCAGCCTATTGTGAGCATGTCTTCAACAAAAGCAGAATATATTGCAGCAACTACAGCAGCATGCCATGCAATTTGGCTCAGAAGACTCTTGAAGGACATGGGACATACAGAAACAAAACCAACAACCATCTATTGTGACAACGATTCTACTATACAGTTGTCTAAGCATAATGTATTTCATAGGAAGAGTAAACACATTGACACTCGCTATCACTTCATACGTGACTTAGTCAATAATGGAGAGATAAGTTTGTTGTTTTATGGCTCTAAGGAGCAACTTGCTTATATGTTTACCAAACCCTTGGGAACATCCACATTTGAGTTTCAGTGGAAGCACTTAGGCATTTATAGTGCTGACCACACCATCCCACTTGAGATTAAGGGGGTGTGTTAAGAGCTGTAATCTCATGTGTTAATTTGGTTAGTTAGTTGAGTCAATGGTCCTAAGTTAGTTGAGTTAGTTGTTGACTAGGTCATTAGTCGACCCATGGTTTACACTGGCCCATAGTATTAGCCAGTGGTTTTGGTCTTATGTGAAACTATATATATGTGTGCTTAATAATGAGAAGGCAATCAATATTCCCATTTATGTTTATGCTCTTTATGTTCTGTGTATTGCAAACTTTATCAATAGAGAAGTGACTTAATATCACCGTGACAGATGGATTGAAGTTGACATATTTGTCCACCACAAGTCACAAGACCTGAGAAGTGACTTAATATCACTGTGACAGATGGATTGAAGTTGACATATTTGTCCACCACAAGTCACAAGACCTTAAACCACACGTCAGGTGTCTTAAGAACTAGCATACGATGTCAATGCTTTCATTTACTTAAGTTGTCGATGTCAACAAATTTGCATTCCTGCTGTGAGATCAAGTTGGTCCATGGGTTGCATGTCGATTAATGTTTTCCGTTTAAGCCACCATGCATCTTATCAATGCAAGGTGCTTACACCCATAGAGCCATAGCACAAGCTTTCCTCATGCTTTGAGCTGGAGAACAAAGCATAGTTACACCAGTTAAGGAACGACGCCCAATAATCATTTGCCCTGGTGCACCCTGCAAAACACAAAACCTGAACTCCAGACAAAATGACTAATCCAAACATGTTATCCATGCAGTTTCTACTAACAGAGTATTATTATCTTAGGATTTATGGAAGAGATGAAGTTCGACGAAATTTTTTAAGAGCATTAAGGACGCAGAGTAGATGGCTCCTCCATGCAGGGTTTTCACACTATTGCCTAAATTTTATGAAAATATAATGTTTTTACTTTTTTTTATAAAAGTTACTAGTGATTGAACCCTAGTAGATAATTAAACGCTTTCTCTTTTTTATGTGTTAACGTGGTTCACTGCAAATCTAGGTGAGCGTTTCATCACAATTGGAACCTTTTTCAAAGATTTTGAAAGCCCAAGCAAGTATGATATGCTTTGAGAAGGGCATTCGATTTAATGTTTGCCCCAAATATTTACAGATCGAGTGATGATGTATTTGTAGCTAATATGCAATGAGAAGGGCATTCCTACTACAACTTTCATCGTATTGGTAGCTCCTTCCGTCCCTACTTTTATTCCAGATTGCCTGAAGTTGTTAATACATTAATAATATCCTTTAAAGGCTTTGATTGAATAGTTATGTTCTGGAAAAGGTTCTGATAATATGAGAAAAGTAGAATCGTTGTTTAAAACTTCAAGTTTTGGGCCAACAATGGGTTGTGGTTATACACCTATATGAAGTTTTCTTGTGGTTATACACCTATATGAAGTTTTCTCGGAATAGTGTTCTCATAATTTGTTAGGAATTTCTATGTCATAATTTGATTTTATTTTTGAGTAGTAATATATTACATAGAGTGCATGGTTTATAGTACAACAAAATTTCATAAAAGCATGCTAAAAATGAAGAATGGCAAAGCTCACAAGATGTAGATGAAGAGGACGCTGCTCCATATGTAGATGAAGAAGACGCTGCTCCAAATCTGGAATCTCAGCTCGGAGGTAGACGATATCGCTTCCTCAAAGTTGTTGCTTATTCTTCTTCTACGCCGCATGCAATGCGCTTATTTCGTTTCTCCTTGTGGAAAGCCATCTATTATTTCGATATCCAAACATTTATGCCATTGCGTTCTGCATCTTCCGAGTCCTAAGCATCGCTGGGAGCAATGTTGAACGATTTAACAATTATGGAATAAGTAGTTGGATTACTATCACCATTGAATGGGGAATAAGAAGGCAATCTTTGCATCGAGCAAAGAAGGCCCCATTCAAAATGCGATATTTGCATATACATGATCCAAATACGGCCTAAGAACGCGGTGCCAAAGGCGGTTGTGAATTGGCGGTGATGTCATTTCATGATGTGAATGTGAGCAGGCGGTGCTATGAATCCATGACTAGGTGGTGATGAGATTCCATGATGTGAATCTCTCATTGTGAAGTATATGTGACCTTGACATTGCATTTATCTCATTTGACATCATCCCAAAAAAATTTATTTTTGTTAAGATCATGTGTAGTTAAGGATGCACTTGCCCCCTGCTCGACAATAAGGCCTCTAACCAGTGAACCAATAGAAACCAAAATAAATAAAAATAAAAAATTTCTTTTGCCAAGATCATGTGTAGTTTATGATGCACTCACCCACTGCCCCACAATAAGACCTATAACCATTAAACCAATAGAAACCAAAATAAATAAAAATAAATATATACTTTTAATTGGAAAAACAAAAATTATGCCATAAATTTCTTGTAAAATAAAAATATGTAAAAAGTCACACATAAATTAATTCAAAGTCAACATGAATCGAATACAATTAGTACCCTCGCCTTCCACGGAGACTAATAATAGATATATCACTAACTTGAAACAACGCCATCATGATAAAGACATTGAAAGATCAAAATCATTTCAAGGAAAATGGATTGTCCAAGCTACTACTCTATTGCATTATCTTCTTTGCTCATAAGGTCTTGTTGCCCGTGTTGTTGTTCCTTCGGAATGTGATTATAAAATGAGTTAAATAGAGAAACACAATACACAGTTGCCCCTTTTACTGTTAACAATTTCAACATTGAAGAATCTATAAAAAAAAAATTATGTGGCTTGGAATCCTTGGCACCTTATTGGATGACTCTTCCTTGCATTAACTTTGAACCACTTACCCCATGTTTGAATGCATAACCCTTCATTGCTTTAAAACACACCATGAATTAAAAATAATGACTCAACAATTTAATGGTATAGTAGTCACAAACAAGTGGCTATGAGGTAGCATTACTTGTCGATATAGTTTTGAAGAAGAAATTTGCAATGGATTATTGTTCACGTTGTTCTCCCGATTAACAAACACAGCTGCAATTTAACCAAATAAAGGTAGCCTTAGCTCTTGCTTGCCTCTATGGATGACTTGTGGTAACGCCATGGATGTGTGCTTTCTCTCTAGCTACTTACCTAGCTCCTAAAGACTGACACCTTCTGTGGTAAACACCTAATTAGAACTAGTATAAATAATAGGTAGAATGAAGAAGTCATCTTTGGTTGTTTTTATTGGTTCTCTCACTTTGATAAATAAATATTCACTCTATTGTTTATCCTTGGCTATGATTCCTTTTCTATAGGCTTTCCCAATAAGTAACTATCAGTCTGCGAATGTAATATCCCTAATTTGAAAAATTACTCCATTTTGGCCAATTTCGAACCTTGGACTAGTGATCCCAAAATGCTTCCAAATTTTGTATGGAGAGGCTTGAGAGGTCTTAATACATCCTAATGCAGCTATTAGACTCTTGGAAATTCATTATAGACATCCAGGGCTTGCATTTCTCAAGTCTGAAAGAAGGGGAAAAACACTAGTGAATTCAGTGGTTAAAAACCCCACTAGTCTATGATCGTTTTGGCTTCCCAAACACTAGACGACCTTCCCTATTTTATAAAAATAGACTTTGCTTTGATAAAGGACCTCAAAGAAAACAAAATGGAAGCATTAATCAGGTTCTAAGATCTGCTATCACTCCCATAAAAAATAATGTGGTGAGACATAGAAATTGTGTGGAAATTGTTAACAATAGACATGAAATTTATTGCACAATATTTAATCAAAAGCGCAAGGGGTCGGCACATAGTGTTTTGGTCATCAACATTACATAATAAGAAGCTCTAAACATTATCAAAAACTCATAGAAATTCTGATGTAAAACATATACAAACTACTCCAAAAACTCCATGCAAAGATAGAGGGGAAACTAGCTCAAATCAATAGTTTACTTGGAATTTTTACATGAAAGGTATGGAATTTCGATCTATGGCTCCAATTTGCAGCTCATTACAGTGATATACATCAAATAATGTAACCATGGATTCAACAAATCATCCTCCACAAAATCTACACAACAATGAGTGCGTCGTCAATAGTAGAACATGGACTTGGAGAGAAGATTAAGAGAAGAGATAGTGGAGAAGGAGGTAGTAGATGAACTTGAACTGAAAGGGGACTCTAAATTGCATCAAAAAACCTTAATTAAGGTATTTTTGGTGGCCTCTCCTCCAACCAAATTGGATAGGGATCTTTCACCTTCGAAATTGGTTCAATGGCAGGGAGGATGAACATCCATCGTGCAAGGACAAGCTAAGCTCTCCAAGAGTGCAAATGAAAATGATCCAAAATTTGCTATCCTTTGTCATCATCCTCTTTTATTAACCTCAAGTGAACTCAAGAGCTCGAATTCCCTCCAAGAGACTTCATTCAACTCGAATTAGTGATAGATTCTCTCATGAGACACGTGTCCACTTCTTCCTTGCAGGCCTCTTTCCCCAATTCAAATTGGGAATATTGACTAACCATAACTCCCTCTATGCGCCCTCATGGTGGCTATTTTTAGCCCTGATATGTTAGATGTGTCATAGGTTTGTAATCAAGTCTGAATTTGTCATAGATTCCTTCATCATTGTTGTCACAGATGCCATGGAATCTAGCTACAAGTGTTGCAATGCCTCTTCCTCTTCCTTAGGAGTTATTCTTCCACTCCAATTCGACCTTCCTAGATTCTTGCCATGAATATTGCATCTTCATCTCCCCCAAGTACGTTACCCTCCACCTTGGACTTGAATTGGTGAGAGAATGATGCCAAGTGTAGTGGGGAATCTTGCCACATGTGGGCCCCACACCCTCTTATGCACCCTCATGACCAAATGCCACCTTTATTTTATTTTATTATTATTTATTTGGCCCAATTAATGTGAATTTTTAAGTCTAAGGCCAATTTGGGGTCTTGTAGTTCCCTTATTCCAAGTTTTAA
Organism: Larix kaempferi; assembly: GCA_027924585.1. Classification (NCBI taxonomy): domain Eukaryota; kingdom Viridiplantae; phylum Streptophyta; class Pinopsida; order Pinales; family Pinaceae; genus Larix; species Larix kaempferi. The sequence goes on along the minus strand of BSBM01001331.1, from coordinate 19,469,469 downwards.
TGCTTCCACCCCAACCTAGGGAACTAGTAGGTTAGAGGATTTTTTCCTCCATGAAGATTTATTGGAATGGGGACATTACAGCGAATAACATGCATCCCGTAGGCAGGAAATATGTCAAGCACTTTAGATAGTTCCGTCTAGTTGGTTGCTAGTCAATATGTAAAGCAAGAAAGAAATATAAGTGCACTGTGCTTGCTAGAAAGGACCTTATGTTATGCTCAACCTTTGAAGGGAATAATAAAATGAAGGTAGGTTTAATTATGCCCTTTCGGGATAGTGTGGTTATGTTGTTACATTGTTCAAGTAAAGCACTTTGAAAATAAGGTCATATCATTATTTCAATGTCTAAAAGTAGCCAAGCACTTGATCTTCAATAGTATCCTTTTTCAAGTGTGGTACACATCACAAAGTTATATGAATAGGCAATGCAATTGAATTTGTGGACACATTGGCCAACTGTAAGAACTGTAAAACTCATAAAACTAACAATACAAACAAATGACCAGCATGACAATAAGATCTGACAAAAATTAGATCTAATCAATAATAACATATTTACAACATGCATATCAAGGTGGATCTAATCAACATGAAAATAAGATCTCACATACAAAGTGGATCTAATCAATAATAATAGAAAATATGTTGTGAAAATTATTGGAACTATATCTGAATAGATGACCTGGTAGCTACCATTACCTTGACAGCTCCAATGCGTGCAACTGAAGGTGGAGGGACGACTCTCCACCCAACCAACCCCCAGCCAATGGTTGAGGCCCCTGAGCCCCCAACAATTAATCCTATGCCAGAGCCTTCTTGATTTCCTCTTTCTTGGCTCCTCTAGAGCTCTCAATCCAAAATGCTGAAAGACCAAAAATATCCCCCTCTCTTCTTCTTCTCCTCCTTTTATCTCCACCTCTGTTGATTAGGTTGTCATTGATGCCAACAATGTCTGGTCATTGATGCCAATAGTTAAGTCTTGGTGCCCCTTGTGGAGCCCCTGAGGGTTAGTATTTGGTTTCTGGTTGTCTCTGTCAGAGGAGACCTTTTGACTTTGTCCAAGCCCAAGCTTGAAGCCCTTGGAGGCCTACGGACATTGGCAAAAGCCCTAGTTACCCATTGACTTTGTTGAGAACCCCTAAGTCGCTTCTTGTTCCCTTTTCAATTCGTTGTGTTGGTGGTATCTTTACTTTTTGAAGTGGTCCTAACTTTTGTCACCCTAGCCCTAACATCCCTAAACTACAAATATTAAAAACTAAGTCTAAACTTAAACTTAAGCTTAAGCCCTAATTAAAGATTAATAAAAATGATTAAATCAAAAGAATTTTAATTTAATAAAAGTTTTTTTAATTAAAATTAAATTTGAAATTAAAAAGAATTAAATAATTAATAAAGCATTAATTAAAGGAGTGTTAAAGGGTTTATTAAAAATTTGCATTATATAGCATGCTTTTTTAATAGTTAATAAAATACACTAAGAGATTTTAAAAAATCATATAATAAAAATCTTAAAATTCTCAATTAAATTTTAAAGGGGGACAATGAAAAAGTACTTTAATATAAAAAATTATATAATAAAAGATCTTAAAATTCTCATTTAAATTCTAAAGGGGGACAATGAAAAAGTACTTTAAATATTTTAATAGTAAATTTTACTTTTAAAATTAAGCACTTTTTTAAATAAAATAATAAACAATGCTTAAGGTTATTGAGTGCTAAAACATAATTAAAAAGTTAATCCAAATGAAGAGAAGTTGGCCAGCTCATCCTTCAACGTTGACAACCTTTAACCCTTCATGAAGTCGGCCCCATAATTTAAATTAAAAAAATTCAAATTAAAAATTAATTTAATTATTAAAAAATAATAAACAATATATATAATTTATTGCAAGGTCGGCTAGTATTTTTTGGGGAGAAAAACCAATATAAATACCCTAGTAACTTTCATTTTAAAAGTGGAGAAAATCGAATTTTTGCTCTAAGTTTTTTTTCGGACCTGATTTCTGAGGAGATTTTCGGATAAAAGAAGGATATTTTTTTTGGTTATCTCAGTGCTGAAGGTGGAAAAGATTTCTGATCTAATTGAAAACTCGTGGGGATTTCTCTCTCTCAAATTTGTGAGCAGCAGCAGCATCAGGTTATTGGAGTACTTCTTATTTTTCTAGGTTCTGATCAGGGTCTTGTTACAACAGCAGCATGCCGAACCTCTTCTGAGGCTGTCCTACCCTAGTCACAGGCTGTTACAGCAGTAAGGTGCAGCCCGAGCTTTGCTCCAGGTATGTCCTCATCATGTTGGGTCTACTCTCTTAAGGTTAAGCTTCTAATTGGGGTTTGTTACACTCAGTTCAGCCCAGTTAGGGCTTATAAAATAGCAGCTCATTAACTCAGTCAACTGAAGTCAACATCAGCAATACTTCTCAATCAATCTCAGATTCAGTAAAGTCAAAGGCAGTCAACAATTCATAGTGCTACCTTTTGGTCAAAACAATTTTTCTTATCAGCAGTTGACGTGTGCAGAATCAATTGAACTATTTGCAGTAGAGAATAAAGGTATGCCCTTTAAAATTTTTAAATTGATCAGTGTTTTGTCTTCTACCTTGAAATTTTAGTAGCTGTGAAAATATCGGATGATTGAGAAGATTCGATGGGCTGTGGTCTCTGTCAAGTATAAAATAATATGCTTTAAGTGTTGGTAACCTATGACCTGGGCATGAGCAGAATCCTGTAGTGAAATGACATGAGATCCTGTAGTGATTTGACATGAGTTTGAAAGAGCCTGGCAAGTGAGCAGACCTTAGATAATCTGATATGAGCAGCATGTGAACATACTTCTTGTTGATTGGAATGAGCAGTGGGTGAATAGTCTTTAGATTGCTTTGATTTGACAAAGATGGCAGTTAAATCATAGGATTGATGACAATGACAGTGACTTGATCAACATGATGGGATTAGTGACATGTGAAGATAATTGAAGATGTGCAGATAGTGCCAGCAGTGGACTGGGTTTATGACAGTGATTACAGTAGAAAGTAAAATCAATGATACAGTACAGTTTTGCATCAGACTTGGGATGAGTCTTAGCAGCAGGTTGTGAAGGTTTATGAGTAGGGTTTTGACAGGTGACAGTATTGACTATTGCTTGGTTGACAGACAGATCTTTTATGGAATTGATGCTAGGGCAGACTTCATGACAGTGATAAAATTGAGCAGATAGATAACAGGAGTAACCAATATCAGATTGACTTGATAATTTCGACAGTGGATTGAGTTGATTGATTCGGCAGCAGTATTGAGCAGACTTTGATATGTTGCAGCAATGTATTCGGTTAATGATGAGCAGCAGTACTGATGAACAGACTGACATACAGGTTATCACAGGTTGGCAGTATAAACAAATACAGGATTGATGAAATAGTTTGATGGTTGAGAAGCAGTGGTATTTTGGCAGTGATCACAGAGCAAAGGTTATCAGCAGCAGGGTTTGTTGTTTGACAGGTCCACAGGTTCAGCAATCTCTTTCTATAGGGTGGTAGGGTGGTGCTAGGGCTCACAATCTTGTGAGTTGAGTTGTTGTAGCAGCTTGTCAGTTGTGGTTGACGAAGCTTAGGGGTTGTAGCTGGAGAAATTGTATTAAATTTGTAACCCCAGTTGTTGCTGGGTCAAATTTTATTATAAAAAGCTTCCGTGGTTTTACCCCCAGGACTTGGGTTTCCACGTAAAAATCTTGTGTACTGTGCATCTTGTTTTTATTGTTGATGATATACTGCTATGATTGGTGATTAGCAACTTGCTCTCGATTAAAATTTTTATAATTGGCAAATACTGATTCACCCCCCCTCTCAGTATTTCAACAATTGGTATCAGAGCGGGTTCCTTCAAGAACAGTCTAATCACTGGAAGGAAACTATGGGAAAGTTTGCCAAGCACAGTAAAAATGGAATACCCATGTTTGATGGGACTGGCTATACCTTTTGGAGTATACGAATGAAATCTTTTCTGCTAGCTCAAGGAGTACAGGTATGGCAAATAGTTGAAAATGGATATAAAGTACCAACACCCCCACCAACAGATCCAGATGACTTAGCTCGTTATGATACAAATTCAAAAGCCACGAATCATATTTCAAGTGCATTGGATGAATCGGTCTTTATCAAAGTCATGCATTGTACATCTGCTAAGGAAATGTGGGACGAACTCAAGACCATCTATGAAGGGGACAAAAAGGTCAAAGAAGCCAAACTCCAAACCTACAGAGGAAAATTCGAACATCTAAAGATGAAGGATGACGAGAATATTGCAACCTATTTTCTTCGAATTGATGAACTTGTAAATACTATCAGAGGCCTTGGTGAAAGGGTTGAAGAATCAGTTGTTGTTCAAAAGATACTAAGAACACTTCCCAACAGATTCAATCCTAAAATCTCAGCCTTGGAAGAAAGGACTGACTTGGATACTATGACAGTAGACCAACTACATGGGACACTTGTGGCTTATGAAATGAGATTAGAAGATGAAGACTCACCTAGAAAAGAAGCAGCCTTTAAAGTTTCCTCCAAGCAAGCAATGAAAGACAAACAAGCCAAGAAGGACAACTCAGAAATAAAATCCAAATCAAAGACAACATACCACTTCAACTGCAGTGATGATTCAAATGATGAGGAGATAGCAAACTTCGTAAGAAAGCTCAAAAGAGGCACAGGTAAGTACAAAGGTAAGTTACCTCTTAAGTGTTTTTCATGTGGTAAAATAGGTCACTTTGCTTCAAAATGTCCCTATGCAAAAGACTCTGATAGGGATGACAGTTTCAAGAAATACAGGAACTTCAAAGGAAAGAAAAATGGAAGGTTTGCAAAGAAGAAGAGTCTCTACTCTAAAAGAAATCCCAGCTCATCAGATGAAGATTCTGACAATGACTCAGATAGTGACAGTGATTTAGACAGCGACAGTGATAACAAATCAAAAAGGGTACTCTTCATGGCTGTTGATTCAAAAGACTCAGATGAGATCACCGAAAACAAAGAAGAATCCGATTCAGAAGGTGAAGTAGACCTGGAGGAAGAATTGATAAGTGCTTTGAAAGAGTTGAGAAGAGAAAGGAAAAAGAATAAACTATTTAAAGAGGAGATACAGGAGTTACGGGAAAGACCTCAAATATCTGAAGAAGCAGATCAACTCATTCAAAGTCTAACTATTCAATTAAAAGAAGCCAAAAGAATTCAAGACAATCTCAGAAAACAACTAGAAGAAAGTATGAATGAAGGTGAGAGACTAATGGGGGAGATAGTGACTCTAAGAACTCAACTACAAAAGAAAAATGTGAGTCAAGGCTATGACAACAGTTCCAAGATACTTGATCAGATCATCAATAATCAAAAGCCATACCTCGACAGAACAGGTCTTGGTTATAAGAAGCACAATGATGAAGGTTCAAGCTCCAAGACAGCTGAGGATAAACCAGAAGTTATCAAAGACTCCGTCATCCAGAAAGTACCCATATATCAGCCAAAACAACAACCAGAACAAGCTCCAGTTGAAAATCAACATGTTAATTCGACAGCACCTCTAAGAAGACCATTTCAACCTAGACAACCAACCTCAGAATGGATTCCAGTTGAAAATCGAAGTTTCAGATGGGCAGCACCTCCAAGAAGACCATTTGTTCCCAGGTATGAATACTCATTTTATGGTTATTGTTTTTCTTGCGAAATATTTGGGCATAAAGCAATGAATTGTATAAAAGGAAGATATACAGAAAACAGAAACAGGTATGAAAATTCTAGATGGCAACGAAACAACAACAACAGTTTTTCTCCTTTGGATTCTGAAGTCGAATGTCAGAAATGCAACAACTTTGGGCATACAGCCAAGAATTGCAGAATGACAATCCCTCCTACAGGCATTAAACAAGTATCAACCAATCAACCAGGTGACCAGCAAAAGGTATGGATCAGACAGAAGAACAATCTGAATATTCATGAATGTGGGATAGCTCTTCAAGCTCAAGCTCAAACTGGTAGCAACAAATGGTATGTTGACAGTGGTTGTTCTAGGCATATGACAGGTAACAAAGATGCTTTCATGTTTCTAGAAAAAGATAAAGGATCTGTCTCTTTTGGAAACAACAAAGCAGCAAAAGTTGTTGGAAAAGGTATAGTAAATCTTGGCAGCAAAGATACAGTAGCAGAAAATGTGTTGTTTGTCGACAGTATGAAGCATAATCTGTTGAGTGTCATCCAGATGTGTGATCGGGGACATGAACTTACGTTCAACTCAAAATCCTGCAAAATAAGAAAAGAAGGATCAGGAAAGTTAGTGGCTACTGCTACCAGAACTCCAAACAACATATATGTTCTGGACGAGATCAAGGAAGAGAAATGTCACCTAGCAAAAGAATATGAGAATTGGTTATGGCATAGAAGAATGGACACGTACATTTTGATAATCTGGTCAAGATCAGCAAGAAGCTAGCCGTAAGGAACATGCCACAGATTACAAAGCCTTCTGATACTATCTGCAAGCACTATCAGCATGGGAAACTTACGAAAGCCAATTTCAAGACAAAAGAATACTCTTCTACAAAACCCTTAGAGCTTGTCCACACTGATCTATGTGGGCCAACCAAGAATAAAGGATTGGATGGTGAAGAATACTTCATGCTGCTCATTGATGACTGCTCCAGGATGACATGGGTATGCCTTCTTAACAGGAAATCGGAAGCCTTTGAATGCTTCAAGATATTTAAAGAACAGGTTGAAAATGAGACAAGTAAACGAATCAAGTGTCTCAGATCCGATAATGGCGGAGAATTCACATCAAATGAATTCTATCAGTACTGTGAAGAAAATGGCATAAAAATACAATTTTCAGTTGCCAGAACACCTCAGCAAAATGGAGTAGCAGAAAGGAAGAACAGATCAGTGTTAGAAATGGCCAGAACTATGTTGAATGAAGCTAAACTAAGCGAAAATTTTTGGGCTCAAGCAGTACATACAGCAGTCCACATTATGAACAGAGGATTGCTCAGAAGCAACACTGATAAAACTCCTTATGAGCTATGGACGGGAAGAACAGCAAATGTTCAACACTTCAGAGTGTTCGGAAGCAGGTGCTACATCAGAAGAGATGATAAGAAGATTAGAAAATTCGAATCTCGTGCAGACGAAGGAATATTTGTTGGGTACTCCTCCACAAGAAATTCCTACAAGTGTTACAGCCTGAGATTAGGTAAGATAGTGGAAAGCATCAATGTAAAGATTGATGAATCGAGCTTGCCAAAATGTCAGGAAGACTCAGAAGACCATGAAGAAGAAGACGATGATGATGAAGTAGAAGAAGAAGAACAGAGAAAAATTCACCCAACAGTTACACAGGATCAACAAGTACAGGATCAACAACAAGAACAACAAAAATCTCCTAAGAATTGGTATCAAAAGAATCATCCACAGGAATTGATTATTGGTGACAAAAATGTCGGCATAGAAACCAGAAAAGATCGAAGACAAGTCCGAAGACCAGAACAAGTATATTTCTCACTACTATCTACAGTTGAGCCGAGTAACTTTGCGGAAGCCGGTGCAGATGAACATTGGGTCAAAGCCATGGGAGAATAACTTGATCAAATCGAGAAAAATGAAACATGGGAACTAGTTCCTAGACCCAAGGACAAAAATGTGATTGGCACAAAATGGATTTTCAAAAATAAGTTGAATGAAGATGGACAGGTAATCAGAAACAAGGCAAGATTGGTTTGCAAAGGATATGCTCAAATCGAAGGGATAGATTTTGAAGAAACATTTGCTCCAGTAGCCAGAATGGAAGCTATAAGAATGATATTGGCCCATGCTTGTGCTAAAAACATCAAAGTGTATCAAATGGATGTCAAATCAGCCTTTTTGAATGGCAAACTAGAAGAAGAAGTCTACATTGAATAGCTAGAAGGATTCCAACTATCAGCAAACAAGGACCATGTGTGTAGATTAAAAAGGGCCCTATATGGGTTAAAGCAAGCTCCTAGAGCTTGGTACTCCAGATTGGACAGTTACTTGCAGAAACAAGGTTTCAAAAGGGGAACTGTAGACAGCAATATGTATATCAAGATTGATCATAACAGCATAATTATTGTTGAAGTGTATGTTGATGATATTATCTTTGGTAGTGATGATGATACTCTGAGCCAACAATTTTCCAAGGTTATGCAAAACGAATTTGAGATGTCGCTACTTGGTGAACTGGCCTTCTTCTTGGGACTTCAGATATCACAATGTGAAGAAGGCATCTTCATCTCTCAGATCCAAGTACATTAAAGAAATGTTGAAGAGGTTCAAGATGGAAGATTGTAAGCCTGTGAGCACTCCTATGACTACTAGCTGCAAGTTAAGCAAAGATGATGAATCAAATGCAGTGGATCAAAAACTTTACAGGTCAATGATTGGAAGCCTACTGTATGTGACAGCTTCAAGGCCAAATGTGATGCAAGCTGTTGGACAGGTTGCAAGATTTCAAGCAGCTCCGAAGGAAACTCATGTTATTGCAGTCAAAAGAATCTTCAGATATCTTAAAGGCACTATGGACTTTGGATTATGGTATTCAAAAGGAAATGAGTTGGACTTATTAGCTTACTTAGACGCGGATTGGGCAGGATGTGTGGATGACAGAAGAAGCACTAGTGGTGCAGCATTTTTCTTAGGAAACTGTCTGGTATCATGGTCTAGCAAAAAGCAATCCTCAGTATCCTTGTCAACATCAGAAGCAGAATATATAGCAGCAGCAATATGTTGTACTCAAATTCTTTGGATGAAACAGAATCTGCAAGACCTACAAGTAACATATGATGAGTCGATTCCAATTCTATGTGACAACACAAGCGCCATCAGCATCTCCAAGAATCCGGTCATGCACTCCAAGACAAAGCACATTCCTATAAAATATCACTTTCTTCGTGAACAGGTCACAGAAAAGCACATCAAGTTGGAATATATTGAGACAAAGGAGCAGATAGCAAATATATTCACCAAGCCACTTCCTAAAGGGACATTTGAGTACCTCCGAGAAAAATTGGGGGTCATTCCTTCTTCCCACTAAATTGATTCTTCACACAGAAGTGCCTGGTGGTTGGGAGAGCATGTTCTAAGGGGGAGTGTTACTTCAAGGTAGTACCCTTTGCCATTGATGCCAAAGGGGGAGAGAAGTTGTGGATAGGGGGATCCTATTCTCAGGGGGAGCCTGAGTGTTGTCATCAATGACAAAGGGGGAGATTGTTGATTAGGTTGTCATTGATGCCAACAATGTATGGTCATTGATGCCAATAGTTAAGTCTTGGTGCCCCTGAGGGTTAGTATTTGGTTTGTGGTTGTCTGTGTCAGAGGAGACCTTTTGACTTTGTCCAAGCCCAAGCTTGAAGCCCTTGGAGGCCTATGGACATTGGCAAAAGCCCTGGTTACCCATTGACTTTGTTGAGAACCCCTAAGTCGCTTCTTCTTCCCTTTTCAGTTCGTTGTGTTGGTGGTATCTTTACTTTTTGAAGTGGTCCTAACTTTTGTCACCCTAGCCCTAACATCCCTAAACTAAAAATATTAAAAACTAAGTCTAAACTTAAACTTAAGCTTAAGCCCTAATTAAAGATTAATAAAAATGATTAAATCAAAAGAATTTTAATTTAATAAAAGTTTTTTTAATTAAAATTAAATTTGAAATTAAAAAGAATTTAATAATTAAATAATTAATAAAGCATTAATTAAAGGAGTGTTAAAGGGTTTATTAAAAATTTGCATTATATAGCATGCTTTTTTAATAGTTAATAAAATACACTAAGAGATTTAAAAAAATCATATAATAAAAATCTTAAAATTCTCAATTAAATTTTAAAGGGGAACAATGAAAAAGTACTTTAATATAAAAAAAATTATACAATAAAAGATCTTAAAATTCTCATTTAAATTCTAAAGGGGGACAATGAAAAAGTGCTTTAAATATTTTAATAGTAAATTTTACTTTTAAAATTAAGCACTTTTTTAAATAAAATAATAAACAATGCTTAAGGTTATTGAGTGCTAAAACATAATTAAAAAGTTAATCCAAATGAAGAGAAGTTGGCCAGCTCATCCTCCAACGTTGACAACCTTTATCACTGTCATGAAGTCTGCCCTAGCATCAATTCCATAAAAGATCTGTCTGTCAACCAAGCAATAGTCAATACTGTCACCTGTCAAAACCCTACTCATAAACCTTCACAACCTGCTGCTAAGACTCATCCCAAGTCTAATGCAAAACTGTACTGTATCATTGATTTTACTTTCTACTGTAATCACTGTCATAAACCCAGTCCACTGCTGGGTTGAGGCCCCCGAGCCCCCAACAATTAACCCTATGCCAGAGCCTTCTTGCTTTCCTCTTTCTTGGCTCCTCTAGAGCTCTCAATCCAAAATGTTGAAAGACCAAAAATATCCCCCTCTCTTCTTCTTCTCCTCCTTTTATCTCCACCTCCTCCCATTTTCCTTAATTTATTTTAATTCAATTTGTTTTCCCTCAGTTTTATTTCATATTCCCCATTATAGTATTTACCCCTTTTATTTATTATTTTACATTTCATTCTATATTCCCTTTTTATTATTTTACCCATTTTATTTCATTATTTTACATGAGGATTGTTACATACTTCCCCCCTTCAGGAAAATTTGCCCCGAAGTTATAATCTTCAAGCAATAAATACAATACTTATTCAATCAAGTAAATACTAGAGTATATAGGTAGTTAGTACTATTGTGAAGTTTAGAGATTTATATGTGTGGCCACCACATAGAAGTCTCCAAACCACACTAATACAATCAAACGCCATAAGTTACAACATGCTCTTAAGTAATTCCCCATGAGTCTAGTATGCAACTGTTACGGAGAAAACTTCCTATGGCTTGGGGCAGACCACAACAGACAGATGATCACCAAAAAATGACTCAATTCCCAATGCAATGCTATATAAATGACAATGTTAAGATAATGGAGAAAAGACCAACCTTCAACCGGATGTTCGATGTAGATCCCCGTTGAGCTTTCAACTTCTACACTTGGACCTACAGATTAGTCTCAACAACAAGTACAAGCAAGTGCATATAATATGTGAAAGACATTAGCATAATCAATAGCATGATCCATGATATCATAAGCAAATATAACCCAATGTAATTTAACAATATTCACAACATCAATTGAACGAGAAAATGAGTATTTCCATTAATGAATAACAAGAAGTACAATATACAACCTCTTGCCGGCAACCAATATGAACCAAGAACTGGGTCTCTCCACTTGTGCCTCCACCACTTCAATCCTCCATGTAATGGCAAACTCAAACTTGGATAGGGGTTTGGTAGGTGAACATAAGGAGTTCACAACAACAAGGATCAATGAGTGTAGACTCAAGTCACGACAAAATCCACTAGAGTTATCTTGCTCTCTCTTTCTCCTCCCTTCCATATGCCATAAGAGCTCAATATTTAGCCTTCCAAAGGTAAGTGAAAGGACACATCGAGGCGTTTCGGGGCAAATGGAGGGCCAAAGGTCACCCTAAGATCGCTTTTGGGGAGTAAAAAGTAATTTTCTAATGATTTTTACCATTTTGCTTGGCACCCGCGGGCTATAGAGGAATAGCTCACGTGTACACTGGCTAAAGTGGAACAGCTAGAGTACAGGAAGAAAAATAGGGAAAAAGTGTTTATGAAGGACATAAAGTGAATCTGAGTCAGTGAAATGGATCCTGAAGGCCAAAGAGTGTTGATGTTCACAAGGTGGAAAATTACGTTGTAACATCAACCATAGCAACAATTATGCATCATACACACATAAAAATTAATTAATAATTTATAATTGTGTATATGTTTACTTCCTCTTTCCTTACTCACCCTCTCCCTGAGAATCATACCATATGCCACCTCCATAAACCTCCCCTTCAACTCCGGATGGTCCCGCTCGCCATGGCACGGGCCCTCTACTGTAACCTGTCTGTGGATCATATAATAGGCATAAGAAGTTCCCCTGGAAGTTACCGCAACATTGCCACCTTCACAACTTCTGTTAATAATACAACCTCATCGGAATCTAGGCCTCATCCGTACTAGCTGGCATCTGGTTCCCAGTACCCCGATCCTGATATCAGGATCATTATACCCCAGGCATCTCAGAAGGCTAGCCTAAACATCCTCCACAGCACCCTCAAGACACTAGCCCCAGGCATCAGAAGTCCTTCTACATAAGGCTCCCTCCCGGTGAGTATGTCTCCAACCGTGGACTCTGGTCACATCAGAAGTTCTCCGAGAAGTATCTGTGGCATTGCCACCTTCCCAAATTCTGGTACTAAAGTAAAGAGCTGCTGGCATAGAGCTAATTGTTGAGCTTGTCCCACAGCCCATAATATATTTATAGTAGCCATTCTCATTCGTGGTTATGGGCTCCCACGAAATCATAGAATACTTAGCCTCATCAGGGTATTTGAGTGGATCACCTAGAACAACTGGCACTTACCATAATGAATAATCATTAGTAACCATTTCTCAATATAATAATATATCATGGATCAACCTTGAATCATGTGCTAACAAAAATGCCTAGCCACTAGTTCATATTGCATTACATTGCATCATAAGCCATTGTCACGATAATTCATGCCAAGTTTAACATCTAATGCATTTAGGCGCTATGTGATACCATTATAACATAACTGATCATGATACTTTCATAATTTCACTAAGCATCTCATTAATATGCCATGATAAGCTACCATATTTCAACATTAGTACTATCAACATGGAGTAACAACTCACATAATCCATCATCATATCAAATATGCATTCTACAGGGAGCAATAAGGTTCAGGATGAAACGATAACATGTCATACCAAACATTTGATATAATCTCTTATTCCCCACTGATACATGACAGAGCTGTAAAATACCATATTAAACGACAACATTATTTTATACCATTTATGTGCCAAGTGTCATTTATCTCTAGATGCCGTGATAAAGCTATCAAAATGCTAAATTAATACCATCACAAAATAATATCATTTTATGTTCCACACATCATCTAGCTAAAGCACCATAACGTGATGAAATAACATCAAGAAGTATCACATGCACAACCCATGGCTATAAATCTGATGGCTAGAAATAACAACATCAAATTTCATATGAATAATGTATGGCCATGAATCACATATCTATAAAGCATCATTCTAAGAAACATGTAATAACACCATATCATGTACCACATAACTTACATTTCAAAATTCCATAAATAAAACTATAAATTACCAATTAATATAAGGAGTCACATATCATGTATCTTATATCCTATACATCTAGAAACCATAATAAACTAAACATGGAATATGCATCATGAAAACAAAATAACAATATAAAAATAAACTAAATTATAAATAACATATTTTTCACAATTTATATGAAAATTCAAAAACTTAATTTTAATCCAGAAAACTAACACAATTCTATATTACAAATAAATATGTATAAAATGCTTCCCAAATTTCTACACAACAAAATCAATATAAAAGTCATTCCAAAGCTTTGATAATATAATGAAGTTATGAAACACCAACTCATCCATTCTCATTCCGCCTTAGTTATAAACAATTTTTAAATAGTACAAGCAATACTTTTCAACGCATAAGCTATTGTTAATTGATAGCATCCAACCTACATCTTATACAGATTTTAAACACTCTTCAAATCCACAAACTATTTAAACATCATATTTTCATCGTGCCTTTGATATTATGAAAATATTAAAGAACTAAGCTTACGTAATTCACGAGTGTTAATTGAAATCATTAAACACATTATTTTTATAATGTTAGCAAACAATACATTTTAAACCACATGGTTGTTACTATTACTAAATGTTGAATTGTTTATTTTTATTAAGTTGAAGTTTTACTAAACATTCTTAAGTTTTGCATTCTAAAAAAAGGTTTGCAGTGATTTCTATAACCATTGATAGATCCTCTTAAATCGATCTATACTGGTAGTAAGCTAATTCAATTTAGATACGATAAAGTAATTTTTATGTATTTTTAATTATATAAACTATAATGGAGATATTAAAAATTTATGAAGAGGGAATAGGTGTTTCTAACAGTTAGTTTAGTATCAAGTAGCATAGCTTTTTAACTTTAAATATATAGGTCACAAGTTAAGTAACTCTAACCAGTTTCATTATCCATGGTAATGCATGATGCATAGCTACCAATTATTATTATTATTTTTAATTATTTATTTGGAATTGGAACTACTGTCATAAAATCAATCAGGAGAATAGACTTGTCTCATCTTGGTGCAATCTAGAAAAGTGAATGATAAAAATGAAAAATATCTAATATATATAACAATATAATCTAAAATCAACCCAAAAAAAAGTCTAAAACTATTTTCTGTTTCTCAATTGGTCGAAAGAAGTGGGCTCCGAAAATATTCATGGGCTCCACGATACTCTCTCTTTCTCATTCTTACAATACTCATGGGCTCCACGATACTCTCTCTTTCTCATTCTTACAATACTATGATATTCCCTATGGGCTCCACGATAGTGATGCATACGTTGGGAGTTTTGCATGACTATTATAATTTATGACGAAGGAACATTTCTCAACTATGATATTCCCTATTTCCTCAGATTCCTTGCCCTGTTTAATTAAGAGTGTATTAATATAAACTTCAATAAAGGGCTAATAAGATCGATCTAGAGCTCACACAGTCTTCAGACAGAAAATTTATGCTGCAACAAGTGCTAGAAGACAAAGCTTTTCTACTCCGTTTTCCAGTTTCAGCCAAGTTTTCCTATAATTATTGAGGACGTGGCTCCAATAGTTGTCCAATTCATGTGTGAATGTCCAGCCAATATTTGTCCCATTCATGTGTGAATGTCAGCCAATATGTCATCGAACATTACTGATTATTTATGACCTGACAAAGTTGACTTCTTTTCCCTTTTTAAGTGAAAGTACTTAGAAAAAAAAATGTCCCAAGGAATTACATCACAAAAAGGCAGACTTCCTTTGGTTAAGTGCATGCTCTAAGGAGTATGCATTCTGCCAATATCGCCCAAGAATAGTACCAGCCCTCATCCCTTTTGATATCCATGCCAAGTGGATTGGGCAGACCTCAGTAAAAAAAAAATGGAACTGAGGCGACGGCTTAACATATTGTCAGCCTTACTGGTGAACCAACTCCAGGATGGCAGAAAATTGAATTCTTTCATTGAAATTGAATCAGAAAGTTATTGCTGTTCACGTTGTAATATTTTAATATTTACCAGAAACACCGTTTATGGATAACTATTATAAACTATAATCAGACACAACAAGCTTTCTAGCACTTGCAGTAATATATATATATATTTTTATGACCAACATCCCATAGCAAATTACAGGTAGTCCACAAGTGACTATGTCCTTCAAAACGGTAATCATCATCATCCTTATTACATACACATAGGGGAGAGGCTCCTATTGTTGTGCGGGAACCAATAGTGGTCATGGTTCCCGTCACATCAACCACCCAAATCTTGCATATGACAAAGCAGATTAAAAAACATTAAACAGCATATTTTTGCACAGATATATATTATATTAAGTCCAAAATAGGAGTAAAAACTGATTGGGACCTAGCTGATAGGAGTAAAAACTGATTGGGACCTAGCTGATAGGAGTAAAAACTGATTGGGACCTAGCTGACAGTATTCAGTCCATTTAATGCCAACATTAAAAACGATCCAGTCCAATTGAGAATCCACTCTGTCTTGTCATTAATTACAAATTAAACATCAAAAAACCCTCTCATACTCGATCTACTAAGTACATCCTGGGCATCACATCAACCCTCATGAACCACAACTGGAGAAGCAACAATCAAGCAGCAGAATCCAGTGTTCCATCACCAATTACCACCTACACACTGCAAGTGGAAAGGAGGGTCAGCATCTAGTACAGAGTTATTCAATAACTCACACATGCAACCTCAATAAATGCCCCAACCCACTGAAAAAATCAAATCACCCATTAAAATTCATGAAATCCAAAGGAGTTGCCAACCTCTACGAATGCCCAAAAGCAAAAATGCATTAAACTCTACAAATAAAAAAATCTTATCATCCATTAAACCATTAAATCAGCAAACAGAATTCGAACTGCCATCCTCTACGAATGCCCTCACAGAATTCGAACTGCCATCCTCTATGAATGCCATAAACTTTGCAAATAAAAAAATTCATTTCATCCATTAAACTGAACATCAAATCAAGCATTGAACTCAACCCAAGCAGCTGGCCAGTAGCAAAGAGCACATGGATCATGCAAACCCAAATCTCCAGCCATTGGATCGGTGCCAAATCAATCCCAGCCTCCCATTCCCAGAATTAACCCTTCAATCCATGTCATTTCCCCTATGCAATCTTTTTCAACATAAAAAAACTATAAACCAACCTCTTTGCACACAATTGAACCCATTTGCATCCATTCAATTCATCAACAGCCCAGCAGTGTGTGCATTTATCAGCCAGGACTCAGCCAAGCAGTGCGTTTATCAGCCAAGCAGTGCATTTATCAGCCAGGACTCAACCATCCATCAACAGCCCAAAGGTTGTGTGCACAGTGTCAGCCATACATCAACAGCCCAGTAGTGTGTTCACTGTGTGACAGGTATGTACAGTAACCAACCTATTGTATTCGATTAACCATCTATTGAAATAAGCAAGTAGGAAAATGAGAATGATAAAAGCAACAAGTATATAATGGTTATCACTTCTTTCAACTTTGCTTAATATCCATAACAATTTGAAAACTATCTTGAAAACTATTTCAATTAATTTTAATATCCATAACAATATGAAAATTATTTACATAATCTCTATGCTTTTGTACATTTCCATTGATATCCTGACTTTTGAAGCAGTATAGTTTACATAATCTCTATGCTTTTGTCAACAATAGTATCATGGCAATAAGTGCAATAAAACCAAAATAGACTATGGAAAGAGTGAAAGCATCATAGCAATTGATGATCAAACTTCTTATAATTAATAGTTCAGTGACATCTATGAATAGTTCAGTAGCTAAAAAATGAGATCACGGGCAGTATATTAAGAGCCTCAGGCGAGCAGAGCAGGGGTGATTTAACACTGGGAGAAGCTATATTCATATGAACATTTCAATACCAGCCAAGCAAACATTAAAATGGCCACAATCAACATACAGACATGATAGCAGTGTGATAGTAGTGTTACTCACTTCTCTTTAACAAGTCCACATTTTCTCAATTTTCAAACCTCCATTGTTAAGCAATTGACAAAGTGAAAATTATTAAAACCACCAAAACTCCATACCAGACTCAACCATTATGTTACTCAATATTCCATATTTTTTTTCATTTTATCAATCACATTTCTCCAATCTTTCAAAGCATGCTTCCCTAAAAAAATGGAATCCCCAGATAAGTGCAAGAATTTCATTCTTGTTTAGCATTGAAATCTTAAACATGAGCGATTTTGTGGATTTGTTTGTAATTCCATTGCATAAGGATCTATAATACTCACAGGTTATTTATCTGGATGTTGCAGATTCTCATAGCCATGCCAAGAGTCAATATTGCACATCGCACAAGGAACACAAGGAAGCGGGGTACCCAGATACAATGCACATCATCGGATGATGAAAGGGCCCGTGTTCCAAATGACAACATTGTTACAGCAAATTCTGAGAATGGTCTTGTGGAAGATTTAGATGGTGTGGTTCCACCATCAATGACAGAGCCATCGCCACCCACGGTTCCAGCATCGCCCATTCTCCCACCATCTTCCACAGTGCAAGGTGCCATTTCAACGAAGAAAATTAGTGCAATTAGAGGATGGACCAAAGAAGACATGCTGGTTGCAATTGACGATGTCGAATTCAAGGGGTTTTCTGTTAGAGCAGCGGCCAAAAAACATGGGATTGCACCCACGTCAATCCATTACTGGATAAATGGTCTGACCCATACCAAGAGGAGAGGCCCTCTTATATTCATGACTGAACAAGAGGAGGAGGAGGTAGTGGTGTGGTGCAAGGAGATGGCCGAATTGGGACATGGGCTAGAGTTGATACAACTGAAATCAATTGTTGCTCAAATTTGTCAGGGGAGGCCAAACCCATTCAAAGATGGGTTCCCAGGTAAGTCTTGGTGGGCTGGTTTCAAAAAAAGGCATCCAGAGCTAGTGCTACGAACTGCAGAGGGTTTGGACAGAGATAGGGCATTGAATATACACCCCACGGTTGTTTCCAAGTTCTATGACACTCTTTCTTCTGCATATGAGAAACACTCTTACAGTCCAGACCATATTTGGAACTGCGACGAGACAGGGTTACAGGCAGGAAGGAATTGTGGCATGCAGGTCATTGCAAAGAGAGGGAGCAGGAATGTGCCGAAGATTCTGCCCAAGAGCAGGGAGTGGATAACCATTCTATCATGTGTGAATTCAATTGGCTCAGCAATCCCGGGGTTTTATTTGTTCAAGGGCAAAACTCGGCTGCAAAACTGTGAACCTGGGGCGTGCATGGCTACACATCCCCATGCATGGATGACTAAAGAACTTTTCCTGGATTGGCTTTGCCACTTTGCAACATCCGTACCAGGCAGTGTCTCGCCTGAAAACAGACACCTATTGGTTTTAGATGGCCATGGCAGCCACATTGTTGTGCAAACCATCGAGGAGGCAAACAGGTTGGGCATTGACTTGTTAACACTTCCTTCTCACACCACTCACAGGTTGCAGCCCCTGGATGTGAGTGTGTTTGGGCCTTTCAAGGCTTATTTCAGGTCGGAACGTGCTGCATGGATGGCTCAGAACCCAGGGGTAGAGGTAAAGAGATTTGAGTTAGCTGAGCTTGCAAGCAAGGCTTTCAAAAGGGCTCTCACCCCCTCCAATATCAAGGCTGGCTTTAGGCGAACAGGTATCTGGCCATTTAATTATGATACTCTTATGCATGACACTCGGTGTAGCCAAGCATTTGATGTGGATGGCCAAGAAGCTGGCTAAGATCTTGAGGATGTCGAAGACCAATTGGATGGCCAGCAAGAGGCAGATGTTGTGGACAACATCATGTCCCTTTCTCAAGGAAACTGCGAAGGAGTTGGTGCTTCTGACCATGATGAACAGGTCTATGCTACACAATTCGATGACGATGCAGTAGAAGATAACATGGGTTTAGGTGGTCCAGCCGGCGCACAAGTGGATTCTGGGGCAAATATAAATGTGGTTGATGGTTGTCGTAGTCCAGGCAGCAACAATGACACATTGTCAGTGCCAACCCAAGTATCTCAACCATCATGGATGGCAGAGGCCATGATGAACTTGAACAGACACATTGGTGGTTCCACTAGCGATGAAAGCATGAACATGCCTTCGCAGCCAGATGAGATTGTCCATTTTTATGTTGATGGTGAGTTGGTAGCAGATCCTAGCATAGACAACGAGGATGCAGCTGAAGAATATACCACAACAGAAGAACCTCTCATAGTTGAAGAACCACTGCCAGGGAACACACCAAGGCTTGGCAGATTCCTAAAGTTACCAATGGAGAGAGAGTCAACGCAAGGAAGGGAAGGACAAACAGACATTCTCCGATTGGGCCGGAGTTCACAACTGCTCACTTCAGAAGAGTACATGAGCCTCTTGGTTGAATCTGAACGAAAGAAACATGATTTGCAGGAATTAAAACAAAGGAAGAAAGATCTTGCAAAGGAAAAGAAGGAAGCAAGGATGATTATAGCTGGACAGCGGGCACAGGAAAGGATTGCAAGAGAGGCTAATCGACAAGAAAAAGTGCACCAGAAGCAGTTGGCAAGGCAAGCAAAGGAAGCGAGGAAGGTGCAATAGATGAACCAAAATAGTGCATCACAAATGGAGGAAAGGAATGTGATGGTTGATACTCCAATAACAACCAGTGAAAGGAACATGATGGAAGGATAATTAGAAGCGTTTGCAAGCAATGCACGATTCTACCAGGATCTTATTAACATTCAGATACCCCGCTATAATCCTGCAGGTTTACACCCCACCTCTATTCCTAGTATTGCAGGGTCCCATCCTATGTTAGCTTATCCAACACCAGCAAATATTCCAGGGGTCCTATGCACAAGTCAGGCCTATGGCTATTCAATTCCTCCTTGGTTGCAAGGAGTAAATTGGCCTCAATCTGTTTCCACCAACCCCACCCTTCCTAATCAAGCATGCTCAGTAAGGTCACCCCACTTGTCTCAAGTTGGAAACCCTACAAGAAATGATGTGGGAGGTGACGAACCTCTTGAAGAATAGGGTAGCAGGTGTATGGACCAACCAAATGGTATTCTGTGATCAAGGCATTTTATTTTTGTGCAACCCCAATCAAGCATGGTGAGGGCTTGATATAACCTAAATCCCAGTCATTGACATCTACTGCAAGCAGAGGCATTGTTTTGACTTCTACTTCAGACAGAGGTGGTGTATAGACCAACCAAATGGTATTTTGTGATCAAGGCATTTTCTTTTTGTGCAGCCCCAATCAAGCATGGTGAGGGCTTGATATAACCTAAATCCCAGTCATTGACATCTACTGCAAGGAGAGGCATTGTTTTGACTCCTACTTCAGACAGAGGCATTGTTTCGACATCTACTTCAGATAGAGTTATTGTATTTGTATTTCAGTACTATTGCTATAAAGTGTAGTTGTTTAATTATAAATGAGCAGTTCTTATTTATTTATGTTTGTTTCCATAAACAAGGAAGTTAACCATAAGCATTGAGGTTGGTGTTACACACAACTTGACATTGTGGAGAGCACAAAGTAAGGTCTAATGGAGAAGTTGGGTCAAATTCTCTATACTCATATACCATTTAAGTAGGTATACAACATGAGCATACATCATTCTACTTTGTCTAAAAAAATTTCATTGTAGATTCAAGTCTAATAATGCCAAAATAGTAGTCATATATGCTCTAATAATGCCATTCTACTTACTGTGGATTTTGAAGGTAACCATAATAGTCACTCAAAAATCATAAATATTCACTAAAATATCTACTTATTTTGAAGCCTCAAACAGTAATATAAAGATGAATGTCAAGTTCAAAAACATACTGCTGCCTAATTCCTAGAAACATAACCAAAATCATAATTGAGCCATAATTGAACCATCATTCAACCAACAAACATTCACACTATATATTATATCGAGCATAACCATAATTGAACCAGCTTTAAACCAACATTCACACTATATTTCAAATCCACAACATTTTCATATCCACGAGGGGCCATGCCAAACCGAATATCCACATCATCTGCTTATTTTGCAACCTCAAACAGTAATATAAAGATGAATGTCAAGTTCAAAAACATACTGCTACCTAATTCCCAGAAACATAACCAAAATCATAATTGAACCATAATTGAACCAGCATTCAACCAACAAACATTCACACTATATATTACAGCGAGCATAACCATAATTGAACCAGCTTTAAACCAGCATTCACACTATATTTCAAATCCACAACATTTTCATATCCACGAGGGGCCACGCCAACCCGAATATCCACATCATCTGCTTATTTTGCAGCCTCAAATAGTAATATAAAGATGAATATCAAGTTCAAAAACATACTGCTACAAAATTACCAGAAACATAACTAAAATCATAATGAAACCATAATTGAACCAGCATTCAACCAAGAAACATTCACACTATATATTACAACGAGCATAACCATAATTGAACCAGCTTTCAACCAACATTCACACTATATTTAAAATCCACAACATTTTCATATCCACGAGGGGCCATGCCAAACCGAATATCCACATCATCTACTTATTTTGCAGCCTCAAACAGTAATATAAAGATGAATATCAAGTTCAAAAACATACTGCTGCAAAATTACCAGAAACATAACCAAAATCATAATTGAACCATAATTGAACCAGCATTCAACCAACAAACATTCACACTATATATTACAGCAAGCATAACCATAATGGTTGGGCCAAAACCTATTCTTGAATATATGGTGGTCCTAATTCAGAGGGAACCTTTGCAAATTGAAGCACAATTCAACCCTTGTACCCAATAAATTCACAATGACCCTTATAACCAAATTTGAATAAAAAATATGTCTCAAGCAATTATGTAGCCAACTATCAACCTTAATGTAAACAACTCATTCATAAATAAGAATACAACAAAAGCAAGGGGAATATGCAAGGTTGCTTAAGTCTTATTGCAGCGTTTACCTCTTTTGCAGCCTCAAACAGTAAAGGGAAATAAAGATGAATATCAAAACCTAAAACCTATGCTGCAAATTTTTCAAAATCTTATTGCAAAATTGCTCCCAGTTACCACTAATCTACAGTAAGCATGTCCATAATTCAACCAGCAAACTTACACAATAAATTTCATATCGGCAACATTTTCATTTCCACGTCATTCAGAAACCTACTGCAGCAAAATGACCTAAATTAACAGAATCAAATTCATTCATCCACCCAATATTTGTCTGCCAAAACCAACCGCAAACATCATTCAGCCACCCAATTGTGCATACCATGCCAAAACCAAAAACCCCTCAACCACCACATTTGCAAAAACACATATGCCCCAAAACACCAAATATAAGCTGCAACTAAAAAATGCCAAATATGTGCCCAAAAACGCCCAATATAAGCTGCAAAAAAACAAAGAATCCCATACGAAACCTTGCAAGGCCAACCCTAAAAAACCAACAAGTAAACAACCGTATAATTACCCAAAGAGAAACCGGTGGACGCCAATTCAGGCAAGCTGTTTATACCAGTTTTTCGGACCCTGTCCCAAGTTAGAACCATGCACGCAGAGCCAGAACCGTAGCAACTTCCTTAGAACCAGAGACACCCAACGGGGGTTTGAAAAAAGCGTTCAGTTCAGTAGCAACCAGAACCACATTACACAATCACAGGCGGTTCAACACGCCATTTGCAATTTTGCTAGGGCTTCACCACCGTATAAAAACAGTAACCAGACAGGGTCCAAAAAACTAATCAACACTAACCCATAATTGCACTTGCAAACTGCCAGACAAACCCAAGAAACCACAGAAAATCCGAGACAACCCTACCCAAGCCAAAGTGTTAACGAAAACTTCCACGACGAGATGCGAAGTGTTAAAAAAACACTGTGGAAGTGTTAAAAAACACTGTGGAGAAGCTAGTAGGAAACCCCGAAGGCGATCGAATACGCAGAGCCAAGGGACAAACACAAAACAGACAAGCAAACACATCCAACCACCGAGAAAACGATCCAAAGAGTTAACGACATCCTTGAAGCGACGTGGAGTGTTTATAAACACTGTTCAGAAGCTGGTAGGAAACCCTACCTGTATGCCTGCCGAAGGAAGAAACCGTCGTTGCCAACCTTCACGACCCCACAGCCGGCATAGGAGGATGCAAACATTGCCATGATCAGGATCGCCAACATGGAGAGTGGTGCACCAAGGAGAACGCCCACCGAACGAAACCACCAGCCGAACAACTCTACAAACCATGCGAACCGAACTGGAGTAGGAGGAATGCCGACCAAAATGGGGACAAGGACGTGCGTCGAAGGGTTCACATGAGCTTTGTCAACAGCACCGAGGTGGATAACCATGGACGCAGGCCTGCGCGGGCAATGGAGCCCCGGCGGACCACTACCAGGGTGCCGAAACGGCCACACACCGGTCCCGAACAACATTGCACAGGGTGGTAGAGCAGCCCAGGAAAAACGCGAAAATGCCAACCCTAAACCTCACGTAAACCCTAAAAAGTTCCCAACTCATGTGTTGGACACGCGTCGGAAGGGAATGGGCACCTGTCGTACAGCGAACGTGGACTGTCGGGTGTCCGTTGGCGTGCTCGCGTGGACCCCGCACCACAATTAGTGTCCATCCCCTATATAACTAAGAAAAAAAACTACCCCATACCCTATTAAATATTAAATATCAGTACACATAAGACCTTCTATTTCATATTAAACCCAATCATATGGAATTCAGAGAATCAGAAGAACTTGAGAACAAATAACTGAGGCATGAAGCCTAGAAAAGGCATGAATTTGGCATCAATGACTGGCAAATTTATAAGTTGGGCTCTTAGAGATGATCAAATAAGCATAATTTCCTTCCTACCCATTTACAATACACCGATTATGTATAAAAAAATAAAAAATAAAAAATTGAGACTACCCCAACGATGAAAAACCAACTATCTCTGCAGTAGCCTGCATCTTCAAGAGCATAGAAAGTTGTGGGCGACGGAGAAGAAACCCACAGATTATAATTATTAATATAAGAATAATAAGCGGAGTATCAGAGTGCCTCTCTAGTATGCAAGGGCTGGTCTAAGGCTTTCGTGACCCGTCCTTCTGGTAAGTTGTTGATTTCGAGAAGACTACTTCGTGGTGGAATACAGAATTTTTAAAAAAATGGATAGGCTGGTCTAAGGCTTTCAAGGATCCGTCCTTCTGGCAAGTTATTGATTTTGAGAAGACTACTTCCTAATGGAATACGAAATTTTAAAAAAATGGATAAAATGATGAAGATTGCAGTTCAAAAATAAAAACATATATTTGAAATCATGATTTGAGCTTATCTTTTGTATTCAACTACAAAGTTCAGATAACTCACCCAATGCCCATAGACAAGCCTTATTCAATCCACTAAATTATCATTCACCGATGAAATAAAACACGACCAACTGCTAAAATACAAAAACAAAAATGTTGAATTTGGAACTCTGGAAATTAAATCCCATAAAATTAACCAATTAAATAAAACACCACTAATTGCCAGCGAAATAAAAACGTTGAAATTGGAAATCTGGAAATTAAGGACCATAAAAGGAAAATCTAGAAAGGAGTTGCCCCAAAAATATATAAGCTGAAGTTTAGCAGAAAACTCTGGTGGTAACCTTCACCTCCAAACTTATTGAAATATTTTTTCATTCATTCGTGTTGCCTCTGATGATATCTCAGAGATTTCAAAACCTCCCCGGCTTGGGATCGATGCTTGAAGATCGAATATATTTCTATGTTGTTGGCCGAGTCTATTAGCAGAGTTGCAAAGGTTAGGTTCCTTCTCAGAATCTTCTTCCAACATATTAACATGCATCTTGATGTGCATTGATGGCGATGAGGCGGAGAAAGATTATATTCGCCCCAAAAATGCCTGCACTCTGTAAGCCGAAACACTCCACAAGAACCTCACGCAGAGGTTAAAAATAAAACAAAATTGTGAATTGAACACTGAACGAAATCAAAGAAGTGAAATGAAATTTGTAGAATTACCCTTTGTGAGCAGTAGTGATATCGGTAGCCAGGGAGCCACGGTAGTGAATAACGAGTTTTGCTCGATCGCGGGCTTGGCTCCATTTGAATTCACCAACTACGATTACCTTGTCCAACCTCCATCAATGCCATTAAGGTGGAGGACGACTGTTTCGGCAGTGGAAGGAGGAGAACAGTGTAGTAGCGGGCCCGAATGGGATGAAAGTTGTCAGTGGACTCAGTTGACATTGCCAGAGGGATGGTCGGCGGTGACCGGAAAGCTTTAGCATGTCCGAGCGAAATCGTAGTATAATTAGACAAGAAAGTTTCGGCAAACATTGGAGGACCCACTTGTCCAGCTGGCTTATCCAGCCTGAACGTACAGGGTAGATAAGATCAACCTACATGTGAGATAGAAAAAGATTTGAAAAAAAAGAAGTTACGCCTCCTCTCCTCCCCTTTCCATGTCAAGAATTTGAAGTTATGAACGTACACGGTAGATAAACTCAACCCACAGGTGAGATCGAAAAAGATTTGAAAAAAAGAAGTTAGGCCTCCTCTCCTCCCCTTTCCATGTCAAGGATTTCAAAACTTCAAGACGTGGAGAAACCTGACCGGAATTCACCGCTGCTTTTGCTAATCTCAGAAGCGTAACGTAAATGCATGCATACTCGACCTAAAAATAAAAATATCTAATTAAAAAAAAACATACAAGCTAGTGAAAGACAAATGCGTGACAGTTTTTCGTTTTTATGTTTCCTTTGAAGAGCAGGAGGCCTCTTGTATTTTCACCATTGGGCAGTACCAACACTATCGCTCTGGTCTTTTTACTATTGGCCACGAGTCACGACCAACTCCATCGCCCATCAAGCCCCGACTGAACCATAAAGGAGGGGAAGCAGTAGTTGTTATTGATGGATTTGCAATTTGAAGGCTTCCCCCATTATTACAATAATTAAATTTTAAAAAGAAAATATCTATTGCTCTCTTTTTGGACCGGTTGGTCAAAAGCATCAGAATTCAGGAATTGATGCCTGCATGCTATAGGGAGGGAGGTTATTCGGATCTTTTTGGTAATAGCCTTGTAGTCTCAACAAGCAGGTCGCAACCTTAATTCTTGAGTTTGCATTCTTTTCAGGCAGCCTTACACTACATAGGATGGAGAATAGCACAAAGAAGGAGGCTACCTAGGATTCGGGTACATGCATGTATTCACGCATTAAAACGGATACGATTGCATACCATGAAGGGAAGAATAACAGATTGGTCATGAGAGCGTTGGCTCACAATATACAACGATCTTCATGTCGAATACACACGTTAGCTTTCCAGTGGATACCCAATCGTGACAGCAATGGAGGAGTGGAGGGAAAAATTGCAATAAGCAGTAGTCTACAACAGATAGAGGTTATGCTGGAATATAATGAAATAAAATAATAGTCTGCAACATATAGAGGGTGCTGGAGAAAACGTCATCTCGAACCTGAGTACGGTGCATAATTGTACCCAGAACATGCAGTAGCGTAGAGGATATCATGTGGTATGGCAGACTATGCAGAAGGAAGGCACGAGAATGAGATGTATGGATATGTTTCTTTCAATGGATTGAGCATGTAGTGGCATGAATTTTTCATTCAGAAATCATTTCAATTGCAATCAGTCCTCGAGGCTATAATTTCCACCCAATTTTTATGGTTTCAGCTCAGCCTCTCATGAATCAGTACAAGAAAATTTTATGGTTTCAGCTCAGCCTCTCATGAATCAATACAAGAAATGCAATTTCCAGGCTTTGTTATTTATTATCATTACTGTTTAGATTGTAATAGAAGGCATGAGCCATGGGTGTAGCCTAAGTAAGCTCCTGTTGTGCCAGGAGATCTGGGTTTAAATCTTAGCACTCATTTTAACCTGCTTTTATTATTAGTCTTTTTTTTTTTGTAAATTACTCATTTCTAGGTCTCAACTCAAGTTTTTCCTTTGTACAAGCTAGCAGATTTAACATGCAGACCTGCAGATACTAAAAGAGTTCTAGATTTGACCTAAATATTTTACTAGTTTGAGCCACTATAACATTTCACCTTATTAATTAAGATTAACTTGAAAAGCCCATAGGTCTTGAGGGTTTAAACCCTGTTATGATACCAAATGTAAGAACTGTAAAAGTCATAAAACTAACAATACAAACAAATAACCAACATTACAATAAGATCTCACAAAACTTAGATCTAATCAATAATAACATATTACAACATGCATATCAAGGTGGATCTAATCAACATGAAAAGAAGATCTGACATACAAAGTGGATCTAATCAATAATAATAGAAAATATGTTGTGAAAATTATTGGAACCATACCTGATTAGATGACTTGGTAGCTACCATTACCTTGACAGATCCAATGTGGGCAACTGAAGGTAGGGGGACGACTCTCCACCCAACCAACCCCAGCCAATGGATGAGGCCCCCGAACCCCCAACAATTAACCCTATGCTAGATCCTTCTTGTTTTCCTCTTTCTTTGCTCCTCTAGAGCTCTCCATCGAAAATACCAAAATACCAAAAAGATCCCCCTCTCAAAATACCAAAATACCAAAAAGATCCCCCTCTCTTCTTCTTCTCCTCCTTTTATCTCCACCTTCTCCCATTTTCCTTAATTTCTTTTAATGCAATTTGTTTTCCCTCATTTTTATTGCATATTCCACATTATATTATTTACCCCTTTTATTTATTATTTTACATTTCATTATATATTCCCTTTTTATTATTTTACTCAGGGTTTATTTCATTATTTTACAAGAGGGTTGTTACACCAACAAGGTGCACATAAAGCGATGCTACAATCATATATCCCTTGGACTTTGACTTAAAGATGATGTCTTTATACTTCATAAAAAGCAAACTAAATACACTTTGAGTAATTTTTTTTATGTTTGTAATGAAAAAGTGCATTTCATTAGTGAATTCTCCTGCTTATAAAAAAAAATAGGTAGGTTGTGTGATGCAGTTGCCACCACATCATGTTTTTGGGGTACATTTTTCTTTTATTAGTCTCTGCTCCGCATGGATTATAGCAATCGTTTGGTCAGCTTTTTTGGGTTTACTAGCTTTTGTTTTAATTTTTGAACCAATTGCTAATAAGTTTTTTATAATTTTTGGTATTAAAATGATTTTTTTACAAATTAAAAATATTTTAAACTTTTTTCCAAATTACATTATCTATTTTGCAATTGGTATAGTACACGATTTGACAAATTTTGACTATGTGCAAAATAATTATCAAATTATAAAAACAATAAATTTTTTAAAAATAACTAAAAAACAAAAATGTACCACGTAGAAACAACCATTGATAAAATGATATATATTTAATGTTGTGGCATGGATGATATGACCCAACATGGCCATTTGTCTAATGGCATGAGACTCTAGCGGTCCTGTCTTGATATTTTGCATAGTGATTGCCATTTTCGTACACATGTATGTGGCTGTCTGAACCGAGCATACTTCACTGCCCTCACCGAACACAACACCATAGTAACATTGAATTTTCAATTATTACATCTTGATCCCAAAATCCTCTAAAACACAAACCACACCTTGCCATTAGGTTTCCCAAGTGCCATGGCTCCTTGGGGAATAAAAAAGAAAACAAAAATGAGAAAAATGAAAAATATATATTTACCAAAAGGAAACTGGGATGAGAGAGTACGACGTTGTGACACTCTATGCCGCGTATACATACCTGCTCAACGCGTTGAAATTGACAAGTAAAACCCAAGAACAAGTCGAATTGGAGAGCCTTCATTACAGTTCGCGTCATGAACCTTCACAAAAGAACTAGGATTTGGTCACGGACCTGGCATGAGGTGCCAAGTCAAGAGACCAAGCGCTGACATACACTAAAGAGCACAAGGAAACTGTGCATTATACCAAGGCCGAGCCCTTGGGGAAGCCTGCGTGCTAAGGAAGCAGATAAAGGGATGGAGGGAGGTCGAGCCAACGTCCAGTGAACCTCAAAGCAAAACAAAAAAAAACAAGGACAAGAGGAAAACAAAAATTCATTTCACCTGGAGCTAAACGCCATGGATGTCTAGTTGTAACTTACTATAGGCAAAGTTCCATTTTTAAAATGCACACAAACAGGCCCCGAAAAGGCACATTAATACAAGGATTGAGGGTTGGATGGCATGCAAAATAACTAGACAGGGACGACTAATGTCAACCATGAAAACTTGTGTCTACAATCTCTAGCTTGTTGTATGCAGTGCCTAAAAAGAAAAGAGCAACCACCATGTATGTAGACAAAATTCCAAGAAGTAAGAACGGAAGGCACAGAGATTAAGTTGTGAGCCTCTGCTACTACAGTCATTGTGGCTAGAAATAATTTATACATGATTATGGTTATGCTACATGATGGTGCAGATCTTCATTGAAAACAATC
This sequence comes from Larix kaempferi, assembly GCA_027924585.1. Lineage (NCBI taxonomy): Eukaryota > Viridiplantae > Streptophyta > Pinopsida > Pinales > Pinaceae > Larix > Larix kaempferi. Next base: position 19,439,674 of record BSBM01001331.1, on the reverse strand, counting down.
CTAGGTTTAGTTAAAAAATGTCAGCTTCGGGCTTAAACCCTGATGATTGATAATTAAAAAATAAACCCTGATGACTCATCATTGCACGGAGTTAATGTAATTATATTGACACGCGTTATTAAATTCCATTTTCCAAAAGTAAGAGCCCGCCACCTGAGAATCGCATCCTTAATCTTGAAGTAAGAGATGACGAACAAAATTTGCAATTCCTGGACAGAAATATATCACAATATGATAAAAAATTCAATCAAAAGAAATTTCATTTAAAAAAATATATCTCCATTACCTTTCCTTCGGTCGCAGGCTCTAGTCGTCACCAAAATAAAAAAAACGAACAATACTCTAAAACGGAAGTAATCCTGGCCCTGATGCACATATCAATTCCCTCATTCATCGGTTTGCTGCCATTCGAAAACATCATTACGTCAATGGATGCCTAGATTGCCTCTCGTTGCTCACTAAACAATATTCACCTGTTTAACATACAAAATTCTGACACGGTGAAGATGTGCCATTTCACCACATATTCTCTTTAAAGACATATCCTACCAGCTGCAAGGTACCTCATTTTACAGAAATTAAAGCTTAAAAGAACAGGTGCAATTAACATCCATTCAAGCCTGAATTTAATACCAAATTTTGAAATTGACTCTAAAATTAAGGCCGGATGAACAAAGAAATATTTGTTGAATGCAATGTCGATAGTATACTTGATAAAAAAAACTCTTTATCATCCGAAGATCCTTCATCTGTGCAATTTGGGGGACTTTGGAATGAAGACTTCTTCACTTTCCTCTTGCATCCATCATGGTCCATGCGAAACTTCATCTCTCCGGTCTACACAAGCTCAAGCGGGCCGAGTGTACACTACAAGTGCCCACGTTTTGCTCCTGTAAGCCCATGGTCGTACCAAGAATCCACTAGTCAAGCTCAAACTGTGGCAAAAACCCTAAATGTTGAACCCTTGGACTAGACCAAAGAAGAAGAAAAAAGGAGTGAAAATGAACAGGAAGGGGAAGGTTGACATGTTTTATGTAGTCCTGTCTTCAGTTCAGGGCTCGTGGAGGATTGCCGCGTGACCTTCATGCAGGGTAGGCTTCATGCGGGTGTCCCTGTGGCATTTATGCAAGGTGGTCTTGATATAGGTGTCTAGAAAGGAGTAATTGGTATATTTTAAACATATTTATTTTATTCTCTTTGAATTTTCATGATTTTCCTCTTGAATATTTACATACTTTGCAAGCAAAGTCCAAGTGATATGCGTTGTAGGCTTAAAGAGCTCGCGTTTGATGGGAGAATATTAGGTCCATTGGTTTACTACATTACCTCGTAATACAAAATACGTACACTACAGGAACTACATGCTGCAAGAAATACATATTGAGGCTAATAGACTAAGGCCAAGAAGACATACTCTCAGTCTCACTTCCAGTCTTATTTACTCTCTTACTTAATGGTTATAATCATGGAGAGTTTGCACGATATGTACTCCTAGTGTTAATATTCTTGTTAATTATTGCAGTCTCAGAGAGAGAGATAGGAGAACAGACTCCTTGATTGATGTGTTAGTTTCCTTGAATAGGAGGAGCGGACTCTAAGGAGAAGGTCGTCTCCATCTTTCCATACAACACCTTAATTTTTTAGTTATTATTTACTCTTCTGCACGAGAATATAAGCACGGCCTACATGGCTAATGAATTCCCTCTTGCGCCCTTTGAATTCTCCCATCGTAGAACAGGGGAAAGGAGTTATGAATAAAAGTGGTGTTACTACTTGTTGATCGTTGCATGTAGTAACAGGTTACAGGTTGCAAGATAAATGCAGCCTCTTTGACGTGATGGACATCAGTCACAAGTCCAAAAAAATGCTTGTGGTCTTTTATAAAACTTCTCTCCGGCTTATCAGATGATTCAATGTAATCATTCTTAATTACCCACTCAATTTTGCCTTCGTGCATTGCCCATTGAGCTTTCCTTTGTGAGGATCTATATATTTTTGACACATATATAGGTAACTTATTGTGTATTGAGGAGTTCATATATAGATATGTTCATAGGTGCATTGACTAACGATAGACATGTTTATGTACATATATAGCAAACATATGTCAATACTCATCTGTTGCAGCAACTCTACCAGTAAATGTGGAGAGAATGTGCAAGATAAGTTGTATAATCATGTCTCCAGTGGTGCTTCAATAAAGAGTTTGAATATATATATATATATATATATATATATCAGTGCATGGAAGCGTAGGATCAACGTTGTTATATCTATATTCAAACCTTTGTGAGACTGGTTGACTGATATTTAATAATATCCTACCGAGTCAACAAAAGTATGTTTTGAATAATACCAATAATTTTGGTGTATCCTGGAGAATAGCTAATTGAAGGCCCAAACAAGAGTCTACGTTGTTGATGTCAATGCCAAGGTAACTCGCATACACCTAGATGATTTTTCCGCAGAATCTAATCTAAGTACACCTCATGTTGCATAACAACTATTAGTCTCTTTTTTAAATTATTATTAAATTATTATTCCTTTTTCAAATTGTTAACCTGAATGGTTAAGTGGATTACATTTGGTTGAGTTAGAGGTGAATAAATGGCTTGTGACCTAACACACCCTCGAATTCCTTGTGTCGGCAAAGAACATTTTATTCAACCTTGAAAAATCTGTAGAATATTTTGTGATACAAATATTACAAATAAAATAGGATTTGTATAATTTGATTTAGATTAAGAATATATAATATAAATTAAATTTTATAACTATGTGATGTGACATCACTATGTCAATTACCCGTTTACGAGACCGATTTTGATCTAATACTATTTAAACTTTTGAATGTTGTTTATAACTTTTGAAGTGAAGGACTATTATAATGGATATTCATACCATCGAAACAACCATTAACATCATTTTCATTGTCATGCACATCATTTTGTTGGAAGTGTATTCTTAAAAAAAAATTATATTAGATTGTACATATTACTGACACAAAACCAATTACTTTACTAAATTTAGGGCCTTATCCCTCATGCAAATGAGCCACATGTTTGGGCCACTAGAGCATGTGTCCTCAGCTCCCTTCCATAATTTAAATAGTGTCATATGAATCGGAAAGTTACGTTCATGCGAACCAGTTGGTTTTCGATTATTTATTCCGGAAAAGTTCTAGAGTTTCTTTAGGCTCTGCTACACCCCTTTATGACAACGAAATTTGATGCCAAGGAGAAACTACCTACAAATTTTGAGCTTGAAAAGGCCAATATTATTAAGGATTTTCACAGGAATCTATCACCAGTTGGAAACTCTAACGTCGACTGGACCGAGGAAAGTCAAGAAGAATAGGCCCAACTCATCGTTCAACCAAAGACAAAAATAGTGGCCATACAACAATCATTCTGACTCGTTAAATATGCCCTACAGCGGTTGTCTAGCTACACAATTTGCGTAAGAATGTTGAAAGATATTTGCCTAAAAACAATCTTGAAGAGACTCTTTTAGAATTAGATATTGGCCATTCGATTATTGAATTTCTACCATGAAGATATTGTATGGGGACTCTTTCCTTTTACCTATGTGGGTAAAGCATCTACCTAGTTTTATAACTTATATGTGTTTTTTATTGATAATTGCCAAGAATTCAAAAACACCTTATTGGACAAATTCAAGGGAGATCAAGGACGAGAGGCTCTCATATTACAATTAACTAAACTAAAAGTTCAACTTAAAAGGAAAATATGGGATTTCGATACTAAGTTTCAGATTTGTGCATCCTTGAAGCGAGTTGACCCTCTCTCAACATCTTGGGATTTTACCTTAATGTTCCTGATTCCATTGTAGATATCCTAAAAAAGAGGGTCAAAATTGAAACTTTGCAGGTTACCTTTGATGGAGACATTAAAATAGAGAATGGGATATCTACACTAAACTCATGTTTTAAACATTGGTCCTCAACACACTGTCCCTCAATATGTAACAATTAAAATAGATCATTTCCATTACCCCAACCAACTACCAACTTGGGTGATGTTCACCCATAAATTGAATTCAAGGAGTTTTTAAGAAGATGTCAAACCAATTTGTTAAATAAATAAAATAAAATATCCAAGTGGCCTCAACAAGTAGGGGTTTTTAGTATAACAAAATTAAAGCAACTACAAATGCCTAGACCAGTTCCATAGTATCACCCTTCGTAAACAATCATAATACTATGGATGAGGTAGCCATGGCATATTAGTGCATATTACACCAAGAACCTCATAGTGTAAAAAACATATCCCCAATTTCTAAATGCTTTGGATATCTTTATAAAAAAAAGCACTGAAGGAACTATCCAACCACAAGTAGATCTTGAGATCTAAAACGCCCATAAAATAAAGAGAAAATTTCAATAAAGAACTTATTGAAACTTCAAATTATGGTTATTCAGAATACTTGAACAATCTTGTATCGCTTATGGTGCTCTGTTGTAGTGTAAGTATGGTCAATATCTTGCCTTACCATAGTAATACTATTAAAATCATAGTATATTATCTCAGAGAATTTATGCTTTCAACGCTCATTGACATGATATAGTGATAATTAGAGAACTTATACATGTGAGCCAAGGAATGTTTGATGATTGATAAAGTGCCGCAAACTTTTTTCTGTTATAACTACATGAAACAGAACTTTTAGGATCCAGTGTCAAAACTTTGGCAATCAAATTTTAGGATCAATGAGTAGTGCTTAAACTTAAAACACCAAGCCAACAATAGTCCAACTTAACTTTTAATGCGAAGATTTGAGTACTTTGCATTAAATGCAATAAATCAAATAATGAGAAAATTCAAATGTTCTAGGGGAGGGATGCCAGTACCTGGACACCCCACTTGGCTCCCCCCCCACGCCACCTGGCAAGGTCTAAGTGGCAATTTTTTTTGCCGATGAGGCAGCGCCACCTGTCTAGTAGGTGGGTGCTTTTACGCTGCACGTGCGGCGTGCCTTTTCACGGTCCCATGGAGCTGCGCCCGGGAAAGGCATTACCCTCCGTTGTTTTTTGTTCGGGCCCAGAGTGTGGGTGTTCTGCTGCCCCGTTTGTTGATCATCTGTGCATCCGTTGTTGTGGCTCCCTCAGCCCATCTCTGTTCACCTGGCGCTCGGCTCTGGTGATATCCTGCACCCCTTTGTTACCACTCTGTCCTGGTTGTTACTTCGGACATGGCGGCATTCCGCTCGATGGTGCGCGTTGTTGTGTTCAGTTGTGGTGGTGACTTGTAGTATTCTCGTTTCAGTCGTGGAGATGTCGGGTTCCGCTTCCCGTGGTTTCGGTGGTGGCGATGGTGGCTTTCTTTCCCTGGTCCAGTGGCTGTGGTGGCCTCATTCGGTGGCTTCGCTCCTCGGCCGGTAGCTGCGCTCGTCTTGCGTTCGGATTCTTCGTCCTGTGGCTCACTCGCTTCGTCCGATGGCTCACTAGTAGGTTTCCTACCAGCCATCCCTGCAAATGTGTTTTTCAACACTCCTAATCTGCTGGGGATTCTATGGACCTTCTGTGCTGCACTTCTAGGTTTAACATTGCTTTAGTTTGTTGTTGTTGGAAAATTTAGTTTGTTCCTGGTTTAATTTGGAAAAATAACTTTCTTGTTGGTTTTTGTTGCAATCCCTGCATTCAGGTTCGAGTTTAAGCATTTGGTTTGTCTTTATACTATGTTTTGAGATACTGGTTAGGGTTTATGAATTATGGTTAGGGTTTATGAATTATGTTTATGAATTATGGTTAGGGTTTATGAATTATGTTTGTTGTTGGTTTACGTTTCAATCCCTACCGCAGGGTTAGGGTTTATGAATTATGTTTGTTGTTGGGTTACGTTGCAATCCCTGCCGCAGGGTTAGGGTTTATGAATTATGTTTGTTGTTGGGTTACGTTGCAATCCCCGCCGCAGGGTTAGGGTTTATGAATTATGTTTGTTGTTGGTTTACGTTGCAATCCTTGTCGCAGGGTTAGGGTTTATGAATTATGTTTGTTGTTGGTTTTCGTTGCAATCCCTGTCGCAGGGTTAGGATGTATGAATTATGTTTTTAGTTGGTTTATGTTGCAATCCCTGCCGTAGGGTTAGGGTTTATGAATTATGTTTGTTGTTGGTTTTCGTTGCAATCCCTGCTGTAGGGTTAGGGTACAAGAATTATGTTTGTTGTTGGTTTATGTTGCAATCCCTGCCGCAAGGTCAGCGTTTATGAAATATGTTTGTTGTTGGTTTACGTTGCAATCCCTGTCGCAGGGTTAGGGTCTATGAATTATGTTTTTTGTTGGTGTACGTTGCAATCCCTACCGCAGGGTTTGGGTTTATGAATTATGTTTGTTGTTGGTTTACGTTGCAATCCCTGGCGTAGGGTTAGGGTACAAGAATTATGTTTGTTGTTGGTTTATGTTGCAATCCCTGCCGCAGGGTCAGGGTTTATGAATTATGTTTGTTGTTGGTTTACGTTGCAATCCCTATCGCAGGGTTAGGGTCTATCAATTATGTTTTTTGTTGGTTTATGTTGCAATCCTTGCCGCAGGGTTTGGGTTTATGAATTATGTTTTGTTGCAATTCAGTTTGTTGTTGGTTTTTGTTGCATGGCCTGCAGTAGGGTTGGTTTATGAATTTGGTTTTTGTTGCATGGGATGGATGTCTATTCTTGGAACTGCGTGGGCCTGATGTTAATAGTTAATATTTAAAACTGCATCATACAGTAGTGACTTCTTCCATTGTCTCATCTTATTGGTAGAATACACATAATTAATTTTTTATATCAGCAACTGCGCCAAAGCAATGGAGTTATCAGTCGAGGGCTGAGATTGGCTTTTACTTTAATGTACAGTTGGCAACACAATTGGCATATGATGTAGTTTTACACGTATATGGGCTTGAATTTACAAGTATATGATGCAGTTTTTACTTCTAACTATTAACATCAAGTGCACTTCACTTGCATTATGGGCCAATTTATGGTGTGAAATTATTTTGTAGGCCATTTACTTTCTTCTGCACTTATTTCATATTCAAAATCTACTGTGATGGGTGTTGTCAGTTTTTCTTGTTGATTTGGTTGTAGGCATTTTGTTCAATTTGTTGTTGGGTAGACCATAGCATGCATTTATATACACCTGGTTTTATTAAACATTGACTTTGGATGGATTATTGTTGTTTGTTGCTATAGTCTTCAAAAGGATATCGATTTTGTTCTTGGTTCCTTATAAAGTATCATGTCTTCTTTGAATATTACAGAGAAGTGCTACATACTATAATTTGATATTTGATATTTATTTTGGTTGAAGGGTTGCAGACTATAATTCATAGGCAAACTGAATTGCAGCTATATTTGATTAGTATGATACTCATTCATTAAAGATTCATTAAGGATCTAGATGTAACCCTACTGCAGGGATTGCAACATAAACCAACAACAAACATAATTCATAAACCCTGAAAAACACACACTATGCCTGATTTAGGCCTTTTATGTTGATTAGTATGACACTCGGGCTTCTATAATTTGTCTTTGGAGTTATGAAGTTAATAGATAGTTACTAGAATTCAGTACTGTGCTGCCACTTCTAATGTGATTTACAAATACAGCAGTTTACTTGGAGCCATTTTTTCTATCATGGTTATCAATATTCTCTTTGCATTAGACTTAGCCATTTTTTCTAGACTAGACTTGTGGGTTATGATCAGATGACAAGGTTGTTGTGTGTTTAACGAACCAAGATTTCTGAGTGATTTTTGGTAAAATACAATTTTTGAAAACAATGGGGGTCTTGTTATGGCTGCTTTTTAGAGATTACAAAATGTAATGAATCTAATGATTAATACTGCAGCCCTTAACCTGCTAGACTTACTAAGATTAATGTAGAGGGGTTCTCAAGAGTTGTACATTAAAAAAAACACACTTAAAAGATTCATTAAGGATCTAGACCCTAACCATGCTGTAAAGATTGCAACGTAAACCAACAACAAACATAATTCATAAACATGATGAAATTGTATATTAAACCCCTGTTTACAATGCCGCAAACATTAGGGAACGTTGTGACCTAGGATTGTATCCAAAATGGCCATGTTACAGACATTAGAGCCAGTGATTACAAAAAATCCACATTGCAATGTGGTCACAACAAAAATGTTGGCACCCCATATGACACCCCTATGAAGGATGTCCTCCAAGATCTTCACTGCCCAGTGTTGTTGAGTTTCCTACTTGAGCCAAGTTGGTTGGCCTACCTAACAATGGCTGGTTAGGTTGTGGTTGATTGCCTCCATATGATATCCAATTCGCCTCTTGAAGCCATGGAGGAATTGAGTAGCCACAGTGCACACTTGTGCTACTAACCCCTCCTGTAGGTTGATCCCCCCTATAATCATACACACGATTGACACCTGCAATGATAGGAGGGAATAAAGTGGGCATGTGCACTTGTTGATAGCGAGGGACTTGGATGTTTAGGAGGTCTTGGAAACATGGAGTATTATTTGGAATATGTTCCAATGTGTTTGGCATCATCCTACTCCCCTCCACCATGTTTGCATCACTAGAAACCCTTTCTAGCAGCCCTTGTTCTTTTTGAAGCAATTGCTGAGCCTTTCGCAACTCCTTTTCCTGCCTTTCCATCTACTTTTGATGAGCCTTTTCTTGTCTTTCTTTCTCTCTTTCAGCCCTTTCCTGTGCTCGAATTTTTGTTGCAGCAATCCTTGCAGCCTTCTTTTCTTTAGCTAAGTCCTTCTTCTTTTGTTTCAAATCCTGGATTTCAAGTTTCCTATGCTCAAACTCAACCAATAGTTTTATATAGTCTTCTAAGGTGAGTAACTGTGAACTTCGGCATAGACGAAGATTGTATGTTGTTGCTTGCCTTCTTTTTGCTGACACTCTCTCTACTGGTAGCTTTAGGAACCGACCAAGCAACTGGCCCTTCGTTGACACTTGTTGCTCCTTGCTTGACACTTGCCTTTCAATATTTGGGTCAATGTTCTCCTGCTCTATCTGAACCATATTGTCCTCTTCAGCTAGAACCTCATTGTGGAGACTATCTTCTTCCAGGTTTCCATTGTCCACAAAATAATGAACAATTTCATCTTCCAATTCTCGTGGTTGTGAAGGCATGTTCATGCTTTATTCATTGGTCCCTGAGACAATATTTTGGTCCAAATTCATCATGGCTTCTGCCAGCCATGATGGTGGGGTAACTTGGCTTGGCAAAGTCAATTCTCCATTGCTGCTCCCTGGTGCATGATCAACATTTTCATTGACATGATCAGAAGCAGAAGTTGCAACTGTCCCTTGCATAGAGACATTAAGAAGATCAGAAGCAGAAGTTGCAACTGTCTCAGTTGGTGTAACAACCTCCATGTTACTGTCACTTGGTTCATTGTTATATTGTGTTTCACACACCTGTTCATCATCATCACCACAGTAGGGTCCTCCTTGAGACAGGGATATGATATTATCAATAGCAACAATGTCTTCCTCTACTTCCACATCTCCTTGGCCATCACCATGTGCTTGGACATCCCCTTCTTCCTGACCATCAAGCTGAAATGCCTGGCTGCAACTAGTATCGTGCATGAGAGCCTCAGAATTCAGTGGCCATATCCCAGTCCTCTTAAACCCAGCCTTGATATTTGATGGTGTGAGAGCCCTTCTAAAGGCTTTACTTGCAATCTCGGCTAGCTCAAACCTTTTTTCCTCCACCCCTGGATTCTTTTCCATCCACGAAGCTCGCTCACCCCTAAAATAGTTCTTGAAAGGCCTGAACACACTGACATTTAGGGGTTGCAATCTGTGAGTGGTATGAGCAGGCAGTGTCAACAGGTCGATGCCCAAATTGTTAGCCTCTTCAATTGTTTGCACAGCAGTGTGGCTTCCATGTCCATCCAAAACCAGCAGGTGTCTGTTTACAGGTGAGACACTGCCTGGTATAGATGCAACAAAGTGAGTTAGCCAATTCATAAAGAGTTCTTTAGTCATCCAAGCATGGGGATGTGCAGCCATGCATGCACCTGGTTCACAATTCTGTATATAGTTTTTGAGTTGAGTTTTACCTTTAAATAGATAAAATACAGGGATTGAAGCACCAATTGCATTGACACAACATAGAATAGTGATCCACTCCCTGCTCCTAGGAAAAATCTTAGGCACATTACGACTCCCTCTCTTGGCAATCACACGCATGCCACAGTTTCTTCCTGCCTGTAAACCTGTTTCATCACAGTTCCATATATGGTCTGGAGCATAATCATGTTTCTCGTATGCACTAGAAAGGGTGGCATAAAACTTAGTCAGAATTGCAGGGCGTAGATTTAGAGCCCTATCTCTATCCAGGCCCTCAGCTGTACGCAACACAAGGTCTGGGTGCCTTTTTTTAAACCCAAACCACCATGACTTTCCAGGAAACCCATCTTTGAAGGGGTTTGGCCTCCCTTGACATATTTGAGCTACTATGGATTTTAGCTGTATCAACTCTAGCCCATGTCCCATTTGATACATCTCCTTACACCGCTGAACCACCTCGGCCTCCTCCTCTTCACTCATAACTATAACAGGCCCTCTGCATTTTGTATGTGTGAGCCCATTTATCTAGTAATGCACTAATGAGGTAGCAACTCCATGTTTTTTAGCAGCAGCACGAATGGAATATCCATTGAACTCTATATCATCAATGGTAGCTAACATGTCTTCTTTTGTCCAGCCTCTTATTGCACCGATTTTGGTGGTTGAACTTGTTCTTGGAACTATTGTTGATGGTGGCTCTGTGGTTGATGGTGGGACAACAATGTCCTCTACCACCACAGGGTCATTCTCAACAACATATCTAGGTGCATTGTTGCCATTTGAAGGATCGACCCTCTCCTCGTCCGATGAGGTGCAGCGTAGCTGGGCACCTCTGCTCAGTCGACGACTTGTTCTCCTTGCAACATTGACTTTTTCCATGCCTGCAACAACTTGCACATTTAAAGGGGAAGCTGATTATGCAGAAGAAAACTGGAAGTTGCCTATAACATAAATGGAAATAACACTACAAGTTCCGATTATATAGAAGCAAACTGGAAGCTTTTTATAACAGAAATATCACTAACACCAATGGAAATAACATAAACATTGATTATGAAGTTACCTGATTATACTGTGATTATACTATGCACACACTCTGATGGTATGTCTCCACTGTGCACACACTATGCAGTTCGAATTTATGAAATGCCTCTGCAGTAAGGGTTGTGGTTCTTTTATAGTTGTTTGATGTTGAATTGGATTGGTAAGAAGTGTGCACATGGATTGCAATCTCTCAAAAATGAATTTGTGTTGTGGATTGATTTAGATGTGATCCAATGGCTGGGAACTTGTCATGGTTGATCCTTGTGCCTTCTTCTGTTTCATGATCATTGTGCTTTCATCTGTTTAATGGTTGCATTTAATGGGTAGTTGTCATTTATTGATCACAGTGGGTTGGGATGTTGAACAAGCACGCAGTTATGGCTGACAGTCTTTTGGTTGTTGCTTGGACAGGTTGTAATGAATGGTTGAACAGGTTTTAATGAATGCTGGGATATTTAGGCTCCAATAGATATTCGTGGGTCCTCATTTGATAGTTACCTTGCAGTTGATGTGAAATACAAGCTGGGTTAAATAGTTGTTAATGTACTTTTGGATCCATGAGCAGATCTGTATGTACTTGGGACAAGATGTTTTGTACTCTTTTGCACTCCAGGACTATTTATGGACACCTGTTGGCCCAGTCAGTTAATGGGCAATTTTTGGACTTAATTTAAATATGTACTGCACTTAATATGGAATATTTCTGTTTAATTTATGGGTGTTTTTATGTCAATATGTGGTGGCTGTGTGGGACTAGTACTATGACAACTACTGGTCCCTGTTCAAGAATAGACAACCCTCCCCTATTTCAAATAATGGACCAACTCAAATGTTCTATTTTACATTTGAAGCAATTGTGATCACTTAACTAAATTTTTCTAATAATTTTTAAAAAAAATTGTAAACAATTAAACAAATTATAAACATTATTTTAGAGCAGGGACTAGCTGCTTTGCAGCTATTTTTCTTGATTTTAGAAGTTATAATTTAACAACTTCAATTTGTAATTTTGTATAATGTAAATTGTAGTTTAAGTATTGTTGAGTTTTTTGTTAATGTAGCTATATATAAAAGTTGTACGAAACAAATTGTTCCATCTCTGAATAGTGAAGTTAGGAAAGATGTACATAAAAGTAGAGTTGAGTAGACATTAATAAGAAAATTGCAATTTTTGTTGCTATCTATAACAAAAACAAAAGGATGGAAAATAGAATTCATGTGTGAAGGAGTATCAATGGTATAATAGTAACCAACATCAAAGTCATCCTTTGCATTATATAATCCTTGGAGTTGTATGCACAATTGTTATAACACACATTTGTGAATCGAATTTGCAAAAACTTAAAACCCAGAAAGACAAAACTTCGTGCTTGTAATTTGACTTGATCTGGAGAATGCTCCTCCGTATTGCAACAATGCCTTTCCATGCAAGGCAATCAATCAATAAGCTGGCATTAATGAACTACAACTTAGCAAACATAATTGCATTGTTGCCAAATAAAACATGATTAAAAATAATTTCACTCCAATTTGCTATTATCACAAGCATCGCCACTAATATGACTTCAATGCAAGATTTGTAACATGTATCTATAGTTGTATTAATATCGAAGTTAGTTGAATCTAAAATATGACTATTGAATTGTACACTTGCATTAATTACCTTACTATATTAGTTGTTGGATTGCTTTTGGAAATAGATGTCCTTATTGATGTCAACCACCTTGTAAGTGAGTTTGCTCCTAGCAAATATCAAACGCCAGTCAAATGGTGAGTTTATTGATTATTACAATTGATACCATTGATAAGATTTAAATTAAAGATTTGTCCACTGTAGGGAGCCATTTTCCCGGGTACTACTCGGAACTATTTTCCAAAATCTTAAAAACATAATATAACCAATGTAATGCATAATCATCATAAAATTAGCAATTTCAAGGACTAACAAGTATAAACATAACCACAAAACATGTTACTTTAATCGAGCTTTTACTGGAGGGATCTGACGGGCAAAGCGGACACGGGTTCCTACATCCACAATTGTCTCAAGAGCCTAATGGTGCATTTGTTCATTAAGCATCGCATCCTGATATTGCTTTTGTCCCATCAATAACTGTAGTCTAAGTTGCACAAACATTGTGGAGAATTTTTAAATGGTTTTGAATCACTGGGCTCCGAACTCAGAGAGTCCAAGTGCCCTTGAGGGTGACTAGATTTCATGGGGAATCCCAAAATAAAAAATAAAAAATAGAGGCCAAAATAATGTTGGTTTTGTTCATAATCCAAAGCCACTTGCTTTTATATTTGTAGTAGTTGTAGGCTCTATAAAATATCAGACAGAGGAGGACATGCAAATACAATAATTGTCCCTACCATGGCTTTCAACATTTAAATGTTTTGTCTGATCTTCCTATCCAAAAGCTCAAAAGCATTAAAATATGATTTATGTAGTTTGTGTCTGCTTGCCTTTTTCAAAAATCAAGGAAACTTACCTCTATCTTCAAGGCAAAAAGCCTCATTTTCTTGAAGTGGCCACTGTTGTGATTTTATAATGGAGCAATAACTTTGCCTATTGTGTTTGAGGGGTGGTGCACGTTAATTTTATAAATTTTGGCAAGGTATTTGGAAAGGTATAAATGTTTAACATTTACTATTTGAATAATCAAACAAGGGAAAGAGCAACTGACGATGCATACTAAGCAAAGTCATAAATATCTACAAGTAGGGAAGAGTAAGTTGGTTTTGTAGTTTGTTCAGTGATAAAATATGAAGTCCAATTTAAAATGATGCTAACTATCACCTTTAGCTAGAATGCTAAGGGATCATCATTTATTTTCTACTTGAGAGATCCTAATAGATGATTAGATAATAACCTGTATTCTTGCTCGGAGCGGAGACTAAAACCTCAAAAACTGTATGCTCGGTTCAATCGTGCCAAAGACCACGTGGTCATTGTTACGGAGAAAAAATTCCCATGGCTTGTGGTAGAACCACAATAGACAGAGTGACACCATAAATCAACTCAATTCTCAAGTATGCTATATAAATATGAAATGCCAACAACAAAAAGAGAAAACTCTTACCTCAACCAGATGTTCGAAGAAGACCACCATTGAGCTCACAATTCAATGCTCCTTACCTACAACTTGTCCTCAACAACCAAGATATACGAGCATATAAAATATATATAGATTGTTATCATATAATCTAGCATTATCCATTAACATAATAAACAAATATACCCAGTGTAATTAACATAAACATTTGTAACATGAATTGGATGAGAAAAGAGTATTTCTATTAATATAATGAACATAAGTACATAGTGACAACCTTCTGTCGGCAACTTGTCGGAACCGAGAAACCAAGTTCCTCCACCTAGGTCTCCAATCCTTCATGCAATGGAAAGCTCACAAGTTCAAGGAGTAATTGGGTTCCTCCTTCACAAGATAAGGAAGAACTTGTGAAATGAACATAAGAGAGTTCAATCTAACAAGGACAAGGGATGCAACCCCAAGGAAATGGTACTAATGGGGAAAAATTCTTCCAGAGTTTACTTGCTCTCTAATTTATCCTCTCTCAAATGTTCCATAATGGCTCAATACATAACCCTCAAAGGAGGTGGAGGTTCGAATCGGAGCGTTTTCCAACACACGGAAGGCCAAGGATCAAAATGGTCGTTACTTGGGAAGGAAAAGCCGAAATATTTTTAATTTTGATCATGAAACCTGATGTACATGAGCTATAATGGGGTAGCCTACCCATACGCATGCTGTAGTGCTGGTGATCCGCGTACATCAAGAAAAATGTGATTTTTAGGGTTTTACTGAGCAAGAGGGGTAATATGAGTCCGTAGATGGACATGTTAGGCCATCAAGGCATGTTGCACAAAGTGTGGCAAATCATGCTATAACAATCATTGTTATATTGAACCCACAAATTTGAAGACATAGTTCATTGCATGAGGTCGTTTTAATAAATAAAAAACTTCGAGTTAGATCGCTCATGACACGTACATCAGTTCAAATAGATGGAATGCTAGAATCGCTAATGACACATGCATTTGTTCATATATGTGGAATTCTTGAAACATCTAGGATTTGGACTCTCTTAGTCTACCAAAGAATTCTAGGCGGGAAACACTTGTAAAATACTCCAACAAATGGCTACGTACTACACATGGTGATGATTCTGCTCACGTGTGATGGGGAGAGGGGGCCAACATTTGGTCTACTGCATTCACCAAACTCATGGTTTGAATATTTAATGAAACTCCTCCTTGCTTTAGTCACATTATTGGTAATCAATATCCCAAGCTCGAAATGTCTTCAAATGTGCAGTGCAACAAGTAATAGGAGGAGATATAACATAGTAAAACCATAGATGCTTGCCTAATTGTCTGTAAGTGTTTACAGTTTACTGTATTTGAAATTTTAACAATTTAACATTTAATATTTTAAGTGTGCAGGACGTGGCTTCAATGTCAGTAAAATCAAAATGTGCCAGCATGTGCATACAATAAGTTGGTTTATCCCTTATATTTTTGGTCCATGCTATAGATTTTCTCACATTAGTGCCAAAATTGTCTATTTTCCGGTAGCATTTCTAAAATTGTCTGTTTGGAGGCATAAAACCTAGTGGTTAACAAGGGATTTATGAAATAAAGCATTGTTCTTTGCTCTATTTATACTAATAATCTTACTTACATCAGAGAATTTTTTAGGTTCTTAATAAAGATCATTGAAACTGGGGAATAAACTGTTGCAATCATGAAACTAAACTCTTCCTTTTGCTTGAAATCGATCTCCCTATAAATCAATAAGCAAAGCATTTTGAGAACCATCACATCATTAGCCATTGCTTAAGACTAGTCTAACATGGCAGAATAATTCATCAACAAAAAGTTTTGGAAAACCCCACAAGAAAATCAATGTCCTCGAGGGTGAATGGACATTAGACGATGACAAGTTAATGGAATAAAAAATTGGTATTTGGATTTTCAATAGATGCTTGCAAGGCATAAAGGAGTTCAAATCTAATTATTGAATTTATTCTTTGAAAAAATTGTTAGACTAGCATAGTGTTTATGAAGCTTGTGGAGAAGCACAGTGTGCAGAAATGGTCTTAGATTGCCTAGCAGTTGGTTGGACGTATTGGAAAACAGTGCCATGAATGATGGCGCAATCATCTCTGGCCCAATATGAAGGTTGTAATATGTTTTTTTTAATGTACATCTACATGTAGGTTTTACGTCTTAGGTGAATATGATATGAGATATGAAGAATTAATACACTGATTGTTTAAGGTCATAATTTGGACAAATCCTGGTATATAGATTAGATAGCTATATCCATAATACTATATAAAATTAAATCCATGTAGTCCAAGCCCTTAAAGTTTTCACGTTTCTTAGCCCTACACATTTATTTGATTAAGGGTGGAGCAACCAAGGGTGGAACAGGGGTCGAGCGTAGGGTTGCATTCAATATCTATGATAGGAGGCATATAACAGGTTCATTAAGCATGCATATAATAGGTTCAACACTATATTGATTTCATCTAAATTTGACCGTTCAACCATAGTAGATACGTATCCCTAGCAAGCATTGATATTTGGCATCCCCATGATGTCAAACTAGACTTGGAGATCCAAAGGCACAAGGGATGGCACTCAAGATTTTCTACAGGAAGTGAGTATCAGGCTTCAACTATGTTTTGAAAAGAAGTGGGAATATTTTATATAGGAAGTGAGTACCAGGATTCAACTATGTTTTGCATAGGAGTGGAAAGATTTAATAGTATATTTCATTTGATAAATATGTTGTACATGAGCATTCCTAAGTAGGTATATTTTATACTACAAATAGTGCAACAACGGTGCTAAATACCTGTATCTATTGCAGTTTGCAACAAATTCTGCCCATCATTCTTTAGCTATTTGAAGACGCCCTAAATGAAGCCAATGAATAAATGAACATCAAGATGCTCTGTCGGATTGCCAATTCCACTTATTAATATCATAGCTTTGGATTGTCCATGATCAACATCTAGAACAATGAATATAACGAATATGGATGAAGGATTAGGGATGACGTGATGGAGACATATGGATAGAGGATTAGGGATGAGACGGTGCAGTAGTGAAATGGATGAAGTATATATGAGGTGGTGTAGTGGCAGTGGTCCATGTGGGGCGGTGGTGCAGACCCCAAGGAAGGTGGTGTCCTCATTCAATGCTGGCCGTGGGCATCGAGTATCCTGCCGCCAACTCGGTAATAACACCCCAAATCTTTCAACCAATCAGATAGAAGCCAGATATCATAAAACTTAGGATAGGAGAAGTACACTAAACCATGATTTCGAAAACTTTGGATAAAATGCAAAACAAAATGCCAAACTAATAGGAAGTCAACCTAAGTGTTAGGTAGTCAAAGGCGGATCGATTACAATTGTACACTACCTATCGACAGGTACAATAACACTTTCAGAGCTCATTCAAATATTCATTATTTGTTTGTTAAAAACACATGAACCCATTTTGTCTATAGACAATTTATATAAATCCAAAAGCTCAAAACTACCAAATGTGTGAAACTAAGTCCGTATCTCTTTTTCTCCCCAATTTTTTTTATGTCAAATGATGGGAACCCAACTCAAGATTTGTAACAAATTCTCCAAAGAAACCACAAAACATACTACTCTTGATTTCCCAAGGAAAGGAAAACATCAATATTTCTCAATACTCAGATCTCAATTCTCATGTGAAATTAACACCCTTTGTTTCATGGTTGGATGTTCTACATCATAATTGTTTTACCATTGTAACGTGGAATAGTATTATTGATATTTGCGATGGGGTGCAACGAACAACCTTGGCATACAACTTGAGATGGGCAAGCCATTAGGAACAATGTTTCTTCCTAGTAGGTTGCAAGTTCAAATCCGAAGGGGAATAGGGTATGCACACCTCATAGAATTAACTAGTCAAATTGTTCCATGGAGGGGGTCCCTTGTCCCATAAACAAGAGCGCCTCAAACAACAATTTGTTGTTTAACTATCTTGTGGCCTAAAAAATACATTATTATTAGTAAATGCACATAAATACAAATATATCTATAGTGTATCTTGATTTTATTCATTTCACAAATTATGTAACCTAGAGAAATCCATTGAACAATTCCCCTGATTTCGAGAATGGTACCTAGGGTAAACTAGATTTTTCAAGGGTCAAGGCCTATACAACAATATACTCATCACGAGATGTCACTTGTGGGAATTGATCTTGGATAAAAAGAATAACACTCCTTCTCTCAATTGGTCGAACTAGATCACGGTGAAATTGAAACCCATAATCTCTTTCGTTAGAAGTGAACGCCTTATCCATTTGACTAAATGATTATTATTAATAAACATACTATTTTTTAGGTGTAATGAGGATAAACCACTATATGTCATTCAATTAAAATTTGAAAAAGAATTATATTCATTACGTCGAAGAATTATGTTCTTTCTCTGAGGGCGAATTTGTAAAACACTGTTACATCATCGTTGTCTATCAATCCAATGGAATGTTTACACGCGTATCTTCATCTCACTGCCACGTTCATCCTCTGTTCTTGCCGATTGTTGAATTTTTTTTTGTTGCCAGTCTTTTTCTCTGCGCCGTTTGATTTTCCGGACTGTTGCTGAAGTACGAGGGCGGGTTTCTGTCACTCTAGCTAATATAAAATCGACATATGTAAAGGTAGTTTTGTTCATTGATAAATACACAGAAGCGTGTAGCAATGGATACAACCAAACACATGAGCCCACGCATTTATTTTATATCTTATATTTTGCAGAACGCATCAGTTGTCCGATACGGTGGCAATTTAGTTTGTTCATCCCTTCTTTGTGGTTCAAATGTAACCCATAATAGGTGCTTACGGTATGCTGAAGGCCAAACAAAAAATGGAGCCACTGCTGACTCTTTACATAGAGTCGTTGGGAAGTAGGTACTTCCTTCCTCGCGTATTTTAGGACGCATGAAGGCGTAGAAGGGTCCCTTCCCTGTCTATGATTGGAAAAAGAAAAATGAGGAAGCCCAAAGCTCTAGAATTGGAAACTTCACCATTGCATTCAACACGCCATTGTGATTATCCAAATATCGGAAGGAGGCATCAGAAGCAGGTCAAATTGAACCGTTTGACCAAAGAAATATCGCTGCTAGAGATATGTTTATGCTCTACAAATCAATAGAAAATCTGATATTGCTTTGCTAAAAAAGCAGGAATAACAGACAATTATCTTTGTCCGTGGACCTTCTATGTACACAATTGAGTGGACAAGCATATGGCTTTTTTTGGTTCTATGAGTTCCTTTTTTTCCGAAGTGTTTAAAGTTGTGTTGTTTATGTTTTGATGGCATGACATGGCGTATTTTGTCAAGCAAATGGACTGTATATTTCTAGTTTCTTGATAGTGGATTATGAACTAGAAAAAATGATATGTATATGTATTCAATGTTTTTACATGAGCCCAAGTTTTATACTTGGCAAGTGCTATATACTTTTTGATTTCTTGGAAATAACAAAAGTACGTATTTTTTTTCTTTGAAAACAATATTTCCTGTTAACTTGTCAGCATAGATGCTGACCTCTCAATACCCATTTGAAACTTGGCCAGCATAAACATGAAATAACTAGTCTCGGGAGTAGCGTGGATAATCTTGGTGAGCCCCTGCCAGCTGCGGGCATTATCGTTTGGTGTTATGTGTATCAGGTAGCATGTCTTATGACACCTTGGATTTTGATACTGTGTTTTTTTAGTTAGTGGCTTTATCCTCTCCAGTGTTTTAGAATTTCTGGTCATTGCCTATGTGACAAGCATTTTTTTAAATTAAAGGATGTAAAAAACAAATTTTTAATAATGAAAGAAAGCTTTAATATCAAAAAATAGTCACTTACCTGACTCAGGGTTTGACTTTCCTTATTGGGAAACCTACTCGATTAGCTCCTCCAAGTTTGGTTGTGCCCAGGTCATGGCACAAGTCATAAAACGTAAATTATGCATTATATTTAATAATATAGATATTGAGAAGATAAAGTCAACTGGGATAAGTTTGGGTGGTTGATAATTTTTTTTTTCCTATTCTAGGTCAAATCTTAATTTTCCCTAACATATTCTATATGGAGAACTCTCAAAACAACATTTTATGGGTGCAAATCTTGGGATTGTACCTATTTTATTTTAGACATGACAACTTTTTGGTCTTTCATAAATCAAGTTTTTCAACCTAAAATAATATTTTATGGGTGCAAATCTTGGGATTGTACCTATTTATATTTTAGACATGACAACTTTTTAGTCTTTCATAAATCAAGTTTTTCAACCCAAAATATATAGTTATGTTGTTCAATCAAGTTTTTCAACCCTAAATATATAGTTATGCTGTTTAGATGGGTTTCTTAGGATTCTCTTCAACACTTGAACTCAAAATTCTTTGTTGTTGGTTATGTATTGCTAGCCATTGTGTTGGCATGTTTCTTTGCAGTTTGTAATGAGTATATTGCTAAGGTTGACTGCTTATAGGTAGTCATATTGTATGTGGAGTGCTTTCTTTATAGATTGATCAAAATTTGATCCCTCTACCACCAAATCTTCTATGTAAGTATATTCAAATCAATAAAAACAAAAAGTTTAATGGAAAAATAGTAAGGTTGCATGGTCTCTATTGCTATTTGGAACCTCCACATATTGTAATATTATCAATAGCCTTGTACTTTTGAAGCTTACACATTTATGTCATAACGATGAATCTATGAAAAAGTTTATTTCCCCTCTTTGATCATTTACAAACAATAGATGCTTGCAGTGGGAGAGGGTCCAAAATGTTACATTAAGTAATTGAAAACATTTATTGTATGTATTAAATACAAGGAAAGTTTGTGCATATGAATAATTTAAATTACATTAATGAAATTGCCATGTTTTTACAAATTAAGAGAATAAAGTAAAAGAAATCCACTAATGAATTTATTTTCCATGTTTTTCTTTTCGTTGACTATAATCTTTAATCCTTGGCGGCAAAACCATAGATGTTTGCATTGGGAAAGGGTGTACAATGTTACATTGAGTAGTGAGAGTTGAGAGAGCATCTATTTCTCATGTGTTAAATATACAATGCAGTTTGTGCTAATGATTCAAGAAGAATTGATATTACATTGATGACTTTGTTTTCTCTTTACACATATAAAAAATAATGTAGGAGAAATTCATCAATAAAATGAATTGCCATATTTAACTTTTTTTCTTTGGAGATCACGATGTTGTGTGTGGCATGGACGTTTTGCATGAGACCCCTCTCTTAAGTCTAACCCTCCGCCTACCAAACTAAACATCTACCTAGAACATGCATATTTTATTATGTGATCATAATTTAAATACCTTGAAACTACTTGCTAACAATGATTAGATATATGTTTTGTTTTCTCTAATATGTACATCCACCTACATCCTCACCCTCAACCTCATACGGTAAGAGGGTGATATGAGGGTAAGGTTGGTGGGAGATATTAGATAAAACATATATGCCCGATTCAAAATAGACTTTTAGCTTGCTTTCATGTTAAATTTATCTTTAAGGTGATGAGTGTTTTATATATCTAGAAGTGATATGAGTCATAACTTGATCGATTTAGGTATATTTAAATTTATCTTCTAAGGTGGTGTGTGTTTTATATATCTAAGTGATACAAATCATTACTCGATTGATCTAGGTAAATCTGTAAGTAGTCTTTCTTAGAAATTCATATTCCATCACTATTGTATCCCTTAAATAAATTTTCCCAATGCTTAGAGGAATAACTCCAAGTATCTCTTGCCTCACCTACTCCATACCTGCGTTACCTACTATATTGTGAGAGCAAGCCACACTTTTCCCAATCCACCACCTGTAGTGAGCCAAACCAAACATTTGCCTAGAACATGCCTTTGCTAGTATTCATTCATTCTATAAGCACTTTGAAACTACTTGCTAATTTTGATCAGGTATATGCTCGATTCAATTCAAATTATTGTACCTTGTTCAAATAAAGCTTTGAGAGTGTGAAGCCTACATTTGTTTGGATTACTGGAATCATCATTATTTGTTTTATATAAGTTTTCATATCTTTGATAAATGTGTCTTATCAGTTGTTTATATCATATATAAATTTGTTGAATAACTTTACTAGTAATGCATTTGATGCACGATTTTTGCAATTCCACATTGTATGACCAAATATTATGCAATAGTAGCATTCGACTTCACTCTTACGTACCTTTCTTTTTCCCATACTTCTCTTTGAAAATAGTGCACTTTCTGTTTGAGAATCACCTTCTAAGCCCTTGCATTTAGTCTCTTTCCCTCCCCTAAAAGTGTTACTATCATCTCATCCATTGTTTGTGAGGACACATGCCTTCAAATAAAGACAACATTATTATAACTCGAAGGTAGACTGTTTAACAAAATTGTTATTGCATCTTCATCTTCTACTTTAACACCAATTTAAGTTAACTACCTTATGACTTAAAATCATTTACATGACTAGACATGGGTGTCTCATCATGCATTTTAATTCTAAACACTTTTGCAATTTTAAAGAATATTTGGCGTTTACAACTTTTGCACAAAATAATTTACTCAACTCCTCCCATATTTCTCTATATGTCTTTGCAAGATCAACATAATGTAGTTGTGAGTCTGAAAGAGCAAGTCCAATAATGGACTTAACTTTGTCATCTCTACTTTCTCACTCAACCAATTGTTTGGCATCTATCGACATTGCTTAGATGTACCTTTCACTATACCCCACAAGTTTTTATTCATCATCTGCAATTGTACTTTTACCTTCCATGTGTGGAAATTGAGGCCATTGAATTTTTCTAAAAGTGTGAAATCCATATTCAAAAAAGAATTTTGTATCAAAAATTTCTCAGAAACCACAAAAAATACCTTTGTAGGACTTTGGGCTATTCTATTGTTGTTGTTATCCTGATTTGCCCCCTCTTCTTTTCCAAAGATGAAATTTCTTTTGTTGGAGCCACATTACCCAAGATCATGGATAGGTTGTGCCTCCTCACAGTATGGATTCCTCTATGCACATATTTCAGCCCCTTTGGTGAGATAGTGAGGGTTGTTCCAACTTTGATACCAAAATAAAAAATAAGCACAACAAGATTCACTCATAATGTTGAGATCAAACAGTTTCAATCACACCACACTTCATTATTTCATAGATTGGAAAGACAATACATTTATAGGGCTAGCCGAATCTTCTAGATCCGTGAATAATTCCATTGTACTACTAAAAATAGATAATACAATCTAGAACCAACTCAAAACCTTATTCCAACAACAAATTATCGTGGTTCCAATGACCAACTCATTTCTTCAAACAACCAACAATCAAATATGATCACTCATAGATTGCGATCTTATTACAGAGATGTAAGCATTAATTTCAATAGAGATTGCAAATGAATTAATATCACACTTCAGGAAAACAAATCAACCATCTTTAGATCTCTCAAAAGAAACCACACGACAAACTCTTCATGACATTGTTTTACTACCATTTTCATTTCATCACATCTACTTCATTTCCAATTTTTACCCCTTCGACATACCATTACACCTTTTGGGGTAATTTCTACTTTAAACATTGTCACACCTTAGGTTGATGCAAACTAATGAAAAAACATGTGTACAATAGTCTATACTCGAGACACACTTTAATAATGGTAAAACAAGGTAATCGACGGATCGGGTGGTTGGGGCGGTTGGCTATGCCACCCCATCCGTGTTCGATCCAATCCATGTAACGTGATGCCCCGTGGCGTCAAGTTTCTATTAAAGAAAAAAATAATAAAATTAAAAAGAAAAATGGGTAATCGAAATTAAAATGAAAAATTTAGATATGAGTGCAGACTTCCTCAAGACATAAAACATTTAATATATATATATTTCGTGAAAGATGATTTTTTTTAATTAACTTGAATGACTCTTCGTGTGAGGAAGAGGTTATTTCCTTAGGCCTCTTAATCAATTTATATATTACTATTGTTTTATTTTACATTAATAATAATAACAACAAACAACAACAATAGTCACTCTTGTAGGCCGGGAATAATAACATGTATTTGTCGCTAGCGTGACAAAGTTAGAAATGTTGACAGCGCCGAATGTTTTGAAACGTGTATATGAATTTTATGAATATAATAATAAAACATTACGTGGACAGTGCCAAGGATAAGGAGGAGTGTTTTGTAACATGTGTTTGTGGGGGAAGCCCTAAAACCCTAGACCTTGCCTAAAGTTCAGTGGTGAACGGTGAACGGAAAGAAAGGAGGTCAATCGTGATCTATACAAGGAGACAGAAATAAGCGGAATCCCACTTTTCTTTCTCCCCTCCTCGTTCTCGTGCATTTTGTTTTGTGGTAGAGACAGGGTGCAGTAGGGATGGCGGCCGTGACTGGGTGTGCATCGATTAGCATTGCTGCTGCTGCGACCAATGGCAATGGCAGTGCCAAGGGTGAGAAGCACAACGCCCCGTGCAATTTGGGGTTTTGTTCGCAGTGGTTAAAGGGAATACAAATCCCCACTAAGTTAAACTGGGGATTAAATACCAGGAGCCGCGGTAGAGGGGGAGCCCTGGGTGCTCGCATGGTGGCTTCTCCTCTCACCAAAACGCCTTCGCGTATTGACTTCGAAACCGATGTCTTCAAGAAAGAGAAGACTACGCTTGCTGGCCAAGACGAGGTAATGCTCTTTATTCTATTCTCCTATAGCTAAACAAAGCCTTTTTAATCCCCAATGTCTATCTCTTTCTCTATATAGTTTCTGTAAATGATGTGGGTGCTGCTCTGTATGTTGTTGTGTGTGCAGTATATTGTGAGGGGAGGGAGAGATCTATTCGAGCTACTTCCCAAGGCTTTCAAGGGCATCAAACAGATCGGAGTAATTGGTTGGGGTTCTCAGGTTGTTTTTCTTCATTTGCCTATTATACCCCCTTCACAACACACACACAGACACTCCTACCTATTTATGTATGTGCCCGATCATATCATTTGGTAGTTAAACCTAGGAAACTCCTGACAGGATCTGCGTCACGGTTAGGTTTACCATATGTGAAGAGCCATAATCAGGGGTTTAATAATTTCAATAAGCCAACCCTTTCCAACTGTCCAATTCTCCCATTTTTAAAGATCTGTCATCTTTCCCACATTCTAAATGGCAACAATTTACTCTTAACTAAAACGGACTTTTGAGCCTGTTGCGACTTAGGCCAGAACTTCTCATTCACTGTTCCAAGTTAGCTACTAGCCTACCATGTTTTGTTGTCATGGTGTTACATTTTATGCTAATCTTAAGCTTTTATTTTTGTTTACACCCAAGCTTTCTTATAAGGCCTACGATTGTTGTGTTTGTTCCACAATAAGGGGAAAAGATATTGAATAAATAGCTCCAAAGCACTTTTGTAATTTATGATTGAACACCTTTGAGTCTGCATTCTTTCTTTGTTATACGAAGGGAGTATGAAAGTAATCCATAGTCTTGTAGCTTGTCACAGAGTTCAAGCAATCTACGACATATGCAAGGGATATGAAATTAAATGGTAGATTTATTCAAAAGTTTGGTATATGGGGTTTCACAATTTGTACATAAGAAACAAACTGTGGCAGAGTCTCGTATTTTGGATGTATTATTAGTGTGTGTTATAAAAGCTGTTCCATTTTTTAGGCTTCTCATTCTAGACTAAAACATGAGTCAATATTGAAGGTGCGATGTGCATAGTTAAACATTTCTCCCCAAAGGAGTTGGTAGTCTCATATTTTGGATGTATTATTAGTGTGTTATAAAAATGTTATATTTTCGAGGCTTCTCATTCTAGACTAAAACATGAACCAATATTGAAGGTGTGTTGTGCATGGTTAAACCATCCTGCCCAAAGGAGTTGGTAATTGGCTTTAGTTCATAAGCATTATATACATCTTTTGCAACAGAAATGTGATACTATGTGAACTTATAAATGATCACGAGGAGTTGATCACATCTGATACCTGTAATATTGTTATTGAAAATAGGCAAGTGTTTAAGAGGTAAATAATTACTCCAACGCTAACATTGTAATGGCAAAATAGGTCCCTTATAATTGACATGATAAGGGAGTGAAACAATGTCGATAAATCACATATAAAAAAGCATAATCAAGCTTTAGTAAAGCCCCCCTCAATAAGAGCCCTTTATAAGTATTTGATATTTTGCCCAAACTCTTAAGCAATTATTTACAATTCTTCATAGTTGGAGTGCGCTTAAATAGAATAAAGAAAGATCAAACCAAGTTTGGTGTAGTTAACAATTGGAGAAGATCAAGTTTACTACAAGTAATGTGTTGCTTCCTGGAAGAGGTAGTTTGTCACTGAGGCCTCAGTGAACCCCTCTGATTACTGGTGCGAGATATGGAATGCCAATGTCGCTTGGGGTTTTGGGAAGTAGATATGCCCCTAGGCCCTCATTGATTTGCAATAGGAAGCAAGGTTGCCTTTGGTTCGTCTCTTGGTGGATGGGAGTATTGCAAAAAAGGAAGTAATAATTCTTGTGGACACAAGTCTAGGGGAGGCGAGGGAGTTTCAAAATGGAGTATGAGGTCCTCCATTGGTGGTATATCGAAAGAAACTAGAGAGGGTTTGTGATCCTTCAAAAGACATTGGAATTGCCCTTTGATATTGAAACAAATGGGGTAACATAATAGGAAGTGCTCTTCTGTCTCAACCTTTGAAAGAAGCCACAATCGACAAATTTTGTTCGACTATTGAGTTGGTGCTCAACCTCCACCTGAAGTCAATGTTACCCACTTTGAAATGGACAAAGGAATATGAAGGGTATGCATCTAGCGATGATGCATTTATGGAGGTTGAACAATGAGGTTGCCCCTCAAGTCCATCATGTTGTGCCCCTAAATAATAAATGGGTTGACACTTACAAATTAATGGAAATAACATAACATAAACAATATTAAATGGGGGCTTGCACTCTTGAGGATTGGATACCACTTGCCAATCTGGATAAATGAAGGAAGACATCTCCACCAATAACAACTTGAAGTTGGTTGTTATGTTGATAAAGATAATAAGGTAACATGATAACTTCTCACTATTTTCTCTCATTTTTTTGGGTTTTCTTTAAAAAAGTACTAGATTGAAGCTCTAATACTACTACTTGCGTCTCCAAATACTACATGGGATGACACTTGCAAATAAATGTAAATAATAGAACATAGAGAGTAACAATGGGGGCACCTGCACACTCGAGGGTTGGATAACCCTTGCTAATCTTGATAAATGGAGAAACACATCCATGAATAACAATGTGATGTTGGTTTTAATATTGATAAAAATAGAGATACACAAGACAAGGGGAATTACCTATATATAATAATAAGATGCATAAACCCTAGCCCTATCCTTTTTTTCCCTAGTAATTGTCTTGAGGCAAACCCCTAAGCACTTTCCCTCATTTCGAGGATGGCACCTAGGGGAAACCCTAGATTCTTCAAGGTACATGCCAAGTCAACAATAGGTTTGAAAGCCAATACAATGATATACTCGATATGAGCTCAATTTTCACTCAGGGGAATAGAACTTGGGTGGGGAAGATAACATTCCATCCCATAACCAAGTTTGCTAGACCCAATTGACAAATCCTAGCACTATCCTTATGTCATGTGTCTAGGCCTTTATAATATAAAGGAATCCTTTGTACACATATGATCTTATTAGAAAGATACTACTTAAGTTGTGATTAGCTACACAACGCATGGAGTTTCTTGCATAGAGGCCATCTTTAGATGTAGCTTGCCCGTGAGTCTGTTTGAGTGACTTGTATACATCTTATTGGGTGATCTCGTTCAAATACGATCTAGTAGGTAAGAGGTGGCTAGGTGCATTAAGGGATCTGAACATAGGGAGGTGGTTGATTGAACTACCAAGAGTCCTCAAAAGATTTGAGATCCTCACTAATTGATAAAGATAATAAGGTAACATGATAACTTCTCACTATTTTCTCTCATTTTTTTGGGTTTTCTTTAAAAAAGTACTAGATTGAAGCTCTAATACTACTACTTGCGTCTCCAAATACTACATGGGATGACACTTGCAAATAAATGTAAATAATAGAACATAGAGAGTAACAATGGGGGCACCTGCACACTCGAGGGTTGGATAACCCTTGCTAATCTTGATAAATGGAGAAACACATCCATGAATAACAATGTGATGTTGGTTTTAATATTGATAAAAATAGAGATACACAAGACAAGGGGAATTACCTATATATAATAATAAGATGCATAAACCCTAGCCCTATCCTTTTTTTCCCTAGTAATTGTCTTGAGGCAAACCCCTAAGCACTTTCCCTCATTTCGAGGATGGCACCTAGGGGAAACCCTAGATTCTTCAAGGTACATGCCAAGTCAACAATAGGTTTGAAAGCCAATACAATGATATACTCGATATGAGCTCAATTTTCACTCAGGGGAATAGAACTTGGGTGGGGAAGATAACATTCCATCCCATAACCAAGTTTGCTAGACCCAATTGACAAATCCTAGCACTATCCTTATGTCATGTGTCTAGGCCTTTATAATATAAAGGAATCCTTTGTACACATTGATCTTATTAGAAAGATACTACTTAAGTTGTGATTAGCTACACAACACATGGAGTTTCTTGCATAGAGGCCATCTTTAGATGTAGCTTGCCCGTGAGTCTGTTTGAGTGACTTGTATACATCTTATTGGGTGATCTCGTTCAAATACGATCTAGTAGGTAAGAGGTGGCTAGGTGCATTAAGGGATCTGAACATAGGGAGGTGGTTGATTGAACTACCAAGAGTCCTCAAAAGATTTGAGATCCTCACTAATTGACAATGTTCCTGCCTCGGGGGGCTAGCCAACAAAGTGGACTCTAACGAACAATAGGCAATGAATGGATATCAATCTAGACCTACAATTGAGTCGATGAAAGTTCGAACATGATATAGGAGTGAGACCATGTTGAACTCAGTCTCAAGTCAGAGGGGATTGACACCAAATTCTGTAAGAATGATTGGTAGAGAGATTGTCTATGTATGTTTGATAATGCATTAAAGGAGTAGGGTTTGAACCCACGCAACTGTGGCCCAGTCATAGTCTAACAAACAAGGCCCCCAAACCTTTGAATTGTAAAGAATTGTAGGTTGTACAATATTGTCGGTGAGAGACATCTTATATGATGTGTGTCTTTGAATAATGCCAAAAGCAAGGTCTCTCAAGTAGGGCTAAGGAATCGTAGCCCTTGTTGAAGTGGGGTTGAAGACATGCCTCAAACTAAAACAAGGTCGTAAGAATTGTACCCCCAAGCAATGTTTTAAAACTTGAACTTGGAGAGTCAAGGGTTAACTTGACTCGGACTTGGACTTGGTAATGACTCTGATCGGTTCAAATTTAATGACTCGGTTTACTAAAAACTACATAAAATATTACAATTTTAATGAAAAATATAGTAAAGATTCCAAACTATGGTTCCAAACCATAAGAGACAAAATATGTAAAGTCTACATGTATATATATACAATGTATGGGTCAAGATTCAATATATCAAAATGGCACCGAGTGCACTGCATATCATATTTTTTGAAACAAAATACAATATCAATGAGGCTCTAAATAGCCTCTAGAGTTCAAAGAACATGATCTTGAAGTTGAGGCTTGAGGGCCTTGAACTTTGAAGTTGAAGCTGGAAGATAGGCTGTAGTATACCCTCCTAGGTTCATGCCTCCTAAGTCCTAATTGTGATGCCAACAACTGACAAGAATTTTCCAAGCTCATTCTAAAATTAAAATCACAATCTTCAAGTCTGCGACTTTGCTCCAAAAGGTCCAGCCTCTAAATGCTAACAAGTGATGATCAAGAGAATTGTGAGGCAAATGGGAGGGGGGTCTATTTGTAGTTTGCTTTAGGGTTTATGAATGTTAGGGTGTAAGTAGTTTAGGTTTTTTATTAAAAATCTAGTTTTTTGGCTTTATGCATGCCTGTAGAGACCAAATCGATTGAGTAGATACGGACTCGATAAAGTTGGATCGGTTCGTTACCAAATCAGTCTAGTCATATCTTGACTTGGCCTTCAGGTTGATTTTTTTTGCTGAGTCAATCTTTCTTAGGGTCAAACCGATCAACTCGATCAAGTCTGAGTCTGAGTTGATTGATTTTTAAAACATTGCCCCCAAGAATGGATAGGTGTTGGTGACATTGATGTCCTACCCTTTGAAGAAGCAATGATGACTTGAGAGGATCTTCTTTGACTTGTTGAAGATCACCATGGAAGATCAGAGATAAGGGCCAATTCATCCAACTTCTTTGTAGGTCTTATGGGGATGAGGCCCAAGATGATCACATCATCAACAAAAAGTTGAAGAGATATTAAAACATGGTGGAGAAGGGACACATCGCCATCTTGGATATGCTCATGAAGGAAGGACTATAGCTCATCGGCCTAAATCCCAAACAAGGTTGGGGATAGGGGGCACCCTTGTGTGACCACAATAGTTCTCTTGATAAAATCTGACATCTCATGTCCTTTGAGGAGACGACCAAGGACAAACTCATACAAATGCATGATGTTGATTAAGGGTATCAAAGAAATGTTAGTGAGCGTGAGCCTTTGGCATAAGGTCTCTCATGAGACTGAGTGAAATACTTTTTGAAAGTTTACATATCAATAATAGACTTTTGAAGAGCAATGTCTTGTCTCTTAGTGATGGCTCAAATTGTAAGGATGTGATTAATGGTTTGATGCGTGGGTGAAATTTAGCTTGTCCTCTAGCTTAAAGGTATCTCCACTTGAGATGCTCAAATAACTTCATATGTAGGGTGGTATCATAGAGCGCTTCGAGAATGTGTTACCAACCATGATTGTTCTATAATTGTTAGGATTAACACTTGAACCAATTTGTGGATAAGGGGAATAGTGTGATGGGATCAAGTCTGTTGAAATCACGTGTTGACAACATGATTGAATAGATTAACAATTTGACCATTAAGAGTGTGAAGATTGTATTTGAAGATCTCAGTGGGAAACCCTCCTTATCTACTACCTTGTGGATATTCATCCTTGTAATTGGCTCTTGGATATATTGATATCTAAATAAGTAGCAAGAGTTGGGAGGAGTGAGGTATGAGATAAGATAAGATAAGATAATGTTATTAATGTCTAACGAAAGATCGTAGAAGTAGGTCAATGGGATTGTAGAGTACACTAGTGTCTAGAAAACATGGAGTTGGGTTTAAAGTTGGGGGGGATAGGAGTGGTAGGGAAGGAGGGTGTGCTAGAATTTTTTTGGGAGAATGGTGAAGGGATGCACAATTCGTTTCTCCTATGTGAGATAAAAAAGCATTCCTGTGTTAAAGGAGTTAACAGTAGGATTTCTTGAGAGGGGGGTAGGAAGCATGAGTAAAGGCATGTCAAAGCTGGATATGGAGGGCCTTACAATTCTCATTAGACCATTGCGAGTTTGGGGGAAGGGGACTGTGTGAGGTGAGGTTAAGAAAGGGTGCACATCCCAAATGGTCGAGGAAAGATGGGCATATCTAGTGGAGGCCAAATCAATGGACAAAAACTAGGGATGGGGGGGTGCATCTTGCAAAGGTGGGATAAAATAAGGCCTAGGGCTCTTCCTCATTGAAGTGGATATTGGTTTGAGTTGGCCTTGATAAAGGGTGGGATAGGGAGAGGGGGGGTCTATCTAGAGGGAGAAGGAAATAAGGAGAGCAAATATATAAATTTTTCCCAAGCAATATAGTCCATGACCCACTTGTGCATTAATTATTCCAAGTGAGGATGTTGGTGCCTTTCCATCCCCATGTGGATTCCTCCCCCTTCCCTAGTTTTCTAGATGGAGGATGGTGATAACTGTTAGTCGAAATATCGATTGCTGACTCTAAGGGACACTCAATGGGATTTGATCCTATGACCTTTGTGAACTTTCAAGTTTAAAATGTTGGCAACATTCTTGTCCCACCCTACACACTTGAGCAAGAGTTTACATGCACCTGTGAGCAACGACCTTGAACGTGGAAGGGAATCCCTTGCTTTATCCAATTATCCAATAGTATCCACCCTCAATGAAAATTGAACTTGGATGGGCTTAGAGTTTCCCCACCTATTTTATCGATAGACCATTAGGTCATATTCCATATAAGAGAAAATATATTTGTAACAGTGAATGCGATTATTTATAAGAGCTCTCATGATGGTTTAAGTACTCATTGACTAGTCACGAGATTGGAGGGTTATTCCCCTTGGTGCTTAATTATTATCTTTATGACTCTTGATAGAAGTTTGACACTTGTCTTGTTGAGTGAAAACTACTTTAACAACATTGTTATGAACCACCCTGCTTGATAACTAGATAAACATCCAATTAAAATAGGAGAGGGGAAGGAAATTTATATAAAAGAAAATATATATTTGTGATGTTGAATGTGGCATTTACAAGAGCTCTTGGGGTGGTATAAATGCTCTTTGTTTGGTCTCGAGATTGAATGGTTATGACCCTTGGTGATTAATAATAATAATAATAAGAATCATAATGTACTTTTATAAAAGGTATTTGCACATATTTAATATATGTGATAGTTATTAATGTATTAAGCAAGTTGAATTATTATCTCTTAAGGGATTTGTATGGGTTGCTTGTCAACAATGGGGAGATGGTTATTGCTAGAAAATTTCCTTAGAAACTGATCTCTAGTTTTCCAACTTGCCCTTCAAGAAGACATTGCTACTTCATTTCCTTTGGAATGGGAATCGTGAAGACAAGTTAAGGAGTTCCTAGTAAGATTGTTTGTGAAAATAATACAATCCTATTGCATTGTGAGGTGGGGCAAAGGCTAGAAAACAAGGATCTTTTTGCATTTATATCGAAGCAAAGGCAAGTTCGATAGTCTTTGAGGCTTGATAATAATGTGAGGCAAAATTTAGTCCAACATTATTATAGCATATTTGCAATGGTTAGAGATATGGAATCACTCTAAAATGCTTTAATAGGTGAAGAATTATGGCGAGGTTAAGGAGTTTAATTAATGAACATGGCTTCGACGATTGAGTTAGAGATATGGTAATCTAAAATGCTTCAATTGATGAAGAATTATGGAGAGATCAAGCAATTGAATGAATGACCGTGGTTTCTATCGTTGATGTGGACAAATAACAAGGTGATCCTTTATCCCATGAAATTGAAGTGCAATATATCTTGAGGTGGAATTCAAGCAAAATAACGTTTTTAGGAATTTTCTTGCTCACTTTAGTGGTATGTTCTATGGATTTTGTTGATTGCATGCAAGTCTTGTAAACCTATACTTGAGTAATTTGAGAGATAACATATGACAAGATAATTTTATCAATGTCGAGCAAGTGAAGTTTATTAATGTCCAACAAATGGCGCAAATAGGTCAATGGGATTGCTAAGAACATCAATTTCGATACAAAGTGGGAGTGCAAAGGATATGCCTATAAAATCAAGATAAAAGCATATCTATTATAAAAGATCTAAGTTCCATGAGCAAAGAGTGGAATACAAAAGTGCTAGCAATGCGAAGAGCCAAAACTCTAGGAGAATGCCTTGCACAAGACTAGTGCAATCCTCCGAGGATGAGGAGGGACAACTTCCTCCTTGGGCTAGAATCTCAGTAATTGATCTCTCCTAACATCCAAGGTCATAGTTAGGAAGCTCTTGATAGATGATTGGTAGGAAGACTTGGATGCATTGTGTCGCATTGTTTAGATGATCCAACCCATTGTCAATATTTGGAGGAAGTCAACTTCTTTTTTCCCGATCATTGAGGGCCTCATAGGGTTTCATGGATTTGGCCGTTGTTGTGGTGGTGGTGCTAACTTACCTCTTGGTGCCCTTGTCTATTGGGAGCACCTAAAAGAAAGATGTGATTATCCTTGTAGTGTTTAATTGGGGGGTGATTTGAGTGGGTGATAATGGAGTCCAAGGGCCTTCATTATGAATAAGGCCATGCATACTTGGTCCATATATTGGAAGAAGGTAGAGAGGGAGTTATGGGACTTGTTGAAAAGGCAATAATACCATCCTCGGATTCATAATAGATGAAGTAGCAAAAGAAGAAGCGCTTCTTAGTCATTATCCCCTAGCAGATCTTGTCTATCTATGTGATATGATGATTGATTTCAGCTTGAAGTATCTAGTCTGAAACTAACCTAAAGGGATCCTAAGAACATGCATCCGATGATGAAGTGTGTAAGGAGGTTGAACAATGACACTATCACCAGTTTTTATCCTTCGACTACTTTTAGTTTTAAGTTTTTGAGGCAATCATACCACCTTAAAGACATAGTTACCAACGATCATATTGGTGGGATGACTTGTGAGTATGTATAATACGTCATTTGACCTCATACTTGGCTCCACACTTAAACAAACTAGACGCAATGCTTATATAGATCACAATCGTATTCTATTACTTTCTTGAAAGCTAGAGATAATTGTTGGAGTCAAAATCTATTGTCCCATACATGCCATATGTGGTTGGTCCTAGGTATAGAAGTTTGTCTTGTGAAGCATTAGTATTAAAAAATTCTATCCACTAGCTACTTTTTGTGGCATACTATATAAAAACATAACTACCAATGACCATATTGGTGAGAATGACTTGTAAGTATGTTTAGTATGGCATTTGGTCACATACATGTATTCGTAGTTTTTAAAGCTCATTTTGACAAAGTGTTGGGCAATTAATACTCATCGTTCTTGTTAGTATTCAAGGGCACTCTCGATTCTTGGCTTTGTACTCGCTTACTCGTGCTGGTTGAGTAGTTGACGATGAAGACTTGTAATTTTTCTTGCATTTTTCTACATTGTTGAGTATGCGAATATGGATACCAAGTATGTCAAGTATGTCGAGTTAACTTCCTCAATGAGTAGGAGTATGGTAGCTCTTGTTGAAAATGCATGATATTTCATTACAGCTTCTTTGGAATGATCAAGTGGTTCATAATATTGTAGACCTTATTGAATACGGAACTTGATTATATGGCGACTAAATGAAGACACGAGACTTAGGTTTCAACTATTAAACGTATTAGAGCCTAGGGACTATTGATATTCTATTTAAATGCTTCTCTCTTGCACTGAAACTTAGTTACTGAAATTAGTCTTTTGTTTTTGGAACATTATAATCCAAATGCACATGGTAAATATATTGTGTACTTAATAAATTGGTTTTGATTAGAATGGAAAGATGACGTATCTGCCATATATAAAAAATGAAAGTGCTAATAATGGATCATTCTCATATAATAAATAATTTTAGTGGATGAATTATGATAAAAACACAAAACATTTAATTTCGAAAAGGTCACATGGGAATGTCACATATGGAAGAAACAAAGAGGATTATGAAAACGAGGAGTAAAAATGGCGAACTTTTTTGGCTATTGGTCTCTCACTAGCATTCTATGAGCATGAGTTTTCTTTTATAGTTGCAAACCTTTTTGTCATATGTAATTTTCACTATTTTCCAAATAAATATTCTAAAATCTAGTAGAATTTTATTCTTTTATGTTTGTATGATGACAAGGGGATAGACTTTTAAACATCTTAATATTCCATTTATTCTTTCCTCATCCAGGATGAGGTATTCGAGTGTATTTAATTAACTTCTGCATTGCGTGTTCTGTATGTTTTTAATGGCAGGGTCCAGCTCAAGCTCAAAATTTGAGGGATTCTTTGGTAGAGGCAAAATCAGACATTGTAGTGAAGGTAATGTACATAATGAAGAGCAGTAATAATAAATATGATTCTAATTGGTAAAGGGTTTGGTGTGAGTTTCAGTTAAATTTGTGTTTTCTTGTACTCTAGTAAGGGAAATAACATATCATAACTCCATTATTTTAATGTGTTCATGTCATCTCTTTTTCTAAATAGAATGCTTGCATCAAACTTTTGTTGTTCTAGACTCATTATCTTTGTGAGTTTAGCTTGGGTGAAAGTTGAACTAGGATGGATGTCATGCAAGTTTGATCTCTGGTTTATCCTTTATTGAAATGCTCTGCTAGAAGAATTGGCTGGATTTGAACTCCTTGAGTATATGTCTAAATGTCTAATCTCTCTCAACTTGTCTATATGTATGTATTTGCCTCTCTAATTCCATGTTGGCCTATATAAAATCAGATATACTGGTTCTGTTATCTACACAATAATTCACGTTCACACACGAATCAAATGCACTTGTTCTTTATGTAATAATGCGCACACACACACACACATCAAATGCACATGTTCTATAATCTACGTAATAATGCATGCACGGGTGCATAATGTTATATATGTATATATATATATTATTTTTTTTCCTCAAAGAAAGA
This sequence comes from Larix kaempferi, assembly GCA_027924585.1. NCBI lineage: Eukaryota > Viridiplantae > Streptophyta > Pinopsida > Pinales > Pinaceae > Larix > Larix kaempferi. Next base: position 19,403,101 of record BSBM01001331.1, on the reverse strand, counting down.
ATATTTGTATTTCCAGAACACACACACACACACATATATATATATATATATACTTTTTTTCAACTAAGGTCTACCTTACAAATGCCTAACATTGAGCCTCAACGCTTTGCAATTTTGCTTGGCCTTCAAGATGGAATTAAGAGAATCACATTTTGGTTTAAGAATTGTTTTGGAGTTGCATTGACAAGGACTTCTGCATTGGATTCTCAGTGAGATAAATATTACAAGTCATTGTTTATTGGATAATATTTGGCTACTCTGTCAAAAGATAAAATAAATTATTGAGACAATCGTTGCTGAATTATGACATCCTACTGGTCCACGCGAAATAAAATGTTATAATTACTGAAGTCAACAAAATTATTGTAAGCCACAATAAAGAACAATGATGCCTGAACTATCTCCTTGGACTACTCATGTTTCAGTTGAAAACTCCTCTTTCTCCTGAAACATGTAGCTGGTTATGTAAGAAAGACACATGGATACTACTTCCTACTTCAGTTCTCCAAGAGATGTGGAACCAACCATCAATGCTCCATGTCATGTTGCCATCAACCTCATGTATCTTAATGCTGAATGTAGAAGTTGTTAATGTTTATATCAGCATAGCCAGGATCACTAAAAGAATGGCAAAGCACAGAAACAAAATGAACGTGGAGCTCGTTTAACCATGATGATAAGAACAATCATCTCCCAACCATAGACAAAGCTATTTGTCTCCCCCGAGCACATACCTTCCAATAGAGAATAATGTACATCCAGATAGTAGTAGCGCAAACCCAAGAAAACAAGAGAAAAAATTCTCCAATAGTGGAGAACCCCCAAAATTCAGTCTCCTAGCTGCAGTAGCAAACCTTTCTTGGCTAGAGCGAACTTGCTTGAGTGAATGACCAAATGAGAGGTCGAATTTTTTTTTATACACATCAAAAGGTGACTTTTTCCCTTACTGGGCCGACCTAACTTTTCCTAACTGGGCTGACATGACTGGGGCAGTTCTGCCCATTAGTTCTGCCCATTGTTTGGGGCAGACTGCCCATTGTTTTGGGGCAGTTTACCCACTGGGCCGACTTGTCTTGGGGGAGTACAAAAATCCACATTAATGAATCTTTTCTTTGTGATTTCAAATTCATCCCAAGGTTTACAATATTGATTCTTTCAAGGGTTTTACATGATCAAATACATTGATATCTTGTCCCGTAGGAGGTAGAAGAATAACTTCCAAAGTTGACTATTTCCAACAGAAGTTACCTAAACAACCATCTTTATTCAACAACCCCAACTCCTAAAAACCCCCCTGATTGGAAGCTGTTGTGCTTGAGCCTTGAACGACTACCTTTTATAAAAACAGATGGTCATCTCCATTTATTCTGTCATCAGCAATACGTGCCTCAAGAACATGGGTATGGCCATCACTTTTGTCATCACCGATACACGCTCCCCATCAACACGTGTATGGCGGATGATAACATTATCACCACCCGTTTCCTGAGTTGATTCACTTCCCTTTAAATAAAATAAAAATGACATGCTGACAGACTTCACGGAAAAGATGGTGACTCTAACCATTTAAATCACACTTAATACATTTTGCAATTTCCATTTAAATCACATTTAATACACTTTGCAATTTTTTGGCTTTTACACTGTCAATAGGGTATGCAAATTGCAATGTACTGGGCTATGCACAATTGTAACACTAGCTGCAACATCACTCCCTCGATCTGCAATGTCATTAGCGTTTTCAACTCTGTTTCTGCCATTTGAAAAAAGGACCTATCGTGCCCTAGACATCTCTGTATATTTGCAGTATATGTGATGACGTGTCTGCAATTTATTGTGATGCAATCAGGTGGGTTTGTTATTTCTTCATGTTGAATTAACACATTGGCACTTCTTGCCCAGGAACAATGTTCACTGATTCTCCACATGTATGTGGTAAATAAGGCCGGTAGAAGAGTATACTCATTAAGAGTTCAGCATGACGTGTTTGCTCAAGGCTGATAAACAATATGCTCATTAAGAGCTCACCAAAAGAAGTTTGAAAATCTAGTCCAGTGAATAACTAATAAAAGCTGATAAGTGTGGTCACAGAGTGACCAAGTTTGAAGAGAGGTTGGTTGATTCTGACAATGATGCAATCCATGGGCCTTTGTAGTGTTGATTTTTGGGTTAGATTAGGGTTTGAAACAGAATTAAAAATCTTTATACTTTAATGCAAAAATAAATTGCTAAACTAATACTGTAGACAAAATAGTACAGCTGTAACAATACAAGATTTAGATCTAAGAAATTAAAACATAATTTTTATCTTTTTTAAATTTAACACTCCCAAAGGTCCCTGTGTTAAAGTTGAAGCATACAGCTAGCAATTGCATATAACGAGCAGCGTTAGTAAGACTAATTGAAGATCTAACTAACAACACAAGAATAACAAGACTAATAACTTATTTGGTGACATAGGACCTTCCATATACTCAGAAATCTAACTTTCATAACAGACTATGCCTCTCAGAGGCAAGTCTATCAATTGGAACAAAAACTGACCCTTACCTGAGGGTTAGTACATACCTGAGAGAGAGAGAGAGAGAAGGAACTGTAGGATAGGTTTCTTCAAGATCAGGTCCAACACATTAACCAAGACAGTCAAAGGTAGAAAGACACAAAGGCAGCTTCAAAGCACAGTCCAAAGTGGCAGCCCTAACAATGCAGTGGAGGTCACCTACAGGTCATGACAGACCTCAAATCACAGTAGCAGCCCAGGCAGTCACCCAACAAGGTCATGGTGATCACTTACAGGTCATATCAGATCTTAAAGACAATAGATCTGACCCATACAAGGTCCCAACAGACAATGACCTCCACAAGTGACCAAAGGCATCCCTAAACACAGTAGATCTCAGCCCTAGATCAACAGGAGGCAGCCCTAAAGCTTCAGATCTGATCCAAACAAAGTCAAGTACGCAGTGACCTCCACCAATGACAGACAAGTCAGGCCTAAAGCTGTTCTCAAGGCAGCGGCCTAGACAAACAGTCCTCAATGATAGCAGAACAGTCCACAAGACAGTCTACAAGGGCAGCGGCCCTACCCAATCAATTCACGGTGAGGTAGCAAGTAGCCCACAGGGGGAGTGGCCTCCACAAAGCAACCACAGTGACAACAGGCAGTCAATAAAAGGCAGCAGTCAGACCACAAATGACGGCGGCAGCCTTAAAACAATCAGGACATCCCATGGTGGGCAGCAATCAACCTTAAATCAGCAGCAGTCATTCCCAGGCAGCTTCTAAACAGTAGCAGCAAATCCTCAATTGATAGCGGCAGTCTCAGTCAGGCCAAAGATGGCTGTAACAGGTGGTAGCATAACCCTAGAAGAGGCTCAGACCTCTTAGCCAAAGCAGGAATGAGGATGGCAGGCCCTAGGTAACTTTCTAACAGCTGGAAAACATCTTCAGGAAGAAAACGGCAGCCTTGAAGATAAATCAGACTTGAAACTCTTGAACATAATGCTGGTCCTAGACTAGGATGTCTTTGTCTCAGCCTACAGGAACTGCTTGGTCCTCGTGACCAAGAAACTGTTTGGTCCCAGACCAGAATACCCTAGAGATAGATAGGGGCTCTAGCCACAGGCTAGGGACTTTGCCATGGCATCAACCTGCTTGGTCCCAGACCAAGAACCCCAGTAGACTGCTGGGGGCCTTCTAGGGATTTACTTTGCCTGGTTAACTAACCAGGAACCCTAGTTAACTGACTAGGGTGCCATCCTTCCAGAGAATAGGTCTCGCAGCTGCATTAACTTTAACATGTAGTTGAACAAAGTTTCAATGGCTAAACTAATGTTAGAGTACTCAATAGACTGAACGAGTGCCAACATGTGTGCCTAGGCCCCAAATTTAAAGAGAGTTGACATTATTCTAACAAAGCCATTTCTGGTTGAAATCAGGACTTGCAACTTTGATTTAAAAGCTATGATCTTACCCAAATGAAAGGGGAAAGTGTTATATACATAAAATAAATATAATATATGCATAGATACTATAACAATAATATAAATACATAATAAAAATAGAGATAAGTAATAAATATAAATTAGTGTTATCGGAACCGGACCGGAACCGGAAAAACCGGCCGGTCTGACCGGTTTACAGATGTCTTTGTCTCAGCCTACAGGAACTGCTTGGTCCTCGTGACCAAGAAACTGTTTGGTCCCAGACCAGAATACCCTAGAGATAGATAGGGGCTCTAGCCACAGGCTAGGGACTTTGCCATGGCATCAACCTGCTTGGTCCCAGACCAAGAACCCCAGTAGACTGCTGGGGGCCTTCTAGGGATTTACTTTGCCTGGTTAACTAACCAGGAACCCTAGTTAACTGACTAGGGTGCCATCCTTCCAGAGAATAGGTCTCGCAGCTGCATTAACTTTAACATGTAGTTGAACAAAGTTTCAATGGCTAAACTAATGTTAGAGTACTCAATAGACTGAACGAGTGCCAACATGTGTGCCTAGGCCCCAAATTTAAAGAGAGTTGACATTATTCTAACAAAGCCATTTCTGGTTGAAATCAGGACTTGCAACTTTGATTTAAAAGCTATGATCTTACCCAAATGAAAGGGGAAAGTGTTATATACATAAAATAAATATAATATATGCATAGATACTATAACAATAATATAAATACATAATAAAAATAGAGATAAGTAATAAATATAAATTAGTGTTATCGGAACCGGACCGGAACCGGAAAAACCGGCCGGTCTGACCGGTCCGGTCAGGGACAAAAACCGGTTGAACCGGAATTTTGTCTGAACCGGGTATTGAACCGGGTATTGAACCGGTCAAAACCGGCCGGAACCGGTCAAAACCGGCCGAACAGGCCGGAACTGGTCAAAATCGGCCCGAACCGGCCGGTCCGGACAGTGGACCCATGAAACTGATTTTTATTTTTTTTAAACACAAAAAAAAGTTTTCTATGCTTCTATGATTAGTTTATTGTTATTCATTAGTACTATGGTTGCCATTTCGAGCCTCTTTGTTGATGTACTTTGGTTCAGAACCTCAGAGATGTATTGCACTGGGCGCTGTTTTGGTTATTTGCACCCATACTTGCTATATATATATGAGAAACTTTGCATATTTGTGTATTAATGGTTTGGATTCATATGTATGCACATGAATATATATGTTTTTTACAAAATATGAATATTTTATGTATTTTTTAGTCGACCGTTTTTTTTCCCGGTTCCGGTCCGGTTTCCGGTCCGGTTCACATTTTGGGCTTCGCCGGTTCGATGACCGGTCCAGTTCTGATAACATTGATATAAATATAATATTAAGAGGCACAACTTTTCGATGAAAATGCCTTCTGCTACAGTGGTGTCAGAGGTTCGTGCCAATACAAGACCATACACCTTAGTTGCTGTATGTGTTAAAAATCTCGAAATCTATGCACAAATTCACTGACAGATTTCGTAGAACACTTAGTACACTGATATTAGTCTTTAACAGGCATAAAAAGCAACCACAATTCAGTGGCATAATTCTTAATATGACTGTAAGCTAATACACAGTACTAAGTACATTTTTAGCAGTGGAAATAACTTGTGACAGTAGACTGTAATAAAAAATCAGACACTGATTTTGGTCTAAGACCCTGGAAAAACCCCCTAAGGGGAAAACATGTCAGGAGAAATTTATTGAGCTTTTAATGAAGAGATTTCAGAGATTACAACAGCAAGAAAATAACAACAGAAAGTACACTGTACTTACTCGGTCACAGTGCATTACAGTGCCGAATATCTCACTCAACAGACCCTAAACTTCTGCCTGGAAATGTTAGATTTTCTACTTTTAATCAATATTATCTAGGATCTTAACTGAAAGAATAACATGCACAGCATAACACAATAGACACAGATTTTCCTCGGGGAAACCATAAAGGAGAAAACCCCGCAACTTCCTCAGAGATAGAATCGTCACCAATAGAATATCACAAAAGTAAAACCCCAAAACAAAGATGGTATTCTGCAGCTCCTCTCTCATTCTGCTATGTGAACTTGTCCTCTCTCTTTCACTTATGCGAACTTGCGTGAGTGAGTGTGTGTTCAAATGAGAGAGCTAAGCTATCTATTTATACTTTACTTTCACTTGACATTTTTCACTTTCTAGGTCGGCCCTAGCTAAACTTGTCTGGGCTGACTTCTCTATGGGACTCAATAACCCTAATCTAACTGACTCTAGGGGGATCTATTGCCCCGACTTACAAAGGAGGATTTACCCCAATGACTTTACATGACCAAATGTAATAATGATATCCCCGACCAGAGGAATAAACATTTCCGTCGGAGGTACAAATAAAATACAATAATAATAGCAATATAAAATACAAGTGAATATCTTCCGAAGTTACAATTACATTAACACTCCCTCTTAACTAGGAAGGTATTCTCTTGCCACAATCATCAACACATCTGGACACAAGTCTTCATTGCTGGATCATCTTCAATGCTGGAACATCATCATCAACACTGGATCATCATTGTCGCTGCTGCTGCAATCCTCACCATGTCGATCATTGATTGGTGACATCTCTCGAATCTACTCGTCATAGGAAGTTCTTCAGAGCCAGCCCTTTTTCATGCTGGATGTAGGCCTAGCCCTCATGTAGGTCTTCATCTTCTCTGCGAGCAAGCCATCAAGTAGGTACAGCCTAGGACCAGTCATTACATTGCCATTGCAAACACCTGCGTCTCCTACTGTCGCCTCATCGTCTTCAGATCATCACATAATCACACGGAGCACAGCCCAGTTGCACGTCACATGTCCCACAACAGTCAGCCTGTGTCTACCAGCATGGGAGGCACAAACCTACCACCATGCGAGACCTTGCCTAGGCACACACACAGTGTCTTATGACTGGTGGACGTCTCCAGTATGGGAGGCACAAACCTACCACCATACGAGACCTTGTCTACCAGCATGGGCGCACAAACCTACCACCATGTGAGACCCAACCCTTACATCTACCAACATGGGAGGCACAAACCTACCACCATGCGAGAATGGCTCAACCCTTACATCTACCAACATGGGAGGCACAAACCTACCACCATGCGAGAATGGCTCGGCCCTTACATCTACCAACATAGGAGGCACAAACCTACCACTATGCGAGAATGGCCCATGTTCATCTGCGTCTTCCAGACTCGTCACTTCCTCTTGGAAGGAACCTCGATCTGAAAAACATCAATCTTCTCTCTGAAGGACTCGAACTTCACTCTGGCTAAGGGCTTGGTCAACACATCGACTATCTGCTCGTTCGTCGCAATATACTGGAGCTTCCCTGCTCCTCTCTACACCATATCCTTGATATAGTGGTACTTGATCTCAATATGCTTCGACTTGTCATGGAACACCAGGTTCAAAGACAATTTCACACAACTCTAGTTGTCACAGAATATACAAGTCGCCTCTAATTGGAGATCAAACAAATTAGATAGTAGCTTCCTAAGCCATATTGCCTCACAACTAGCCGAACAAGCTGCAACATACTCACTCTGCTTCGGTTGTACTCAATACCGTGCACGACTACTTCCTGCTAAACCAGGAGATCATTCCGGATCCCATACTGAAGCAGCATCCCGAAGTGCTCTTCCTATCTACGGCACTGCCTGCCCAATCCAAATCAACATAACCCTGCAGGTTAATCTTTTGATTCACGTCATACTTGAGCCCATAGTCAATTGTACCCTTCAGGTACCTCAATATATGCTTTCCAGCAATCAGGTGAACATGTCTCGGATCCGTCAGGAACTGGCTCAATGTGTTCACAGCAAAGCGTATGTCTGGTCTCGTGTTCGTCAGGTACATCAATGAACCAATCATCTGACGATACATCTTGGCATTAACTGACTTTGATGAAGCATCACATAGTAGCTTCAAGTTTGATGCCATGGGTGTGGTCATAGCCTTGCAGTCCATCATTTTGAACCTCTTCAGAATCTACACTGCATACTTCCCTTGTCCATCGAAGATCCCATCCGCATTCTGCCACACCTCCATGCCTAGGAAATAATGCATCATGCCTAGGTCCTTCATCTTGAACTCTGCGGCAAGTTTACTCCTTGTATCTGCAATGAGCCCATCCTCGCCTGTTACAAACAGGTCATCTACATAGAGTAGAAGTATCATTGGATTTCCCACTTCAACCTTGTAGTAAAGGTTGGAATCTGCTTTACTCTTGGTAAAGCCCAAGCTCATCAGGAAACTATCCATCCTATCGTACAACGTTCTCGGTGTTTGTTTCAATCCATATAAGGCCTTCTTCAAATTGCACACATGAGTCTGTCTGTCATGTGTCTCAAATCCCAATGTCTGCTCCACATACACTTCATCTTCTACTACACCATTCAAGAACGCTGTCTTGACATCCATCTGGTGTACCTTCCATTTCATCACTGCAGCCAATGCAAGTACTGATCTGATGGAAGTGTATCTGGCTACAGGTGCAAATGTCTCCTCATAATATATGCCTTCCTTCTGGGAGAAGCCATGTGCCACAATCCTCGCCTTGTGTTTCTCTATGCTGCCATCTGTAGCATGCTTGATCTTGTAGATCCACTTAGAAGTCACAACAGACTTCCCTTCTGGTCTCGGAACTACCTCCCAGACATCATTCTTCATGATTGATTGGTACTCCTCAATCATGGCATCCTTCCATTCTTTCTTCTTTGCCGCTTCCTTATAGTTGGAAGGTTTTGGTACTCCTCGATCATGGCATCCTTCCATTCTTTCTTCTCTGCCGCTACATAGCTGGAGTATGGCCTAGGTCTCTTGCTTTCTCTGTGCATCCCCTCTGGAGCGCCATACTTCTCTGCATATTGTATTGCTTCTCGTACCCATGCTGGTTTCCTCTTGTGGGAGTTCTTCTCACGAGGTGGATCTACAGGTTCTTGTGGTTCTTCCATCTCGCGGTCTTCGTGATCTTCTGGAATTGCTTCTTCCATTGTTGTATCTTTGATCCCGAGAACATTAGGTTCTTCAATGTCTTCAATAGGTAACTTTATGGATTTGTTGTAGGCTAAGTCTTCATCAAATGTCACGTCTATGTTGATATCGATCTTCTTGAATCCTGGGAAGTATATTTGGTAGGCCTACGAAGTTTCACTGTATCCTACGAATATACCCTTCTTTCCTGAAGCATCTAGCTTCATCCTCTTCTCCTTCGGAATGTGTATGTACACTCGGCAGCCAAATATCCTAAGATCGCTGACATTTGGTTTCTCAACGGAGAACACTTCTTTTGGAGTCTTGTTGTCTAGTACTCTATGAGGAGTACGATTTTGTACATACATAGCTGTCCTTGCAGCCTCTGCCCATAAGTGCATCGGAAGATCCTGGTCATGAAGCATTGCTCTTGCTGCTTTCATTATTGTTCTATTCTTCCTTTCTACAATGCCATTCTGTTGTGGATTGTATGGAGTGGTCAACTCTCTCTTAATCCCAAATTCTCTGCATAGGTTCTTGAAATCTTCCGAGGTGAATTCTCTAATAGTATATGATCGAAAGGTCTTGATCCTTTTCTCAATTTGATTCTCGATCAAGGCTTTGAATTCCTTGAACTTGCTGAATACTTCTTTACTTTTCAAAAAGTATATCCAAGTCTTACGAGAAAAGTCATCAATGAATGAAACATAATATACATACCCACTTAATGAATTGGATGACATGGACCGCATACATCGGAGTGGATGATTTCCAATATTATTCCTTTTGCTTTGCTTTCGCTACTTGGAAAGGCCTTCTTCACGTTCTTTCCCTTTGCAGATCCTTTGCAAACGCCTTCATGCTTCGACTGGATTTCTGGAAGTCCTTCAACTGCTTTGCTTGCAATGGGTAGTGCTCTATAGTGCACATGTGCAAGCCTTCTATGCCATAATTCACTTGACTCCATGGAGTCATGGACCAAGGCTTGTTCAGGTTGGCCCTTCAATTTGTACAAACCTCCCTCTTGCTCTCCAATCACAACTGCATCATCTATAGTCTTTCCCTTTGGCCACATTAGGACTTGGCCATCAACAATTGCAACCCGGTGATATGGAGAGAAGGTTCTTCTTTAGTCTTGGAACATATAGGACATCCTTCATCTTCAAAGATTTTCTAGAGTCTAGCTTGTAAGGAGCTTCTCCACTTCCTTTTATGGGGTATTGGCTAAGTCACAGGGTTCCCCGAACCTGAACCTCCAGGTTTGGAATTTAGCGAACCTAAAAAAATTAAAAAAAATTGTTAAGGTTCGGCGAACCTGATAGCTGAACCTGAAGGCGGTTCTGTTCGGCTATCAGGTTCGCCGAACCTGAACGAATCAAACCTTAAACGAGCTTATTGGCGGCTTTTTAACGTTTTGCGGGTTTTTTTGGTGGGCTTTTTAACTTTTTCGAGGGTTTTTTCGTGGGCTTTTTTCTCGACGGACACTCCAACAACAATCTCCACACTCGCGATCTCCGTTGGCATCCAGTGCTGTTGGCGCACCAATTTGCTGTGGCGTTGCCCACGACCCTCCGTAGATCGATTTGCTGCGTGACTGCTCGGAGCTCCAGCCTCGAGACTCCACTAGTCTAACTCTACTGCAGTCTGTGTGCGCAGCTTGCTAGTGCTGCCGCGCTGCTACTCAACTGGTCTACGACTCTACTGCCGTGCGCTGCCTGCGAGCCACGGTTCCACTTTCGAAGTTTCGGGCCTCGGCTTCCACTCTCCACTGCGCGGGCCGCCAATTCCAAGCTGCACAGCGTACAGTCTCCAGAGGACCGGTCGGCCGTCACCAAGGTATGCAATACATTATTATATATTACATTATACAGTAATACTAATAGTTAATTTTTTTAAATTTCATTTTTTTGTTTGTTTTACTTTTAACTTTTAAATTTAATTTTTTGTGTATTAAATTCGTTTTTTTATTGTCTTTTGTTTGTTTTAAATTTCAGTTTTTTTGTATTATGTTTGTTTTATTTTTTTTATTATATTACAAAACAATCGATTGGCTAGCAGAGAGCAGGTTTTTTTTTGCCCACAAAATGATCAATTTTGATAATTTGTGTTAGACAGTAGTGAAAAATTTCAAAATTTGCAGACAATAGTGAAATTTGTTAAAATTTGCAGACAGTAGTGAAAAAGTATATTTTATGATTGATAATTTGTGTTAGACAGTAGTGAAAAATTTCAAAATTTGCAGACAATAGTGAAATTTGTTAAAATTTGCAGACAGTAGTGAAAAAGTATATTTTATGATTTATAGTGTGCAATTCTGAACTACATGATTGATGAAATAAACAATGCAGAAGCCTTTGCCATGGCACCTCGAAGATCAATAGCAGAAGGATGGAAATACGTAGATAAACTTGATGGGTATGTTGGGAGACATTTGAAATTCAAGTTATGCAATGCGGAATTTGTTGGGTCTTTGACAAGAGTGATGGATCACTTGTTGTCAATTAGTGCTGGCAAAGGGGGTGGTGTTGAAGGATGTCTAGGAGTGTCTTTAGAACTAAAGGCAACACTCCAAAAAGACTATGACATGATTAAAAAAACCCAGCAAGCAAATGATAACAAAAGACAATGCATTCAGGCAGAGTTGGGAATGAATTACAACAACTCATCACCATTTTCTTCAAGCACTGTTGGAGATGGAAGTTCATCTCAGCTTCTACCAACAAGAGCAAGAGAGACCTAGACATTAAACTCTTTTTGGAAACCTGTACAAAAGCAGGAAGTTGATGATGCTTTGGCAGATATGTTTTATGAATCCGCTGTCCCTTTTAATTTGGTTAGAAGTCCTTATTTTATCAATGCACGTGTTAAGATTGCAGAATTTGGGAAAGGGTATGTACCTCCTAGTTCCGAGGCAATAAGGACCACTGTTCTCAAGAGGTCAAAGGAAAGGGTAACAAACAAATTGTCAAAGATCAAGGAGTCATGGAAAGAAACAGGTTGCACAATTTTATCAGATGGTTGGTCAGATATGAATAATAGGCCACTCATTAATGTGTTGGTTTACAGCCCTAAAGGGGTATTATTTTTGAAGTAGATTGATGCTTCAGGACATAAGAAGACTTCATAATACATTTTCAAGATTCTACATGAAGCCATTCTTGAAGTTGGGGAAAAAATGTGGTTCAAGTCGTCACAGATAGTGCCTCAAATTGTGTGGGAGCAGGTAAGATGATAATGGATAAGTGCAAAACAATTTTTTGGACTCCTTGTGCTGCTCATTGCCTAGACTTGCTATTGCATGATTTAGCAAAGTTTCCATGGATTAATGATGCCCTTCGAAAGGGAAAACAAATTTCCAACTTCATTTGTAACCATCACCTCACATTGAGTTTGTATAGGAGGCAAGCATCCAAAGAGTTGCTAAGGCCTTGTGATACTAGATTGTTCACATATTATATTACTCTCAAAAGAGTGGTTGAGGAAAAGATAAGTGTGAGAGGTGTTATTTGCAGCAATGAGTGGGAAAGCTCTCACCTTTCAAAAGAACCCAAAGGAAAGGAGTTGGAACAAATCGTCTTAGGCAAATGCTTTTTGGGAAAGTGCTTTGAAGGTTTTAAAAGTATGTGAACCAATTGTTGACATGCTTTGGATGGTTGATAGCGACACTCCTTTTATGGGTTTTGTTTATGAGGGCATGGACCGTTGCAAAGAATCCATTGCAAAATCCTTCAACGATGTGGAAAGTGAGTACTTGGAAATATGGGAAGTGATAGATAAAAGGTGGAAGATGTTGCATAGTCCTTTGCATGCAGCAGCTTGTTATTTGGACCCCAGGTTGTTTGGGATACAAAGAAATAATGATGCTGAAGTAATGAATGGCCTTTATGATGCAATTGAGCAGTTGGTTCGAAATTTAGAAGAAGCTAGCAGGTTTAGAGACGAACTTTGGGCATACAGGATGGAAGAAGGAACATTTGGAAGGAAGGCTTCCATAGAGGATAGGATCTGTTGTTCGCCAGATTGCACACCAGCATCGGAAATCTTTCGAAAGCTGTCTCCCTCACTGGAAAGTGGGAAGAGGTGTGGCCTTGGGGGCAAGCAATGAGCCAGGTATTGTCACCTGAATCCCAGCTCCTCCGTTTAGGCTAACTCCTAACGAAGCCAAGGGGGGTAGTCCCTACAAAGAGTTTCACTAAGGCTCTTGTGTTTTAAGGTTCTAAGTGTGAAATGATGCGGATGGATGTTGTTTAGGAGTTTTCTTGTGATGAGACCAAATTAAAAATGAGATAACAAGATAAGATGCAATCCACGTTGCTAAATAAGATATCAAAGATAACAGTATTTTTCAAGACTTATAATCAGATAAAGCATTCACAATATGAAAATAAACACAAGGACAAATGGTCCTGATTAAGATAAAGATTTTAAATAACCAGTGCCTTATGGAGTCAAAGAAAAGATGTTATGCTGAATGTGTGGGTCTTGAAAGAGTAGCTATTCGTGAGATCGTTATGCAAATTATCTTGATAAATTACAGATTTTAGTGGTCTTTAATTATTATACTAAGAAACAAGGATATCAAAAGAGTTATACCAAACGGGAAGAATACTGGCAACCTCTTAGATGATAGGTCGGGAGCACCCAGATTCAGAGGATAGGTGTCCAATGTTTAAACCGCCCTCGAGTCTGACAGTGGATTCCCGGCACCACCTGTTTTAGGAAGCAACCTCAGTATTAAACGCCGGTTTGGATTGGGATAAAGTTTTAATTAGGCCGTCACTTGTAAGCTTAGCAAATTCAACACCTTTTTGAGTACTATCCCAACCTTTTCAGGTTGGCAGAGCATACGGGTGTTGAACAATCGACCAAAGTAAATTAATTAAAGGGGATTGTGAGTTGAAGTATTTTATTGACTAAGAGCACCGTTCAACTCTCCGATAGAGAGCGCTCTTGACTTAGTCTTAAGACCAAAGTTCAAGAGACTTTTCTAATCTAATATGCCTAATGCAAGGGGAAGATGCAAGTTTAAACACGGTCTCCGACAGAGAGTGCTCTTGACTTGGATTTGGCCAAGTTCAAGACAATTAGCATGCTACTTGCAGCAAAATGAAATTTAAAAATTTGACTTAGTGTTCTACCAAACAAATTTACTCTAAGGTGGGATCTTCCTCCGAACAAGTTTGATCACTAGAACCGCTAGTCCTTGAGAACTTTCCAGCTAGCTGAAATTTCGACCAAGGAGGCTAATGAGGAAAGAGGAGTAACCACAAAGTTATGAGGTCCTGCCCTTGGGATTTCATCCCAAGGATACTACCTCAAGTCAAAACTTGGAAGAGAAACAGTGAAATAAAAGACTAAATCTAAAGCATGAAATGAAAGATCTAACTTGACAAACACAACACTCTTCCCCAAATGGGGAAGAAAACCAAAAGATGGAGGACTCCTCCACCTAACTTCTTATTAAACTTTTATAGATGCCTTGGGTTTTAAAACCTTGAAGGACTTTTTGGGAGAAGAGAGTAAACTTTAAACTTGAAATGAACTCTTAAAGAGCTTTTACAAAGGATAATAACAGTTTATATATTCAATCACTCCTTATGGCATTCATTTGGTTTTGCTTTGATTCTTTGTTTCAAGATCTACCAAGTGTCTTTCTCTCGAATCACCTACACAAACTCAAAAGCAACTCAACAAAGCACCCATTATTCGTCAAAAAATGGTAAAATAGGAAAAAGGCTTTTGAAACTAGAATTATGAGTTTTTACTTTTCGAAACATGCATAAAAGTAAAACGGACCAGCGAGCAACGTACAACTAAAAAATGATGGGTAAGAGACCTAAAATATGAACTATTTTCTGTATATAAATTCTATCTTTTATGGATTGTGTGAGATCTAGATGCCAAATCACTTCTTTGAGATGCAAGTTTTATTTATTGAAGATGGGATCTAAGTACAATTAACAAAGCACTAGATGCAAATACTAACAAAGAACATGAACTAGATTTTAAACAATGATGATGCAAAGTAAAGATCTAACTATTTAATTTCGAGAATAAATAAACAAGCAACTAAATCATTAACCAAACCTCTTTTGTTGTTTTATGTGTTTTTGTAGATGCTTCAAGGAGGGATGAGAGGAGAGAAGAGATGGAGGGAAGGTAGAAGAAGAGAAGATAGGGGAAAAAGCAAGAAAAAACGAATGGAGAAGGTGGCTAAAAGAGGGAGAATGAATGGGAGCTTAAGAAGACAAAAACGAATGGCATGGGAAGGGAGAAGGAGGTGGACGAGAATGATTAAGAGATCAAGGCAAAAATCAAGGAGAGAAGGATGGCTTGAAGAAAGATAGCCCTTAGAACCAATGTAACCAAGTTGAAGTGGAGTTTTTGATTGATGGAAAACTTGAGAAGAGCTCTTCCTAGCTTTCTTAAGATCAAAGACTTTGAGACTCTTGTAGATCTTGCAAATACAAAATGTTAGGCCAAAACTTGAAGATGAAGCATGGGCTTGATGCAATCGAGCTCTTGCCCTTCTTCACTTAGGCAACACCTAATCACAACCATACAACTCAAACAACAAGTGAGATGAACAATGCTAGTATGCTAGAAAAATCAAGATTTAATTAACAGTTTTGTATAACCGACTACTCATGTTTATTTAGATCTTGATAAGTTTTGCATAAATAACCAACTTGAACTGCAAATGGTTACTCTATTGTGCTAAAGATAGCCTTCACAAGCTAGCAAATAAAGCAAGTACTTTGCATAATTGAGAGAAAGGTTTAGAGAAGATATCACCTCAACAAGAGATGAATTTTACACCAACAAATGAGAGCTCATGGACCTCCAAAGTCAAAATCTTTATTAAAAATATGAAGCAAAAGCTATTACAAAATGCACAAAGTAATCTTGCATCAAAGTCTCCATGAAGAATAGAGCCCAAATGGCTTCTTTATGTAGCAAAGGCTAGCTACCAAAAACCTAAGTCGAATTGGCAATGAGAAGAGAGCCAAAAGCACTTGACAAGAAGTCGAATTCCAATCACAACTAGATCAACACCAAGCTTGGAGCTAATCTCACCAAACAAACTCGAGTTCTTTGGATGATGTGGATGGGGAGGTGGCCTCCACCTTGGCAAGGTGCCCCCCATCCCACTTTGGAAACACCATCAAGCAAATAACAAGATGCCATGTGTAGAACTCGCACTCCAATAGAGAATGACGTGAGCTAGCATGGAGATGGAAAATTCTAGATGGTAGGTACTTGGAGTTTTAACCTCAATCATGGTAGTTGAGAGTGGGAGGTGGCCTCCACCTAGGCAAGGCGCCCCCACTCCCATTCAAAGCAACTCATCATCAACCAAAATCCATTAAATGCCCACTCCACATCATCAAACTCGACTTTGCATGCACGGAGGGCGAATTAGCTTGTGTTGACTGTACACTTGATTGAATGTTGACTGAGATGATTGGAATCTTCATAAATGTTGAGTGCCATGTCAATTAGCCTTTGATTTTAATCTTTTTGGATTATTTTGGAGAGATTTAGATTATCTCCAAAATATTAAATTTTATTATTTTAATTAATAATTTCTTTGTAATTGGGTTTTTTGAGAAATTATTAATTATGAGGCCTAATTGACATCCGAAACTTAGGATAAATCGGTCTGGGGATCATGAATTATTTTTGGCTTAAGTCTGGAGCCTTTAATCATCAAATTCGGATCCCAGATGACTGACATATTACAAATTGATATTTCTCTATTTAAACTTTAGAGAAATTTATTAAATTTTAAAAAATAATTAAAAACCCCCAATCGGAGGACTTAGTAAAATTTTTACGAATTTTTTTTTTTCTGGGCGTCCTAGAGACCTAGGACATGACCGACAACTATTCTAATAGTGTCTAGTAGGCTTATATACATTAGTTGGTCTCTAATAACCCCCATGGCAAAAATTTTCAAAATTGGGCATTCCAGCTTTCGAGGAAGCGGGAGAAAACCTCATTGATTATAGCTCGGCTTTAGGCAAAGTATAATTGACAAGGGAAAAAACTCCCTGGAATACCTTAGTTGCTTAATCAAGTCATGGGGAACCGAGACACTCAGATCCTACTAGCACACTTTATTACAAACCCCATGGGGCCATGGTCATGTCAACTGAAAAACAAAACTGGCTAGCCAAAACTGGCTAGTCACAAATGCTGGATCATCTGATACACTGGAGTACAAACATTCATCATGTTTGTCAAATGGCGGCTCTTCAGATAATCCAACTATGGTATAAATAAGTTGGTAACGGGATCAAAATTCCTCCAGGAAGATGGTGGCAGTTTTATGGAGCAAAGACACCTGAGTTGCAACGTTTTGCAATTCGTGATTTGAGCCAAGGATCTAGTGCCTCTCTTTGTGAAAGGAATTGGAGTAGCTTTAATCACATCTAAACCAAGAAAAGAAACAGGTTATTAACTTCAAGGTTGGAAGACTTGGTTTATGTGCACAACAATTTGCAATTCGCCTTAAGCAGCTTGGGCAAAGATTCATCTAGCTCCTATCCTCCATGGTTTGATCCTACTCCTTGGCATTGATGGTGGCAATGAAGATGAACCTCATGATGATGGAGTTCCATATATTGATGACTGTGAGGATGGCAATTCTAGCGCCTTTACCACCCCATGTGCTCTTGATGATTTAGAGCTTTATGATGTTACTAGTAGGCCACAAGAATAGAATTTTGATCATATTCTAAATTTTGTGAAACAATTTCAGGGCTGATAACTATTTGACATTATGGATTTCCTTAAATTTTGAAACTTTAAGACTATTTATATTTCATTTTGCAATCTACAATTTCATATTGCAAGTTATGTTTATAATTTGATTATGTGCAAGTGTTTATGGTATGGTATAAAATGTTTAGATCTAGATGTTTTAAATTTTCTGATTTTACAAGTATTTGAAAAATGACATAATAGTCATCTTTTAAGTTTTGAATTTTGAAGAATATGTTATGCGTCTGTTTGAAATTTGGAATTCCATTGTATTTTTAATTTTAAGAGCATTGATGATCGGATCTTATCATGATTAAGCAACTTCTCGATCTTTAAAGGTTCATTGCTATTTATTTTTAAATGTTTTATGTTATAATTCATAATATAGTATATATATATTATTTTTTTTGAAAAATGTATATAGACGAACCTATGCCGAACCCCATCCGAACCTCATCCGAAAATTCGAACCCGAATCGAACCTGAAGGTCACCGAACTTGAACCTTGTGACATAGGGTATTGGTAATCATCCCCAAGTTTCACCTTGTGAGGTGACTCATGTTCATATAGGTTTATGAAGCATTCTTTATATCCCGTCATATGCTTGGAAGTTCCACTGTCTACAAGCCAATCATTACTTCCATGTGTGACAATGCACGTGAATGCTGATATCAGGACATATCTTTATCACTTGAAGATTCATCACTTTCTTCTCTGGCTCTCTTCCTTGGAGGTTCATCATCTTCTACAGTCTTAGCATGCTGCCTTTCAATGTTGTTCTTCTTGTTGTGGTATCCACTTTTATTTCTGGGACAATTTCTGGAGTAGTGTCCCTTCTCATCACAAGTATAGCATCTAATATTAGATAGATCTCTCCTAGATCTTTTAAAGTTATCCCCCTGACTTTGGTGGTGGTGTTTCTCCCTCTTACTGTGATTATGGTGCTCCCTCTTGTTATAATTTCTTCTGGTGTGTGTTGTGAGAGCTTGATCATCATTTGCTCCCATCTTCCCTTCTCGAGCCACAAGTCGAGCTTCTTCTTGTGAGCATTCTTCCCATAGCCTACTGAATGTGATTAACTTCTTTCTAGCACAAATCCCTTGAATGAATGAGTCCCATGATCTTGAGAGACCATTCAAGGTGGTCATCACAATTTCTCCTTCATCTACCTTTTCCCCCACAGCTTCAAGTTGCTCTTTGATCTGAGAGACCCTTGATCTGCAAGGGGTGTTCCATAATTATTTAATAAAAAACACATGGAATCAGGAAATAAAAAATGGCAACCAAATAAATAAAGAATTACAGAGCCATAAGGAAGACATAAAATTTTTGAAATAGTGTTTGGATGGCATTAACAAGTATTAGGGAAACTTAAATGAAATGTTGACCAAGAAAGGATCAGAACATAAACATACCTTGGAGAGATTAGACATTACATTACACAATGTAATTACAGAAAGAAGAGAAAATTGGCAGAGTAGTGAGAGAAATTAAATAGTTAGGATACTTTTATATCCAATGGAATGATGGAAAGGTTGGATGAAATCACACCTCCTCAGTCACTAATATCAAGTAAAGAAGTACAAGGGCTCTCTCTTAAGGGATACAAGTAACCTAGGATTTCAAGATAGAGAACCAAAACTTAAAAGGGAATTACCAAAATACGACGAGAAAGACTATAGAGGAGCCATCATCTGGGTCAACAAAATGAAGGGTATCTTTGAATAATTTGTGAGAAGATTGGGGAGCAAGTGCCTTGAGCAACTAAAATGGATTTGCATGAAATGATTGAAAATTCTCCTCGCTATTTTCTAGCAGTTATCCCTTGGGATTCGGTATGTGTGGGGTGAGCTGTGTTGCCAGAGGTGTCCCTGGCTCTGGGAGATGCCTCCCGCATCCCAGGTACCGGATGATTTCCCTGTCCAAACTCGAGGGATGTCCCCTTGAAATAATTTAAAGTTATGTTGTATGGTCTGATCTCATGCCCAATAGTCTCATTTTTAAGGACTGATATGCATCCAACATGCCCAAAATGCCAATTTAATGTAAGATTTGCATTTTCCATGCCCTATGATCTGATACATGAATCTGTCCAGTGAACAATCTGAAGAGTGTGACTTGCATATTTTGTGCCCAGTTAGCTGATATAGAGGTTTAATCTATGTTTCTATTTTCAGTAGCTTACGAAGGTCAGATTTGTGTTTTCTATTATTTGGCAGCAGTTTACAGAGATCCATTCTATGGGTCTAGTGCCAAAATATAGACTCTGCAACCACTAAAATTACTCAAGAACTGTGTAGCCTTCCTCCGTGTTTTGGCAGAGCCATATAAATTGGAGAGTGCCGTTGTTCAGTGGCAGAGAGGGTTTTGCAGTTCAGTTTACAGTATTTTATGTTTATATATGTGATGCACGCCCTTGCACCCTGACACATCCCTATGTACCCCGATTTAAAAAATAGCATTCCCATACCTGCACTTTAGTCATCCCCGTCCCTGCACTCACTAACCCTGGCTACACAGGTGGTAGGATTCGATGAAAGTTAGCTTTTAAGACTTCTGCACTAAATGCATTTATTATATGGAACTATGACCTCATTTTGTATGTTTCCTTAATCTGATTTCATGCAACGAACTTGTGATTGCTTGGACTGTGGTAGGATTCTTATGATTCTTAGGTTTTTTCTAATAATCTATAACTTGAATGTAGGTCTGTTGGATTTTCATTTACAATATTGTTTTGATAGTGGTTTTAATTGAAAATACATCTTGTATTTGAGATCTTCCCTGTAAGTTTGGTATGGTCCGAAATGTCAATGTGACAGGAATCGTGAGTCAAACTCGGAAAATCACAAGTTTGACTCGGTTTGCCCTCAAAACGAGCCGATTCTGTTTGGGTCGAGTCAAAATTGGGTTGACCAATCTTGACTTGGTCAGTGCAAGTCAAACTCGTGATCTTTTCCCTTACTCGCGAGTTAAAGCTCCGAGATTTTGAACTGTGTGCCCAGGAAAAGATTTAAAGCCCGATTTTGACTGTCTTTGGTTATTATTTTGCTTGCTGGAGGTGTGTCTGCCTGCTGGAGGTGTTCAGTAGTAATGGTAATATTAAATTCTTAAAGTAATGGTAATCCTTTTCTATCCTTTTACTTAAATTTTTAACATTACCATTAAATGTTTTAGGATGTTTGAGAGTGGTTCCAACCTCATCGGAGTTCATATGCAAAAAGTAGAATTTTAGATCCCATTCAAAATTCATTGACTTAACAGTTTTCAGGATTTCAGGATTGCAACGTTTCCACTGGATTCTATGATGTATGAGGGAAAGGGTTTGGCATTTAATCAAGCACATCAACCTCTCTATGTACCTTGATGTTGGTGGTGCTGATTGTGGATTCTATCATGTATGATGGTAAGGGTTTGGCATGTAATCAAGCACATCAACCTCTCTATGTACCTTGATGTTGGTGGTGCTGATTGTTGAACTCCTGTGTCATGACCTTAATAAAAATATACCCTTTAGTCAAGCAAAATCACTTATTAAGTATGGGAAACTCTTTCTACTTCTACCTTATTTTAATGTTTGGATTAGGAAGTTTTATCAAAATTGTAGGGTGTCGACTAATGCCCTTGGAGGATCAACTTCGAGATTCAGGTAGCGGCAAGGGCTAGAGCTTAGAGGAGGGGGGCACAGGGTGCTATTGATGAATAGGATCCCATTATAGGCAATAATTTGGATGATTGATCATGTTGATATTGTAGCCTTGTAGGCATAGTGTTTTGTTTTTTGGACTTTACAGGCCATTTAGAGCCTTGTTGATTATGTATTTTGATCCAGATATTTATTGCACTTGGTGCCATTTTTATATATTCACCTATGTTACCAGATCCACCACCCCAGTGTATAGGATCCGCAGATCCGTGGATCCGATATGTATCCGGATTGGATCCGCCTAGAATCCATCATGGAAATGGATCCCCTGCACAAGGAAACGTATCCTGGTCCTATGAAATGGATCTTGTGAAAAATCAAACAATTCCTGAAATTTTCAAATGGATTCTAAAACTTCCAGTGCTTCTATGACCCATTGATCCCCCCAGAAAATTGTTTTTTAAGGAAAAACTTATAAACCCTGAAAAACTAATGGCTAAAAGTATAAAACCCATTCTTGCTCAAGGTTTGATCTATCCTTATGTATCTGCTCTTGAACTCTGATATATCAATATCAAGTTATGCTTTCAATGTTTTCATTTGATTTATCTTTATGGTCAATGTCTGCTGTCAAGGGCTGATCAATCTTTATGTGCTCTGTTGTTGCTCACTTCACCTACATTGTTATGTAGTCTTGCTATAGCCTTCAAGAAAACCACTTTATTCCCTGCTGATAGGGACACCTGGATGTGGCTCACAAAAACATTATTATGACTTGCTTCAAGCTCATGCTGAAATGGTTTTTAAAATTATCAATATCAATCATGGTTACAAACTTACAACTCATCAAATTATCAGTTATGGTACATGAACACTCTTTTTAAGTTTTTTGGCAATAACTTATAGTTCTACTCTTGTGTTTCATGAAGAGTTTTGATTCTTCACTCTATATTTTTATTTATTATATAAATATTTTTATATTTTTTTGTACTTGCCATATCTGGATCCTGGGTTTTAAAAAATATGGGGAATCTGTATCCGTATCCGGATCCGAATCTGAATCCATATCCTTATCCTGGTAACTTAGATATTCACCATTACATGGTATATACATGAGCAGACTTTGCATATTTTGTCTCTAATGGTTTGGAATCTTTAAAATATTTTTTCCCACTAAAATTCGAATATTCTATGTATGTTTTAAAAAATCGAGTCATGAAATTCAAACTGGTCCGAGTCATGGCTGAGTCTGAGTCTGAGTCCGAGTTGATCCTTGGCTGAGTCCAAGTTTTAAAACATTGTGTTTGCTTGCTGGACATCCATCTGGACTCATCTTATGGATGAGAATTGATATATTTTGGACATTTATTGATTCTTGCAGTATATGGAAATGGCTACTTTGAATATCAATGAAAATTATTTTTTTTTGATTTAAAATATGTGTTGTATTGGCTGATTTTTTTCCCTATCCGATTCAAAACTTTGACTCTTTTGCCTCGCCGATTCCGATTCTGGTAACTATCATCTCAGTTGAATGGTTTTATTTGTATCCAGATTGGCTTGAGAAAAGGCTCCAAGTCCTTCGCTGAGGCACGTGCAGCAGGATTTTCAGAAGAAACTGGAACTCTTGGTGAAATGATAGAGACTGTATCTGGCAGTGACCTTGTATTACTCTTGATATCTGATGCTGCACAGGTCAGCTCCACAGTATCTATTGTTTCAGTGGAACATTTTGTATAGAATCTTTTCATCTCAGAGATAGCACCGTAGTTACAATTATTGTGAATGGTATTGATTGACTGGCATTCTGTAATATTATACTAAACCTCTTTAATTTAATTTCTGGTCTTGCAGGCAGACAATTACAAGAAACTATTTTCTGCCATGAAACCAAACAGCATTCTTGGTCTCTCTCATGGATTTTTACTGGGACATTTGCAGTCCTGTGGGGATGACTTCCCAGAGAACATTAGTGTGATAGCTGTCTGTCCAAAGGGCATGGGGCCATCTGTGAGGCGCTTGTATGTCCAGGGCAAACAGATTAATGGTGCAGGAATAAACTCTAGTTTTGCTGTTCATCAGGTGTTTGTGCCTTAAAAATATATTTTTCGTGTTTTGCTTCAAAAAGTTATTTGCTGTTTAAGCTTCTAAAGAACTTCTGAAGTCGTTACTATTTTGATTATGGAGTTTTTTTCTCTGCTGTTATACAGGATGTTGATGGGAGAGCAACAGATGTTGCTTTGGGATGGTCAGTTGCTTTGGGTTCACCATTTACATTTGTAACTACCCTTGAGGATGAGTACAGGAGTGACATTTTTGGGGAGCGTGGTAAGTATATGTTTTTGAGGACATTTTGTACCATTCCATTTATAGTTGGGCATGTTTGTATTGACTTGGTCTTTTTATGATTCACAGGGATTTTGTTGGGAGCTGTGCACGGTATAGTTGAAGCATTGTTCAGACGATATACTGAGGGTGGAATGGATGAAGAACTTGCTTACAAAAATACTGTAGAAGGAATAACTGGGATCATATCAAAAACGATCTCAACAAAGGTATTTTCTGATTTTGGTCATTTCTAAAACCAAATTTTAGGGCTCTCTGTTCATTGTTTATAGATTCTGGAATGATCATAGGATGCTATTTTGAATTATGGAACATTGAACATTCTATTTGTAATTAGCTGTAATATTCATCTTTATTGCTCTCTTGAAATTGGTGAATTTCTGATGGTTGTTTTAAATTTGAACTTATCATTTCAGGGAATGCTTTCTATATACAATTCTTTGAATGAACAAGAAAGAAGGGATTTTGAGATGGCATACAGTGCTTCATTTTACCCTTGCATGGAAATTTTGTACGAGTGCTATGAGGACGTAGCTTCTGGCAATGAGATTCGGAGTGTTGTTTTGGCAGGGCGTCGGTTTGTTGTAAGCTTTTTGCTTGGATGTAACTTAAGTTGGTGTTCTTGGTCTATTTTGTGGGTATTTAGGTTTGTCATTTTGCTTGAGCAAATCTATGTATGGAACCAGGCCTTCTAATTGCTTACGTTCCACCTATACAGGAGAAGGATGGGCTCCCAGCATTTCCCATGGGTAAGATTGACCAAACACGGATGTGGAAAGTTGGCGAACGGGTTCGTGCAGTGCGTCCTCCTGGTGATTTGGGTCCTCTTTATCCATTTACTGCCGGTGTTTATGTCGCATTGATGATGGCGCAGGTAGAAATCATTTTTTCCTCGAACATGTAGCAAATACAAAGTTTCTTACATGTATTATACTTCGAAAAATGGTATATTAGGTTTTTAATACTCACTTTGATCTATGTTTTACGATTATAAAACTTTTCTGTATGGAATTTTCATCCTTTTAGGGTCAGCAGCATGGTTATCTCCAAGGGGTTTTCACTATCTGAAACTTCATAGGGGTTTTTGAAACTTTATGAATGTTTCATTATCTTACCATGGGCGGCTGTTTTTATGTTTTTGTCTGCTATGACTTGCTGAGCATTAGTTGCTTTTGCTAGATTATTTTTCCCTGACATTCGCATTAGTTGTTTTAAGTTCATGTGTATATAGTACATCTAAGTTGTTTTAAGTTGATGTGTATATAGTACATCTCAAATGAAAAGCTCATTTTTGGTATTATACGTGTATGTCTCTAATCTGCTCGTGAATTTTATCAGCTGTGCGTGGTGCAAAGTAAATATGTTGGAAGGAAAAATTCCAGGGGATAATTTATAATTACCATTTATTTTTCTGAATTATTTTGTATCTAACTTCACAGAGACTATCTATCACTTGAATGTTGGAAGGAAAAATTCCAGAGGATAATTTATAATTACCATTTATTTTTCTGAATTATTTTGTATCTAACTTCACAGAGACTATCTATCACTTGAATTTGTGGTTGCAGATTGAGATCTTGAGGAAGAAGGGCCATTCATACTCGGAGATTATTAATGAGAGTGTTATTGAAGCCGTGGACTCTTTGAATCCTTTCATGCATGCTCGGGGTGTTTCCTTCATGGTTGACAATTGCTCAACAACAGCACGGCTTGGGTCAAGGAAATGGGCCCCTCGATTTGATTATATTTTAACTCAACAGGTCAGTTTCTTTAACTTTTAATGTTTTTAAGCGGGCAAATTTCATTTCCATTTTTTTGTTACCTGTATCATTGTATAGTTGATGTTTTTATGTGTTGCTGACAAGATGTTATCTTTGTAGGCTTTTGTGGCTGTTGATGTGGGCTCATCCATTAACAGAGATCTCATAAGTAACTTCCTTTCTGACCCTGTGCACAATGCTATAGAAGTCTGTGCAAAATTGCGTCCGACCGTTGATATAGCAGTTACAGCCAATGCGGACTATGTGAGGCCAGAATTACGGCAGTAAAGTGTACTAACCATAAAATGTGGAGTGGTTCTAGAATGCGGCATGTCATATTTGGTAGAAAACTGCATGTCAGACTGGGTGAAAGTGCTGTAGACACCAACATACAATGCAGTTTATGTTGGAGATTGTTCTTGGCGTTTATGGTTCTTTACCAATTAGTTTATCAATTTGAGATGGTTCTCATTTGGAACTGCGGAATTTGCCATCAGTAGTTAATGTGCTATATAGTATTAGGCTGATTAGGTTCTAAACTGGTATAATGATTCCACTTCAACGAACATTGAGCAGATAAGAGGAAGCAGTATATCTCTGGAAGCTACAAATACGATACGTATACTCCCTATGAGGAGTTCTTTAAACTTTGTTAGTAAACAAAAAGATCTTTGACCAGTGTATTTTTTCAAAAGTTAGTTTGGTGAAGTTTTAAGATGCTAGCTTAATTTTTCGTACTTTTTTATGGTTAGCCTTTATTGTCTCTTTTGTTTCAGATTTACTTAACAAATCTTCAACGAATTGAAAATAAGTCTCATACCAGTCAAAAGCTATTTGGGCCAGTAAAATTAGTGCGCGCAAGAGCTTGCTGGTGAATAAGTGAATAAGGTTTCATTTTATCTGTACATGATGTGATGAATTAGTGTAGACATTTTTAACCATTTGGATGAGATACCATAATTATCTGTCATGAACACTAAATGCAAACTAGAATTAGTGTAGGCATTTTCAACCATTTGGATTAGATAACATATATATATGTCATGAACACTAAATGCAAACTAGCTCTTAGAACCTGGGTATGGGTGTTTGGATGACAGAGTTGGCCATGATAAAGTTCGGCACAAACTCCACTGGGCCTGATCTTTTATGTTCAAACAATTTTCACGATTGTTTCAATCTTTGTACTTTTTCACATCATTGGATGTTGCTATTACAATCGTTAATATCTAGGTAGTTACGGTCACGATAAAGACTAAAGTTTATTATCTTTGTTGCTATGTTACTGATAGCTGTGTAGCACACAACACGAGGCGTAGATTTATGGCCACCACTGTTTTTATATGAAAGTTGCCACCTATCAGCCAATACCCAGGACAATAGATTTTAGCCATTGGAAGAAGAGTGGAGAGGGATAGAGAGATATGGACATGAACTGATACCTAGTGATCGCTCATATGGAGATGAATCGCGAACAATGAGGCTTTGGGGACTCGCCTCGTATGCAATAGAATTTGGACTCGCCTGCAAGGAGGGCGACGCGTCTAGAGGCCATAGGCCTAAGCGAAACAAACAAGGTTTTTTACAACTTTCTTCTAGACCAAATTTCTTAGATTAGCGCTACCACCAAGTGGAGTCAAAGCTCTCGTAGACCAAAAAACACAATCACTAACCATCTCTCAAGGCATTAGTTACGTATCAGTCCAGGTGTGACAGTCCCCGGTTTTGGTGAAGTAGCAGTATAAAGTCTTAAATTTTCTTCACATCAATAAGAAAATCCGGTCTGTAATAGTGGCTCATAAAGAAAGATAAATTCTCCAGCAACCCCTAATTTGGAGTCATTTACTTGGTTACTATAGTTACGTATTACCGGCAGAGGTTTTGAAACATGCTAATGTGACGCTGAGATGGACAAGGAGGTAAATTTAATAGAGGATAATTAATGATGAAAGAGAAAACAAAGGCAGAATTTCAGGTCACTCGATGAGGGAAGCATGAAGAGCGAGGAAAGCAATGAAATTAAACTATTTGGACTATATATATTTAGCCGTGGGATAACTGGCACTCAAATCGCCTTGCTTTTCCGGTGAATTGTTCCCTAGATCCGGCTATAAAAACCGGTGGAATCGTAGTTCCAGCTGATTTACTGTGGAACTATGCCATGGAATTGTGCCCCAGGGGTTTTGGCCCATTTTAAGACGACCCAGATCGTCGAAATTTGGAACTATGCCTCGCTGAAAAACCACTCACCGAAATACCAGGATGATTTGAGTGCCCCTTATCACACTCCTATATATTTATATATATATTTATGTGTCCCCCTCTTTCATTATTTTCCCTTATTTCATATTAAACTTGTTTTCATCTCTATCACCTTTCCTTTTTTAATTACGTTGTCATTTTCTTGTTTCCTTTTCCTTTCCTCAATTTTTTTTTGAATATCTAGGGAGATAGAGCTGATCTGACGAATACCACATATGTAGGAAAAACACAATATATCTATATACAACATTGTGAATAGACTAAAATGGTATACAGAGCTATACATGCTAGTACAAGTATTATTTTGGAAATTTTTTCAAATGACATTGTGAATAGATTAAAATGGTATACAGAGCTATTATTGATTTGGAAATTTTTTCTCCATTTTGGGGATAGTATTGAATATAAATCAAATGAGGTTTTATTGTATGAAACTTGAAATACTTAATCATTCGAGTTAACCTACTTATTTAATACTATATACTGTGTACAGTGATACTATATATTTGATCTTATTTCGTATGGATGCTTCATTTTTCTGCATTTAGTTAATACTATATACTGTGTACAATGATACTACTTTATATTTGATCTTATTTCGTATGGAGGCTTCATTTCTCTGCATTTTGTGGATAGTACATGTTATTTCGTATGGAGGCTTCATTTTTCTGCATTTTATGGATAGTACATTCAGTGAGGCTTTTAAAAGAGTTGGCTAGCTTGGGGGATCAACCTTTAGGTAGTTTGTGGATCGTACATTCAGTGAGGATTTTAAAAGAGTTGGCTAGCTGCTTGGGGATCAACCTTGAGGTTTCTTATATGAATGAAACTTAAAGCTCTTAAAGCTCTCGACCACTCGAGTTGATCCCCAAGGTCTCTTACATGAAACTTAAAGCACTCGACCACTTGAATTAAGTATATTGAGCTAATATATCTACTTAAAACACTCGACCACTCGAGTTAAGCTTACTCAACTAATATATCTACTGTGTATGAGCTAATATATCTACTGTGTGTATACGGAAACTAATTTATATTTAATAACTCACAAGGATAACGATTTGGATGAGGTATGGTCTAATCTAATGAAAAGACTTGAATTATGGATAGGGTATAATGGGATTAGGGCTTCTACGATACCAGGAAACTAATTTATATTTAATAACTCACAAGGATACCAATTTGGATGAGGTATGGTCTAATCTAATGAAAAACATATCTACTTGAACTATGGATAGGGTATAATGGGATTACGGCTTCTACAATACTGTGTGCAGACCATGTAAAGCATGTTTATGATTTGGTATGTTTTAAAAAAATAAACTCAATTTCATTGCAGGGTTATGATTTGTTAGGTTTGTGAAAAAATATAACTTAATTTTATTGTGTCGAAGAGGCGTATTTTACAGTTCAGTAGCGGGATATCAGTTCAGTAGGGGGATATGTGTCGAAGAGGCGTATTCTACAGCTCAGTAGGGGGATATGTGTAACTCTTTCTGCGTTCATCCAAGAGTCGATACATGTCCTTTTAAAAAAATAATAAAATATTATAAAAATAACATGTCGGTTATTTAAAATATGTACGACATATACATAAAACTTTACAAATTAGATAAATTAAAAGGTTCCTCAACATTGGTGCTCTAAAAAGTGGTTTGCACTTAGAGAGATTTGATCTCCTCGGGGCTTGGTAGATCCCCTTTAAAATGAATCTATGCTAATAATAATTGTGATCTAATTTGTAAGGGTCATCACATTGTGATTAAGTAGTTGAGATGGTTGTATTGTGATTTAGTGGTTGAGATGATATATTATAATACAAACAACCTAGGTTTAAATTTTGGTTGGCATGGAACTTTAATACAGTGCATGTTTGATTAAGTTAGACGTCTCCTTTACAATGAAGTACTAAAAAAATGGATTGCACCCCAAATTAAAAAGGTGTTTGCTTTAATAAATAAAATTTGGTCCAATAAATAAGCATCTAAAATTATATAGGAATATTATATTTAGGATATGATTAATAGTATCTAACGTCATGGAAGTTTGATTAAACAAATTAGAGTGATTGATTTGTTTTTACTTTTTCAAACTTTATTTCTCTCACACGCATATATTTCAAATTAAAGGCTTTACATTTTTTATTATCAAAATGATACAATTCAATTTGGGGTTTTAAATTAAAGGGGCATTTTAACTCAAGGGAGCAAGTGCCCCCAGGGAATTCCATCCCCATCATTTGGCATGTTAGGATGCTTTGCGATCCAACCATACGAGTAGTTTGGTTGCACTTTCATAATCCTTCTTAAGGGACACACTTTCCAGTATTTGTACACAAATGGTATGAGTTAGATATTAACCTTGCTTATGGAAAAAAAGTGTTTGTTTTTCAGAAGGCAAATTGTCGTAGTATATGATTGATGCATCTTTTGTTTCATAGGAAAATATTTTGCAAGAGCTTTTCAATCATAAATATTTTACTTATCAGCAAAAATTTGTCCAAATTACCTTTATAAATGGACCATTATCAAATTTATTTATTAAGATTTCTTTAATAATTCAACTTCTTAATCTTAATCCCAATGCATGGAGAGAAAAACAACAAAACTACACATTTTAAATGTGTAAGTACATTGTCATTTATTTTAAGTATTATTGATTTTTTTCCCCAAGGGAATAATTTTTATTTTAAATGTTTATGTGAATTGTCATTGCATCGAGAGGAGCGAGGTGTTCTACAACCCATTATGAGGGAGATGTTACGTAATGTCATGTAACGTAACACTACCAAAAATAAAAAGTAATTAAAAAAATTCATGTTGGCTCACACAATAAAAAGTTAAAACCAAACGAAAAGTACTTAAAAAAAACTATGTAGGCCTTTCAAGATGTAGATTTTTCTCAACGTGTAAAAATTAAAAAACTTACACCTCAAGAAATCCCTCTCTATGCTTGATAGATCCGGGTTTAAAATGGATTAAAATGGATATATGCTGGTGTATTTTAAGTAAAACCGATCCCATTAATTTTATTTTTCCATGGGAAAAACTTACAACGTTTTTATTATTGAGATGAAATCAAAGGTCACATTTTGAAGATGCCCTCTATGTCACCAGAAAAGTAAAACAAAAGTCATATAAAACGAACTTAAAAACCAACTAAACCCATTTTAAAGGAGAAATTGACAAAGTGCACAGTGAATTGACATCAATTGAAGACATAACCAAGTGGTCCTTTCATAGGCCTTTGAAAAGTCAAGTTTAACCACCATAGCTAGCATTCTTTTAGATTTTATTGAGAAACCCCTTGTGCTAGATCAATGACTTCATGTATTTCTTTGTCATCAAAGAAGTCAAATTGTTCCTAAGAGATTTAATTATAAAGAGAAATCAACATGAATTCTTCAAATTATCATGGGTTATCTGACTTTAGAATCAAAGTAATGAAGGTAGAGATTAAGGGTGCAAGGACTTTACCTTGAGATCTGGAATCTTGATGACTTGATAAGTCACCCTCAATCAAATCACAAAAACCAGGCAAATTGTACATGCCAACCATCTTGGTTTGGGATTTTATGCTTTTGAAAACTGTGAAGCACTCTTACAATTAATTCCTAGTCTTCCTCTAGAAGACTTGTTTGTCACTTCATTGACAAAGCTAGTGAAGTATGGGGTCATTTTAACTACTTTAGTACTAGTAGACTTATTATATTCCTTGTAAGACATCCCCAAAATAATCAAACCAAACGTGACTTATTGGCCCTCAAAGCTATAGACCACCTCCCCTTCTTGGTTTTGCATCCTTCATATAATATTAAAATTCTTTCTATGATTAGCATGACGATGAAATAATTTAGTATTTTCATCTCCACATGCTAGACAAATAGCTATGCTTCTGGGCCTCCATTTTGCTTCTTTTGCTTCCAATAAACATCTCTTCTTAAGTTCCATCTTGTCAATCGTAGCCTTAACCTCCACATTTTTGAAGCCAAACAAATCCTTAACATAGATCCATTCTAATTGGGATTATACCGCACTTAAAGCCTTTTCATCCTTTCCCCTTATTCTCATAAGCCCATCCCAAAGCCACCTTCTTAATTTGCTTTAGATTAGCTACAAATTATAGAGCTATGTAAGAACTTTGTGATTCATCAAAAGGAACCCATGAATCCTTTGCTAAAGAAACAAAATAGACTTCCTTCATCCACTCTAATTTGAACTTAAGGGCTTGATGGCTTCTCCCCCAAAATTGAGTTCCATAAAGATAGGACAATGATCATAATCACCCCCTTGGGCCTCCTCAGTATCTAATTCGAATTTGATTGTTTGATAAAGCTTTGAGATTAGAAATATGTCGAACCTTTTAGCTATCCTATCCTCATCAACCTTCTTATTTCCCCAAGTTGGACATAACTTGATTGGTGCTACATCAATATTATCCACGCCATCAAATATTCGATTGAAGTAATCTATTAGAGGATCTACTTATGTATGCAACCCCTAAAATTCTACTCTACCTAATGAAAACTTTAGATCACCTCTAAAAATAATTCTATTACATTGCAAACAATCCATACCAAACATTGTCTCCATAATTTTCTTGCCGTTGATAAAGACCATACATTTTCAAGATTGTCATCTCCAAACACAGGTCTTGGAGAAAAGAACAGTTTCCAGACCCGAAGAAAAATCCCATGAATTAGAACATCACAATCCCTAGGGTTATCGCATGTCCGTAAGCCCCTAGATTGCGTTGGCATCTAAGAAAGCAAATCCCCACCGAACTATAATTTTCTTCACCTCACATATAATTTTATCTTCACCTATAGTCTCTTGTAACGACAAAATGCCAATGTAGTGAACTTGTACCGACTCTTTTAGGGCCAATTTTTTTGAGGGATGGCTCAACACTTGAACATTTAGAGAAAGACAGATCATGATTAAGAGAATATGGATAGGGGTTGTAGACGTTCTAAGTAACTCTTATAAGCTAGATTGTCTTCCTTCTGCAACTTCAAAAACAAACTTCTCTTGGGCTATAAGAGTTGTGGGACCTACAACCCCTACCCATCCCTTTTCCCACTTTACTAGGTTTTGACCCCAAACCCCTAGTAGTCTTCACCCCTTTAGATCCAACAAAACTTCTAATTCTCAATTTATATGTCCCCCCAATGTTCCCCTCCACTCCAACATATTTGTATCTAGTGTTCACCCTATCCCCCTTGCCATAATTATGAACAAAGGGGATTTGAGGGCCACAAATCACAAACTACGAGGAATAACTAGAGAGACACTAATATATTCCCATGGATCACCAAAAGCATTGCTCACCAAATCCCCTTTCATCTGAAAATAAAAGACCCTTTCACCTTATGGTCCTACCCAACCGAAAATACTAGTTGGATATTTTAACCAAATTACATAAGTTTTTTTTAATAACTTACTCAGATCTATCACGAAAGGAGACATTGTCTTGGTCAAAATAATATCTTCACCAATTTCCTTAGAAACAAAACTCCCTTCATAGTGCTCCATATCTCTTTGCTATTTTCTCGAAGTCAACCTCCAAGGAAAACATAAACCCTATCCATCCTTTGTCTAAATAGAAAAAATGAGGAGCATAGTCAATTAAAACTTCCCACGCTCTCGACAATAATTCCCTCAATTGCTTCTCATTAATCCTTTGACTGGAGAACCTACCAACCAACATTTGGGCCACCATTTGAAACTACTCATTCATCTAGATATCATCCCCTAGAACTAGCTTAACTAGAGAGATCTGAGGCTTGACACACTTCTTTTTGGCCCTCCTCACATAACCTCGAGACTTACCACCTTGAGCATTGGAAACATTTCTATTGGATGAATTTTTAGTCCTCTACTTAGAGCATACCACCATCAAATCTAAATTGGGATCGACACCCTTTGGCTATTCTTCATCATCAGCAGAAATAACACACAAATCTTCCACTGCTTAGGAACCATGAACTAACAGAGATTACATCTCAAAGGCCTCTAGACGTGACTTATAAGAAACTTCTTACCCATATTTAGAAACAAGAGATTTAAACAATCCACCTTTTGTGCCAGTTCCTTGAGCAGAAACATCCTTTTTAGGAGTTGAACTATCAAAACTTCCAAATAAATGACATGGATGATAGTTTGACCTCTAGACCATAGGATACAAGATCTTGAATTGAGCCAAGAACCAAAACTTTATTAGAGGAACTACACGAGTCGAAAAATGGTTTGAAATTTTAGGAAGCCTCCAATTAATCTCTTGGTGATGTGACAAGCATGTATATGATGTACCATTTTAATATGTTTTGACATCCAATCCCACTATACCTTCAACCCGCATGTCACATGGCCATCATTATAGACACCTGCCAATATTGCTGATCTATGTACCGATAATATTCTATACACTTTGTCAAAGTCCGAGCACGTTGAAGAAACCCACAAGGAATTTTTACCACAAGAATCATAGGATAAATATTTACAAGCCACCCCACCTTTTTACCCTAGACAAATTGGTGGTCCAAATCTAAACACCTTTCTTTGAGTTAGTTGAATAATCAACTTCATTTAGCTCCATGACCTCCTATTCAAATCCTTCCCAACTCTCATTCGTTCTTTGTCTGCACTTTCAACTATATCCTCCACATTTTTCATGATATATATATATATATATATATATATATATATATATATATATATATATATATATATATAATTTTTGGGTTACTGCAAAACTGTTTACACCATGTTTTGGGGTGCTTCATGAGATTTGGGGCACATGGTATATGTTCAATTCATGGATGGTCCAAGATGGATTGTCGGATGAGAAATGGTCCATGAGGGATATGTATAGTTGAGATAGCTCGGTGAGTGGATTCTTGACCTTATAAGGATGGTGCCAACTTGGATTCCTTCCCCTTAGGCATTGGAGATTTCTTGCTTGGGTGTTGGATTCCCTTCATTGTGACCACATGGAGGGATCACTTAGTTGGAGAGATCACTGCATGGGATGTGGTGTTGTGCGTCATGGAGGAGGGATTCAAGCCCTATTTGGGAATTTGGCAATTTGGATTCTTGCTCGGAGGATTGAAGATGACTTGGGGACGCCTGAGGCTACACCAATATTTTTGCAAGGGGTTGTTGATCTAGGGCTGTACATTGCTTTAGAGGGTTGATAGAATAAGTGGAGTTTGTGATGGAGCGGTGTGGAATTTCCTTGTGTAACTACATCACCTTGGGGTCATTATTGTGCACAACATCACCTTGGAGCATGACACATGTACTTTAGAGTGGATGTCTCACTTGTGTTGGGCTACAAGGGCTCATTGTAGGATGCTTATAAGGGCTATAGTCCACTTTGTATTGTTGGAACCCTTACCTCTCATATAAATATAGGAAGGAGAGAGTTTTTCCAAAATCATATTGATTCACACTCTTGTATTCACTCTTGCGTAGAGATGTGACCTAGAGAAGAGTACACACTTCTCTCTCTCTTAGGTCTTCACTTGCAATTGTTTTCTCTCTCTTTAGGCACTAGGGTTTCTTGGACTTATTGGAGTATCTTATAGCATTAAGGAGGTCTAGGGTTAGGGTTTATCCCCTAGAGATCAAATATTAGGGTTTTGAGAGAAAACCCTAAGTTGGATTGACGATGAAGAAGAGAAGAGCACAACGTATTGCCTTTGAGGATGTGTTGGAGAGATTCTTGCACATTGAATCTTCTTGGTTGAGCTAGGGTTCGTTGATTTACCTAGCTAGGGATTTTTGGAGAATTGAGAGATTTGTGCCAGATTTGAGAGTGTTAGTTTTTTAGAATTTACTTCAATCTGATCTAGGATCTTAACTGAGAGAACAAAATGTACAACATATCTACAACATATCAATCATGGACATAATAATGGAAGCATACAAGAGACAATAGACACACATAGTTTCACTGGGGAAAACCATAAAGGTGAAAAAATCCACAACTTCCTTAGAGATAGATAGAGAAATGATACAACCCAAGCATAAGAGATATACTCCTAGCAGCAGCTTCTCCTCCTCCACTAGTGCGCCACTCTCCAATGAGTGTAAGAGTGAAGAATAGAATGATCAAATAGGGTGCCTCCCGCACTCTATTTATACTTGACTTGACTTTCCCAATAACCTTTACTAAGTCGGCCTTAACTTAACCACATAACATAATGCTGATAGGGCCGACCCCCAATAAGGTGGTCTAATAACCCTTTAACCCACATGACTTATACAGGGCCGACCCCAACAAGGTGGTTTAATAACCCATCAAGTATAAGTTACGACACTTACAATATAAATGACGACACTTCCGTATAGAGGAATAATAACATCTCTATAGGAATACAAACACTTCCGTATAGAGGAATAATAACATCTCTATAGGAATACAAACACTTCCGTATAGAGGAATAATAACATCTCTATAGGAATACAAACACTTCCGTATAGAGGAATAATAACATCTCTATAGGAATACAAACACTTCCGTATAGAGGAATAATAACATCTCTATAGGAATACATATATGAAATACATTCTGAAGTTACAAATACATCAACACTCCCTTTTAACTAGGAAGGTATTTCTCGACACAGATCTGCTAGCACAAGTCTTCTTCTCTGGATCAACGTCACTAGATCATCGTCATCGAATCATCGTCATCGTCACGACTGCTGCTATCTCAATCAATCTCTGATCTACTCGTCATAGAAAGTTCTACAGAGCCAGACCTTTTTTATGCTGGATGTAGGCCCACCATCTACAGGTCTTCATCATCACTGGCCATACTGTGGAATCCTCAGGACGTATTACGTGCGTCACAATGCCTCAAAGAGTATCCCAGGATCCTTTATGTGCCGAAGCACGACCGCCAAGATCTCCCAGGTCCACTTACATGTGACTGTCACAAAACCTTAAAAGAGTGTCTTCACTAGCAAGAACTCTAAAGAGCATCCGAGGCCTTTTACGTGACTAGCACAACCTGTCGGGATCTCCAGGATGTATTACATGTGATCCCCACCACAAAACCTTAAAAGAGTGTCTTGACTAGCAAGAACTCTAAAGAGCATCCGAGGCCTTTTACGTGACTAGCACAACCTGTTCGGATCTCCAAGATGTGTTACATGTGGTCATGGCAATGCCTCGAAAGAGAATCCCAGGACTTATTACGGGCACACAGCCCAACCTATCGGATCTCCCAGGTCTACTTATATGCCATAGGACAATGCCTCGAAAGAGCATCCCAAGACTTATTATGGGCACACATCCCAACCTATTGGATCTCCCAGGTCTACTTATATGTCCTCCCAGAGCAATGCCTTGAAAGAGAATCCCAGGACTTATTACGGGCACACAGCCCAACCTATCGGATCTCCCAGGTCTACTTATATGCTCATCTGCACAACCTGTCCACGGCCACAGAGTATCAACCTGATACTCACCATACATCGTCCTGATGTACATGATCATCCTGATCATCATAATAGCATCGTCCTGATGCATATAATCTAGATTATCATCCTGATACACATGATCATCTTGATCACCGTCATTGCATCATCCTGATGCATGTCATCCAGAGCATTGTCCTAATACTCATCACATATGATCATCCTGATCATCATCATATCATCATCCTGATGTATATCATCTGGAGAAACATCCTGAAGCTAATCATCCATGATCATCCTGATCATACAATGCATCTACCTTATGCATACCAAGTATCTACCTGATACATATCATCATACATGATCTACCTGATCATACAATGTATCTACCTGATACATATACAAATACATGATCCACCTGATCATATAATGTATCCACCTGATACATATACAAATACATGATCCACTTGATCATAACAAGCATCCAACATGATGCATATACATATACATGATCCAACTGATCATAACATGCATCCAACATGATGCATATACATAAACATGATCCAATTGATCATAACAAAGCATCCAAATGACGCATATACAGAGGAATAACTGAAGCATCGTCCTAATGCTCATCACACAACGCTTATATCCACATCCATGGGAAGGATGCTCCTCTCACCATGCTTGGAATGGCTCCTGCAAATGTGTCCATCACTTCTTCCTCGAAGTGTCGTCAATCTGGAGAACACCAAGCCTCTCTCTGAAGTATTCAAACTTCACTTTGGCTAGTGGTTTCGTCAACACATCTGCAACCTGCTCATCTGTCGCAACATACAGGAGCTTCACTGCTCCTCTCTGCACCATATCCATGATATAGTGATATTTGATCTCAATGTGCTTCGACCTGTTATGGAACACTGGGTTCTTAGAAAGCTTCACACAACTCTGGTTGTCACAAAAGATATCAGTAACATCCAACGGGAGATCAAATAAATTTGACAATAGCTTCCTCAGCCATACTGCCTCATAACTAGCCGAACAAGCTGCGACATACTCTGCTTCGGCTGTACTCAGTGCTACGCAGGACTGCTTCCTGCTAAACCAAGAGATCACACCTGATCCCATACTGAACCAGCACCCAGATGTGCTCTTCCTATCTGCAGCACTGCCTGCCCAATCTGAATCAACATAACCCTGCAGGTTAAACTTTTGATTCACATCATACTTGAGCCCATAATTAACTCTACCCTTCAGGGACCTCAGAATATGCTTTACAGTAACCAGGTGAACACCTCTCGGATCCGTGAGGAACTGGCTCAATGTGTTCACTGCAAAGCAAATATCTGGTCTCGTGTTCGTCAGGTACATCAAGGACCCAATCATCCGACGATACACCGTGACATCTATCGGCTCAGATGAAGCATCACATAGAAGCTTCAGGTTCAATGCCATAGGTGTGGCCATGGCCTTGCAGTCCATCATCCCGAACCTCTTCAGGATCTCTATTGCATACTTCCCTTGTCCAATGAATATTTCATCTGCACTCTACCACACCTCCATGTCTAGGAAATAGTGCATCATCCCCAAGTTCTTCATCTCGAACTCGGCATCAAGCTTCCTCTTTGTGTCGGCAATCAATCTATCCTCTCCTGTTACAAACAGGTCATCCAAATACAATAAGAGTATCATAGGATTTCTTTCCTCAACTTTGTAGTAAAGGTTGGAATCCGCTTTACTCTTGGTAAATCCCAAACTGGATAGAAAGCTGTCTATCCTACCATACCAAGTCCTAGGAGCTTGCTTCAAGCCATACAATGCTTTCTTCAACCTGCACACATATGACTCCTTGTCATATGTCTCAAAACCAAGTGGCTGCTCCACATACACTTCCTCTTTGACTACACCATTCAAGAAAGCTGTCTTGACATCCATCTGGTGTATCTTCCATTTCATCACTGCAGCCAAAGAAAGTACTGATTTGATGGAAGTGTATTTGGCTACAGGAGCAAAAGTCTCTTCATAGTCTATTCCCTCTTTTTAGGAGAAGCCACGAGCTACAAATCTCGCTTTGTTTTTCTTTATGCTACCAACTGCAGCATGCTTGATCTTATAGATCCACTTGGAAGTCACAATAGACTTCCCTTCAGGTCTTGGGACTGCATCCCAAACATCATTCTTCATGATCGACTGGTACTCCTCGATCATGGCATTCTTCCCGAATCCTAGGAACTTCAATATCTTCAATAGATAACTTTGTTGCTGAACAAATGTTGTAGTCCTTATTTTGTAGGTGATGGTATACAATCTTTCCTACAAAACAAGTTAAATTGCATGATTAGAAACATCTCATAGTTTTTAGAACTAAATCTTACACATAATTAAATATGTCATACAGTCATGCAATTATCTTAGCCAATGCTTCAATACAACATTTATCCATATCCCGTAACTTTATAGATGCCTTCCAATCTCTACCAGAACATTGCTAAGAGTGTGCACAACTCCCAACATGTCAGCAAAGAGGTTTCATTCTAGATAAGTAGCAATGGAATG
Source organism: Larix kaempferi (assembly GCA_027924585.1). Taxonomy (NCBI): domain Eukaryota; kingdom Viridiplantae; phylum Streptophyta; class Pinopsida; order Pinales; family Pinaceae; genus Larix; species Larix kaempferi. The sequence goes on along the minus strand of BSBM01001331.1, from coordinate 19,363,359 downwards.
TTGTACAGTGCCATAGGCCACTTACCCATCACATGCATATTAGTAGTATACTGTTCATTAATGCAATTATTCTAATATGCATAATACACACCCTAAGTCTAGGAACATAAGCATATACATCATTGAACAATATTATTTAAACAAACAAATATGCAAGAAATGACGATTCAAATACTTATCTTTGTTTGGTTTATAGGGTGGACTCCCTCTCAATATTTGCTTCCTTACAGGAACTACTAGAGTGTGCTCCCTCTTGATCTTTGCTTCCTGGATTACCTGTCCTTGAACTTATATCCATCCTCGATCACTTATGCATACTTACTAGTATCATCATTGTGTTATCCTGGAGGTCTCATACATACATTCATTAGTATAATATCAATACTATCAAAACACAATAATCTTAAACATGTATAGTCATGATCATTTCAAACACAGATAATAAACATTAGTATTCAAGGTTTCAGGGAATACTTATTTTACTCATGCATATTCTTTATTTGACCAAAGGACTTTTCTGGTTAGTCATATCATCAATCAAGGTAAGAGACATAATATGCATAAACCCTTGATTACTTACATTTCTAACTTCATGAATAATCATTATCAACCATACAACAGTATAAGATCCTAACACAAGGTAGGATTCTAACTTGATATAGGAAAAACATACCTGGTTATCATATTTGCTAGTTATGTCTAGCAATGTTTTCTTGTTCTCTTCAATGACTTGTGCTGGTAACTTGCATATCTCATAGGTTAAGCATTGTAGAACCAAATTATACATACCTTGTAAGTAGATCTTCTATGTGATCCATGACAATGGATGAATCTTTGTCTTCATGTCACCATGGTCATATGTTCTTGAACTAGAACATGATTTGTCTTTCTTGATGTACCTTTCATGTTAGCGGACAACATCAACCTCATACAACACCACAATGCATTAGTACAATCATAAGTGTCAAAACCCTAATCAATGAATATCTTCTATCATGCATTCATATTTTTATTAAGGTGATACGACAAGTCTAAAGTTAATCAAGATTGTATTAATCTTAATGAAGAAAAACATATCATAAACTTAATCATGAATAGATTTTGAAACATACCCGTAAGTCATTCCTGTCGAGTTTGCTTGTAATCTTCTTATGTAAGGTCTTAGCCTCATCTCCCTCTAAAATTGGAACTTCTTCACTTATGCAGGTGACCAATCCATTCTCTTTTGGGATTAATCCAATCCACTTGATTTGCAGAAACTAGATCTGGAGCTGGATTAGGGTGTGTCAGAGAAACCCTAAAAATTCAAACTTCTGAAAGGATAGAGAGACGCGCCTTCATGAGCTGATCAACCTGGTATACTCAGAATTTGAAAACGGCAAAGTTTCACCCCTCAAATTTGCTTTTCAATCTTTCGGATTCACTAGGGAGGGCCTTGAATTAGGGTTTCAGTTTCCCGGAGCTTCACCCAACCAAATAGTTTGATCCACACTCTAAACTTCGATTTTTCCAAGGAGCTTCCAGCTATGGTCACAGATTTCAAAAATTCCCATTTTTGCAGAAGCCCTAATTTTTCACTTTTCCGATCAAAGTCCCGAACTAGGGTTTGATCAAGCCAGACCTTCTGCCCAACCAAAAAATTCGATCTTGGTCTCTAAATTTCTATTTTGGTGAGGAGCATCCAGCTGTGATCTCTGATACAAAAAATTCCAACATTCTCCGAAACCCTAAATTCCCGGAGCTATGAATGAAGGTGCTCAAAATCCAATTCTGTTTTGATAGAAATATGCACTTGATTGTTTCTGGTGTAACTCCGAAATTTTAGATCTATAGGGTATGAAAATTCTTCTTGTGGTATCCCGACCTGTTGTCTTTCCAACCCCACAGGTCTGACCTCAAATGGATTCTCTGAGAGAGAGTTATGCCAAGTGTCGCAACGTGACCTGTTTACGGGATAAAACAGGAGAGCGAACTTGTTCGGAGTGCCACGTGTCACTGGTTCAATTTCGGCCTTTGAAAATCGTACCTCTAAAAGTAAACTCCGTGCCATATCTGCCACTTTTTACAAAATTTCATTTGGAGCTTCCTAGCCCAAGTTGTGACCTTTTTGACTAGGTCACCTGTTTATGACTGAGATCTGGAAGAGGCAGAAACCCTATATTGTACAGATCATAAATATGAAAGTACAACGAATTAGAGGCTCTTCTTTGAACACAAGGTACATGGGGATCTTATCTTCAACCTTTAAGATTTTAAGTTCCTAAAACCTCGCCTAAATGAATTTATAGCGAAAGTGCTACGATGACTGGTTTTTGCTATATCAAGCCCTAGCTTCACAAGTGCAACAAGTGTCATAAATGCCATACCATGCCTTCTTTCAGGCTAGCTCTGATACCATGTTAGTTTTTCAGAATTTATTTCAATCTGATCTAGGATCTTAACTGAGAGAACAACATGTACAACATATCAATCATGGACATAATAATGCAATCACACAAGAGACAATAGACACATAGAGTTTCGCTAGGGAAAACCATAAAGGTGAAAAACCCCACAACTTCCTCAGAGATAGATAGAGCAATGATACAACCCAAGCATAAGAGATATACTCCTAGCAGCAGCTTCTCCTCCTCCACTAGTAATGAGTGTAAGAGTGAAGAATAGAATGATCAAATAGAGTGCCTCCCGCACTCTATTTATACTTGACTTGACTTGCCTAATAACCTTTACTAGGTCGACCTTAACTTAACCACATAACATAATGCTGACAGGGCCGACCCCCAATAAGGTGGTCTAATAACCCTTTAACCCACATGACTTATACAGGGCCGACCCCAACAAGGTGGTCTAATAACCCATCAAGTATAAGTTATGACACTTACAATATAAATGACGACACTTCCGTATAGAGGAATAATAACATCTCTATAGGAATACAAACACTTCCATATAGAGGAATAATAACATCTCTATAAGAATACATATATGAAATACATTCCGAAGTTACAAATACATCAACAGAGAGAAGTCTATGGTATGTATATGTACATGTACATGATCTTGAATATATTAATGAAATTTCCAACTATCCATATCTTGTATAATTTCTAGATTTGAATTTTAGCTATATATGTTTTTTATGCATTGCTATTTATAACCATTATCTCTTGTTGATTTGACATACATAAATGGGTAAATTGTTAAGTGATTTCACATATATGAGGAATGTAAGGGGCTGATTTCACTGTTGTATACTATTGTAAAAGTGTATTTTCAGTTTGATTATTGGTTGATAAGTTGTCCTAGAAGGGGAAGAAACTTATCTCTTTGTTTGGTATATTTTCTTCTTGAATTGATGGGAAGTTTTGGGCCGTTCAAATTGAATTATTGTACTTTTAGCTGATATTTTTCTTTATATTTCATAACAATAATAAGGTTGAAAATTCACAAGGTTAAGATCTGGGAAACCTTTTAGGAAGAAGGTGAAAGTTTTGTTTTGTATTAATACTTGAATATTTAGAATTTTTCACATGATATCAGAGCTTTTTGTGGTTGATATCACTCTAGAAAAAGAGTGAGTTTGTATTTTAGCTAAAGATTACATGGGAAAGGTTCTTGACCATGTTTAAGTGGTTGGCTGTGAAACCCCAGGTTGATTGAGAAAAACACCTTAACCATTGGAAGGGTTGTTTCTTCATATTGTAGATTTTTCCAAGATGGACATGCCTTTGGTCTCTTGATTTTTTTCAAACACCATGTCTAGTGTTGGATGGTATGTGTACAGTGGAGCTTCCAGACATATGATATATGATAGGCCTTTTTCCAACAAGATTCAAGAGAATGAGGGAGGCACAATTGTGGAGCTTGGTGATTGTGCCATATATCATATCAAAGGAATTGGTTCCATTTCATTTCAAATACCTTCAAGTGATGTTCTTGAGTTGGATTGATTTTGTTTGTACCTTGCTTTTAAAGCAACATCTTCTTTAAGTGTCTTGTATGCCAAATGTATAGTGGATAATTTATTTTGAGGGATAACAATGAACCATCAATGATTGTAGTCTAGCTAGTCCAAGGACTTTGGCTAGATGCCTGAGGGAGGGTGGCCTTTACAGGTTAATTCCTAATCCCATGGAACTTGTACATTCTAGTGAGAGGCTAGTAGGGCCTTCTAGGGTTGAGGAGGCACATGCATGGTAGGAGGACATGGTGATATGTTCATAATCTATTTTGGTTTTAGTGATTTAATCCATGATTTGAGATGTTGTGATGACAACTTATGTTTACATCTATAATTCTATAACTTACAGGATCAAGATTCTGACATAATGGGAGACTGTGGTGAGAAGTGATGTGATATTTAACGAGGATGTGAGATCTTGTAGTTCACAAGATTATCCTTTCTTCACTGATGATAATGTAAATGTTATTGTTCCAGATACTTATTTAAATATTTGAGGTGAGTTGGATTCAGAGGGATTTGTGGTGAGATTGAGTGGGGATATGCCCTCACCTACTCTAGATTGTAGGAGACTGAAATGGCTCACTTAAAAATTGTAGGATGCTCGAGAGAATATAGGACTTCCTAGATCCCTAGTGAGGGCGAGTGTACCTCCCAGAATATATGCTAGTCATGTTGCATTGATTTATTCTATCCACAAGACTTCCAGTTGTACATAGGAGAGATGTGATGCCTTAATAGAGGATTATACTAAGATTTATTCTAGAGTTACTACTGATGGGAGTATCATGAATTTAAGATCTATGAGGCTTTTTGGATTCTCTCAAACATAGGGAGTTTCCCTTGATGTAATTCTTATTTTAGGCTTCTCTCGAGATGAGGCAATTCACTTTGTTTTGGTTGGTTTAGTTTCTAGAGGATTTGTGGTGTAAGATAGGGATTCTCATGTTGATAGGTTGATGATGGCCTTGGGCCGTTTGCTGACTATACTACCATCCTATTATTCTAGGATCAATTTGATCTTGCATGGAGATATGATTATCTTTGAAAGATGTCCTTGATAGTTCATGATGTGGTGTCCATTGATGTTGGCCTAGGATGTTGAGGATGGTGGAGGTTGGTAGTGACCTATTGCTCCATAGAGATATTCCTTTATATGTAGAGGTAGTATTTATTCATTGGATGATGTTGTGATAACATGATTGGAAATTTTATTGCAAATGATAGTGGTTAATTTTGGGACCACAAGCATCATTGATTTGTAGATAGCGGTGTTGGTGTAAACACTTTCCTTGTAAATAGGGAGTGATATATTTTTGGATGGTCCTATATGGATCGTCACTATGATAGATGGTCCTTGATAGATATGCCTAGTTGATATAACTTTCTCAATGGATGCTTGAACTGAGGATGGTTCTAACTTCCATTAAGTGTTGGATATCTATTCCATGGATGGTGGATCAACCCTTCATTGTGGCTTGGGATCACTTGATTGGAGAGCGCCCTACATGGGATGTGGAGTGTTGTGTTGGATTTTGGAGTAACAAGGACAAATGTATGCATGGATTTCAGTGATGAAGGCATGCAGAAGAGTCTTACCCTACTTCATATTTGATAAAAGATATTTTTATTGATGCATAAGTGAAACTCTTTTTTGAATGCAGAAGTGCAATTTTGCATGCATGCATTTTTTAATGTGGATGTGTAATTTTGCATGAAAAGTGAGATTAGGGTTTTGTAACCCTAAAATATAGTGAATAATTATAAAAGAGAGCCACGAAGTAAAGTAAAGGTTTTTGTTCAAGTGTATAGTAGCAGGACAATTGAGAATACAAGAGAGGGCACACTTCTGAGAGAGGGGCGTAGCTTCAAAGAGAGAGAGGAGCACATATTTGAGACAAAGGGGGCACACTTCATCTGATGAGGGGGGAAAATCCATTATAGGTTGAGACTGCTTCTAAGAGAGATTGGATTCATCAGTAGAGAGCTCAGGGATTGAGCATAGAGATAGAGGGGGTGCACTTTTGAGATAGAGGGAGCACTTCACTGGAGGAGGGAAGATTCAAAGATTGAGTTCATCATACAGAGAGACAGTGAATTACTGAGAAGGTGATTTAGCAGCAGAGGGGCATGAATCCCATATCAAAGATAAGATAGAGAGGGGCTCAAATCCCAAGAATACTAGTAGAACAGAGCGACACAAATCCCAAGGCATCCAACAGAGTTCATGCACAAACTTCAGAGCAAGAAGTTAAGAGATAAGTCTATGCAATTGTTGGAAGATATTCTGTTGTACTTCATTGTAATATGCTTGAGATAATAAAATCTATTCTACTCTCTCATTGGTTTTCCCACAAGGGTTTTTCTAGGGTCATTTTGAAAAACCATCTCTATAACCATTTATGTGTGTGATTACTGCTGATTTAAAAGAGTAAAATAATTCATGTGTTTCTAGTTATAAATTTGTTTATGCTTTTATATTTTACTCGGAGCCAATAATATTAGGTTCGAGCATTAAAAAATGATTTAGAGAGACTTGAAACCAGGTTGGGGTCTGACTATTTCAGAGCATTGAAATAAATTTACATGTTGTGCAACGTGCTTCATGGAGGAGGTCTTTAAGCCCTAGTTGGCATGTGGAAACACATTCCTATTTGGAGGATTGGAGTTGGCTTGAGGATGCCTAGGGTTTCAAAAATGTTCTTGTAGGGGGTAGCTGACACAGTGGAGTACATTGCTTTGGAGGAATGATGGAGTCCATAGAGGCTCGTGATGGGGTGGTGTGAACTTGCCTTGTGTAGATACATCACCTTTTGGTCATTATTGTGTCTGGCATCACCTTGGAGCATGACACGCGTACTTTAGAGTGGACGTCTCACTTGTTGACCTACAAGGGTCCATTGCAGGTTGCTTGTAAGGGATAATGCCCACATTATATTGTTGGCCTCCCTTACATCTCATATAAATAGAGGAATGAGAGAGTATTTCCATCATCATATCCATTCATAGACTTGTATTCATTCTTGTTTAGGGATGTGACCTAGAGAAGAGTGTGCACTTCCTCTCTCTCTCTCTCTTAGGTCTTTACTTATACTTGTCTTCTCACTCTTTCTTGAGGAGCTAGTGTCTCTTGGTCTTATTGGAGCATATTGGAGGTCTAGGGTTATATTTTGTTCCTTGGAGATTAGAGATTGGGATTTTGAGAGAAAACCCTAGGGTGGATTGGTGAAGAAGAATAGAAGAGGAGGGTGTCTTGCCTTTGGGGATGTGTTGATAGATTCTCACACATTGGATCTTCTTGGTTGAGCTAGAGTTTGTTGATTTACCCTAGGTAGCAATTTTTAAAGAGTGGGAAGACTTGTGCAAACATCGAGAGAAGCCTTTGGTATGTACATGTACTTAATCTTGATCATCTTGATGAAGTTTCCATCTATCAATATCTTGTACAATTTCCAAATTTGAATTTCAACTACATATCTTCTTTATGCATTTCTATTTACATCCATTTATGTCTTGCTTATTTGATATAATAAAAGAGAAAATTGTTAAGTGACTTGACATCTATGAAGGATATAAGGGCTGATTTTACTCTTGTTATAATGCTGTAAAATTTTATTTTCATATCTAATTATTGGATGATACATTGCCTAAGAAGGGGTTGGAATGTGATGTACCTGCAATAATTAATTAATGCAAATACACGAGATATCAGAAATAATAGAACAGAATCGCTTTTATATTGATCACGGGCCACTTCGAGGGGGCAACCTCCTTTGAGCAAGCTCAATACAATTAACTTCACGGTGCCTTCAATGACCTCAACACACACTTATATACTAAGTCTATGCCCAATACTATGAGTCAAAACCATGGGACATATAATACTACAAGACGACTTACAAAGCATATGCGTCCAATACTATGGGTCAATACTATGGGCTAATATAAACTACGGATCAACAAATACTACGGGACGACTTACAAAGCATATGCGTCCAACAACAATAAACTAACATAGTAAAGAGAAGGGTTGACATAGGTTCCTAACATCCCCTCTCCCTTAGAAAAAGCTTTTTCCTCAAAGCTTTGGTTGGAGAAATTGCTGCAGAATCTGAAGGAGTGGTTCCCCGGTAGCATCCTTGGTTTGCATTTCGGGCCACTGATGCCTTTGGAGTGTCAAGGAGGATTGCTTGGAAGGATGTAGATGAAGAAGAACCCTGTCAGTTACGTGGAAAATGCACTCAGAACGGTGCTGATCGGCTTGTTGTTTCAGGCGAATTCTGGCCATGTGAAGATTGTCCTGCAGAATGAGAAGAATCTGATCGCGGTTTCGAAGAACCGAGTCAATTTCCTGAACTGGGGAGCTGCTAAGGGTGTATGGAAGAAGAACTGGCGGTGTTTGTCCATAGACTGCTTCATATGGTGTCCTTTGAGATGTGGTATTGTACCACCAGAGTGCTGCTAGGAAATCCATAGAAATAGTTGGCCAAAGCTGTGTAGTGATGGGCAAGGGTTTGATCAATCCCGAAAGGAGTGTCGGTTCCCCCTTGTTGACTTGGAAAGTATCATCGTTAGCCACCAGCTGTTGAATTGTCATTTTTAGTCCCAGCCAAAAGAAGTTACATTGTTCCTGGTCATACATTTTGCAGAACCCAGAGTTCCCTGTTGATGAAGAAGCATGGAGATCATAGAAGAGATAGCCCTGTTGAACATATGGCAACCAATTTGGAACAAGCAGAGAAAGAGCTGTAAGAGAAACTGGGTCATCAATTGTGCGAGAAGGAGCATCTTCCACCATATTGTCCTTACCCTTCTTGTAAGTGATCACATAGGGATAACCCATGAGTTGGATAACCCATTGCAGGTGTGTTGGGGAGGAGACCCATTGTTCCAGAAAATTTTCCAGACTCGGGAGATCAGTCTTAATGCAAAAATAATTGCCTAATAGGTATGGCTGCCACTTCTGTACTGCATGCAAAATAGCCATCATTTCCTGCTGAGAGGTAGATGTGGTTACATTCTTACCGGAAAGGTCTCTTGAAGGCAGCAAGCTCATTGGTTCAACAAAGATACCTGCATATCTATCCAAGGAAGTAGTGGAGACTGTTGATGGGTGCATCTGAATGGAATTGAGCTGAGCGATGACACCATGTGAATTCTTCTTAAGGATTTTTTCCAGGCGATGTGAACTGATGATGCAGAGAGACCCTGGTTGTAAGCCCCGAAATTTGTGTTGTGCCCCATTGACGTTAAACTGCATCCATCGTTCAGCAAAATTCCATAAGATGGGGCCAAGTGTGCGTAACCATTGAACGCCCAAAACCACATCACATCCGCCTAAGGACAAGGCAAACATGTCGGAGCATAGGTTATAATCTTCCATAGAGATACGCACATTGTGACACTTCCCCTTGCAAGGTAAGGTGCCCCCATTGGCAACCATGACTTCAAAGTTGGAGCAAGGATGGACAAAACAATAAGCCTGTTTGGCAATTCGAGGGTCAATGAAGTTATGAGTGCTACCAGAATCAATGAGTATGGTAGGAGGGATCTTCTTGAAGTATCCCCTGACCCGCATTGTTTGTGGGGTGGTGATGCCGGTTACAGCATGGAGAGAGATCTCGGGTGGGCCGTCTTGAGATGGGGTGCCAACAGGCGGGTGTTGCATGTCGACCGGATTATCTACTGTATCTGTAGCTTCTTCACCAAGTTCTAAGGCAGGCGGAGAATCCACATCCAAGATATAGATCTTTTGTTGAACACATCTATGTCCCCGAGTGAATTTCTCATCACAATTATAGCAAAGCCCTTTTTCTCGGCGTGCCTGCATTTCTATTTCAGACAAATGCTTGATAGGAGTTGGTTGAGGAGCATGTGTGATGGGAGGTCGTTGGGAACCCATATTTCTGAAGGGAACAAAGGTGAGTTTGGAGCGTTGTTGAGTTGCGATCTTGTCCTCGGCCAACTTAGCCAACCCTAGGATTTCCATCATTGTGTTGGGACAAAACATTTTGACCTCTGAGCGGATTTCATCCTTGAGACCATTGATAAAACAACTCCTGTAGAATTCATCAGACAATCCTTCTGTGTGATTGGCTAGTTTCTCAAATGCCATCTGATACTCTCTCATTGTGCCAGTTTGGTGAAGTTTAGTGAGTGCTCCTGTGAAGTCGTCAAAAGCACTAGGACCAAATCGTGGCAAAATGAGTTGGCAAAAATCTGTCCAGTTTGGCTCGGGATGAGCTTTGATGTACCAACGGTACCATTGAAAGGCTTCCTGTTCCAAATGAAAGGATGCAAGTGGAACTTTCTGAACATCAAAAGTATTATGCAGACTGAAATATTGTTCTGCTCGGTATATCCATCCAGTCGGATCAGTACCATTGAAGCGAGGAAAATCAAGCTTCGGCCCACGAAAATTGCTAGAAGCAGAGAAATCGGTGGCTGCAAAAGATTCTGGCTGTCTGGTATTGTTCATGGCTGAATGCTGAAGATGGAGGCTGAGAAATTTTTCATCCAGATCTTGGAGTTTGGTTTGGATCGGTGTAAGTGCTTCCTCCATGGTGTGTGCTCCTGCACGGGTGACAACCACAACCTTTTTTTTTTTCCATACTGGAGCGGCAACGGCTCAGATTTTTTTATTTTTTACAGACTGGAGCGGTTACGGCTTAGAAGGAATCTGGAACAACGCCGAACGGCTGGATCTGGAACGGCTTGCAAAATGGATCTGAAACGGCGCAGGAGTGATCGGCAATAGTTCAACTGAAAGTAGATATGGACCCCAGGTATGTGCGGCTTCCTAACATTTCAGGGTTTTCACTCAGCCACCAATGCTATCTGACGGCTTGCGTATTGGGGCAGTACCCCTCACTCCACGGCTCAAGTAAAACTGATAACCGCTTTGCCACAAACGACAGCTCTTGGTTTACCTCACGGGTGGGAACTAGTCAATCAGGTAGGGGTCGTTGCCCTTTTCGCTTGGCAGGTCCTCTCAATGGCCAGCTACTTCGGGGTTCCTGTGGTACTCCTCACAATGAGTTTTAGGGATTATGCCCAAGTACTTCCCACAGTTAAGCGGATAGGGATTATTCCCAGATTCGAACCTGCAACAGAAAAAAAATTTGGGCAGAAATTCCACCCAATGTTCAAAAAATGGATCTATATTGCTCAGAATCGCTATTATAGCATGTTTCCGGAACTGGAACAACCACTCTGCTTCTACCCACTAGAGCGGAATAGAAATATGGGCACTCGGTCAAAATATTTTCTTGCCGCAATTTCCGCGGCCGTCACTGAAATTCTGAAAAATTGCTGATTTTAAATCCACGATATCTCCACTTTTAGAACTCCAAATGAGATGATTGTTTTTTTGAAACTGCGTATTTTTGAAAGAGGAATTCAGATATGCAATCGGTTTCTTCTGATTTTGTGCAGAAAGTTTCAGAAATTAATCTGAAAGTCGCCGCCCAAAAAAAAAAAAAGAAAAAAAATTTCCCACTTGTGCCAAGGAAAGTGCTCTGATACCAGATGTGATGTACTTGCAATAAGTAATTAATGCAAATATACGAGATATCAAAAATAATAGAACATAATCGCTTTTATATTGATCACGGGCCATTTCGAGGGGGCAACCTCCTTTGAGTAAGCTCAATACAATTAACTTCACGGTGCCTTCAATGACCTCAACACACACTTATATACTAAGTCTATGCCCAATACTATGAGTCAAAACCATGGGACATATAATACTACAGGACGACTTACAAAGCATATGCGTCCAATACTATGGGTCAATACTATGGGCTAATATAAACTACGGATCAACAAATACTACGGGACGACTTACAAAGCATATGCGTCCAACAACAATAGACTAACATAGTAAAGAGAAGGGTTGACATAGGTTCGTAACATGGAACTTATCTCTTTGTTTGTTATCTTTTCTCTTTGAATTTCTAGGAAGTTTGGCGCTCTTTGAAGTAAATTGTTATACTAGTTATGTTGTTTTTTTCTATGTTTCATGTTGGGCGAGGCCCAAATGCAACAGTTTTGATGACGGAGTCCAAGTCAAAGGATTCTTTTTGATGTAAGAAGTACAAGTTAGGCGAGGCCTAACATCAATCAATTTTGGGAGAAACAACTCCGCAATTCCCGGGAGTAGGGCATGGAGCGACGCGAAGTCAGTAGAAAAGGACTTATCCCCTTAGTAAAAGCGAAGTACTAAGGACGGTCAAGGTAGTTGGAGCAGTTATGTATGAAGTGGCGGACTTTCAGCTACAGGAGCAAAGAGTAAAGAGGTGGAATGGTGCAAAGGACGCGCCACTGTAGTGTCAGAGCCGCGCAGTTAGAAATGCGACTGTCAGAAGAAGCGTAAGATCCAGAGGAAGCGACACAAAAGGACAACAGAGCTCCAACGAAGTAAAGACAAAGCATGGTCAATAGGAGAACCATGCCATTTTGGGTTTAAGGGTACTATGGGGTTTTGGCCCATAGTTATTGTAAAGATTTGACCTTCGGGCACAATCAATAAAAGGGGCAATTTTGCATAAGGAAGGGTTAGAATTTGTTAGATTGGATTATGTAAGATCTATGTTAAGAGAGATCTAAGAGAGGAAAAAGACTCTGCAGTTGTGTGCACAAAGATATATTGTAGAGAAGACTCTGCAGTTGAGTGCGCAGACTGGAACTGTTAACCCCTTCCAAGAAATATAAGAACAGTTCCCGTGGACGTAGCTCCCATATGGGGGGTGAACCATGTAAAAATATGTGTTGTGCGATTGTGTCTATGAGTTATTTTATTTCCATGAATGCTTATGCTTTTATATGTATGTCCATGCGTATGTTGATGAGAATAATATGCTAAGTGTTAATGAATGTGATAAATGCGTAGTTTCCTAGTTAAAACAGTTAAGGAATAATAGTAATTTAGCGGAGTCTGTATTGTTAGAATTACGAAGTGCGCAGTCACATAGTTGCATTGTTATAATAGAGATATATGCGAAGTAAGGAGAACTCCGCTAAAATCCAGTCACATATCTGCGCATCACCACGGTTACAGAAGCCTGCTTCTGTAATCCCCCATAACTTCGCCTCGAGTGAGACCTCAACCTGCTTGTAGGTTGTTGCCAAAAGGGATGGTGAAAAGGGGTTTGTTGGGTCTATGAGAGAGAACTTTGCAGAACCCGGGTCAGCCAAAGGAAAGATATAGTTCCCCAACATTTCATAATATCCCCAAGGCTTAAAATTCACAGTGTTAAGATCTATGAAAACTTGTTGGAAGAAAGTGAATTTTCTATTTTACATTAAAACTCGAGTATTTAGATATTTCCACATGGTATCAAAGCTTGTTGTGGGTGGGATCACTCTTGAGTAAGAGGGAGTTTATATTTTAGTTGAATATTCCATGTGAAATGTACTTGAACATGCTGAGGTGGTTGGATGTGAAATCCAAGGTTGCTTGAGAGAATTACCTTGACCCTTGGAAGGGTTGTTTTTTCTTCACATTGCATATTTTTCTAGGATGGAGATGGCTTTGGTATCTTTCTTATGTCATAACACATGTCTAGTGTTGGATGGATGTGGATAGTGGAGCTTCAAGACATATGACATAGATAGGTAGTTATTTAGAATGATTCAAGAACACGAGGGAGGGATTATTTTATAGCTTGGTGATATTGCCTCATAACCTGTCAAAGGAGTTGGCTCCATTTTCTTTTAGATGCATTCAAGTGATGTTCTTGAGTTGGATATAGTTTTGTTTGTTCTTGGTTTGAAGGAGTATATTCTTTCAATGCCTTGTATGATATATGTATAATGGATAGTTTCTTTTGAAGGACATCACTAAATCATCAATGATTGTAGTTTAGCTAGTCCGAGGACTTTGGATAGAAGGGTGAGAGAGGGTGTCCTAATTTACAAGTTACTTCCTGATCTAGTACATTCCATGAAAGTTTGGTACGGGATTCTAGGGTTGAGGAGGCACATGCATGGAGGGATGCCACAATGATAGGTTTAGATCCTATTGTGGCTTCAGTTTTTGCTTCAAGGATTTGAGATGCTGTTATAGCATCTTGTGTTGATGCATACAATAATACTTCTACAACTTACATGATCAAGGTTCTGACATAGTGGAAGACTGTGGTGAGTAGAGATATGATATTGATGAGGATGTAGAATCTTCTAGTTTAAAGGATTCCCTGTCAATGATTAAGAAGAATGTAGAGGTTGTTACTCCAAAGGTTGATTTAGAGATTCAAGATGAGTCAAATTCAAAGAGATTGGAGGTAGTTTTGAATGTGGATATGCTATCACCTACTCCAGGTTAGAGGTGAATGGGATGGATCACTTAGACATTATAGGATACTTGATAATATATAAGATCACCTAGATCCATAGTGAGGGAAAGTGTACCTCATAGTAGATACGTTAGTAATGTTGCATTGGTTTCTTCTATTCGTGAGATTCCCAGTTGTACACAGGAGATAGGATGTGATGATGATATTGAATTCATCCATGAGCCTTCTAATTTTATAGTGGAGGAGAGGTGTGATGTCTTAATGGAAGATGATATTGAGAATGATTCCAAAGTTACAACTAATGGGAGTATTATGGAGTTCAGAGCTAGGATGGATTATGGATTCTTTCAGACAAAGGGAGTTTCCCTTGAATTTAGTCTTACTTAAATATTCTCTCATGACAAGGGAGTTGACATAGTTCAGGTTGGTTCATATGATAGAGGATTTGTGGTGCATGAAATGGATTCTCATGTTTATAGGTTGATGATGGCTTTGCATAGTTTATTGATTATACCACGAGCCTTGTATTCAAGGATCAACTTGATATTGTATGGTATATGCAAATATATTTGCAAGATGTCCTTGAAAATTCATGATGTGGTGTCTGTTGATGTTGTTCCATGATGCTAAGGATGATGGAGGCTAGTAGTTAGCTATTGTTCTAGAGAGATATGCCTTTAGATTCACATATGTTATTTTATTCATTGGATGATGATGTGATAGCATGGTTGAAATCTTATTGCAGATGATATTGGTTGATTCTAAGAATACAACCAATACCAATTTGTAGGTATCGGGTTTAGTGGATTTGAAGAGGATATCAATAGGTGTTGATTGAAACACTTTCCTCTCAAGGAGGGAGTTTTATATTTTCAAGTTACACCAAAAGTGTTTACACCATGTTCTGGGATGCTTCATGAGATTTGGGGCATGATAAACCCCTTGATGATCCAGGATGGATTGTAAAATAGGAGATGTTACATAATGTATATGCACAATTGAGCTATCTTTCTATTTAGATTCTCTAACTCAAGATGGCGCTAGCTTTGATTTCTTCCCTTAAGCTTGGAGATCTCTTTCATAAATGGTGGACACCCTTCATTATGGTCACATGGAGGGATAAAAAAGTTAGAGAGTGCCTTACATGGGATGTGGAACACTGTGCATCATGGAGGAATAATTCAAGCCGTAGTTGGATTGTGGTAGTTTGGATTCTTCTTCAAAGGATTGGAGATGGATTGGGGATGCCTGAGACATAGACAATGTCATTTCAAAGGGTAGATAACCCAATGGATTACATTGCTTTGGAAAATTGATGTAGTCCATGGAGGCTCACGATGGAGTGGTTTGGACTTGCCTTTCGTAGCTACATCACCTTAGAGTCATTATTGTGCATGAAATTACCTTGGAGCATGACACATGTACTTTAGAGTGGACATACCACTTGTGTTGGCCTACAAGGGTTCAATATAGGTTACTTGTAAGGGATAAGACCCACATTGTATCGTTGGATTCCCTTACCTCTCAACTAAATAGAGGAAGGATAGATTCTTTCCACAATCATATTCATTCATACTTTTGTATGGAGATGTGACCTAGAGAAAAGTGCACACTACCTTTCTCTCTCTTAGGTCTTCACTTGTACTTCTTCTTCTCTCTCTCTCTCTCTCTCTCTCTCTCTCTCTCTCTCTCTCTCGGTGCTAGGGTTTCTTGGTATTATTGGAGTATCTTAGAGCATCTTGTAGGTATAGGTTTAGGGTTTATCCATTTGATATTGGAGATTAGGTTTTTGAGAGGAAACCCTATGGTGGATTGGTGAAGAAGAAGAGAAGAGGGGGGCATCTTACATTGGAGATATCCTTGCACATTGGATCTTCTTGGTTGAGATATGGTTTGTTGATTTACCATAGTTAGGGATTTTTAGAGAGTTGGAATATTTGTGCCAGCATTGAGAGAAGGCTATGGTATATACATGTACTTCATCTTGAATATGTTAATGAATTTTACAGCTGTCCATATTTTGTACAATTTCCACATTTAAATTTCAGCTATATATGTTCTTTATGCCTTGCTATTTACACCCATTTATGTCTTGCTGATTTGACATAAGTAAAAGAGAAATTTGTTAAGTTATTTGACATCTATGAATAATATGAGGCGTATTTTACTGCTGTAAAAGTGTGCTTTCAATTCTGATTATTTGCTTATAATTTGCCATAGAAGGTGATGAAACTTATCTCTATGTTTATATATTTTCTCCTTGAATTTACATGAATTTCGAGGCTTTTTGAAGTGAATTTTTGTACTCTTTATAATCCTATTTTGTACTCTAATTCACAACAGTTCTAAGGATGAAAATTCAACTGCTAAGATCCAATAAACTTTCTAGGAAGTAGGTGACATTTGTGTTTGTCATTAAAGCTTGAGTATATACTAATTAGTATTGTGTGTGTGTGTGTGTCTCTCTCTCTCTCTCTAGAGAGAGAGAGAGAGAGAGTACTAATATGTTTTTTTCATACAAATGATTAGTTTTTTGCATTTATAAAACTGCTGAATAGTAGTATCAAAAAGATTATAGTAGGAAAGTTTATGTTATTTAAGGTAGGATTATAAAAGATAATCAAAATTTATGTTACAATCCTTCAATTTTGAACAACTTCTATAATTTATACTAGTATATATTATGTAAAACAATACTAAATTCAAGATGCATCTGCAAAGCATAAAAATTACTCTCTAATTAGATTGTTGGCTACCTCCAGAATACTGTGAGATTCTGATGATTTTCACATTTATTGTGATTGTTGAATTGTTTCCTCCTCCATTAGAATACCTTTAGCTTATTCCGTTGCACTTTGCTGATCCAAGATCAAAATTACGGAGTTATGGTTCTCATTGTTGGTTTCGTTTCGAAGAGTATCCACTACTTATTCGAGGGATATTATGTGCTGACACTATGCACCCATGGCTTCCATTGAAGTGCCATTTTTCATTCTCAATCCTATACCTGATTTGTGAGGTGTTGAATTACTGAAATATTGTTCTTTATTTGCTCCTCCTAGCGTCTAACAATGTTCCTCAGGTCAACTATCTCAAGCGTGTTTTTTTATGCAGCTTGAAAATCTATTTTTGAAGCTCCACTGTTGCTATCTAAACTAATTTTGCTCTTCTCATCTCTCTGTGCAAAAACCCAACTCAAAATGACATAGGAAAGCTTACGGATCATACTAGAGACTGGTTTCATCAATTTCAACAAGCCTGCAGCTGTATCTATAATATCTTGCTCTGAATAGGAATGAATTTTCATCGTTTTGATCAAAGGTGAATTGAACTGGTGTCATATAACCTTTTTCTCTCTTCCATTGAAGTTTGTCATGCCAAATTTTCCTAGAGAATTGAGATATCACTAGAGCAATTCAGGAGTTGACCCTTTCCTGTCGAATTATTATTGGCTCGACCCCCTAGTTGTTGTGATGGAATCAAAAGGAAATACAAGCCCCTAAGACATATGCATTATTGGGATCCCATACATATAAAAAACAAGCTTCACCATGAGCCTTCTCACTGATGCTATTGTAATGCTTCCCTCCCAATTTGTGAAATTTCTAGAGAACAAATAAATTCATCATTTTAGAGTTAAGTACTATTTGTCTCCCACTTGTACGAGTGGCATGACTGTAGATTTGCTCAATCTGAAGTGTACTTGATATTTTGGTGGATTTTAATTTCTTTCCCTTTAACATCTTATGCATGAGATCTTTAGGGAACCTGAATTTTGGTATCCCCATTCATGTTGAGAATTCATGCTGATCTCCTCGAGGAATTATTATCTCTTTCATCTGCCTCTTGATTTTGTTTGCGAAGAACATGAAAAATCCTTATGTTGTTGAAGTTTTTGACCTCATTTTTTATCCTGATTATCCATCTAGATAGAGCAATGTCCTTAAGGGGGGATACAATTAGCATAAGTTTAATCAAGATCTCAAAGTATCCAATCATGATGATCTTGTCTCATCCAAGCAAGCGCACTTGTATAAGTCCTTGATAAAGAGTTGCCGCTTCTGCCTAGTTGTTTGTGGTCTTGCCTAGTCCCCATTCATAGTAGAATTCTTCTTGTCCTTCGGGATCACAAATGATACCCCTCGCATCTGGAACCCTTGGATTTCCCTTCGAGGCCCCATCGAAGAATATAATGCTCATCTTTTGAGAGTTTTTCCAACTACGTAATTCCTCAGATGTAAGCTTCAATTTCCATTTTTTAACTGACTGTCTTTGTCCATATTTTTTTTTATTGCTATAGGAGGGTCCAACATTTCCCTTATCCAGTCCTTTTCATTTTGATCTATATGTTGAACATTCTGAGTTGTTCTTCTCTTGTTGATAAGATAGTCTCCCAATAGACCTTGAACTTTTATGGCAATTTTCCAAGGGGGTTCACTTTGATATTGAAATGGAAGCATTCCTTGCTATGGAATACTTTATAGGAGAGATACTTAGGAAATGCATTCTATATCCTCTTGAGAAGAGGATTACCTTGGAATTTTCCTTTATATTTCTTATGCCAGGAGGTGAACATGTCCTTACAACTTATTAGCATTGTCCACTTACTCATAATTTCCAAGAAGGCGGCCTTCCATACCTTAACAGTATAAGGGCATTCCATAAATAAATGATGGCAAGTTTCCTCAGCTTATTTTCACAACACACATCTGGACGGACCTTGCACTCCTCTTTTTCGAAGATTATTTGCTTTTAAAATCCAATTTTGAACTAGCATCCAAATGAAAGTGTTGATTTCGGGAAGACCATGTATATTCAAAATATGTTTCCACATTCCTGATACTGGAGGGAGAATATTTTGAATATCTATCCTGTATCCTTCTTTAACTGAATATGCTTGTTTTCCCCAACCTCACGATTTTGGTTCATTGTTGATGAGGGTGCATCCAGTCAAGGCACCATATAGTTAGACCAAGAGATGTCTCAACCCTTATGGGACCTCAAGGGGATTCCATCCCATCCATATTTTGTTGTTTTCACTCTAGTTAGAGATTTTGGCCAGCCTTTTGAAGCTGATGTCTTCCAACCACTGTTGCAAAGGCCTGAAATTTCGTTGTAGCTTCAGTGGAGGATTTCCCATGATGTTGTCACTCCAAAATTTTATTGTTTTAATGTTTCCTAGATATCAAGTAATTTTTCATTGAATTAAGGGGGTAGATTCTTTTAGCAATCTCTAGATCAGAGAGCCTTTGATATCCAAAATCTGATTGTCCAAACATCATTTTCTCTTTACCTTGAAATATTTTTTATGCAAGCAATTCTTCCACTACTCCAATTTTCCGGTGATCATCCTCCAAAATATTTTGGCTCCTAAGGCTTTATTCATGATGGAAGGGTCGATGATTCCCAAACCTCCCCTGTTTTTTGGGATTAAGACTGTATTCCAGTCAACTATAGGATATTTCATAGGAACTGCTAGATTTCCATGGAGATATTTTTCATCACCCCCTTGGGGGCCAGGAGTGTATAGGATTTGAATATAGGAAAAGCAGTAAGCATTGAATGAACAAGAATAATACGCCCAACAATATTCAACCAATTTGCACCCCATTTATCGAAATTCCCTTTTATTTTTCTTATCATATTGCTCCATATTTCCATGTCGGGATTTGACAGAGAGATAGGCATGCAGAGATACTCGAAAATATTCCACTTGTTGGTGTAGCGAAATGTCAGTGTTATGGAAATGTTTTGTAGATTTGATTTACTAATGTTCCACCCATATATATTGATTTTACCTTCATTAATTGCCCCTCCAGCTGCATATAAAAAATAATCCAAGACTTCCCTGAATCTTGTGGAAATTATTGTAGATGCTCCTTTGAGAGCAGCGTATCATCGATGAATTGGGAGTGATTAAGAGGTTTGATGCCTCTAGTAATTGAAATTCCTGGTAGATTCTCTTTAATTCTTTCTATATCCAATTTTCTACTCAGTTCCTTTTCCATTATAACTTGATACAATGAGGGTGACATTAGGTAGCCTTCCAAAGGCCTCGACTGCTTTTGAAGAAATTGGTGGGCTTTCCATTGACAACATGGCAATCCAAAGACCACTAACACAAGCACTTATAACATTGATAATTGTTTTATCAAAACCAAAATTTTCTATAAATTTAAAAAGAAATGCTAACCTAACTCTGTTGAAGGAATTTGCCATATCTATTTTGATTAGCATACCTCTTTTCTTTCGCTCTTTGCTGGAGTGCACCACTTCTTGCACCATTATCATATTGTCCACAATTTTCTGGTTTTGCATGATTCCACCCTAATTCTCAGCAATGATGGAAGGAAAGATATTTTTTATTTTGTTTGCCAATATTTTGGTGAATATTTTGTAGGAAGAGACAACAAAATTGGGCAGAATATCGAGAAGGAAGTGGGATTTGCCTCTTTGGGGATGAACGCTGAGAAGGATGAATTCATCCCTCTACCTAATTTTTGCTTCTTCATGATATTTGCGTACATTTTTTTAAAGTATTTTTTCACAATATCCGAATAGAACCTGTAGAAGTGAAGGATGAAGCCGTCTAAACCAAGAGCTTTGTCTAGTGCTAGTGTCCAAAACTGCTTCGACAATTTCAGCCTCTTCAATTTCCTTACTCAACTCTATGTTTTTTGCTTCAATTGTAATTGAGGGAATGTTCTCTAGAAGAGAAAAATATTTTCTTATTGGACCAGGTCTTTCTTTAGTGTACAATTGTTGAAAATGGATTTTGGCGTCCTCCTTGACCTCGAAAGAACTTGAGATGAGGGAGCCATCCCTAGTTCTGATTTCCATAATCCTATTTCTTTGCTCTCTCATTTTAGCTTTATGATGGAAAACTGAAGTATTTTGTTACCCACTTTGATCCACAAAGTAACAACCCAAAAATACTATTAAATTAAATATCAATAAAAATATAGGAAAACTAAATTAATATTAAAATAAAATAAAAAGGAAACACTTATCACTATGAATAGGATAACTATGATTAATAATATTAATAAAAAAAAAAAGGAAATTGCTAATTAAATTAATAAAATATACTAAATTTAAGTTCCAAAGATAAATGAGAAAAACCTATAAAAAAGAGGAGGATTGGAGGGGAAGGGGGATTCACTCATTCACTCTTTTCATATTTGAAGGAGAGAGGTATGATCATGGTTATGGAATATAAGAGAACAATATTGGATAATGTTTATTGGTTGGGGGCTCGGGGGTTCTCAGTGTCTCACTGAGGGGAGATACTGAGGGGTTGGTTGGGTGGAGAGTCGTCCCCCACACGTTGTTTTCCCTCATCGATATGGATATCTAAAGGTACATTCTTTCCATATCTCATCGGATCTAGGTATGTCTTCTCCTTATTTCATTTTATTGTTGTTATGATATCTCGGTTATTTCCCTAGATCTACAAATTTCTCATAGCAATGAGCATATCTTAAGATAATTGTGTGCTTAAGGCCCATTGGGTCCTTACACACAGGATCCAGGATTTTAGTCTCAAATGCTCCTCTTCTTCTCTCTAAGCTTTGTATATCAGGTATCCAATCTCTCTTTATTCCATCCTAATTTGATGGGTAGTCTCTACCATCTCCATTTTTTGTTGAGTGGATTCCAATCGATCTACTAGCAAGTCAAGATTTTGAGATGGATTATTAAAGGACGATTTGGCCAATTCCTTGAGTGCAATATTGGTGTTTTTAATTTTTTGTTCCCACACATATGAATGGGAGTTGGTAACCAGACATGCCTAGGTAGAGGATATTGTGTTTATAACACTAGGATATTCAAGCCATAGGGGATTGAAGCAGAAGGGGATGGGGACAAGAGTAGGATGATCTTGGATAATGAGTAAAATAGGATTGTGATCTGAAATCATGGAGGGAATGACGTGAGAGGTGAAATAAATACCACCAATCAAGAGGTTCCTGTGAAGAAGAAATCTATCTAATATGGAGGCTATGTGGCCCAGACCCAATCCACGGTTTGTCTAGGTGTAGCACCCATTACTAGGTTTGAGATCAATTGGGTCCCAATACCCCATGAAGTATTCCATGCTTTATCGAAAACTATATCTTACAATGACCCCCCCTCAATTCTCTTTTTTATTTAGAATTGTGTTGAAGTCACCATCTACAAGGCTATTTTTTTCCCAAGTTGAATTATACAAATTCTGCAAAGTTGTCAACCTAGGGTTTTTTCATGGTAGTGAGTAGGAATATACACATGGAACATGTTTATAAATTTACCTGAGATTTTATTGATTAAGGATGTGAGGAGACATTGTTGGGTTTGCTGGTGCTAATCAAGATTGAGAATCCTTGGATCCCACATGGTGCAAATTCTGCGAGAACCCCCTCTAGAGCTATTTGCTTTACATTCACAATTTTTCCAAGTTTTCTTTGATAAGATTATCTTGTCTTCTGAGACGAGTTTGATTTCCTGGATCATTACGAAAATAATATTCTCATTATTATTGGATCTCTTAATCATGTTTCTTTTATTGTGTTTCCTATTCCTTGAAAGTTCCAAGAAACGATCTACATCATTTAGCCTGTCTTGATTTGGTTCCACCCCCAAAACCGAGGGACCTTGTTTCCTTGCATCCTAGCTGTGATATTGCTTCCAACTATTTTCTCTATGGTGGCTTGGGTCCCCAATGCTTTGTCTTTGTTTGCCTCTTCTTCTCTTTTTTCCTTTGACATATTTCTACTGAATTTCTTGTGTGCTGGTTCTTCTCTTGGTGATTCTTCACTTTCTTCTACTTCTAGATTTTGAGAAGCTTGTGATCTTGTAAGAATTCTGATGGGTTGAACTGGAATATTTGGTGGATTTTCTAGATCTACTAGTTCTTGGCCATCATCGTTTAAGGAATATGTGAAAGGAGGAGGTATTTGCTGCAAGAGAGGAGAATGAAGCCGGGTTCTTTTTCAGAATTCATGATCTATTCAATCGGGGTATCTTCTTGATGTAATGCTACAAATGTTCTAGAGATATAACAAGTGATACTAGGGGGAGGTTATATTTGAACTGCTGCTACATATGATGAGGGGCTTGGAGGGGATTTGGATAGTTTTTGAGGTTGAGTGAGGATCTCCCTAAATTAGATGGAGGGAGTAATACAGAAGCCAAGAGGCCATTGCTTGTTTCCATGGATTTTGTTTTTTCTTCATTCTTTGCCACATTTATTCTTTATCAACTGTTGTATTTGGAGGATTTTGATTTTGTTTGCAATTTCTTGCGAAGTTTCCATACTCATGGAAAGTTTTACATTTGAAGGGAAGTTGTTCATAATGCAATTTTTGCAGATGTTTCTAGCTATGCAAAGATAGAATAATTGCTTTGAGTAACCCCTTTTCCAGATCTATTTCAACACATATCCTAGTGCATGCAACAATTCCCTCTTTAGGATCTAATTTGTCGATGTACTTCTTGAGCTTGTTCCTTATTTGTCTCAAAGACTCACCCCCCTAGAAATGAAGGGAAAAATGTAGAATCCTCACCCACATTAGGATGGATGAGGGTACATCCAGTTCTGGTAAAATTCCAGCATCCATATATTGTGATACATTCCTCTATTCTCATAGAAATACAACCCATTTATGAAGATTAGGTTTCTATATGCTTGAAACTCAAACAGGAAGGTGTAAAACCCTATGCCACCGAAGAAATGTGAAAGCTTTCCTTGGATCAACACTACCCAATTTTTTGAACCCATTTTTCCATGTTCCTCAGTGACAACCAGATTTTGGTGAATTGCTGGATTAGACCTCTATTAGTAAGAGATAGTGCCATTGATATCGAAGATGCACACATAAGTCCCACCTATGAAATATCATCTATATTTTTAATGAATTTCGAGGGTTGATATTTTTAAGGAATTTCGAGGGTTGGTTTTTTTTGATGGAGCGAGATAAGAGATCATATCATGGAAGGTGAGTTCATATTCAATTGTGGAGGGGGACCACACCCCTCTAGAGGCCGGTGCTATTGCAACCGATTCCAGTTCATCATCTCTTGAGGAGGAGCGTCCTCCCCATCTATAGGCCATTTCCATTGTAGTCGATTGGTTTGCTGAATCACATTGTATCATTTTTCACGTAGAGCTAATCATTTCATAGTATCATAATTGCATATTGTTGATGAGAGTACTAATAGGTGATATACTAATATACTTATATATTTTTTCTTGGAAAATAGTTCCCAGGGAAACCCTCAAACACTTCCCCTCATTTTGAGGATGGTACACAGTGTAAAAGAAACAATGCCTAAGTTCCAAGCACTTCCGACCTGAGGGAATCAGAGAGAGTCAAACTTGTAACCTCCCCTAAATCAGGGGAAAGAGCTCATTTCTAGATCATGATGCAACAACCGTATCCGGTTGGATGTTAATAGTTGAATCCGACTCTCATATTGAATAATAAATAATGAATAATATATTTGATGATGAATATTACAATTGTTGGCCACCTTTATATAAGGTGTGGGAAGCCATGTATGAGGAGACGCGCCCCTTAAACTAGTACTAATTATTATTTATTATTATTATTACATTTATACTTTATATTCGTTGCATTGCCACCCCCCTTTAAGGGAAGCTTTGTCCTCAAAGCTGATTTTACTGATATCAACCTGATTCTGGATCTGCGTTGAAGTGCTGAATGAGATGTATATTCTGGATTGGTTCCTTTCTTTGGATGTGAACTTGGACGTTCGTGTTGTAATCATTTCTGTTTGAGTGGTGAGTTTTTGAAACAATACACTTTGTAATTATTTGTTTTCCATATCACCTTTTGGATTCCATTTATGAACAATTGTGGACCTCTTGTCACAATTGCTTTTGATTTGGACAACTTTTTGATCATACCATCATCAGTGGTGTCTTGAAAATAACATTTCACTTCTTTCAAAACAACTATTTTTAAGGCTAAAAGTCTATGTTCGTGCTCTTCTTCTGTTGCATGTCTTCTTGTGTGTTTTTCGGGTTTCTTGACTACCTTGCATGATGATTCACTTGACGAGCCTATTTCGAGCACCACTTTGTGTGTATAATTAGAAGCACTCGCATCATCTTGCGTTTGTTGTTGTTGGTCGTTGAGATCAATGGAAAACTTTGCCACAGTTGATTCTAATAACATTTTTGATTCAATTGTTTCTAATCCTGAGAATGAAGTTTCTTCTTGCTCTTTATCATTTTTATGTTCTTTATCTGGTTTTTCTTCTGGACTTTGAAAATCATATTTAGATTTAGTTTCAGAGTCCTTGTCTTCAGAGGCCTTCGGGTTGCTTTGTTGGCTTATTTTATTGAAGGTGTCGTCAATAGATTTTTGAGCAGCTCTTACAATTGATTGCTCCATCCGATCAAACATTTCGTCCATTTTCCTATGAAATTGATTGGAGATCTGATCCAATTCTTCTCACATTGACTTCATGGCTAATTGTAAAAGTTTTCAAGAGAGAATCAATAATAGATGATAATAATAATTATTATTTTAAAAATAATAATATTATTATACACATATATAGTTTTCAATAGTTTTTTTTTTAATATAATAATAATTATAATTATTAATAAAAATTATTATAATATTTTTTGAAATCCCATGGAGAGAATTAGGGTTACGAAGATGGAGGAGCTAAGGTGGAAGTATGGGTCATGGAGTTGGGGCAGAATCAGATGGAGGGGAGAGGCTGGAGCGATGGAGGGGGGGGGGGGGGGTTCTATTGGACGTGGCCGACAGAGGGAGAAGGAGGATGAGGTGGTGGTGGGAGGAGGCACTGGAGGGGGCGGCTCGGTGGTGGGTGGATGTGTGGATGGAAGGCACTGTGGATGGTGGAGCCGCTGCACGGGGGAGAGTGCAGAGCGTGGGGCAGGTAGGAGAAGGGCGCAGTAGGAGAGTGCGGGGGAAGGGTGCATCAGGAGGGAAGAGAGCAGAGGGAAGAGCGTGGGGTGGCTGGCGGGGGAGGGGAGGATGAGGGGAGGTGCGGTGGTGGATGGGAAAAGGGGCAGCGACAGGGGTGGAGCATGGATGATGCAGCAGGAGGGTGTTGCAAGGGATAGGGAGAGGAGTGAGTGGAGTGAGCTATGGATTGGGGGGAGTGAAGGAATGGGGCGAGAAAGCTGGAAAGGGCAATGGAGAGCTGGGAGAGAGTTTGTAGGCTAGTGGATGTGTGGAGTTGAAGTGGGCAATGGAATGATGGGGGAATGGTTGGCAGAGAGAAGGACAATGACAGCTTGAGATGGCACATATGAGGGACGACACTCGAGTGCAGGAGAAGTGGCAAGGAGGAGATGAGGGTGTGATGCGATGGAGGGCGTGTAGAGAATTTTGGGTCATGGTATGAGCAGCCGAAAGTGAGAAGGGTGGTGGAAGAGACGAATCCGAGCTCTGAGGGGAGGAGCGAAAGCTCTGATACCAAATGCAACAATCGTATCCGGTTGGATGTTAATAGTCGAATCCAACTCTCATATTGAATAATAAATAATGAATAATATATTTGATGATGAATATTACAATTGGTGGCCACCTTTATATAAGGTGTGGTCAGCCATGTATGAGGAGATGCGCCCCTTAACCTATTACTAATTATTATTATTACATTTATACTTTATATTCGTTGCACATGACTACTTGAGTAACTCTCAAATATATTACACACACACACATTCAAGAATATATTTGTGCCTCCCTAGCACTAACAAAATAAACAGTTAAATTTCCCCTCAATTTAGGTGGGAGGCATCATTGCCTCAACCTATAAACTTCCAAAAAACTTATTTATAAATAACACCTTACAAGGAAAATATTTGTAATGATGTCATGTGATAATTTCCTCCCACAATCAAGAGGTTCCATTTTCACCTGTATAGACCAAATCATCTTACCTTTGACTAAGTTTCAAGCTTGTTTTGATAGAGAGTCAACCACTGTATTGTGGTCCCTATAGACGTGGTAAATTTGAATTGTGACTATTCTTGGAATGATTGATTGATCCTCTATCACTAGTAGAGAGAGAGTGAGATGTGAGAATTATGCATTGTTGTTCACCCAATCGTTTACAGGATTTGAATTTATGAATCTATAAATGATTTGTATCCCTTCTTCTAGTGTCATGTGAAAGACTAAAATTAGACTAATTACTTTACATAGTTGTTTGTACATATGTTTGTGCCTTATTTAAACAATATTAAGCGACCATTATAAAAGATGAGGCCACCCGCACCACTTTGATTGAGGTCCCCCCTCGACGCATTGTCACATAGACTCTGGGATTTAATGGTTGATCACCAAGGGAGGAAATCGTCTAATGGAAGCTTGAGGGGTGCTTGGATTCTTTAGAATCAATGAATATTATATCCTATAGAGAGTTTAAGATGGGGAAGGAACCTTTTCATTGAAAATGGTATCATTTCTAGTAACCTAAAGGTCACACATCACATATAGAGTAACCTTGATCATCTTTGAAATAATTCTACACATGCCAAACCATCTTTTCAAAGCCTCTTCTAGGGTGTTTCTTTCCCAAGGGGGCCATCTTCCCAAAGAAAGTTCCACACTCTTTACCTATTTGGAAAATTGGCACCCTAACAAGATGTGATATACAAACTCACTTGATTCCCTATAAATGAGACATAACATTAGGCCCTCCTTAATAAGATTGTGCCATGTAAGAACATAGTTATGGAGGGCTAGTTAGGAAAATAATTTCTACATGGGAGGGCCCTAGAGCTTCGTGACAAACTACACCACCACCATGGAATTATTTCATCATCTTATTGGCTTCACATAGTAAGTTCCTCCATTGATTTTTTTTTTACCGATAAGAGCTTTCCCTCTTTCACTGAGAGGACTGTGGCATTAGAGATAAAATCCCATTTGAATTAGGTCTAAATATCTACTTTATATCCTTCCATTCTTGATGCAACTACTATTTTCATCTTGTATTCCACCGAATAATAAAAAAATGATCATAAACATCTAAAAGATGGAGAATTTTTCTTGAGATCAAACATGCAATCATGTCCTTTGGTAAGTTCTCTATTGGGAGAATTCCCACAAATGTGTCCCTACCTAAATTCCCACAAATTTTGCCTTGCCTAAATGAACTTGTCTTCCATCACTGGGGTCCCATGCTAAGTGATGGTCGATGAGTTCAAAACTCAAGATTGCTTCCTTCCAAAACATTGATCCTCCTGTATAACATTTTGGGGTTGATTTGATCCATTCAACAACTGACACGGGAGATTTGTATTTATGCATGAGAACCCTTTTCCATAGGTTTTGTCTAGATATAGGATGCCATATTTTCTTAGTGACAAGATATTTTGAGAATAATTGTATATCTTTTAGCCCCAATCCTCCCATGGATTTAGGCCCTAAGATGTTTTATTATTTTACTAAAGGAACACTATTGATCTCTTCATTCCCCGCCTATAGTAGTACATACATAGTTACTTAAGTTTTTTTATAATAATTTTGGGTATGTGGGCTAGAGACGACCAATATACAGTAATGGATTTACGAATTCTCTTTATAAGAACCAATCTCCCCACATGATAAATCCATGAGTTACACCAGAGGCCAAGTCTTTTCTTCAACTTGTTGAAGAGCCACAACCAGTCCTTGAAATGGAAGTCATTTCTTTGAATATGAACCCTAGATACCTGAGGCATTAATCAATCAATTCATTTTGTGAAGGGAAGAAACTTGAGAGTTGTGACTGAAATGGCATGAGGAACACATAAGAAGAAAATATAATATTTCCAAGGGGTTTATCTCCATTCCAATAGAAGATACAAAATTTTTTAAAATATGGTTTAGGAATTTTGCTTCTTAAATTGTTTCATTCCTAAAAAGGAGGATGCCGTCAATAAAAAATGTGGATATGGAAAAATGGTTAGATAATTTAACACCTTTTAGGGAGTTTGCTTGGATTTCATGAAGGATATTGTGGCTCAAAGCTTCAACAATGACTAGAAAGAGAAAGGGGGATAGATGAAAACCTTGGTAGAGGCCATGGGTTGGAGGAAAAAATGAGGATGCTGACCCATTGGTTAAGGAAACATAGGAGACTAAATGGAATAAATATTCTATCCAATTTATAAAGTAGTTTGAGAAACCAACCTGCATAAGGATGAGATAAAGGAAAAACCAATTGATCTTGAAAAAGGATTTGGAGAGGTCCAATTAAAGGACAATAACCAACCTATTTTTACATTTATGAAATATAGGACTTCCTGGATTACCCCTAAAACAACATGTATATTTCATTGGTCTTAAAACCTGAATAGTTCCCACCCAATGTGATTAGATAGGTGAGGTTTTAGACACCATGCAATGGTTTTTGTAATAATTTTGTAGACACATGTACGCATGGATATGGGATGATATTAATCAAAACCCTCTAGATTCTATTATTTTAGAATATTAGCAATGAAAGTAACATTGAAAGGGGAGTGAATATTACCTACTATCTTTTATTCCTCAATATCCGTAAGTAGATCCCGAGAAAGAAGATCCTAATAGCTAGTGAATAATTAAATAGGCCAACCATCTAGACTTGGTGATTTACCATGGTAGAGCCATTTTAGAACACTATGGAGGTCATTCATAATTACAGGACCCATGAGTGCTTGATCCTATTCCTCATCTATTAAACCAATGGAAAATGATGCTAATGCTATTATGTCCCTGATGTTTTCACATAGGGGATTTACATATACTTGTTTATAGCGGGGAACTACTGCTTTGGTAATATGGTCAAAATCCACACATTCCACACTTGTGTGATCCCTTATTTTCCATATGAGTTGATCACTTATCGTGCTTATACCTACATGTGAAAAAAATTGTATTGTTATCTCCCTCTAAGAGTCAAATGTCCTTTCTTTTAATCATCCATTTGGATTCCAACTAGGATAGTAACCTTCATTTTTATTTTTCTAATGTGTTAAGTTCCCAGGAAACCTCCTCATTGAGTCATCCTTCCGCATATATTCCTTGAATAGATGAGATCTGAACTTCCATTGCCTAAAGAATCCTTTCATCCAAATCAAAATTTATATTTTCGCAAGCCATAGTTAAAGCCTTTGCCCATATTAGGTTTTTTGGTAGGGATATCATTGCTTTGTCATCTTCTTTAGCAGAATAGGGTCTACAATTTTCTATATTCATGGCTCTATAGTCCTTATAAAAAATCCA
This sequence comes from Larix kaempferi, assembly GCA_027924585.1. Lineage (NCBI taxonomy): Eukaryota > Viridiplantae > Streptophyta > Pinopsida > Pinales > Pinaceae > Larix > Larix kaempferi. The sequence goes on along the minus strand of BSBM01001331.1, from coordinate 19,332,859 downwards.
ATGTGAATTGAATATGAAAGGAGTGGGACTCTTTTGACCCCCCGTGGAGAGCTCAAGCTTGATTGGGTGATGTTCTGAGTGAAATTCCTTCAAAACAAAGGATTTATGTGAGATCTTCTTTTAATAAAAACCGATCAAGGCATTTTCTAATTTCTTACACACAAAACTCCTATTTTTCCAAGTGGGCTCAGGGTTGAGAGGTTTAACATCTACCAATAGATGTGTGTCCAACATATTTATGAAGAAATATACAAGGGGGTCAAGATTGGATTATGGAGCCCATATTTTAGAATGATGAGGAGTGAATTAAGGTCCCCTCCCCTTTGAGGATGGGACGAGGAAGGATTAGGAAACTGGTATCCACCATACCCTCCCAAAAACTCTTTCTTCCATGGGAGGGTGCATAAACCTTAACAACATCCTCATGTCTATTGAGATTCTTAGAGAAGAGGAAAGTATAGATGAAATGTGGAGTTATTACCTTTGTGAAAATGATTAGAGAAAATGTCCATCCAAGAACTAAATAACCATAGTTTCCAATGAATTTTCCACCTGAAAGGACGAACCTTGAATACACATTTTAATGTGCTTCTACACATCTAGAGTTGAGCACATAGTTTGATAAAACACGAGTAAGTCTGGATTTTTTTTTTCACATGCCTTTTGAGGGAGCATTGCAATGGGCCCTTTCCCAACCCCCTAACATTGTATGAGATTTAGTTCATTTAAAAATCTAGTAGAGGATTTATTTGATAAGGGCCCTTGCAATAAACATATTATACAACTTGATGAGAACCCGACATTGTTCTCATTTTTTTGGGGGTCAATTCTAGTAGCTATTTTTACCTCCATTTCAGAAAGTGTGTATACTAGTAACACCATTTTGCGATTTTGAAACTTCTTGGTCATAAAAAAATATAATTTTTATTTACAAGTGCCTTTTTTCAAAATTTACAAAAGATTATACATTTAGTAGCTAGTTATAATGAAAAAAATATATACATTTCCGGTTTTTTGTTACTTCTAAAAACTAGATAGAATGAAAAATATATGAATTTTGAAATTTTTTCTCTTCAATAAATATTTTTTTGAGCAAATTTGTAAAAAATTATTAAAAAAAGGATTTTTCAAAAACTTTTATTGCATTTTCGACTATTTTATATATGAAATTATTTTTTTTAAAAATAAAATTGAAAAATAAAAAAAAATCAAATAACAAAATTAACAACAAAATTTTAAAAAAAAATTTAAAAACTAAAATTAAAAAAAAACTTAAAATAAAATAAAATTTATAACAAATTTTAAACATTTTAAAAATTAAAAAAATTAATATTTAAATTTTTTTTTTTTTTAACATCAAATTTTTTTAAAACAATTTAAAATTCATAAAAAAAACAAAACAAAACACCCCACAAACCCCCCATTCCGCTCCCCCTTCCCCTCTCCTCTTTCCCCCCTCCCGCCCCCCCTCTCTCCTCCCCCTTCGCCCCCCCATCCCCCATCCCCCTCCCCTTTCCCTCCCCCTTCTTCCCTCTCCCACCCAACCCTCCCCCTCCCCCCCTCCCTCGCCCCCACCTCCCCCTTCTCTCCCCCCTCTTGCCATGCCCTCCCCCCCTCTCCCCTCCCCACTCCCCCTTCCCACCCCACCCCCCTTCGTGATCGGTTGCGATTCTGAGAATCACGCCGCCACGAAAGGGGTAACGCTTGGGCGGAAGAGGAGCGGTTCGATGGAGAGAGGTGAGGGGGAATGGGGTTGTGTGTGTGTGTGTTAATTTTTAATTTTTAGTTTTTAAATGTTGTTTCTCAGGTTTTTAATTTTAGTTTTAATTTTTAGTTTTTATTTCTTTTTTTGATTGTTTTTGTTTTTAAATGTTTTTTTAGGTTTAAATTTATTTGTTTTGTCAAATTTTTATTATTATTTTTTTAAATTTTTAAATAGTAGGTTTATTTCCAAATAATTTTTTTTAATTGAAGTCGTTTCTAAAATGTTTTGGTTTAAATTTCTTATTTTTTTTTTAAGTTATTTTTTTAAAATTTGTTATTTTTTGAAAATTTGAAATGTGTGTTTTATTTTGTTTTTTTTTACAATTTATTTTAGATTTGTTTTTAAATTTTTTTTTTGTAAGGATATAATTTTGCATTTTTTATTTTTCAATTTTTTAAATTTATTTTGTTAAGCTGCATTTTTTTAAAATTTTTTAACCCCGAATAGAAATGATAGTGATTCTAGCAGGTCGATTTTTCATTCCAATGATCGATTTACGGTTTTGAATGCAACGATGCCACCCATGGTTTCCAAAAAGTTGTAATTTTAGCTCCGCTAGAAAATGAGTGATAATTTGTTTTCTCCCTTATGCGCCCAACTATCATAACATCTACGTTTTATGGTTTAATATATGGTTTTAATATGAATAATATCATAAATTCTTTTATTTTATATGAAAAAAGTGATTAAATAATTTGTGTTTAACTAAGTGCTAGTTTTATATAATGTTACTAAGATATTTATTAAATACAATTTTAAATTATGATACAATGATATAATCATGCCATTTTTTGAAAAAGTGTGCTACTGGTAGCATTAGTTTTCAATTTAGGGCTTGATTTTAAGGTTTTTGTAAACAACAATAATGATTTTTTTTGTTCATTTCTATATTTTTAACCACAAAAAAAGTGGTTCCACCGCCAACACCACTTTTTGATTCAGGGTTATTTTTTGGTGTTTTTTATGAAAAAAATATGAGTTTTTATGGCTAGAGTTCTCATTTTGAGTATAAAGTTCTCCTCAAGTTGTATAACTCATTAATAGTTAACTATCTTCTTGAGAGTAGGTCCTTCTCTTCTTGCTTGGCATGCATAAGATGAAATTTATTCCCATGACGGGTTGGGAGTGAATTCATTAATACCATCTCTAAAACACTAGTATGCAATGATAGCTCCTTTGTCTTTGACCTTGTGTTGTATCATTTTTGCGTGGAGGGTGGAGTATACGAGCTTCTTTAACCTCTTTGTAAAGGTGCGGGTGGTACTAATCCAACATCTTCAACTTGTTCTTATTTCAATTCTATAGAAGCCATTTGTAATCCCTCCAATATTTGATCCATATATTGCTATTGTGGGGGTTACACCTTTACAGATGAGGAAGGGTTGGGACTCCAACTTTTGGATTTAGTGAGTTTCTCCTCTAGCTCTGATATGCGATCTTGGAGATTTTTTCTTACCTCTATGAATTCTTCATCCAATGAAGCCTTTGTTTTTTAAAAATATGCTACATTGTGTCTCTCCCCCTCGATCTTTTTCTTGCCTTTTATAGACCTCTCTAATTCTTGAACCCAAATTCTAAGGGGATCATAAGCATATGGGAGGCATCACCAAAGTTTGTTTTTTGTAGGGACAATAAATCTTTAGATGTCCATGGGATTTGTGTTAAATTTTTTAAATGCACAAAAAATATCGGGGAAATGATAACAATGGACTCCCCTAGAATATTATTTTATTACAATGATGTTATTTGATAGAATCAATTTGGTCTCCTTTTATGTCATTGGCTTGGCAATTATGACACCGTTATAATGTACCTACATTATTTAATAATATTTAAATATGAATTTATTAGTCACTTATATCAACGTGAATTTTACATTAGATTATAAGTACTATTTGAGCGCCATTCTCCAACACCCCCTCTTAACACTACAATATCAAGAATTGCAACAAAAACATAAAATGATTTTTCTTCTTCTTCTTTAAGAAGCTTCTCTTCTCTATATAATTGGAATATTTTAGGCACTCCATCATGCCTATGATCACTCTACAAGAGTATAATTCCCAAATTCCTAAATCTTCTAAATTCCCAAATTTCCTAATTCCTCAAATTCCCAAGTTCCCAAATTATTCTAAATTACCGAGTTCCCAAATTCCTCAAATTCCCACACTCCCAATTATTTAGGTTCCCAAATTCCCAAATTCCTTGGACAATGTTCCATGCTGATTTAAACCTTGTTTGATTCCTTCCCATTTTGAAAATTTAACCACTTGGAATAAAAAATTACAATATGCTTTTGTCACCATCATTCATTGTGTTTAATTCAATGGGGTTAGTGACTTTTTTTTCACTTTCTCAGAGAGAAAATGCCCACATCCGGTATCAAATAAGCTCATCAAAATCTCAATCATATTCTCAAAATGTTTTTTTTTACTTGTGTATACTCTTTTTGTTTCTATAATGATATTTTTTCTTTATTTGGAAATAAAGAGAGAATATATAATTAGGAAAATTGTTTCATCCCCCTCTTCTTTCAACAAGAAAATAACTCTTCTTCCTATAAGTAAGCATTCTATCTCTACCCTCTCTTCTTTCAAACATTAAAAACAATTGTGAGTGATATTTTAACTCAAAATACCACATAGATACCTCTACTTCTTGTCTTATATGAATATATATTTCTCTATTGCTTTCTACCTTGGATTTCTCCACTCTTCTACAAGTCTACTCTTCTTAGTGGTGGTTGTATGAATTTATCTTTGTGGTACCGATGGCTGGTGGCCTTGATTAATACTCTCAAATCTCACAAAATGACATTTTCTTCTTTCACAATTGGCTAATTGGCTTGGCAATTCCAAAAATGATATACACACAACTCTTACAAATTGGGTTTTCTCCTTGAACCTTCTATCAAAATCATGATCATATTGATATTTAGACACTTCGTATTAATTTTTGACTTTATTACTCAATGGATTTTGGCTCCGATACCATGCTAAAAATTTAAATGCGCAAAAAAATTGGAGACAAAATAAAAGTGGATTTATGTAAAATATTATTTTATTACAAATGAAGTCATTTAATACAATGGATTTGGTCTCCTTTTATGTTATTGGCTTGGTAGTTATGATACCATTAAAATGTAACTACTTTATTTAATAATATCTAATTCTCCTTTATTAGTCACATATATCAACGTGACTTTTACATTAGATTATAGCTACTATTGGAGCATTATAATCTAACAATTTGTAGTTAGTGCATATGGATGGCACATTTTTATAGTCCAACGACTGAACAAAATGGTTATCACCTGCTTCAATATTTATAATATATCAGAGGCACTATGAAATGTTTATTTACACACATATCATGGCCACTGAAGTGTTTTTATTTTTTAGGTTTTCTGAGTCTGTGCACATGTATGTATAAAAACAAGGGTAAACTAGATTCTTTGGGAGGATAACACTGTGAAAATCCTCACAGCAGATCTAAGAGATGATGTGTACCTCACAAGAGTAATTATGATTAAGCATGAAAATAGAAGAAGAGTGAACAATATAGTATAATGAACAACAAAATAATATGGTACAGTAGAACTCAGATAGAAGCAATAATGCTTCACACACACTAGTTAATTAATCACAATATGGCCAAATAAATAGTACAATGGTAGAGAGGATTCGAATGCCCAAGGTGGAAATTCGAATTAGCCTCTCAGAGTGATCATAAGATCAATAGAGTGTCATCAGAGCACAACTAGGTGTCCTCATGATCATCGGAGCACAACTGGAAGTCTTCATCATCATCAGTGGAGTAATCAATGCTCAAGTAACTGTCAACCATCAGTCAAACTGATTCTGGTAGGTGTAATTGAGTGTAGCTAAGTGTAACTGAGTGACAACTAGACTGGTAGGTGAAGAAGGGAGAGTTGCTTCCTAAAATCAAGGAAGAGGGGCACATTAAGCAACTGGAGGGCTAAAACTGAATAGTGAGAAGCTCCTGGGGGCTAGGTGCTGGACTGATGACTAGGATGCATGCAAACCCTAGAATGCATGCAAACCCTAAAGGTGTATGCATGACTGAAAATGTAAATGATCAAAATACTGGTGGGACTAGGATGGAGTATAGGAATATCCTAACACCCCCCCTTAATCCATCCTAGGCCTTGGTAACTAAGACCAAAGGTCACCCAATACAATGAATAATAACAGTCAATAAACCAAGTGGGAAAATTTCATAGGGAACATACCCCCTCCTCAAAAAATAGACTGTAAGGCACACATAAAAATAAATGCTCCAAACTCAAGTAGGTGTGATGCTTGGTCATATGTCTGGAGGTATCTTCTTCTTGGGAAGAAGTGGATCATGCTCAAAAAGCATGTTCTTGTACTTGCTCTTCAGATCGAATGTGATGAGAACAAATCCAACGGTATGAGAATGATCCTTGAACCTGTGATTCGAATCAGCTGAGGTAGGATCAAATCTGTGAAAGTGCATATAGTCTTTTGTCTTCTCCTTCGAACCACCATGGGTGAGATTATGCCAAAAATAACTATTACATGTTTGCTTGAAATCAAAATCAGATTTAAGACTTAAAAATCAGTTTCTTGAGATCTCCTTTGAACCAGCAGGGGTGAGATCAAAACTATCATATGCATGAGAAATTATCCCAAGCAGTAATTGCTTAGAACCCAATTTAGATACAAGACTTGAATCATGGTTTCTTGAGATCTCCTTTGAACCATGAGAGGTGAGATCAAAACCAGTAGATGCATGAGAAATTATCCCAAGCGAATGGCAATGGCCATGTTCTTCAATGACCTTCTGAAAGCATGAATTAATGATCATATAGTAGTATAAAATAGATGATTGCTTGAGAGGAGCGAATGCATTACCTCCAATAGCTGATTTTACCTCCGAAATAATCATGTGATCATGATGCAAACCAACAGACTCTGGTGCAAGAGAGGATTTAGGACCTTCTGCATTATCTAGAGTGTGAGCTGGCACAGAAAGAGAAGAAAGTTTGAGCATGAGTGGAGAATCTGCAAGTTCTTCTTTTTGGACAACTTCAATATGAGATATGTTTGATACTGATTCATGATCAATGAGAACATCAAGGAGGGCGAATGCATCACTTTGCTTTCTCTCAAAAGGGTTTGGACCAATCCCTTCATCCTGCTTGCCAAAACTTTTATCCAGGTGGGCCCATAGCTCTTTTGGAGATTTAACATATTCATCAAGGGAGTAGAATGCCAAGCTTCGAGACATAGCAAACATCATGGCTGCAATAGCTCTTCCACCTTCATCTAACCAGTCATTCTCTTCTTCAGAGGATTCAAACTCTCTTTCAAAACAATAATCAAAGAGATCATGACTCTTCAAATATGCTATCATTTTTGGTTTCCATTCAACATAGTTGAATAGATAAAGAGGAGGATCTTCTGAAAACATTGAAGCTGTAGAAGACCTGCAAAAACAATAGAGAATGTCTTCAACTGCTACTGTTGCAAAAATGCAGAAACTGCTGCAATCGAAATATTGATAATAACCTGCAAAAAACTCTCAAGAATGGAGATAAACAATACTGTCAACATGCTCTGATACCATGTGAAAATCCTCACAGCAGATCGAAGAGATGATGTGTACCTCACAAGAGTAATTATGATTAAGCAGGAAAATAGAAGAAGAGTGAATAATACAGTATAATGAGCAATAGAATAATATGGTACAGTAGAACTCAGATAGAAGCAATAATACTTCACACACACTAGTTAATTAATCACAATATGGAAAATAAATAGTACAATGGTAGAGAGGATTCGAATGCTCAAGGTGGCAATTCGAATTAGCCTCTCAGAGTGATCATAAGATCAATAAAGTGTCATCGGAGTGCAACTAGGTGTCCTCATGATCATCGGAGCACAACTGGAAGTCTTCATCATCATTAGTGGAGTCATCAATGCTCAAGTAACTGTCAACCATCAGTCAAACTGAGTCTGGTAGGTGTAACTAAGTGTAACTGAGTGTAACTAAGTGTAACTGAGTGTAATTGAGTGACAACTGGGCTGGTAGGTGAAGAAGGGCGAGTTGCTTCCTAAAATAAAGGAAGAGGGGCGCATTAAGCAACTGGAGGGATAAAACTGAATAGTGAGAAGCTCCTGGGGTTGGTTAACTGAGGGCTAGGTGCTGGACTGATGACTAGGATGCATGCAAACCCTAGAATACATGCAAACCCTAAAGGTGCATGCATGACTGAAAATGAAAATGATCAAAATACTGGTGGGACTAGGATGGAGTATAGGAATATCCTAACAAACACTTATCCAATCAATCACTATAGAGCAAAAGTTTCCAATGATACAAGATTAGCATCTCAAATATATTTTCGTTCTAGTATATGTTGCCAAGAAATACTAATCATTAGTAGGACTATAAATTTGCAGTACATTTTCTAAATACTAGAGAATTAAAAATCATGTCCATGGAGAACCTATTCTTGTATTTTCTCTTCATCATATGGGGTTTCCATGGTGTCTTCTGGTCTAGAATATGGTATTATGTGCACATATTCAACTTCATCATTGAAAAGATATCTCCTTTGACAACTCCACACTCAATCCACTCTGCTGTTCTAGTTGCATGTCAAACATACTGCGAGTTCCGTGCATTTGAATGTTCAAGAAACACTTTATGCCATCAAATATGGAAATGAACACATCTATTTTCAACACTTTCACCTATTGATTATGCTCTTGGGCCCTCATAGAATCCTTCAAATAGGATTCCATTGCATGCAAGGAGAATAATTACCCCGAGATCCTAAGAATATTCCTTGTTTGATATTGAGCCTAAACCTATTGGTTTTATTCCAACATTTGATGCCACTAACTCCATCGAATGGTTTATTTTACTAGCTCATTCCTTTCCTAAGATAATCCTCTATCATGAACCCTCATCTGCCTATGAAGGTCTCCCACTTTAAACATTGCACACCTCTAGTTATGAAATTGAGCCATACATTTTGTGGAATAACACATCCATAGTAGTGACCAACAAATCATAACACCCGTACAATATACCTCCTTAGAGAAGGCAGATGCAACAAATGAAAAAACCAGAAATGAAATGTCCAACACTAGACATTGAAATACAAGAAAGTTGGTAGATATTATGCATTCAATTATCGATCCTATAACTCATGCAAAGTAATTGACTTACCCCCACACATTAATAGTTGATTAATGCGAGTTAGATTAATGAGGATGCGTAGGGATTGGTGCTCCCCCATTACTATTTATACTAAAACTCATACAAAACTTCTGTTTTAACAAGAAAATTGGTGGATAGGGAACTAAGAAATTTCTCCTCGTATATATGCAACAACTCACAAGCAACATATATCAAAAACACATAATTTAGCCTAGGGACGAGACATTTGGAGACACTCCTAGTGGGGCTCTCCCTCAAGGGGGGTGTCTACCCTTCCAACCTTACATTATGTGCTGAATATTGGATTCAAACCTAGGTGGAAAGGGTTTTAAATCCCTCTTGATACCACGTGGGATACCCTTTTTTTAAAATTGAAATGGTTATATTTAATTTTATAAAAAGATAACAAAAATCAACAACAAAATATATAGAGTTCCAGAATTACCATTGGACATTCTTTTAAATTTTTTATCCCATATACATATGACCAAATCTAGATATTTTAGGCTACTTGCAAAGAGGTATCAACAACTACTAAACTGTAAACTTTAACATACTGTCCTAGTAATAACTTTAAAAAAAAGGTGCATATAAAGTTAGAAAAACTTAAAAAAACTAAGTGGAATTGTATCCACTATCCATGACCTGGTCTTCATCATTGTCGCCTTCCTACTCCTTTGAGATGGAGATGTTGATGTTAGATTTTTGATAATTTCATTCAATATTATCTAGGATCACTAAGAGAATAACAAGCATAGCATAACAATCACAAGAGACAATGGACACAAAGCATTTCAATGGGGAAAACCAAGAAGGTGAAAAACCCTGCAACTTCCTCAGAGATAGAATAAGCCCCAATACAAAGATCACAAAGATCAAACCCAAAAGATAGATGTCTCCAGCAGCTACTCCTCCTCCACTTGTGGGCACTCCTCTCTCTCAACTATGCGAGTTGGATGAGTGAGTGAATGAGTAAAATGAGAGAGTCACACTCTCTATTTATATAACAAATTAACCTGCCTTTAACCCTAACTGGGCCGAATTCCTAAGGAATCCTAATAACCCATCCACATGACTCATACAGGGCCGACCCCACCAAGGTGGTCTAATAACCCATCAAATAGAAGTTACGACACTTACAATGTAACTTGCGACACTTGCAAATACAAATGATGACACTTCCAATCATAGGAATAATACATCTCTGTTGGGGATACAATAAAGTACAAATGTAATACATACAATATACAAGTGAATATCTTTCGAACTTGAAAATACATCAACACTCCCTCTTAACTAGGAAGGTATTCTCTTGACACAGGTCATTAATACATATAGGCACAAGTCTTCAATTTTGGAGCTGGATCATCGTCACGGGATCACGGAGCATCATCATCACTGCTGCTGTACTCGTCATCTGATCACTGGTGCTATCTCTCAATTCTTATCGTCATAGGAATTTCTACAGAGACAACCCTTTTTCATGCTAGATGTAGGCCTAGCCTCTTGTAGGTATTCATCATCTCTGTGAGCGGGCCATCCTATGGAATTATCAGGAATGATTATGTGCGTCAACAAAACCTCAAAAGAGCATCCCATGACTGATTATGAGCTTACTACTCATCCTATAGGATCTCACAGGGATCTATTACATGTGACCTCCACAAAACCTTAAAAGAGCATCTTGCGACCTGCAAGATCTCTAAAGAGCATCCCAGGACTTTTACGTGCCCAACACAACCTATGGGATCTCCAGGACTGATTACATGTGAACTCCACAAAACCTTAAAAGAGAATCTTGTGACCTGTAAGATCTATAAAGAGCATCCCAGGAATTTTACGTTCCCAGCACAACCTATTGGATCTCCAGGATTGATTACATGTGAACTTGCAAAACCTCGAAGAGCATCCCAAGGTTGATTACGAGATTACTACTCAACCTATAGGATCTCCCAGGGATAATTACATGCTTTTGCACAACCTGTCCATGGACATGGAGTATCATCCTGATACTCATGATCACACTGATCATCTTCGCATGGAGCATCATCCTGATGCTCATGATCATACTGATCATCATGATACAGTGTATCATTCTGATGCACATCGGCCTGATCATTATCATAGCATAGAATCATCCTGATGCATATCATCATCACATGATCATACTGATCATCATCATAGCATCATCCTGATGCATATCATCATCACATGATCATCCTGATCATCATACGGAGCATCACCCTGATGCACATCATCACTTGATCATCCTGATCATCATACATAGCATCACCCTGATGCACATCATCACTTGATCATACTAATCATCATCATATAGAACATCATCCTGATGCTCATCACACAACACTTACATCCACAACCATGGGAAGGATCCTCCTACCACCATGCTTGGAATGGATCCTGCAAATGTGTCCCATCACTTACTCCTCGAAGTATCTTCTATCTAAAGAACACCAAGCCTCTCTCTGAAGTAATCAAACTTCACTCTAGCTAGTGGTTTGGTCAACACATCTGCAATCTGCTCATCTGTCGCAACATACAAGAGATTCACTACTCCTGTCTGCACCATATCCTTGATTTAGTGATATTTGATCTCGATATGCTTCGACTTGTCATGGAACACTGGATTCTCTGACAACTTCACACAACTCTGGTTGTCACAGAAGATACAAGTAGCATCCAACTGGAGATCAAATAAATCTGATAGTATCTTCCTTGGGCATACTACATCGCAATTGGCCGAACAAGCCGCGACATACTCTGCTTCGACTGTACTCAGTGCTACGCAGGATTGCTTCCTGCTAAACCAAGAGATCACACTTGATCCCATACTGAAGCAACACCCTGAAGTGCTCTTCCTATCTGCATCATTGCCTGCCCAATCTGAATCAACATAACCCTCCAGGTTAAACTTTTGATTCGCATCATACTTGAGCCCATAATCAATCGTACCATTTAGGTACCTCAAAATATGCTTTACAACAATCAAGTGAACATGTCTAGGATCCGTCAGGAACTGGCTCAAGGTGTTCACATCAAAGAAAATATATGGTCTCGTGTTTGTCAGGTACATCAAGGAACCAATCATCTAGCGATACATCGTGGCATCAACCGACTCTGATGAAGCATCACTCAATAGCTTTAGGTTCGATTCCATAGGTGTGGCCATGGCCTTGCAGTCCATCATCCCGAACCGCTACATGATCTCTACTGCATACTTGCCTTGTCCAAGGAAGATTCCATCTGCACTCTGCCACACCTCCATACCTAGAAATTAATGCATCATACCCAAGTCCTTCATCTCAAACTCGACAGCAAGCTTCCTCTTCGTGTCGGCAATCAACCTATCCTCACCTGTCACAAACAAGTCATCCACATACACTAGGAGTATCACCGGATTGCCTTCCTCAACCTTGTAGTAAAGGTTGGAATCCGCTTTACTCTTGGTAAATCCCAAACTGGTTAGGAAGCTGTCTATCCTGCCGTACCATGTCTTGGGTGCTTGTTTCAAGCCATACAAGGCTTTCTTTAACTTGCACACATATAACTCCTTGTCATGTGTCTCAAAATCGAGTGGCTTCTCCACATACACTTCCTCTTCGACTACACCATTCAAGAAATCTGTCTTGACATCCATTTGGTGTATCTTCCACTTCATCACTGCAGCCAGAGCAAGTATTGTTCTGATGGAAGTGTATATGGATACAGGTGCAAACGTTTCTTCATAATCTATCCCTTCTTTCTGGGAGAAGCCACGAGCCATAAACCTTGCCTTGTATTTCTCTATGCTACCATCTGCAGCATGCTTGATCTTGTAGATCCACTTGGAAGTCACAACAGACTTCCCTTCTAGTATTGGGACCACATCCCAAACATAATTCTTCATGATCGATTGGTATTCTTCGACCATGGCATCCCTCCATTATTTCTTTTCTGCTACTTCTTCATAACTGGAAGGTTCTTTGTTCATTATGTCACAGAGTAAGGCAACATAGCTGGTGTTTGAACTTGTCCTTTTTCTTTCTCTGTGTTCCTCCTCTGCAATACCATACCTTTCTGCATCTTGGATGAGCTCTCTAGCCCATGCTGGTTTCCTCTTGTGAGGGTTCTTCTCACGGGGTGGATATACAGGTTCTTGTGGATATTCTATTTCATGATCCTCTTCTGGAATTGCTTCGTTCATGGTGGTTTCTTGTATTCTGGGTACTCTTGATTCTTCATTGTCTTCCACAGGTGGCTTCCTCGATTTGATGTATGGTGGGTCTTCATCAAAAGTCACATCCCTGCTGATGTCAATCTTCTTGAATCCTGGAAAGTAGATTCTATATGCCTTTGAGTTTTCACTGTACCCCACAAATATACCCTTCTTTCCTGAAAGATCTAACTTTGTCCTCTTTTCTTTTGGAACATGTGTATATACTAGACAACCAAATATCCTGAGATGGTTGACTTCTGGTTTCTCACCAAAGAAAGCTTCTTCTGGTGCTTTGTTGTCAAGTATCTTGTGTGGTGTTCTGTTTTGTACATATATAGCTATCCTTGCTGCTTCTGCCCATAGGTGCATAGGTAGATCTTGGTCATGAAGCATTGCCCGTGCTGCTTCCATGATTGTTCTATTCTTCCTTTATGCAAACCCATTTTGTTGTGGATTGTAAGGAGTGGTCAACTTCCTCTTAATCCATGAATCACTGCATAACTTCTTAAAGTCCCCTGAAGTGAATTCACCGCCATTGTCGGATCTAAAGGTCTTGATATTATTTTCAGTTTGGTTTTCTATCAAGGCTTTGAATTCCTTGAACGTATCAAACACTTTATCTTTTTTCTTCATTAAATATACCCAAGTCTTGCTAGAGAAATCATCAATGAAAGAAACATAATATACATACCCACTCAGAGAACTAGATGACATCAGATCGCATACATTGGAGTGGATAATCCCCAAGATTACTTTTGCCTTGCTTTCACTGCTTGGAAATTTCTTCTTTGTGTTCTTTCCTTTTGCACATCCTTTGCAAACACCTTCATGCTTTAACTGGTTTTCAGGAAGACCTTCTATTGCTTTGCTTGCAATTGGTAGTGCTCTATGGTGCACATGTGCAATCCTGTTATGCCAAAGTTCACTTGGATCCATGGATTCATGTACCATGGCATGTTCAGGTTGTCCCTTCAATTTGTACAATCCTCCCTCTTGTTCTCCAATCACTACTGCATCATCTATGGTCTTACCTTTTGGCCACATGAGTACTTGGACATCCAGAAATGCAACTCTCATCCCCTTTGCATCCAAAGATGATATGGAGAGAAGATTATTCTTGAGTCCAGGTACATATAGAACATCTTTCATCTTTAAAGACTTCCCAGAGTCTAACTTGTAGGAGGCTTCACCACTTCCTTTTATGGGGTATTGATAGTCATCCCCAAGTTTCACCTTATGAGGTGACTCATGTTCAGATAGGTCCATATAAGAGATTCTTTACATACCATCATATGTTTGGAAGCCCCACTATCAATAAGCCAATCATTACACCCATGTGTAACAGTACTTGTGAGAGCAGAGATTAGAACATATTCTTCGTCACTTGAATAGTCTTCACTTTATGCCCTGGTCTTCTTCCTGGGAGGTTCATCATCCTCAACAGCATGAGCATGATATCTCTTCTTCTTCTTCTTCTTGTAGCCTTTTTTTTTCCTAGGAGAATCTGAGGCATAGTGTCCCTTCTCATCACATGTGTAGCATCTAATGTGAGAGTGATCTTTCTTCTTTTGATGATGGCGAGAATATTTCTTGTGATTAGGTTGCTCCCTCTTGAACTTACCTTTCTTGGTGTGTGTTGTGAGAGATTGGTCTTCACTTCCCATATTTTCTTCTCGGGCCACAAGTCTAGCTTCTTCTTGTGAACATTCCTCCCATAGTCTACTGAAAGAGATCAATTTATTTCTTGCACAGATACCTTGGATGAAGGAGTCCCATGACCTAGGTAGGCCATTCAATGTGGTCATCACAATTTCTACATTCTCCACTATTTCATCCACAAATTGAAGTTGTTCTTTGATTTGAGAGACCTTAGTAAAGTAGGATTGGATGGTCTCTCCATTCTGGATCTTTACACCTTTCAATTGGTTCCACAGTGTCATCTTCCGATTTATGTTCTTTCCTTCAAACAACTTGGTCAAGGAGTCAAACATATCCTTAGGTGTTTTTAGAGAAGACACATGTGGTATGAGATAGTCTTTGATAGAATCTGCAATGATTCTCTTGGCCTTGACCAATTTATTCTTGTGTAAGGACTTAGCCTCATCTCCCTCTGGAACTGGAACCTCTTCACTTATGTAGGTGTCCAATTCATTCTCTTCTAGGATTAACCCAATCCTATACTTCCATGCTCGGAAGTTATCAGCCCCTTCAAGCTTATCCTCAAGATTGGTGTGGTTAGACATCTTAATGAGAAACTCAAATGGAAATAAAAGATTTAGGTCTTACCACTTGATTTGGTGAAACTGGATCTGGAGGTGGATTAGGGTTTGTTGGAGAAATCCTAAAAATTCAAACTTCTGATTGGATGGAAAGATGCGCCTTGTTGAGCTGATCAAGTCGGTATACTTCAATTTTGAAATATAAAAAATTTGACCCCTCAAAATTGACTTTGAAACTTTCAGATCTACAGTTTCTGGTTTTCTAGTCAAAATACCGAACTAGGGTTTTATAGAGCCCGGGGTTCTACCCAACCAAAAAGTTTGATCTTGGTCTCTAAACTTCAATTTTTCTGAGGAGCATCCAGTCGTGGTCTCAAATTCCAAAAATTCCAACTTTCTCAGAAACGCTAATTTCCCCCAGCAGTGACAGGCCAAAAACTGAAAATGCTCAGAATTGAATTCTGTCTCGATAGAAAGATGTGCCCTTGCTAGGAGAGTCAGTCTAGCCTCCTTCCTTTGATTAAATGTGGAGATAAACCCAAAAATTAAGAATCCCTAGCTTCCGCAGCTGCACAGTGTCTTCTTCTTAGTCCCGCTCTGATACCATGTTAGATTTTCGATAATTTCATTCAATATTGTCTAGGATCACTAAGAGAATAACAAGCACAACATAACAATCACAAGAGACAATGGACACAAAGCATTTCACCGGGGAAAACCAAGAAGGTGAAAAACCCCGCAACTTCCTCAGAGATAGAATAAGCCCCAATACAAAGATCACAAAGATAAAACCCAAAAGATAGATGTCTCCAGTAGCTAATCCTCCTCCACTTTTGTGCACTCCTCTCTCTCAACTATGCGAGTTGGATGAGTGAGTGAATGAGTAAAATGAGAGAGTCACACTCTCTATTTATACAACAACTTAACCCGCCTTTAACCCTAATTGGGACGACTTCCTAAGGAAGCCTAACAACCCATCCACATGACTCATACAGGGCCGAACCCACCAAGGTGGTCTAATAACCCATCAAATATAAGTTACGACACTTACAATGTGTTGTTGCAGCAACACCCCTCCCCAAAATTTTATACATGTTGGGGCCCCTCCTTTTTTTTTTTTGTAGAAAGTTTGCTCGAGAAGCCATCCCAGCCGTCCGCTCTGTTTTCAACATAAAATTTTGCTTCCCTGCTGAACAGCTTGCCGTCAATCCTTCCATGTTCTCCCCAGTGAGCCAAAAGGTAACTTAGTTTTTTTCCCAAACGTTTTGGAGTAAGTCAGACTTTGTCCCGAAACGGCGGGAGTCAAACGTCCAACCTTTCCGAAAGGAGGACTTAGATTTTCTTTGTCAAAATCCGCGGGAGCCATTGGGCAAAACCACCCGAAACGGCGGAAGCTTTCGACCAAATCTTCCGCGACCACGGAAAAGTTCGCGTTGTTCTCCCGAAACGGCAAGGAATTCAACAAAACCACCCGAAACGGCGGAACAATTCAGCTCTGTCTCCCGAAACGGCGGAAGCCATCCGGATAAACTCGCCGAAATAACACCAAGGAATTCAGCATTTTCTTCCGAAGTAAAAGACTTAGAAAATTTTCAATCGTTGCTTCTGCGGAACGGTCCCAGCTCCGAAACGACTTAGCTCCCGAAACGGCGGAGCCTTTCACTCAAACCTCCCGCAACCGCGGAAAAGTTCCGGCTTTCCTCCCGAAACGGCGGGACTCATTCGCCTTAGTCTCCCGTGAGGACTTAGATTTCCTTCCGTTTAGAAAATGCGGGAACGAAGGACTTAAAGAATTTTTTAGTTTCAACCTTCCGCTACGGCGGGGAAATTAAGTGAACCCCCCCGAAACGGCGGGAGTTTTCGTTGAACCCTTCCGCAACGGCGGGAGCTTTCGTAAAATCCTTCCGCAACGGCGGGGGAATTCAGGCAACCCTTCCGAAACCGCGGGAACCGCCGCGATATCTTCCCAAAAGAAACTAGGCGGAAACTTTTGATGAAACCTTTCCGAAACGGCGGAAGCCATCCCCATAAGTCCCGCGGGGAGAATTCACGATCGCCTTCCGAAACCATGAAAAGGACTTAGAGTTTTCTCAAGAAGCTGTCGCGGAGGCCTTCAGCTTTTGCTCCCGAAACGCGGAAGCCTTCGGGCTACCCTTCCGAAACAGCGGAGGCCAATCGCTTACCCCGTTCGGCAAAGGGACTCCGAAACGATCCCGGGTGAATTTGCGGAAAATATAAGTTTTGCTTCCGAAACGGCGGAAGCCATTCCCAATAGCTTTCCGAAACGAGCGGGAGCCTTCGCCGAACCTTCCCGAAAAGATCAACGAGACTTTGAAATTTTGGATCGCGGAAGCTTTCGCAAAAGTCTTCCGAAAATACTGGGAGCATTCGCTATATCGTCCCGAAAGGGCGGAAGCTTTGACGTTACCCGTCCGCTATGCGGCGGTCTCTCGCGGAAGGCTTCGAGCTTCCTTTCCGCAGTAAGCCCCGAAACGTCGGAAGCTTTCATTGAATCCTTCCGCAACGGCGGATACAATTCGCGAACTGGCCCCGCGAATGACGGTTGCACGAAAACCGAGGTGCTTTGACGTGACCGCTCCGCGCGGCGAATTTAAACCCCGTTGTAAATACGCCACCTACCGAATTAAAAGCTCACACGTGCCCAATCTATATAAAATGCGGTGAGGGGCTCGACCAATCCACCATTGTTTTGAATCGGCCAACGACGTGCGATACCATGCAAACCGCTCCAGCTCACCTCGCGCATCCGTGCTCGCAGCCACCTCGCTCAAGCAATCCTCACGGTGCCAGGTAGGATCTTGACCTTGTTTTTTACTACTGAGTTGTCCTTTTGGGGAAAACGGTGATTTTAGTGGGGTTTTGACGGGCGAAACACCCGTCAAGGGCTATGTTTTGCCCGTCAGGAACAATGAACGGGGTTTTCATTATACATAATCGTCATAGGCCTTCCTAAAAAATGTTATATTTTATGTTGGTGGGTGCGGGCGGTTAACCATGCCCTGTTTTGTTTTAAACCCCGGGCCGCGCCCCTCGTCGAGGGTTAAGTTATCGAAACCCTATGGGCTTTCCATGTCCCGGACCGTTAACTCGGACTTAGAACCCTGGGCCCTTTTCAATAAGCCCCAGCCCCTACACGCGAAGCCGAAACCCGTAAACGTTTAAGCCACGAGAGCCAAAACTTGAAGCCGCAGCCGCCCTAGCTCTCCCCGTCAGCATATCCCCGGCGCCGTTACCTTCGCTCGGACTAAAATATCCCGTATTGACTCGGCGAGTGGCCGCGCGTGACGATAGCATTCAAAGCCCTCACCGAGTCAACCCACGTCTTCCCCGCCATCGACCTCTCCAACCGCAGCCATAACGAAGTACGTCTCCTTCCGCGAGGCGGATCCGGAAGCCAATTGCTCCCGCGAATCACCTATCGGTCCAATAAAACCAATGGCTTCCGCAACATAGCTTATCCCATACTCGTCTTTTAAGAGCTTCAAATGTTTCAATGTGTGTCTTATGATTAAAATGATGTTTTGCTTCCTTAATATTTGCTTCATTGATTTATCTCATTAAAACGATGTTGCTCTCGGCTAAAACCATACAACCTGTTGCTCAAACTCATGATGAATTGTATATGGATGTTATCAGGGATAATTCAAGATGCCGAAACCCAGTAAGAAGAAGGCGAAGATGACAGAAAAGAAACCTGCTCCTCCTAAGATTGAAACCTCGCTCCAGGACACCAGGTGCACCACTGGTGTCCCTCCAGAAATCAGATGGGATGACATATACAGAATGATCAGGGACCAAGAGATCCCAGATATGCTGCTGGAAGAGGCACCGATCTATCAAAATATCAGAGCCTCAGGCATAACTAGAGCCGCTACCCGCCCTGAGCTATTCCCCTGTGCTGAAGTGATCGGGTGGATTCTCCAACATGCAGATGCTGATGGGAGAGTGATAAATGACAGCAGGAAAGTGGCTATTGCTTCGTTTCAACCCGCATATGTTGCGGCGGCCTACAGGTTTCCCCGTGTCCAACAAGCTCTGACTGATGAATGGTTGGGCCAGATGGATAACGTCGAGATGGCCAAGAAGCTATTGAGGGGAGGGAAGCATTTGAGAAAGAAGGGAAATGACGAATATGACGTGCAGAATCTGAGGGCCCCTTACAGATTGATCGCCTTAATGCTATGCAGAATATTCGGCATGCCGGATGGCACAGTATACAAGATTCAGTGGGTCCCTATCATTCACTATGTGGCATTTCAGGGGACAGTGTTTGACTGGGCCACTATCTTGTCAGATAGTCTGGCCTCAATGATAAGTGCTGCTAAACCCGGGCTGGCCTCGAAGAAGGCTGAATTCTTCATGTCCTCATACCTGATAGATTGTATCTTGGCCAAGATGGAGTTCCCCGGATTGGGGTGTACATGGGATAGGGCCACAACCCCGGTCTACACTGCATTCAAGATGTTGTGGGCTCAGAATTACAAGCCCAGCTACAAACTCATCTGTGAGGGGTTCATCATGCCCCTATACGAGAAAATGTTCAAGGAAGAACCAATTTGCCTGTCACAAAACGCTTTGGAAGTCCTTGAGGATTATGGGGACTTCTACTTTTCAGAACAAGGTACCTACTTGAGAATGTTCGGAGGGACTAAGCCCCCATACATATTGCCGCAGTATGCCACAGACTATGTGGTGCTCAAGGAAGCAGTAAGACAACTCTTCTTGGATGGGATTGGAGCATTCCTCCACAAGCTACACAAGGCTTCCTTTCCCCCCCTACCTTTCTGCATAGGTGCTTACAAGTTTTCAG
Organism: Larix kaempferi; assembly: GCA_027924585.1. Lineage (NCBI taxonomy): Eukaryota > Viridiplantae > Streptophyta > Pinopsida > Pinales > Pinaceae > Larix > Larix kaempferi. The sequence continues at coordinate 19,312,613 of BSBM01001331.1, read as the reverse complement.
GGGTGGCCTCTGCCGATGAATTTGTTCAAGAATTGAGGGCCTTCCATTTCGGTGAGGTCATCTTCCACAGGAACGACAGAAAGGGTAAAGTGGCCGAGCATTGGAAGGGGAACTATGCTAACTTCGAATACTCCCACTACCCCGATGCCGAGGAGGAAGCATTCAGAGGCATCAGCAACATGACTGAGCTAAGGATCTGTCGCCAAAGTACTGGAGCGAGCTCTAGCTCAACCAAAGCCCAGAAGACCATCCAGCAAAAGGAGAAAGAAGCCAAGGATGCCCGGGCTCAGGAAGAGCTCAGATTAAGAGAAGAGGCAAGGTTGCAAAAGGAAGCCGAGGAGGCAAGAAAGCTACAAGAGGCTGAGAATGAAAGACTGCGGAAGGAGGCTGAAGAAGCCCAAAAGCAGAAAGAAGCAGAAATTGAGCAAGCTGAAGCAAGGAAGAAGGCGGAGGAAGAATTGAAGGCAAGAGAAGATACCCAGGTAGGTGGGTCCGGTGCGCAGGACATGGAGATAGACACCTCTCAGGCAGGTGGCTCTAGTACCCAAAAGGAAGGGACAGACCCCGCTCAGGAAGTCCGGACCCCACCTATGGAAGAAGACATAGACATCATAAACCGACCAATTGTACCGTACACTCCATCTGGGAAGCGTACGGTGTCCAAATGGAATGAGTTTGTCTATGACAAGAAAAGAAAAACAATGGTCCTCCAATCAGAAGAGAGGATTAAAAGTCCCTTCCATGATGACATAGTTACCCGCCGAGAGGTCGCTGTCATGCAAAACACAGACGCAGATCCCATCGCCATGGCATCCGCAGCTATAGCAACAGCACAGGCATCATTTGCCAATGTAGGGGTTATAGTCAAAGAAAATATATTGACAAAGAAGAGAGCACGTACCCTGCAGCAAAATGTGGCTAATGAGCAAGCCCAAAGAGACCTGATAGTAAATAAATACAATTGCTTGTACGCTGAGCACAAGGAGTTGGCAAACAAGTACAGCTACCTGGAGGAGGAAAAGGACCAGCTAGCACTCCAAATAATGATTGCAGAAGCAGAGAAGAGTGGAGCAGAAGAAAAGGCTTCCCAGCTAGAAACAGACAAGCAGGCATTAGCTGAGCGTTTAGAGCAAGCGGAAAGCAGAACCTTGGACATGTCCCCCTTCCACGAGCTGTCATGCAATATACTACAGCAAGTGCATGGCTCTCAAGAGCTAATCACTGATGAGGTATGCAAACTCAAAGCCATGACGGTTAGGCTAAAGGAGGTGAATGCGGAAGCTCACAGGCTCAAGGCTAAGAATACCCGTGTCAAAGCAAATGTCATAAGTCAGATGGCATGGAGGGAAGGGAAAGGAGGTTTCCCCCCGCATCTTCCTTTCAAGACCGTGGAAGATTTTAATGAAGATATAGCCTTGTTGGAGTTTGGCCGGAACTGTGCCAATAAGCTGATGGCCAGTGTACAGAAGACCACAGATAGAATCAACAACCTGTACCAAAAGCTCAAAGGAGTCCATGATAACTGCTCATTAAGTTTCCCTCAGACCCTAGAAGACTTCCCGGGAAAGGAGCAGCGGTTATCTCAACTGAAAGAAGAGCTAGGCGTCCAGATGGAGTATGTGAAAAGCATTGATGTCCTTGCCATGGATGATCTCCAACATTACATCGGTTCATCAACACTTCACAACCATCTGCTAAAGGAAACATATCAAGTTGCTGAAGCAGAAGTACAAAGCATTAAAATAGAGCTCGGGAAGAATGTAACTTCTCAGAAAATCCTGTTTCCTGCTGCAGCAAACATAATCATAAGGGATACAGGTGTGTGGCACAGCTACATAGAAGAGGAGGTCAGGAAAGCTGCAGCAGCAGTAGAAGCATCAGTAGATCCGGCAGCCCCTCTCCCAGCAGCCTCTTCCCCAGCAATGGCAGAAAGTCTGGCCAGTCCCATTCCCCCTTCCCAATTAGGAGCAGCATCAGCAGGGGATTCGAGGACATCTTCCCAGGCAGCATCAGTGACCATCAACTTGGGCGACCCTTTGCCAGGAGAAGCTCACGCACAGGAATGAAGAAGCTGAATTCAGTGAGCCACTCTTTTCAGCCAGACACGTGCCCAGCAGGGAACGCTTTGAGTTTAGCAAATTTTCTGTTATATGTAAGGCGTAAGCCGTGGGACAGCTGTCCATATTTTCTGTCAAAATATTTTTGTAAATGAAGTGGCCATTTTGGTGATCAATTATATTAGAAATCCCTGTAAATGACAGGATGGGGATGCTAGGTGTCGGCCAGAGGGCAAATTTTGTAACTATAAATAGGAGCCTAGAAGAGATAAGCAGGGACTTTTGGCAGGGAATGAAAATTTTGGGCAAATGATATGAGCTATCTTGTATCGGGTCTGTAAATTGAATTTTCTAATAGAAGCCACGTGAGATGGACGTTTTGCTTGGAATGTTGGGTTGCTTTATGTTGGATTATTCTAATGACTGCAATTCTGCAATGTGAGATCATTCTTGACTTCTGAATTATTTCTTTGTATTAATGATTTTGCTCTCATCTATGCATGCGTTCTCTCTATTTCATGAACGATGAATGCGTTCCATATTAAATCAGGAGCTACCTGCTGATACTTTTATCATTGCTGTAGATTTTTTCTTCTAGATCGAATGGCTAACTGCTCTTTCTTCAGGATAATTCGTATGGCTCATTGTTCATGCTTTTAAATTGCTCCTTGCAGGGATCTTTGAGTTTAATTTCAGCTTTGTTACGTTTAGATAATTTTGCTTTCTTCTGTTCATAAGCAATAGATGCGTTCTTTATTCTTTCGTTTCCCTCTGTTGTCTGAGCAATAGGTGCGTCCCGTGCTGATTGAGAAGCTACCTTCTCAAGATCTTCATATTGCTGTAGCTTTCATCGTGAGAAATAATAGCTACCTGTTCTTTGATTACGATGGCTGTTACAGCTGATTGCTCCCCTTAAGCGTGTTCCCCTGCAGGGATAAATAGATGTGTTCCTGTTTCTAAATTTAGATCTGTTTCAGTTGCATTTAGATTAAATATAATTTAGGCATGTGCATCTCATATAAAACACATAAAACCCAAAAGAAAGGTGGATCGGGCCATAACCGGTAGAATCGGTTTTAAAGTCCAAAACCACGGTTGCCGGAACCGCTAACCGGACGGATTCCCTACACCAAACGGGAGATAGTCTAATTGGGACCGTCTCTCGGGGAGAATCCCTTTCTGATTGATGCTACGATATCCGAGGCATCAACACAATGTAACTTGCAACTCTTGCAAATACAAATGACGACACTTCCAATCGAAGGAATAATACATCTCCGTTGGGGATACAATAAAGTACAAATGTAATACATACAATATACAAGTGAATATCTTCCAAAGTTACAAATACATCAACAGTTGACAACAACATTTTTAGCATGTTGAACAATGGTTTCTTCGTTGCCTTTGTTTCCAATTTGTTAAATCAACTTGGATAAATTTTCCTTCAACAATTCCACATGGCGATTTAGAGTAACCAGAATTTTATCCACATGAGATTCATAAGCTTTAAAATTTCCTTCTGAGTCATCACGTCAGTGGTCCATACCAATTAATTGAGTTTCCTATGCTCCAACATTTCCTTCCACCTCATCCACACTTTGACCAAGAATATTTGTATGGGCAGAGTTCTATCTAGTTGCTTCCAGGAGACCTTTCAACTGCAAATTCATCCAATGAAAATTTCCTCGAATATCTCTAATACCCTCTCTAGCATCCTTAATTTCCTTTCAAATTTCCTTGAATTTATCGACCCACTTCATCTCAGCTCTCTTGTTTGAAATAATAGGAGAAAATCGCAACAACAAACTGAAATTCCAAACCATGAAGAAAGTAAAGTTACAAAGCCCAAGTGAATTATAGAAATAACATTTATAGAACTCAAGTTCCGCAACTTCCGAAGAGGGATGTTAGTCACTGAAACTGAACCCCAAACTTCCCATATGATCTCCACATAGTCGTGGATGGAAACATCAAGTACTATACATTCTTCCTCCTCTTGCCCAATCTCAGAAACAAAGGTGACAAATATAGATTCACATTCGCAATACCCACCAGGACTGCAGTTAAGTACCACTCCCTTAAGGTGAAGGGAATGACATCTACATTATCCAATGTAATTGAAATAACCATTTCCAATTCATATACAAAGCTCGACTTCCTCCTCACAAAACAGTGGTTTCCATCTACTATATCAAAACTTATGAGGGAAGTTTCTTGCTTTGAGGGGCCTGAAGATGTCCATGTGATCACATTAATCACCTCGTCGTTCATGCTATATGACAAGTGTACACCAAATCCTCGAGCTTTGAAATGATGGCATCCTGTTGTTAATGAGAATGGGACAGTAATTTTAGGATGCCCCTTTGGGTGGATTATATCATGCATATGGGGTGCTAAGGGAGTGAACATGATGAAAGTTGGCCCCCATTTATTATAATGCCCCCACAAGATATGTGGGATGCTTCATTTTATAATTTATTAGCTAAATAATTATTTTCCCTTCAGACATGATAGAGTTGTGTATTCATAATTTGAAGAAGAAGACTTATAATACATTTGTGAAGCCTTCCCACAATTTGATCCATAAGTTCCCGCCCGTGTTTAGTTTGGGAGATAATTAGGAGAGAATCTCCTATAACCTATAGCAATTGTAATCCAAGGGAGATGGCTTGTTCCAATAAAAGGTATAAATCATATCGCTCCGCTTGGTTGTTAGTAGCATTCCATATACCACATTCAAAGGTTGATACTATATTCCCTCAAGGAACAAAGAGAATCCCCACCACACCTGCCTCCCAAACCACGCGGGATACCCTTACTTGGACATCCTTCATCCAAAACTTGCCGATGCAAGAAAATAAAACCAAGTGCACAAGGATTTGAGGCCCTCATTTCACATTAAAGTATCCTTCATCCAAATTGATCCCACATAGGCTAGATAATCAACCTTACCATCGAGCTTTCCCAAAATATGAAAAAAGGAGATGCAGTAAACTGCTCAAATAAACCTTGAATTATTTGCATGATTCGATTTAATATCAGATCCTTAAGTGATACCTTTAAAATTTAACAAATTATAATATATGAGTCTCCTATTATTATTCCTTGCTTGAGTCCAATTTTCAACAATTACCACATCCCTTTTTATGAAGCCAAGCCTTCTACTTCATTATTTGTGGTTATCATGAGTCTCCAAGCAAAATCATACTTTTCATTCCCTTCATGACCAATGAGGATACTGTTCACACATGTCTCTCTCTCACACACTATTACCGGACAATCTACCGAAAGCGGACTTAAGGCGTGATCTCCTTAGTTCAACGTGAATCTAGAACAAGTGGGACAGAATATAGAACTGCTTTCCTAGATCTAATTAAAGATCGAGTGATTAGATGTCTTACCTTTAGATTGTAGATCTTTCTCCTTGTTGTTGCTCCAAGCTTCACGGTCGTCAGATCTCAGCTGCAAGGCCTGTCAAGGCATATAGAAACAATACAAGCAGTAAAACATATCTAAACAGTAATAGATCTAAGTAAACAGTTAATCAAGTAAACTACACAAACATTATCAACACAACAACATTTGGTGGAAGAGTTTATATTACTGTATTAAAAGAGGGAAATAGAAGGTAGAGAGATGATGACAACCAAGACTTAACGTCGCAATCCTCCTCCAACAAGCCAAGCCAAAGCCTCCAAAGGAAGTATGGGTATCCCAATAGATGAGTAGGGATCTCCTAAGCTAATTTCACCAGCATGCAAGTGCTATAGACTTCCTCCCTTTGGAATGGGAAGGAGCTTCATATATATAGGACTAAGAGGATAGGATAGGTTGAGATATAGTGGGAGAGGACTAAGGGATCCTCCCAAAGGGCTAGGGAACCGAATGCCATCTCTCCTATAGGTTAGGGATAGATATCCACACCACACACCTTCAATAATGGCTCGAAGATGCACTTTATCCATTTTAACTGACATCGTCGCAAACTGTAGTAAGACAACCTGCGCCGTCGCATGCTGCACAAGGATGACCTGTGACGACCTCACTAGACTCTATGTAAATAGGTCAGTATCTCTTCCAGTTTGATTTCTTAGTCATGGGAACTTCAGGGAGGTTTACACTGAGTCTTAAGGTGGCAAGATTTAGGTGTAACACACACACATACTATATGAAGTGGGAGTTTAAGATGAAATTAAGGAGGAGAATCAGACAAGGAAAGTAAAATGGAAAAGAAAGGTGTGAAAACATACTAAGATATACATAGATTGCAGACATTTTAGATGAATAAAGGTGTTTAGGTTTGGAGTACCTTCACGTGTTAAGTAAAAATTCTTTTGAAGAGAAAAGAGAACAATGGGAGTGAAAAAAATAATGAAATAAAGAGGAAAAGTAGAAATCATTTGACATGAAATTAGGTTCAGTGACAACAATACAAAAAAAACTAGAAGTTGGAAGATAAGAAAATGAACATGTTGAAGAAAAGTATTGGAAGACATGGAAGCTAAAAGAAATAGGAAAAATGAATCCCATAAATAAAGTTTGGTAGCAAAGAAGAAGCAGAAGAAGATTGTTGGCATTTGCGTCCAATGCTTCCCGTGAGTTTCTTGACATGGGTTAATCCCCTCTCATGGGTCTTGACTTTGGTGATTGTAACTGAGATTAATGCCTATGGGTTTTTGTCTAATGACAATCGTGCTCCAACAAAAGGCACAAAGAAAAACCTTAAGGGAAACTCAAATTAAATGAAGAAGACATAAAAAACTTAGATCCTTCAGACAAAACAAAAAGAGTCAGAAAATATTAGTAGCTTAAGAAATATTTAGTGCATAATATTAATAGAAGAAACACCAATACAACTAAAAATGAGAGAAAAATAATAGTAGCTACAAAAATATTAACTCATAAAATTAATGGAAAAAAACAAAATAACTATTTTTTTAAATACCAAAAATATATAATTACACATGATCATGAAGAAAAAAAACACACAGATGTAGAAGATGAAACAATGAAGCAAACAAAATAAGAAAAAAAGAAGAAAATTGATTGAACAAGCAAATTGAAGAAGAGAAAAAGATAAAAAAAACATTATAAATCCATAATAGACATTAGGATAGTAGATTTCATCCTTGCTTAGATATTACGAAGGAGTGAGTTCAAACAACCCCTAAACAAAAACAAGTATAGAATCTCATCAATAAGACATTATGGCATACAAAAAATTTGAATGATCAAATTATAGACTTTGAACAATTTATAAAACCTCAGCATACAAACAAAATCACAATATATCACAACAAAGTTCTTTGAAACAAGAACACCATGGATTGGAGACACCTTGTATAAACAACTGCTAATTACATGAGTTTAAATTCAATATCAAAACCTCCACGAACACTAGGACAATAAACACATTAATTACATATATAACCATTTCTCACTATACAAAATAGAAATTATAAATTTAAAGATTTATTTAAATATAGCGGTATGGCAAAATTAGCGGAATTTGACATTAACAACCTAATATCTCAATATCCCCTATTTAGTGACTTATATTGAACCCTTGATCCAACTTAGCATAAAAAAAACACATACATCATACATAATCACATGATAATGCCTACTCAAACAAACCAATAATATTATGACACTGTTTAAAGGTTCTATTAAGCATGATAACATTTTGAGGGGATAATACCTATCATACAAACTAATAATATTATGACGTTGTTTAAAGGTGCCATGGATCATTATAACATTTTGAGGAATCCTAATTTCAACATTTCCCCACATAGATTCTCTAATAAGGAAGTTGTAACTTTGGAATAACATGTTTTTTTGAAGTAGAAGGGATGTGGAGTAAGGTATCTTAAGAATATGATGGATCCAATTCAATCAATTCCATTAATATTAAAAGATACTTCAAAAAGTAATGAAGGCGTTCCAAGCCCCGACAAAAAACATTCACCAATCCCACAAATCACGACAACAAAATTGTCTAAAATGTGAGCAAGAGTCTAACTAGATGAATCCATTAGAGAAAAAGTTAGCTTTCAAGAAGAAAGGAAAATCGAGAAAGAGAAGTTTACACAACATATAGTACAAATTGGCCAACAAAGAACATAGAATCAACAAATGGTTAGAGAGATAAAGTTGGCAAGCTTAGTCGACAATAATAAAAGAAAAATTGTCAGAAAATTGGGATAAAGTAAAGCTCGAGTTACATGGAAATTTAGTAAAGCTCGAGTTACATGGAAATTTAATGTCCATAGTAATTTGCAGCGTGAGAAATCAAGAGTCCATGGCATAAACTAAAAAAAAATAGTTGCCAAGGGATAGTTAGTCTGATAAATATTTATAAGTAGAGCACATATATTAAGTTTTGCAATAATGAATAGTATGTTATGGGAATATTTATAATTAACTAAATATTAAGAAAATTATAGGATTTATGATCTAAGATATGTTGCAGCTGCAACTCTTTTCCATTTTTTTTGGGAAAATGTAGGGCCCCTCCTTCTTTTGAAGCTTAACTCTTAGATTGATTTTCTTGTTTTCTCACCGAAGTTTTTTTTGTAGCTAAACTTTTATAGAAGATTTGACACTTGGAATTTTTTTTTGAATTTTGGTTGTTTCGACGACTTACCAAAACTGAAGCGAAACATCGGAACAAAATTTAATTTCGCGCCGAAACGGTCGTAACAACGTTCCATTTCGCGCCTAAATTGTCGGGACACCTTCAGGTTTCACACAGACACTCGCAGGCCCAAATCTATTTTTATACCGAAACTATCGGCTGCGTTTTATGTTAAACGCCCATACAATCAAAATGTATTTATCCGAAACTTATCTTTGATTTGGTTTTACTCAGGATTTCATCTGAACTTAAAAAGTTTTGACTTAAGGTTTTATGTCCACAAACTTATGTTTTTGGTCCGAAAGTAGTCGCTAAACTTAGTGTTTTTTAACGAAACTGGTTTTTCGCTGCTATTTTGGGTTTAGGCCCGAAACACGTCGGAGCCTTATCCAATTTAGCCCCGAAACGGTTGATCCAATATGAGTTTTGCCTCCGATTTTATTTCGCTTTGGCTTAGTTTTAGTTTTGTCATCAGAGTCATTATTGGTTTGACTATCGAATGTATCGACGTAAAATAGATTTATTCTCCAAAGCACATTGCAGTTGATTATATTATAATTTCATTAAGCTCCGATACAAAGGTTCTTGGTTGACGAATAATAACTGTTTTGAGTTATAAAAGCGATTTTCTCTTTGAAAACACAAAACATTATTCATACTTGGTTATTTGAAAAGGATTCTCAACCACACGCTACCCGTTGACCGAGTCGTACGGTTTTAGGGTTTGAAAGCAAATATAAAAAGGAAGAACCCCGTTTTAAGCCCATCTCCGCTTGACTTAACGTTGTTTAGCAGATCAAGCCACCTGGACAAAGAATCTTTCCAAGTAGATTGTTTGCTCAACGGTGAGTGGGTCATACCTCCAGGTAAGCACTTCTTGTCTTCATTTGGAGTGTTTTTACACGGGAGAAGGGTGATTAGTTAAACTAAACCGTTTTCTTTTGAAACCAAATAAAACCTAGTTTAATCCTAGATTTTGTTTGCGGTCTATCAAATAGTATGGGAAGAGGTTTTCAAAACCCTAACTGCTGGAAGAGTGCTTAATGATGAATCAAATACATTAAAGTTTTGTGCCCCATCACTCTTTGCATTTACCCTAATATTTTTAACCGTAGTGAACTCGGTTCATTTCAATTAAAACTTGGAAATCATCGTCGACCGAGTTGGATTCAATGAGTTATGGGATCATGGATTTCCCATATGAACCCTAACATATTCATGTTCTTCTTATTGCTCACATTTTGACCCTAAGAGTTCAGTGGGGTGTGTTTTGATTTGGGAAAACACATATAAACCCTAGTCGAGGAGTCGCCCTAAACAATATTTTGAATAGAGATTTTACCCTTTTAAACCCCGACCAACCCTCTTTGCAATCGCATGCACTTGAAGTTATCTAATACCCCGAGCTTGATGAGTTTGTGTAGTGGGAACGAATGAACCTCGGCGCCTGATCACAAACTGTCACCCAAGGAGGCATTGCTCAACCAATTTTCTTTCTATTTAGTCTTCAATATGGTTATTTGCTTGATAAAATATGTTGAATCTGATTTATTATTTTCAAATTATTTGGATAATAGAAGAATCCTCTATTTTACATTTTGCTTCATAAGTAGTTTTTCACTGAAAACAATGTTATGAATGAATTGATAACATGGAGAATTTGCTTGCATGTTAGTTTCATTTGGTGAAATTGATTGAAAATGAATATGTTCCATGAATAAATATCATGTTTTTGTTGAAGTCCTCATATTATCATTATTTTCATATTAAATCTATCTACTTGTATTATAAATAGAGACAATGCCACTCTTTGATGTTGCACTTATGACAAAGGACTTGGATATGGCCAAAAGGAATTTTAAGTGCAATCTCAAGCTAGTGGAATCAGATTCAAATGTTGACATGGTCCCAAAACCCACCATGGAAACTCAGTTCGAGGATACAAAGGCTACCATAAGGATAGTTCCTGAATATAAATGGGGAGAACTCTATCATCTTATAAGAGACTAGAACATACCAGACGCAACAATAGAAGAAATGGTGATATATCAGAATATCAAGGGGTCTGTTCTCCTCAAAGCTGCCACTCAACCTGAATTGTGCTCATGTTCAAAAGTGATCAGCTGGATTCTGCCACATGTAGATGTAAAATTTAGAATCATTTCAGGAGCTAATGGAAATGGTTTTGCTTGATTTCAGGCCGCAAATATAAGCACAATATACAAATTACCAATGCCCAAATTTTTCCTGACAGATGAGTGGATTAAGAGTATAAACATAGAACATTCAGAATATGCAAAGAAAATGTTAATCCCGGGCAGACAATTGCGGCAGAGGGCTAGTGGAGAGCATGAAACCAACAATATGAGAACTCCCTTCAGTATTACCGCGATGCTTCTATGTAGGATATATGGGAGAGAAAATGAAAATATTTACAGGATTAGTTGGGTTCCACTGATGTACCATGTCACAACACACGACACCATATTCAACTAGGCATATATCATTTCAGAAAATATGGCTTAGGCCATATTCAAAGCTCAGGAAGGGTTAAAGAAAAATAAGGCTGAATTCTACATGTCATCATATTTGATTGATTGCATTCTCATTAGAAACCCTTTCCCAAAGCTTGGATGCCATTGGGTCCCAAACGAGACTCCAATTTATGTAGCTTACCAGATTCTATGGGCGCACAAACATGCATGCTTCTACAAATTGTTTTGTGAATAATTTTTGATGCCTCTCTATAAATTGATTTTCGAACCAAATTGCATGTCAGACCCAACATTAGAAGTTATCAATGCATACATAGATTACTATTTCACCCCATATGACACCTATCTCTGCATGTATGGAGGCACAAATAGCCCTTCACTAATGCCCGGATATGTTACATATTACATTGTCTTGAAGGAAGCAGTGAGGAAGGTATTATTAATGGCATTAGGCACTTTCTGCATGATCATAAGAAAGCATCATATCCACCACTTCCATTTGTGGTTGGAGCCTATAATTTCAATAAGGTCAATGGAGCTGAAGGATTTGTGAAATAATTAGAGGCCTACCATTTTGGAGAAAATATCTTTGTTAGAAACGATAGTTAGCAGAAGGTAGCTAAGCATTGCTTATCTTGTACGATCAATTTTGAGTACACCGATCATTTTTTGAAAGATGAAGAAGTATATCGACGAGCAAAGAATATCACAGATTTGAACAAGAGGTCTGGTAAGAAGACATAAGCCAGCTCCAGCAAGACAAAATAAGACCTAGAAGGAGCATGAAGAAAGAAAACTAAAGCAAATGCTCTAGAAGCAGAAAATGCAAAAATGTTGCAGGAAGAGGAGCTAGCTAAGAGAAAGGAAGAATGAAGACAAAGTGTGAATATATTTATCAAACCATCTGCAAAGCATTTGAGAAATGTCATCTTCCACCTCCCAATGCCATTGACGAGCTAACACCAAAGGAGAAATGTCTAGCAGAGTTAAGAAATATCCTAAATGAAGACATTGCTTATATAAAGAAGCTGGACTCACTCACTACATAAGACCTTCAACAACATATTGGACAAGCTACTATGAATGCCTATTTTTTAGGAGAAGGTCACAAAGTTGCAGCAAAGGGGTTGACTGATATGGTTAAAGAATTATCTGTCCATCAAGTAGCTTTGAAATTATTAGAGCCTCAACAACTAAACGTAATATCTTATGAAGTGATATTTGGAATGGCTACATCCAAAGTCAAGAGAACATATAATCTGAGTGATGTAATATTGTAATTTTATTTTATTTTAGCTAATTTTGATTGCAGCTACAAAAGGAGAAATTGTGGAAAACCAAGGGTTGGAGGGAATAGGAAGTGATAAGTCACGTTAAGAATTTTTTTGTAAAATATAAATAGGAGAGAATATAATGGAAAGGGTATTTTGGTTGGCGTAATAGTGAACTAGTACCATCTTGTAAGAAAACTATTTTTCTGCTAATGAGAAAGGACTATTTTGTTGGGTGAAGGAATACATGGAGTGTTGCATGGTATTACATGAAAGAATGTGTAGAATTATTTCTTCATTTTGTTAATCTATATGCTGTAAGATATTTCCTGTTCTATTGGATTACTCTACTGGTATGTGAAGCCTTTATTGCTTATGATTATGAAATGCAATTTTCTGTGTGATTATGAGTAATGAATGAATTAACGCTATACCAGAGCTATATTTGTGTGAATGTTATACTGTGATTGTGAGTACATTTATTTCAATAGTTAACTATTGAAGTTGTAATAGACAATTGCTGTCATTACTCCAAATTTAATTACACTGCTTGCAAGGATATGCTAGTTTAGATGGATTTAAATTATGCATTTTAATAAAAAATTCTTGGTTGAATGGTAGGTTAGGGGTTGTAAGATGAGAAGTAAGAACCTACACATCACTTTGTGAGGCCTCTATCTACCCGTCAAAAAATATTAGATAGGATCTTGCATTTGTAGAATCAAGATCTTGCATTTGCATACATAATTTTGAAACGTAAATGGTAGATCGGGCCGTAACCGATAAACTCACCTCAAAAAATATCTTACGGTAGCCGGACCGTAAACCAGACAGATTCCCCATTCCAAATAGTGAATAGTCTAATTGGGAATTTTCATTGGGGAGAATCCCTACCGTTGACACTAGGATTTTTCTAGGCATCAACATATTTGGTGCTAGAAGGAGGGCCACCAGTGTATGGATGATAGAGGAAGTCCTTTCTCTTAAGGAAATCTCTCTGGGTATCCATTTGAAACATCTCAAATAGAAAATTCCATTCCTGAAACTGAACAAGAAACTAATTATAAGGAAAATACTAATCCCGAAACCGAGCACTTTGAAAATTTGTATGCTATTCCTCACCAAGAAGTAAATAATTTTATGAGGTATACCGGATCTTATGTCAAAAAACTTCGAGGATTACCAGTAGTTCCTTTATTGCCTAGAAGGCGAGCTCCTATAAAGAGAGATATACAAAATAAGGACTCCGTTCTTGTTGAATCATTTGAAGAGATGGTCGATTTATCTTTGCAAGAAATACCAGAACTTATCGATCAATTGAGACCATCTTCTTCTGAATTGGCTTCTTCTCAACACGTACAGTCACCCCTTTTATGGAAAAAATTGCACAAGTGCACTCTTCCACTTGGTGAGGGGCTAAGCCTTGTAAGTTGCTGTAAGGACTCAATCCTTGGAGCCCCATTGATGGTGGTTGGTATTCCTCCAAGTGATACTGCAAGAGATTGTTAGTGTAGTTCACATCCAAACATGAAAATATTGATGAAAATAAAATGAAAGAGATGGGGGAAATATGCAAACTCCAACAACAACCAAAGGTATGCTAAACCACTCTTGTATTTCCCAATGGAATAGATGTACAACACTTAGGAGGTGAAGGCTTCAAGGGAAGGCAACAATCTCCCTTAGGGAGGCATTTCTTGTCCAAACTAAATGCTAAGTAGATGGAAGAACAATGGAGAGAAACACTTGCCCCTTGATGGTAGGTGGCAAGCAAGCTTGGAAATGCTCACAATGGTAGGAAATGGTGGGCTATGAGGAATATTCAACTCAAATCCAACATCATAACCTTGCTCTAATTTCTCTCTAAAATATGCATGCCAATGGATTTATTTTATAGGCCAAGAGGTGGCCAACAAACAAATAGATCCAAATGTGAACTCTCCTCCTTCATGAACTAGTTCCAAGATACACAAGGGGGGATGATTAATGCCACCAAGTGTGTGAGGATCTAAATTGGGATCTTTGGGGAGGATTGAGTCTTCAATTTTCCGCTGGAAGTAAGTGGTCCCACCATTTTGATAGTAGCACGACTATCAAAGGGAAAGCCGCGTGGGTGTAGCATGGGCATTGTTCAGATAACTTGCACTATAGCGCAGGTAACCTCTGTAATACCCACGACACCCTTTTTTTTAACTGTTTCTAGGAACTTGTGGACTCATACTGTGCTTTGGATCTGTTGAGGATGCCTGTGGTGAGAGGTATTCTTTAAGTTGATGATGCTTTACTAGATGAATCACCAAAATGCCACATGCGATTTTGAGGCGTTAATAGATGCCCCCTGATGTATGAGGTTTGGAGGGTACTGTAGAGCCGATAATGCATCAAGTTTATTGTTGTTTCTCTCCTATTTTGTAGAACGAAGCATGTGTGGACAAATTAAGGTCTCCCACGGGGGAAGATTGTTGGTGACGTGTCACCTACCCAAAATTTGAGAATATTATTTTATTTGCAAAATAATTTATGTTAAATTATAATTACAAAGTTTTGTAATTATGACCAAGTTTGGTCAAGGATGAATGTAATTACTGATTATTATTATTTAATAAATAAAAATAGGAGACAAACACCCAAGGGAACTGTTAAATGAGTGTTCACTGACCCACTAGGAGGAATGGAAGCTGTTAGAAGGTATGGGATAGATGGTAGCATTTGTAGTCCACCACTAGCTGTTGGTTATGGGAAAACTACCCCTAAATTTGTGGCATTATCCCCCAAGTGGGTGGAAGAGAGCAGGCAGCTCATTAATGACCAGTTAACCACTAAAAGGCCTAGGCAGCCTAGATAAGGCAATTCGAATTGGGCATGCAGCCTCTACAATATTTTATGCATAAATATTCCTCAAGTGCATCAGGTGATCACTGAGAGATTCGAATAGGGAGACTATGTGAGAGTGCAATTGTGAGTCTGCTGGTTATACCGAGAAGGAAATCCAGAGGTGCTGGTGCAGGGATTTTTGACTACTGAGTCTTGATGACTGGAAAATCTATATTCTACTGCAAGTTGATGTACTAAGGCTTCTACAGAATCTTCCTCCTGGTGGTTCAGTGAATAGGCTTGGGGGTCCTAAGGCAAGTAAGTTGGCTGTCTTCAAGAGTAGGTTGGGCGAAACAAGCTCCTTGGGTGGTTTGTTCTCCTACAAATTATCAGGTTCTATTTTTCTGTTGTTATTTTCAGTCAAATAAATTCTACATTTATCAGTAAGAAATTATTCTATTTTCTAACCTAAGTATGTTTTCTAAATGAAAATGATATGATAGATGAAATGATTGATAAAATGACTTCTCTGCTTTTTTCCCCATGCCGGTTTCTGCATCGTACTCTAGTACAGGGAGTGGAATTAAAATAAGATAATTGATGGTCAAGATGCCAAGTGAATAGATAGATTGAGACTGTAGTGTTCTTCTAATTCTAACATTTACATGTTTTAAACTCAGAAACAAAACAATATATAATAAACCGTTATAGAAAGCATTCTCTTGTACTTAGTTATAGAAGAAAAACAATTTATTTCTGTACAGAACTATATTTCTATTTATCACTAACCATTGTTTTAATCTATTACCATGTATTCTTTGCAAAGATGTTTGAATACCAAAGGTTTCAGGTATTATGTTTCAGGCTTTATAAATTCTAAATTTCTAACAGCTGCAAAAACTCTTGAAATCAGAGTTATTATATTTAAATAATAAATAGATATGTATCTTTCATATCATAAATTTATTCAACAAATATATTTCATATTTCCTTTCTACTACCAACTAGGGTTTCTTTTTCCAAGTTTACATCATAGTTAGAATCCAAACATTTTATCTTGTTACCATTCTGTCTTAGGATCAAATCGGAATCCTTAACCTAGAAAACAAATCAATTTCATTTTTAATGACAGAAACGAAATTGATCCGACGTTTGCAATACTAGCAGTTATTTCAAACTCTCAGATTATAAACACATACTTACGATTTATTTTAATCAAATAGAAATACGCATTCAACATCCTATTTACTTCTTGACTAAACCCTATGCATATTTTATTTTCGAAACAGTAACTGAAACCATAAATTCAATTCATTATCGAATTTGTTATAGTAGCAAATATTTAGATTTACTCTCGGCCAACATCCAAAACAGTTGAAACATTAACACTTTTCAATATAAAAAATTGTTATAAACACAGAGTAAAACCAAGGATCGAATCCTTCAATTATTATCCTTTGTCAAATAAAAACTATAGTTCCATTTTCCATTCAACCTAAAAGTCGCACAGTCCATCTATTCGTTTCACAGAGATGTTTTCAATAACATAAAACTTGTTATCAAAACAAATTGCTATTATTTCTTCATCGACGACTTGGGATTCCAAACATTACACAGTAAACTTTGAAGTTTAAAAACTGTAAGTACCAATCAAAATAACGCGGGTTTATCCCTTAGGGTTTACAACTCCAAAAATGAGATACATTTCCACTAATAATTTACAATAGATGCTGCATCAACCAGACTAGCCAACACCTTAGCAGTTGGGCACACAAAATTACTGTTCACAAATTTCATGGACAAAAACCGTGCCAGAAATCCAAACACTTAGAACTTTGTCAAAACATCACTCGTCGACCTCAACCGAACCAGGATGACCAATGAGGTAAGGAAACCACCGAGGCTTACCGGTGGACAAGCATAGATCCTCCATTATTCTCAAGCGAATGGTCCTCCGACAAAGGCAAACCTGTCACAACATTTGTGAATGGTTAAACAAGTTACTGGATATATTTATGAAAGCATTTAAATAATAGTATTGGGTTAGAAGAAAACCTTACCTTCGCATTGAGAAAAATATCCTGCAAACAAAGTTAATAAAGCCACCATCCATCTTGGAAGAGAGAGTCCCAGTTCTGAGAAAACAACAAGTTCACCACGTTATGAGAGTCAAAACTGGTGCCATCGCTTCAACAAAGACCATGGGAAAACTTCTCACAAACTCATGCAGTAAACCAGTTACAGACTCAACCTATCAACATATTAACTATTGCAACTTTAACTACAGAGGCTCGGCTCTTATCATGACTTTCATTTGCAGGAATACACACAGGTCACGGGTTCGAGCTCGGTGAACCTCCAACTATCAAACCCTAGAACTCATCGGCCTGTCGACCTCTCCCCAAGACCATTACCTTGCAAAACGAATGCCGAGAAACGTGGTTCAACGCGGTTGTAGTATGCAGTTAGGGTTTTTCCATTACAATCTCAAGAATCACAAATCAACGGTGAAGATTGTAGCCAACCGGGTATGTTGGAAAGTGGGCAACCATTACATTTAACACTCCAATAAATGTTACAACCACGACTACAACACAGTATGCCAACGAACAACATTATAACCAGCTCGGAGAAGGATCGTATTTCAACGATGCACAGCTCGGATTCTTAGCTTTATCATTCACCAAGTTTCACGTGAAGTGGATGATGTGGATGGACACAGGACATTCCACCATAGTGTTTAGACCAAATCATTAATGCCTGAACAGGACACTGTCAATCTGCCAATCGTGAATTTAATACCTGTCAGCTCATCATCTTATCAACGAACTCGTAGTAAAGTGTAATAACATACTATATCGGTACTTAGAACAAAAACTAGGTTACATAGCATAGTTCATTCTATTGCTAAAAGTCTTAGCCTTGCAAAGGTTTGGTTACATCATTTAAATGAATACAAGTCGTATGCTAAAGTTAGGGAATAGCTAGAATTACATTGTTTACATCGTATTCATTTGTTTAAATAACATAGTTCATTCCATTATATAAATAATAGATTGAAAGGGAAATCCATATAGTTGTGTAATTCCATATTAAAGCCATTATAAATAGGAAGGTAGGATTGTGATGATAATTATTTCAATAGATAGTTTGGTACATGCAATTAGAAATGCATAGAAACCATAGTTATAATTTCTATATTGGAAATATCATAATTACAAAAGTAGGATTTTATTGGGTACTATTATGTATGTTTATATATTAGGAATGCATAATTATTTTAGTTGTTTTTCAAATCATCCATATACACTAAGTAATTCTTGACTTGATGCTAATTAGACTCTATATAAAGTCGAAGCATTCCTGACCTGGATATGGTAATAATATTTCTATTGAAATAAAAGATGACAGTAGTATCATTCTAGCACTTAGACAGTGTAACCTATCTCTTATCCTAGAAGTTTATAAGTACAAGCGAATCATTTTGACAATTTCAATAAGAATTGTAAAATAGAAATAGTATATGTAACTATGATCAAACGACACATCTAAGTTAAAAAGAGATCCATACCTGAAACAAGGGAAGAACTTAGAAATTCTACCAAACATTGACGACTATTTGTAAAACATAAATACTCTTAACACTTGCTTTGTCGCATTCTCTTACCTGAATTCTGCGCAAGAGGAACATGAACAAATGCTTTAGCTAAACATAGCTAAGTAAGCCTCAGGGACCTCATAGGACCCCTTTCATCACCATCCAAAAACAAAACTGTCAGCACATTGTCAAGCAAACATAAACACATAATTTTCGAATTACTGTTAACACAAGCAGAACTAATGACATAAGCATATCAAAAGAAGTATGTCGTGTCGTTGTCATTTCAAATATCTTTAGTTATGGAATTCGGTAATTGATATGTTTCTTGTATTAATGAATTATTAATTCAAGGCTGTCTTGTCAAGCTTTTATTATTTCCGCAATCGCAATTTATGTTACATTTAATGCTATTATAAAAAATTTAATTTTTTATGAAAATATTGGGATGTTACATGAAGACCATTGGAGCTGAAATAAAGAATATTTTTTATACAAACGAGGCGAGCATACCCATGTTCGTGAAATGATGGAAAAATGATTATGATGAGAGAGGACCAAGCTGTCAACTCTACTATCCTACTGGGACATGGATGAAGGAGGATTCAATCCATGTTAGAGTAAATTCCCCAAGAAATGCTGCAGAATATTGAAGAAGTGGGACTGCTGGTGACCATGATGAACCCACTATGGTGGGGAGCCAAACTGGTATGTAAATATTCCTAAGGGATTTACCGTACCAAATAGACTGCTATCATGATTTCCAAATGTGAACACTGGTACCTTCAAAAGTACGTCTCCCCCTAATGCGATGATGTATTGACATCACGCATAGGGGAAACCACCTAGTTAGGGAGCACTAATGAATCTCGCTACTAAGTTCGAGGTGATCCCTTACAGTGATTGAAATGGTTACCAAGGTACAACTACAACTACTGCAACTCTCAGAATATAGTGTTTTGACGTCGATGAGAGATGAAGTACATGATAGGATGAGAGTCCTATATTGAGAAATGGGATCATATTGTAACCAAATGGTGGATCGATGGGCTTGAAACAAGACTGGTTGATAAGCGTGGAGATCATAAATTCCTTTGATCGATGTAACCACGGGGAGCAGGGACGACATATTTTCTTTTGGGATGGTATAGGTTGAAACAGATGGAGGCAAACTGTAAATGAAAGGGGTTTTTATGGTGATGCAAAATGAAGGGTAATGGCGAATGGAAAAACAAATACTACTTAACATATGGAGACTCAAATACATCGATCAAAGGCGACCATGGGTTGCTGCAAAAATGATATGGTGTGCCCGCAATGTGAGGTGATGTAGGAATTGTTTGTACATAAAGAATGTTGGTGGGGTCCCCACAATTTTGTGCGTGTCGGGGGACTGATTTGATGATGGGTGGAGTCCCCACGGTTTTGAGTGGATCGGAGGACACTTTCCAATGATGAAGTAAGGGTGAACTTGCAAATGAAAATATAGGTTCCCCATGAAACAATGTTATGCAGTGTAGTCATGCGGGATAACTGGTTATTTCTGAGGTGGGAGACACATAGGTGTCTTTGCTGGGGTGATGATACGAGGGGGATTGAAAATGGTAAAGTGATCATGGATGTATGAGGGGGCTCTGTGAATCATGATTGTAACATGTATCAAGCGATCTGACAAGTGTATGCTTGGTGGAGGAAATGTCCAAATGAAAAAATGATACTTGAAGGGAGGGGATTTTCATGTTTGGTCAAATTCCTCGGGCTTGTGGGGGGTCGATATCATGGGTGTCAATTGATGATGGGGATGGCACTGGTGCACACACCCATGGGGGGAAATGATATTCACATAAATGATGTTGATGGCACATCAAGGCCATGAATTGGGACCCTATAGTTATCAGCAGGAATACTAGGATATGCATTATAAACAAAGGGTAAATAGTGTCGATATGCTATTTTAGGAATGATACATGTGGTAGGGTGTGTGCCCCTTATTGTTATATATTTGGAGAATTATCCGTATAGTGGATGAACAAGAGGATCCATATTGGCCTGATCAGGGTCCTGCACCTGCGTCGCATATACCCAAGTGAATTAAAAGACATAACCAAGGTATTGACAATGCATAAATCATATAATCAGAACATTGCGTACCTTTGGGGTACTTGGTAGTCAATGATAGAACCTTTTTAGGTACAACCCACTGACTGGGTTGTTGAGGGTAGTACCTTCATGGTCGGTTAAGATATATGATCCTTTTGGGAGACAATTCTTAATGACATAAGGGCCTGCCCATTTAGATACAAACTTCTCTGGCCCTGGTTTACTGCCTTTCTTGGCATTAAAAAAAAGGACAAAGTCACCTTCGGTGAAGGTGCATGGTCGCACTTGTTGATCGTAGTGTTATTTGGAGCGGACCTTCATGGATTCATTCTATTGAATACAGTCACGCCTTTCCTTGTCAAGGTGTTCAAAAGTAAATAAGTGTTGTTCTAGAGTAGGGGTATCTGGTAGCAACTCGATGACGGATTGGGGGGTAGGGATTTGACACTAGATTGGGAGGACGAATTCTACTCCATGTACAAAATGAAATGGGGTAAAACCCGTGGTAGTCTTGACGAAAGTGCGGTAGGCCCATAGGGCTGGAAAGAGCATGTGGTGCCAGTTAGTTTTGTTTTTATACACTGTGCGTTGGAGCATAGTTTTGAGAATTTTGTTAACGAATTCAACCTGACTGTTTTCCTGAGGGTAGTAAGTGGTTTAAATTTTGTGTTTAAATCCTAACAGCCATGATAGTTCCTCAAATGCTTCATTGCGAAAGTGTCTTCCATTGTCGAAGACAAGTTGCTTGGGAACGCCAAAGTGGGATATGACATGGTTGAATAAGAACCGTGCAGCGGTTATTGCTTTACAATCAAATGTGGGAATTGCTTTAGACCATTTGGTGAAGTAGTCCATGACGATGACGATATGGTGGTGCAATTGTGTTGATGCCATACGACATTCCATAAAATAAATTTCCCATTTGTAGAATGGGTCCGCAGTGATGACCTGATGGAGGGGTGCAGGGGAAGAGCGCATTTTGTAGGAAAAGAACTAACAATTGGCACACCTTTTGAAGAAGTAAACACAATATTTGAATACGGAGGACCAAAAATACCCTGCTCGTAATATTTTCTAGGCGGTGTCTAATCCAGAGAAGTGGCCAGCACAGACACCGCTATGGAAATCACTGAGAACTTGTTCGGATTCTTCATGCATTAGACATTATCGAAGAATAGTGTCGATTCCACGACGATATAGTACGTCTCCGATGAGGAGGTATCGTGGTTCTAAGTTATGGATTTTTCGGAGATCATCAAAGGATAAGTGGGGAGCGAATTTCTGGGTGCGGAGATAAAGGAGGATATCGTCGTACCAGGGATCTTCAGTTGTAATGAGAAAGAGGTGCACATTGGGGAGTTGGTCCTGGATGGATTCGCTGGTGGTGGTGGAGGGAAGATATGTAATGAGTTTGGCTAAGGCCACATCTTTCTTGCTTTTAGGAATCACAAAATCCAGGTTGAATTCTTGTAAAATAACGATCCAATGATGAAAAATTACTATTGATAAGCCTACGACTAAGTATGTATTGCATAGGGTTGCAATTAATGATGACAATTTTTTTTTGGAGAAAAATATAGTGGCGGAGTTTCTGTATAGAAAGGATGACTGTAGAGGCAAGCTTCTCATCATGGGTGTAGTTGAGTGCAGGTCCAGAAAGGGTTTTGTTGACATAATATATGACATGTTCCTGATGGTTTGCGGCCGGTTAGACGAGTGCGTTGGATACAACAGAATCTGACACAGAGATATACAAGATGAAATGTTTGTCAAAGTTTGGAGGAGAGATGTGGGGGGATGATGACAATGGTTTTTTAAGGGCATCAAAGGCAGTTTGGGCATAGTGATCCCAATTAAATGGCAGATATTTTCTGAGAAGCCGTAAAAATCCATGGGCCTGAGTGGCATAGTCGGGAACAAAACGACGAAGAAAGTTGGGATTACCTTGGGCACTCTTCAACTGCCGTCGATTTCGTGGTGCTGGTAATTCTAAGATGGCTTGAACCTTGGAGGGGTCGAAGGTGATACCATATTTGGAAACAATGAATCTTAAGAGGCGACTGATGGTGATGCAAAATACACACTTGAGGGTGTTTAAGCATATATTATACTTGCGATATCTTGTGAAGATCATATGAAGGTATTGAAGGTTCTAGCATCATTTTTTGGACTTGGCTGTGAGGTCATATAAAAAGGGGAGGATGATGTGAGCCAAGTCATTAGAAACATATGCCATTGCTCGCTGGAAAGTGGTGCCGGTGTTTTTCAGACCGAAGGGCAAGACTTTGTAAGCAAAGGTGCCCCATGGTGTAGTAAATGCAGTTTTATACTGATCCCGGGGGTGGATGCGTATCTGGTTATATCCGAAGAACCCATATATGAAGGAAAAAATTTCACTACTGACACATGAGTCAACGATTTGGTCGATGAATGGCGTGGGAAAATTATCCTCGGGGTAGGATAAATTGAGGTCTCGGAAATAGGTACAGACACAAATAGTTCCCTACTTTTTGTTAATCGGGACATGGTTAGATACCCATGATGTGTAAGTGATGAGAAAAATAAATACGGCTTGCAATAGTTTTTCGACCTCGACTTTGATCGCGGGGGCCTTAGAAGGGCGTACTAGGCGCTGTTTGTGTCGGACGGGAGTGACATCAGAGCGAGTTTCAAAGTAATGTTCGAAAATTGCCAGGTTGAGACCCGAAAGTTATTCATAGGACCATGCAAAGACGTTGCATAAATATTTAAATAGAGCTGTGAAATCAGTAATTTCCTGTGGCGAGCAGGAAGCCCTCATAGAGATGTTTTCTACGACTCCTGGTGTGATGGAGATATCAACCTGTATGGTAGGGGAGATATTGGAAATGTTACCATATTCGAGCGCATTTGGGGTGGGGATAGTATTTTTGAACCAATCGATGTGACTGGGGGGTAAAAAGTCTTTTGAATCGATGGTGTACTGTTTTCAGTGGGGAGTGTATGTGGTTCTTGCCTGCTTGCTGCTGAGGACCTTTGATGGAAAGAGTCCCATGGGGGTGCAGTAGCGTTCATGGCCTCTATTATCTCCTCATCCGTGGTGAATATGTATTCTTCTATTATATCCTCGTCTGAAGACCCCGAGTCTTCATTATGGGAAGAAAGAGATATTGAATCAAGATGCAGAATGTAAAGGTACTCAGGGATGGTTGCGGTGGGTGCTAGGATTTCGTCTTGAGGTAAAATTAAGGGGTATAGCACCTCATGGGAAATTGGTGACGGGGGATCAAGACCTGTCATGGAATCCGATGAACGTGAAATATTGTTGTCCCCATTATGCTCTTTGGTTTGGTATCCTCTTCGATTACTGTAGGGAGGGTAGTTCCACACGGGGTGAGGTTATAAGCTAATCGACTTTGGGTTGTCCGCAAAGTGCGAAATGCAACAATAAGAGGGCATTGGAATGAGTGGTGAGACATTAAGTTGCACGAGTGAAACGGTCCAGTGGCGTTTGTATGATTTAAAACAATGGCCAAGATTTGTGGACGTTGCAATGACTGTTGGTCGGGTATGGAATCGACCCAATGCGGGGAGGGACTAGTCGGGATCACTATAGTACCCATGCTGATAGGAGCCTCTTCTGGATATGAGAGAGGTGAGGTATCTTCCAAGGGTTCAGTGAGGTGAATAGTTTTCGAGGCCTCCCTATAGCGAGGGAGGTTAGGGAAATGATGTGTATAGTTCCCATACTGAGAACATATGGAACATGCGTGATTCATATACAATGTTTTGGACTTAATTGTGGGCAAGGGAGGTGTGCCCCATTTTTCCCGTTGGTGGAGTGTGGATGATGCTAACGGGGGTGTTAAGCAAATTCCTTAGCTCTGGTAGAGTAGGACATAGGTTTGTTGTGTGGCCTTGCTGCCCTCAAAGAGAACACAACAGTGTGACCCTTTGGGTGGGAGTGTTGAACATAACTGGGGATTTTAAATCCTGATGGTTGTTGCACCCTAATTTAGGCTTCCCGATTTTTATTGAATTAGATGTCTGGTTTGGTAATAGGGGACCTTTACACTTGGGTTGTTTGGTGCCCCCATTGACATTCTTAGTGATGACCGATTGTGGGGTAGTTGCAGATGTCATAGGTTGGGCTTTCGTAATTGGTTGTGTTACTAGCCTTGTAGCCGTACTTGCCGACACAGGGAAAAACAAGTAATGGGAGATTGGCTTGGAATCCATCTCTCAGAAGTGTGGTGTAAGGTACCACAATGGGATTCCCAACTTTATCCCAGGTAGAGTTAACTGAGCCATAATCGACGTCCCTTGTACACTTATGGGGGGATACAAGAATAAGATTTGAAAAATCAGTGGTACCGATGGACTCAATGTTTGTTCAATTCCAAGACTCAACAATGGTGTTGAGGTGGAGGCAGCTCCATTTTCAGTGATGAAAATTGTGCACATTAGGCCATTGGTAGATGTAGGGATCTTTGGTGGTGGTCCCAAATATGCTCCTAACAAATTGGAGTCCTTGTACATACCTGGGGGCAATGTTAACATACGGTTGATCATCACCTAGTATAGTTGGTAGGACGTGTAAGGATTGCTTATGTTATTAGGGTCATAATAATTAAGCTGGTCAATGGTAACTATATTACCATTTAAGGGAAACATCATTGATACATAAGACTGAGGAGGCTACCGCCTTCATGGCGTACATGTAACTACGCCCCAAGAGGATGTTGTAGCCGAGATCATCATCGATTACTTCAATATCGATCATAACCATATTCCCCCCCATCTATATGGGGACATTTTAGTACAATCCTCTTGGTTGGGATGGTCTCCCTTCATACGTGCGAAGAGAGATAGATGGGGGGACTATCTCGGGGTATCCTAATCGTTTCCATAATTTTACGGACATAACGCAAGTGGATGCGCCTTCGACGATGATACATCGATGGATGATGACATTTTTAACCGTGACTAGAACTTGAAATGCGATTGATGATGGTAGTCGCGTATCACCTTTGTCAACATCAAAGGTCATGTGGTGTGAGTTGGAAGGTTTGGCAACACTGAGTGCATTGAGTAATGCCTTTATTTGTGTTGGGAAAGACTGTATCACTTCTAATTTGGACATAATTGTGGAGGACTGAGCCAAGTCATCCACAATACTGTAATTGTGGGAGACTTTCATGTGAGGGTTATTAGGGGTACGTCGAAGTGAAACTTTTGGAATCCATGGGATTTGTTCGGTATTCGGATGTGGTATTTGCAGAGGCCCCCCCCAAGGGGATAGAGACATATTCCACTTGGGGGGTGGAACCCCCATCATAACCCTTGGCTCATGTATGGAGGTTTATATCCAACATATAGATATTTTGGAAAGAGCTGTCGCTGGGTGGGCAGGGATCTTGTTCTTGTGTAACTGCCCCTTGATTGGAAAAGGGTTGTGTTGTTGTTGCAACATCCTTCCCCAAAATTTTAAAGATATTTGGGGCCCCTCCTTCTACACATTTTGTAACAAGTGTTATCCTTGTCTTTCAGATTTATTTTTCTCTCTAACTTGGCAAAATTTCAACACTTGCTTCCCAAAAGTTTTCTCAATTATTTTTACTAAGGCAAAGTCACTTTTTCTCTTCAGCGCAATTTTTAGCCTTAACTCATCCGCTTTAACGCAAATGTTGAGCATAACTCGGCCGTCCTTTGGCACAATCGCTAATGCTAAATATTCCGCTTGGCGCATTTTCTAATCATAAGTCTGTCGCTTGGTGCATTTGCTAACCATAAGTCTTCCGCTTGGCACATTCGCTAATGATACGTCGGCGCAATTTTTTAGCCTTAAATCAGCCGCTTCGGCGCGCAATTTTTGACTATAAGTCAGTCGCCCTTTAGCGCAATCACTAATGCTAAATCTTCCGCTTGCCGCGATTATTGACTGTAAACTCCATAACCGCTGCATCTTTTTAAATAGAAATCGGTCGCATTGGCGCAACTTTCAAATGTAAACCGACCGCCTTTAAATATCACGAGTGCTAATAATATGTAGGTGCATTGGCGCAGGATCTATGCTTAAAAGCACGCCGACACAAAAATTTCTTAAGTCTTTTCATGACTCGTTGGCGCAGTTCCCGTTAGCGCACACTTTGGTGCAAGGCTTACCCATATAGCTCCTGCCTCCATAGATGTGCCTCGTCTTCCCTCGAAGTCTAATGCTGGCGCAACTCTATCAGCGTAGGATTTAACGTCATGATCGCTGCTTGGGCGCAGGACTTAACCTTTAACTTGCCGCTTAGCGCATAACTTAAAGTTACGGTCGCCGCCTTAGCGCAGAGTTTAACCTTACGCTCGCCGCTTGGAGCGAAGATCTTTTTTGGTTTGTGTGCGTCCATGGAGTTGGTTGGGCCATCAATAGAGCCATGTGCCTTTCTATTTGCACAAGGTTTCAAGCCCCGTGCTCGTTAAATCCACCTTATTAAACGCATAGAACGGGGTTTTCAAAGTCATTCTAGCAGCCGTGAAAGAAGAACCCAGTAAAACCACCCATGTGTTATTTACCTGCATTAATTGCATGAACTCAATGGTCTCTCCAGGTGCACAAAAACATTTTAGGTACTTGCGCATTTTTGTGAATGACATGACACCATTAAATGCTCCAGTTCCTTATTCCTCCATCAGTCCGTCTTGGAATAATGAAACCACAATAGCTTGTATAGCTTGTTGGAATTTGCGTCTAGTATTTCTCATGACTTTCAACTGTGAAATGGTAGCTGCAATTGTGAATTAGTTGATTATTTTGTTAAAACAACTTCCATATTATGAAAGTGGCATATTCTAAATTTTTCATAACTATTTTGCTAATGCTTGAAGGCTATCTAGTTAAAACCAGCTCTGTCATATTTTCTTTCACAGATCTATCAGTTCATTGGCCAACCCGTTGTGCATATATACTTTCTGGAAGCAACAGCTCAAAGAAGCAGCAGTAGGAGCAACACAAGTCAAATCAGATCTGCGCAAGCATGAGATTGCAGCAAAGGCAACAATATCTATTTAGAGCAAAATTATCTTGAAAAAGCTCAGTTAATGGGCCACCCATATCCAAAGTGTAGATGGCCAAGCATCCACAAGCGAGCCAGTTGGTGGGGATGAGTCAATGAGCCAGCAAAAGGAAGCCAAATAAAATAGATAAACCATCAGAATTCTTGTTTGTCTTAGTGTGAGAAAAGATGAAATTCCTTTATTGTATAAATGCTTTAAAAGACAGCTGGCTCTATTTTTTGTCTTATATGGGAGGCTCTCCACGAATCTGTGGGTTTTGTAATTGTGCACTAAAGGACAAATTAGAAGGTTTTAGAGTTTAGGGCACACTTGTCAGCTCAAGCAGCAATTTGTAAATTTATAAATAGAAGAATAGAAGAGGAATGGAGGACTTTTTGCAGGTGAAAGAAATTTTCTAGCTTGTACGAATTACTTTGCTACTTGCTCCAAGAAAGGGAATTTTACCTAATGAAAGCCTGGAGAGGACGTTTTTGTCTGGAAATGTGTATTGAACGCTTGCTGGACTACTCCTGTGTCATTCACATACTATAGTGAGATCTTTATTTGCTGTTATGAATTATTTATGTGTAATGGATGATCTTTCTCTTTTCTGTACAATGACGTCTCTCTTAAATGAGTAATGGAATGTATTGAGTGAATTAAAGCTATCTTTAATATATTTTATCTTCTGTCGAGATTGCATCTTTATGATTTAATGGCTATATGTATGATCTTTAGATGTTTCTTTCAGCGTATTGCTCATATTTACGGTTTTCTCCTTGCAAGGATAGATTATATTTGCTTATACTGTTTTAGGTTAATTTAGATTAGTTACTTGCATTTAGCTTAGGGAACTTGCATATCATCTTTAAAATTAAAACATATAAATGGTGGATCGGGCCACAACCGGTGTAAAGAACAAGAATCTTTAAATCTTACGGTAGCCGGAACCGTTAACCGAACGGATTCCCCACACCACACGGTGAGCGATCTAATTGGGCTCGCTTACCGGGGAGAATCCCTTTCTGATTGATGCTGCGATTTTCGAGGCATCAACAGTTTTTGGTGCTAGAAGGAGGGCCACCAGTGCATGGCTAATAAAGGAGATTCCTCCATTGGCAGAAACATTACTGGAAACCCGCTTGAAACAGTAATTTCAGACAATCCAAATCTTGAAGTGGCAAATCAAGAAAACCTCAATTCTGATTCTGAACGACAAGAAGCACTGTATGCTGTACCTTTTACAGAGGTAGAAGAATTAAGAAGGAACACAGGAGCTTATGTTAAACAACTCGGTGGTTTAAACGCAATAACTTTTCTCCCTAGAAGAAGAAATCCTAAAAGAGAAAGACAGTATACCCGTGATTCAATCCTTGTGCAGAGCTTCGAAGAACTAGTAGATTTGTCTTTAGAAGAGATCTCTCCACATAGAGCCATGGCTATACCTGCGTGGAGGGCCAGGGGGGGATTAAATTTAGCTGGACCATTCCACAATCTACCCAAAAATCCAGAGAAGGTTTTGCCTAAGTATGACCCAGGTAAAGGCATATCTGCTGAAGATCATCTTAAGAGTTTTTATTTAGCTTTGAATCTTTTAAATGTACAGCATGAATATGTAGTATGTAGGATTTTCCCATACACATTTGAACCGAAATTTTCTTCCTGGTATTTTAGCTTACAAGCTAGCTCAATTTCCAATTGGGAAGAGTTTGAAAAATGTTTTTTAAAGAAGTATGGGAATCAGAAAACTGTATCTACACTCATGAAAGAATTATTGTCCATGAGAATGGAAAAGAAAGAAAAGGTTCAAGACTTCAACCAAAGGTTTACTACGCTCTTGAATAATTTCAGCGAAGCAACGAAACCAACATAAGAATCTTTAGTTGAATATTATACAACAGCACTTGAAGGCCCCATAGCAATGTTCGTCAAAAGAGCTAAGAAGACCACCCTGATAGAAAATTTCGAAGAAGCTAGGAAGGTTGAAGAAGAAGCAGACAACATTGCTAAACATGCCTTAGATGCAGAAACAAAGCCAACAACTAATAAAAAACCCCTACTGCTTACTAGGAATAAAGAAGAGTCATCGGCGGACATGGAAAACGTGGTTAAAATGATGCAGAAATTGTCCAATAAAATTGTAGATCTTGAGAAAGATAAAGCAACTAGTACATCTAGGAAGCCTTTCAAACCATTCGACAAGAAGAGAGAAGACAATGACCAGCCTCATCCACCTATGAACAACTCCCCTGTTTTAAATCTAAATGAAATAGGAATGGAACACTTCTGTACCTTTCATCAAGAGCCGCACTCTGAAAAGAGCTGTCCACAATGGATTAATTCTATGAGTTTAGTAATGAACCAAATGCTGGATTCACAGATTCCAGATCAAGATGATCCTCCAGAGGAACAAACCCTTGAAGTAGAGGAACTCTCCCCAAATACCACCATGGTATTATGGGACTGGGTACCTTTAACAAAATTAATAGAAGACGACCCCGTGGAGAGCTCAGCAGGGTATTTTTTAAGGATTATAATATTATACTTAAGTATAGTATCGTAGGCGATTATTTTGGATTGAAAAAAACATGTATATAGATAGGTAGGCGAATATTAAATATGATACATACAATTTACTACCGAAATGTGTAAGTTTTGGCGAACATTATGATAAAAAAACATATTTTATGTAAATATAGGCGATATTAGAGACTAAAAATGACCAAATAGCGAATTTATTTTTTGAAAAAAAGCCCAAAAAATAACCAATTGGAGAAATTTCACCCTTAAAAATTACTCTAGAGCCCAGTCTCTGCTGTAAACATTAACACTCGCAGTAAAGGTCCCATTGCAGATCCAGTTCCAAGCTCAACTACGCCCAAACCTAAAGTTTCCAAAGAGATACCTAAGAGACACATTACAGTCATTCTGCGTCAACCTAAAGCTAACCCAACAACTGCCAAAAAACCAAACATTGACACAACAGTCCAGCAACCAAAAGTCACATTGAGCAAGACGGACAACCAAACGAAAGTTGTAAAAGAATGTGATATGGGATATGACATCATTGAAGATATAAAGAAGGTAAAAGCAAATGTTTCATTATTCAATATGTGTAGTTTGCCCCAACAACGAAACAAGTTGTTGCAAGCTCTTCAATCTCAACCCATCACTCCATTAAAAGACACTCAAGAAGACCCTGAAATTAATGAAACCAGTATCGACAGGAAATCCAAATCCTAGACATTGCCTTTTCTTTTAACTTTTGAAATCTTCAATCACAATGTACACAATTGTCTGGTGGATTCTGAAGCATCTTCGAATGTCATGCCACTGTCGATCTGTAAGAAGATTAACGGTCAACTAATTCCATCTCCTGCTCAGATTATTCGGTTAGATAGGATTGCTGTTAAATTCATTGGGGAAATGAAGGATGTGCTCATTAGGTTGTTGGCAGATTCCAGAATATGTCAGTTCATTGATATAATGGTAGTTGAAATTCCTGAAGCCTATGGTTTAATCCTAAGCAGGGACTGGTCCACAAAACTAAATGGTTACTTTGCAACTGATTGATCCCATTTATGGTTACCATATCAGAATAGGCAGAATCAGATTACAATTTTGAGGGAACCACACATGAAACAAAATGTAACTTAGCTAGAAGGAAAGAACGAAGCTGTAGCCTTCTCATCTTCAGTTTTGGGGAATTATTTCTTAGAAATTGATCTGGGTAATTATCAATCTGAAACTATTAGCCATGAATCAAATAAACAGTCCAATCTTCTTCATTTTTCTCGGACTGATGATATCGATTGTAACATAGTTAGCTTAGTCACTGACTTAGACCATAAAGATACTAACTTAGTTAAATCAAATAATGTTTTTTGGACTTTATACTTTGATGGTTCCAAGACTCTGGAAGGATTCAGAGCTGGTTGTATTCTAGTGGATCTTGAAAGCAATAAGTACTTCTTGTCCTGTAGATTAGAATTTGAGTGTACTAATAACATTGCTGAATATGAAGCTTTAGTCCACGGATTGAAGAAAGCCATCGATTTGAATGTTAAGTACCTGGAAGTTTTTGGTGACTCAGAAATAGTTGTAAGACATGTAAGAGATACCATTCACTGTCTTTCACCTCATTTGAAAGGTTATCAGGCTGAGGTATGGGATTTAATTACACATTTTGATGCTTTCAATATAAAATCTGTTCCTAGACTGCAAAATGCTGCGGCTGATTTATTAGCAACTTCCGCTTCCAGATTGGTGCCGACTAATAACAAATGTTCAATTGAACTGGTTTTCGGGCCTTCTGTCCTAGACAATATCACAAATTTCAGAGTTTTTGATGATGACGATCAGATCATTAGTTTTCTAACAAATGAAGACATGTTCCAAGAAGCTGTGATAGACGAAGAAGAGCATGATGCTGTTTTACAAAAGAAAGATGAGGCTAAAGGAAATTTCATCCCCAAAGGGGTGAGGTCACTTGAAATGCTTTTTGATCTACAGGGTAAGTTCAAAAGGCCAGCAAATACTAAAAC
Source organism: Larix kaempferi (assembly GCA_027924585.1). Classification (NCBI taxonomy): domain Eukaryota; kingdom Viridiplantae; phylum Streptophyta; class Pinopsida; order Pinales; family Pinaceae; genus Larix; species Larix kaempferi. Next base: position 19,280,071 of record BSBM01001331.1, on the reverse strand, counting down.
CAATAGCTCATTGATGCAACACGAATTGGTAAATCTAGGCACCGAAGCTGAACCAAAATTTGTTAACCTTGGTAAATGTTGTTCACCGGGAGAAAGAGATAAGTTCATCAAGCTCTTTCGACAATATAAGGATGTTTTTGCATGGACTTATGAAGATCTGAAAACATATGACACCCGCATTATTCAGCATATCATACCAATGAAGGCATGCGCCAATCCATTTCAGCAGCAATTGAGGAGGATGCACCCTACTCTCAAACCTCTGATTCAAAAGGAATTGAAGAAGTTACTTGATGCTAAGATAATCTTTAAGGTCCGGCATTTCGAGTGGGTTGCTAAACTAGTTCCCGTAAGAAAGAAGTCAGGAGATATAAGATTATGTGTTGACTTCAGAAATCTGAACAAAGCTTGAGATAAAGATAACTATCTCGTCCCTTCAATGGAACAAATTCTCCAGATGGTATCAGGATCGGAACTCTTTTCCCTTCTTGATGGTTTCTCTAGTTACAATCAAGTATTAGTAGCTGAAGAAGACCGTCTTAAAACTACTTTTCGCACCAAGTGGGGAACTTTCGTGTACCGAAGAATGCCATTCGGCCTAATAAACGTAGGAGCCACGTTCCAGCGAGCAATGGACATCGCCTTCCGAGGATTGGGTAGTCATTGTGTTGTTGTCTATCTAGATGATGTGACAGTTTTTTCAAAGAAAAGAGAAGACCATGTTGTTCACTTAAAATAGATTTTCGATCGCTGCCGAAAATATGGTATCTCTTTAAACCTCAAGAAGAGTTTGTTTGCTAATTAAAGTCCCATGCCCCATAACAAAAACTCCATGCAGTCATTTATGGGCACTATCAATTTTGTCCTAAGATTTGTCCTCGATTTCGCTCAGACTGTTAAACCTTTGCAGCAAATGGTCAAGTAGAGCACACGATTCAAATGGACGGACTTAGAAAAGGATGCATTCAGAGATATTAAAGCAGCCATAGCTAATGTTCATTCCTTAAGAAGCCCAGATTTTGACAAAGATTTTATCTTGTATACTTTTGCTTCAGATGACTCTCTCGCAGCTGTGCTCACGCAAAAGATAGAATTAGGAGACGGATACCCAATCTCCTTTATGAGCACTGGTCTGCAAGGTGTTGAACTGAACTATCATGTTGTCGACAAATAGGCGTATGCCATGTTCAAAGCAGTAAAACAATTCAGACCATATATTCTTAAGAACAGAACCAAGGTTATAGTTCCCCACCCAGCTGTCAGATCCCTTTTCGTTCAAAAGGAGCTGGGAGAAAGAAGGGGAAACTGGGTTACAGCTCTTCAAGAATATGATTTAGAATTTAAACCGACAACCATCATCAAAGGACAAGGCCTATGTAAATTGCTTACTGAACATCCAATTGATGAAGAACAGGATTGGAAGAATGAAGCTGAGCTGAATTCAGTCGAAGTATGTCCCATTTTCACAGCTCTTGAATCATGGTATAGGGATTTAGTGCATTATTTGCAGCAAGGGTACCTACCAGAACACTGGATTTCTAAGCAAAGAAGGGCACTCCATTTAAAATCAACAGCTTATCAGATCATTGATGGAATACTTTTTAGAAAAAATTATGATGGGATTTTTCTCAGATGTCTAGAGAAAGAGGATGCAGGTAAAGTCGTCAAAGAGTTACACGATGGCCCTACTGGGGGACATTATTCAGGGGAGACAACGACTCACAAAATACTGAGAGCTGGCTATTACTGGCCCACTTTATTTCGGGATGCCCATACTTATGCATGGAACTGTGATGTATGCCAAAGGAGTGCTGGAAAATTACCTAAGGCAACAGGACCCTTACAACCTGTTATCATCGCAGAACCTTTCGAACCGTGGGGTATAGATGTCATCGGAGAGATAAAACCAAATTCTTCTCTGCAACATCGATACATCCTGATAGCCACCGACTATTTCACCAGATGGACAGAGGCTACCCTATTGCACAAGATCAATGAAGATGCGGTCATCAGTTTCTTGAAAGAGAACATCATAACCAGGTTTGGGGTTCCAAGTTCCCTAGTATTTGATAATGCCACTTATTTCTCATGTTTTAAAATAATGAATTTTTTTATGAAAGGGGAATTAAATTGCATTATTCGGCCAATTACTACCCCCAGGGAAATGGACTAGCTAAGTCTTCGAACAAAAACCTCATCCGAATTCTCAAGAAGACTGTGATTGAAAATCAACGAAGCTGGCATATAGCTCTCCCAAATGCCTTATGGGAAGATAGGGTGACTCCAAAGAATGCATTAGGGGTTTCCCCTTACACCCTTGTCTATAGAAAGGAAGCCATCCTCCCTCCCAACATCTTACTTCCATCCTTGCAATTGTCCCAAGCCTCCCGAGGGTTTGGTAGTTAGGTTTTACAATCCAAGATTGACACCCTGCTTCAACTTGAAGAATCCCGACAGAAAGCCAAGAACATATTCCATCAACACCAAGATATAGTCAAAAGATGGTTCGATAAAAGGAAGTCTAGTAAAAGAAGTTTTGAAGTAGGAGATTTAGTTCTGAAATGGGACCATCATCACGAAGGCAAGGGAATGCACACAAAATTCCAACACTTATGGGTAGGCCCTTACCAAATTTCTGCAAAGCTCGGCCCATCCACTTACAAGCTAACAGACCTCCAGGGAGAGGAAGTAACCCTTCCCCTCAACGGCCTCGCCTTGAAACAATACTTTGCATAGTCTCGTTGAGGTTTTCTGTACATAAATAAAAGGTTTCTTTGTTTCTTTGCTTTCCTTGCTGATCTTTGTTTTGTTTTTTTTTGTAGTTAGGTTTGTCAGTACCATTTACTTTGTCTGAACTTTCTCTTTTCTTAGGCTAATAAAACCCATCCCAACCCCTGGCTTAGCGGTAGTACAGAACTCTCAGCAAAAAAATCAAAATCTTGAAGGTAGAATCTCATTTGTAAAGAAAAGGAGGCTCTGTGACTTTGCTTCCACTGATTAGCCTTCGAAAATGGGGAGATCCTTTTCTGTTTGGTCAAAATAATCCCAGTTAAATGACTAATGATCCAATATTTCTCTCTCACTATCTTAAGGCTCCACTCATTTTAACATTAATTCATGTCTCAAGGTTTCCTTTCTATTATGGAACCATGGAAAGGAAGCATGCTTCACAGAGGTATGGTATTTAAAATAATCCCATGCTACAAAGAAAAGCCTAAAGGCATATATCAAAGGGTCTGATTTCCAGAAATTCTCACCTCAATCAAAGCATGGCTGAGATAAAAGCAAAATGTTCAAATCTAGAAAGTTGTTCAAATTAGCTCAGCTCAAACAAAGTTCTTCTTCGCCTGTGAAGCTTGAGAAATCAAATAAAATATCTCGCTCACACAAAAGGACATTATGGATTGAAGAACCAAAATCAAAGATTGGAATTTTAAGGAAACTATTTCTGGAAGGTTCAAACAGCAAAAGCTGTCAAATACATGAACATCCAAAAGGATGTAGATAGCATGGGAATGGGGAACAAACGAATATCTCTGTGAAGTATTGTTACGATCCTGTGGAGTCCTCTTTTAGTTAAGGCACCATAAAAACAGTCCTAAAAGAATTAAATCCATACTCTGGACTTGAGAGAGTTTGGAAGAAATGTAAGTCTTAGCCCCCTTTCTCTTAAAACACCAATATGATTAAGAGATCACCCCATTCTTAAAAGTTGAACTGTGAGGCATTTTGTTGCGCATGAAGCTGTCAATTTAGATGTCATTCTGAGTCATGATGGGATTTTGTTTCAGAGATCTGTGTTCGCCAGCGAATCACCAATTGTTTTTGCTGCGACATCCTTCCCCAAAATTTTAAAGATATTTGGGGCCCCTCCTTCTACACATTTTGTAACAAGTGTTTTCCTTGTCTTTCAGATTTATTTTTCTCTCTAACTTGGCAAAATTTCAACACTTGCTTCCCAAAAGTTTTCTCAATTATTTTTTCTAAGGCAAAGTCACCTTTTCTCTTCAGCACAATTTTTATCCTTAAGTCATCCGCTTTTGCGCAAATGTTGAGCATAACTTGGCCGTCCTTTGGCGCAATCCCTAATGCTAAATATTCCGCTTGGCGCATTTGCTAATCATAAGTCTGCCGCTTGGCGCATTTGCTAACCATAAGTCTTCCGCTTGGCGCATTCGCTAATGGCGCAATTTTTTAGCCTTAACTCAGCCGCTTCAGCGTGCAATTTTTGACTATAAGTCAGCCGCCCTTTAGTGCAATCACTAATGCTAAATCTTCCGCTTGCCGTGATTATTGACTGTAAACTCCATAACCGGTGCATCTTTTTAAATAGAAATTGGCCGCGTTGGTGCAAATTTCAAATGTAAACCGACCACCTTTAAATATCATGAGTGCTAATAACATGTAGGTGCATTGGCGCAGGATCTATGCTTAAAAGCACGCCGACATGAAAATCTCTTAAGTATTTTCCATGACTCGTTGGCGCGGTTCCCGTTAGCGCACACTTTGTGACTAAACCTTGCGCCAAAGGCGCAAGGCTTACCCATATAGCTCCCGCCTCCATAGATGCGCCTCATCTTCCCTCGAAGTCTAATGCTGGAGCAGCTCTATCAATGCAGGATTTAACGTCATGATCGCCGCTTGGGCGTAGGACTTAACCTTTAACTCGCCGCTTAGCGCATAACTTAAAGTTACGGTCGTCGCCTTAGCGTAGAGTTTAACCTTACGCTCGCCGCTTGGCGCGAAGATCTTTTTTGGTTTGTGTGCGCCCACGGAGTTGGTTGGGCCATCAATAGAGCCATGTGTCGTTTTAATTGCACAAGGTTTCGAGCCCCGTGCTCGTTAAATCCGCCTTATTAAACGCATAGAACGGGGTTTTCAAATTCATTCTAGCAGCCGTGAAAGAAGAACCCAGTAAAACCACCCATGTGTTATTTACCTACATTATTTGCATGAACTCAATGGTCTCTCTAGGCGCACAAAAACATTTTAGGTACTTGCGCATTTTTGTGAATGACATGACACCATTAAATGCTCCAGTTCCTTATTCCTCCATGAGTCCGTCTTGGAATAATGAAATCATAGTGGCTTGTATAGCTTGTTGGCATTTGCGTCTAGTATTTCTCATGATTTTCAACTTTGAAATGGTAGTTGCAATTGTGAATTAGTTGATTATTTTGTTAAAACAACTTCCATATTATGAAAGTGGCATATTCTGAATTTTTCATAACTATTTTGCTAATGGTTGAAGGCTATCTAGCAAAAACCAGCTCTGTCATATTTTATTTCACAGATCTATCAGTTCATTGGCTAGCCCGCTGTGCATATTTACTTTCTGGAAGCAACAACTCAAAGAAGCAGCAGCAGGAGCAGCACAAGTCAAATCAGATCTACGCAAGCATGAGATTGCAACAAAGGCAACAATATCTGTTCAGAGCAAAATTATCTTGAAAAAGCTCAGTTAATGGGCCACCGATATCCAAAGTGTAGATGGCCAAGCATCTACAAGCGAGCCAGTTGGTGGGGATGAGTCAACGAGCCAGCAAAAGGAAGCCAATAAAATAGATAAACCATCAGAATTCTTGTTTGTCTTAGTGTGAGAAAAGCTAAAATTCCTTTATTGTATAAATGCTTTAAAAGACAACTAGCTCTATTTTTTGTCTTATATGGGAGGCTCTCCACGAATCTATGGGTTTTGTAATTGTGCACTAAAGGACAAATTAGAAGGTTTTAGAGTTTAGGGCACACTTGTCAGCTCAAGCAGCAATTTGTAAATTTGTAAATAGAAGAATAGAAGAGGAAAGGAGGACTTTTTGCAGGTGAAAGAAATTTTCTAGCTTGTACGAATTACTTGCTACTTGCTCCAAGAAAGGGAATTTTACCTAATGAAAGCCTGGAGAGGACATTTTTGTTTGGAAATGTGTATTGAACGCTTGCTAGACTACTCCTGTGTCATTCACATACTACAGTGAGATCTTTATTTGTTGTTATGAATTATTTCTGTGTAATGGATGATCTTTCTCTTTTCTGTACAATGATGTCTCTCTTAAATGAGTAATGGAATGTATTCAGTGAATTAAAGCTATCCTTAATGTCTTTTATCTTGTGTTGAGATTGCATCTTTATGATTTAATGGCTATCTGTATGATCTTTAGATGTTTCTTTCAGTGTATTGCTCATATTTACGGTTTTCTCCTTGCAAGGATAGATTAGATTTGCTTATAGTATTTTAGGTTAATTTAGATTAGTTACTTGCATTTAGCTTAGGGCACTTGCATATCATCTTTAAAATTAAAACATATAAATGGTGGATCGGGCCGCAACCGATGTAAAGAACAAGAATCTTTAAATCTTACGGTAGTCGGAACTGTTAATCGGACGGATTCCCCACACCAAATGGTGAGCGATCTAATTGGGCTCGCTTACCGGGGAGAATCCCTTTCTAATTGATGCTACGATTTTCGAGGCATCAACAGGTTGTTGTAACACTACTATTTGTGGTTGGGGAGGATTCAGTGCCCAAGGAGGGTTCGTCACCATCTTATTTTTAGCTTCCACTAATTGTTGACAGTCGGGGATATGAGGACAATGATGTGTGTAATGACCATAATCGCTGCAAATGGAGCAACAATAATTGGTTCTCAGGGTAGGATTCTTCCCTTGTTTGGGGGTATTTCTAGTCCGTGCATTTGGATGACCCATGTTCTGGTTTTGCTGGGGGGGATTTCCCCATTTCCCCGACTGCTGATTTTGTTTGTTCTTACCTTTCTTCTTCCCTTGATTCTGTGGATTCTGAGGGTTTGCGACATTCAACTACTCTAATTGTTGAGCTTGTTGAACATAATTAGGTTGAACTAGGTTAACCCCCATGTTGGGGGGAGGTTTCTGACTAGTTCTGCATGGGAAAGGGTAGTATGGATTATATATTGGCGATGGGATGAATTGCATTTGTGCTCCATAAGAGGTGGATGTAGAAGCGACTTGTGCCATTGGAGATGTAGGAACTGTCATTGTTTAGATGACGTTTGGGTATGTAGGACTGTATGGTCCATACTGTAATTGACCAACTGATGGTGTTGGTACCGACGTAGGGGGTACCGATGTAGGTGGTATGGATGGGTAATACATAACCATGTTGAATGGAACCGATGTGGTGTGAGGAACCTTTCATAAATAGGAAATGGACCCAACAATCCCATCCGCAGAATGTGACGAGCCTGAAGGTGTAGGATACAACGACCGATGCCGTGGGGCATCAGGGAGGATTGTGTAAAGATATCCAGACTGTGCATATATGAGGTTGAAATGTTCTGCTTTCAGAATAGACTCTTAGTCGCTTTGCGACATGGAGGTGGAAACATATTTGGCTATGACAGGTTGGAGATATTTGATAAACTAATCCAATGTAAAGGAGGTTGTATTTTGATCTTACATAGTGTGCGGTGTCTACGCCACTCATGGATGTGGTCCGCGATGTGGGTGGAATTATTTTGATGAAAATCAATGAGAATTTCTAGGCCTACATCATGTTGGAGTGGTAGTTGGAAATATTTAAGAAATGCGGTGGCCAATGCCGCAAATGTGGAATGAGTGCCACTTTCTAGGTTTACATACCATTTTTCTACCGTTCTGATGAGGGTATGCTAGAGGAGGTGAAGCCTCACGAGGTCATCCACTATGTTGTTAGATGAACACCATAGGTGGAAAGACATAACATGGTTGGCAGGATCATTTCCCTGTTTTCCTTCGAATTTGGGAATATCAGAAGGAAACTTGTATGGCATAGCCAACCATGTCGCATCATGAGCAATGGGGTCATTTGTCAGTTTGGCCAAATAAAGTAGATTTAAAATAGCCAATAATGGTAAGGTAGGGACGACGAGTCTTTCCATTCTGTTTGGGATGTGATTTCCATGATGGGGAGACCTAGGTGGTGTTGTAAATAATGGATGACCTCCTATGAGAGAGGATGGGTCAAAGGGATCTGAGGGATCTTTTTGGGGAGAAGCCAGCAGGGTACTACTTCCGATGGGGGAATAAGTGGTGTAATTAATAGATTCTTCGAGGGGAGAAAATGTACCTAGTAATGTGTGGCCTTGACCATATGATCCTATTAATGCTGCTTGGGAACGACCCCGGTTTGAATTTCCTCCGCGTGTAATACAAGGGGGAGGTGTAATGACACCCCTCGAGAGAGGAGATAGGCCTTACAGTCTACAATACTATCTTAGGATGTTTTTTTGTTCCTCAATGTTGAAGGCTTTGTGTCAAATGAGAGTGATAGTGGAATAAACACAATTGAAAAAATGCAAAAATATGCCAACCACAACAGATGCAAAATGGTGCGATAAGTGAGTGATATGTGCAATATTGGTTTTAGTGCATGAGTTCCCACATGTAGGTTCTTTTTATTACGAGTTAGTGAACTTGTAGTTAAAAATAAAATAAATGTAAATTCCCTAGAAGACCTAACATCCTTCCTCTCAAATGTAATTGGACCTACCAAAAGGACAATTGATGGTGATAATGATATCCACTCATCAATTGACTAGTGGAGGTAACAAAGAGCTAGTTCTATTGGCGATGGGGCCAATGATCCAATCAATAAGACCCGAAAATACCTCCCAATGGAAATAGATAACTTCAGGAGTTAATTGCACTCACAATTGCTCCTTTGTGATATCCTAAGTTGGGCCACTGAGCTACCTTGCGTCAAGTGTGGATCAGTGGTTTGACCATCACGGTATAGTGTCGTCTCCCTACAACAAGCTGAGTGGCTTGTAGGGGAGAGAAGTGCAGCTATGCCTTGGCGTTCACCTCCTTGGTCACGACTCGCTTCTGATCTTGGTTCTCTTTTAACACTTGCTTATAGCAGGATTTTGTAAGTACCCTAAAGGACAACAATGCTATGTTTCAAAATATTATTAATGAAACTAGATTGGTGGGAATTAATGGATGCCTATCCCAATCAATCCTACCTAACTAAAATGTTCTTTTGTGACTTCCTGTGGATAATTTTACTTGGTTAAGACAATTACAATGTTGATTTTAAAGGGTTTGTATGTTTCACTTATGGAATGTAAGAGGGGTATTTCACAATCCCTACCTTTCTGATTCACCAAGGTCACATGAAATATGAGGTGAAGAGAATACTTAGATTGGAAGAGTTTTTAGGCCTCTTATTGTGTACTAGTCGAGCAAACACATGTCATAAAAAAAATGATTTCATTGAAAAATTAATTAAAAGAGTATATCAAGCAAAATGTACTTTTAACTCTAAGAGATGCTCATGGTGCTTTGAAAAATCAAATTATTCTAACTAAATAGACAAGTGTGCAATGGAGGTATTTCACACTTCTCACCCTTTTTCTGATTCACCAAGCTGACATAAAGTGCGAGGTGAAGAGCATACTTCAGACGATAAGTGTCTTTAGGTCCTTGCTTGTGTGCAATTTTTTTTTTTCTATACTCGCAATAGTGTTTTTTTTAACAGAAACAAGGGAGATATATATATAATTGAAAAGGCTGTGCACATCCATACATTACAAAATTTGAGACAATTTTTCAGTTACAGAGGGAGGAAAATAACAGATTATGAAAGTATTCATGTCTCTAGAAGATCTGTGTCTGTGCTTCTTGTAATTTCTTTTAACAACATTGGGATATACCCTTACAAACTAATTGCTTAGCAGCAGGAAAAAAAAATTAAGAGAATGTGTATAAAAAAACCTGAAAGAAAGGGAGAGATTATCCAAAGTTCTGTTGTTGAACCAAGGCCGCGTCCACCATGTCCTGATTGACAGTAGGGGCGTCCTACACATGGCTGCATTGAGATTTGCTTGTTAAAGCTGAGAGCTCCTCCCTGATAATGTCCACCTTACCCATTAATTCGAAGAGATTTCGCTCGAGATCATCAATCCTGGAATCCTAGCATGAGAGCTGGGAGGTGTTGTATCTAATTTCGGTAGCTAGCTCTTCATTCTGCTTAACACTGGTGTAGACGACCGAGTATGTACTGCACAGATACATCTTGACTTCTTCGGTGGTTCGACTCAGGGTTGCTGTGGCTTCCTTAACTCTGTCCACTATGCAATCAGGCGAGGGATGGTGGGGATGGAAGGTCAAGCAGATGCCGGGGGGCAGCAAAGGATCAAATTCAGGGTCGAAAGTGGAGAGCCGGCCGAACACAGAGCTGAGAGCAGGTGAAATGGGAGGACTGGCCATTGTGGAAGATAAAGAATAGGACGAGAGAGGAGAAATAAATGCTGGATCGAGCAGGCTAACAAATAAAGCAAGGGCCATGTGAAGGGCACATGGGGGATGGTGTGTCGACAACGAAAGAGCAGGGACAAGACCGTTCCAACGCCCAAGGGAGGGAAGGAGCAATAGAAACCTAAGGTGGCAATGCATTGGAAAAAACTTAGGGGATAAATAGGAACTCACAATTTCCATTGTTGTGCTTGATTTGGCCACTTTTCATAGAGGCACCTTCGTTTGCCGCAACATCCGCTAAAGAATTATTCTCTCTCAAAATATGGAAATATTGAGTGTCTTTGGGAAGAGAAAGAGAGATGATTCTTCTTTTCATTATTTTTCTCTTACAACTTAATGTTTTGGCTCCAAGCCTCATTATTTGAATGACATGTCTTGAATCTCCATAAACCTGTAGTTTTCCAATGTTGGGAGTGGAGGCAATTTCCAGGGAATGATACAGAGCAAGCCATTCAGCTTCGTTGTTTGTTCTATTGCCTAATCCCCATGCAAAATATACTACTTTGTTTCCTCCAGGATAAAAAATGATCCCCCCCACACCTGCCTCCTGTAATATCCCTTTTTTAAAATTTTAAGAAAATGCCCAATTTTCCACTTTTTTACCAATTTCGACCTTTGACTAGTTTTACTGTTTTGACCTCCAAATCAACCCAAATGCTCCCAAATCTTATGTATGAGTGTATGAATGATATTTAGACTTGAAAATTAGGTTCATGGATGTTTTATGGTCCTCAAAGACTTCTTAAGACTTGATTTATATTCTGACCAATATATGCAATTTTGACTAGTAATTTGTGCATCAAATCCCCCCGAGGTAACACTGAAAAGGGCCTCCAAAATGCCTCTAAACTCCCTCAAATTTCTGAACAGAGGTATGTAATGTGTTAATTATTTTATTAAGGTTTCATATGCACCATTAATGGATTATTAAAACTGTTCTCACCCTATTCCATTCAACTGCAAAAATCCCCAATTCGACCCTTGGGGAAATGGCACTATTTCATCTCCCGATACAACTAAACTGAGTAAAAATGATTCAAATGCTCAAGTACCGTACATGAAACTTGTAGAAGACATCCATGGAATTATATTGATCACAAATATATCAAAGAATCATCCATCCATTCGAAATAATCAACATTAGAGTGTCATACATCAATGCATTGGGGAAATGGACATTGTTTGCTCATTAATCAATATGTTTGCATACAACCAGTGGGTATTTCGACCTGAGACTTTCTGAATATTAATAACAGAGGATATTAAGCTAAAATTAGAAATATATAACGATAATCTCTCCCAAGAAGCACAAGAGCTCACCAAAAACGCCCTCCCTCAAGGAGCATGAATATGCCTTCAAAACTGGAAAAGGTGGAGAGAAAGTACTGCACTAAACCAAACCATGAAAATTCCTGTAGCTTCTACCTGCAAATGCAAACTCCATTAAAGCACCATGAAAGACCTGAGTGGCCTCTCCAAACACCAACTTGGATGGGAATCTTTCACCCTCTAAATTGGCTAAGGCAAGAAACTAGTCATCCACTAGCTCTCTTTTCACAAATGCAATTTTTCTCAAATCATAAAAAGACATTCTCATACTTGATTTCTACATTTTATAACCAACATTAGCCTTCTATGGGTCGAAATCCTCTCAATAGCTTCAAGAGATTTCCACTTAGGAAATATTCCACATTTGCCACTTGTCTCCTAGTTCCAACCTTCCATCTTCTCCCAAATTCGAATTTGAGTCTCTTTGGCTTCTTCCACTCCCATGAGCGCATTCCTTGAGCCTATTTTTGGGGCTGACATGTCATAATGGTCAGATGTCAGAGGTTAGGTCTGCAATTTGTCATAGTTGTCATAGATTCTCCATCATTGGTGTCATAGGGGCTAGGGAATCTAGCCCAAGTGTCCACAAACTTCCAATTTGACTCTTTATCTTCCATGGAGGTTACCAATCCATCCCAATTCGAACTAAGATGCTCAATTCCATGTGTTATGACTTACCAACTCACCCAAGAGTGTTCACCTTCCCATGAATTCGAATTGGCAAGAGAGAGATGCCATGTGTCATTGAAAAATCAAACTAGTGTGGGTCCCACACCCTCCATATGTCTCCAAAACCACTTGCCAACTATAATTTCTCTTGAATTTATTTATTCACCATATTTATTAAATACTTGAAACCTTCTAATGTCTAAACATAATTTATTAGCTTCCTTATTACAATTCCACATGTGCCCATCCAACCTAGGAAACTAGTAGGATTGATGGGATTGTCTTACTATGCAATTATTTGAATGGGAACATTACAGTCCTCCCCACCCAAGATTGCTTGTCCTCAAACAATTTAAAATTTGGATGCTGCAAAATCTTCTCCTCTTCCCATGTGGCATCTTCATTTGGTAAGTCCTTCCATTGCACTAAATATTCTTTGATAATTCTACTCCTCAACCTTCTTTCCCGTGTCTTCAAATTTTTTTTTGGAACAAGTGTGAGCTGACCTTCATCATCCAAAGGAGGAAGTATTTCTGAAGTGATGATTTGCTGACCAAGGGATTTCTTGAGATAGGAAACATGAAATACATTGTGGATTTTACTCCCTTCCGGAAGTTCTGGTTCATATGCTACTTTTCCAACCTTCCGCACTACCTTGTATGGCCCATAGTACCTTGGTTTTAATTTTTTTGCTCCATTCTTTTTGAGAGATGTTTGTTTATATGGTTGCAACCTTAAATATACTAAATCATTGACTTGAAAGGTTCTTTCTTCTCTATGTCTATCAACATATTGTTTTTGCTGATTTTGAGCAACCTGCAAATTGTCTTTCAAGAGCTTTAAAATTTCTTGGCTCTCTTCCACCCAATCTTTAGCCTTTGGGGATCTACTATCACCAAATGTAATTTTAGAAAATGTAAGTGCATCATAACCATATAATTATTTGAAAGGAGACATTCCTATTTACATATGATAAGTGGTGTTGTAGCAAAACTCACCCAAGTGTAGACATTTTTCCCATGCTTTTTGCTGCTCTCCCACATAGTTTCTTAGGTATCCTTCCAACCATTGATTTACCCTTTCTGTTTGTCCATCGGTTTTTGGATGATAGTTGGTACTTGGAGTCAATTGAGTTCCTACCAATCTAAAAATTTCTTTCCAAAAAGCACCCATGAATCTACTATCTCTATCACTGACAATGCTCTTGGGGAGCCCATGCAATCTGAAGATTTCTTTGAAACAAATATCAGCCACTTGTGCAGCACTAAAAGATGATGTAACAGCAAAGAAATGAGCAAATTTTGTCAGCCTATCAACTACCACATAGATGCAATCCTTACCCAAAGATTTAGGCAACCCAATGATGAAATCCATGGAGATACTGTCCCATTTTTGCTCCGGAATGGGCAAGGGTTGTAATAGGCCGGCTGGACATGTAAGCTCTGATTTGTTTTGTTGACATACTTTACATTCATTCACATACTTTTGAACATATTACTTCAGCCCCTTCCAAAAAAATCTTTGCCTCAACTGTCTATAAGTTTTGAAGATCCCCGAATGACCCGCTAGTGGGGAATCATGTGCTTCTAGCAAAATTCGGTACTTGAGCTTGGATTTATGAGCTAAATAAATTCTTCCCTTATAATATATAAGCCCATTCAAAGTCTTATAGTTATCATCCCCTTTGATTCCATCCAACACATCACAAGCAAATTTGTCTTTAGCATATTCAACTAGTAGCATGTTTTTCCAATCCTTGGCAATGTCCATGAGAGAAAAAGAAGGTCTTCTTGACAAAGCATCTGCTACTATATTATTCTTTCCTTTGACATATTCAATATCAAAATCATAAGCTTGAATCTTTCTTACCCACTTTTGTTTCCTTTCATTTAGATCTTTTTGGGTGAGAAAGTGTCTTAGACTATTGTGGTCAGTTTTCACCACAAACTTGCTGCCCACCAAGTATTGTCTGAATTTGGCCAATGCATGCATAATGACCAGCATTTCTTTATTATAGATGGAGTAAATTTTTTCATGAGTCTGCAACTTTCTGCTCTCAAAGGCTATGGGGTGTTGGCCTTGCTTTAGGATAGCCCCTATTTCTCCACCTGAAGCATCACATTCCACAACAAAAGGTTTGGTAAAATCAGGAAGTGCAAGTATGGGACAACTACTCATTACCTCTTTCATTTTTTGGAAGGCCTTTTTAGCCTCTTCATCCCACTTGAAAGCATCCTTCTTAGTCAAATCAGTGAGTGGAGAAGTCAACTTGGAGAACCCTTTCACAAATTTTCTGTAGTAGGTGCATATGCCAATAAAGCCTCTCAATTCAGTAATATTTTTTGGTGATGGCCATTCCAAGATAGCCCTAATTTTTTCCATGTGTACCTTCACTCCTTCCTGCCCAATAATGTTCCCAAGATACAGTAGTTCTTTCATCCCAATTTCACATTTTGATAACTTAGCAAATAAGGACTCTTCTTGCAAAATTTTCAACACAATCTCTAACTGCTGCAAATGCTTTTCCCATGTTTTACTGTAAATGAGAATGTCATCAAAGAAAACCAAAACAAACATTCTTAGTTGCTTCCAAAATATCCTATTCATACATGCTTGAAATGTGGCTGGAGCATTAGTTAACCCAAAAGGCATGACAAGAAATTCAAAGTGGTCAAAATGACATCGAAAAGCAGTCTTTTGCACATCTTCATCTTTCAATCGAATTTGGTGATACCCTGATCTAAGGTCAATTTTTGAGAAGTATTTGGCCCCATGTAGCTCATCCATGAGCTCATCAATCCTAGAAATAGGATACCTATTCTTGATAGTCTTTTTGTTCAAGGCTCTAAAATCTATGCACATTCTCAATGTTCCATCTTTTTTCTTCACTAACACTACTGAAGAAGCATAAGGGCTAGAGCTTGGTCTAATGAGTCCCAAATCTAGGAGTTCTTGGATGGATTTTTCAATCTCATCTATGAAATTTTTATGATGTCTATAAGGTGGTATCTGAATGGGTGAAGTACCCTCCTCCAAAATAATACTGTGCTCAACCCCAATATCCGATGGTCTACCATGTGGAAGGTCTCTAAAAACCTTTTCATATTTTTGCAAAAGTCTCTCTATCTCCTTTGGTGTTAAACAATCTTTATAGTTGGCTTGGGAGATGTAATATTACATTCAGCAGCCCATTCTATATCCCCATGCCTCAATATAGATCTCATACTATTGCAAGTCACTACTTGATTTGGATAAGTGTGTTGCCCTCTCACAACTCTTTGTACTCCTTTTGAATCTTGGAATTTCATTTCGGGAATTTGATAATTTACTGTATGCTCTCCTATTGAATATAGCCATTGCACTCCCAAAACCACATTAGTATCAGCAACATCAACCACATAAAAACTATCAACAAAAGTATAGTTACCTACGGTGACTTGCAGCTTTGGAACCCATGTTTTGCATTGCATTGTGTTGTGACTGGGAATGAAAACTGTGAAGCCATCAAATGGTTCAATAGGTTTCTTTTCTCCACCATCTCTGCATCAGTGAAGTTATGGGTGGCTCCTCCATCTACCAAAACCGAAGTTCTTTGTCCTTGTACCACACCTTTGCATCGGATAATATGATAGCGAGGTACTGCTGAAAGTACTGCCATTCTTGCTGTGTCCGGTGAAGGCTGATTTTCTTCTTGTCTTTTCTCTTCTACTGCTGTCTCATATGCCTCTTCTTGATCTGAAATATGTCCATCTTCATCCATGCCCCCATCATACCCCTCATTATCAGAAAATACTTCTATGTATTGAGCCTTTCCTTTAGTACATTTGTGCCCCGGTGTCCTTGGTTGGAAGCATGTGAAGCACAGTTTCTTTTTCTAAGTTCATCCCTTTTTAGTCCTTTTTTATTCCTTTCAAATGACTCTCTTTGCCAAGGTTTCTTATCATATCCATCCCTTTGCCAAGGTTTCTTTTCAAATTTGTAGCTAGGCTTGGGAGGAAATCTTGTTCTAGGAAGCACATTTTGGAGATCCCTAGTCAAGCTCATTGCATCTTTTAATGTAGTTGTCTTGTGGGCTTTGATCAAACCTCTTAAGGGTTCAGCCAAACCTTCAGTGAACAACAATACTAATCTTCCCATAGATACATCAGCCACCTTGACTGATAATTTTTGAAAGTCCAACATATATTCAATAGGGGATCCAGTTTGCTTCAATTGAGCTAGTTCTTTGAAAGGCAATTCTGGATCTTTTTGTTCAAATCGTTCTAGTACCTTGTCAACAAATTCTCCATATGTTTTAACCTGATTATGACCCAAGTTTTTCAGCCCATGAAACCACCATTCATTGGCATCTCCTTCCAAATGCAAAATGACCATTTTTAATGCATCCTCTTCCAACATAGGATTCAACTGAAAATATAAATCCAATTTTTGCACCCAAGTGTTAGCAGAATTTTGAGAAGAACCATCAAAAGCAGGTAGTGACATTTTTCCAATAGCACTATTTAATTCTTTGTTTTGGAATGGACTCCTATTGTCTTCCCTCCTTTTAATTTTTTGTATAGCATCAATGTAGTCATTGAGTGGTATACCTCTTGTACACTCTTCATTCAAATCATTCCAATCATTTATTAATTTCTTATAATCCACCTCAATATTGGGCTCTTCTTTGGGTGTGAGAAATTTAGGTGCAGTATGCCTTTGGGTGATTTGGAATTCATCAGGTCTATTATGTGGTCCCGTGCTCAAAAAAATATGCTCATTCTCTTTTATCTTTTCCCCTGAATGTGAACCACTGTTATCTCCTATCATCCCTTTGCCTGAAAGTTGGCTACCCAACAATTCAAAACTTTTCATCATTTGTTTAATCATCTCTAGAATAAACATGGTAATTCTTTCAAAACATGGTTTTAAGGCTTCAATAAATTCCTCCTTATGTCTTAATTTTTCCTCCTCCTCTCTACTCATTGTTTTAGAAAAAAGCTCTTTTTTTGCTACTATCTCTTCTTCAACCAAAACTTCTTCAACTACTGATTCAAAGTGTGGTAGTTTATTTGTTTGGATTCTTGTTAATACCATCATGTTCCAAGACCATGCTCTGATACCACTTGTAATATCCCTTTTTTAAAATTTTAAGAAAATGCCCAATTTTCCACTTTTTTACCAATTTCGACCTTTGACTAGTTTTACTATTTTGACCTCCAAATCAACCCAAATGCTCCCAAATCTTATGTATGAGTGTATGAATGATATTTATACTTGAATATTAGGTTCAGGGATATTTTATGGTCCTCCAAAGACGTCTTAAAACTTGATTTATATTCTGACCAATATATGCAATTTTGACTAGTAATTTGTGCATCAAATCCCCCCAGGGTAACACTGAAAAGGGCCTCCCAAATGCCTCTAAACTCCGTCAAATTTATGAACAGAGGTATGTAATGTGTTAAATATGTTATTAAGGTTTCATATGCACCATTAATGGATTATTACAACTTTTCTCACCCTCTCCCATTCAACTGCAAAAATCCCCAATTCAACCCTTGGGGAAATGGCACTATTTCACCTCCCAATACAACCAAATTGAGTAAAAATGCTTCAAATGCTCAAGTACAGTACATGAAACTTGTATAATACATCCATGGAAGTATATTGATCACAAATATATCAGATAATCATCCATCCATTCGAAATAATCAACATTAGAGTGTCATACATCAATGCATTGGGGAAATGGACATTGTTTGCTCATTAATCAATATTTTTGCATACAACCAGTGGCTATTTCAACCTGATAATTTATGAATATTAATAATATAGGATATGAATCTATTACAATCAGAAATATATAATGAGAATCTCTCCCAAGAAGCACAAGATCTCACCAAAAACGCCCTCCCTCAAGGAGCATGAATATGCCTTCAAAACTGGAAATGGTGGAGAGAAAGTGCTGCACTAAACCAAACCATGAAACTTCCTATAGATGATACTTGCAAATAAAAACTCCATTAAAGCACCATGAAAGACCTGAGTGGCCTCTCCAAACACCAACTTGGATGGGAATCTTTCACCCTCGAAATTGGCTAAGGCAAGAAACTAGTCATCCACTAGCTCTCTCTTCACAAATACATTTTTTCTCAAATCATCAAAAGCCATTCTCATACTTGATTTCTACATTTTATAACCAAAATTATCCTTCTATGGGTTGAAATGATCTCAATAGTTTCAAGAGATTTCCACTTAGGAAATATTCCACATTTGCCACTTGTCTCCTAGTTCCAACCTTCCATCTTCTCCCAAATTTGAATTTGAGTCTCTTTGGCTTCTTCCACTCCCATGAGTGCCTTCCTTGAGCCTATTTTTGGAGCTTACATGTCATAAGGGTTAGATTTCAGAGTTCAAGTCTACAATTTGTCATAGTTTTCATAAATTCTCCATCATTGGTGTCATAGGGGCTAGGGAATCTAGCCCAAGTGTCCACAAACTTCCAATTTGACTCTTTATCTTCCATGGAGGTTGCCAATCCATCCCAATTCGACCTAAGATGCTCAATTCCATGTGTTATGACTTACCAACTCACCCAAGAGTGTTCACCTTCCCATGAATTCGAATTGGCAAGAGAGAGATGCCATGTGTCATTGAAAAATCAAGCTAGTGTGGGTCCCACACCCTCCATATGTCTCCAAAACCACTTGCCACCTATAATTTATCTTGAATTTATTTATTCACCATATTTATTAAATACTTGAACCCTTCTAATGTCTAAACATCATTTATTAGCTTCCTTATTACAATTCCACATGTGCCCATCCAACCTAGGAAACTAGTAGGATTGATGGGATTGTCTTACTATGCAATTATTAGAATGGGGACATTACACCTCCCCAGCTATACTCACAATACTACTGAAAAAAACATGTCGATTTGATGCATAAACAAGAAGTGGTCTTGAATACTAGTGACAACAATGGGGCTCGTTTGAAAGCCTCAAATTTGGTTACCTACTTAAGTTTCAAGAGAGTTGTGCTCTTTACTTCCTAATATTGGTCTAGGTGCACTGATTACTAAAACATTAAGTAAATGGGTGAATTATCCTTAATTTAAGTTCACTAGTAAGCAACAATTGGGCTTCCAAACTAAACAATGCAGATAAAAAGAAAATAATCAACAGTAGCGTGGCTAAATCACACTTTTCCACGCGTACAACATGGGTAAATACAAAACGTATGCGTAGGTAGCGCGGTTAATGTAATAACCTTCCATGCGGTCGCAATGAGCAGTGTAGCTCTGGTTGTGAACTAATAACCTCCGCGTACGCATGACTATCAGAGTCGATTCCATGCTATCATTACAATAGAGACACAGGCAACCGTGCAGATGTGGGAAAAAATGTCCTATGGACATGATGGGGCCAAATTCTGGAAGCAACAGGTGGAATACCTGCTCCCCTGCAAGAGAAAAACACCCAAAATTAGATACTTAGCATAAAACAACCTAGTTTAAAAAGAAATGGACAAAAACAAGTATGGTCACCATTATAACTATTATGGAAAAAATTGCACAAGTGCACTCTTCCACTTGGTGAGGGGATAAGCCTTGTAGGTTGCTGCAAGGACGCAGTCCTTGGAGCCCCTTTGATGGTGGTTGGTATTCCTCCAAGTGATCTTGCAAGAGATTGTTAGTGTAGTTCACATCCAAACATGAAAATATTGATGAAAATAAAATGAAAGAGATGGGGGAAAGATGCAAACTCCAACAACAACCAAAGGTATGCTAAACCACTCTTGTATTTCCCAATGGAATAGTTGTACAACACCTAGGAGGTGAACGATTCAAGGGAATCCAACAATCTATCTTAGGGAGGCCTTACTTGTCCAAACCAAATGCTAAGTAGATGGAAGAACAATGGAGAGAAACACTTTCCCCTTGATGGTAGGTAGCAAGCAATCTTGAAAATGCTCACAATGGTAGGAAATGGTGGGCTATGAGGAAGATCCAACTCAAATCCAACAACATAACCTTGTTCTAATTTCTCTAATGAATTTATTTTACAGGCCAAGAGATGGCTAACAAACAACTAGATCCAAATGTGAACTCTCCTCCTTCATGAACTGGTTCCAAGGTACACAAGGGGGGCTGATTAATGCCATCAAGTGTGTGAGGAGCCAAAACGGGATATTTGGGGAGGATTGAGACTTCAATGTGCTGTTGGAAGTAAGTGGTCCCACCGTTTTGACAGTAGCATGACTATCGAAG
Organism: Larix kaempferi; assembly: GCA_027924585.1. Classification (NCBI taxonomy): domain Eukaryota; kingdom Viridiplantae; phylum Streptophyta; class Pinopsida; order Pinales; family Pinaceae; genus Larix; species Larix kaempferi. Next base: position 19,259,548 of record BSBM01001331.1, on the reverse strand, counting down.
GAAAAGCCACGCAGGTGTAGCGCGGGCATTGTTCAGAGACACTGTGCTATAGCGCGGGTAACCTGTGTAATTACCACGCTATTCTTTGTTTTGACTGTTTCTAGGAACTTGTGGACTCATACTATGCTTTGGATCTTTTGAGGATGCCTTTGGTGAGATGCATTCTTTATGTTGATGATGCTTTAACTGATGAATCACCTAAATGTCGCATGTGTGCGATTTTGAGGTGTTAACTATCCCCACATCACCTCCACATTCACCTACTCATTATTCTCTTCTTATTGAAAATATGGATCATAATTCTAATCAACCACCAGCTTGGACGGCTAGAGGACCATTGAATCTACCTTCTCCTTTACATGATCTTCCTAAACATCCAGAGCGGGTGTTGCCTAATTTTGATCCCGGAAAATGAATTTGTGCAGAAGATCTTTTGAAGAGTTTTTATATGGCCTTGAATTGATTTGATGTGGAACATGAAGATGTGGTATGTCGTCTATTCCCTTATACATTTGAACCTAAAGTTTCATCTTTATTTTTTAGTTTACAAACTGGTTCTATAACTGATTGGGACAGTTTTGAAAAAGTCGTCTTTAGTAAATTTGGTGAACAACGAACGTTAGCATCACTTATGAAAGAGTTTTTGTCTCTTAAGATGGATAAAATGGAGAAAGTGCGGGATTTCAATAAAATGTTTACTACTGTTTTGAATAAGTTTAGTGTTTCTACAAAACCTGCTGAAGAATCTTTAATTGAATATTATACTACAACATTACATCTTTCTCTAGCCATGTTTGTTAAGCGATCATGCAAAAATACCTTGACAGAAAATTTTGAAGAACCTAATAAGGTCGAAACAAACATGAATAGTATTAGAAACATAATCGAAACCTTTGACTTCCAAGAAACCATTATTATTGACGAATCCCAGTGAAGAACAATCAACTGATTTAGAAAGCGTAGTCAAATTGGTTCAGAAGTTATCCAATAAGATAGTGGACTTAGAGAAAGAAAAAGGAACTAGCTCATCAACATGAAAACATTTCAAACCTTTTTACAAGAAAAGAGAAGAAAGTCCAAAACCTCCAACAAATGAAGCATCTGTTCTTAATTTAAATGAGGTTGGTATGGATCATTTTTGTACATTTCATCAAGAACATCATTCTGAGAAAAAATGTCTACAATGGATAAATTCCATGACCTTAGTGATGCATCAACTATTGGATAAACAACTTCTAGATCAGGAAGATGATGATAAAGTGCAATAAAATGAAACACGAAATGATAATGAATAAACTACATTGGTTTTATGGTACTGGGAACTGAATCTTGATTTAGAAAATGAAGAAGAAATCCAAAATATACAAGTTTCATCTATTGATTATGCAACTAGAAGTAAAGGACCAGTTGAAGATCAAAGCATATCACTCCCAAAAGGAAAAACAAGTAATGCTGCTGTAAAAAATCAAAATAAGAATAATGCTGTAACTCAACCACCATTGAGAATGACAGAGAAAATATCTAACAATCCCTTGAAAGTTATAAAAGGATCATCTTCTATGACTCATAAGAAACAACCCCTTCATCAAACAATCATGTTTTAGGTGGAAATATTGGAGGAAATCACAATATGGGGTATGATATCCTTGAAGATATTAAGAATAATAAAACTAATGTATCTGTATTTGAAATGTGCAATTTGCCACAACAGAGGAAAAGATTGTTGGAATATTTTGAGCTAAACGCAACCACAAGTAACTCTACTAATAAAGATAAGCAACAAATCATCATTGAATTAGATCCTGAGATCAATGAAGCCAGTATCATCATTGGATTTCTAACAGTGGATGAATTACATGGAATCTTCACTACCTATGAGATGAGAACATAACAGAATAAACCATCAAGAAAAGAGGTAGCATTCAAAGCCACGAAAGAGTCAAAGAAATTTGAAACATTACCCAAAAACCACTCTGAGAATTCAGATGATGAAGAATCTCTTTTGATCAGGAAACTTGAGAAAGGTACTGGTAAGTACGAAGGAAAGCTACCCTTGAAATGCTTTAATTGTGGAAGAATTGGGCATTTTGCATCAAAATGTCCCTATACCAAACAAGATGATAGTGATGATAGAGAAACCTCTAATAAATTTAAGAAGAACACTGTAGCAAACAAAAAGAAGTTTAATGGGAAGAAGAAGATATTTTACAGTATGGAAGTGAAGATGAAGAAGAAGAAGTTGAGGAAACAAAAATTCTATTAATGGGAATAGAAACTCAAGCTCCAGATGATGAATCAGATATGGAAGGAGAGGTGGACCTAAAGGCCAAACTCATAAGTTCTCTTGGAGAATTGAGAAAAAGTAAAAGGAAGATTAAATGTTTAAGAACACAACTAGCTGATCATGAAGAGGAAAAAAAGACAAGAGATGAGGAGTCAAGTCAAATCATTGTAGATTTGAAGATCCAGATCCAAGAGGCTAAGAAGATTGAAGAGAACTTAGAATTGCAGCTCAAAGAAAGAATGCAAGAATTTGAAAGACTTGAAGCAGAAATTGGTCAGCTTAAAAAGAAACTTTATGAGAAATCTATTAAAACAAAATTTGAGAAGAGCTCGAAGACTCTAGATGACATCCTAAGTGCCCAAAGACCATCAAGTGAAAAAACTGGGTTAGGATATAACAAAAAGAGTTATGCTGCTGCACTTATGAGTCCAACAAAAACAAGGGATAGTTAGAAATCTAATCCCCACTTACATGAGACAAATATGGTGCCTAGAAGATCAATGACAAGCATGTATCAACATATCTTTTTGGGTCACTGCTACTCATGTAATAATTTTGGACTTAAAGCCTTGAATTGCAAAGCATATGGAATGGTTCTTTTTCATAAGAAGAATACATCTAACAATTATCCAAAAGAAAGAAAAGGAAACCATAACTCCTTTGCACCTCTACAAAGATATGACATATAATGCTACAAATGCAATAACCATGTACATATCGTTAGAGAATGCAAACTAATGACTCCTACAGAAAGGAATACTGCAAACAGGTTTCAAGACAAAGAGCAAAGAAAGGTCTGGAAGAAAAAAGAAATAGTAGAGAGGAAAAAATCCATGATAGCTCTATGTGCAACATAAAATAAAATTATATGGCATGTTGATAGTGGACGTTCAAAGCACATGACAGGAGATCCAAACAAGTTCATAAGCCTAAAAAGAGATCAAAAGGGAAAAGTTACTTTTGGAGACAATATGTCCTCTAACATAATTGGAAAAGGTATAGTTGCTATCAGAAATAAAATTAGAGTTGAAAATGTGTTGCTAGTAGAAGACTTAAAGCCTAATATTCTCAGTGTGATTCAAACATGTGATCAAGGCCACATCTGCATATTTGATTCCGAGAAATGTGAAATCAGGAAGAAAAAATCAGGAAAACTTATTGGGACTGCTGTAAGGTATTCAAGTAATGTATACATCCTATAAAAATGAAGAGAAATGCCACATGAGTCTGATTGATGAAAGCTGGCTATGGCATAGAAGGATGGGAAAGAAGGCTTGCCAATCTTATAAAGGCGAGTAAGAAGGAAGTTGTAAGAGGCTTGCCAAAGATTGTGAAGCCTCAAAATTTAGTTTGTAAACATTGTCAACATGGGAAAGAAACTAAAGCCAGCTTCAGAATCAAGGAATATACATCCTCACAACCATTGAAAATAGTTCACACTGATCTTTGTGGACCAACAAGAACTAAAAGTTTGCAAGGAGGATCTTATTTCATGTTGTTCATTGATGATTATACAAGGATGACTTTGGTGACATTCCTCAAAGAAAAATCAGAATCTTTTGAGAAGTTTAAAATTTTTAAAGCAATGGTTGAGAATGAGACAAATCTGAAAATCAAATGTTTAAGGTCAGATAATGTAGGAGAGTTTACCTCAAACGGATTCAATGAGTTTTGTGAAACCCATGGAATTAAAATACAATTTTAAGATCCAAGGACTCCTCAACAAAATGGCGTTTTGGAAAGAAAAAAATAGGACAGTCCAAGAAGCAGCGAGAACTATGCTTAATGAAGCAAAACTTTCAGATGCATATTGGAGAGAAGCATTATATACAACTGTCTATGTACTTAATAGAGGAAAACTCAGAGTAAATCATGACAAGACTCCTTATGAGCTATGGTATGGAAAACCTGCCTCTATCAAATACTTCAGAGTGTTTGGCAGTAAGTGCTACATCAAGAGGAATGAGGATGATCTGAATCCAGAACCGATGAAGGAATATTTCTAGAATATTCATCCACCAAGAAAGCATATAAATGTTACAATAAAAGACTACACAAGATCATAGAGAGTGTAGATGTAAGAATAGATGACATGAATCCAAGAAGTATTAGAACTCAAGATGATGAGATAACAAATAATGATAAGGAGGAAGAAGACTCACAAAGGAAAGAGGATTCACAAGATGAAGAAGAAATTGAGCAGGAAGAAAAGGAAGATGAGGTATCTCATGAAAATAACAAAGAATATTCTCCAAGACCTGATACAAGAGCACCATCAAGAAGAATTCAAAGAGATCATCTTGAAAGTCAAGTTATTGGTGACATAAGTACTGGAGTTCAAAAAAGAAGAAGGTTAATATATGATCAAGAACAAGCACTACTTTCTCTAGTAGAGCCTAAAACATTTGCAGAAGCTAGCAAAAGTGATGATTGGATCAAAGCTATGAATGAGGAGCTGGACCAAATAGAGAAGAACCAAACCTGGGAAATTGTACCAAGACCTAAAGACAAGAATGTGATTGGAACCAAGTGGATTTTCAAGAACAAGTTAAATGAATATGGTAAAGTAATAAGAAACAAGGCCAGACTAGTATGCAAGCAATATGCTCAGGTGGAAGCTATTGAATTTGAAGAAACATTTGCGCCTATAGCAAGACTTGAAGCAATCAGGATGTTCTTAGCTTTTGCATGTTAGAAAATTTTTAAAGTATATCAAATGGATGTTAAATCTGCATTTCTGAATGGAAATATTGAAGAAGAAGTCTATATTGAACAACCTGAAGGTTTTCTCTTATTAGAAAACAAAGATTATGTTTGCATATTAAAAAGGGAACTCTATAATCTCAAACAAGCTCCAAGGGCATGGTTTTCAAGACTTGACAACTACTTGAAACAACACGGATACATAAGAGGGGCCACTGATAGTAATCTCTACATAAAATTTGAAAATGAGAATATGATAATTGTTGTTGTCTATGTAGATGATATCATATTTGGAAATGATTTACAAGTCCTAAGTGTAAACTTTGCTTCAGATATGAAGAAAGAATTTGCACTGTCTTTGTTGGGAGAACTAACATTCTTCTTACGTTTACAAGTCACTCAATCAGACAAAGGTTTTATTTCTCAAACCAAGTACGTTAAAGAGATGCTAAAAAAATTTAAGATGGAAGATTCCAATCCTGTTAGTACCCACATGATCACTGGATGTAAGTTAAGCAAGGATGATGAATCTTTGGAAGTGGATCGTGCTATGTATAGATATATGATAGGTAGTCTGCTATATGTGACAACTACAAGACCGGATGTGATGCAAGTTGTAGGATTGGTTGCTAGATTCATATCAACCCCCAAAGAAACACATGTAACAACAATAAAACGGATTTTCAAATATTTGAAAGGTACTATGGAGTATGGTTTATGGTACTCAAAAGGCCAAGAATTCACTTTAAAATCCTTCACCGATGCAGATTGGGCAGGAAGTGTTGATGACCGAAAGAGTACCAGTGGAGCAGCATTCTACTTGGGAGACTGTCTGGTATCATGGCTAAGCAAGAAACAAACTTCCATTGCACTATATACAACAGAAGCTGAATATATTGTTGTTGCATTATGTTGTACTCAAGTCATTTGGATGAAGTAGACATTGGAAGACATACTTGTGAAGTATGAGCATCCCATAGTGATAAACTGTGACAATACCAGTGCCAGAAGCATATCAAAAAATCATGTCATGCACTCTAAGACTAAGCACATTCCAATAAAATATCACTTTCTAAGAGATCAAGTGTCACAAAAGGTTTTCAAAATGGAATATATTGATACAAAGGAACCGATAGATGATATATTCACTAAGCCATTACCCAAAGAATCTTTTGAGTATCTTAGACAAAAATTGGGAGTAATCTCCTTACAGTAGATAAAAAGAAGAAAATACTTTGTCAAGGGGAGACATGTTGACAGGGGGAGCTTCCAAAAGGAGGCTTTTGTCATTGTTGTCAAATGGGGATACTATTTTTGGTGTTTCCATCAATGCTAAAGGGGGAGAATGTTTAATATTGGAATTGATGTCCACAAGAAGGAAGAAATGCCTGCACAAGAAGAGGAAGAGATGTCGAGATGAATTAATTAAATATAATTATCAAAGAAAAAAAATATCTATTATTTATTAAACTGAAATGTAATTGTTTAGTGAAAGGATACGATGTTGAAAAGCCATGATGCTTGAAGAGGCATGTTCCTATGGATGAATGAGGTATTTAAATGAAGTTTCGAATTAGAAGAAAGATGTCTCTACTATGAAGAACACAAAAACATAAAGAAAAGGAGAGACCAGCAACATAAAGAAAGGGAGATACCAATAGCATGAAGCATTTCCAGAATTGATGAATCAAGTAGAAAATCAAGAAGTTATAAATATCAGGGAATCTGGGTGGTGCTAGTGGAAGGTCGAATCCTTTCAAGGAGGTTGTAGCCTCCTTCCAGTAGCAGCTGGAAAACAAGGGTGTTGTAGCATCCTTATCTGTTGGTGTAGATAGAAAACTGGGATGTTGAAGCATCCTTTCTATTGTAGCAGAAAAATAATTTTGTAGAAATAATTTTATTAAAAAGTTTGATTTTTTGGTTTGCTATTTGAGGTTTCCACGATACAATTCTCTATCCTTTCTTGTTTGATTCATAGTATACATTGTTTAAATACTAATTGTTTTAATTAAAGGAAACAGACAATACTAATTCACCCCCCCCCTCAATATTGTTGGATAAACCAACACTAGGGGGAACTAGTACTGGATTTCCTTGGGGATAGAATGTTCCGCAAGGAAACAATCCCTTTTCTGGAGTAGGGGGCACAAATTTGGCCAAACATCCATTGGTGAATACCTTAGAAAGTAGCAATATTCAGGAGGAATGGGAGGTGCTTTCAGAGTAGCTTTTTCGTATTTGTACAAACCTAACCCAGTCATAACTTTGGACCAAACAATCAACTTTTCATGAATCTTGGAGCTCCCTATATTCCAGGAAAATATTTAGTAAACAAGAACCAGTGGGCAGCTAATACTCCCGAACCTTGGAATTCCATGGCGCAGACAAAGTTGTCATTTTTGGCTACTTTGAATTTGCCGAATCTTATGAAATTAACCAATGATCCAGTTTTGCATTACCTTAGATGGACACCCCTCCCTATTAAACTTCCTTTAGACATTCCTAAGTTTGAAGGGAAACCTAACAAATATATGACGAACCATGTGATGAATTTTCATCTACGGTGCTATTCTAACTCTTTGATGGATGACTCTATTAGATTATAGCTCTTCCAGAGGACTTTAACTAGGATGGAAGCTAAGTGGTATATAGAATTGCTACGAGCATATTTCCAAAATTTTAACTCGGTTGCAATGACATTTTTGAATCACTTTTAGTTTCTATTCCGCTATGAGATTGGTACAGAGTTACTGACTTTGTTTAGGCAATCTGAATCTACTCATATATTTGACCACATCCATGAGTGGCGGAGGAGACGAAGCTTAATTAAATCTCATATCTCTGACAAATTCCTAACTAATTGTTTCATAAATTCCTTACAACCTTTTATTATGAAGGATGTGTCTCTTTCAGGGGTTTAAACTAAATATCAAGCTATTATCAAAGATCATCAATTGGATTTGGTTCACTCCCAATCTAGAATGTTGTACGAAATTTTTCCCACCACTCCTAGAGAAGAAGTTGATCCAATGAAAATTAACCGTAGATGTCATGCCAATGGAATGTGTTCAGTTGAAAGTAACTCAAATAACCAGGGTATGAACCTCACTGGTCAAAATTCACCGATAGCTGGCCAAAACAACACACGGAATCCCAAACCCAACCCTCCCTTGAATGTTTTTTCAGTAAAAAACTCTAGTGCAAAGGGAAACTAGCAGACCAGAGGGAAGAAAAATAAGAATAATAAAACTGGGAATAAAGGGAATAATAATGAAACCAACGACAAAAAAAATAATTCTGGTGGGATAGAAAAGGAAAAAGGTAAAGTTAATTTTCCTTGTCAATTGTGTAAGGATGATCACCTAACCTATAAATTCCGTAAGATATAAATTGCTTGGAGATTGTTAGCACAACATGAAGGCAAGTCCCAACCTATTGTGTTGACTAACCCTCTTCCACAACAACAGATGGTTTCTCACTAAAATCTTACATATCCACAAGGGGGCAATCAAGGTACCTCCTCACAAGAGGGAAACATAACTCAAAGTGAAGTTTCCATGTGTCAACATGATGTAAATCTCCAAACTAGGAATACAAATTATGAAGCAACTATGTTTGGGACCAAAGGAAAGGAAACTCTTGAGTTTGAAGTATCTATCCCATTACACATAGAGAAGCCTTCCAGTGATACTACACCTAGAATTCTGAAGGGTGTTCTAGAGAAATACACATACAATTCTAACGTGTGTGCATCCCAAAACTATAGTATTGTTGAAGATCTGGCACAAGATCCTTGTGAAATGTCCACTCTCGAAGTCCTCCAAAGTTGTCCAACTCAACGGAAGACTCTTCTTTCACCTTTACGAGCCATAAATCTCGTGAACAATCAGATGATAACCTTTGATTTTGAAGGTTGGAAGCCTTGATTATCCCGTCATGCAACATTCTAGATTCAGATTTCATCTGGAAAGTCCAAAATACATCACATTGTTGTTGATGAAAATGCCTCCACATGTGTCATGTCTTTGTGATGTTGGAAGGCTATAGGCTCGCCTAAAGTAGTTGTTCTTGCGACCATGCTGAAATATTTTGAGGGACAACTTTTCAAATCTTGCGAAATTATCGATGCTCTTCCAGTATATCGAGGGGGGGATAATAAAGGTTGATGAGTAAGTTTTTGATTTCCAACTTGACTATAATGACAGTGGTCTCATCAATATTTCATGTCATTAAGTTTCCTCATGAAAGAAATATTGTTACGATTGATCAATTAACATTAAGCAAAAATGAATTTAATCATGAAAATGGGTCTAATATTCCCCTAGTAATTCATTCCACAACGAATTGTGAGAATGTTGGTGTGGATATGTATCCTACATTAATGGGAACATTTAATTTACTCCCACCTGACCTGCATGCCAATGCATATCCAACACATGTAATTTCCGCAGTTGCCATGACTTCCACACCTAAGGTGTCTCAATTTAATATTTCTTACTTTAATAATCTTTCGAAGTTGCCAAAACCTTCAAATGAAGTTGGGTGTAGTTGGATAAATTCATCCTTGTTTGTAGCTGAAGTAACTTACCAAGCCATAATTTCAAAAGAAGCAAACCATGCTGGTTTACATTCCATTTTGGATCCTGATGACCAGTGTTCAATGACCATTTGGGCTATCAGTTCTTTACCTTTCCATGACCCTTTTTTATTTATTTTTCCCTCTGATAATGCTAACATTGAGGAAATGATTTAGGGGATAAACATTGGGAAGACATGCATCAACGTGCATTGTTTCTCCCAACTAAAAGTGTGATACGAACCGTTACACCAAAACCCTGAGGTGTTAGTGAAGGCCGCCCACTAGGATCTTAACATCCCACCATGTTCCGCAGTCTAGACTCTGGGATGGATGTGCGCCCATACGGTAGTGTCCCCTTTGATTCGTACGAGCTCCGAACGAACACTGCAATGCCGTCGTTGCCACCTACTCTGTGACTCGAACCTCGGTGGAGGCTCTGATACCAAATGATACGAACCGTTACACCAAAGCCCCGAGGTGTTAGTGAAGGACGCCCACTAGGATCTTAACAAAGTGATTTAAGAATTGATAGCGATGGAACTATCAAACCATGTCCTATGGAGTGGTGTGAGATTCCTCTTGCATCTTCTCAAGTTTATGCTAAGGGGAACATGACAAACATTTCTAAAACTATCCCCATTAACATATCTACCCCAGGTGTCATTGAAAATGTATTTATTGGTGTTGATTGTTCTCCTGATGAGATAGAAACATATACAACAATATTTAAAAAATATAGAGATGTTTTTTCTTTGGTCCTATGAAGAAATGCTAGGAATAGACCCATCAATTATTGAACACGATATTAAGACTTATTGTCATGTTAATCTTGTTTGACAAAAGATCAGTCTAGACAACCCTAGAAAGGCTGTTGTTGTTAAAGAAGAAGTAGAGAAGGCTCTCCATGCAAAATTTATCTATCTTGTCCCTTTGACGGAATGAGTGTCCAACTTGGTACCTATTGATAAAAAACAAGGAAACATTCAAGTGTGTACTAATTTTCAAGATCTTAATTTAGCTTATCCTAAGGATAATTATCTTACCCCGTTCATTAATCAGATTATTGATGAATGCGTTGGTAATGAGATTTTCTCATTCATGGATGGATTTTCTATATAGAACTGAATTCAGATCCGATCAGAAGATCAACATAAAACCATTTTTATATGTCCTTTGTTAGGATATTTAGACACTTAGGAGTTAGTTAAGATCAACTTGTTATAATATATCCGTTAGGAAAAATGTGTTTCTTTAGTATGCATTTGTAAATATCTAATCCGACGATCACGATATGTTCTAGACATAGAGTGATCTGACGGTTCAACTTCTCTTAGAGAATAACTACCTTTGATCTGTGACTTAACACCCGATTGGTCCATGATATCTATTTAAAGAGCATGGAGGGTCACTTGCTAGTTGATCGATTATGAGAAGCTCACATGTAACTTTCTTTTTTGCATAATAAACTGCTTTAAGTAGCTATTTGGATGGGGTCATGGAGTGTTTCCCTTTCGAGGGTTTAAACCACGTGAAAACATCGATGTGTTGATCTATGATCTGTTTGCGTGAAAGGATGCTCTAGGTGTTTAATATTTTGGAATTATCATGTGTATTCGAACATGGTATCAGATCATTTCTGAAGAGCCGATTCCGTTGGTGATTTAGATCTTGAACTGGTGTTGCTGAAGCTGTGAAAGGGTTTATGGTTCTGAAATTTATATGCATTTTTGGGCTATGAGAGGCATCTCATTGCGTTCGGAGCGCTGTTTCCAGTGGGGAACAAGTTTCGTTTCATCAAAAAAGGCTTCCATTTTCCCAAGATACTTGCATTTCATCAGATCTAGAGGTATATTGTTACAGCGACGTTTTTTTTTATTTAAAATAATTTTCTCATTTTCTTTTTAGATTCATTATTTTTTTTTGTTTCACGTTGTTACCTTCTCTTTCTGTGTATTCTCTTTTCCCTGCACCTTATGCGATCTCGGCAAATTAGAAACATAAAAAAGGGTTTTATTTATTGTGTATGCTCTTTGCCGTGGACTTCGTGTGACAGATCTGGGAAAGCTAACAAGGTCTAACCCCAAATTCGAGGAATATTATTATTTTTTTGTTTTTGTTTCGGGTTTATGTGAAGTGAATTCAGGAAAACTTGTATTTTTCTGATAAGCATGAAGTTCAAGATGAAATAGTAAAAAAAAACCCTTCCTCCTTTCCATCTTTTACGTACCTTTTATTATTAGTTCACTTGGTTAAAAGCTGTTTTATTTAATAAGAGGTCTTGAGTTCAAGTCTTCTTGTTAGTTAATTTTCTAAAATTGCATTTTTTTTTTCCCAGATACTTTATTGTAAAAGTGCATCTCCGTTCAATTATAAAAGTGAGTCACTTAAAATATTTTAGTTTTTTGCATGCAATATTTAAAGTAACATTATTGTAAAAGTGAAACTCCACTTATTTTACAAAAGTGGTTCACATAAAGCAACATTATTGTAAAGTGAGTTTAAAAGGTTAAGCTTTGGAAGAGGGGGGGTCTTTATTTATTTATTTATTTTATTTTTATTTTTATTTTTCAGTTGGGTCAATCCTTTACCTGCCTTGTATTTGTTGGGGTCACCTGCAACCATTTTTCAATCAAGCATAACTTCCTCATCCGGAGTCAGTTTTTAGTGCCATTTTTTTTTAAACAACCTAATTTTTCAAAATCTTTGCATCCATACCATTGGTTTCTATTTTTATGAACTTCATTTTACAGTATGGACGCCCCATGTGATATTATACTTACTAGTTCCAACTATTTCTCATGGAAATCTTATATGGAGGATGTCTTATGAAGTAGGGGACTTTACTGAATTACCTTAGGGAAAAAAACACCCACTGATGTTGATAAGAAAATAAAATGGGTCAATAAATGTGATGAAGCACATGGATTGATTGGATTGTCAATATCTATTGATTTACGGTTCCACATATATGGAATTGATGAACCAGATCAAGCTTGGAAAAAATTGGAATATGTGTTTGGTAAACACAATGAGATTCGAGGTCACCAGCTAGAAAATGAGATGATTTCCTTAAATCCAAGTAATTTTTCATGCATTCAATATTATCAATCTAAGTACAAATCTCTTAGACTCTTATGTGCAGAATGCAAAATTAAAAGATAAGACAAGCAATGCATTTATCATATTCTTTCCAAACTTGGACCTGCATATTATGTTTTTGTATCTACATTTTAATCCATGAAAGAATCCTTGGATCCAACTAACTATAAAGAGCCTACTCTTGAATCCTTTTGTGATTCTTTGATTAGAGAGCAAGATAATCTCATACATATTGGAATGATTAGCAATGCAGGTACATTTGGAAAAGCCATGCTGGCACAACAGAAAGAGAAGTCCAAGCATCCCAAGAAGCAAAATATTCGCAATCATAAGCCAAGCAAGGGTCCCAAACCCTCTCAGCCAGCTTATTCTTCAAACAATGACAAAGAAAACAAACCAAAAGGTAAGAAGACTGAGCGACATTGAAAATTTTGTGGGAAAGATTATCATGATGAATCTAAATGTTTCAAGAAGATGATATCCTTGGAAGAAGCAATGAAGAAGCACCACATTAGCCTTGATTCATCTTCAGAATATTCATCTCATGGACATGCACTTTGTTCTTCTAGTTTTTCCTATAATGCATCTTCTTCTTCTACTTCGAATGAGTGGCCGATTGATTCTAGAGGGTCTTATCATATGGCTAAGGATAAAGCCATATTTTCTACTATGCATGAATGTAACACCAAAAAAATATTTGCTAGTGATGATAGATCTCTTAGTGTTGTAGGATCTGGAACAATTTCGGTAGATAATGGACATTTTAGTGATGTACTATATGTTCCAAGAATTTCCTACAATTTGTTGTCAGTCTATGAAATCACTCATTCTGATGAAGGTAAAACTGTAACGTTTACACCTCACCAAGTTGTAATCAAGGATTTTAAATATCCTAAGCATGTCCTAGCCACTAGAATTGTTGATGATATTACCAGGTTGTACAAGTTTAACAAATTTGGGTCATCACCTTTTCCCTTAGTTTTTGTTGCTCATAGTGATGGCTTGAGCAAACTTTGGCATGAGCGATTTGGTCACTTAAATTATCGCTCATTGCAACAACTATGTAAATAAAATATGGTGACAGGTCTTCCGATGGTATCTTGTAGGGCTGGTGTTTTTTCCAGTTATGTACTTGGAAAACATCATCAGGATAGTTTTTACAAGCGTACCTCTTAGCACACCTCAGCCCCCTTGGCGCTTGTGCATAGTGACTTGTGTGGTCCTCTTCCATCAACTTCCTTTTTTGGTTTCAAATCTTTCTTAACTTTCATTGGTGATTACTCTAGACGCACTTGGGTCTATTTCCTAAAACTTAAGAGCGAAGTTTTTAACATGTTCTTGGCCTACAAGGCCCTTGTTGAAAAACAATTTGGTCATCAAATTCTTAAGTTAAGATATGATAATGGGGGATAATATGTTAACAACAATTTCACTACTTTCTGCACTGAAAATGGAATCCAACAACAACATATTGTTCCTTATAAACCACATCAAAATGGTGTCGTTGAATGGAAGAACTGCACTTTAAAATAAATGGCTAATTGTATGCTTCAAGCTAAGGGACTAAGTCTTCAATTTTGGGTTGAATCCATAAATTGTGCAAATTACATAGTTAATCGCACCCCCACTAAGATTTACAAGATATCACACCAGAAGAAGCATGGAGTAAAATTAAACCAGATATAAGTCACTTTCGTGTGTTTGGAATTGAAGCATGGGCTCATATTCCGGATGAAAAACGGAAAGCATTGCAGCCTAAAAGTGAAAACTGCATATTTGTTGGATATTCTAAAAATGTAAAAGGTTATAGACTTCTACAGCTACATTCTCATGATATTATTATTAGAAGAGATGTTAAATTTTATGAAAATCTCTGGGCCTGTGACCCTAACTCGACGTTTGTGCCATCATTGGCCTATGAGCCTAACTCGACGTTTGTGCCATATTTGGCCTGCGAGCCTAATTCAGCGTTTGTTCCTTCTTCTACTCCCAACTTCCTTGACAACATTCCAATTCTAGTTTCTGATGATGACAGAGGGGATGAAAATCCACCTCCTCCTACTCATTTTCCTCCAATTACACAAGCACAATCGCTTCATCAATGGGTCTGTTCAACTTGTGAAGCAACTGGTGATCCTAGATATCAACGATGAACTATTCTCAGTTCCACATAACCGCTTCTCTTTTGGATTAAGTTTCTGAGAATCATGATCCAGAGACTTTTGCAGAAGCTTCAAGGAATCTAGATTGGGATACAACTATGGATGAACAATAGCGTTCCTTAATGGTGAACGATACTTGGAATCTTGTCCCTCTTCCAAAAGGAAGAAAACTTGTCAGAAGGTCATATCTTCACGAAGTGGGGATGTATATAGATTTGCATCCTTATATACACATGTATTCTGTTGTTAATGTGGAAAACTTTAAATTGTATGAGCCTCCTATGATTATGGACCAAGATGTACAGGTTCAAGTACCTTCTGTTGATGAGTTTGCTCCTTAATACCTCAATGAACTTCAGAGAGATGTCATACTTGATAAGAAGGTCAGATCTTCACGAAGTGGTGATGTAGAATATCTTCGTGTGGGGATTAAAGGAATTCATCCAATCAAGGCATGATGGCTAGAGACTGGAAGAGTGAGGGAGATGTACCCTCACCTATTTTTTGAATGATTCCATGTTTTTGGTGACCGAAAAGCTTCCCAGTGGGAAGGTTTTATCCAGGAGGATATCCAATATCGATCAAAATGAAAGTATTCAAAATACAAACAGAAGCTTGCAGCTGCGTAGGGTTCGACGAGAGATTTCTGGTGACTTTTGTTTCGTTCAAAACGGCCTCCGGATGAGAAAGTTATTGAGTTATGACGTTTGGACATGATAGGTAAAATGGCAAAAAAGGGGTGCCACGTGGCATGTACATTCAACAGGTATGATGATATGGATTAGTCAGGGACTGCCACGTGTTAGGTATGTGGCATCTATGTGGCAAGTTTGTGACAGATCAACATCCAATTGGCATCTAAGTGGACCAATTGGAGGTCGCCATGTGGCCATTAGATTGGCCACAATACAGTTCTGTTCACCAAAAATTTTGGCGGTCAAGGAGGATCGAAGCCCTGACCTCCATCTCCGCGAAATTCTCCACACTATCTACTTGTCCAAGATTCCCACTAGTATTTCTTAACCTTTATGATCTTGACTACTATTTAAAGTTGAATGCATTGTAATTTGGGAAAAGGTGGGGCCGAGGGCCCATATTCCATTATTAAACATTGTAATGTACAGAATATCCATAGAACCAGCGGCGGCGGGCTACCCAAGGGCCAACATGTATATATATAATATATTGTTACCATATTAAAAGGGAGGCGAGGACCATGGATTTGACCTCGGGACCTCTGCTCCACTATTCCAACGTTGTACCAATGGGTCACAGCCCAATTCTTTATTAAGAATTGGCGTGATATTTTTAAATATTTGCTGTGAATTTTTAACCAAAAAAGGGGCGCGTTGCTCATGACTCCACCCCCCCTTTTCACTATTTAAGCATTGGTTTTGAGCCCCGATGGGAAATGGAGTTTGTCTCCAAGGATGTACAAGTTGAAGGCATGCATGCATCCCGAGTTGGGAAAACAGTACAGATCCATACAACGCAGGCAGAGGTTGTCTTGTTTTGCGTGCCAAAGGAGATCTCAGCCAGAGATAGCCAACTTCATACTCTTTTTCTCAGAATTTCGAGAGGAATACAGTGGTGCAGTCTATTTTCGGATTTGACAGACAAAAATCCGACGTAACTCCAAAACTCATGTATGCAAGATTTTTGAAGACTTAATAAGATCGGCCTTCTCATTGGAAGTGGCCCAGAGACGTATCCTAGGAGGGTGAACTCAATTATAATCTATTGTATGCAACTTTATGGTTTGCATACTTGTTTATTTGATTATATGTTTCATTTAAGCACTTAAAAATTGTCATTTAAAAGTCTTTTTAAGAGGTTACACATTCAAACTTTCACATGCAATTTTAAATGGTGAAAAATATCCTTAAATTTCAGATCACTCGATGGCTTCTTCCTCACAATATTCTTCACATATTTTTTCGAACCATTCGAACAAATTTTCTTCCGCCATTAAGGATCTTTCGCATTGGCAACTTTTCACTTTAGGCATGCAATCTGGTCATGAACAACTATCATGAATTTATTTACTTCGCCAAGAACAGACTCTAAAAATTTCTCATGGGCCTTGTTGAAGAACTTATGCTAACGCCAGCTTTTTTCATCGTGCATAATTATGGATATAGTTCACTGCTTTTCTGTCCCACCACTCTCGGATTTCTCTCTCTGTTAGCATTTGTGCATCTTTCTCAATTATTAAGGATGTGTACTACCAGCAATGGAACCAATGTTGTAGTCTAGGGGATTGCATCAGTTACCAATAGTACATTATAATGATATAGAGAAAGATGTGTATGCATACACACATCATAGAACCATATATGAGAGTAAATGAGATAGAAACAACAAGATTTATATTAATGGGACCAAAGTAGAGTACAAGATCAGTGCAGAGATATATTCCGATGTCAGTTCTATAACCTATTTATACAAGTTACCTATAGTTATTCAGTTACAACTACTGGTCGTTTGACTAACTGACCGACGGCTTTGGGACGACCATTGTCGATGGAGTACCTAGTCGACCCGTCAACTAGGATACTCTAACAACTACTATGGTAACCAATTCACAATGGATGTTCAGGATGTTGGATTTTGTGCAACTTCAGAAGATATTATTATTGTATTTTACTGTACTTGATTGTACCTCCTAAGGGAGATGAAATTGATGTATTTAATTATGTAAAACCCTTGAAAGAATCAATGTAATCCTTGGGTTGAAAAGCAAGCAAAAGAAAAATTAAAATACAAAATTATTATTGCTCCCCAAGTGAACTTGGCCCAGTTAGGGATTTTTCATGTTTGCACTTGTATAAATAAGAGGCAAAGTGCACCTCATTATTCACTCACTCAATCAAGTGAAGTTCGCATCACCCCAAGAGGGAAGTTCGCACTTGGTGGAGAAGAAGGCTGTTTTGGGGTTTCTACTTTTGGGAAGAATTCCCATCTTTTCTCTTTTATGATTGTACTCTGTTCTCGGAATTATCATCTCTATACGAAGGTTGTTGGGTTTTCTCTCGTTTGGGTTTACCAAAATAAACCCTGTGTTATTGTTTTGTGCTTTGTCTTTCTTCTAGTGATCTTGGTTATGGATTTGAATTATTATGCTATGAATGTATGAAATCTAACATGGTTTCAGAGTAGTTCTAGAAGAAGTCATTGCCAGAACATTGTCAGAACCCTGCCAGAACTAGGGTTTCATCTTCTGAAGTCTTCACCCAACATTATGGAGAAAGAAAGCCTTGCGAATTTCGTTTTTAGGGAGGCACAAATTCTGGTGAAGACATAATTCAATTCCAAGAATTTTCATTTTTTGACCTAACTCTGCAGCTGGAGCAAAAATTAGGGTTTTAGTTTTGACCTACTCTCCACAGATTTGGATTAGCCCTATCTCAAATCAACTCGCCTTGGCAAGGAACATCTACCTGTGGAATTAGTTTTTCCAAATTCCAACTTTCATTTTTGACCTAGCTCTTGCTAGGGTTTCTGAACTAGATCTGCAATCAAGATGATTGGTATGAAGGTTGAAGATCGTTTGGAAGGATCTTCCAACTTTATCTCTTGGAATTCTAGGTTCTTCTACTACTAGAATAAAATGACCTATTACAAATTGTAAATGAGAAGGTCCTTGAACCAGAATCCGAAGAAGAAAAATCTCGATGGAGGAAGAATGATTCCAGAGCAAGAAGGATTCTAGTGGACTCAGTAAGAGATCATTTGGTTCCACAAATCTCAGGAAAGAATACTGCTAGGAAAATGTTCAATACCATAAAGAATTTGTTTGAACACACTAGCCTCAATGTATCCATGACATTGATGAACCAACTCTCAAATACGAAGATATCCAAATCAGAATCCATAACCTCATAATTCATGAGGATCATAGAACTAAGGGACAAGCTTAGTACCAGTGGAGATCCCATTGATGAAAAGGATGTTGTCTTCACTACTCTGAATGGTGTTCCACCATCTTGGGAGTCCTTTATTCAAAGAATAAGTGGTAGATCTAAACTACCCAAGTTTGATAAGCTATGGGCAGATTGTACTCAGTAGGAGACAAGGATTGCAACACGACAAAGACTCCATGGCACTCAACCAGAGGAGAATCAAGCATTCATATCCCATGCCAAGAAAGTAAAAGGAAAGGGAAGAAATTTTTATAAACACAAGCACCAAGATAGGAGATCTAGTCCTTCCCTAGATCGAAAGAAGGAGACGAAGGACTTGTCTCAAGTTCAATGCTATAGGTGCAGGAAATATGGACACTATGCCAGTAGTTGTCGAAGTTCAAGTAAAAGGAAGCATGAAGCCTCAATTGCTGATGTATAAGAAGAAAATCATCATAAGAAGTTAAGGGATGATGATCATTCGGAGTTCTTCTTCTAGAAATATGAAGATCTAGATTGCAAGAACAAAAGTTTCTCTTGGTTCCCACAAGAAGGCAGTGGGAGCCCACACACAAAAACAATAAGAGATAAGTATTTTTTGTTTTCTTGCTTACATAGATCTGTTTTGTCTTATATGTCTTCATAACTATTATATGCAAATCTATCAGGAAATGTGTTATAGTTTACCTTGTTATATTTATGCATATGAGCTACACAACACTTCATTAACACATGATGAAGCTTTTCTAGATGATATCTCCTCTCTGCATGCTTAGAGTAGTGCACACTCTTGATGGCATGTTCTAGTGGAGATAGCATACATCTAGATAGTTCCCACATATGTTTGGCAGACATGACTATGATTGTTGTGAAGTATTAGCTAAGATGCATATGTAAACTATTATCATTGCATAGAAATAGAAATTGGTTAAATTTGGTTATGCAATGTCACTGATCATCAGTTGGGATTTGACTTGTAGGGAAAAGACCATGTGATATGGCCTAGAAGAGAAGGATGATGAGACTTGTTCCGATGAACAAGTGATGGACACATGAATCCTGTTGATGTTTAGCAGGAATCTTCCAGGAATACGACTCTCAACCTGTAAGGATGACCTCGGAGGAAGCTTTTATAGAATTCAAACCAAAAGTGAGCCACCTTTAGATATTCAGTTGTCTAGTCTACATGCATGTTCACAAGAAGGAAAGAACGAAGTTAGAACCTTCAGGCTAGAATGAAATTTTGTGGGACATAGTGAGTCTTCAAAGGCTTACAGAATATACATCCCAGGATCCAAACAGATTGAAGTCAGTAGGGATGTGACCTTTGAAGAAAAGATGGCTGTCAGTAAAGGCAGAGGATCAGACATGGATATCGATGATGAAGAAATGCTAGAACGAAAGGAGATGAGATCATCCCCCCCTCCAATTCAAGAGTGATCTAGTAGAAGAGGATAAACCCATCGATTCCATTGATCCAGTTGATGTTCCCAGAGATATTGCAGCAGTCCTGGAGAGGCCTAGATGGGAACAATAGACTTTTCAAGTTTGCATAGAGAAAATGGGAGTGTGGAAAAACATAAAGCTAGATTTGTTGCCAAAGGGTTCTCTCAGAAAGAGGGAGTCGATTATGATTTGCTCCTGTATACTTCCACCAGATCGATCATTGCTATTGTTTCAGCCATGGAGTGTAAGTTGCATCAGAGTGATGTAGACCCAACCTTTACTACAAGGTTGCAAATGATGAGCCACTGATTTTGGTACTATATGTTGATGACCTGTTTCTTACAGGAAATTAAAAACTTAACGTACGGTGTAAGAAGAATCTCGCCTCTGAGTTTGAAATGAAGGATCTTGGATTGATGCACTACTTCTTTGGATTAGAAGTATGGCAGAGGCAAAAAGAGATTTTCCTAGGACAAGGAAAGTACATCATAGATACATTGAAGATATTCAAAATGTTGGACTGATGCACTCTCAAACGATCACTGCACTTGACCTCATGTTTGAATTCTGTGTGAGCAGAGCTTTCTAATCATGTCAATTGCTACTATTGGATTTTTCACTCTTTACTTTTCTACAGTCATGTTTTAGTAGCTCTTGGACAATTTACTCGCTTTTCCTAGTCCAAAATCTCTAATCTCTATACTATTGTTGGTGTGTTGTAAAACGAAAGTCTAATTTATTTAATTAGCGTGCTGGTTGATTTTAACGCATTTTTTTACTCAATAGGGTAAATGGAGATGAAATGATGTTTTGACTTTACTCCAACACTATGCAAGAAGATGGAATGCAATGATTTATCTTTCAATGAATTCTATCTACGAGAGGGAGAGGAGTTCTTTTTCATTTCAAATGCAAATGAATGCCCAAACACAATGCATTTTTGTAATTTTCCTTTAAATGAATGAGGAGAGCAATGCCAAACTATGAGATACACACTCTTGAAATCCCAAAAATGCAAGATAAGCTTTTTTAATAAACACCAAGATGCCAAAAATTTTCTTAGTTTCTTTCTTTTCAAGAACCTCTAGATCACATAAAAGAATGGAAAAATGCACTTCTTTGTTTCAATCGAAAGGATTCAATTCTATTTGCAGAATAACCAAAAGGAATGAAGACAATTTTACGCTTTCAAAGAATCATAAACTGAATTAACAGACTTGAAATAAGACTTCTTTGTTCAATTGAAAAGATTCAATTTCACTTGTAAAGAACCTAAAACCAAAGAAGGTGAAGAAAACTTTCCACTTTTCAAAGACTTCCAAACTGAAAAAATATTGAAATGTGATCTCCTTTGTTTCTATTAACAAGATTCAATGACAATTGCAATGGATCTAAAACCAAAGAAGACAAATAAATTTGTATGTTTTCAAGAGCTTTCAAATAGCATAAGATAGTTCAAAAAGCAATCTTTTGGTCTCAATATTGAAATAAGAGGAATCTAATAATTTTTGCAAAGGATCCAACACCAAATAAGTCAAAGAAAACAAGCAATTCACCCAAACTAACAAGGTTCAAAGGATTTGGATCACAAAAGACCTTCAAATCATGCTATTTACAAATGAAAACCAAATTATCAAAGTTGCAAACCAAGCAAACCAAACAATGAAAGGAGGATCTTTTTGAAACCTTAAATGTTCAATCCAAGCAAAATAAGATGGCAATTAAGAGTTGGGATAGGACCATAGGGTTCCTGGACTTGGCGGGGATTCAATTTTTCACCCAAACAAAGATGGACAAGAACCAAAATGCAAGAGTCCCAAACAACACACTTCAAATCCCAAACCAATCAAGTAGGTCCTAAACACAATCAAATGAGATTTGAGGGGTTTAAACCAAAGTTAAGAGATTTCTAAATGCCGCTAGATCAGAGGAATCAAATCAGGAAGGTTGTGAACTCAACAAAGGATCAAGTTAGTCTAAGTTGATGTTAAAAATACAAAGCTTGACAAGGAATATAGATGCAAAAAGGACTTCAAAAATCAATCAAACACTTGAATTGTCTTAAGACAAAAAACAAGAAAAACCAAGCAAGAGAGACTAAAAAATGCCCCAAACAGAGGATTATCACCCCTTTAACCTCACAGAATAAGGGATAAAATGAGATTGTCACTCCCCAATACACTAGTATGGAGGGACAAATTTGATTTTATCACCCCCTAGTACACTAGCAGGGAGGGATAAAGTAGAATTATCACTCTATAGGCTTCCTTTGGGGAGGGATAAAGTCTGGAAAAGTTGGGTAAATGACACTTCTTTCTCATATCTAAGGGTGGATCAAGTTCTTGACTCAAAAAAATTCCCAATAATGATCAGGGAAGGTATAAATTGAAAATAAAACACACACTTGAAGAGTTTCAATCATCCAAACAATCACTCAAAGGGCTAGTAAAGCTAGGGAAAGTCCCCAATAGAGTCACCGGTTTCTGTGGTAGAAAATTCTCCTTGCGGACTGGTATAAATTCTCTTGTATATAAAATGGTTCCCTAATCCAAGATAGAGGTAAAAAAATGGACACTGACATCTTCCTATATCTATATTTCATTCCTACAACAAGACAATAAGAGAAGAGGGTTAGAAATGATAGATGACCTATCTCTTTCCGAATGGTTGTCCTTGTTGCTATAGCCTTTGAACTCGATGCCTGGATCTCCAAAGCATAGAATAATCCTACAAAGACAACACAAGACTTCCTTTCTTCCATGAAGCATTGTTAAGAAAAAAGACATCTATCTATTTCGAATTCAACAAAGTAAAACATACATGCCATTTAACACAAGTATGGGAGAAATAGGCCAAGTTTGTATTAAATGGAAAGCCATAAATAAGTACATATAAGCATATACCTAACTTAGTTGCATCATATCCTCCAATTTGTCCTTTCATACCCCTTGAGAATTAGGCTAGCATAAGGATGGCATATTCAATCTCTCTTTCCATGTATCACTCTACAATTGAGTAGAGTAAGGATACTCTCTTCTTCCATGTTTTTCACCCAAATATGGCCCTCATTATGTAGGGTTTGGAAGAGAAACTACTATGGAGAAATATTTGGATCAAAGTATATGTTCGATCAAGAGGTTTGTTCTTACTTGAGATAGAGAGGAGGAATATGACTTGAATCCCTAACCCAAATAACCAAATAATCCCAAATTTGGATCCTACTTTCAAGGTTGACTAGTTGACCCAAAATTATCGTTCCCCTAACAATGGCCACAGGGTGATAAAGTTAGACTTTATCTCTCCCCTATAATAGGCCAAGGATAGACAAAGTGTTTTTATCCCTCCCTATACAAGGCAGGGGGGCGATAACGCTAAAACAATGGGCACAAAACATGGTCTAAATGGTGATATTTTGACCTCCTAATGATGGATTTCACTTCCAAACATGGGTAGGGACCATAATAAACATTAGGTTTCCCTTTAGAACACATCTAGGAAGCATAATAACCACATTTTCATGGTGACGAAACATAAAAATCAAGGACACATGAGTGTGACATTTTGAGGTGTAACAATATCATCACATATAATTCGAATAGAGATAAAAATGAATTACTAACAAATAATGTATATATCTTAAGATAATCAAGGTTGCAAAAAAAACAAACCTTGATAAATGTATGCCAATCATGAGTTTTAGCCACACCAAAATCGTCTTTCTTTGTTAATATATTGCTTATGTTTGAAGAAAAAAAATGGGAAATTTTATCTTCCGTACAACCTCTTTTACAACAACACTCTCTTTCTATATTAATAACCATGGAAGATTGGTGGAATTTCAACTACCATAGCAATGAGTTAAATGTTGCAATGAGTTGGATTCGTGAATATCACTAATTTCTTTAACAATTTTCTCCTTGTTATTCCTCCCATCTATAATTTTTCACAAGCACTATGTGACATTCTTTTCAATATGCATTGTGTCAAACAAATGAGCTACTTGTATGTGCTCATAATATGGCAACCGAATGGATTGGGAAGAGTAACGTTTCAAACCCCGTGGAAGATGACCATTAGTACCTTTGAGAAGTATCAATGAAATATTATCTATTATTATTCAAGCTAAGTATGAAAATCTAAAAATAATTACAAATGGAAAAGAACAAAGTAAGTACAAACAATTGTCTACCTTAGATCTTCTCAAATGCCTTTTTTCCATAGTTGAGGCATCATCCTTTGTGGCTTTTTCCCACTCTCTACCTTCCCATTAAAGTCATTTTTTTTTTCAGTAAATCGTTACCTGTGGTCCTTATGTAGAAAATGGCTAAACTCGTTGTACACCTCCTTTCCTAAACTTTTGGAATGTTTAGGTATTGTTCTTGGACCACATACTAGACATGCATATTTTCCCTTTGTTTGAATCCCTGCAAGTTATTGAATAGTGTTAATATATAGAATTCCATAAATTAAAAAAGGAGTTTCAATAATAAATTATGCATAGAGACACATTGAAAAATTACATACCACAAAAATGTGTAAGACCGGGTGCATCGTGAATTGTCCATGCAAGTATTCCATGGAACTAAAATTGTGTTTGGCCTAAAGGTTAGGAGATGTCGTAATCTTGATTTTGGCTCATAATTTTAAAATTCCATCTAAAAGAGACTCAAGATATACATCCATATTTTTAACTTGGTGCTTACCTAGTAGTTATTTCAAAAGTAACATGCATAATTAATAAGTTCTTGTACATGCAATAATGAAAAAAAAGAGCGCTTCTAATGTGTTAACATTCTCCAAAATAAGTACCTAGAACAATTAATGCCAACATGATGTGCTCCCTTTTTATTGTCATCCATGGAGTAAGGTTATTGTTTATAACAAAAATTGACCAAACTAAGTAATTGGTTCTAAGATCTCTAAATGGATTGCCACCATCGGTTTCCATTGAAAGTCTAACATTACGTGGTTCTTATTTAAAAAATGGCCATCTTTATTTGATTTCTTTGAATGCAGAAGCATCTCCAAGGATTCGCATGACACCAGCATGGTAATCCATAAATTCTGCAATGTTTCTACCCCTGAACAATCATTGAAAACGTGGAATTATAAAGATATGGCAAACAACTTTGTGGGGCACGTTATCTGTTACTTGATCAGTATGATATCTACTAATTCCACATATTGGGAAATCACTTTTGTATGCATGTTGTTTGTAATATATAATATGATCACTAGGACGTACATCAATTATGTTATACTCCATTCCTAAATCTTTCACGACGTAACGCATTTTTGTGTATGTGTAGGGTAAGTATTTGATACTGGTAGAAAACTATCACCTAACAATCTACAAAAACAAGTAAATAAATATAAAAATCATAATTTATGGCATATATACTACAATAAAAAATAAAAAAATAAGCAATTTCAATTACATATAGTTAAATCTTGCATACCTTAACAACTTCGTCATTGTTGTGTTTGACATACCATTAATTACCTTCAAGTTGACTAGCAACAACATAGCAGAGAGAAGACTTGTCCTTGAGTATTTGTATAAGGCTTTTTTTCCCTTATCAATAACAGGTACATCATGAATATTTGCATACATCTCATCTACAATTGTATTCTCATCCATGGCAAAAAAATGTATCATGGATCAACCTATTTATCCCTTCATTCTCAATAATATTATGGTCATCATTTGCCCTCTAGTATGAATTGTAGCGTCTGGATTTCCAAGCATTGGTGGTCTTGGCTGTGCAACAATTATGGAAAAAAGCATCCAATTAGTATTAAAATATACGTAAATATAAATATTATTGAAAAATGAAAAAAATATGTTTTTTATATCTTACCAAGGGATGATATTCTTTTCCACCTTCCAAGTGCTTATATTCTAAACAATGATTCCTAGCCATTGCCTTAACAACTCTTTTTCTCTTTATCCCTTTGCATTGCATACAAGGGAACCAGCAATTTCCATCACTGATTACATATTGAACATCAAAAGTTTGATTATGATCACATGTTTTACCATGGTTACTTATGTCACCCAATATAGAATCGACAACCGCCTGTATTTCAGCAACTCATTCGGCTCTACTTGCATATTGGCGGATAGGGTTGTCTGAAATTGTTCTGTATCTCAATAAAATACATTGTTAAACCACTAGTACAGTAGCAAGAAAGACATAGAAATCATTTATCCAATCAAAAGAAATTAATTCAAGGGATAATATCATTAGTTAAAAAGAAAATTTACCTATAATCAAGATTCTCCTCCCTCTGAAATCCTTCCGAAATTATTCTTTTCTTCCATCCAAATATGTTTTAAATCTTGCACAAAACAGCCCAAGAAAACCTAAATATAGAGAAATAATTGATTTGAGGAAGAGGCATAGAAATCGTGATCCAATCGAAACAAAATAATTCAAGGGATAATCTCATTAGTTAACAATAAAATTGACCTATAATCAAATTTATTCTTCCTTTGGTGGTGAAACTAATCCACCCTAGCTGATCGTGAGCGAAAGATCACTCAGATCTTTCATTATGTTCAATGTTGAAGAAGGAAAACAAGACGTTTCGTATATTTGTGAAGGATTTCAAAGTTTCCAGGCAGTTTGAGGAGGGCACACTTGTCTAAGAGGGCATAGGGCATAAGTTCTTCTCCATCTCTTAGATTACTCTATGCATATCATTGTTAGAAGGAGATTGGGGTCATTTCCATTAGATATGGAGTAAGGAGGGCCGTAGGGATTTGGGAACATGTGGGACTACCTTGAGGGTGATTTAGAGAAATAAGACACCAATATTAAGTGCCATTTAAGCTTCCATTGTACTATTGTTCATTGTTTACAAATGGGTCGAATTGTATTGATGGGCGCATTTCTTTGTGCCTCCAACCTAACAATGGCAACACACATCCAAATCGATTCATCAAAGGGGATGTGCATTACCTAAGGTATTTGTACATTCAATTTAACCTACATATTGATGAGCTAGGTTTGTTATCTCCAGTCAATTGTGGTGCCAAAGGAAGGGTGTATCCATACCCAATGGTTGCATTTGAGTGCAAATACCTCACCACTTTATCTTGTTGTCAAATATGATATCTCAAACATAAACACAATCGATGATGTGTCACTTAAGAGGCATCCATAAGTGTCTCTTAAGTGACATCTCGTACTGACATGTATCTTAAGTGACATCAACTAACAACATCTGATAGCATATCTTAAGGGACAACCAATGTCATCGCTTAAGTGATGGCTTGTAGAGGTACATCGCTTACGCGATGTTGCATTGTCTTTTTCGAAAAAAAAACCCACCCAAAATACATCTATCTGACATTAAAAAAAATATTTTCTCCTTTAGACATCGGTCTAAACGTCGAATTTTGACCCCAAATGTAGTTGTGGCCCCAGTTATATTGGAAAAATTTCCATTAGTAAGATGGCCACAAGAATAGGGGTCATAGTCCCAAAAGGAGGCCTTAGCAACGACTCAAACCTCTCCCATAAAGGCTGGTTTATTTGGTTTATATGCTCAAATAAAGGCTGATAACATTGGTTTACAGAAATATTTTTTTCCTAAAAAGAAATCGCTATGGGGGAGAAATCAAGATTATTGTCAGCCATTGAAGTAGGTCACATTGAAGATGGTAGTTCTAGAGCCAATTGTTTCCAGAGGTAACAAGACACCTTCAAATTTCAAAACTACTCCAGTCACATTCAACTTGGACGTTTTCAGCCCCAAGGATAAGATGAAGTTGCACTGATAGACTACGGAAGATGTATTTCATGATGTCCTCAAGTCCACCATGAATGTTAACAAATTATAGAGTATAATCAATAGAGTGGACCATCTCAGACAAGAAAAGGTGGCCACTAAATCCAAGTTGTTGAATATAAATGAATTAGAACAATAGATAGTGATGTTAGGAGTGGATCCATCAAATCCATCTTCTGTGAAAGATGTATTAATGGAGAAAGACAAATATATCCAAGCTTTGAAGCAAAAATTAAAGATGTCAGTTATTGAGCATGTACAAACAACATATCTTTAACGGTACAAGAGGAGCAGAATAAGTTGGAAGCTAAAAATCAAAAGCATAAGGAGAAGATTGAGGCACTAGAGAAAGAAATTGTTGAGCTAAACTAACTCAATCAGGAATTAATGGCTTCCAAGAGTATTGTTTTACAAGTATCATCCACAACAAATCCAATAGATCAGTTACCCAAGACAATGGTTGAGATGAGCATCAAGGATGCTCAAATCAACAAACTAAGAGAATACTTAAGGAAAAAATAAGGTGAGTTTCAAATACTCAATCAAGCAGTGGTAAAAAGAGATGCAGTCATCATAGACCCTCAAAAAACTAAGAGTAAGTTGCAAAAATATATTGAACACTTAGCAAAGAAGCTAGAAGGAAAATCATTACTAAAGGTAGCTAAGCATTTGGTCGAGGACCAAATAGCTATTATGATGAACAAGGATTGGAATCACTTTACCATTTAACAGGATGAATGGGAATTGGTTGTCACAACCTCTCAAGATGCTAGGAATATGCTAGGTCACTTGGATAAGAATCCAAAAATTGCACAGGCAGTTGTAGATGTCCTCAATGAAAAATATTATGATGAGATTTAGGTTGTTTCTATCAGATATTGAACCAAAACGATTATGGAGGCTAACAAGTTGATCAACAAAAGAATATTATCCCAGAACGTGTATGAGAAAGCATCTCAACTATCAAGAGATGCTAGTTCTTTTAAATCTATTTTCGAGAATATTATCAAGCAAGGCCTCTCCTCTCCAAGGGATGCAAACGGTGATTTATACCCCAAGTATCATTATGATTCTATTCTCACCCTCTCTCACAACTTTGATTTTAAGTTTGATGACATGGAAGGAGATCTAAATGGGAAGACGGTGTTTGAAAACATACATGAATATTGTGTACTACTGGTTGTTTTGTGGGATATTTTTCAGGCCTTCCCCAAGGCCACTTATGCACATTATACAAATTTATAAATTTCCTTGAGGGAAATGAATATATTCCAATACCCCATCGAAAAGGATTGGAAAGCTATTACAATGTTTCTATTTCTGATGCAGCAAGTGAGGACAGTGGTATTACAATCGGATATCGTGGCATCTTCCTCTTAGCCACCTCAAAAAAATACTAATCATCCTTAACAACATCCTTCACATCCTTCGCAGCAGCCTCCACATTAGAATCCTCCTCGTCAACCACTTTAGTAGTAGCCTCCCTAGTCGTCTCAGCAGATGGGACCACCAGGGATTCAACATTCCAATCAAAATCAAAGGAAGTAGCTATAACAACTTGAATAAGTTTTGGTAGTTTAGGATGTAACTAAAAAAGAACCAATAAAATATCAGAAATGATAGTTACAACATAATGGAATGCTATAAAAGGAGGAAGCGATTTCTGCACAAGGATCGGCATTTTGTTTGAGCAAAGTATAACTTCCCAGATTTTTGTTATATCGGGACTTATGAGAGATTGCAATCTGCCATTTTGTGTAATTGGGCCTAGGGGATTTAGAACTTCTGTTATATTAATATTTAAATATTTCTTATGTTTCTCTATATCTAACATTGTCTATATAATTGCTCCATTGGTGCATATAATGAAATCCCATGAGGCACCATTTTTGTCCCACATTTGGATCAAATGATGTGATTATTGTGTTCATTCATGTTGATGTGTTGAGAAATATTCATGATGTATCACTTGAAGTGAAAGATGTTGTCCCCATTAGAATCTCGAAGTATCTGCAGCTACATTTCATGTTCAACTACTGAATTATATATGCTCAGTACATTTTCTCCATATTGGAAATAATATTTACTCGTAATAGTGCCTAATTTCTAGTTTTCTTATTCAATCATTAATCATATCATCATAAGATGTTTGTCTATTATATAAAAAACAATGTCCACCTATGCTCATTACCTTACATGTTGTTATAGCTCAAATCAATAATTATATGTCCATGATGACAGTTCTAAAGACATCACTTCAAATGTCATTGTTCATTCACATAAAAGGACATTTATGGATGAAAGAGCCTTGATTTGACCTTCCTTGATGTGGCCTTGAACAGTTGAGCAAAACTCAATTATCCCCAAGCACTTTGAAAATTTGTAATCCCCCATAAGATCATATTTTTTCCTAATGGTCATGAAGGATGTGAGTCATTCGCCCCTTACCTTTGATTTGCCAGCAAATGCAAGAAAAAGTTGCATTCGCATGTTGCATATGGTTTTCCAACGATCCATTCCCCTCTTGCTCTTGGTTTAGGCGTGAGTTCTCTAAAAAATTATTATTATTATTATTATATATATATTGAAATTGAGGGAGTTAGGGTGGTTTCGTGAACCACCTTCTCTGTTACAACTTCCCCCAACTGCATGGTACATATATTCATTAACTATAAAAGGAAGTGAGATATACCAATTTGGGAGGCCCTTTTCATAGTATTATTATGCTGAAGGATTTGCTAATATATTATCCCTTTCCCCTTCCTATTGTGGATCATCATCTATGATCTTATATCCCTATATGTTGATACTATTTCCCTCAAATAGTTTATACCCTTGTTCATGTGGAGATTTGGTGGGATTTTTGGAGAACTTGAGCATGAGAGACCTGGATATCTAGTTTCGACGAGGTGCCGAACATAACATGATATGGATTGTACTATTTGATATTTAATATAGATTGGACATCTTTCCCTTCCCCATATTCAGTGTTTATAATTGTTATCAAATTTGGCTTAGATGTTGATGGATATTTGATTAACTAGTTTTCAATTCTATGTTATATTTTGATTTCAATCATATTTTTGTAGCCAAGTTTGTTTAAGGAAGGTATTGTTGTTTTTGTTGCAGGTTCTTGAACTAAGTTCAAGGAGAAAATATGAAGGAGCAAAGAAATCTAGGACAAGCCTTCATAAACAAGGTGCATTAATTGCATTCCTTCAAATCCTTAAATTTAGATTTGTTTGATCTTGATTCATAGTTAAAAGTTTGAATTTATTGCATTTAAACCCGTAGATGCCTGTCTACTGAAACCCCAGTACGTTGCTGATAAATCCCCAATCATTTGTAAGTTTTCCTTAACAAAAAAAATGGCGACTCAACTGGGGAAACCATCTGTTGTGGGGCTTCTTTGTCATTTCATCTAGTGTTTTTGAGTTGATTGAACCTTTATTAAGTTGGAATATACCTCTAATACCCGAAGAAAATTTTTATTTTTATTTTTATGAATTTACATTCTTGCATTTCAAACCTCTCATGAGTCATTCACTGTATGTAGCACTTATATAAGTGGTTTCCTTTGCAATTCACGTGCAACCTTATGCACAGTAGCGAATCATTCGCTAGCAACCTAAGATACATGTATGAATTCCCTAGAAGTGTGATTTTTTACATTTTTCTCTATCATGTTGGATTCACTAAGTCCATTTGAAAGTTTCTGATTGTATTGGGTTCCTCTAAGCCCCCCCCAGATAAGTATGGGTGTTGTTTGATCAACTTAAGGTGAAATAAAAAGTGTCATTGTTTCATTTTATTTTCATTGTGTGGTTTGATAAACCTTAAAAGTGAAGGCTCGGGATGTAATTATTTATGTTTATGTTTCTGATTGCGTCATTTTGTATGCAAGAATTAGGCTTGACCAAACCTTGTTTCTTAGTAAACCAGATTTACTGTTTGAGTCTATCAAGCTCATGCTTGGATTATTTTTCTCGAATTGGTCGAACTTCTATGGCTGAAAAGTCTCGTGTTTGTGGTTGCTTTCATTTGGAGTGATAAGGACATCAAACTTTGTTTATATACTCTGCATTAGTATAGTTGTTCATCAACTAGTTCATTTTCATCAAACAAAAAAAATGTTGGATCATTTGTAAATTTTTCTTTTTATTTTATGTGAATTGCAATTTTTTTTCATTTGAAAATTTGAGTCTATATTTTGCATAAAAAACAAAATTCATATTTTGATTTGTGTGAATTACAAGTTTTCATTTGAAAAGTTGGTTTGCATTTTGCATTAAAAGCAAAATTTGTATTTGGTTTGTGGAATTGCACTTTCATTTAGGATTGAGTCTTCATTTGCACTCAAAGAGTTGAGTTGCATTTACATTTAAGACCGAGTTTGAATTTGCATATGAAAGACTTACTTTGTATTTTTTTTTCAAAAGTAAAAAATATAACTTTGCATTTGCATTTAAAACATTGTATTTTACATTAAAAGTTTGTATTTGCTTTGAAATTTTGAAATATGAAAAGGCTTGTATGTCAATTTAAAATATTTTAAATACATGTTTTTGCATTCAAAAGAGAAAATTTTTCATTTTGAAAACAATTGCATTATGAAAAGTTGGTTATTTGGTTTTGGGAGTGCTCCATATTTCATTTGAAAAGAGAAAATAAATGCATTTACACTTGAATATATTTAGTTGCATTTACTCCTGCTTCATATGTAATTTAATGAGTGTAAACAAGTTCTTTGCATTTAAAATATATAGGTGCACTTTAGTTTTCCTCATTTGAAAAGTTCATTGAAATTGCATTTTAGATAAGAAAGAAGAAATTGGAAAAGACTAGGAGGTTTTTTGTTTTAGTAAAAAACTCACCTAATAGTCTAAGTTTTAGGACTTTGGAGGTTGGTGTTGTGAGTAAATGCCTCCAAAGTCACAAAATATTGGAAACTAGGAACTATTAAAGAGAGCCAAAATACATTAGTAGCATGAAGTACTTGTCGGGGAAGCACCTCTCAAACAGACGTCAAGTGGTAGGTTAAGATAGTCCAAGTGGAAAGATTGTCCCCTGGTTCTTGGATTAGTAGGGTTATGCATGTATGGGGGTTGATTAGGCATGGCAAGTCTACAAGATGAAACCACTACTCACTGATAGCTTCAGTTCTAGGACTTGTGTCCTACATTCTTTTCCCATTAGCAAAATCCATTTCCAGTTATCGTCCTGCTCGATTACCTAACGTGAAATGGTAACCCTAGTTTCCTTTCCTAGGTTCCTACTAGGTTGTTGCAAGGGGAATATCTTTTGGCACCTGAAGATATATGTAGACTCTTCATCCCAACTCTTTGGGAGGGTATTTTCTGAAGGAAAGTGCTTGCACCCTTGGTGATTGGTCTGTGAGACTAGAGTAATTGTCTCTAGATATTTATTGGTTGGACTTGGACCCTAATCATCCCATGATGGTCTTCACTAAAAAGTGTTTGGTGCTAAACAACCAAACCCTTGTCATTGGAAGAGTATATATTCTCGTTGTAATCTCTTCAGGAATTTTCTAGTGTGTGTTGTTTTTTTTTAATCTTTTGTAGACTTCTTCTTTCTGTCTTCTATAAGCCACCATGGTCGATCAACCTTTGTGTAGGTCCACAAGGATACAAGGACAATATCGTGAACAAAGAGATTCCCCTATGCATAGGCGAATACTGAATTACAATAATCCACCCCTTAAGGGTCGGAGGAATAAAATAATGAATCACAAACAGAACAAGTGGAAGAAGAATACAGTTCTACTTCTAGTGAGTTTGAGAGTTTGTCCTAAGAAGGAAATTTTAGTGACGTTGAGGGTTAGTTGAATAAATCCCCTAGAGTTGTTTCTTCTCATCCCGAGGATAAATTAGGTCCTATTTTAATAAAGGATCTCTCAGATCCGTCAAGACTCTTGAACCCACCACAAAGTCCTCATTTTAGCCGAGAAGCCATTTTTCATATCCATAGGAACATCAATCCTTTGTCTCAGTGGTTTAATATGGAAAATATAGGAGAAGTACCTAGTACAGGGGAGGTAACTTCCCCTAGTCAGTTCTAATCTTGTAGGAGGAGTAAGTTTAAATGTTTCATCCACAGTAGGATCAAATTGGTCCCCACCATCCTCTATGATACTTACTAGCAGAGCTTCGTCGACTCCGCAAAGCAAAAATCCTTTCTCTTTTGGATTTACATTTCTAGGTTTTCAATCAATACTTGCCAATATTCCTCCTACATAAACTTTTACCACTGCTTCAGGTAGTGTCCCATCAGTTCCTTTTCCTAATTTCCCACCCTTCACTAGACAAATGTTCATGCCACACCCATCCACTATAACTAGATCTTGTGTTGGCTCTAGCCTACCCCAGATATGATTAACTTTCCAATCACTTGGAGGTATGAGTACTACTAATCCCTTTGCATCAAATATATTGCAAGGAAATAAATTTGGACTGGGGGGGAATAGTGCTGGATTTCCTTGGGGGCAGAATGTTCCGCGAGGAAAAAATCCCTTTTCTGGAGTAGGGGGCACAAATTTGGCTAAACCTCCATTGGTGAATACCTTACAAAGTAGCCAATATTTAGGAGGAATGGGAGGTGCTTTAAGAGTATCTTTTTTGTATTTGTACAAACCTAACCCGATCATAAATTTGGACCAAACAATCAACTTTTCATGAATCCCGGAGCTCCTTATATTCCAGGGAAATATTTTGTAAACAAGAACCAATGGGTAGCTGATACTCTCGAACCTTTGAATTCCATGGCTCAGACAAAGTTGTCATTTTTGGCTACTTTGAATTTTCCAAATCTTATGAAATTAACCAATGATCCAGTTTTGCATTACCTTAGATGGACACCCCTCCCTATTAAACTTCCTTTAGACATTTCTAAGTTTGAAGGGAAACCTAACAAAGATATGACGAACCATGTGATGAATTTTCATCTACGGTGCTATTTTAAATCTCTGATGGATGACTTCGTTAGATTATAGCTCTTCCAGAGGAATTTAACTAGGATGGAAGCTAAGTGGTATATAGAATTTCCACGAGCATCTTTCTAAACTTTTAACTCGGTTGCAATGACATTTTTGAATCACTTTTAATCTCTATTCCGCTATGAGATTGGTACAGAGTTACTGACTTTGTTTAGGCAAGCTAAATCTAATCATATCTTTGACCACATCCATGAGTGGCGGAGGAGACAAAGCTTAATTAAATCTCATATCCCTGATGAATTCCTAACTAATTGTTTCATCAAGTCCTTACAACCTTTTATTATGAAGGATGTGGCTCTTTCAGGGGTTCAAACTAAATATCAAGCTATTATAAACGATCATCAACTGGATTTGGTTTACTCCCAATCTAGAATGTTGTACAAAAATTTTCCCACCGCTCCTAGAGAAGAATTTGATCCAACCAAAATTAACCCTAGATGTCATGCCAATGGCATGACTTCAGTTGAAAGTAACTCACCTAACCAGGGTATGAACCTCACTGGTCAAAATTCACTGACAGCTGGACAGAACAACACATGGAATCCCAAACTCAACCCTCCCTCGAATGTTTTGTCAGTAAAAAACTCTAATGCAAAGGGAAACTAGCATCCCAGAGGGAAGAGAAATACGCATACTAAAACTGGTAATAAAGGGAATAATAATGAAACCAATGACAATAACAATAATTATGGTGGGGTAGAAAAGGAAAAAGGTAAAGTTAAGTTTCCTTTTCAATTGTGTAAGGACGATAACCTAACCTATAAATTTAGTAAAATATAAATTGCTCGGAGATTGTTAGCACAACATGAAGGCAAGTCCCAACCTGTTGTGTTGACTAACCCTCTTCCACAACAACAGATGGTTGCTCACCAAAATATTACATCTCCACAAGGGGGCAATCAGGGTGCCTCCTCACAAGAGGGAAACATAAGTCAAAGTGAAGTTTTCATGTGTCAACATGATGTAAATCTCCAAACTAGGAATAAAAATGATGAAACAACTATGTTTGGGACCAAAGGAAAGGAAACTCTTGAGTCTGAAGTAGCTATCCCATTACACATAGAGAAGCCTTCCAACGATACTATGCCTAGAATTCTGAACGGTGTTCTAGAGAAAGCCACATATAATCCTGACGTGTGTGCATCACAAAACTATAGTATTGTTGAAGATCTGGCACAAGATCCTTGTTAAATGTCCACTCTCGAAGTCCTCCAAAGTTGTCCAACTCAACCGAAGACTCTAATTTCAGCTTTACGAGCCATAGATCCCACGAACAATCAGGTGATAAGCTTTGATTTTGAAGGTTGGAATCCTTGATTACCCCATCATGCAACATTCTAGATTCAGATTTAATCTGGAAATTCCAAAATACATCTCATTGTTGTTGATTAGAATGCCTCCACATGTGTCATGTCTTTGTGATGTTGGAAGGAAATAGGTTCGCCTAAAGTAGTTGTGCCTGCGACCATGCTGAAAGCTTTCGATGGACAACTTTTCAAACCTCACGAAATTATCCCTGCTCTTCTAGTATATCTAGGGGGGAAATAATAAAGGTTGATGAGTAAGTTGTTGATTCCAAACTTGACTATAATGGCAGTAGTCTCATCAATATTTCATGTCATTAAGTTTCCACATGAAGGAAATATTGTTTCGATCGATCAATTAACATTAAGAAAAATGAATTTAATCATGAAAATGGGTCTAATATTCCCCTAGTAAGTCATTCCACGATGAATTGTGAGAATGTCGGTGTGGAGATGTATCCTACATTAATGAGAACATTTAATGTACTCCCACTTGACCTGCATGCCATTGCATCTCCAACACATGTAATTTCCGCAGTTCCATGAATTCCACACCTAAGGTGTCTCAATTTAATATTTCATACTTTAATAATCTTTCGAAGTTTCCAAAACCTTCAAATGAAGTTGGGTGTAGTCAGATAAAGCCATCCTTGTTTGCAGTTGAATTAGCTTAGCAAACCATAATTTCAAAAGAAGCAGACCATGTTGGTTTACATTCCATTTTGGATCCCGACGACTAGTGTTCAATGCCCATTTGGGATATCAGTTGTTTACCTTTCCATGACCCCTTTTGTTTCCCTCTGATAAAGCTAACATTGAGGAAATGATTTAGGGGATAAACATTGGGAAGACATGCATCAACATGCATCGTTTCTCCCAACTAAAGTGATTTAAGAATTGATAACGATGGAACTATCAAACCATGTCCTATGGAGTGGTATGGGAGTCCTCTTGCATCTTCTCAAGTTTATGCTAAGGGGAACACGACAAACATTTCCAAAACCATCCCCATTAACATATCCAAGACCCCATGTGTCATTGAAAATGTCTTTATTGGTGTTGATTGTTCTCCTAATGAGATAGAAACATATACAACAATATTTAAAAAATATAGATATGTTTTAGCCTGGTCCTATGAAGAAATGCTAGGAATAGACCCATCAATTATTGAACACAAGATTAAGACTTATCCTCATGTTAATGTTGTTCGACAAAAGATCAGTCTGGTCAACCCTAGAAAGGTCGTTGTTGTTAAAGAAGGAGTAGAGAAGGCTCTCCATGCAAAATTTATCTATCTTGTCCCTTTGATGGAATGGGTGTCCAACTTGGTACTTGTTGATAAAAAACAAGGAAACATTCGAGTGTGTACTAATGTTCGAGATATTAATTTAGCTTGTCTTAAGGATAATTATCTTACCCCATTCATTAATCAGATTATTGATGAATGCGTTGGTAATGAGATATTCTCATTCATGGATGGATTTTTTGGATAGAACTGAATTCAGATCCGGTTAGAAGATCAACATAAAACCACTTTTATATGTCCTTTGTTAGTATATTTAGACACTTAGGATTTAGGTAAGATCAACTTGTTATAATATATTCGTTAGGAAAAGTGTGTTTCTTTAGTATGCATTAGTAGGAATTTGTAAATATCTAATCTGATGGTCACGATATGTTCTAGACATAGAATGATCCAAAGGTTCAACTTTTCTTAGACCATAACTACCTTTGATCTATGTCTTAACACCCGATTGGTCCATGATATCTATTTAAAGAGCATGGAGGGTCACTTTCTAGTTGATTGATTATGAGAAGCTCATATGTAAATTTATTTCTTGCATAATAAACTGCCTCAAGTAGCTATTTGGATGGGGTCGTGGAGTGTTTCCCTTTCGAGGGTTTAAACCACGTGAAAACATCGGTGTGTCGATCTATGATCTGTCCGTGTGAGCGACTACTCTAGGTGTTCGGTATTTTGGAATTATCATATGTAGTCGAACATGGTATCAGATCATTTTTGAAGAGCCGCTTCCGTTGGTGATCTAGATCTTGAACTGGTGTTGCCGAAGCTATGAAAGGGTTTCTGGTTCTGAAATTTCTGTGCATTTTTGGGCTGTGAGTGGGGAACAAGTTTCATTTCATCGAAAAAGGTTTCCATTTTCCCAAGATACTTGCATTTCATAATATCTAGAGGTATATTGTTACAGTGACGTTTTTTTTTTATTTAAAATAATTTTCTCATTTTCTTTTTAGCTTCTGTGTTTTTTTTTTTGTTTCAAGTTGTTACCTTCTCTTTATGTGTATGCTCTTTTCCATGCACCTTGTGCTATCTCGGCAAATAAGAAACAGAAAAAGGGTTTTATTTATTGTGTATGCTCTTTGTCGTGCACTTCGTGTGACTGCGGAAAATCAGAAACAATGAGAGAACATATATAGTCTGAGAAAGCTAACGAGGTCTAACCCCAAATTTGAGGAATATTATTATTTTTTTGTTTTTGTTTCGGTTTATGTGAAGTGATTTTCAGGAAAAATGTCTTTTTCTGGTAAGCACGAAGTTCAAGATGAAAGAGTAAAAAAAAAAAACCTTCCTCCTTTCCATCTTTTACGTACCTTTTAATATTAGCTCACTTGGTTTAAAGTTGTTTTATTTAATAAGAGGTTTTGAGTTCAAATCTTCTTGTTAGTTACTTTTCTAAAATTGCATGTAATTGCTATTTTTCAGTTACTTCATTATAAAAGTGCATCTCCCTTCAATTATAAAAGTGAGTCACTTAAATTCTTTTAGTTTTTTGCATGCAATATTTAAAGTAACATTATTGTAAAAGTGAAACTCCACTTATTGTACAAAAGTGATTGACATAAAACAACATTATTGTAAAGTGAGTTTAAAAGGTTAAGCTTTGGAAGAGGGGGGTCTTCTTCTTCTTCTTCTTCTTCTTCTTTTTTTTAGTTGGGTCAATCATTTTCCCGCCTCGTATTTGTTGGGGTCAC
Source organism: Larix kaempferi (assembly GCA_027924585.1). Classification (NCBI taxonomy): domain Eukaryota; kingdom Viridiplantae; phylum Streptophyta; class Pinopsida; order Pinales; family Pinaceae; genus Larix; species Larix kaempferi. The sequence goes on along the minus strand of BSBM01001331.1, from coordinate 19,220,266 downwards.
CTGCAACCATTTTTTCAATGAAGCATAAATTCCTCATCCAGAGTCAGTTTTCAATGCCGTTTTTTTTAAACAACCTGATTTTTCGAGATCTTTGCATCCATACCATTGGTTTCTATTTTTATGACCTTCATTTTGTAGTATGGACGCCCCATGTGATATTATACTTACTAGTTCCAACTATTTCTCATGGAAATCTTGAATGGAGGATGTCTTATGAAGTAGGGGACTTTACTGAATTACCTCAGGGAAAGAAACAGAGCCCACTGATGCTGATAAGAAAATAAAATGGGCCAATGAATGTGATGAATCCCATGGATTGATTGGAATGTCAATATCTATTGATTTACGATTCCACATATATGTAATTGATGAACCAGATCAAGTTTGGGAAAAATTAGAATATGTGTTTGGTAAACGCAATGAGATTCGAGGTCACTAGCTAGAAAATGAGATGATTTCCTTAAATCCAACTGATTTTTCATGCATTCAATATTATCAATCGAAGTACAAAACTATTAGACTCTTATGTGCAGAATGTAAAATTAAAAGAGAAGACAAGTAATGCATTTATCATATTCTTTCCAAACTTGGAACTGCATATTCTGTTTTTGTATCTACATTTTACTCCATGAAAGAATCCTTGGATCCAACTAACTATAAAGATCCTACTCTTGAATCCTTTTGTGATTCTTTGATTAGAGAGAAGGATAAGCTCATACATCTTTGAATTATTAGCAATGTAGATACATCTAGAAAAGCCTTGTTGGAATAACAAAAAGAGAAGTCCAAGCATCCCAAGAAGCAAAATCTTCGCAATCATAAGCCAAGCAAGGGTCCTGAACCCTCTCAGCCAGCTTATTCTTCAAAATATGACAAAGAAAACAAACCAAAAGGTAAGAAGACTTAGCGACATTGCAAATTTTGTGGGAAAGATAATCATGATGAATCTAAATGTTTCAAGAAGATGACATCCTTGGAAGCAGCAATGAAGAAGCACCACATCAGCCTTGATTCATCTTCAGAATATTCATCTCATGGACATGTACTTTGTGCTTCTAGCTTTTCCTATAATTCATCTTCTTCTTCTACTTTGAATGAGTGGCTCATTGATTCTAGAGCGTCTTATCATATGGCTAAGGATAAAGCCATATTTTCTACTATGCATGAATGTAACACAAAAAAATATTTGTTGGTGATGATAGATATCTTAGTGTTGTAGAATTTGGAACAATTCAGATAGATAATGGATAGTTTAGTGATGCACTATGTGTTCCAAGAATTTCCTGCAATTTGTTGTCAGTCTATCAAATTAGTCATTCCGGTGAAGGTAAAACTGTAACGTTTACACCTCACAAAGTTGTAATCAAGGATTTTAAATATCCTAATCATGTCCTAGCCACTGGAATTTTTTATGATATTATCAAGTTGTACAGGTTTAACAAATTTGGGTCATCACCTTTTCCCTCAGTTTTTGTTGCTCATAGTGATGGCTTGAGAAAAATTTGGCATGAGCGATTTGGTCACTTAAATTATCGCTTATTGCAACAACTATGTAAGAAAATATGGTGACAGGTCTTCTGATGGTATCTTACAGGGATGGTGTTTGTTGTGGTTGTGTACTTGGAAAACATCATTGGGATAGTTTTTACAAACGTACCTCTTGGCACGCCTCGCCCCCCTTGCCACTTGTGCACAGTGACTTGTGTGGTCCTCTTCCATCTGCTTCCTTTTCTAGTTTCAAATATTTCTTAACTTTCATTGATGATTACTCTAGACGCACTTGGGTTTATTTCCTAAAAATTAAGAGCGAAGTTTTTAACATGTTCTTGGACTACAAGGCCCTTGTTGAAAAACAATTTGGTCATCAAATTATTAAGTTAAGATATGATAATGGGGGATAATATGTTAACAACAAGTTCACTACTTTCTACATTGAAAAGGGAATCCAACAACAACATATTGTTCCTTATAAACCACATCAAAATGGTGTCATTGAACGGAAGAACCACACTTTAAAAGAAATGGATAATTGTATGCTTCAAGCTAAGGGACTAAGTCTTCAATTTTAGGCCGAAGCCATAAATTGTGCAAATTGCATAGTTAATCGCACCCCCACTAAAGCTTTACAAGATATCACACCAGAAGAAGCATGGAGTAAAATTAAACCAGATGTAAGTCACTTCCGTTTGTTTGGAATTGAAGCATGGGCTCATATTCCAGATGAAAAACAGAAAGCTTTACAACCTAAAAGTGAAAAGTGCAATTTGTTGGATATTATGAAAATGTAAAAGGTTATAGAATTCTTTAGCCATATTCTCATGATACAATTATTTGAAGAGATGTTAAATTTGATGAAAATATCTTGGCCTGTGAGCCTAAATCGACATTTGTGCCATCTTTGGCCTACAAGCCTAATTCGGGGCTTGTGCCTCCTTCTACTCCCAACTTCCTTGACAACATTCCAATTCTAGTTTCTGATGATGGCAGTGAGGATGAAAATATACCTCCTCCTATTCATTTTCCTCCATTTGCACCAGCACAATCGCTTCATCAATGGGTCTGTTCAACATGTGAAGCAACTTGTGATCTTTTCGGTGATCCTAGAGGTCAACAACGAAATCATTCTCAATTCCAGCTAGCCTCTTCTCTTTTGGATCATGTTTCTGAGAATCATGATCCAGAGACTTTTGCAGAAGCTTCAGGGAATCCAGATTGGGATATAACTATGGATGAATAATAGTGTTCCTTAATGGCGAACGATACTTGGAATCTTGTCCCTCTTCCAAAATGATGAAAAATTGTCAGATGTAAATGGGTCTACAGAACTAAGTATTCCTCAGATGGAAGTGTTGAAAGGCTTAAGGAAATGTTAGTTTCCAAAGGTTTTTCCCAAGTTGAATGAATTTACTACAATGAAACCTTTTCCCCTATCGCCAAAATGGACTCCATTCGCCTTGTTCTTTCCCTTGCATCCTTACATAAATGGGAGGTCCATCAAATGGATATCAAGTCTACATTTTTACATGGTGATTTGTAGGAGGAAATTTACATGGAACAACCTCCTGGCTATGTTCAGAATGACTCTAGCCTTGTATGTCACCTTAAAAAATCCTTATCTGGCCTTAAGCAAGCCCCTCGAGCCTGGTATGCCAAAATGGATAACATTCTCCTTCACACTGTTTTTTCTAGATGTCATTCTGACCCTAATGTCTATACCAAGAAAGTAGGAAACAATCTCATCATCCTTGTTCTTTATGTTGATGATCTTATTCTTACTGGTAGCGATCATAATCTTTTAACCCATGTGAAATCCAGTCTTAAGCAAAAATTTGAAATGACAGACTTAAGACATTTGCATTATTTTCTTGGCCTCCAATTCTTGCAAACCAAAGAAGGTAACTTTATTTCTCAGTCTAAGTATGCTTGTGACCTTCTACGTCGATTTCACATGGAAGATTGTAAACCAACCCCCTCTCCCTTCCATTCTGGAGTCAAACGTTTTTCCACTTGCACTTCACCCGAAGTTGATGCAACCCCATATTGTCAGCTTGTTGGTAGTCTCTTATATTTGACTCATACCCGTCCTGATGTTTCCTTTTTCGTTGGTCGTGTTTCACGCTATATGCAAACGCCCCATGAAATTCATTGGAAAGCAACAAAAAGAATACTTCGATATATTCGAGGTACAATTCAGTTTGGGATTCATTACAGTTCAGGGGGGGACTCCTTTGATGGTTGGTTTCACTAATTTAGATTGGGACGGTGATCCTGATGATCAGAAGCATACTGCAGTTTATGTTTTCAGTCTGGGTTCTGGACCTGTCACTTGGGATTGTAAGAAACAACAAGCTCTTTCCCTCTCTTCAGCAGAAGTAGAGTATCATGCAACAGTTAATGCTAGTCAAGAAGTTTTATGGCTTCGATAGATCCTTTCAGAGTTTGGATTCCAACAACAGCATTCGACACCCCTTTGGTGTGACAATCAAAGTGCCATCAAGCTCCCTAAAGGTCCAGTTCAACATAAACACAACAAACACATTGAACTACATATGCACTTCATAAGAAATCTTGATCATGATCGCGTTCTTGAAGTGCTATTTTTCCCTATAGATGATCAAGTTGCAGACATATTCACCAAATCTCTTACAGAAGCAAAGTTTTCTAAACTTCGATATATGTTAGGAGTTCAGGAACTTGTCATTAAGGGGGGATAAGCTCTAATGCCTCCTTCCTTCTCCTAATAGTGTCACTTTTATAAATCATTCAATCTTATCCCAACTTGATCTTAAGGGTTGATGTTAGGATATTTAGACACTTAGGAGTTAGTTAAGATCAACTTGTTATAATATATCCGTAAGGAAAAGTGTGTTTCTTTAGTATCCATTTGTAAATATCTAATTCGAAGGTCACGATATGTTCTAGACATAGAGTGATCTAACGGTTCAACTTCTCTTAGATAATAACTACCTTTGATCTGTGGCTTGACACCCGATTGGTTCATGATATCTATTTAAAGAGCATGGAGGGTCACTTACTAGTTGATCGATTATGAGAAGCTCATATGTAACTTTCTTTCTTGCATAATAAATTTTCTCAAGTAGCTATTTGGTTGGGGCCATGGAGTGTTTCCCTTTAGAGGGTTTAAACCACGTGAAAATATCGGTGTGTTGATATGTGATCTATTTGTGTGAGCGGATGCTCTAGGTGTTCGGTCTTTTGGATTTATCCAGTGTAGTCGAACATCCTTGGGGGACCTTCGCTGTAGGAATATGTCTTTTGGATGATTTGACGACTAAGTCAGGGAAGAGAGTGGATCACCCTAAGAATTTGAGAGTTGTCTTTGATAGGTGTAAACATTATAAGATTTGATTGAATCCTTGTAAGTGTATTTATGCATGGAATCAGGTAGATTTTTGGGTTTATTGTTTCCAAGGATGGTATTATGGTAGATCATTTCAAGGTAGAGGCAATATTGCAATTGCATCCCCCACAAAACTTGCATCAATTACAAAGACTTCATGGGAAAGCTAACTTCTTGAGATGATTCATAGAAAACTATGTTGAGATCACTGAAGGATTCATGTGATTCTTAAGGAAAGGGGTCCCATTCATATGGGATGACAATGCTCAAAAGTATTTTGATGCTTTGGAAACGGCCCTAGTGTCTACCTCATTGTTGAGTCCTCCAGATTACAACAAAGATTTCCTTTTATATATAGAAGCATCAGAATCGACTATAGGAATGGTTCTAGTTCAAGAGGATGATTTCCATCAAGAACATGTCATATACTACTTAAGCAAGAATTTAATTGTTCTCGAGTTAAGGTATTCAGATGTGGAGAAACTAACACTAGCTATTGTGCATTATGTACAAAGAATTAAACATTATATTCTTATTATACAAACCATTGTTATAGGTGATGTCAATCCATTTCAACATATTTTATTTCGAAGGATTGTTGGGGGAAAATATAATAAGTGGATTATTATCCTTCGGGAATTTGATCTAGGGTTTGTGTCCACTAAATCAGAAAAGTATTTGGCCTTTACTGAAATAATGTCAGAATTACCCCAAGAGGATTAAGGATTAGTAGAAAGTGAGTCTTTACCTAATGAACATATAATCCTCATACGATTAGATGACCCCTAATATGGAGATATTATAATTTTCCTGCAAACCCAAAGGGTCCCACCCCAGTCTTCTCATTAAGAAAGGCGTAAAATTCGTCATCAATCTTGACATTATGTCATTATTGTTGATACTCTCTATTGTCGAGGAATTGACACTATCCTTAGACGCTTACTAATTCATGAGGAAGTTGAAAAAGTCTTAAATGGTTGTCATAGTGGAGCCTATGGAAGCCACTTATCTGAGTTTGATACAACCCAAACAAATCCTACGTGACGGATATTTCTAGCCTTCGATCTTCAAAGATTGTATTGAAGCGGTCAAGAAATGTCATATGTGTCAAAATTTTACCAAAAATATGCATGCACATCCCCCTCTGTTTTATCCAGTTATCACATGCCTTATACGATCTTGATTTAATAATTCAAGCAAGTTAGAGAGAAAAATAAACATAATATCCCTTCCCATTGAGCAGAAAACTCCAAATATAAGAATAAATTTACCGATGCCATGACATAGTTCCAAAACATCCTTGGAACATCTCAAGGACAAACAGTTACATTCTAAAATTCACAGAAACCTGCCTGTGGGTTTGGATAACCATTTTGTCATAAGGATTCCTCATCAATCACATCCTTATGTGAATGATAGCCTAGCTCCACTCTATTTTTCAATTAGAGTTTGTTACATTGGAAGGATTTCCTAATTTGAAAGATAAATCAAATTTCTATTTGTAAATTTACCAAAAGGGCAATCCATATAATTCATGATGGATGGTTTTCTTTCTAACATGCTTGGCCTTTCATAGCATCATCTGTGGAATTCCTTGTATGTAAACACCAATTGATGAAGATCATGCTTACCTGAGAAAAGGAGGATAAAACTTGAGGACTTGTCGAACACCCCATGCTTGTTAAGTGTTCTCCTCCTTAGAGAAAAAGTTTCATTTATCAAAGCATGAAAAGAATTAAGGATGTAGGAGAGAAATCCTTGTAGGCCTCCTACTAGAGTCCAAGAAGGGTTTCGGGGCCACTATATATAGGAGCACATAAGAAATCCAACTAACAAAAGATATGATGCACAATGATGGTATGATCTGTATATTGAAAATTTACTTATCGGATTATTGGAGAAAGCTCCCATCTCCTCTCACTTAAGAAATATTGCATATACAGGAAAAGATGCATTATGCTTAGTATGTGTTGTCAACATAAATTACTTCATGACAGTAGTTAGATTGAGACATGGATTAGTGTGCACCAACACTTTTTGAACTATAGCATAGGAAACATCATTGGGAAAGCGCAAAGATCAATCTGCTAAAATGAACACGAACACGTGTGAAATTCCATTGGTAACTCAAGCATTATTAGAGAAGGTAATTCTATATATTTTGGGTATTCTATTCTGGGTAAATGTCATAGCATGGTTTTCCTCTATTCTGGGTATTTATTTTTTTCTTACAATTTATCTTCTCTTTGTTGAAGATTGATGATTTTTATTTTGAAGTTGAGCTCCAAATTTGTATCCATATTTCTTGCTTTTCTATTTTAATTTTCAGAAACTTATTGACTTCAAGTTGTTTGGAATCAATCTACATATCATTTTGAGTCTTTGGTTGTTTCTTGGACCCGTTTTGAACTATCATTTCCCTTGGTTTTTTCAAGTTTCACTCTCTTGTTCCCTTTGATTTTAAACTAGGTGATATTTTGGCACAACTAAGAAGATCCCATAAAATATTTCAAGCTATTCATTATAAAAGATACTTTGAACTCAAAAACCTAGTTGGAGTATCTTGGAATACATAATTGTGATGGAACACAAACTTGTTTAGGAAAACATGCTTGGATGATCCCAAATCTCTAGTGTTGTTCATGTGTTAGGTTTCTCAAAGGCTCCATTTCACTCACATATATGATAGTTGAACTCTTCTACAATTGACAACCATTAATCTAGGGTCAAAATATCAAGAGGTACTCTTATCACCTAGGTGTGCAATTTCAATCCTCGAAAAAAGACATCAATACTCATGCTTATAAAATATACTAATTGATCATTCTTGTACTGCTAACAAAATATTTGCACAAAATCATAAAGCACTGGGAGGGAAAATAAATTTAGGTAAAAGGGGGACATGCAGGTATCTCCGCTGAGGCTATGGATTCTCATTGGAAGCGAAGCAAGGCCTATGATATCGGGTTGACTATGTCGAGGCTATGGATGCTCACTGGCAACCCAACAACACTATGAGGTTTGATGAGCTAGCCCGGGAAAAACCTTTAAAATCTTATCATTTGTAAAACTTTGAGGTTATGGAGTCCACTTACAATTCTAAGCTAAGCTTTAAAATGAATTAGTCTCATCATTTTTCCTTTGTTTCATCTGATAAATGAAGTTTAGGAAAGGGGTGATTCCAAGCTTGCTACTTAAGAATAATTACGTGGTACTCATGTTTGGCGTTGTGGTGATCCTGAAGGTATGTGTTTATTTTTTCTTGGAAATGCTGAAGGTAGCAGTGACACATGTGCAGAGATTCTGGATTTTCCCGGTATGTTGCCAATTTTTTATCCCTCAACAACTCCCAAAAAATTCTTCTTTCCCCCCTCCCCCCCTGAAATTCTAAAATAAATCTGTACTCTTTTATTGTAAAAATATTTGCATTAGGAAGATCATCTTCAATTCTTGTTGGTTCTTCCCTAGTTTCTAGTCTTAATAAATTATCTAGTTCCACATTCTTTTTCCTTAGTGGGACTATAACTTCGAATTCAAATTCTTGTAGTAACAATAGCCATCAACAGATATTTCCTTGGTGAATTGGTTTATTCACTAGATATTTGAGTTCTTGATGATCAATGTAAAATATAAATGGATTTGCTAATAAGTAGTGTTGGTATTTCTAAAAAGAAAAAATCATTCCTAAGGCTACTCTTTTGGTTATTTAGTGATTCCCTTCATCCTTGTTTAATTTTCGACTGGTGTAAGCGATTGAGTGTTCAAATTTTTCTGCCCATGGTTGTGCTAGGATCACTCTGACTATTATTCTTGATGCGTTGATATGGATGGGAAATTTTTTCATCTAGTCGAGGAATCATAGGATCGGTGCTTCGACTAATTTTATTTTTAATAGTTTGAATGACTCGTTACACTTTGTCCATTTAAATTCCATGTCTATTTTAAATATTTATTCCATTGGATAAGTGATGTTAGAATAGTGTCTTATGAACTTTTTGTAAAAACTTGTATGACACAAACATACTTGTATCTACTTATGGTTAACAAGAGGCTTCAAGTCGAGTATTACTTTTATTTTGCTAAGTCACTTTGTATACCATCTTTGCATAATACATGACATAGTAGTATACACATATGGGTGTGGCAAATATACATTTGTTTATGTTCAGTGACAATTGAATTTGTCGACAACTTTCAAGCATTAGGCAAAAACATTGGATTCCATCATTTAGAAGACTGTATATTGTCCAATCATGGAAGTATATTGCCACGGTTTTGTTCATATATTCCTAGAATTATTTTATTATGATTCTAAAGAACACAGTAGGTGCATTTTCAATCCAAAGGGCACAACTCTATAATCAAATGCTCCAAATTCGGTAACAAAAGATGTCTTTGGTTGGTCCTTTTTAGCAATAACAACTTGATTTTAGCCCGAAAATCCATCGATAAAAGTATAACACTCATGACTTGCAACTTTGTTTATAATTTCATTTTCGAATGGGGTGGGGTATTCATTTGAAAGGGTAATTTTATTTAATCCTATGAAAACAACGCCAATTCGTAGTCTTTTTGGATCATGTTTCTTTGGTTGGACGACCATATGGTTGGCACATTCCAACTGGTCGATTGGATATATAATGCCTATTGCTAGCATATTATCAATTTATTTCTTTACAATTTCTTTATATTTATGGGATAATTTGTACGAGCGTTTCTTTAATGGCTTTGTGTTTGGTATTAGATCAATTTTCATCTCACCCATCCTTTCTACCAATCCTTTTAAATCTTTATAATCCCTAGCAAAAACAACATAATATTCTTTAAGTAGGTTAGCAATTTCAATTGTACGTTGATCTAACCAGTAGTCTCCAATCTTAGCCATTTTTGGTCGATTATCATCATAAATGTCAACTTCCATTAGTTTATTTTTCTATCCATCCACTCCGATGTTTTAGATTTGTCAATATTCCTTTCACCTTTTTTAAATTTGGTATGTTCCCGGGGAAATTCATTGTTTTTGTTGTCATTTGCATTGACTATTGTCGCTACTAATAAACTACTTTGATCCATTGTAGAACCATCAAATGGTCTCATGTCCATATGAATCTTTTTCTCGATAGGTTCTCAGTTTCTACGTTTATCCTCCTTACTAGTGCATGCCTTAGACTTTCTTGTTAGTAAGTTATTCGTTTACATGTCGAAGTCGACATCATGTCGACTAGCTCCTTCTCTTGTGCACCCTTTAATCAACTGTTTGATTTTGAAAAAAACTTATGTATTTCTTGTAATGCATCTTCTAATTATTCATTTGCAGGTATGAATGAGAAATTATTAAAAAAATTTACTTATATCACTTCCTAGTGTTTGGTTTCATCCTTGGCTTCTTCAACCTTATACCATTTATTAAGTAATTCGCCTAAAGTAGTTGGAAATGTGTGTGGCCATGTTCTTTCATCTTTGTACCCTATCCTACACCATTCTTATTCACATATATGTATATGAGCGAATGGGTTGAAGCCAGATATAATTTTTTCTATCTAAGCCTTTTTTGCTAGCTTCCTCTAAATATTTCGATAAAGTATATGGATGTAGCTGCCCACGTTTGAAGTCATGTTTTATGAGAGTCCCACCATCTTGTGGATTGTGTTATAAACGTCTGGACAAGACTTTGTAGACGTCCTTGTTCACCCATGTTCTTTGTTGCTTGTTCAACATGCACTGAAGGTGAGTCTTCTTTATATCTTAGGGGAGTAAGAACTGTTTATTTTATTTCATATGGTATGACACTACTAATATGAATTTCCCTTCTTTCATGAATCCGTGGGACCATTGAGATGGAGAAACATTTCTGACAACTTCTTTTTGGTATTTCTTCTATTGTCCAACAATCTTGATTTTTTTATTAATAATTCTCTATTTTCCAATCATATAGTTGTGTGTATACATTTTTTCCAATAGAGAAAGGTATCCCAATGCACGGTTCTTCCTCGTTATTAGGATCAGTCGTGTCTTGATCACCCTAAATTAATTGTTATAATTTCCTTATGTCAACGTACTCATTGCAGGGTTTTGTCCATGGATTTCTCTCATTAGGGTCAAGGGCTATTATAATTCTTTTTCCTTCCCCTTTTATTTTTATTCTATCATTTTCTAATGAGATGGTTTCCTTCATCTTTATTCCCCACAGTTGATCGACCAAGGTTGTATATGGGGCCATCTCGTCAACTAAATAAATGACCTCATAATAACCTATTTTCAATATTCCCATAATACTCGTTCAAGCATATTTTAGAACTCCAGTTGGCTCTATCAAGCCTTGATCTACTAGTTTGAGATAGTTTTGAGATCTTACCAGACCTAGTTGGCCCATCTTTAGCCACGTCGTTTGTGGTAGTAAGTTTACTAGTGATCCAAAATCAACTACAACTTGTCAAACTTGATAATATTCAATTTCTAGGTCAAATAAAAGGTCTCGATCCTATGAATTTTTTGCTTTGTAGTTCAATTGGGATACCATTTTTGGTTTCCAGCCATTTTCTTGATAAATTTTAAGACTTAACAAATCAACTAACTTGTCGCCGCTTCTTCTTTAGTTAATAGGTCGATAAATTCATCTAGTACAATGCTTCTATTCATATGTTCTTGTAATTCCTCTTCTCAAACAATGTCCTAAAATAGATTTAGTGCTTCTTTGGATATCTCATTTTGTTCCTTGGCATTAGGGCACTCTAGTTCTTTATTTTTCTAGACTCTTGCAATAGGGTTTTTTCTAGACTTTGTCATTTCCTGTTGTGGCACCTGACCTCGTGATTACTTGTAAGTTTTTGGAATTTAATTTTGTGTACTTCGGGAAACTCTATAGTAAGTGGCCAATATTTTTAGTTTAAATATTTTCTAACATGATTGGACAATCTTGTAATGAATGATCCCCTACACCACATTTTATATAGATATTTAAGTTAGTTATGTCTTTTAGGACGACTATAGTGGTCGGTTTTGTAGCATATGAAGCAATGTGATATTCTTGGTTGAACACCAAAGCGACTCCCCATGTTTCCATTACACCCCCTAAATCCACAGCGGTTTTTGTAGCCACCTCATCCATTATATCCTCATTAACCATCGCATCCATTGTTTTGTTGATTTTATCCTCATCCATTATATCCACATTATATCCAATCTTTGACCAATGCTCGAAGTGACCCATTCGTCGTCAGTCTCGATACGTTGATCTATTCCGAAAGCTTCTTTGTAAGTTTTTGGTTTCATGCATTCACCTCACGTAAGTTTTGGTCTCATACATTCTTTAAGTGATCTGATTCTGAGCAGTAGTCCTGTAACAAACCACTGGCTAGTCACTGATCATCTATCGTGTATGGTATCTAATTGAGAAGATATTTAAATATTTTATTGTAATCACGAACATATTCTCTTGGTATTTGCTTGATTTCTTTCGGCTTTTGAGCCGATAAATGCTTACTATCTTGAGTTTTAAAAAATGCAAAGAAATTTTGTTTGATTTCATTCTTTGTCCTATCATGGTATTCTGTGTAGTTCATGAACTGTGTGAGGGATCATTTTCTTGGACCTCTCGTAAAATTTTCCACTTGTTTAACTTCATTGATAGCGTTGATCGCATCCCATATCTTCTCGCATAAGAACCAATGTTGTTTGGGATCTTCATCCCCTTCGTAAATGGGTATCGATGTAATGTACTGGTTGATCGCCATTGTTGCAGCACTCGGTATAATTTGACTTGAATTTGGATTTATGCTTATTTATATATAAAAATATCGAAAGGTCACGATACTTTGAGGGTGTTCCCTATTGATTGTGGTGTTTCTTCTTCTTCACTAATTAGCTCTGGCATGGGGGTGCTTCCACGAGTTCCCAATACTTGACGAGGATATTAGTTGCTCCTTCACTTCAAATAATGGAAACACAATTTCCATCCTTAGGAATCTTAATTATCATCCTAATACATAGGCATGTTCATCTAGTAGATTCCATGTTGATGTTTGACTAGGTTCAATACACAAGTTATTCTCTAAAATTTCTCTAACAGCAGCACTTAGAGGGGGAATGTGACAGTGTTTCACCAACTGTAACCTCTTGCCTATCAATTTCTTATGTGTCTTCTGACCAAACATCACTCTCCAAATCCTGCGACCACCCTTTGTAGCTCATCATCCTATGTTGGATCGTTCATGGTCACTCCCTCTTCTATTACCCTGGTCGACTAGACCTCAACTCATGTAATATTAGATTTGTACCTTCCTTTCTTTTCCCTTTCCTTTTCGACCAACAAGGACTTACAACTTCTCATAACTCTTTCATTATTTTCTGTAATGTCCCTTTCCAAATGATCACTCTAAGGGATGACTTATTAGCCTATTTAATTCTTGTAGGCTATAGTAGATGAAAAATTGAATTAGTTAATTAATTAATTAATGTCACTTGGGAAAAAAGTAACATTATGAAGTGACATTGTGAAGAGATTCAGAGATTACATCCCTTTGCGGAGGGCGCACTTTCTTGGGGGGGTGAAAAGAAAATATTCATCTTCAGTTTGGTAGTGTTGCCTCTTACGGTGAGAAAAAGTGTGATGTACCAAGTGTTTGTTGAGTTATAGTCAAGGGGAGGGCACTCCACATTCCCATAGTCAAAAAAAGGGGGTGCACTCTAGTTTGGAGGGTGTATTCATTACAGAGGAGCAAGGGACTCAATTACCTTCAACATATTATTTTCTTCCATATATTGCCAAGGAGGGGTTGAATACACCTTGTTGGGTGCAACTTAGATTTGTTACTAGCTAGTTGGGGTATCCTATAACAAATTGGGTGCCTTGGTGGGGACGACTATAACACTTTTGGGCTGCAAACTAGTTTATGTGGAAAAGAGAATCCATTTTACAGGTTGAATAAACCTTAAACAGGTATTTCCATCCTACTCAATAAACTAGTTTATTCATCAACATGTCAGAAAAAGGGGTTATATCAGACATATTTCATTGTATAGAATTCTGATAGACATATTTGTTTATGTAGTTCTACAACGTTCCAGCAGATCATTTGGTAGAGAAGGGCTAATTTTTCTCAAAAAATCCAAATGTGGGGCTCTGTTTGCATGGTTGGCCATGGTGGGGCTCCTTGGTCCTACTCTTGGAAGTACTATGGCTTAATGGAATTCATGATTGCCCTTTATGTGGCTTTTATCCCTGGGGTTGGTGTCCGAGGCTTCCAGGTGTGGGCCATTGGGTCACATGACCACCATATTTTTTATGCCTTGAGGGGGACTATGTTTCATCTAGGGAGGTCATCCTTAAGTTCACCATCCATCTCACCCCCACTTGGACCCTTCTTTGCAACTGATTTTTCCCTCTTTGACCAAATCAACCCTATGACGTCATCATGATTGATCAAGCCTCAAGCTAAGGAAAGGGGGACATTGAGGGACCTTTTCATCATTTTGGGGTTAGTAGAGGCATAACACCCTCCTTAGTCTCACTCTTGTAGTCACAGTGAGGCCTTGACTTGCTTATTTTAGTATTTTTTCATCATTTCATGCTAGTTTTAGGGACTAGCCCCCAACATATGGGTGACATTCCCTGTTTCTATCTTAAATTATAATATTTTAGTATTTTATTGTTTTAATTTTAAATTGACATGTAGGCTTGATAAAATAAAATAAAATCTTGTGCTAATATGGATATAAATATCCATTCTAATTTCATTTGTAAAACACAAGACTTGGGATAAAACATCATCATGTTACTTTTTCACCTTTCTTGGCCTCTCTAAGTGATGCGCGCCTCTTGGGATGATGTTCTCTTTGCTTTGAAGATGAAATGAAGATGATTTTCTAGTGTTTCATGCACATGCAAGGTTGATGCTAGAATTGTTGGACTAACACAAGCACAATGAGGATCTAGGGTTTCTTTATTTGGTCTCTCTTTGGTAAAAGTTGGTGAGTTTATGCTTCTTTATGCATTTAATGGTGGTGTAATGTTGCATTTTTTTTTTTGCTGATTTAGGGATTCTTACCAACCTTTTATCTTCTTTGCATGGTAGAAGACGTCCTTTTGGAGGGGTTTTCTCTTGTTTGGGCCTTGGATCTCTGATTTTTGTCCTAATTAGGATCCTCCAACGAACCCTAGAGGTTGTTGTTGGATGCCCTAATTTGGAAGCTAAGAGAAATAATTCCAAGAGGGAGGTTAGTCACCATCTCTCATGGCCTTGTGTTTGAAGTAATACTTTAAAAAAAAACCCTAAGTTTTGTCATTTTTATCAAGTTTTAGCATTTCATGTGTAAATTTGCATTTGAATGGTTAGTTTAGGGTTATATTAGGTCTACATTTTATCTCAAAAACCCTACAAATTCTTAAAACCTAAAAATCATAAAAAAATCGTCATCCTAAATTTTGGGCCTAAATTTTCGAGATCTAAAAATGTTGGGCCTAAATTTTTGGGATCTGAAAATTTCGGGCCCTAATATTTCAACATCCCAAATCTTTGGCCTACATTTTTTAAACCCTAGAAATGCAGGAAACACAAAAAAACCCTAAAATTTACAAAAATTCAATTTTCAAAATCTCAAAATTCTAAGGCACCCTAAAATTTCGGCCCACTTTTTAGGCCCTAGAACCTCAAGGGCGTCTTCATTAGGGATGTTTTTACCTTTAAAACCCTAATCCAAATTTTGTGGTAGTTATCAAAATGCAGCGAGGGTCTAGGCTTTCATTAATTTTATGTGGCTAAAACTAGCTCGACCTGCATTGTGGTTGCTTCTACCATTAATTCGAATTGTCTTAAATGTTTTCCATGCCCCTTCAGGGATGTTTTAGACCCTGTACTTGTTGCTGCATTTGTTGAGTGTTAGAGAAGCATGGGTTTGCACTCACTTGCAAAGAGGATCTCGACCTCTCCACTTGGCTTTTGCTTCCCCTTGGGCGATTTTCATTAATCCCTTTAAGCCTCCTTTTGGGGCGGTCAACCATTGCTAATTGAGGATGATTTGTTAACTTACAGGTTTCATTTTTGAATGCTAAAAGTTTTCCTAAATTGTATGTTGAAATATGCTTTTACAACACAAACTGTTGACTTGTTATGTTTAATACTATTGATTAGTGTTAATTATTTATCTTTGAACAAGTCCAAGGCACTTTTTCAAATCACATATTGATGATGTTAGTCTAATGAACGATTTTACATGTTAAATGTTGATAGCAACATAAAGTGATAAAGGATTACTTCTTAAATAAATTGTTTCATGATAACATTAGATTTAAACCACGTTGCTACGAGGGGTTGCTAGCCCATACTGGTTTAGCTATTACTATATTGATTTCCAAATTTGCAGTTAAATGAATGATATTGTATTGGTAATGCTTTCACTGACCTCAGCAACTAGATTGATGTATTTGATGACACTAGGATGTTGTTGATATTCCATATTTGTTGCTAACCTACTGTGGTATTTTTTATACTAAGAGGTTGTTTCCAAGCACTCATAACCATATTGATATATGCTAGCGTTACTCCAAATTAGTTGCATGTGTTGCAATGTCTATAATGCACTTTGATACTTGTCAGATGCTCATTGATTAATCCTCCTCACTTATATTTTGTATATTCTTCATTCTTTGTTAGACTCCATTGAAGGAACTGATCTAGCCACCAAGGATGTTGGAGGTAGTTGTGTGTTTTGTTAGAAGGTGTATGGAGTAAGGGCTCTGCCCTTGGGACAATAGTGGATACCCAACACATTTGAAGATTGGACAAAGGTGATAGTAGTCCAAGTCTCTCATGTGATTTCCATTCATTAGCAAGCCCAACCTACTAGTTTGAACGGTAACATTTTTGGCATCATTGCCAGGGACATCTTGAAGATTGAAGTGGTTTATTCAAAGTCATTTACACCCTTGGCAATAATGACAATTAGGTAAGAACTCAAGGTGAGTGCTCCTCTTTACAATTTGAACTATATTTATTAAAGGACTAACCCTGCAGGACTTATCTGAAAACTCCATTGGCAAACATTACAAGTATGTTCTTGTTTGTACTTTGGTGAGATTTGTCGATTCTAACTTGTCAAGTCTCTCCTGGAAACTCCTACTGAAAAAATAAAAAGTACTCTACGAGAACGAGACCAAGAGGTAAGCATTATTTGTTTCTTTGATAATATTTTTTAAAGGCTAACCTTGTAGGTCATATCAGGTTACTCCACTGGGGACAACAAGAAAACTTCATAATGATATGGAATCCTTTGATGAAGCATGGTTACACCATCCTTGGTTTGATGCACTGGATTTTTCATGGAGTCCAGGGTATCTGAACGCTGTGGATAAATATGCCTTTCAGGTCGTTCCAAAGTGTAAGCTATGTGAAGAATGGGCTGCAGATCATGTCTTTTCATTCATAAAATATCTTAATGCATGGGATATCATGGATAAGGATGCCAGAATGAGATTATTGGTAATATCCCTTGACTTGCAAAATAATCACTATGAAGAGAAATGGTATAAGAATCTTCCTCCCAAGGGGATATCTTCATTATTTCAATTAGTTGAGGTGATCTGCAACAACTTGGGTCCCTGGATGTGCTAAGAAATTAATGAATCCCTAAACTCTCTTCCAAGGAAGGAGGAGGTCCTAAAGGTCCTTGTTACAGTTGATCCTACTGAAGAGCTCCCATAAAAACCTAGAGCATACCTCGTCAAAGAAATCCGATATGAAGATCAAGATGGTTTTCCTAAAGAAACTATTGTTCAAGACCTTGTGGATGACATCATAAGCCTTATGTCCGAATGTAAAGTTACTCTTGAAGGTGAGTATGACGTTGCTCTCAAATGGGAAGACCAAGAAGTTTTAATTGAAAAAACCAAAGAACACCAGTTAAGGACTAGTTCTCCTTGTCTTCGAGACACAACTTCTTATGATATCTCATGCCTCTTAGAGGAAAATGACGAGATTCTTGAAGATGATGATTATTGGAAGTTCATGGCTCCACCACTTTATGATTCTTCAAGACCTATCAGTGTTGTTTCCAAACCCTTCAGTGATGCATGTTTTGAAGAGGAAGTCAATAAATTTTTCCTGCCATTCACAGAAGAACAAAAACTTAGTATGGATAAGATGGAGCTAGATTATTACACAGTTTGTAATGAAGAAGTATTAATCACCCCAAGGAAGGACATGGAAATCAAATTGATGATTATATGCTTGCTCCTTCTCCCGGTGGCTTGGATTACGAAGTTCAAACTAATCCTTTTGAAAATATGTTTGATGAATCTCCTTAGGGTGCAGATCCTATTAATGATCACCATATGCAACTGTTCCATTATAATAAGTAATTTGAATATTTTGAAGGCCACATATATGAGGAGATTTCTTTGGGATTAGTTCAGTCGTCCCTACCTAGAATCTAGGAAGTTATCATGGATATCATACAAAGAGTTCTTTTACAGTCATTTAGTCAATGGTGGGCTCTAATTGTCATTCCCGGTAACATCCCTCAAGAAGTATTTTAGAATTTGTTCAACCCTTTTTATCCAGTATCGGTAAGTTCTCAATGATGCATTTCAACATAACCAAGACAGGTATGTGGACATGTATAATATTCACTTCCCATTTCCATGATATTTACTGTTTATCTTTTTGCTTGAAATGTGAAGGTATGAATTTTGTGGCTGACAATTTCAAATTTTTAAAGATTTTTGGGGATACTAACATGATTATTACAAAGATGAATAGCATGTTTACATGTTCAATAGAATGCTTGAGCAGGTGCGAAGATATGTTACAACTAGCTTTCATGAATACTCTTGAATATTTCCAAGGATCACCTTTGCAAATGATCCCCCAAGTTCATAATCAGGCAACCAATTCTATGCGAAAACAAATTTCAACACAAACATATGATGGGACAGTGTATATTCTATCCCAATGCAAATATGGATAGACAAATCTTGTGAAATCAATCCTTCTCTGTGGAAAAAATATCAAGGCTTTTAGGTTCCCACATTCATCCAACCTTCCTTCTCCATCTTGACGAAAATACTAGTATGTACTCAGCTTATCGATATGATCTTGTCTTGGATAATCTCTAAAGACAAATGAAAAAGGTTTGCTATGAATGATATGCTCAAGTGGCTACATTGGTGGTATGATTTCACTTGAGCCCTTTTTCGTTGTCATGATTAGGGTAGGTAGGTTTAGTTTCATTTTCAGTTTAGCATCTACTGTTACACATGCATTGCATTTGTTGTTCTTTCATGTTGAGTTAGTTATTTCGAACAAGGCAGTATGGAAGTGTCTTCTTGCGATTCATTTAATGTCCTTGTGTGTTAGATATGTGTGCAGGTCTATAGATACCCAGAGGATTTTGAAGGTTCTAACGCAGTCCTAGGAAGAGCACATGTCCCTCAATTAGAGCCAATGTTATGCTTCTACAGTTCTACAACGTTCCAACAGGTCGTTTGGTAGAGAAGGGATAATTTTTTTCAAAAAGGCCAAGTGTGGGGCTCTCTTTGCATGGTTGGCCATGGTCGGGTTCCCTGGTCCTACTCTTGGAAGAACTATGGCTTAATGGAATTGTTGACTACCCTTTACAGGGCTTTTAGCCTTGGGGTTGGTGTCTGGGGCTTCCAAGTGTGGTCCATTGGGTCACATGACCACCATATATTTTATTCCTTGAGGGCGAATATGCTTCATCTAGGGAGGTCATCCTTAAGTTCACCACCCCTCTCACCACCACTTGGAACCTTCTCTGTGACTGATTTTTCCCTCTCACCAAATCGACCCTGTGAAATCATCATGATTGATCAAGCCTCAAGCTAAGGCAAGGGGGGCGTTGAGGGGATTTTTCATCATTATGGGGTTAGTAGGGGCATAACGTCCTCCTTAGTCTCACTCTCGCAGTCACAATGAGGCCTTGGATTGCTTATTTTTGTATTTCTTCATCATTTTATGCTAGTTTTAGGGACTAGTCCCCAACATGTGGGTGACATTCCTTGTTTCCGTCTTAAATTAGAATATTTTAGTGTTTTATTGTTTTAATTTTAAATTGACATGTAGGCTTGATAATAATAAAAAATCTTGTGCTAAGATGGATATAAATATCCATCTAATTTCATGTGTAAAACATAAGACTTGGGATAAACATCATTATGTTACTTTTTTACCCTCCTTGGCCTCTCTAAGTGATGCACGCCTCTTGGGATGATGTTCTCTTTGCTTTGAAGATGAAATGAAGATGATTTTCTAGGGTTTCATGCACATGCAAGGTTAATGCTAGCATAGTTGGACTAACACAAGCACAAGGAGGATCTAGGTTTTCTTTCTTTGGTCTCTCTTTGGTAAAAGTTGGTGAGTTTATCCTTCTTTATGGATTTAATGGTGGTGTAATGCTGCATTTGTTTCTGACTTAGGGCTTCTTACCAATCTTTTGTCTTCTTTGCAGGGTAGAAAATGTCTTCTTGGAGGGGTTTTCTCTTGTTTGGGCCTTGGATCTCTGATTTTTTTCCTAATTAGGCTCCTTCAACGAACCTTAGAGGTGGTCGTTGGATGCCCTAATTTAGAAACTAAGAGAAATAATTCCAAGTGGGAGGTTGGTCACCTTCTCTCAGGGCCTAGTATTTGAAGTAATACTTCAGAAAAAACCCTAAGCTTTGTCATTTTTATCAAATTTTAGTATTTCATGTGCAAATTTATGCATTTGCATGGTTAGTTTAGGGTTAGATTAGGTTTGCATTTTTATCACAAAACCCTAAAAATTCTTAAAACCTAAAAATCATAAAAAAAATCGCCATACTTAAATTTTGGCCGTAAAATTTCGGTCTTAAAATTTCAGGATCCGAAAATTTTGGGCCCTACGATTTCAGCGTCCTAAATTTTCGACCTACATTTTTTATACCCTTAAAATGCAGGAAAAATCAGAAACCCTAAAATTTACGAAAAATCAAATTTCAAAATTTTGAGACACCCTAAAATTTTGGCCCACTTTTTAATCCCTAGAACCTCAAGGGTGTCTTCATTAGGGTTGTTTTTTACCTTCAAAACCCTGATCCAAATTTTGTGTCAGTTATCAAAACATAGCTAGGGTATGGGCTTTCATTATTTTATGTGGCTAAAACTGGCCCGGTCTTCCTGTTGGTTGCTTCTACCATTAATTCGAACTATCTTAAATGTTTTCCATGCCCCTTCAGGGTTGTTTTAGACCTTGCACTTGTTACTGCATTTGTTGACTGTTAGGGCAGCAGGGGTCTGCACTCACTTGCAAAGAGGATCTCGACCTTTCACTTGGATTTTGTTTCCCCTTTGTAAATTTTCATTAATCCCTTTAAGCCGCATTTTGGGGTGGTCAACCATTTTTAATTGAGGATGATTTGTTCACTTATAGGTGTCATTTTGGTATGCTAAAATTTTGCCTAAGTGGTATGTTGAAATACTCTTTTACAACACAAACTCTTGACCTGTTATGTTTGATACTGCTAATTAGTGTTAATGATTTATCTTTGCACAAGTCCAAGGCACTTTGACAAATCACAGATTGATGATGTTAGTGTAATGGGCATTTTTTCATGTTAAATGTTGACAACATACAATTATAAAGGATTACGTCTTAAATACATTGTTTCGTGATAACATTAAATTTAAACCACATTGCCACTAGGAGTTGCTATCCCATATTGGTTTATATATTACTATATGTCAAATTTGTAGTGAAATGAATGATATTGTACTGGTAATGCTTTCACTGACCTCGACAGATATATTGATGTATTTGATGACACTGGGTTGTTGTTGATATTCCATATTTGTTGCTAACCTACCATGGTCTTTTTTATACTGAGAGGTTGTTTCCAAGCACTCATAACCATATTGACATATGCTAGCGTTACTCCAAATTGGATTCTTGTGTTGCAATGTTTATAATACACTTTGATACTTGTCAGTTGCCCATTAATTAAGCATCCTCACATATATATTGTATCTTCTTCATTCTCTGTTAGACTCCATTGAAGGCATTGATCTGGCCACCAAGGATGCTGGAGGTAGTTGTATGTTTTGTTAGAAGGTGTCTGGAGTAAGGTCTCTCCCCTTGGGACAATATTTGATCCTGAAGAAGTTCGGATATTGGAAAAAGGTGACAATGGTCCAAGTCTATCATGTGATTTCCATTCACTAGAAAGCCTAGCCTTCCAGTTTGAATAGTAACACTACCTAAAAAGGCCTCTTGTGATTTGGGTTGATTTGAGTTAACTAATTATGTATCCTTGGTTCTGGAATTTTGACAAATGCTTAGGTGACAATGCACAGATACCCCTACAGAGCTTAAAAATAGTCACCGTTGATCCTTATTTTTAGTGTATTGCCGATATGTTTTAATATGCAATGGTTGTACTTGTTTTCCATGTTCAGTTCTCAATGTTATTACTCCCAAATACTAAATATAGCATACAGATTTATGAAAATTTCTTCATAAACTAAATGTACAAATATACCAAAGATCTTTGATTCATATAACCTTGGAAATACACTATTGTAGCAAAATATTAAAATGCGAGAGTAGGTCCGTCTACAAATATAATTATGACATGTAGATTGGTAGTATTGTTCAACTCCCTCTTTGGCATAAAACAGTCCACACACAGGGCCATGATTTGCTAGGTATGAAGAATGGTAGTTGGTGCAAGTCAAATAATATGCCCATTAGATGATTTCTATCCCAAATGGCTTCAAGCGAAAGAGAAATATGGGCTACTGGTGTGTATTCCAGTGTATTGTTTTTGTAGGGGCACTTCTGGTTTGGGGCTTTTATCAAATAATTGACGATAATTGATCTTGATACAATTGAAATTATTCCCCCCTCCCTTACTGTGGGTTTGATTTTTATATGAATGATTTAAGTTTATGTACTACTGATTTTAGTCCTCAAATAGTTTTGCAAATAAAACACATAGAGTAGATGCCAATAGTATTTTATTGCATTCCATGAAGAAAATATTACATATAAAAGTTAATAGCATTAAAATACCTGAACAACACTATATTAGGGACAACTTTAACTGAAACAACTTTATTTCTTACCTGAACTATATGCCCTGACCAATCAACGAACAAAGGTATAAATATTAATTATATGGCTTGTAAGGATAGAGATATGATCAACAACAAGAGGAAACTGCCTACAAATTGATGTACATCCTACATTAGATGAGGTAGGGTCTCTCCCTTTGCTTCCATGACCCAACAGATGGTACAAACTGTAAGGTACAACCCTTTCCCCAAGAAATGAGGGTTTCAATATTCCTCCAACACCCATACTTGTTGCAAATAATGGTTAAAAGCTCCTCAAGAACCCACGTTCACTGCATATGATGAACACAACCCCAAATAAGTGATTGCATCTTACCTGTTTTTGATCCTCCAAAATAAACATTAATGCCTCCCCCTTCTCAGATGTACATGGAAACAAAATGAAATGACGAGGGTTAAATACTCAACAAAAAAATGACCTCTTCTTCAATAGCTATGCCCCCTCCCTTGTGAATGGTGAAGAGACTAGAACTATTCCTGAGTTCTCCCAAAGATAAATGACCTATAGAAACCAATGCACCCCTCCTCATAAAGCAATAAAACTCATAAATTTACCATGACTCATTCAAGCTATGTATCTCAATCTCCATCAATAAATTCCAATTAAAAATCTGTATGATATCTCCTTCAGATCGTCTAGAATGGAATTGTTTAACCACCGAAACCAATTTTCCCTTGGGGTTTCAATTCCAAGATCCAAAAGCCAAAAAACAATTCCAAATCTTTTTCAAAAATGAAAATGTCATTAATGAATGAGATAATTATTTCAACTCCTTTTTATAACTTCATATGTCTTCCCCCCCTAGAAATATAAAATGACTTTAGAAAGGTTTTTATTCACTTTTCTCTAAACTCACTTTTATTAATTTATTAATCCTTTTTAGTCCAAAAAGTGATTTATTTCATTTTAAAACATTTTCAGCATTGGAAGTCACTTTTCATCCTCCTAACATTTAAAGCTCCTCATCCTAGTTCCAACAATATATTACACCAAGGTACCCCTCTCAGATAATTGATTAAAATAACAACCTTAGTGAAATCCATTAAAAAATGCTCAATAATACTCCCAATTTATAGGAATGGTCGAAATGCATCATCAATCAAAATCTAACAGTGCGGGAGTGATCTCGATGATGAAAAATGATAAAAGGACATGTATGAGCATCATATAGCTCCTATAAACCCTCTGAGGTAATTGGTAACATCAAATTACCCCTCTGGTTGAGCTGACATAAACCCATAAAGCCATAACCAATTTCATACCAAGGGAAACCGAAAATCGGGACATTACAAACAAGGGCCAATAGAATTTTGATCTTCAATGGAAGGTTGAAAAATTGTCTATCCTTTCCTTTGATGGTTCTAACAAATGCACAGCTAGAGCCTGGGTTCATAATTTGGACACAAATTTCCAACTCAACCCCATGAAGGAGACATAAGCGATCAAATATGCTACCCTGTATTTGGAGGGAGAGGCTCATGAGTGGTGGTACCATGGTAGTCACATTGGAGCATTATAGCATTACCTCATACCTGGACTTCACACAGAGACTGAATGACATATTTTATAAGAAGGACCCAGAGTTTCATTTCAGGGAGATGGCATAGCTCAAATAGACAAGTACAACATATTCTTATAGCTTAGAGTTTCATAGGATTGCAGGTGACATGTGTTTTAGAGCATAGGTTGGTTATGTTGTTCATTGAGAGGGTAGTTGAGCCACTGTGTGGTTGGGTTAAGGCCTTCAAACCAGAGACTCTACAAGATTCCATCATGAGAGCACATGACATGGAGGACGCGGTACCGAAGGATAAACCTTAGTCCAAACCTTTTATTCCTTAGAAAAACAAAGATAAGAATCCCTTTTAGAAGGATTGGAACAGGAAAAACAAGTTGGATGATGAGACCCGGAATGAAATGAGAAGGAAGAAGCTATGCTTCAGCTATAAAGAGCCTTGGTAAACAGGACATGGATGCATGGGTAAAGGTAAATTTCATTACGTAGAGGTTCTCTCAGACAGTGATCAGGAAGAGGAGGCAAAGCAAGTTCATGATGGTGATCCTAGCAGTGAGGATGTTGAGCAATTGCGTGTGAAAACTCAGGGTGGAACTATTGCTTCTCTATCAGGTGCTCCTAGTTTTTACACCTTCAGGGTCAGGAGAGTAGTACAAGGACATCACGTCATGATCCTGATTGATGGTGGGGCCACCCACAACTTTATAGATTCGACACTGGTGGCCAAGAGAGTCATTCCTACAGAGGACTTTGAGGGTTTTAGTGTTGTGGTAGATGGTGGGCACACTATGGCATGCATGCAGAAGGTTCCGCAGTTGACTGTGATGATGGGTAACTACAACATGACATATGATTTCTATGTGGTCAAGTTGGCAGACACTGATGTAGTTTTGGGTGTTCAATGGCTCAACACTCTGGGGGAAATTTCATAGAACTATCAAACAATGGAGATGGGATTCAATGTAATAGATGATAAGAGGATAGTTCTTAGGGGCATGTCAAATGGTGCTCCAAGTATTGTTTCATCCAAATGGATGGAGTCCTTATTTAGGCATGGGGATATAGCATACAAAACAAATTGTTTGGTTACAACTCAGAAATCTTCAGATAGCAACCAACCATATCGTGTAGATATTCAATCCTTGTTAGGAAAACATGACCATGTTTTTGGATAGATTCGTCCAGGGATCCCTCATGACAGAGTCTTTGAGCATACCATTGAATTAGAAGAAAGTGCCAAGCTCGTAATCACTACTCCATACATGCACCCAAATAAGTACAAAGATGAAATAGAAAAAGGAAATAAAGGATTTGTTAGTGATGGGGCACATGAAACCCAGTTCTAGTCCATTCGCTTCTTCCGTTGTATAGGTTAAGAAGAAGGATGGAATTGTTATCACATTAGTACTAGTTGGAGTTTACTACCATTTCTAGACCAGTTGTCCCAGGCTAGAGCTAGTCCTTTACATGAGATGATCCTTTATGCATCATGGTGATCATTAGCAGAGTACATTCAAAGGCAGCTAGACTATTCAGAGCAATGTTATTAGAGTACCCTTGTCACTTCCAAGCCCTCTTAATGATCCCAGAGGGACATTTGTTAGGCCACTGGTTCACTCTATCAAAGCAGCAGAGCAGCCAGCTGGTATATCTTACTTACCTTCCATACTATCATAGGTATTGCAGATCCAGATGTAGATGTGATTAAGCAGGTATATGTCATGAGGCTTATTTCCATTGTCTCTCCTGATTATCTTAGTATATGTGACTTAGCATATGCGGCAACAACATTGGTGATTTTGTATTTTTGGTTTTTCTTGGACTAACAATTGAAATTGTTTAAATGGTTTTAGTGTTGAGTCTTAGGTATATGATCATGAGTAGGATTACCCTTTGTACAATCTAGATAATCTCCCATATAATTATGGAACTGCCTTCACTTGTCTTTCCATCCATCCATTTGTTCCATGTTGCAAACTCAAATCCTTTGACTTGGATTTAGACTTTTGAAATTGAAGACTTTCCCCCACTATGACCTCTGTATTTGTATAGAAACCATGTTTAATTGTGTCTCGGCTCTAGAGTGTGTGGCTAGATTGTTAGACCGGTCGATCTGCTCATGTCCGTTGCCCCGAATGTTGAGGTGCAGTTAGGATTATGTTGGTCACTGGAAGTGTCTCCCATAGTCTTCAAAGCAAATACTCCTCATGAAAATGCATCGGAACACACAAATTATAAATATAAAGGGATGCAGCCCAAAAATAAAAAGGCCATGAAATTAAATGAAGAAGCTGCAAATGGTTGTTTTTCTCAACACAAGCCCAAAATAAAAGGGCCATGATATGAAATGAAGAAGTTGCAAATGGTTGTCTTTCTCAACACAAGGAAATCAAATAAAAAGTCAAGACTTGTGATGAACAACAAGTAATCATATAAAAAGCCTTGCAATCATAAGCTAGCAAGGATGTTTGTTAGAGTCTATAGGGGGGGTCTTCTAAGCACTTCATCCATATGTGAGACACCATCATTCCCTAGTGTTTTCCTATCTGTCACAAGTCACTTGGGTTTCCCTGGTTCCCTTTTCTTTGAGAGACCATAAAGTCAGTCGAATAAGTAAAAAATATACTTGACCAAGCCTCTTTGTTTTCCACTTCACCCAGGGTAATGAGGGATGATCTATATTGTACAGGGGAGTGGATGTGAAAGCAGGCATATGGATGGGAATTCACTTTAATTATGCAATTGATTCAATTTAAGTCTATTTATATTTTTTTTCTCTTTGATCACCAATTGTTATGCACTGTAAATTTTTTAGTATGCTACTAATATGATTAAGAATGTACTACTTACACCTCTTGTATGCAGAGGCACTTAGTTAGTGTTTTGATCAGTTTTGACCCGGTCAACCTTGTTGACTTGGTTAATAGGAAAGGCCCATAGGTGGATGTGACTGCAAGTTATCATGTGATGTATCTTGATTCCCTTGGAGGTTATTCGGGTGATTCCATGCTTCAGTGTATGGAAATTAGGCCACAATTCATATTTTATTATTATCAACAGACCATATTTTATTCAATGGAGATGGATTTTCTTATAGATCATTTCACAGGATACTCCCTGGTGTATGAGTAGTCACCATTAGTGGATTCGATGCTTCTAAGTTCATCAGTGCAACTTTTTCAGTATTTTGGGCAAGGGAATATGATGTTATGAGAAAACTAAGTATTTACATAGGATATCAACAAATTAATTAATTTATTTATGTGACCATGGCATGGAAAATGGAACAATGGGTAAGTGAATGGAAAATAGGTGATTTGGGTTTTGTTTCTATGGCTCTAGAAGTTCTCCTATCACTCTTTCACATGGGTTTTTCATCATCTAGAATTATCAATTCAGATTCCTCTCTCCCAATCTATTCACACTTGTCTAGGAGGGGCACATTTTTTATGATGTATCTCATAGTTATATCAAATACCATGTGTACAGTGTTCTATCTTGTCCCTAGGGGGCACAAATTGGACCCTAGGTGACTATTTTGATGTTATATCATTTTATTTCTTATATTTGAGTGTTATGAGGCAGCTTGCCCCCCATTTATTCTAGTCATCCATGTAGTGAGTGTGAGATTAGATCTCCACCCTTGATTATCGTTGCATTATGTTTTAATCTCAACCATTGATTAAAAATTTGGTTACAAATTTGATCATTCCAAAATATATTTAAGGGAGGATACCCCTCATTATAGGGGACTTTGGCTCTTGGAAGAATATCAATACAAAGTATTTTTGGCACTTCATTTTGAGTTTAAGATGTGGTGATGAGTTTTCTATCTTACCGAGTTTCTGCATACCACTAGTTCTAAATTGTATTTTCCGAGCAAATCTATGTTATATTGACAATAGGGTGATTTATCTTGAGTGAATTGGAGGGGAGACTCATTTAATGTACGCAATAAAAAATTTAGGCACATTAACTCCAACTTTCCAATAGAAGGTAAATTGATCCCCAAATTTTCCCAAATAGTGGCTTTATTATGTTTACCGAAATATGAATGATATGATGCAGCCCACAACATATGATTTCAAACCACTATAATGTGTTCAATCAGATCCCCAATCTAATACTCAGAGCTATCAACCCCAATGCAACCCCAGAGAATCATTGGATTCAAAACTAGGAGCATTAGTTCAAATTTGACCACACGGAACACAAAACTTCCAACTCTTCCCAAACACCTCCTAACAAACTCGAATCTGACCCAAGCAGCTTCAAATGGACCCAAAACCTCCCAATCTGGCCACTAACATACTTCAGAGTACTTTATGGATCTTTTGAACACTTTACACATGCATTTATAACTGAGGGTGCGTTAGCATAATTGTACAGGTTGATCGACCGGTAAAATGATCATAACTTGGGAATATATAAACCTTTTTGGATGAAAAAAAAATTATTTCCTACTAGAAACAACACTCCCTAAATAGTGGAATAGGTTTCAAAACCCAAAAAAACTCGAAAATGGTTGAACCAGAAACTAACTTTCATCCCCCAAAACCCCAGTGCAATATTGTAAACATACACAACTGTAAAACTCCAAAATGGACACTAAAAGTTTCCAAATACACTTAATTCAATCCAAATAGGTTACTAATAGATATTAGAGGCTCGTATAAATATTTAGACCCATACACCAAGTTTACACAACCATACAAAAACATATCTACTCATAGATTAACCATTTACTCATAGATCAACCCGTGCTTGAAACATTGTACACCATAAGAGGAAAACATTGTGATTTTTATTATGAGTGGGAAAATTTATGAGAGGACACCAATGGATGATATATGAGCTCAAAATACAAATAAATATATGCTACAAAGAGATTATAAATGGTTGCTACAGAACCACAGAGAAAGGAGGAATAATTATTACTCCAAATGAGTGATTTCCTTCCACTGTTGCACCCTCCACAAGCAAGATTTCGACCCCAACTCAGAGATATGACTCCTCCAGTGCACCCTCCATCAAATATCAATGATAATCAACCATTATAATATCCTTCATGAATTTTTTCTAGCCACAAGTGCAGCCTTCTCAAACAGAATCCACCATAAACACTGCACTCTCGGAAACACCACAATCCACACTTCTACTAACTGTTACTTGAACACACCATAAATAATTCGAACCCACTATTGTAAATGAACAGAAACATCTGAAATATTCTTTATAGATAAATATTATGGTGACTTCTCCTCTCAATAACCAACTACAATGAAACCGAGTGAAGAGATCAAGGGTGATCTCCTCCTCTCTAATAGCTAGGGTGAAATATTTCACCACTGAAAATAGTTCACAATTGCAAGGGGCACATATCCCAAGCTAGAAAGGGGCTCATATCCCAATCCATGAAATCCAAAATATCTCTCCTATTCAAAATAAAAATGTCCAAAAGATCTTTACCAAGAGGCCCACATCCCTTTTATAGACTCCATTGAGCCCTTTCCCCCTCATTCTAGAATTCTCTCACAAAATATTAATTAACAATATTTTCATGAGAGAATGATACTTTGGCACTCATTTAATTCCTCTTTAATGTTATTTTACCAAATAATACCTTCATATTCCTTGGCCATTCAATTTAGAGAGTCTTAGCTTGATTTTGGGGAAGTTACCCTATCATGTGGGCCCACTCTCTCCTCTAGCGCCTTCCTTGGCTAAATTTAGGACCTGAAACATTTCATAGG
Organism: Larix kaempferi; assembly: GCA_027924585.1. Classification (NCBI taxonomy): domain Eukaryota; kingdom Viridiplantae; phylum Streptophyta; class Pinopsida; order Pinales; family Pinaceae; genus Larix; species Larix kaempferi. Next base: position 19,190,034 of record BSBM01001331.1, on the reverse strand, counting down.
ATGTCATAAGTTGTCATATGACATGATTCTGGTCATAAGTTGTCATAATATTGTCATAGATTTTCTATTTTTAGCTCGAGGAGTTACAACTCATGAGATGCCTCTTCATGAAACTTCTTGGGAGTTACAAATTCGAATTTATTCCTTAATGATGTATTCTTCCACCTTATAATTCAAATTTGGGGGAATTATGACTCATGTGGGGCCCAACTCAACCTCCTTATGCACCCTCCTTGTCAATTTTTTCCTAATGTTGCATCATTCACAATTTAGACATCAAACTATACAAATATTTGACCCACATCACCACCTTGATAATTTTTCATGACTTTACCAAGTGACTTAGGCCATTGCATCCCCTAGTCCAATGGAGTGGTCCATAGCAAAAATTTGGGGATATGATAGTCCTCCCCACCCAAGATTGCTTGTCCTCAAGCAATTTAAACATGGGAGTGGTAAGGCTTCTTCTTTTTCCCCAACTTATGCTCATTGGTTTTTCTGTCTCCTTCCTTAGTGATGACTGTTAATAAGGATACAATTTCAAATGGACCCTGTCATCAACTCTATATCCTACAATATGAACCACATTAAGGTTGAAAATGTTTTCATAGATCCAAACCAATCGGAAGGAGGTGTAGTATACTCTACTCAAAGTATGGCCCTGCAAGGCACTCACATAGGACAACTCCTGACCAATTCCAATAACAAAACTAACTCTATACTACAACCACTCAACTGATCTACTAATAATCTCATCTTGGGAAATCCAAGGCTACCTCTCACCTCTGGGCCTGCTGCTGGAAATTTTCCCAACACTGTAACTCCAATATCCCTAGCTAATCTAAAAAAGGGACCACCATACTGCCAATGCACCACTCTAATCATAATCATCCTATCTAGAGATAGCTCCATCTACCCAATTGTCCTACCAACAAACCAATTGAAACAACTGAGTCCAAGAGTGATCCCAAGGTCCCAAATGAACCTGCAAAATGTGGAGTGTCTACTACATCCACCTCTTCCCTGCATAGTCTCCACACAAAGATCCTCCTGTACTCTCTCACATAGGAAACTAATCCACTGCTCTACATAGATAGGCTCTTGACACAGATGGATTTCTCTACCTCTTGTTCCAGCTGAAAAATTATTGAACCAAGTAATACTAGGATCTCACTGTCTATACTACACCCCTCCTATCAATATTGTCATTTGGATCAATCTACCACTCTAAAGAATGCCAAGATCCCACCACCAGATTGGAAGTTCATCACTCCTAATGCTCATTCGAACCTCTACGAGCCTATCCAATAGAACATGAAGCTTCTCTTGTGCACCATGCAAGTTGGTCCTCTAACTCACATCACTATCACCTGTCCCATCCAACTGACTCAGGGGAAACTCCCATGTTCTTCCATGAATGATGAAGGCATCAAAAAACAACCATAGATGCCTATGTTGTTGCTCACAATATTGGAAAGGAACTAGTGTGCCAAAAAACCCTCTACTAATGCAAGTTGAACTCGACCTCCCTTGTGTCTCCATCTTTGTTAGGGAACTATCCACCCAATCTAGGTATGCACATACTCCTCTGTTGGCTGGTCCATAAAAAGTGTACACATCTTCCTCCTACGTTAAGTCTCTCTCCCATAGAGGCAGCTCATGATCCTCCTGATGTAAAACAAGTACTTGGTCAACATTCTCCATGTCAACTCTCTCCTCAAGTACCTGCAAATCTTAATGTTCCTCATGTGGAACCATCACAAGTGGTCCCTCCATCAACCTAATAGTGCTACCAACCTTCTCCCTGTCATGCTCAACTTCTACATATTCTTCCATTGGAAGGGATAATGGTTGAAGATGGATTTCTTTTTGCTGCCTTGTTTGAGCTACCAACAAACTTGCCTTCATAGCTCTTTGTAACCACTCATTTCCAAAGTCTTGTTTCTCATCCACATTTTCTAATGGATGATATAAAAAATAAGAATGCTTGTGGCATGAAAACAAAACACATTATCCCTTTTCAAATTCCAATTCTAGAATTTCAAAATTAGAAAACGCTACACTTTCATCCTCCTCACATGGAATGACTTCTATCTCATGATGGTGCAAGGAAATAGGATTAATGGAAAAATCAGAATTGTTAACATACCTCGGTGTTATGTTTCCATCCTTTGTGCAGTTGAAATTAGCTTAATAGTGAAGCTCTACTGGGGAATGGAAGGTTGATTTTTGTTCTTCCTCTAAATCTAATCCAAGAGATGTTTCTCCACTACCATCCTCATTTTCAAATGTAGAGCTACCAAACATTCTTGCCATAATTGTTAATGCCGAGCATTCTGGTAGCAAGGCTTTGTACTGCTGCAAATTATGCTCTATCTCTCGATATGCCTGGTCATATTTCTTTGACATATTATCATGGTCCTTCCTTGACTTCTCCCATTCAAGTTTCTCATCCTCTACGATCGAGACATCACAAAAATCGAGTACCATTCTGCCCTCTACAAGACTATTCATTAACGAAATTTCCTCTTCAACATTGTACATGCTGTCAAAAAAGGAGTCATCCAACTCATTTGGATTATTCCAACCTCCGTCCATTGTTTCATCTCTTTCATTATCATCCACCAAAGAATTGAAACCATTTTCAATAAATGATTCTTCCCATGTTAAGCTCTCCTCAAACTCCCATGCATTGGGTTCCAACATGTCATCACTAGGTACACCCATGTATACAAACCTTATTCAAATTTTCTTTAGTTCCCACAGTTGTCAGGGAACATGCTCTAATACCACTGTAATGTACCCAATCATAAATTTAGGCACATTAACTCCAACTTTCCAATAGACGGTAAATTGATCCCCAATTTTTCCCAAATAGTGGATTTATTATGTTTATCGAAGTATGAATAATATGTTGCAACCCACACTATATCAAACCATTATAATGTGTTCAATCAGATCTTCGATCCAATACTCATAACTATCAACCCCAATGCAACCCCAGAGAATCACTCGATTCGAAACTAGGAGCATTAGTTCAAATTTGACCACACGCAACACGAGACTTCCAACTCTTCCCAAACACCTCCTAACAAACTCGAATCTGACCTAAGCAGCTTCAAATGGACCCAAACACTCCCAATCTGACCACTAATAGAATTTAGAGGACTTTTATGGAAGCTTTGAACACTTTACACCGACATTTATAACCGAGGATGCGCTAGCATAATTGTATAGGTTGATCGACTGAGAAAATGATCATAAATTGGGCATACGGAAACCTTATTGGATGAAATAAAAATGTCAAATTCTATATGTGTCACAGGTGGATCTAGATTACTAGAGCAAGCTTCACTTAGAATTTACCAAACATTGATAGGAAAACATAAGAAATATGATTAAAATATTAAGTAGAACACAAGGGAAAAACACTCATATGGATTGATCTTCCATTACATTATTACTCAACAACATGTGTACAATATATAGATGCTCTCAAGAGACAAATAGATAGGCTTAGTGGAAAGTTGAGTAGCTCACAATAATGAGGCTTAGATTGGACCAATTCACCCACAATGACATGAGACCAAGTGTAACTCATAGATTGGGCAATAATGAGGTTCAATGAATATAGATGGATCATGAGGAGGTTAGGATAGTCAAAATAGTGTGAAAGGTACCATTATAAGGGTGCATAGGTGAGTAGTTGGATAAGTAGTGGCCATGAATGCACAAGTTGACCAAATAATTAAGAGAGCGCACTTCATATCCTTAAAACATGGAAATGCAATAAATCCCACATAAATGCAAGGTAGTGGGGCACATTGACTCCTAAAATGATGGAAATGAGTGGATAAGTAGAAAAACAAGGCTTCATGGATATATCACTAGTCTAAGGTGGTCAAATGTGGACAAACTATGGTCCAAGACACTAGACTAGGCACTAATGAACCAAATAACACTAGGTAGAACAACATGAAGGTCCATGGCATGAATATGATGGGATTATTGTTCTAACACCCCCCTTAAGCCAAAATGGTAACGAGCATGAGAAATAGGGACCAAGCAACAAGGCTTATGGTCACCCTTTACATTATTAATACATATAAAATGAGGAAAGAGACAAAACCACATGGGGAAAAGCCTCCCTAAAAAATGGACATGAAAGAGAAACCAAAAAAATGAATTCTCTCCAAACTAAATGAATATGTCTGGAGGAATATTCTTCTTAAGAAGAAAAGGAATGTGCTCAACCAGATCAGAAACATGTACAAATGCATGATGGAAATTGAAGCCATGTAGAACAATTGAAACATACTGATAGTATATTGAATGCATGTGCTCTTCAGACTCGAACTTCGAACCAATCAGGGTGCCAGGTCCAAAAGAGACTTGAGGTGCTTGATAATTCAAACCAATAGTGGTGAAAGTGATCCCAAGTGAATCATAAGGATCTTAAAGCATCAAATTCAAATCATGGGAGTTGCAATCAACTCCAAGAAAGTGGAACAAGAGTCCCAAATGTGCCAATGTGATGGCTAAGGCTTTTCCATCTTCTGTGCAACTCTGCAAATCGGTGCTAGAAATCATATAGGAATACATAGGAAGCATAAGAGTGTGAAGCAATGAGGTATATTCACTTGAATTCCAAACTTATTATTGACCATCTTTCGAACCAATACTCTCATGTGAAGAGAAAATATCTTCTAGAGAAGGCTCATTATGATCACCAACTAGCAACCCATCTTCAACATTTGTAATAGAAGACATAGAGGAGAAAGAAGTGGAATGGAGAGACATCTCTTCAACAGTATTGATGGTAGCAGCTCGTATGTTATCCTCATGAAAAATATCTTCTTGGAAAACAGAGGAAGCCACAGAGGAATAAAGTTGAGCTGGATCATTTGTTGAATCTATATCTTCTTTTTCTTCTTAAATTTGAACAACTTCTTGAGAAATGAATGAGGCCGAGAAATTTGGAGGGAGAACACATGAGGAGGTCTCCATTCTCTTACTCTCCACATAGATAATATCTTATTTATGCATGCCAATATCCCTATCTATATTGATCCAAAGCTCAAATGGATATTCAGCATAATCAATGAGATAATGCATTCTAGGAGGTATAGCCAGACACATAGTTACATACACTGTATCACAGTCATTGATCCAATTACACTTCTCTTCATAATATTCTGGCTTGCTCACAGCACCAATGGACACATCAAAGAGACATTTTCTCTTGAGATATGCACACATCTTTTCTTTCCACTCAGAATAGTTGAATGGAGAGAGAAGAGGAACTGCTTTCGAATCCATGAAGTTGTTGTAGGAACCTGCAAAACACACACTTGGAAATATATTTTGGAAGAAATACTAGGATCCCCTATGGTGCTTTGATACCATGTAAAATTCTATATGTGTCACAGGTGGATCTAGATTACTAGAGCAAGCTTCACTTAGAATTTACCAAACATTGATAGGAAAATAGAAGAAACATGAATAAAATATTAAGTAGAACACAAGAGAAAAAAAATCATGTGGATTGATCTTCCATTACATTATTACTCAACAACATGTGTACAATATATAGATGCTCGCTCTCAAGAGACAAAATCGAGAGGCTTAGTGGCAAGTTGAGTAGCTCACAATAATGAGGCTTATGTTGGACCAATTCACCCATCAATGACATGAGACCAAGTGTAACTCATGGATTGGGCCATAATGAGGCTCTATGAACATAGATGGACCATGACGAGGTTAGGATAGTCAAGACTCAAAATAGTGTGAAAGGTACCATTATGAGGTTGCATGGGTGATTAGTTGGCTAAGTAGTTTCCATCAATGCACAAGTTGACCAAATAATTAAGAGAGCACGCTTCATCTCTTTCAAATAGGTAAATGAAATAACTCCCACATAAATGAAAGGTAGTGGGGTGCATTGACTCCTAAAATGATGGAAATGAGTGTATAAGTAGACAAATAAGGCTTCATGGATATATCACTAGTATAAGGTGGTCAAATGTGGACAAACTATGGTACAAGACACTAGACTAAGCACTAATGAGCCAAATAACACTAGGTGGAACAACATGAAGGTCCATGGAATGAAAATGATGGGAATTTTGTTCTAACAAAAAGTGTTTTTTGCTGGAAATGATGCTCCCAATGCAGTGGAAAGGGTTTTAGAACCCAAAAACACATAGAAATGGTCGAACCAAAAACTAACTTTCGGCCCCCAAAACCCCAGTGCAATATTGTAAAGATACACAACTGTAAAAATCCAAAATGGACATTACAAGATTCCAAATACACTTGTTCAATCCAAATAGGTTACTAACAAATATCAAAGGCTCATATAAATTTTTTATACCCATACACCAAGTTTACACAACCATACAAAAATAGATCTACTCATAGATTAACCATTTAATCATAGATCAACCCATGCTTGAAACATTGTACAACATAAGAGGAAAACATTGTGATTTATATTATGAGTGGGACATTTTTTGAGAGTACATCAATGGCTAATACATCAACTCTAAATACAGATAAATATCTACTACAAATATAGTAGAAATGGTTGCTACATAACCACAGAGAAAGGAGGAAGAATTACTACTCCAAATGAGTGATTTCCTTCCACTCTTGAACCCTCCACAAGCAAGATTCCGACCCAAAATTAGAGATATGACTCCTCTAGTGCACCCTCCATCAAATATCAATGATACTCATCCATTCTAACAACCTTCATGAATTTTGGATAGCCACAAGTGCGCCCTCCTCAAATAGAAACCACCATAAACACTACACTCCTGGAAACACCACAATCCACATTTCTACTGACTGGAACTTGAACACACATTCAAGAATTCGACCCCACTACTGTACATGAACATAAAAATATGAAATATTCTCTATAGAGAAATCTGAAGGTGACTTCTCCTCTCAATAATCATCTACAATGAAGTTGAGTGAAGAGATCAGGGTGATATCCTCCTCTCTACTAGCTAGGGTGAAATATTTCATCACCGAAACTAGTTCACAATTGCAAGGGGCACATCTCCCAAGCTAGAAAGGGGATCATATCCCAAGACATGAAAGCCACAAGAGATCTCCCATTCAAAATCAAAATTTCCAAAAGCTTTTTTCTAAGAGGCCTATATCCTTTTTATAGACTCCATTGAGCCCTTTCCCCCTCATTCTAGAATTCTCTCACAAAATATTAATTAATGATATTTTCATGAGAGAATGATACCTTGGCACTCATTTACTTCCTCTCTAATGTTATTTGACCAAATAATATCTTCATCTTCCTTGGCCATTCGAATTAGAGAGGCTTAGCTTGATTTTGGGGAAGTTACCCTCTCATGTGGGCCCACTCTCTCCTCTAGCGCCCTCCTTGGATAAATTTAGGACCTGAAACATGTCATAGGTTGTCATAAGCTGTCATAGGACCTGATTCTTGTCATAAGTTGTCATAAGATTGTCATAGATTTCATAGACTGTCATATATTTTCTACTTTTATCCCGAAGAGTTACAACTCATGAGATGCCTCTTCATGAAACTTCTTGGGAGTTACAAATTCAAATTTATGCCTTCATGATGTCTTCTTCCACCTTAGAATTCGAATTTGGGGGATTACAACTCATGTGGGGCCCAAATCAACCTCCTTATGTGCCCTCCTTGTCTGATTTTTCCTAATGTTGCGTCATTTCACAATTTGGACATCAAACTATACAAATATTTGACCCACATGACCCACATCACCACCTTAATAATTTTTCATGACTTTACCAAGTGAATTATGCCATTGCATCCCCTAGTCCAATGGAGTGGTCCATAGCAAAAATTTGGGGACATGACAACTCCCTTGTCTTAGGCGATTTCACCTACAAGGAGTTTGTTGAATTTGGGATTTATTTGCATTTGACATTTATTCTGTTGTGATCACTCCTACTTCTTTTCATTGCAATAGCTCCATTAATTTCATTTAGACGAATTATTCTGCATTTTTCTATTCTTTATCTTTGTGTCTTTGACAGGGCACCCTAGCTGAAATTATTGCTTGCTTCGGGAATTAAAGATTAGATCTATTTGGGAGCTATTGAGCGAGGAGACAAGGACCGACATCAACCATCCAGATCCAAGTAAGTCCATCAAATTTCTCTTGCTATATTTTTCATTCCATTGTCGGCATAAATAAAGTCAAAATAAATAAATAAAATTTAAAATCGCATTTTGTCTTGAGAAGGTCGATTTCTCTTTTTTGTAAAATCGTTTTTGCTTGTATGACCATCTTTATAAACCCTAGTCACAATCCTTCGAAACCCTTCATGAATTTGTTAGTAAGCAATTTTATCTCTTCATTTGGGGGTTTGAATTTGGTAAAAGGGGCGAATATTTTTTACCCTAGCCGTCACTACCAGAAGCTCTCACGAGTTCATTTCATTTTGTAAAATTTGAAAGTCGAATCAGTAGGAAAGGGGGCGAATTCGTTCATGATTTCTATTTGGCATCTCCCTTAAACCCCAAACGAAGTCAAAATCGATCTAGATCACTTATTATTTTGGCATCAATAATTAAAATCGAATTTATCTTAAATTTGGAGGGTGAATCTCTTAAAAGGAGGTTGATTTTCCTCTTAGGTTATTGCTATTTCCCTAGGGTGTCCTTATTGGACTACAACAAACACATTTTAATTGGGTATTTTCTTTTGTGGGAATTTATCACCTAATACAAATTTGCATTAGGGTTTACCAGTGTCATTTTGCTTTGACGAATCCGTATGCATCCCAGGCATTACACTTGGGACTCCATTGAATTGTCTTGGGCACCATTTTATTTATTAAGTTGAGTCTGCATTCCTGAATGAAATTGTATTCATTTATCTCTGAGATTTCGTGTTGGGCATGGGAAAGACTAAATCCATCATCAACCATCAAAATGACTTGTTCTCTAACCATAAAACACTTCCAATCCCTAAAACGTGAAATCACATTATAGTTTCTGGCTTGATTTGGGGCCTAAGATTTGAAATTTTATTGCTGGCCATTTTGTCCCTTCGACCAATTACAAACGATTTTATTTTACAGTTGAAGCAACTTATGCAAAACCATAGTTAAGTTATTTCGATCCATGGTGAAATCACTTTTAAATTTGTGAAGGGATAGCTTGACTTTGGGTCTTTTGTTGTTTTAAAAGGGTATCTATCTAAATTCATAGGCCAGAACAATTTAAATTGAATGTTTATCATTTCTTTATAAGTGTAAATATCTTGCAAGCATCAACTTGTTATCAGGTTTTGAGGCCGAATCTTGCTAGGTCGAAATTATATATTAAATTTTATCAAGCAACCATAGAATCCATTTTCCCATTAGAATCACTGATCATTTTCAAAGTAAATTTGTCCTTAGGAATTGAAGTTGTCTCTAAAAAAAATTGCTTATTGTCTTGTTCATGGTAATTGTTAAATATTCTATAGCAAGCTTTTCTAGGGTATGTTTAAATCTGATATCATTTTCCCTAATGACCTATCATCCTAGATCCTAAACCCTAACTCAACATCATTTCTAGGTCTAGTGTGTCTTTTACGGGATATCTCACGTTCGATTCAATTATCTAGATTCGGTATCCTATAGTAGGTATTTCCCACAAAGTTAGGCTATGGTCTCCCCCTTAATCCTCTTAGGGCTTAAAGTGACAAGAATCATGTTCGGCGTGACAATCGATCCACTCTCATGGAGTAGGATCCTTGAACTATGACCTCTTTAGCTTATCCTCTCTGTCATTCTGGATAGGATACCTTGATCATGTAGCTACAAGTTGTGTGATAATAGGTACCATGAGGATGTGTATTGATTATCAAGCCTTAAATAAGAGAACGATAAAAAAAGGTATCACATTCCCAAGATCGATGAGTTGTTGGATGAGTTGCATGGAGAAGAATATTTTTCAAAGATTGATCTTCAATGAGGATATCATCAGATCAAGGTTAGATGGAAGGATATTCACAAGACTTCTTGCAGGTGTCATTATGGGCACTATGATTGTTTGGTCATGCCATTTGGGTTGACCAACACACTTTCCACTTTCCAATATTGCATGAACCACATCTTCAACAAGTAGTTGATGAAGTTTTTGTTGGTATTCTTTGATGACCTTCTTATATATAGTAGGACATGGGAATATCACTTGGGGAATTTGGATGAGGTATTGGGAATCATGGAGGAGTAGTCATTGTATGCCAAGGCTTCCAAGTGTGAATTTGGCATGATAGAGATCTCGTATTTGGGCCATGTGATCAATGTGCAGGGTGTATAGATACATCAGGAGAAGATCCAGGCCATATTGGATTCGTCACCACCTAGGAACCTTACAGATTTGCATGGATTTTTTGGGATGTGCAGTTATTATAGGAATTTTGTTGACGAATTATCACAGTTGGGTGCATTCTTGACTGATCTTACAAAGAAAGGAGCATTTAGGTGGACATAAGAAGCTCAACTGGCATTTGACAAGATCAAGGAGGTGATGAGCACTTGTCTATTTTTGGCACTTCCTGATTTCACTTAGCCCTTTGTGCCTAAGTGTGATGCTTTGACTGAAGGTATAGAAGTTGTTTTGATGCAAAATAGACATTCGATAGAATTTGAGAGTCAGAAACTCAGGGATCCAGCGAGAATATACTCCATCTACGATAAGGAGATGCTCACCATTATGCACACTTTGGAGAAATTCAAACAATATTTGGTAGGTGGAAGATTTGTGGATAGGACATACCAAACAACTTGTGGTATTTCCTAGAGCAAAAGGACCCGAATGAGAGATAATAGAAATGGGTAAGCAAGATGAAAGCTTATGATTTCGACATTGAGTATGTGAAGGGAAAGAAAAACGTTGTTGTTGATCCCTCTCCAGGAAACCAACAGTATGCTCGCTTATGGTGGTTTTAGCATATTGGAAAGCCCACCTTTTGGTGGAATATTCCAGAAACAAGTTTTCTTGCGAGTTGATGGATGGTCACATTCAGGATGGTAGTTACAGAGTGGTGGACGACATTATATTTTATAAAGACAATATATAATTAGTACCAGAGTCCAAGCTGAAAGAGAAGATCATGAGGGCCACGCATGATACACCATTGGCAGGGAATCTTGGATATTTCAAAACTTACAGACATATTAGAGAAAGGATATCATGGAAAGGCCTCAAAGATAATGTATTGCGGCATGTGCAGGAGTGTATGACTTGTCACCAGAACAAGTCAGAGAATACTCACCCAATAGGGTTATTGTGGTCTTTACCCATCCCAGAGCATAAGTGGGAAAGTGTGTCAATGGACTTCATCACAGGTCTACCGAAGGTGCAAATAAGAGATTGCATATATATAGTAGTTGAACGGTTGACTAAGTTCATGCACTTCTTTGCCATTTCCTGAGAGTATTCGACATCCCAGGTGGCATAATTTTTTTTCAAGGAGGCGTTCAAACTCCATGGGATGCCGAAGTTCAATTTCAGTGATAGGGATAGCAGGTTTCTCAGTGCATTTTGGAAAGAGTTGTTTAGATTAGCAGGTACAGAGTTTACTCCCAGCACCAGTTATCACCCCTAGATGGATGAACAGACATAGATTGTGAACAAATGGTTCAAGGGGTATTTGAGCAACTATGTGTCGAGACAATAGAGAGAATAGGTTAAATGGTTGCACCTGGGACAACATTGCCACAATACCATGTACCATATGTACATTGGTATGACCCCATTCTGAGCATTGTATGGATATGATGCTCCTTCTTTTGTGGACATGGTGTTTGGGGATAGTAGGGCTCCCAAAGTGTAATATCCTCGATGTAAATATAGGCACAATTTTTTATTTAGTTGTGTAATTTCATCAAACAATTTGCATAACAAGATTTTCTACAAACATATTGCACTCATTCCATTAACAACATCCATCAAATATAAGTACACATAAGATAAAAAAAGACACCATGGCATTTTATTATGGATGGAACTCAATCACAAGAACTAATAGCTAATATAACTGCTACATAGTACTAATAACACTCAACAAATAAACATGGAAGTGATGCCAAACCAAAAGATGAGGCTCAAGTGAAGACCCTAAATGGATCCTCCTTCTTGTCTAGCTAGGATATGTTGCACCACTGCAACCAAACCAACAATGGAAGGGTTTTTCCAAACCCTAACAAAAACTTTAGACAAACCCCTAGACGATCACAAGAAATCAATATCAAATCAAGATATCCATAATGGATGAGTGCATTCTCTTTTATATTCTTTTCGAGTCCCGTAGCATGGGAAATACCATGGGTCATCTAAAACCATCCACTGAAATATCCCCCTTTTAATTAAATGAAACCTTAATATTATAACAATTTTAGGCCTAAGTGTCATCCCATAACCCCATAGAATGATCACTTGGAAAGCGACATTGCACAAATCCAAAGACTAGATGCAGGAGATCCAAGATATCATTAGGGTCCTTAAGGATAATCTGTAAGCAACCCAGAACCAGTAGAAGATATATGTAGAAAGACATAGGGTTGAGCACAGTTTCGAAGTAGGAGACTTGGTTTTTCTGAGATTGCATCCATAAAGACAGTATTCTTTGAAGAAAAATGGTGAAGAGAACTTGAAGCCCCGCTTTTATTGTTGGGTATTTTATATCTCTTCACATGGTCGCTGCGTGTACAACACGATCCCTGTCGGCAGCAAAATTTTTTTGGGTTGCTTTTTGCTTTTTCGTGATTTTCGACCCATTGTACTCTATCTAATTCCGGTAAAAGGAATTAGGGTTGTAACCTAATTCGGGTAAACGAATTAGGGTTTTAGATGCTGCAGAATACCATTTATTGTATTGTACATGTAAAATAAACATATAATGAAAAAGGAGCTATGCGGCTCTAAGTTTTTGCTGGTTTTTTCCCGGTTAAGGGTTTCCAGGTGAAAATCTCTGTGTAATGTGTGTGCCATTGTGTATTTTCTGTTAATGCTCAAGAATCATATAAGTTTGTACTTCACTGTTAAGGTTTAAAACTTACATTTGGTATCAGAGCATTTTTTGGGTTCAGAGGGACGCCTTTGTTTCCAAGGGTTTGGCTCGATCTTGGATTTGTGATAAACCTGGTTTCAGTGGGAGCTTTGCAGCGGTGATTTATTTATTTTTCTTTAAAGAATGGCGAGCAGTTCTAGATTCGAGATTGAGAAATTTAATGGTCAGAGCTTTGAGCTATGGAAGCTCAAGATGGAAGATCTTCTGGTAGATAGAGAACAATGGATCGCAGTAGATCCAGGTACCATGCCCTCTGGTGCGGTAAAAGAAGAATGGGAAAAGCTGGAAAGGAAAGCAAGGAGCACCATTCGTCTTTGCCTTGCAGATTCAGTATTGGTGAACGTATCTGGAGAAGACACTGCAAAGAAGCTATGGGATAAACTGGGAAGTCTGTATCAGTCAAAGTCCCTGGTAAATAAGTTATTTCTGCGAAAGAAATTGTACCTTCTGAGGATGACTGATGGAGACTCTGTTTCAGAGCATCTAAACGCCTTCAATACTCTGGTAAGTCAGTTGACATCTGTTGGTATTACACTTGATGATGATGAAAAGTGTATTAGTCTGTTGTGCTCTTTGCCAGATTCATGGGATAATCTGGTCATAGCTATTGGGAGTAATGCAACCACGCTAAACTTCGATGATGTGGTTGCATCCCTACTATCGGAGGAAATGAGGCGGAAATCCATAGATAGTTCAGCCAAGGATGCCTTATTTGTAAGAGGTCGCCCTGGAGACAGATCTAAAAATAAGTCTTCAGGTGGTAGATCTAAATCTAGAGGGAGATCTAAATCTCCAGGACCTTCTGTAAGAAAATGCTGGAAGTGCGGAAAAGCTGGGCATTACAAGAAGGATTGTAAATCGAAAATTACTGATAAAAGTAGAGGACCTAATGACGCTCCATCCGCAGATGGGAAAGAATCTACAGAGGAAGGAGGAGATGTGTATCTGGCATCTTCAAGTACACATGCAGAGCATGATTCGTGGTTGATTGACTCAGGTGCGTCTTATCATATGACTCCTCACAGGGAGTGGTTTTCTGAATACGAAAAGTATGATGGAGGAGATGTATTTCTGGGAGACAACTCGGTAGCGAAAATCATAGGTCGAGGAAAGGTCAAGCTACTGCTCAAAGATGGAAGGGTTAAAACTCTTCCCGGGGTTCTGCACATTCCAAAGTTGGCTAGAAACCTTATATCTGTAAGTAAAATGGATGATGCAGGTGTGAAAACTCTATTTGAAAAGAACACATGCAAGATGATTCGAGAGTCATTGGTGCTGATGAGGGGAGTTCGGATTGGAACTCTATACAAGTTGTTGGGAAGCACCTTCAAAAATGGATGTAACAGCACTATTGTTTCTGAGGGTAAAAATGAAGGAGACAGAGTCCTTACTGTCTCTAGTGAGAAGACATCGCTATGGCATCGAAGGCTGGGACATATTGGAGAAAAGGGTCTTCGACTATTGCAAGGTAAAAGTATGGCTGAAGGCATGTCTGATTTCACATTAGATTTCGATTTCTGTGAACATTGCTTATATGGTAAACAGAATCGGGTACGATTCTCATCTGGTGTTGTAAGAGCTAAAGGAATCTTAGAATTAATACACAGTGATGTTTTTGGACCTGTGCCTGTTCCACCACTAGGTAAATCTGTGTATTATGTTTCATTCATAGATGATTTCTCAAGAAAAACTTGGATTTATTTCCTGCGTAAGAAATCTGAGGTTTTTAATAAATTCAAAGAATTTAAGGCTCTTGTAGAGAATCAAACTGAGAAGAAAATAAAAGTACTCAGAACAGATAACGGTGGAGAATTCTGTGAAAGTGAATTTGAGGAGTTCTGTAAAACGTGTGGAATAGCAAGGCAAAAGACTACTCCATACACACCTCAACAGAATGGGGTTGCGGAAAGGATGAACAGGACATTGATGGAAAAGGCAAGGAGTATGCTGAGTGGTGCAGGTCTAGCACAACATTTCTGGGCAGAAGCTGTTGACACTGCGTGTTACCTAGTGAATAGGACACCCACATCAGCGTTGGTTGACAAGACACCTCATGAGGTTTGGACTGGTAAGAAACCCTCTCTCTCTCATCTCAGAGTGTTTGGGTGTGATGCTTTTGTACATGTTCCAAAGGAGAAAAGGAGCAAGTTGGATAATAAAGCGGAAAAATGTGTCTTCATTGGTTACAAGGATGGAGTGAAAGGTTACAAGCTGTGGAACCCAGTAAAAAGGCAAACAATTTACAGTCGAGATGTGATCTTCAGAGAAGTTGAAAGCACTTCCAAGATTGAGGATGTACCAAAGGAAAAGGATTCAGAGAAGCTACACTTTGATATCAAGGATGAAAGAGGTGACTCTTTTGAGGAACCAGATTCATCTGAATCAGATGAGGAGGCAGAATCGTCTGAATCAGATGAAGAGGCGGATCCACAGACTCCGGTATTGAGGAGATCTGACCGAGAAAGAAGGCAAGTTGAAAGGTACAGTCCCCCTGATTTTCGTTCAAATTTTGTGTTATCTATTACTGATGATGATCCTAGAACTGCTAAAGAGGCAATGGATTCAGAAGATAGTAAACTATGGAAGAAGGCCATGATAGAAGAAATGGATGCCTTGGACAAAAATGAGGCATGGGATCTGGTTGAGTTGCCAGAAGGAAGAAAGCCTATTGGAAGCAAATGGGTATTCAAGAAGAAGTTAAATGCAGCAGGTAAAGTGGAGAAGTACAAGGCTCGACTAGTTGCGAAAGGTTACTCCCAAATTGAGGGCATCGATTTTGGTGAGATTTTTTCACCTGTTGCAAAATTGACTTCTATTAGATTTCTTCTATCTATTTCTGCTGCTTTTGATCTTGAAGTAGAACAGATGGATGTAAAGACGGCTTTCCTACATGGAAATCTTAATGAAGAGATCTATATGAAGCAACCAGAACGGTTTGTGGTGAAAGGAAGAAAGGAGCTTGTCTGTAAGCTGAAAAAGTCTCTCTACGGTTTGAAACAATCTCCCAGAATGTGGTATCAAAAATTTGATACTTATATACTGGGACTTGGTTTCTCAAGAAGCAAAGCAGATCACTGTGTTTATTTTAAGCTAATTGGTGATCATTTTATTTATGTAATATTGTATGTTGATGATATGTTGCTAATTGGAAACAACAAGGAAATCATCAAGGATGTCAAGAATCAGTTGTCATCTGAATTTGACATGAAAGATCTTGGTGCTGCAAATTTCATTTTGGGCATGGAAATAAAAAGAGATCGTGAAAACAGGAAACTCTGGTTAAATCAGAGAAAATATGTTGAAACGATATTGAAGAGATTTAATATGCAGGAAATCAAACCAGTGAAGGTGCCCATTCCTGTAGGTGTAAGGTTATCTGCAGAACAGTGTCCCACTGCACAAGAAGAGGTAGAGGACATGTCTCATGTTCTCTATGCTAGTGCAGTTGGTAGTCTGATGTATGCCATGGTCTGTACTAGACCAGATATAGCCCATGCAGTGGGAGTTTTGAGCAGGTACATGTCAAAACCAGGAAAGGAACATTGGACTGCAGTAAAGAGGGTCTTCAGGTATTTGCGTGGCACTACAGATTCTGCAATCTGCTACCAAGGAAGACCCGGCCTAAATAGAGAGATAGATATACAAGGATTTGTTGATGCTGACTGGGCTGGAGATCTTGATCACAGAAGATCTACAAGTGGCTACGTTTTTAATCTATTTGGAGGAGCAATCAGTTGGATGAGTAGAAGACAAGCTGTAGTTGCACTCTCAACTACAGAAGCTGAATACATGGCAGCTACCCATGCAAGTAAGGAAGCTGTATGGTTGCAAAGATTGTGTTCAGGTATTGGTTTTGTTCAGAATGCAGTAAAAATTGGCTGTGATAGCTCAAGTGCAATATTTCTGGCAAAGAACCCTGCTTATCACTCGAGGACAAAGCACATTGATGTGCAGTACCATTTCGTCAGAGACATGGTTGAACAAAACAAAGTGTTGCTGGAGAAGGTTGACACTTTGGTAAATGTTGCAGACTCTTTGACAAAGTCTGTGAGTACTCAGAAGTTCTCTTGGTGTAAAGAGAGCATGGGCATTGTTGCCCTGAATTGTTGAAGTCATAAATTTCTCCTGTATGTGAAGAGAACAACAAGTGGGAGAATGTTGGGTATGTTATATCTCTTCACATGGTCGCTGCGTGTACAACACGATCCCTGTCGGCAGCAAAAAAAATTTGGGTTGCTTTTTGCTTTTTCGTGATTTTCGACCCATTGTACTCTATCTAATTCCGGTAAAAGGAATTAGGGTTGTAACCTAATTCGGGTAAACGAATTAGGGTTTTAGATGCTGCAGAATACCATTTATTGTATTGTACATGTAAAATAAACATATAATGAAAAAGGAGCTATGCGGCTCTAAGTTTTTGCTGGTTTTTTCCCGGTTAAGGGTTTCCAGGTGAAAATCTCTGTGTAATGTGTGTGCCATTGTGTATTTTTTGTTAATGCTCAAGAATCATATAAGTTTGTACTTCACTGTTAAGGTTTAAAACTTACATTTATGGCCCCTAAAGGGTGATTCAAAGAGTTGGGGAAGTAGCTTACAAGCTTGAGCTGCCAGAGAGGAGCAAGATTCACAATTTCTTTCATGTGTTGTGCCTCAAGAAGGAAGTTGTTAGTAGATCATCACTCAACAGAGTTAACCCCATTTAATGATGAGGGATAGTTGGTACTCATCCCTGAGGAGATACTGGATGTCAAGGAGAGGAGATTGAGGAGCAGAGTCATCAAGGAGTATCTTGTCAAGTGGAGAGACTTGCCAGTAGAGGATGCTACTTGGGAGGGAGATCATATCTTTGCAACATCTTGGTTTGTAGTTGCTTGAGGACAAACAATCTCAGGAAGGGAGGACTGTAATGTTACTTTCCAAATGATCACTCCAAGGGATGACTTATCAGCCCATTTAATTATCGTAGGCTATAGTTCACGAAAAAGAGAATTAATTAATGTCACTTGGGAAAAAAGTAACATTATAAAGTGACATTGAGAAATTAATTAAAAGAAAGGACTTTATAAAAGTCACTTTTATTTAATAAAGGCAGAAAAGGGTAAAAGTGGCCAAAAATGGTAAAAGGGGCATAAAAGGGAAAATCAAGCCCTTCTCTCATTCATTCATGACTTATTTAAAAAAAAAAGAATTTGAAGAGCTCTTGTGGCTTTTGGTTCTTGGGACAGAAACCCTAAGAGAGAATTGGTTTCGGTGGTGAACCTATCCACCCTAACTGATCAAGAATAAAAGATCACTTAGATTTTTCATTGTGCTCATTGTTGGAGAAGAAATCATAACAAACTTGCATATTTGCGAAGAGATTCAGAGATTCCATCCCTTTGGGGAAGGGTGCACTTGTCTAGGGGGGACGAAAAGCAAAGATTCATATTCAGTTTGGTATTGTTGCCTCTTACAGTGAGAAAAAGTGTGATTTAACAAGTGTTTGTTGAGTTATAATCAAGAGGAGGGCGTTGCACATTCCCACAATCAAAACAAGGGGGCGCACTCTAGTTTGGAGGGTGTGTTCATTTTGGAGGAGCAAGGGACTCAGATGTACCTTCAACATCTTATTTTCTGCCATATATTGCCAAGGAGGGGCCACATACACCTTGCTGGGTGCAACTCGGGTCTTTTACTAGCTGGTTGGGGTATCCTACAACAAACCGGTCTTTGGTGGAGACGACTACAACACTTTTGGAATGCAAACTAATTTCTTCATCAGCAGGTTAGAAAAGGGGGTTATATCAGACTTATTTCATTGTATTGTCACTGTTGTTATAGCTGATAGGAAAGCACAATAACCTATAGCAGTTAGACATCCACTGAGGGAATTCTAGAGTGCTTATTCTCAGGTCAAGATACAAACAAATATAGTTGTAATGCTTACTTTTATGGTAGTGAGATCAATAAAATGCCATTTTTGTGCCAAACATTGTGGGTATTGAGAACTATTGGACGAAATATTTAAACCAAGAAGTCTATAAAATATATCAACAGTTAATGAGACCGTACAATGGCTTGTAATGTAACTATTTGTCAAAAGTCCTGAACCAATATAATAACAGTATACTTGAACATCTACTAGCAGACAGTGAGGGGGCTTGTACAGTGGGGTCAAAGAACTGCCACTAAATTGTTTGATGAAAGTATTGACCCAAAAACACAACAGTTAACCCTAAAACCATATAGGTAGTGAGAGGAGTTATTACATTTTCCTTCTTTTTTCTCTTTCAATTTTCTAGATATTTGTTGTTTTTTTATGTGTTGACATATTGGTTGGATCTCTACCAACTTGCATTATCTCTCGGTTCTCCATTCTATACAAGTCAACTAGTGTGCCTCTTTTACTAGAACCTCATGGTAAGCAACCCCGCCATCATTGGTCCAAAACACTCTAGGTCGGAGATGGTGCTAGGAAGTTATGATTTTATTTCCTTAGAAAGTACTCCCACTCCACTTGCTTATTTTCCTAGTCAGTAGAAATAGGGGTATTTAATGGTGGTCAAGGTTCCACAATATGTTCAACTTCTTTGTCGATAAAGAACTTACGAAGAATGACTAGTACTATAGACAAGAAAATATCATGTAGGTCATCATAGAATATCCCTTTTATGTTGTCGATAAAAGTTCTTTCTTCAAGCGTTTGTTCCTCACAAAACTCATATGCAATCTTCTTGATCCACTTGTAAAGATTAGGTCGACCACCGTTGTTCAACCTATGCAGCAATTCTCTATCTTCTTTACTTGGTGTCATCTATAGTTTGTTCAATAAATTTGTGGATCAGCACAAGAACAAACTCCAAGAAATTTTCATGGGTCTCGGTGAAAAAACTTTCCTCTGCTTGCACAATTATCAGTCAGTTCCTTCTAGCATAGTTATTGATGTAGTTTTTAAATTTTTTGTACCACCACTTATGCACTTATTCTAGTGTCAGCGTTTATGCATACATATATCTATATGTCATCTCGAATATAGGTTCAAATCTCGGCAACATAACCATTGTTGCAATGTAGGAAATTACAGTCATTAGTTACCATTGATACACATTAAGAGAGACATACATGTATAAAGTAGAAAGAAGTAGATATGCTTCCAATAATATGTTATATTGTCATTAGAAGGACATATTACAACATATAATGATAATATTGTTATACATATGAACCGGCATATAAATATACATGGTTGTTCGCATATGTCAGTTGACCTACTAGGCCAGTCAACTAGTTGACTGGTGGGCCTAGTCGACTAACCGACTAGACCCTTCTAATAACATATAAGGTTGTGGATGCTTTTGGAAACTAGATCTAATTTCTTCACCAACTATACTACTACCATGTTCTTTGTACTTCTATTATCAATTATATATTTTCAACTCTTATATTTGGCCTTTCAATTTTGTCTAAAAATATTATTTCTCAACCAATGGTCTCCTTCTTTAGGTTGTGCCTCTTTGTGGGTTCCACCATCGCCTTCCACATCCTCAAATTCTCTCCATGTTTTTCTAAAACTATTTCCACTATATGCTCTGGGCTTTATCCCTAATCCAAGGTTTCCCTTTAATCATTTCCTCTCCACGCATTTGCATTTTGTGGACATGTCTAGGATTTGTCTCATGCTCCACAATTATAACAATAATTGATTACCCGAATCTTAGAGATCCTTTTCCTCCTACCTTGAAAATTCCTCAACCTCATTCCCTTCCTCGAGATGAAACTTCTTCTCAATAATTTTTTTCCTCCTTTTCTTGTACACCTCCTTTGGCTGTAGAATATTTGCCTCTACCTTTTCTAGTTGCACCTCTATCAAAACTTCTTTAAATTGCATTCCCCACTAGTTTTTCTTTACCTTTTACTTTAATTGATAATCCTATTCAACTGAACTTAAATCATGCAAACTAACCTCTTCTTCAATTTTGAAGTGCAAACCCTTTACATACCTTGATATTTGTTGGTCTTCGTCTTCTCATGTCTATCTCAAATAGACAACTTGTAAAATTCTTTGGTGTATCCATGCACATTTTCCATTTATGATGCAAAATTTGCAATTGTTTAAATAATGGCTACTTGTATATGGGTAGAAATTTCTCCCTCAAATTTAACACCATTTTTCTTTGTGTAAATATTTCCTTTTTACCCTTTTGAACTTATTTTTTCTTCTTCTTTTCAAGGAAAACCCTTAGGTACTTCTCATGTTTCATGGTTACAATGCCTGACCTAGTAGGGACACTGATTGAAGCATGCAAAAGAGACAGTCTTCCCATAGAATCAAACCCTAGACCTCTTGCATAAAGCTCAAATCACTTAACTAGTCAAGCTAGCCCATCATGCTTAACACATTCTTTCTATAAGTATTCTTACCAATTTGTTGCATGATCTTTCAATTTGGCACCCACAAATCTCATTATTTGTTAGGAACGTGTGTCAACCCTTCTCTTTACTTTGTTAGTATATTGTTGTTGGACGCATATGCTTTGTAAGTCATCCCATAGTATTATATGTTCCATGGTATTGATCCATAGTTTGTATTAGCCCATAGTATTATATGTTCCATGGTATTGATCCATAGTATTGGTGCATAGACTTAGTATATAAGTATGTGTTGAGGCTAATGAAGGCATCCAAGAGTTATTTTGTATTGAGCTTTCTCAAAGGAGGTTTCCCCCTCGAAGTGGCCCACGATCAATAAATATCTTCTATGTTCTGTATTTTTGATATATCGTGCATTTTCATTAATTAATTGTTGGAGGTTCCTTACATCTGGTATCGGAGCACTTTCTTGGGCTCGTTGGGTGGAATTTCTGCCAAAAAATTTTTCGCATCTGTATTGTTCCTTTCAATTGCAGGTTCGGATCTGGGAATAATCCATATCCGCTTAACTGTGGGAAGTAATTGGGAATATCCATAAAAATCATTGTGAGGAGTACCACAGGAACCACGAAGTAGCTGGCCCATTGAGAGGACCTTCCAGCGAAAAGGGAAACGACCCCTACCTGATTGACTAGTTCCCACCCGTGAGGTTAAACCAAGAGCTGTCGTTTGTGGCAAAGTGGTTATCAGTTTTACCTGAGCCATGGAGTGAGGGGTACTGCCCCAATACGCAAGCTGTCAGACAACATTGGTGGTCGAGTGAATCCCATGAACCGCTAGGAAGCCGAGCATACCTGGGGTCCATATCTATTTTCAGCTGATAAATTGTAGATTACATCTGTCTAGAACTGTTGTCGATCAATTCTGAGCCGTTTCAGATCCATTCCGGAAAAAAATAAATAAAAAAATTCAAGATCCATTTCCTTGAAAATTTACTGACACCCCTGCAATCCCATTATGCATATTTCATTCCAGAGGACCTTATCCCAAATTCCACTTCCCGAAGCCAGAAATCTCACATTCGTCTATTTTTAAGGTTTGCCATAACTTCTTCGATTTTCACCCAATCGCCTTCAAATTTTCCCACAATGTTCATTTCCTATTTCTGCTTCTTTATCTCTCTTTGTCAAATTTTCTCTTTCTTTCACCCCGCTTCTGAAATCCCCATTTTCTGCTTCCTTGTCCATTAGAAAGTGTCCAAAACCTACTCAAACCCCAATTACCCATCATATTTTTTCCCCAATCCAAATTTTCATTTACTAAAGAAGCTTCTGTTTTTGTTTTTATACCCATTCACAAAAAAAAAACTCCTGGTTATGGTCGTCACCCGCGTAGGATCAAAAATCATGGAGGAAGAAGTTGCAGCCCTCAAAACCAAACTCCAAGATCTGGATGAAAATTCTCAACCTCCATCTTCAGCATTCGGCCATGAACAATAAATGAGAGCCAGAATCTTCTGCAGACACTGGATTCTCTTCTTCCAGCAGTTTTCAAGGCATTGGAGCTTGATTTTCCTAACTTCAATGGTAATGATCCGTTTGAATGGATATACCGGGCAGAAAAATATTTCAGTATGCATAATACTTTTGATGTCAACAAATTTCCATTTGCATCATTTCATTTGGAACATGAATCCCTTCAATGGTACCGTTGGTACATCAAGGCTCATGAAGATCCAAAATTGACAGATTTTTGCCAACTCCATTTGCAACGATTTGGTCCTAGTGCTTTTGATGAATTCACATGAGCACTCACTAAACTTCGCCAAATTGGCACTATGAGAGAGTATCAGACAGAATTTGAGAAACTGGCCAATCACACAGAAATATTGTCTGATGAATTCTACATGAGTTGTTTCATCAGTGGTCTCAAGGATGCAATTTGATTAGAGGTTAAAATGTTCTATCCCAACACAATGATGGAAGTCCTAGGGTTGGATAAGTTGGTGGAGGACAAGATCATAGCCCAACAGCACTACAAATCCACTTTTGTTCTATTCTGAAATATGGTTTCCCAACAAAATCTCATCACACCAGCTCCTTGACCAGCTCCTATCAAGAATTTGTTTGAAGCAGAGATGCGGGCACGTAGAGAAAAAGGGCTTTGTTATAATTGTGATGAGAAATTCACTTGGGGCCATAGATGTGTCGAGCAACAACTCTATCTCTTGGATGTGGATTCTCTTCCTTCCTCTAATCTTGGTGAAGAAGCTCCAGATACAATAGATGATCAAGTCGACATTCAGCAGCTGCCTGTTGACCCTCCGTCTCAGGACGACCACCCATAGATATCTCTCCATGCTTTAGCCAGATTCACCACCCCACAAACAATGCGGGTCAAGGGTTACTTCAAGAAGCTCCATCTTACAATCCTCATTGATTCTGGTAGCACTCAAAACTTCATTAACCCTCGAATCGCCAAACAGGCTGATTGTTTTGTCCATCCTTGCTCCAAATTTGAAGTCATGATTGCCAATGGGGACACCTTACCTTGCAAGGGAAAGTGTCGCAATGTGCATATCTCTATGGAATATTATAACCCGCACTCTGATATGTTTGCCTTGGCCTTAGGAGGATGTGATGTCGTTTTTGGCGCTCAATGGTTACGCACACTTGGCCCCATCTTATGGGATTTTGTTGAACTTCGGATGCAATTTTCAGTTAATGGGAAAAAACACACATTGACGGCCTTACAACTAGGGTCTCTCTGCATCATCAGTTCACATCGCCGGAAATATCCTTAAGAATAATTCACATGGTGTCATCGCTCAGCTCCATTCCATTCAATTGCCCCCATCAATGGTATCCACTACTCTTTTGTATCTACAACAAATTTTAGATAGATATGCCTGTGTCTTTTTTGAACCAGTGGGCTTGCCACCTTCAAAATCCCTTTCCATAAGAATTTAGTTGCCTCTACATATGAGAAGGAAATGATGGCTATTTTTCATGAAGTACAGAAGTGGCGACCATACCTATTTGGGAATTATTTTTGCATCAAGACTGATCACCAGAGTCTCAAATATTTCCTGGAACAATGGGTCTCCTCCCTAGCACAACCAAAATGGGTTAGCAAACGCATGGGTTATGACTATGAGATCACTTACAAGAAGGGTAAGGACAATCTGGTGGCGGATTCTCTTTCTCGCACATTTTGTCTTTCAGCTATTTCTATGCCTGTTCCAAATTGGTTGCAATCTGTTCAATACGGCTATGTCAATGACTCCTCATTATCTCAAATCATCCAACGATTGGCCAACAACCCTTTTGTTGTACCACATTACTCTTGGGATGGTACTTCCCTGAGGTACAAGGGTCATATGGTGCTTCCCTGGAGCACATATCTTCAATAGTCTACCTTCTTTGAACTCTATGCTTCTCTATCAACAGGGCACTCTGAGTTCCTCAAAACATATGAGCGAGCACAGCGTAACTTCTTTTGGAAGGGAATGACAATGACAATTCAACAGATGGTGGTTGAATGTGATACTTGCCAGCTCAACAAGGGTGAACCGACACTCCTTCCGGGATTGCTCAAACCCTTGATTTGGACAAATATTTCTATGGATTTCACCTCCGAACAACAACCTCAATGGGCGAAGTGGCTCCCTCTTGTTGAATGGTGGTACAATACTGCATCTAAAATGACTCCATATGAAGCAATCTATGGTCAGGCACCGCCAGTTCTTCTTCCATACACCCTCCGTAGTTCACCAGTTTAGGCAGTTGACACGATTCTTCGAAACCACGATCAAATTCTTCGCATTTTGCAGGACAATATTCACATGGAAAGAATTCAGATGAAACAACATGCCAATCAACACCGTTCTGAGCGCACTTTTGACGTAGGTGATATGGTTTTTCTTCATCTACATCCTTCCCAACAATTCTCCCTGAAACTCAAATGGCTTCATAAGCTCGCTCCACGGTTCTATGGGCCCTGTAAGGTTCTTCAGAATATTGGGTCCGTTGCTTATAAATTGGAACTTGCTCCTTCTTCTTGCATTCATCCAGTATTTCATGTCTCTTGTCTGATGAAAGTTCTTGGCACCAACATCAGAGTACAAACTATTTTACCAGAACTAGATAATGAATGATCCATCATTTTGAAGCTAGAGGCCATCCTCAATAGGTGCACTCGTCAGCTTCACTCTCGATCTATCACAGAGGTATTAATTCGTGGCACGGAATGCAACCAGAGGATGCTACATGGGAACCACTCCTTTAGATTCAACATCACTTTCCACATCTAAAGCTTTGAGGACAAAGCTTTTTCTAAGGGGGAGGGGATGTTAGGAACCTATGTCAACCCTTCTCTTTACTTTGTTAGTATATTGTTGTTGGACGCATATGCTTTGTAAGTCGTCTCATAGTATTATATGTTCCATGGTATTGATCCATAGTATTGGACGCATATGCTTTGTAAGTCGTCCCGTAATATTATATGTTCCATGGTATTGATCCATAGTATTGGTGCATAGACTTAGTATATAAGTACGTGTTGAGGCCAATGAAGGCATCCAAGAGTTATTTTGTATTGAGCTTGCTCAAAGGAGGTTTCCCCCTCGAAGTGGCTCGCGATCAATAAATCTCTTATGTGTTCTGTATTTTTGATATATCGTGCATTTTCATTAATTAATTGTTGGAGGTTCCTCACATTATCCACAGGTATTCCAACTTTCTATACTCAAAATATATTTCCATTTTATTGATCCAATTTATTAAATCCTTAGTTTTCCAAACTAACTTCATAGCTAGAAACTTCAATCTTTGTCGATTTTGGTGCTCTTCAACAAATTTACAATTTGCCTTCAATCTTCTCCATCTGTTATAGTCTCTTTTTCTTCATCTAGTTCTTTTTCACTCAATGCATCTTCTCTTTTGCTTTCCTTTTTACTCCTTACTTAATTTCTTAGAGCCCCGCTCACCACAATTCTCTATCATTTATGTATCATTGTTCTTCAATTTCACAATATCGGGCTCTTTTCTGGAATCACTCCTATTGTCCAAAATCTTCACACCTAGATCCAATTCTTTCTTTGATACCAAATGAAGCCCCTTGACCCGGTGCCAAAATTCTCTATCTCTTCAATGTAATGAACTGCATGCGCTAATACTGACTAACACTAATTGAATTATAATCAAAGCTATTATGTTAAACTAGTTAACATGGATAGCTTGGGGCAAATCAATTTGTTTTTATTAATATTGTACAACATAGTGCATATGTACAAGTAATTAATCTCTGAATATCTAGGCCCCTCTCTCACACACCTTTTATATATATATATATATATATATATATATATATATATATATATATATATATATAAAGTGTATGAGAGAGGGGCGTCATATGTATATATATATAAGGTGTATGAGAGGCCGTATGTGTGTGTGTGAGAGAGATGCCTCTCTCATACACCATATATATAAAAGGTGTGTCTGAGAGAGACATATATTGAAAGATGAATTCAATATTAAAGAAAACAAATTGATTTGTCTCTATGTGTGTGTTAGTTCTATAAAATAGTTTTTGGCTTATAATTAGATTAGTATGAACTATACTCATTATGAGCTCAACATATCACTACTAGATCAATGAACCCGGGTGGGAAGGATAACACTCCATCCTAACACCACTCTAACTAAATACAACCAATTAATAGTCAATATATATACCTCCTCGTGGACTCTTCACTTTGTCTTCCAAGATGACTTACTTTCCAAAACTATGCACTCTTAGTTGCACACTTTTCTTCTTCCAACTTGTGCACCATTCACTTGATTCCTCGACACAGGGCTAATTCTTAGTGAAACACAATTGTGCATTTCTTGTTCAGTATCCCCATTGACTCCCTTTCTAACTTGATATCGCCACATTCCTACACGCACTCCTTTTCCAATTCAATCTTATGCATGTTTTCCACCTACACACTCTCTCTTCGCTTCCTTTCTTTCTCCGGTTCACTTCGTTCATCCTTTTAACTTTAGTTTTCACATTTATGCACAGTTTTACCAATGCTTATGTGTTTTGTTAATGGGACTATCCTACCTCAGGCTAGCCCCGTGCTTTAATTGTTATAACATTATTAACAATCTTTTGGTATTTATTATTCTTTCTATGGATTTTTGATCTATTGTTTCTGCAACATAAATAACTTATTGCAACTCAAAAACCAGATGCGGCAAACACTACTGCAGTTGTTTCCATCGTGAGTGTTGACATTAGGGTTTTGTGAATGATTTCATTGGTGTGGGCAGAAGAAAAATTTGGATAAATTGACGTGGAATAAATGTTGGGTAGCGGGACTGTGATTTTTCATTTTTTCAGATTTGTTTCCTGTAGCAACATGGGAATCCACATTAAAAGTAATGTAGTGTGTTGGGCATCATTGGCAATTAAATATGTAGAATACATTAGAGATGTCAACAAGTTTTCAAAGATTGCCCTGTGGGAGAATACCCGACTTATAACAGGAGTCAAAGACTTTGGGTGACACTATGGAAAGCATGGAAAGACAGGTTTTTTGTTTTCAAAGATTGCCCTGTGGGAGAATATCCGACTTATAACAGAAGTCAAAGACTTTGGGTGACACTATGGAAAGCATGGAAAGACAGGTTTTTTTTCAAGTTGAAAAAGGCATCTTTTATTAATAAAGAAAAAGATGTGTCAAGATAACACAGTGCTGATTATATCTTTTATTAATAAAGAAAAAGATGTGTCAAGATAACACAGTGCTGATTATAGAGATTACAGAAAAGAAACATACATAAGAAAGGTTTTTTTCAAGTTGAAAAAAGCATTAATAAAGAAAAAAAGATGTGTCAAGATAACACAGTGTTGATTATAGAGATTACAGAAAAGAAACATACATATACGTCGTTCATCATGCTTAATGAGAAACCAAAAACAGAGTTCTGTTTCAACAATCGGGACCATACTAAGAACAAGTAAGCGCACATCTCTCGTCCATCCCGAGAGAAATGGGAGCAGTATTCCAACGGAGCATAAATCAGCAAAACAGGATGCAGAGTTGCAGATTCGGAAAACAGGTATTAAAAAACCAGCAAACACTGCGGCCCCATCCAAAATGCAGAGCTATCACCAGTATTAGGCAATCACAAAACAGAGACAGGCATACCGAGATGAAGACACACAATCCAAACAGAGCCCAACCGATATCGTCCACTGTAGTTAGCAGAACGAGAGAGTGGAGTCATTGATCAGCAAACCAGCCCGAAACTCCTTAAAGAAAATAAGACCATCCATCGGTCCCAGCACAAGCTTTGATAGTCTATCGGCCTCGGCGTTGTGACATCGAAAAATGTGGGAGAAAGACAGCTCCCCAAACCATAGAATCAGATCTCGAGACCTTCGAACCCAGTGTTACAGCAGAATAGGACGAAGAAAATACCTCCCCCAAGCTCAATCAATAATGCAAGTCGAATCGCCAAAAATGTGGGTCAAAGAGATGCCCTTCACCAGAGCAAAATGAAGGACACCCCAGAGTGCCACCAACTCAGCCCTGGTGTTCGAACCCCGGCCAGCTCTCAGATTAAAGTGAAAATGGTAATCCACAGCAATTCTTAACACCATACCAGCACCACAGTCCCCAGATTGGGCGGCCCCATCGAAGAAACCAAACGGAAAGGAGAAGCTGTCATCCAGGTAACAGGTACGGAGGGACAGCTCCAGCAGCTTTGCAAGGGGCCTCCTCCGAAGAAAACATCCAAGCCATGATCCTCCCCACAACCAGATCAAAACGCGGGCTAATCGCAGTCAAACATGGTTGCAATTTTTATTGTGTGAAATCATGAAATTTGTTGGACAGGGTCAAGATTCACTAGAAAAATTGTTTTGCAAGCAATATTTATCAGCTGTAGTAAAATTCTAAATGCACCCGGCTGCAGAGTCTGTCAGTAGGTATGCCCATCCAATGGTCCGGCCATGTCCATGCAACATTTGGATGACCTTAGCGCTCAAAACTATACCTATAACTTATAATATTAACCTAGAAATAACTTAATGCTATGGAAAACATTTGAATGCTCCTACCCGGGCAGCCCGTAAGAGGTAAGAGATCTATTCCTGTTTGGTCGAGTTTAATAAGTTGCCTTTAAAAGGGATAGATATAATTGCTCCACCACCCACCTACTATTGATTCAAATACTTACCCAAATACTATTGGAGGTTGCCCTTGTACGAATATTAGACTGTGGATCCTTTCCAAGCTGAGGCAAAGCATTGGTAGTTCCACATGGTCAGTGTGCTGCTCATAGTAGATGGGCTTGGCACTCAAATCGTTTTGGGCGACTGAATTTTTTTTGGCGAGACACAGTTTCACTTTTTTTCGTTATTTTTTTGGAATTTCAACAATCAAAATGGATCAAAACTCTTAGGGACACAATTCCATGACATAGAGACACAATTCCATGACATAGTTCTGTAGTAAATGGGATGAAACGATTCCACAGATTTTTATAACTAGATCTAGGAAACAAATAGCTAAAAAAGCGAGGCGATTTGAGTGACAGTTATCCCACACTTTTGGATGGTTCAGGAATGTCTTTGCAACATTTAGATGGTGAATAGTGCTCGCCCAGCCTGACGTCTACTTCTCGAAACCCGACAACCACACCTTCTCCCGGAAATCGTACCTCCGACGACTTCACACCGGCTGGCGCTCTGCATGAGTTGGAATTTTACATCCCCTGGCGGCCTCGCCAAAGGACCTACATTCAAATTTTCAATAGCACAACAATCCTGATATCAAATTGAACGAGTTTGACCGGCGAGTTAGTTGTAACATCAGCTTATTTGAAATTTGAAAATTCAAATGCCCGTGCTCAACAAATTTTGAAATTTCAAATGCTCGCGCTTCACGAATACCCTTTCAAATGCTCGCGCTCCCTATTTCAGCCGATGCATTCTGATGGAGACCAGTTCTGGGGAATCTCGTTCACGAAGTGGGTCTCCGCGCTCAGGCGACGTTGGCTGATTTATTAGATCATATTTGCGTACGAGGATGTATTTAAAAACACCCTGGTTACGTGATATCGAAGAGAACAAATCGGAGATGGAGAAGCCGCTTGATTCTGCACTTTTGACTCTGGATATGGTTGAGATGTTCTTGAAACTGTCTCTGCGCCGGAGGGGATCACTACCAGAAATCATCCCATTACCAACGCAATGGGACCTGACGCTCCACCGCTAAAGGAGTTGGTGGCCATACGCTGATAGAGGCCTCATTCGTGATACAGATATGGAGTATTGCGAAGCCATGAAAAGCGTTGGACATGAAGTGGAGGTATTTATTTCTGAGAATGTTGGTCACAGTGTCTATCTGAAACGAGATTGCTATCAAATATGGTCTGAAGACAATCCAGGAAACATGTACACTCCTGCAGAATTACGTAAGGAGGTCACTCTTTAGGAGATTGAGATGGTTTTGAAAGGGTTTGCTAAAGACAAAAGTCCTGGCCCAGATGGGTGGATAGTTGAACTTTTTCTGGAGTTTTTTTATGTTATAGGATAGGACATCGTGGGAATGGTGGAATTCTCAAGGGCTGAGGGCTATATTACAAAAATATTACAAATAGCCTAAATTCTATTTTCTTAATATTAATTCCTAAGGTTGGTAAGCCAAGCACCTTTGGTTATTTTCGGCCCATAGCGCTATGTAATTTGGCATACAAAACTATTTCAAAGATTATTGCTCTCAGGCTCAAACCCATATTGTCTCAGCACATATCCGGCAAGTAGTTTGGGTTTTTACAAGATCGGCATATATTGGATGCCATTGGCATTACTCAGGAGGTTATCCACACGGTGAAATCCAAGAAGATGGCTGCATTATTGCTGAAAATTGATCTGGAGAAGGCATATGACAGAATTGACTAGGACTTCATGCGTTTGATTCTTATTCAAATTGGTATCCCACCACTCTTTCAGCGCTGGATCATGGCATGTGTCTCAACGGCTAACATCTCGGTATTGGTCAATGGTGCACCCTCTGGATTCTTCAAAATCTCTAGAGGTGTGCGACAGGGATGTCCTCTGTCTCCATTAATTTTTCTGTTGATCATTGAGGGCCTTAGCAGGCTGATTGGGGCAGCTAAAGATTCTGGTACCATCAAAGGTATTACTTTTACTGAAGGATTGTCACATACACATTCCCTATTTGTTGATGATGTACTCCTTGTTGGATTAGATTCGGTAGTGGAATGGAAAAACTATCATTCCATCATCAACGAGTTTTGTGAAGCATCAGGTATGTTAGTTAATCATAGAAAATCCAATATTTATCATTTTGGATTTGATGAACAAAAAATGGGATTTATAAGAATATGTCGCCTTATCAATTCTACAATCTGGAGGTTGGGTTTAAATATCTCGGTTATTTTCTTAAACCCTGCACATACAGAAGGAATGATTGGCTGTCGCTGGTTGAGAAGGTGGAAAAAAAGATTAACCATTGGACATACAAATTCTTGTCAGTTGGTGGAAGACTTACTCTGATAAAATCTGTTCTTACAGGTATACCTATATATTGGTTCTCACTGTTGTAGATCCCCTGCTACATTATTAACTGCATTCGGAAGTTATTTTTCAGTTTTCTCTGGTCTGGGGGAACGACAAACAGCAACATGGTCATGGTTGGTTGGGAACAAATTGCCCGCCCTAAATGTGGTGGTGGATGGGGCATTAGGAACCTGTCTCTTTTCAATTGTGCTCTCAGGATGAAAAGTTTATGGTGTGGGATTTTTGGCCCTACACTGTGGACTGATGTGCTCAAGGAAAAATACATCAAGATGGATGTATATAAGTGGATTCGGTATCCATTTAAAACACTAAGGGGAGTATCACCGATTTGGACTAGGTTTATAAAAGTTTATAATTTGATGGCCAATGATTTATCCTGGAAGGTAGGAAATGGCAATAATGTATTAGTGGGGATTGACCCAATTGTGGGCATGGAAGAATATTACATTCTATCTGATGAAATCATCAAAACCTTGCATAGGTTTGATTATGCCACACTCAGTAAGATCAAAAGAGTTAATTATAGATCCTTTCAAACTTATTGGCTAAATGCTATGGAGTTGGGTTTGGAAGGAAATGAGGCTGCTGAATGGAAACACTACATTGGAAAACTCAATTCCATAGGATGCAGACTTACAATTGAAAATGATTGCATTATCTGGACAAAAAATAGGGCAACTGGCATGATCACTGCAAAATTGGTTTATCAAGCAATTATCACTCACAAGGGTATGTACCCTGCAAACTGGTGATATAAGGCTATTTGGAAGTGGAAAATACCCGTGAAGGTTCAATGTTTTATGTGGCATGCCTTACTGGGGAGTTTGAAGACATGGGATAATCTGTCCAAGAGGGGGTGGATTGGCCCTGGTTTTTGTTATTTGTGCAGAAACAACACTGAATCTTCTCAACATATTTTGGTGGAGTGTGAGTTTACTAGAACTCTGTGGAACTTGATCATTTCACATCTTCAGCTGGAACAGACTTGGGATATGGGAAATTTTGTGGACAATGTATATAATTGGCAGAAAGTGTGTAGAAGCATCCCACATCTTCCAGCACTGATTTCTTGGCAAATCTGGTGGGTTAGAAACAAGACAATATTTGAAGATGAGCTGCCCAACATATATTCCTCTTACTACAAGTCACTGGCTATAATTAAGGACTTCAATCTTAGCCCTGGTCCGAGGAACACTAGAGTACTTGTCTCTTTCTCCTTCATTTTTCATAAACCGGTGGGTTTCTTTGATGGGTCGCCCATAGATGGCTCATGTGCTATTGGTGGGGTGATATATATCAACAATGATCATTACTTTACACTTACGATGGACTGTAGAAATGGCTCAAACACAAAAGCTGAATTACTTGGGCTTTGGTGTGTTATTACTGTGGCTGCAATCATGGGCCTACAGGAATTGACTGTATTTGGCGATTCCAGGGTGACTATTAAGTGGGAACTTAAAGAATATCAATTAAATGTCATCTCTTTACAGCATTGGTGTACCAGAGTTCGGGAAAAAATCAAGCTTTTCAAACACATCACTTTTGAACATGTCTACCGACAAAACAACATTATTGCAGATGAACTTTCGAAGAAAGCACGTGGAGGAGCTGAAGGAGTTGTCATTTGGGAATATTTCTTGGAAAAACATAGCTATGACAGGGGTTTGGTCAATCTGTTTGACCACTATTAACTGTAATGTCCCCAGCTTGACCCTATTGCATTAATATGGTAAATGATGTAAATATTGTCATTTAGTCATGGTGAGGAGCTCAAGGCCAAGGCCCCGCCACTGATTTATCGTTTTATGTATCGGCAATTAGAATAGATGCATATGGTTCTTGTGCTAGCGGTGCACAATGTAACATCGGAAATCATGTAAATATGCAACTTTAATGAAAAACCCACAACCAGCTACGCAATGCAACAAAAGAGATGGGGGCATGATCTTTACAAGGAATAGGGGGGGAGATTATTCAAACCCTTGGGCCAATGGTGTTAATCCATGTGTCAATGGGGAAACCCATAAAAACCACCAACTACCCATTTTGTCTCATACACCCAATCATTTAATTCTCCCAAGAAATTGGTTAAGGCAGTTAATGCCTTGGAAATGAAGAAGTATGGGCAAGCCATTTTCGTGCATGGGCAAGCCATCAACCTGGAAATTCGTGTTTTTGCTTGTTGGGCAAGAAAACACCCATGAAATGGTGCCCAAAGCCATGGGGAATGGGGAGTCTTCACTCACTCACGCAGTTGGAGTTAGCTGGGCCTTTCCCTGCATGTTTTTCATCCAAATCCTGCATTTTTCCATGCCTGGGAGTTCGTTTTTGCATATACAGTAGCTTGGGAGAGAAGGGCCACGATTTGGGGACTGTATGGAGGTCGTTTTTTCCCCCGAATGTCCAAGGACGTTTTTCTAAAAACGGATTGGCTTCCCAGGGTTGTTCCCCATATTCCCATTTCGTTTTTGTGTGTTCCCACGTTTTTCTGATGCATCCCGTTTTGGATTTGAACCTGTGAGCATGAGCTTCAAGAGTGGAAGAGGAAAGATTTGGCTTGATGAACCCAATGGTGTATCCATAGCTCCATGGTTGAGCCACTAGCTTAGTAATTCACCTCTGCCCACCTCTTAGCAGCCTGAGAAACACAACTGCTAGTTGGCTTGGCTGATTCTGGCATATCTTTGGCTATGTGAAAGCCTGTTTCCCCTTTTCCTTGTGGAGACCATGCCCAGCTCGGGGGTGGCAGTGGTGCTGAGAGATTAAGGAGCACACTGGCCTACGGTTGGGTGGAACGTTGCAGAAGCGTAGCTGGTTGCTTGGGATTACTTCATTAAGATAAGTATTCTCTTGTGTTTGTAACTTTGCACTTGTTCCTTTGATGAATAGCTGGAATGGATTATGGATGTGCTAATGAATTTACTTCCGCTGTGTATTCGAAGGATTATGCATTTCCATATGCCCTTTATAATTCTGCAAAGGTCTTTATTTGGCTGTCACAGAAATCTTGCGTGTATGATTAGATATCAACAGCATTTACTTAATTTCTGTTGTGTTTCTGTTTCATGCACTTATACATGTCTTGGTATCAATGAGTCTAATTTAATGGATATGGGGCTAATTTCCCGGTTTAACGTCATGATCCTCTCCACCTAGCTGGTAGGATGGGAGGGGACATGACATTAACTGTGAAGGTTTTCATCTTTTTCATAGTTATTGTTGTTTTTTTTGTTGAAAATTTTGCGCAGTTTTGGCTAAGCAAGCTGTGAACATTGACAATGTAACTGAACTCTGGCATAAGTTTACACATAAGTCTGCTTGCAGAATTATGAATTATTGTACAATTTGATTCGATTTAATGAATACCAGTAGTATGACTTTTTTCCACTAAAAAAAAAGTTGATGCTCAAGTCTTCAAGTCTATGGTCACATTAATTTGTCAAGAACGTAGCTTTTTAAAAATTTCCATAATACGTTCTTTAAAAACTTTCAATAATTAATATTATTATAAAACTACTGCATGATTCAACAATTTAGTTTTAGAAGGAAAACTTTCCATAATTAATATTATTCTAAAACCACTGCATGATTTAACAATTTAGTTTTAGAAGGAAACAAACTCTACAGTCACAGTAATTTTTTAAAAACGTAGTTGTTTAAAACTTTCCATAATAATATTATTAGATATTACTTGTGTATAATATCCTTCCTTACTTGTGTATAATGTCCTTCCGCTAAAACTACAACTACTGCATGATTCATCAATTTAGTTTTACATGGAGACACAAGGTCTTTTTATAATATAAGGTATTTTTATAACATTAGCAAATGAGCTGAAATGTAAAGTATGTATAACTTTGTGAGTAAATGTCTCACTAATGTCAAACAAAACGGAAGTTTAGAACTTTTTAAACGCATATTTAGAGATCCTGATGAGAAATTTACCCAAAGAATGGTAAATCCTAGTTTCCATTGTAACATGAGAACATGATATGAAAATGTTTATGGACCATTTGTTTGTCACATCAATTTAGTTTTACATGGAGACACAAGGTCTTTTTATAATATAAGGTATTTTTATAACATTAGCAAATGAGCTGAAATGTAAAGTATGTATAACTTTGTGAGTAAATGTCTCACTAATGTAAAACAAAACGGAAGTTTAGAACTTTTTAAACGCATATTTAGAGATCCTGATGAGAATTTACCCAAAGAATGGTAAATCCTAGTTTCCATTGTAACATGAGAACAAGATATGAAAATGTTTATGGACCATTTGTTTGTCACATCAATAGAGGTAGCAACATATGCAAGTTTTGCACTTACCCTACCATCTAAAGCATTCCATGCCCATACTAAGACATCATCTTCATCTCTAAGTCTAATACCACCTTGATTCAACCCAATAATAAAATAATTTCATTCCCTTGCATTATCACCAACAAGACCCAACTCCTCTTCAAGAATCCAATAAGAAGTGGAAGTAACAATATTTTTGACATGTGCCAATAACTAGTACGCAGTATCATAGAGATGCATTAAAAAAGGTTATGAAAACCTATAGAAATATGTGCATATACCGAAGTGCATATACAGAAGGCTCTTTCGTATATGTGCATATACAAAAAGTGCTTCCGTATATGAGTGTTCATATACGAAAGCGCATATATGGAAAGCATTTTTGTATATGCACTCGCATATACAGAAGCGCTTCCGTATATGCATGCGCATATACGGAAGTGCATAGACGAAGCGTTTTTGTATATGCATGTGCATATACGAAAGCGCATATACGAAAAAGGCTTCTGTATATATGCATGCGCATATACAGAAGCACATATACGGAAGCGCTTTTGTATATGTGTATGCATATACAGAAGTGCTTCTGTATATGCGCGTGCATATACAGAAAGCCCTTATATGTATGCACACATACACATATATGGGACAACATTGCATACATAATGTTTTCAAATGCACTTCTATAACAAATCTCTCAAAAAGTACTACCTAATCATCATTTATCTCCATACTCATCATTTGATCTTTCATGTTATGATCATTATAAATAGAATAAAAATGTTCAAAATCCCACTTATCCACCTCAATGAAAACCTTGATGTAGAGAACTCAAGCAAAGTGTCACTCACCTCAATGAAAACCTTGAGCCAACATGAAATCTATTGAGCATATGCTTTAACTTGTTTGGAAACTTAATATTCAAGTTGTCACACTCATAAAAAAATCTTGAGCTACAATTAATTTATTGATCTTTAATTGGTGTGACTAAAATTATTTTTGTTGGTTTTTTATTGCATTGCAATAAAAAGAAAGGCCATAAGCTTAAAGGTTATGCAAAATCTTTTATCCACACGATTCAGTAAGCCCCACTCACAAAATCTTGACTTAGGATTCTATTTGCATAAATAGAATATATATATTCACAACTTTGATCTCATTTAGCTCAAAGATGTCTCAATTTGCAATGCAATCATTTTTTTAGTGGTGTTTCAAAATATCATTAAAATAACCTGGTTATTTGTTTTGTTGGGAAACTCAACAAGTTATGTAACCTACTCATATCTTCAATGATGCCAAATTGAGCATTTAATTATCGTGTACTCAAGTTCATATATTAAATACTCTAGCATCACTTACAATTCATCCTCAATTTATTTGTTTTTGCAACATATGCATAGATGTTAGATACCCTTTTTATATTTTTCCATCTCCTTATTTCCATTCCCAGGTGATGAGAGGACATAAAATGACAACTTTATATGTTTTTTATGCATAGAGACTTTGTCTTGGAGGTAATGCTTTTATGTGTAAGTAACCATTGGATTGATTTCAGATTGATTGCATCTCATTTTACCACCAAGATTTCTCCATAACTTCTCTATTACATTATTTTGTACCAAGTTTGCAATGGATAATGGTTCATTGGGAAAATTTTATTTTCCAATTCACTAGTTTTTAATCTATTTATTTTTGTCATGGTACCCACTCTTATCTTGAGTTGCATTATTTTCTTGGTGTAGTAATATGTTGCTTTCCATATGGCTTGTTTTCAATATATATGTTGAATACATTGACAAAATATTACTCCTCCTTCTAAGGGTAATATTGAAACCATCATATAGTAAGGGGTTTGTATTTTAACTCCTAGTTCCTAGAATAAAAATGTTCAAAATCCCACTTATCCACCTCTATGAAAACCTTGATGTAGCCAACTCAAGCAAAGTGTCGCTCACCTCAATGAAAACCTTGAGCCAACATGAAATCTATTGAGCATATGCTTTAACTTGTTTGGAAACTTAATATTCAAGTTGTCACACTCATAAAAAAAGCTTGAGCTACAATTAATTTATTGATCTTTAATTGGTGTGACTAAAATTATTTGTGTTGGTTTTTAATTGCATTGCAATAAAAAGAAAGGCCATAAGCTTAAAGGTTATGCAAAATCTTTTATCCACACGATTCAGTAAGCCCCACTCACAAAAATATTGACTTAGGATTCTATTTGCATAAATAGAATATATATATTCACAACTTTCATCTCATTTAGCTCAAAGATGTCTCAATTTGCAATGTAATCATTTTTTTAGTGGTGTTTCAAAATATCATTAAAATAACCTGGTTATTTGTTTTGTTGGGAAACTCAACAAGTTATGTAACCTACTCATAACTTCAATGATGCCAAATTGAGCATTTAATTATCGTGTACTCAAGTTCATATATTAAATACTCTAGCATCACTTACAATTCATCCTCAATTTATTTGTTTTTGAAACATATGCATAGATGTTAGATACCCTTTTTATATTTTTCCATCTCCTTATTTCCATTCCCAGGTGATGAGAGGACATAAAATGACAACTTTATATGTTTTTTATGCATAGAGACTTTGTCTTGGAGGTAATGCTTTTATGTGTAAGTAACCATTGGATTGATTTCAGATTGATTGCATCTCATTTTACCACCAAGATTTCTCCATAACTTCTCTATTACATTATTTTGTACCAAGTTTGCAATGGATAATGGTTCTTTGGGAAAATTTTATTTTCCAATTCACTAGTTTTTAATCTATTTATTTTTGTCATGGTACCCACTCTTATCTTGAGTTGCATTATTTTCTTGGTGTAGTAATATGTTGCTTTCCATATGGCTTGTTTTCAATATATATGTTGAATACATTGACAAAATATTACTCCTCCTTCTAAGGGTAATATTGACACCATCATATAGTAAGGGGTTTGTATTTTAACTCCTATTTCCTAGAATAAAAATGTTCAAAATCCCACTTATCCACCTCTATGAAAACCTTGATGTAGCCAACTCAAGCAAAGTGTCGCTCACCTCAATGAAAACCTTGAGCCAACATGAAATCTATTGAGCATATGCTTTAACTTGTTTGGAAACTTAATATTCAAGTTGTCACACTCATAAAAAAAGCTTGAGCTACAATTAATTTATTGATCTTTCATTGGTGTGACTAAAATTATTTGTGTTGGTTTTTTATTGCATTGCAATAAAAAGAAAGGCCATAAGCTTAAAGGTTATGCAAAATCTTTTATCCACACGATTCAGTAAGCCCCACTCACAAAATCTTGACTTAGGATTCTATTTGCATAAATAGAATATATATATTCACA
The DNA here is from genome assembly GCA_027924585.1 of Larix kaempferi. Taxonomy (NCBI): domain Eukaryota; kingdom Viridiplantae; phylum Streptophyta; class Pinopsida; order Pinales; family Pinaceae; genus Larix; species Larix kaempferi. The sequence continues at coordinate 19,150,340 of BSBM01001331.1, read as the reverse complement.
ACTTTGATCTCATTTAGCTCAAAGATGTTTCAATTTGCAATGTAATCATTTTTTTAGTGGTGTTTCAAAATATCATTAAAATAACCTGGTTATTTGTTTTGTTGGGAAACTCAACAAGTTATGTAACCTACTCATATCTTCAATGATGCCAAATTGAGCATTTAATTATCGTGTACTCAAGTTCATATATTAAATACTCTAGCATCACTTACAATTCATCCTCAATTTATTTGTTTTTGCAACATATGCATAGATGTTAGATACCCTTTTTATATTTTTCCATCTCCTTATTTCCATTCCCAGGTGATGAGAGGACATAAAATGACAACTTTATATGTTTTTTATGCATAGAGACTTTGTCTTGGAGGTAATGCTTTTATGTGTAAGTAACCATTGGATTGATTTCAGATTGATTGCATCTCATTTTACCACCAAGATTTCTCCATAACTTCTCTATTACATTATTTTGTACCAAGTTTGCAATGGATAATGGTTCATTGGGAAAATTTTATTTTCCAATTCACTAGTTTTTAATCTATTTATTTTTGTCATGTTACCCACTCTTATCTTTAGTTGCATTATTTTCTTGATGTAGTAATATGTTGCTTTCCATATGGCTTGTTTTCAATATATATGTTGAATACATTGACAAAATATTACTCCTCCCTCTAAGGGTAATATTGACACCATCATATAGTAAGGGGTTTGTATTTTAACTCCTAGTTCCTAGAATAAAAATGTTCAAAATCCCACTTATCCACCTCTATGAAAACCTTGATGTAGCCAACTCAAGCAAAGTGTCACTCACCTCAATGAAAACCTTGAGCCAACATGAAATCTATTGAGCATATGCTTTAACTTGTTTGGAAACTTAATATTCAAGTTGTCACACTCATAAAAAAAGCTTGAGCTACAATTAATTTATTGATCTTTAATTGGTGTGACTAAAATTATTTGTGTTGGTTTTTTATTGCATTGCAATAAAAAGAAAGGCCATAAGCTTAAAGGTTATGCAAAATATTTTATCCACACGATTCAGTAAGCCCCACTCACAAAATATTGACTTAGGATTCTATTTGCATAAATAGAATATATATATTCACAACTTTGATCTCATTTAGCTCAAAGATGTCTCAATTTGCAATGTAATCATTTTTTTAGTGGTGTTTCAAAATATCATTAAAATAACCTGGTTATTTGTTTTGTTGGGAAACTCAACAAGTTATGTAACCTACTCATATCTTCAATGATGCCAAATTGAGCATTTAATTATCGTGTACTCAAGTTCATATATTAAATACTCTAGCATCACTTACAATTCATCCTCAATTTATTTGTTTTTGCAACATATGCATAGATGTTAGATACCCTTTTTATATTTTTCCATCTCCTTATTTCCATTCCCAGGTGATGAGAGGACATAAAATGACAACTTTATATGTTTTTTATGCATAGAGACTTTGTCTTGGAGGTAATGCTTTTATGTGTAAGTAACCATTGGATTGATTTCAGATTGATTGCATCTCATTTTACCACCAAGATTTCTCCATAACTTCTCTATTACATTATTTTGTACCAAGTTTGCAATGGATAATGGTTCATTGGGAAAATTTTATTTTCCAATTCACTAGTTTTTAATCTATTTATTTTTGTCATGGTACCCACTCTTATCTTGAGTTGCATTATTTTCTTTATGTAGTAATATGTTGCTTTCCATATGGCTTGTTTTCAATATATATGTTGAATACATTGACAAAATATTACTCCTCCTTCTAAGGGTAATATTGACACCATCATATAGTAAGGGGTTTGTATTTTAACTCCTAGTTCCTAGAATAAAAATGTTCAAAATCCCACTTATCCACCTCTATGAAAACCTTGATGTGGCCAACTCAAGCAAAGTGTCGCTCACCTCAATGAAAACCTTGAGCCAACATGAAATCTATTGAGCATATGCTTTAACTTGTTTGGAAACTTAATATTCAAGTTGTCACACTCATAAAAAAAGCTTGAGCTACAATTAATTTATTGATCTTTAATTGGTGTGACTAAAATTATTTTTGTTGGTTTTTTATTGCATTGCAATAAAAAGAAAGGCCATAAGCTTAAAGGTTATGCAAAATCTTTTATCCACACGATTCAGTAAGCCCCACTCACAAAATCTTGACTTAGGATTCTATTTGCATAAATAGAATATATATATTCACAACTTTGATCTCATTTAGCTCAAAGATGTCTCAATTTGCAATGTAATCATTTTTTTAGTGGTGTTTCAAAATATCATTAAAATAACCTGGTTATTTGTTTTGTTGGGAAACTCAACAAGTTATGTAACCTACTCATATCTTCAATGATGCCAAATTGAGCATTTAATTATCGTGTACTCAAGTTCATATATTAAATACTCTAGCATCACTTACAATTCATCCTCAATTTATTTGTTTTTGCAACATATGCATAGATGTTAGATACCCTTTTTATATTTTTCCATCTCCTTATTTCCATTCCCAGGTGATGAGAGGACATAAAATGACAACTTTATATGTTTTTTATGCATAGAGACTTTGTCTTGGAGGTAATGCTTTTATGTGTAAGTAACCATTGGATTGATTTCAGATTGATTGCATCTCATTTTACCACCAAGATTTCTCCATAACTTCTCTATTACATTATTTTGTACCAAGTTTGCAATGGATAATGGTTCATTGGGAAAATTTTATTTTCCAATTCACTAGTTTTTAATCTATTTATTTTTGTCATGGTACCCACTCTTATCTTGAGTTGCATTATTTTCTTGGTGTAGTAATATGTTGCTTTCCGTATGGCTTGTTTTCAATATATATGTTGAATACATTGACAAAATATTGCTCCTCCTTCTAAGGGTAATATTGACACCATCATATAGTAAGGGGTTTGTATTTTAACTCCTAGTTCCTCTAATAAGAATGTAATGTACTTAACCCTAGAATCACGAAGAAAAATAACATAATGCGATAGAACACCGTAGCTAAGCATAAAACACAAGATATAAATGGACAAAACTTGAGAAATAACACTTGTATTAGTGAAGTCCAAAAGAAAGAGTAATGTTCACTTGTCACTTTGAGGGGTAAACCTCCTATGGATAGAGATCCAAATACTATAATAATCCTTCATCACATTACACAACCTTCTACTCTATATATAGAGAATCAATAGAGAACACTTTAACTACTTATGGTACCATTATTAAAGAGGGTTGACCACCTAGCAGGTCTTAAATATTACATAGACCCTTTTACATTGAGTATCAAATAACAATATAATAAGGGTTAGGGTACACTACAAGGAGAAGACCTTCTGGCGGAGGTTGTAGCGGGACCCCCCCAAAAAAACACATCCCTTCTTCGTTTATAGCAGAGGTTTCTAGTGGAGGCATGCGAGCAGAGGTTTTAGCGAATGTTTTTTAATCAGTGTGCCTAAACCATTACAGTGAATCAATGCTTCACATGGTTTAGGCACACCAGTGTTGGTTTTTGGTAATGGCGCATTGGTTCTCCTCATTGATTTCAAAGCACTGGTGATCAATGACCCATGTGCAACAAAGTGATTTTAGCCAAAAAAAATATCGACGTTCCATTATTGTTGTGCAACCCCTTGAATTTTTGCAGTTGTTACTTTCTCTTTTAATTTTGTTGTCTTGGCTTCCAATTTCTACCAAGACACGTGAAGGAGTTGAAGGCTCTCCTTTAGAACTATGAGTGAAATTTCTTTTGGTGTAGAAAGGATATGTTGACAGACTTGAGGCCACATCTGTTTCATCTGGTATCAAAGGGTTGTCACTATTCTTTTCGCGGCTAGGTGGGTCTAATCTTCTTGGTTTCTCTTCTCAATGTCATCTGCCAATTGGATCTAGGCCTCATTGTATGCTTGTTGTAGGGTGGTATGTTCATTCTCAGCCCTGACAAGTTTTTGTTCCACCTCTACAATTGTGTTCCTGATCTACTCAAACAATTTTCGTGGAGTAACCTGGAAAATATAGCATCGCAACACTTGGAGGTAGTGTGCACTGGGGCTATCCACTTGCTATGGAATTTTTTATTGCTCAAACACCAGAGTGTTGGATTTTGTGCAACTTCGGAAGATATTATTATTGTATTTTATTGTACTTGATTGCACCTCCTAAGGGAGATGAACTTGATGTATTTAATTATGTAAAACCCTTGAAAGAATCAATGTAATCCTTGGGATGAAAAGCAATCAAAATAGAAATGAAAATTATTATTGCTTCCCAAGTGAAGTCGGCCCAGTTAAGGATTTTTCATGTTTGCACTTGTATAAATAAGAGGTAAAGTGCACCTCATTATTCACTCATCCACTCAAGACAAGTTCGCATCATCCAGAGAGAGAAGTTCGCACTGTAACAGGAGAAGACTATTTTGGGGTTTCTATCTTTTGGAAAGCATTTCCATCTATTATCTTTTATGATTCATACTTTGATCTCGGAATTATCATCTCTATACGAAGGTTGCAGGGTTTTCTCCCGTTTGGGTTTCCAGGTTAAACTCTTGTGTTATTGTTTTGTGCTTTGTCTTTCTTCTAGAAGACCTTCTTTATGCATTTAAATTATTATGTTATGAATGTATGAAATCTAACATGGTTTCAGAGAGGTACTAGAAGAAGCCATTGCCGGAACATTGTCGAAACCCTACTAGAACTAGGGTTTCATCTTTCAAAGCCTTCACTCAACTTTTTGGCAGAAAATAAGCCTTGGGAATTTCGCTCTAAGGAGGGCACATATTTGGGTGAAGGCATAACTCAATTCCGAGAATTTTTAGTTTTTGACCTAACTCTACGGCAGGAGCAGAAATTAGGGTTTCAGTTTTGACCTACTTCTCTCCACAGATTTGGATCAGCCCTACCTCAAATCAAATCGCTTTGGCAAGGCGCATCTACCTGTGGAATCATTTTTCCAAAATTCCAACTTTCATTTTTGACCTAGCTCCTGCTAGGGTTTATGAACCAGATGTGCAGTCAAGATGATTGTAATGAAAGTTGAAGATCGGCTAGAAGGGATTTCAGTTTCAATTGCTGATGTAGAAGAAGATCATCATCACAAGAAGCACAAGGATGAAGATCATACATCATTTCTATTCATCTCAACTTTATCAGGTACTATTCTCACCACTAGTGACACTTGGCTCATAGATAGTGGTGCTTCTAGACACATGACAGGTTACAAAGAAAATATTTCAGAACTAGTTGAGAAAGATTCACATCTCTGTGTTGTACTTGGAGATGATTCTAACTACACTATGAAGGTATCTGGGACCACCTCCCTTCAGCTAGAATCAAGTGATGCATTACACTTTAGTGATGTGATCTATGTACCTAGAATGAAAAGAAACCTTGTCTCCATCTCAGCCTTGGAGGACAAGGGATATAAAGTAGCTTTCTCAGAAGGGAAAGTCCTTGCTTGGCACAAGAAATCAAGCATGAACACATGAAAATTTATTGTTATAAGATAGGAGAGCTTGTATCGACTAAACACTCCACTAGTACAAGCCCTAATACACGATGTTGCAAGTATGGGCGAATTATGGCACAAAATACTAGCTCATCTGAACTATCGAGCTCTCTCAGCACTTAAGAATATAGTGACAGGTTTACCAGGGGTCCAGGTAGAACATGATGGGACATGTAGAGTATGTGCACTTGGCAAGAATGCCAAGAGATATTTTCCAGATAGTGAGAGTAGGTCCAAAGGGATTTTGGATCTAGTACACTCTGACTTGTGCGGACCCATGACAATTGCTTCATTGGGTGGATATCACTGCTTCATTGGGTGGATATCACTACTATATAACATTCATTGATGATTATTCATGAAATACTTGGATATACTTTCTCAAGTCTAAGGAATCTGAAGAAGTACTCAGCAAGTTCAAAGAATTTAAAGCACAAGTCGAAAACCTGTCTGGGAAGAGGATCAAGATTTTGAGATCCGATAATGGTGGAGAATATAACTCTACAAAATTTAATGATTTCTACAAGGAAGCAGGAATTAAGAGGGAGCTCACAGTTCCCTACAACCCTCGACAAAATGGGGAAAGAAAGAATAGAATAATTGTGGAGGCGTCCAAGCTATGATACATGACCAGAGTCTTCAAATGTTCTTGTGGGGAGAAGCATCCAGAACCGCTGTATATGTACAGAATAGATGTCCACATAAGATATTGAAGAATATGACTCCGGAATAAGTGTTCACAGGAGTGAAACCAGAAGTGGTCCATCTCTAAATCTTTGGTTGTCCAGTCTACATACATGTTCCCAAGGAGAAAAGATCGAAGTTAGAACCTTCAGGCAAGAAGGGAACCTTTGTGGGATATAGTGAGTCTTCAAAGACTTACAGAATTTACATTCCAAGATCCAGACAAATTGAAGTCAATAGGGATGTGACCTTTGAATGAGAGATGACTGTCAAGAAAGGCAGAGGATCGGACATGGAGATTGATGATGAATAAATGCTTGAACCAAAGGAGATGAGATCATCTCCCCCTCTAGTTCAGAGGGAGTTAGCTAAAAAGGATGAACCTATCGATCCCATTGATCCAGTTGATATCCCCAGAGATGTTGCAGTTCGAAAAAGACCTAAATGGGCACAACAGACACTGCAGGATGCAGAGGAACATGAAGCTCCACATGGTGCTTCCAGAGAAAGAAAAATACCTTAGAGGTTCTCTAGTTATGTGGCAATGATGAGCAACATTATTGATTCAGAACCAACCACTTATGAAGAAGCACCCAAACATCAAGTTTGGAAGGATGGCATGATGGAAGAATATCAATCCATCATGAAGAATGATGTGTGGGAGGTTGTGCCGAGACCTGAGGAGAAGTCAGTAGTGACTTATAAATGGATATACAAGATCAAGAATGGAGTAGATGGAAGTGTTGAAAAATACAAGGCTATATTTGTTGTCGGAGGATTCTCTCAGAAAGAGGGAGTCGACTATGATGAGACATTTTCTCTCGTGGCTCGATATACTTCCATTAGATCGATCATTTCTATTGCTTCAGCTATGGGATGGAAGTTGCATCATATGGATTTAAAGACAACCTTTCTCAATGGTGTTATTGAGGAAGAAGTTTACATCGAGCATCCACATGGGTTTATTGTCCAAGGAAAGGAGTCTCATGTATGCAGATTGAAAAAGGCACCGTATGGACTCAAGCAAGCACCCCATGCTTGGTATGGACAAATAGACGGATTCCTGGTGAGCTTGGGATTTACCAAGAGTGATGTAGACCCCAACCTTTATTACAAGGTTGTAGATAATGAGCCACTGATCTTGGTACTATATGTTGATGATTTGTTTCTCACAGGAAATGAGAAATGTATTGTATGGTGTAAGAAGAATCTCGCCTTTGAGTTTGGAATGAAAGGTCTTGGATTGATGCATTACTTCTTGGGATTAGAAGTATGGCCGAGGAAGAAAGATATTTTCCTAGGACAAGGAAAGTACACCATAGATATACTGAAGAGATTCGGAATGTTGGATTGCAAGTCCATGGCCACTCTGATGAATGCGAATTGGAAGAAGTTGAGGGATTCTACTTTTGACTTAGATTTGATTGATCCCACCATGTATCGCCAGCTGATTGGTTCCTTGATGTATCTGACAAACACCAGACCAAATATATGTTTGTTGTGAATGCTCTCAGCTAGTTCATGTGCGAGCCGAGGTAGATTCGCTGGATTGTTGCAAAACATGTGCTCAGTCGATACTTACATGGCACTGTGGGATATGGATTGAAGTATGCTTCAGATAGTGACCTGAGGTTACAGGGGTTTATAGACTCATATTGGGCCAGATGCGTTGCAGACAGGAAGAGTACTTCCATTTCAGTTTGGTTCTGCAATTATTTCCTAGTGTAGCAGGAAGCAGAACTCAGTAGCACTCAGTACTGCAGAGTTCGAGTACATGGTTGCTAAGACAACAACTTGAGAATCAGTTTGGCTTCGTAAACTCCTCGCAGGATTGTTTGGCCAAATTCCAGAGCCGACCGTGATTCACTGTGATAACCAGAGCTGTGTGCAGATGTCAGTGAATCCTGTATTTCATGACAAGTCAAAGCATATAGAGATTCAGTATCACTTCATACAGTACGTGCCGACAGATGACCAGACTGCAAATTTTCTCACCAAGGCTCTTCCCAGGGTGAAGTTCAAATACTTTTGGGGAAGACTTGGAGTAGAAGAGAACGAGTTCCTCCGTGAGAGGGAAATATGACATTGAGATGCTTACCCTGCTTTTTCCTAGGTACCTCTACAGTCCTGGTACTAAGCCAGATATGGGAGAAATCCCATAGGAGGATGATAGGAAAGTCAGTATATGGTCGGGTTCACACAGGTGCCTCTACAGTCTAGGTACTCAGCCAGGTATGGGAGAAATCCCATCGAAAGATGAGTCGGACAGTCAGTAGTTGGTCATGTGATTGCACAGGTGCCTCTACAGTCCACGTACTCAGCCAGGTATGGGAGAAATCCCATTGGAAGATGATTCAGACGGTGTAACCTACCTAGAACTTGAAACATTTTATGTTGTGGAAAAACATGACATTAAAAGTTATTGTAAAGTTTTATGTTATTGACCAAGGATCGTCGAGGATGACTGTAATTGAATATTATTATTATTTAATAAATTAAAATAAGAGACACTCATTCAAAGAGGACTGTTGAAGAGTGTTCACTGACCCACTAGGAGGAATGAACTAGTGTAGAAGGAAATTGACAAGTGGCAGCATCTGCACTCACTTACTAGCTGTTGGAGGAGGCAACTTCCCTAAAAATGTGGCCATGTTCCCCAAGGAAAGTGGAACTGAGCAGGTAGCTCATTAAATGATTTAACTGACCCAAAGACCTAGGCATACATATATCCATTGAATTGAGCAGGATGCTCACAAGTTTTACCTTGTGGATTGCTGGAAACTAAAAAGGTTGAGCACACAAGAGATTCGATGAGGGGAATGCTAGAATGAGTTGCATTGTAAGGACTGTAAGATTTATTCTGCTGAGTTGTAGAGAGTGTTTTTTACGCAAGTCTTTATTATTGTTGAGATACAAAGAGATTTTTACATGCTTCTACACAGTATCTTCGTCCTGGTGGTTCAGTGAACAGGCTCGAGAGTCCTAAAGCAAGTAATTTGGTTGCTTCTAGGAGATGGTTGGGAGGAACGGTCTTCTTTGGGTGTTTGTCCACCTACACAGTTAAACAGCTTCTGCATATGTTTTGGTTTAGTATTTTAGTTTATTTCTACGTATTTTTGCAAGTTTGTTATCATGTTGTAATGCTGCCTAGATATCTAATAGTTGTTAAATCTAGTAACATACTGAACTGATAATTTATTTCTACTTAAGTGAATGAATGATTAAGATTCGAAATATAGAATGATGAATATAAATCTTCTCTGTATTTTTCCTTTCACATTTGCGATGAACTCTAGTATAGAGAAGTTTGTTTAAATAGATAGATTCGAAATGATCTCAATAATGCAAGTAGAATACTGCTCTTTACAATGTATCATAAACATATATACATGCTGGTAGAATTTCTCCATTCTTCAGAAAAAGGTTTATGCTAAGTATAAATTCAGTAATTAGTTAGTTGTAGGTTATAACCACTATTTAAATAGTATTTATATTAGAATGCTTTAAGGTAAATGGTTCATTATTCAATATATACACAGTAGTATAGAATCCGAATGGCTTAGTTAACAACTTAGTATTTTTTTTCAGAGCAGTGTTATATATAGATATTTATTATAACTAATATCAAAAGTAGGATACCATAATATACAACCTTGGTTTAAGGTAAACAATAAAGTATTATAATTTTCAGAATATTTTTCTCTAGTTAGGGAAATCAAATCCATGTATTTTATAACTTGCCTAATTTAAAATAGAAAGACTCGGGCTATGCTGCATAGTCCAAAACTAAAATAAAAACTTTGTATAACTTGTTCATTTAAATAAAAAAACAGAACTATAAAATAGAACCAAGTTACATTTTCAATATCGCCCAAGATCTAAACATAAATATTATCAATTTATGCAGTAATAGTTTATCAACAAAGATACCCTTCCACAGAACTAAAGCATACCACTTTCACCATTCAGGGTCAAAACCCTTAGAAAAAACAAATAATAATTACATGAACATTTTAATACTTTTCAAAACAGGATCGAGTCCCTTAAAAAAACAAGCTTCCATCTGCCTAATCAAAACAATTGACAAAGTAATCTCCAAACCAGTTTAGTATATAGATAGAGGGTTCGAAACCCTTGATATTTTCACCGCCAAACACATAGGTCAAATCCTAATAAAATATTTATACATTATCTTTACACTGAGCATGTTTATGCTTAGGGTTTTGCTAGATTACAAGTTCATAAGTAATTACAGTAACATTGTAAATAGAACCATAGTTATAGACGAATGTTGATACATCATAATCTAGAGAGCCATTGTCGGATTAGAGTTTTATTTATAAAAAAAATAAACAAACATCATTTATATCTAGGGCTCAACCTAGAATCTTTTAAAATGAATCTAGCAACAGAACATATTTGTGCACATCAGATGAACAAAAGGAAATCAGATTACAACTAATGATCCGGATTTATGTGGGAACGAAACAAAAGATAGCATATACAAAATCATATACAGAGATATATTGAAAATATCATGGTGATACAGTAAACACATATTCTATTAAATAGCGGAAATAGAACAGACTGTAAACTACAATAGCTAGAATGGTGGTAGTAGTCTCTGAGAAGAGATATGCCTGCTATGCTCATTCGTGCCAAAATGAATACAATGAAGCTCTGAAGGCCTTTTTACAATAAACAAGAATTTCAAAGACCCTAGACATCCAAAAACCTAACCCTAGGAGATGAAGCACCAAAAATCATGTGGGCCCCATTTGGGTAAGTTAGTACATCAACTTCCCGGGGTCGTCACTTTTGCATCGATCTCTGTTTGGGGCGAACGATAGCTCGTTGGAAAGATCTATCTGGGGAATACAACAGTCAAGAAAAAATTATAGCATTAGATGGAATTTTTCCACCGCAACATGCCCAGAAAAACGTCGTTTAGGGCCTCAAAACGGCTCCGGAAGTTCAGGACCCGAAAAACTGCTAAAAATAGTAAATTACCAAAATTTCCAGAAGACTGTTTTGAGCCAGTTGGAAGAGGTCGGTCGCCACCACTATCCACCTGGATCAATTAATGTTTCTAAAAAACCCTGTAGCGTTAAACCGCAAAAATTTACACAACGAGAATATAAATTCATTGAGCATTGAAAACGTCTTTTATTATAAGTATGGGCGAAACCCCAAACTGTGGGCGTGTAGCCAAAAAAATTTACAAACAACTTTGCTGCCAACATTTTCCATTTTGGCTTAAAGAAATAAAATAACCATAAAATACGACAATAAGTAAAACAACACAGACAACGCTTGAAACAGAGTATTTCCAGGATGGCTCAGGGCTTGTCGGATCCATTCCAACTCTGGAGCTCTCCACCACTATTTTTTCCCTTACTGCCGAGCTTGCATAGAACGAATAAGAAAAGCCAAGGGGTGTGCAAAATTTCCTTCCAACACAATAAAAGGTTTGGACATTAAAATAAAATATCATTTCAATAAGTTAAACAAAATAAGGAGGCAAACTATTTAATGGAGCCGAACCATACCTTTGTAAGCATTGTGGTTCGACTACAAACTAAACCAGCCTGGAAAACAAACTCCTCGCTTGACAGCATTGGAACCATTCAAATAATTTATCCGTGAGGAACTTACCACAAACTACTGAAACCCAACGACTAAGTGTCTCCCCAGCCATGGCGGCCGAGAGCTCCAACAACTTGGCTCTCCACAAGTCAAATGAGTAAAACAATGCCATTACAAACCCTTGCGAAGGTAGGGTTATGGTTACACAATCGAGGAACCAAGTTGGCAAGAGCTTCACGTGGCCTCATAAAGCCATGCAGCTGTCGTCCACCAGTTTTCAAATCTTTCTCATACCCTTACTATAGTTTATGCCTGATTTTCTCGACTTGGATTAATTCCAAGAAATCTAATTGCTCGAAAAACCCTTTTTCATAGTTTAAATAGCATGTCATTACATTTAGGATCATAACCATCGAGCCCTTAGCTAGTATGACCATTTTCCTTTTTAAAAGAAAATATTTGGGATAACATAAGCCTGATTTTGATGTGAAACTATACTACTCATTAATAAACTTAATAACTCTCATTTATCATCATAACCTTGGTGGCGTAGACTCTACTCAGAATTTGTACAAGGTAATTTTAACAAGCATTAGCTTCATGAAATCTAAGTAAGCCTCGGGGCGTCACAAGAACCCCCTTCAAGCAAGAAGACAACAATCAACATCACAAACGTAGAAAAACTAATAAAATTATATTACAACAATAATAATGATGAGAGTTAGACAATGTCTTAAAGACACATAATGTTGTTATCCGACATACTGAATGTCAACGTAAATACAGTAAGAAATTAACCGTCACTTAATCCATGATAAAAGAACGTAAGAAATAACATATGACAAATTCAATATCAATGACGATACAAATGAACAATAAATATTTTCCATACAGTAAAAGAGATCCATAGACACATTCAATGCTTTAAGGGCATAACAAATAAATGTCGATTTTTTTTATGAATGTACAAGTAGCGTCAATACATTTATACAGTTAGTAAGATAAGAAATATTCTCAAAGTGTAATTTCGGGATATTATGGACAGTTATACTATGTATAAAAAAAATTATTTTTATGAAATTTTAGAGTCGTTACATGTGGTATCAAAGCGCAATTTCAAACACTAGGCCTGAAACTGGCTCAACTCGCGCATTCAAATTAAAAACAAAAAAACAGATTTACTAACTATGTTTAAAAATTGTTTCTGTATAGAACATTCAATATCTATTTTGTAGGTAATGGAAGGAGCAGAGACATCTGCCGAGGATGGATCCCATCATAATGAACAAAATAATCATGAACAGGAACATGTTAACGAAGAAAATATATACGTAGAATTAAATGGTAATTCATCCAAACTACTTCGAAATGTTAAAGATTTAAAAGCTGAAATGAAAACTGTTAAGGAAGAAAATGAAAGAATTTTGAAGGCACAGGAAGAACTGAATCAAATATTACTAGATAAATTTCATAATGAGGAAAAAGATAAAATAACAGTATCTAAATATGAATCTGGAACCATGTCTTATCAACACAAAGGTAAGAATTTAAAATTACCTAATAATGAAAGTAATTCCTCTTCTAGAATTAATGTTAAAACACAAAGAAAGAAACATAAGTATTCCAATTACAGCAGTGATAGTGACTGCAGTCCTAAAAAGAGGAAATACAAACCATATGAAGAAATCTCATGAGAATTGAAAAAGATAAAACCTCCAATGTTTAATGGAGAGATATAGAAAGGATAAGAAGCCGAAGCATGGTTGTCGGGTATGAAGAAATACTTCCAAATTTATAACTACTCCGACAGGATGAAAGCTAAAATGGCTATTTACAATCTAACTGGGAAGGATGATATATGGTGGCAGGATATAAAAAGAGTAAAAAGCATTAAAGAAAGGAATGTAACTTGGAGTACTTTTAAGAGATATTTAAAAAAAAAATTCCATTTGAACAATACTATGAAGAAAAAGCTAAAAAATTCTATGAATTAAAGTTAGGTTCTATGAACATGAAAGAGTTAAGCAATAAAGTCTTAATTCTATTAAGATATGTGTCGTATTAAGATATGTACTGTATATCATTGATGAAAAGCCTAAGATACAAATATTTCTAAGTTGTTTGCATTTTCACATCAAGGAACATGAAAGAGTTAAGTAATAAATTCTTAAGTATATTAAGATATGTATTGTATAGCATTGATGAAAAGCCTAAGATACAAATATTTCTAAGTTGTTTGCATTTTCACATCAAGGACAAAATTGAGTATGATAACCCTAAGACTCTTGAGGAAGCTATGAGGAAGGCAAATTTCTGTTACGAACAGAACATAAAAAGGGAAAGTGTACCTAGCTGGAAGGTTAATAGACCAAGTAATTTCGAACAAAGAAGGAAGAATTTTAAATTTAATAGGAATGTTGGAAATAAAAAATTCTCGAAATTTTCCTAACAGAAATTTTCAGGGAGAAAATTTTAAAAGCAATGCACAGCAGATTTTTATAGCTGCAAGAAACAGAGACATGCCTAATACTTATGTTAAAAATAATGAACAAAAGGAACCTGTAAAATGTTGGGAATGTCAAGGACCACATTATGCAACAGATTGTCCTAACTGGAAAAGAAATGTCAGCAACATCCATACAGTGCAGGAAGAGGCAACAGTTGGTGACCTAGCAAGGGAAATGCCCAGAATCAATGTAGCCTTGGAGAATCGACAGGCTGATCATCAAACCTCAATGGTCGAAATAGAAGGTATGCTACAGAACAGACCCATCTCTATTCTAATTGACCCAGGTGCTAGTTTAAGTTATGTATCACCTGGTATAGTAGAAAGTTGTAAATTGCAAGTAGAAAAGATTGAAAAGTCTTGGCTGGTTCAGTTAGCCACAAGAACCAAAAGAAAGATAGTTAATTATGTGAAAGATTGTGAACTGTTTATGAATCAATTTAAGAACCAAGTAAAACTAAATGTATTACTTTTAGGATCGTGTGATGTTTTAATAGGTATGTACTGGCTGGAAAAGCATAGGGTAGTTTTGAATTGTTTTGAAAAGACATTTACATGCTTGAATGAAAAATGAGAAACTGTTGTAGTAAAAGGAGTGCTTAGAAAAGTTTTCGTTAAATAGATTTCTGCATTGCAAATGAAAAATGTTGATGTAAAGGATGTAAAGTATTTGATGTACATGTAATAAATGATGAACACACAACTAAATAAGATAAATTAAAACTTGAAGATATACCAATCCTAAGAGACTTTTCAGATGTATTCCTGGAAGAAATTCCAAGATTACCTCCGAAAAGGGAATTGGATTTCACCATTGAGTTAGTACCTGGAGCTGTACCAAACTCAAAAGCTCCTTACTAGATGAATATCCTAGAGCTTAATGAATTGAAACTACAGTTAAAGGAGTTAATATATAAAAATTACATAATACCAAGTGTGTCTCCTTGGGGAGCACCGTTCGTTTTCGTTAAAAAGAAAAACGGTACCTTACGCCTATGTATCGATTATCGTCAATTAAATAAAATGACAATTAAAAACAGATATTCGTTGCCCCGCATAGATGACCTGTTTGATCAAGTACGCGGAGCAACGATATGTTCAAAAATAGACTTGAGATCTGGATATCATCAAGTCGAAATTAAAGACGAAGATATCTTTAAAATTGCTTTCAGAACCCACTACGGGCATTATGAATTTGTAGTTATGCCTTTTGGGTTAACGAACACTCCAGTTGTTTTTATGTGCTTAATGAATAATGTCTTACATAAGTATTTGGATAAATTCGTAATTGTTTTTATTGATGACATACTAATCTATTCAAAGACTAAGGAAGAACATGATGAACACTTACGAATAATATTACAAGTCTTAAGAGAACATCAACTGTACACTAAATTTAGTAAGTGTGAATTCTTTAAGGATAAAATACAATATTCAGGTCATGTGATATCCAAAGATGGAATCTCAGTTGACCCAGATAAAATAAGAGCAATAAATGAATGACATGTCCCTAAAGATGTAACAGATGTGCGATCGTTCATGGGAATCACAGGTTACAACAGAAAATTCATAGAAGGATTCTCAAGAAACGCAAATCCCATAACATCTTTACAGAAAAAGGGAAAGAAGTTTGTTTGGGATCAAAAGTGTGAAGAAAGTTTTAAAAATTTAAAAGAACTGTTAACTACCGCACCTATCTTAAAAATAGCAGATCCAAACAAAGACTTCGTTGTATGCACTGATGCATGCAATGAAGGCTTGGGTGGTGTCTTAACACAAGAAGGTCACATAATAGCATATGAAACAAGAAAGTTAAAAATTCATGAGAAGAATTATGATACCTATGATTTAGAGTTGGCTGTCGTAATACATGATTTGAAGATGTGGCGCCATCATCTAATCGGTAGAAGGTTTTTATTAATGACAGATAATAAAGATCTAAAATATTTGCTTAATCAACAAAATCTGAATGCAAGGCAAGCTAGGTGGTTAGCTTTCCTTAGCGAATATGATTTCAAGATCAAACATATAAAAGGTAAAGAAAATAAGGTGGTTGATTCCTTAAGCATAAATGAAAAACTAAATTTTATGGCGACAATTAGTACTTATAAAATAGATTTAGAAAATCAGTTTGAAGAAGGGATAAAACTGGATAAAAATTATCAGAAATTACAAGAAAAAGTTGCAGAAAATGAATCTGAAAATATAAAAACAGATTTCAGTTTGAATTAAAAAGGTCTAATGTTGTATAAAAATAGATTGTATGTACCAAATGTACCAGAAATTAAATTGTTGATTTTAAATGAAGTACATAAAAGTCCCTATTCAGGACATCCTGGTTACCAAAAGATGATAATGATGTTAAGAAAAGATTTTTTTGGCCAAACATGAAGAATGAGGTGGCTGAATACATAGCTAGGTGTATTGAATGTCAGCAAGTTGAAGTTGAGCATCAACGCCCAACTGGTTTATTACAACCATTACCAATTCCAGATTGGAAATGGGAAATTATCAGCATTGATTTTATAACCGGACTGCCTAAAAATCAAAAGCAAAATGATTATGTAATGTTAGTAGTAGATAAGCTTAGCAAGGAAACTCATTTTATGTCTGTCAAAACTAATTTTAAGGTTGCTAATATTGTTGATGTGTTTATGAAGCAAGTTTTTCATTTGCATGGAATTCCTAAGGTAATAATTTCTGACAGGGATTCTAAATTTACTGGTAATTTCTGGAAGTCATTGTTTAAAGGTTTTGATACTAAATTAAATTTCAGCACATCTTTTCATCTGCAAACAGATGGACAAATGAAAGAGTAAATCAGGTTTTAGAGGATATGTTAAGAATGTATGTTAGAGATCAACCAAACAAGGGGGAAGAATATTTGTCTTTAGTTGAATTTGCTTATAACAATCATTATCAAGCTTTAGCTAAACTTAGTAATTTTGAAATATTGTATGGTCGAAAGTGTAATACTCCCATTTCATGGAGTAATCTGGTTGATAGATTGATGTTAGGACCTGAGTTATTGAAAGAGATGGAACTAATAGTGAAACAGGCACAAAGCAATCTGAAAATTGCACAAGGCAAACAGAAGAGTCATGCTGACCTTAAAATAACTCAGAAATAATTCCAAGTAGGTGAGCATGTTTTTGTCAAGGTAAAACCCAGAAAAAGTCCTTTTAAGCTGGGGAGTTGTGCTAAATTAGCGCCCAGGTATTGTGGACCATTTGAAATATTATCAAGAGTTGGACCGGTGGCTTATCAGTTGGCTTTGCCACCTAATCTAAAAATACATAATGTATTTCATATTTATATTTTGAAAAAGTATGTGCATGATTCTACTCATGTAATCAATTGGAATGATATACAGGTGGAACCAGAAGGAGATTTTCAGGTGGAACCGGATTGTATCCTCGACATGAGAGAAATTTTACTCCGGAATCGCACCATTGGACAGGTAAAGGTGCAATGGAAGCACCTTAGTCCAGATGAAGCAACCTAGGAATTGGAGAGTCATATGCGGGTAGCATATCCAATTCTGTTCTAGGAAGACTCAGATGATACTTAAGCAACATCGATGACGATGTTGAACTTAAGAGGGGGTGTTTGTAACCTACCTAGAACTTGAAACATTTTATGTTGTGGAAAAACATTACATTAAAAGTTATTGTAAAGTTTTATGTTATTGACCAAGGATGGTCAGGGATGACTGTAATTGAATATTATTATTATTTAATAAATTAAAATAAGAGACACCCACCCAAAGAGGACTGTTGAAGAGTGTTCATTGATCCACTAGGAGGAATGAACTAGTGTAGAAAGAAATTGACAAGTGGCAACATCTGCACTCACTTACTAGCTGTTGCAAGTGGCAACTTCCCTAAAAATGTGGTCATGTTCCCCAAGGAAGGTGGAACTGAGCAGGTGGCTCACTAAATGATTTAACTGACCCAAAGACCTAGGAAGACATATATCCATCGAATTGAGCAAGAGGATCACAAGTTTTACCTTGTGGATTGTGTTACCAGACAATCTACCGAAAGCGGACTAAAGGCGTGATCTCCCTAGCTCAATGTAAGTCTAGAACAAGTGAGACAGAATATGAAACAACTTTCCTAGATCTAGTAAAAGATTGAGTGATTAGATGTCTTACCTCTAGCTTGTAGATATTTCTCCTTGATGTTGTTCCAAACTCCACGGTCTTCAGATATCAGCTGCAAAACCTGTCAATTCATACAGAACAATACAAGCAAGTAAAACGCATCTAAACAGTAATAGATCTAAGTAAACAGTAGTAAGCAAGTAAACTACACAAACATCATTAACACAACAACATTTGGTGGAAAGCGTTTATATTACTGTATTAAAGAAGGGAAGTACAAAGAGTGATGATTAAAACCAAGGCTTAATGTCACAATCCTCCTCCAACAAGCCAATGTCAAATCCTCCAAAGGAAGTATAGGTCTCCCAAGAGATGAGTAGAGATCTCCTAAGCTAATTTCACCAGCATGTAAGTACTATAGACTTCCTCCCTTTGGAATGGGAATGAGCCTCATATATATAGGACTAAGAGGATAAGGTAGGTTGAGATATGGTAGGATAGGGTTAAGGGGTCCTCCCAAAGGGCTAGGGAACCGAATGTCAGCTCCCTTATAGGCTAGAGATAGAGATTCACATCACACACCTTCAAGAATGGGATCGAAGATGCCCTTTATCCACTTAACTGACATCGTCGCAGGCTGCATGAGGGTGACCTGCGACGTCGTAGGTTGCACAAAGGTGACCTGCGACGACCTCACTAGACCCAATAAAAATAGGTCAGTATCTCTTCCAAGTTGATAACTTAGTCAAAGGAACTTCAGGGATGTTTACACTGAGTATTATGATGGGAATATTTAGGTGTAACAGAATTCTCCCCAAAGCATGAAGTTGTTGGAACTTGACAAGTGAAATGATTTGATAGAAGGAATTGGCAAAGACTTGTTGGAGAGAAGATGTTGCTGCAGCACTAATGACTCTAAGAACATAGTCTCATATGACTCACAACATGGCTGCCAACCAATACATTGCAGATCCATGGTAGTAATGACTGATTGAACACAATCATGGCTACTATACACAAGCATAGATCCATGATGAGATGATAACACAGCCATGACCAATACAAAAGTGGATCTATGTATTATGACTCAAAACAATCTCCATCGCAACTTGGGTAAAACATGACTCCCCAGGGTCTTCAAGCCAAACCCGCAATGATACGAATCTATCCATGCGAATACAAATGTCTTGACGTAGAACATGGTAGAAACCATTTGATTACCGATCATTGATGTATACCGTTAACAAGTGTGAGGGAAATCACCATTAATGTCAATGATCCCCAAGGTTTCACATTACATATCATCAAGCGCGAATAAATGAATTGAAGTCGAACGCCGGATGAAATCTTTCAATCAAGAGTCAATGATGTAAACTCATGTCGAAAGCGAGGTAACCTGCCATTGAGGCATGCAGGCCCAAGGTACTTGATTGGTTTCTAAGTTCAATCCTCAAATGATGATTTGAGGTCGATGAGGATGAACCCGTCGAAGGAGGGCCATGATGAATCCCCCATCATCGACACGAAACTCGACAAAAGATGTTTGGAGCAGTTCGAATGGTATAGTAACATGCAAGACTAACTCGGAATATACCAACATGATTGTAGGTGTACTGACTACAAATGATGAGCAGTGAGTGTATTCTTGAACATGGACATGGCATGACTTGGCAGTATTGACATGATGAGTATGACGCCAACCCCTAATGCAACTGATGGTGGAAGTATTCTTTGGATGACCCAAAGGAGTAACAAGACTCAAGAAGTAGGCAAAACTCAAGGACAAACAGATGACCCACGTACTATATGTAAATGCAAATGAGTGCCATGTTCAAGAACGACTAAGTACTGCCACTGATAAAGGCATAATACAAAAAATTTCATTTTTCCCCATCATGACTGATGAGTGCCTCGTATGTTTTTTACGAGTTTGATGAGGGTAGCCAGATGCTTGGTATAGCTCATCTCATAGATGAGTCCAATCCCAAATATTTTTTGAACGTGGGAAAGGAGGGGTCCGTCCCATGACGGGCCCTTCAATGTTGAATTTTAACAAGTCCATAAAAGGTAAACTCGACATCATTTCATGTTTAGAGAGTCTGAAAAGAACTAAAGAAGACTTCGAAGGTCCTTTTTCATATGGTTAGCCTCTTCGCCCGGAAAAGGGTAAAACAACGCGAGAGATGACTCTTCCAGTCATGATTGGATGGAGTACATCGTTTTTGTAAGTAGTGCCCCCTGGTCTGAAAAAGGGGTAAACTATCACAAGGGAGACGATCATTCAAATTCTGTTACAAGCGTGAACACATCAAGTTCGCTTGGCGATCTTTTCATATTTAGACAGCCTGAAAAGAGCTTAAAGAAAGACTCCGGGGGTTCCTTTTTCGTAGGAGTTTAACGAGCCCGAAAAAGTGATAAACTATAACTCGGTGACTTATTCTCATCATTTAACGAGCACAAGAAAGAACAAAGAGTAAGCTCGATTGTCATTAATAATTGAATTTATTGAGCGGAAAAATGACAAAAAGACGCTCGAAGAAGTTGTTCATACCTGATGATACTTACGAGATGATCATCACGGTGAAAAATGGCATTAATTAGGCTCTTAACTTGTCATGCAACTCAAAGAATAGGTCAAAAACGGTTAACCACGTATTTAAATGCAGTAAATAATCCAAACTATAATAAAAAACCCACTAAAGCATCAATTTATAAAAGGAATATTCCATTTTTTGTTATAAAATGGGTGAAATAGTGAAAAGAAATTACAATTGCTTTTTACCAAGTTTGGAGAGTGTGAAGAGCCATTTGGACCTAAACTTCAACTGCTGATTCCGGGAGCTACGGTCCACCATTTCGTGAGCCGTCGGGAGCAGGGAGGTCTAACTCATCATTGCAACTTTTCAGTGGATTGGTTTCATGTTTTTTGCTTATTTTTTTAGGTTTTGAGTTTTTTTACTTGGAGGAAATGTGCCCTCGAGTCGGCGCAAGCTGTCCTTACGGGAACTGCGACGACCTGTCATTTGCGACGATGTCGCACTGTCTGCAAGGACAACCTGTGATGGTGGAAACGTCCAAGTTCAACTCAATACCCAACCCAAAAGAAGAAACTTTGATGCATGGGGTGAGTTCTAATGTTGCTCATTTGTGCTTCTTAACAGGTTCACGGCGATAATCATGGTCTTAGAGTGGTGAGAACAAGAACACGAGTTAGATGATGCACTGTTTGAAAATGACCCTCAATGCGTTGTTGCATTGAGGAATTGTGGACTTCTCAAATACTTTCAAGTGTCAGGCATGAGGGACCAAATTCAACTACTGACACATACGGTTAGATGTTGGGATCCAGTGCAGGATCACTTCGAGATCGGAGTGAATACATTGAGTATAGATGTCGAGGACATCTATTTTCTGACAGGATTATCCCGAAGGGGAGAACCTATATCTCTTACTGGATCACGAGGAGGTGACCAGATCGTAGATGACCTGATTACTCAGTACTGCACCGGAGATACTGTGGCTAGTAGTGGGAAGATTCCCAGTAAGGGATTTCGAGATCATCCATTGCGTGTCGTGCTCTTCACCCTGGTGAGGGTGGCGGGGAGTCAGTCTGCTCATCTCGCGAGCAAGACCCAGTTGTTGTATGCGGAGGAGTGTATGGATCCTCAGGTATTCAACTGGTGTGAGGGAATCCTTACCAACCTTTGGGGTCAGCTTACCAAATGTCAGTGCGGGGCGCTAAATAGTTTGGATATGGGTCCGTGGTGATATCTTTCTTACTGGAGCGGGTACCTCATATGCGTCCACAGGTGTACTTAGATGACCGGGATGTCGGGGATCCGCATATGACACGATGGGATGAGGTTATGGCCCATCCCGTTGGTGGGGTTCCCATCATACATTATGGCACCGGGTTCGTTACTTGGATGGAGGGACAGCTCCTCATGATTGAGGATTACCCTTACAGTGGGACAGACATCAGAGGTGATCCCGACATGGTACTCCCAGAGGGAGCAAAGTGGGGTGGCATAGGTAAGAACAACAACTTTATGTGTTTTTCATTTTATATGTTTTATGATTTTTTGTAGTAGTGTTGATAACTTGGTGTTGTGTGCAGATGTGGGTCAGTCGCGACCAGTCGGGGTCTCTCTCATTGCAAGGAGAGGAGAGGTTTCAATCATGGGTGCCGCAACGCGAGATGCTATCGAGGATATTTATGAGAACCTCCAGAGGCTAACCTTGGATATCCCAGAGCTGGGTGTTCGTGATCTACCTCGGAGCTACCAGAAGTATGTTGTTGGGGTGTCTGACCATTTTGGCACGCTTATGGGAAAAGTGGCGAGGGTGGTGGGCTGCTTTCATGGGAAGCATTCGGGAGCTTCAGGATCTAGGGCTAGGAAACCTGAGCCTTAGGCTCATGTCCTACTTATGTATGTACTGAAAGCTTATGAGCTTCAGATTTTGTAGAGACCTATTGAAAGCTAGCATGCTTCAGATTTTGTATCAGCACCATCATTTTGATTTATATCTATACAGACATTTTCTGCGGATTTATACATTATGTGTTCTATGGATGATTTATGTGATCTTGTTAATGTGTTTTCTTATACAATGGATGATTTACATGTTATGAATGCTTTTATATTTTATGAATATGTTATGTGTGTGCAATGTACCAATCTAGAATGAAATTGGCCATAGATTCGGCAACTGTGTTCATGTCTCGTGGAATGTGCAGGTATTGAATAGATTCAAAGGACCTTTCCAGAAGACGGACTCGTATAAAGAGACGGAATAGGGTAGGGTCGCGGATAGTGTAGATCCAGTTAAGATGAGAGACCACTAGTTGCAAATCCAAATAGATAACAACGTGGTCCATACCCAAGGAAAGAGCATCGGTTAGGGTTCCAATGACTGCCTGATATTCCACAACATTGTTGGTTGCGAAACCTAGACACATTCCTCCTGAGATGATAAGATCGCCAGTGGGAGAATATAGTACCCAGGCTGCCGAAGCAAGGTTACGGGTATGCCGGTTGGCATCGTCCGCAAATCTGTAGTAAGTTTCCATCTGCACATGCAGACAGAACATGGTATAAGAAAAAAAACAAGACCTAGACACACTAAAATAAAAGCATCACACCACAAAAAACACACATGCCATGTAGAGTATATAAAAGATGTCTATGCGTGAAAGACTCAGGCATAGTGATTCTTCAGGTAGAGCACATTGCGGGGCTCACCCAAAGATATCCCATCGTAGTCCTCTAGTTTGTAGGCTCCTTTTTCCAAAACACGTTTCACTATATACAGTCTGTGCCACATGGACTCGAACTTACCTACCCCGAGCTTATCATTCCTTCGGTCATATGTGAGGACCAAATCACCTTCATTAAAGACACGGGGTTGGACTGACCTATCGTACTGTGCCTTGATGCGCTTATTATGTTCCTTGTTGGCAAGAGAAGCATCGCGATGGGTCTCGTCAATCTTTGCAAGGTAAAGGAAACGTTCTTCCTCGGTAGTGGTGTTCGAAATAAGTTCAATTGCGAGTTTGAGAGATGGAATCTCGCACTCTATTGGTAGGACTGCCTCCAATCCATAAACTAACTGGAACAGTGTAAATCCAGTGGAATTCTTAACGGAAGTCCAGTATGCCCATAGCGCGGAGAAGAGCATGTTGTGCCAGTTGGACTTATGCGTACCCACCATGCGTTGAATCATGGTTTTTAAGACCTTGTTAATGGCCTCTACTTGTCCATTGGACTGTGCATAGTAAGGTGTTGAGTTTTCATGATGAAAACCCAATCTGGCACTGAGCTCATCGACCATATGGTTCTGAAAGTGAGATCCATGATCGGTGACTATGGCTTGCGGGACTCCGAACCGTGAGATAACATGATTGAACATGAAGAGTGAAGCAGTTTTGTCGTCGTCCGTGTATGTAGGCATAGCCTCGGCCCACTTTGTAAAGTAATCCACGACTACTATGACGTAACCATGCCCCCCGACCTAGGAAGGCTTACAATGCATAAAGTCAATGCCCCATTTTACGAAGGGTCCAACGACAATAACCAGGTGCAATGGGGTTGGATGGGTGCGCTTTTTCGTTTGAAAATGCTGGCATGGGGGACATTTTTGAACTGCCTCAATACAATATTTGAAGATAGATGGCCAATAATATCCCACGCGTAGTATCTTCTATGCCATAGCCATCCCAGAGAGATGACTGCCACAAGCCCTAGTGTGACAATCATTCAAGATGTGTTCAGCCTTCTCATGTGTCAGAGAACAGAATCAATGTCACGACGATACAAGGTATCACTAATGATCAGGTAATACTTTGCGTGGTAGCATATTCGACGACGATCGTCATGAGACAATTGGAGGTTGAAACGTTGGGTCTGGATATATAAGGTAATATCCCCATACCACGGGTCAGACGTGCTGATAAGGAACAATGATTCATCCGGAAGAGAATCATTGGGCTCAGATCCTACATCAGCACGGGGAAGATATGAGCTCAACAAACACCAACGTCTTCTTAGACTTGGCCTTCTCGAAGAGGAGATCGAACTCCTGAAGTATCACGATCCAGCGTGAATACTTTCCCCCAAGCACTTGGCGTGTTAAAACGTGGTACATGGGGTTTGAGTCGGTGATGATGGTGGTGGTGCAGAGCAGTATGTAGTGACAGAAATTTTGGATGGCAATGACTACTGCGAGAGCGACCTTCTCGACATGCGAATAACGAGTTTCGGAGTCCATAAGACCCTTACTTAGGTAGTAGATCACATGCTCGCTCCTGGGCGTTATTGTCCTCTTGTACCAAGACCATGGTGATCTTGGTGGCAGAAGCAGTGAGATAAAGGATATAATTTTTGTAGTAATTGGGTCGTTGGAGCACAGGGTCATGCGTAATGGCATGTTTGAGACTGTCAAAGGATTTTTGCGCTTGATCGTCCCAAATGAACGGGACGTCCTTCTTGAGTAGCCTCATATAACCCTGCATCTTTTGCACGAAATTACAGACAAAACATCATAGGTAAGTTGCCTTCCCTTGCAAACTTTGGAGTTTCGTAATGTCCGTGGGAGTTGGGAGAGCGACAATGGCTTCCACCTTTAAGGGATCAATGCGGATCCCATCTTTCGAGATGATAAAACCGAGGAGGCGTTCAGACTCGACGCAGAAGATACACTTGTGAGGGTTCAAACGGATGTTATATCGCCTGCATCTGAGGAAAACGACCGTCAGATGATCAATGTGGTGCTCACATTTCCACAAATGAGAGGGGAGATCGTCGAGATAAGTTTACACAAAGCCCTTCATGTCATGAAAAGCGTACGACATGGCCCATTGGAATGTGGCACCAGCATTTTTAAGGCCAAAAGGGAGCTTGCGATAAGCAAACGTGCCCCAAGGACAGATGAAAGTTGTCTTATGTTGATTATCCAGGTGGATATCAGTTTGGTTGTAACCAAAAAATCCATCCATGAACGAGAAGATGACACTTCCAGCATAATTGTCTATGATCTGGTTGATAAAGGGAGTGGGGTAGTTGTCCTTGGGACAAGCTTTGTTCAGATCCTGATAATCAACACAGACGCAAATGGTGCCCTGCTTCTTAGCTATAAGGACAACATTTGAGACCCATTATGTCAGTGGGACATGGTAGATAAAGCCAGCTTTCAAGAGCTTTTCAATTTTCTCCTTGATTGTCGCAGTCTTTCGAGGGTGTACCGATCACAACTTTTGCCGGACTGGTTTAGCATCAGTATAGGTTTGAATCTTGTGCAAAACAATAGCGGGGTATATCCTGGGCATCTCCTCGTAGGTCCAAGAAAATACGTCTTGAAATTGCTTGAACAAGGCCATGAACGTTGTAATCTCTGCAGGGGAGCACTTCTGGCCTAAACGAATGTGTTCCACTACAACAGGAGTAACCAATATGTCTACCGAAATGGTAGTTTCAATGTTTGCCAAGTTTCCTTCAGTGTCTGTTTTACACGCGAGTATCGGGGACTGGGGGCAAGGGTAGACATCCAGTGTAAATATGGTGGTGATGCTATTCTCCACAGTATCCAATGGGGGAAGGAAAGATGATCGATGGTGAAGGTCTTCCCACGGAGGGTCATCTGAACTCATGATCTCCATGATGGACTCATCAGACGGAAAAGTATGGAGTAGAGGATCGGGTAGGGATGACGTCCGCTATAGAGAACAGGAGATAGAGTCCACATCTAGGTGGTCGTCTAGTGCTAACTGGATAGCCTCATAAGTGAGTCCAATGGGTGAAAGAGGCATGGTGTCTCCAATCAGGTGTGTAGTGGCTTCATCAGGTACAAGCCATTGATCGGTAGATTTGGGGACACATGAAATCCTAGAGGAGATCATGTTCACCGTGGCAACATGATTAGGGGGATCCGAGGTTGGAAAGACGCCCATAAGAGATGAATATTTTATGAGGTCGACCCCCATGCTCTCATATAGCTACGAATATTGTCCAAGTAATGGAACATTATTCCCGGATGAGTAGCGGTGTCAAGTGTACAGAAATCCAGTTGGTTGACAGTAACAATTCGGCCTTGGTGGGGGAATTATACTATGCAGAAGACAGATGATGCGACCGCAGTCATGGCGTAAAACCAATTATGACCAAGTAGAATATTATAATCTAATGGGGCGACGACCACTTCCACATTAATGGTTGCGGTCTTACCTTCCAACTCTACTGCCAAGGCGGTACGATGGTTTGTCACCTTCCAACACGAAATCGACATGACCGTGGTAGAGTCACCTTCGTCTAAGACGGTACGATGGATTGTCTTCCAAACAATGTTTGTGTAAACTTGAAATGCCAACTGATGGGAAAGTATCGGCTTAAAGTACTCAAAATGGAACATGATGGTATTATAAGAATCTGGATCAACCACGTCGATGGAAGCGAGGAGATTCTTGCACTGGTTAGGACAGTTTTGCAAGACCTCTAACATTGACATAGAACAAGGATCTTGTGCCAGGTCCTCTACAATATTGTAGTTCTGAGCAGCCCGAGCATTGGGATTGAAAACAGATTTTCGAATCATGCTCTTGGGCAGACGCAACACTGACTCTAAAGAAGGCTTCTCAATGGTGAGAGAAGCATGTGGTACGGTGACGTCGAGAATAGAAGTGGAATCTTTTTCAGTATTACGTCTAACGGATTCCTTCTGAGGGACTAAGTCATATGAACGGGAACGTGTGTTCAAGTTGACGGTCTCACTACGCATCATGAGAACATGCGCGGTGGAGGATGCCTCTCCTGGGAAAGGAGAGGTGTGTGTGATTAGTTGTTGGTTCTAAGTGGGGAAGGGATCGTTGAGAACTGCGGTTGTAGAGTTTCCCTTGAGAAACTTCTGCACCTCGTCTCGGTGGGGACATTCCTTTGATAAATGGTCTCCACCACACAGTAAACAAGGATACTTCAACTTCCTCTTATGTTTTGTGTCTTCGGAGGTGGGCTTGGGCTCCTACTGGTTAGAAGGTTTCTTAGGTTTCCCTTTGTTTTTCTTCTTACCACTGGATTTATGAGATGAAGCTGATTGAACAGAATTCACCTCTTCAGTGGAGGCAGGAGTGGGTGACTTGGTGATGTTGTTTCCAGCCTGTGTTGGGGATGGGGAAGAACCTTGGGGGTTCAACGAGCCACCAGTTTGAGTAGAAGGCTGGGAGGTAAGGGAACCAATGATTCCATCGGCCTGTGGTCCCTTGGGTGGTTTTGCGGGGTCATACATAGGGCGAGGTGCATCAAGAAAAATTTCATACAATGTGTCGGATTGAGCATAGACCAAGTCTAAGTAATGGGCACGGGAAATATCCTATTCCTCAGTGACGTCCCCTCCCATGGCCATGTCTTGAGCTACGACAAGTAAGAGAGACTTTGTAAACCAGTCAGCTAAGAGTTGGTCTGGAATATGAGCCTTAATAAGACATCATCTTCGCCGCCATTCATGAATATGATCTGAAATATGAGTGGCAGTGTTCTGGTGAAGGGAGGTCAATAAGTCCAGACCAGTTTCATAGCGAATGTGCAACTGGAAGTGGATAAAAAAGGACATAGCAAGAGAGCAGAAATCTAGAAAAGAGTTGGGTGGTAGTTCAATATACCATTTGGCAGCTGGGCCGGTGAGAGTCCATTGAAATAACCTGAGATGGATCGAGTCGTCCATCAAGGAGTTGGATGAAGACCATAAATGGTATGTCATCACATGGTTTTTTGGATCCTCACCAGGATTTCCATAAAATTTGGGAATATTTGATGGTAGTTTCACCGGAATCGGTGGCCAATTATGTTTGTGGAAGATGGGGTCATTAGTTAGACGAGACAGGTTGGGGAAGTCCAACGTAGCCAAAAAGGGCAGCTGTTGGTTCGATTGCGGGTACTAATAGTACTGGTATGGCATGTATGGACCGGTCGGACCCTGAATCGACTGGTTGTAGGGTGTCCCCGGAGGAAACTGACCGTAAGGGGGTATGGTGCCCGGACCATATGTAGGTCTGCTGCCATAATAAGGTGGTTCGTTACCATAATAAGGTGGCCCGTTACCATAAGGTGGGGGTCTACCTCCACCATCGGGAGGGTGTGGGCCGCCACTGAATGGTGGGGGTCCGCCGCCACCACTGGGATAGGATGGACCTCCACCGCTTCCACTGGGATAATGTGGGCCTCCACCGCCGCCGCTGGAAGGGTAGGGGCCTCCTCCGCCACCTCCACCAGTATAGGAGGGTACTCCACCACCACCACCAAGATGGGATGGTCCACCTCCACCGCCGCCAAGATGGGATGGTCCTCCACCACCGCCACCAGGATGGGATGGTCCTCCACCATAAGGTGGGGGTCCTCCACCACCGGGGGGGTGGACCTCCGCCTCTGCCTGAAGGGGGAGGGCATCCAACTCCGCCGCCAGGGGGGTGGGCCATGGTTTCCAGAATGAGGGGGTCCTCCGCCAGAAGGTAGAGGTCCGCCTCCTCCGGAATTGTGTGTGGGCTCGCCGCCTTTGACAGGAGGTGGGGGTGGACCAAACGGGGGTGGTGGTACTTGAGGGGCTTTAGTTGGGGGTCCATGCTGTAAAACATTTTGCTTCCCCCATAGAGTGTATGGATTTTTGGGATAAGGTATCCCGTAGAGTGTGTTTATGGGATTGAATTGTCCCGACAGAGGGTTAAGATAACCTGGATACGCTTGACTCCATAGTGGTTGAATTACATTGGATGGTCCCCCAAACATGGGATAATCATGTGGTGGAAGGTCCTGTAGGTAAGGAATTTCCAACGGAAGGACCGATGGGAACTCCTCCTCCAGTATTATGGTGAGGAGACGGGGTTTTCCCCCAATAGTAACTTGCTTACCACTAATCAAAGGTTGACCCATCACGGGTTGTTGATTATCTACTACAGGATTAACATTATCCGTAAGGAAGGTAGGGGGTAAAGAGTATCCTCCCCATGATTTTTGGGGTGGGGGAGAAGTGGGTAATGTAACCGTGGTAGTAACAAGTGTGTTGGATTATTGTCCTTCAACAGGTTGAGTCGTTGGGGGTATAGAACTGGTCTCCTATCTAAGGGGCGTATGTGCAGGAAGTGAGGGTTGACCAGATTCCGAAGTGGTCACATGTTGGGTGGGTGATTCTGGTGAGTCAAAAGATAAATAACGACTCGGGAGTGGCCGATAAGGAGGTAACCTCGGGTCTTCAGCCCTTCGTAAAAGGATTTGTCTTTGAAACCCCTCACCCATAGCACATTATCGAGTCAACTGCTCACGATAAGATGCTAGAGGGTCGTCAGGAGTAGCCCAAGTGTGTGGGGATGCAATGGAAAAATGAGCCACTAGGTGGCCTAGAGAAGATGTCCAAAAAGATGCAGCTGATATAGGGTCGTCTTGGGGAGGATTTAACCATTCCAACGATCCAAGCTCTCCTGGTAAAATGGGAGGTAGGTCTTGTGAAGTTGAAGTTTTCGCCTCTTCGCCCCATGGGGGGTTAGAGGTGGGTGAATCTGGAGGGAACATGTGTGCCCCCACATTCAAAGTAGGGATTTCTACTTCAAGTGACACAACCGTGGCTTGTGGGTCCATTCTTACCCTCAAAATTACCTCCTGATTAAGGGGATATTTGGGTGGTAAGTTCAGAATCCTGCGAGACCTTCTCCAAGGAAAGTCAACCAGAGTGACTAAAATAGAGTTTCTCCTAGGGTAAATTAAACAAAAGAAAAGCAGTCCATAAAAGTACACACAAACTAAGGCCACAAGCAAACTTATGTGATAGGTGTGGATTCAAAAGTATGGAACCTCACAGGATTGTCAAAGCTTCTCAACTCACGATATACTCCAGGATCCAACAGTTATACTCGACCCAATTTTTTAGAGCACTAACCAGGGAGGATTAGGACTGTACCCCTGACCATAAAACCTGACTACCTGATAGTACGTGTGTAGTAGCTCCCCGAGTGTTGTTTTCGATGTATTGCTCTGCCAAGACGGCCAAATGGATATCTCAGTTGGTCTCTGGAATCCTAATGGTGTCCCCCGATATACTCCAGGTACGTGGGAGCTCAAATCTGTAGTGGTGTTGTCTAATACACAACCGTACGGCACGAGACCTTCCTATATACTACCGTGTACGTGAAACACCTTTCTATATACACCAAGTACGTGAAGTGCCTTTCGATATACCCTAAGGTACGTGAAAGAGGCTTCGATATACCTAGTTGGTACATGAAAGAACTTCAATATACCAGTTGGTACGTGGAAGACTACAATACCCCCGGAATACAATGCTAGAAAGTAACGACAGCTTCCACGTTTTACGATGCCGGAACACGTCTCTAACTTAACACACAAGTTACTAAAAATTTTACCCTAGTTCTACCGTTAATTTTATCTGGACAGTTAGGTGAATGCATGAGGTGAGTACATAAACGTAAGAATAATGCAATCCCTAACTACATGAAAAAATGTACTTTTATTTTGATGAAATCTATTTACGGGAAGGAGAAATCTTTTTCCAAGTGGTTTTACCAAAACAACCAAATGCAACACAATCCCAAATCTACCAAATTTGACAACAAAAATACTCTTTTCGTTTTTCCGTTTTTCCAAGCAAAACACGAAAATACACAAGCATCAAAAACCAAATCTAAACATTTTATTTTTGTCTTTTCGAATAAAAAATGAAACTAGGTGATGAAAAGAGATAATTTCTATCTAGAGCACACTAACTTTTCCACTTTCACTATGATAGCTTAAAAACATTAAAAAAAAACAAAAACAAAACCAAAGATGCATGTAATTTTTCAAGCATGGAATCACTTTTTTCAAAGGCTTGATCTCACTCTAATTTTTCAAGAAAATGAATGGCTCATAATTCCCAAAAAGCACAAATGATTAACTTTTTCTTTTCAAACTTTCCAAAAGACTAATGAATGATAAACTCCAATGCATGAACTAATTTCTACAACAATTTTCAAATGCACTTGAAAATAGTAAAAATGATGCACTTTGAATTTTTCAATGATATGCCAAGATTACAACTTGATAACAATAATGTTTTTTAAGCGTGAATGGATGAAAAGAGAGATTATTTGCAGCACTCCAAACACTCAGAAATTCTCAAGAAAATGACAAGAAATCATATGAACTATAACACTCAAGACACTCAACAAGCAACCGAATGCAATCAAAATTAAATGACATGTGCAAAAGAGGTCTGGGATCGGATCCAATACAAAGATCATATCACTTGAGGAGAGGAGGGAATGCAAGGTCAAGTGGATGAAGGTGGGGGAGACCAATGTGTCCACCACTATCGGAACTCAAACTTGTCCAAGATGGAACCCAAAACCACTTTGAATCAAACCAAACAAAACCAAACACTATCAATGCAACATCAAAAAGGTCTCTGACAAGAATATACAGTGCAGAGGAGGTCTGTAAGGAAAACCAAAATCAAAGGTTGATGAGGAGAATAACCAAGCACAAAAACTAGACTACTCGTCGCAGTCTCTGGTCAGATGCAGAGCGACCATCGCAAGAGGGGAACAGGTGAACTGCGATAGCGTCACAGGATGTCAAACTGTGAAGTGCGACAGCGTCGCAGGTTGCAAGGCAACATACTGCACCTGATAGGGGAACGTTGCTCTGGATATATTACCCAGGTGCGACGGGAGAGATCCCCATCCAAGGATGGCAAAGATCTCCAAATATGATCAGCCGAAAGGCTTGATAATCAAACACACATACCTAAAGGAAGTCAACATACTCTTCAAAGAGAAGATCTGGTGGTGAAATGGCTAAGGAGGCAGATGAAATGGCCCATAAAGAAATCAGAGAAAAATACTTTCAAACTAAAAACTGAAAACAATGCATTGTATCTCCCTAGTGGAGTCTCCAAACTTGTTACCAGACAATCTACCGAAAGCGGACTTAAGGCATGATCTCCCTAGCTCAACATAATTCTAGAACAAGTGAGATGGAATATGAAACAACTTTCCTAGATCTAGTTAAAGATCGAGTGATTAGATGTCTTACCTCTAGCTTGTATATCTTTCTCCTTGATGTTGTTCCAAACTCCACAGTCTTCAGATATCAGCTGCAAAACCTGTTAAGTCATATAGAACAATATAAGCAAGTAAAATGCATCTAAACAGTAACAGATCTAACTAAACAATTAAGCAAGTAAACTACACAAACGTCATTAACACAACATTTGGTGGAAAGCGTTTATATTACTATATTAAAGAAGGAAAGTACAAAGAGTGATGATTACAACCAAGGCTTAACGTCCCAATCCTCCTCCAACAAGACAATTCCAAAGCCTCCAAAGGAAGTATAGGTCTCCCAAGATATCAGTACAGATCTCCTAAGCTAATTTCACCAGCATGCAAGTACTATAGACTTCCTCTCTTTGGAATGGTAATGAGCCTCATATATATATGACTAAGAGGATAGGGTAGGTTGAGATATGGTAGGAGAGGGTTAAGGGATCCTCCCAAAGGTCTAGGGAACTGAATGCCAGCTCCGCTATAAGCTAGGGATAGATATCCACATCACACACCTTCGATAATGGGCTCGAAGATGTCCTTTATCCACTTAACTGACATCGTCGCAGGATGCATGAGGGTGACCTGTGATGTCGTAGGTTGCACAAAGGTGACCTGCAACGACCTCACTAAACCCAATAGAAATAGGCTAGTATCTCTTCCAAGTTGATAACTTATTCAAAGGAACTGCATGGATGTTTACACTGAGTATTATGATGGGAATATTTAGGTGTAACAGATTGTTGGAAACTGGAAAGGTTGAGCACACAAGAGATTCGATGAGGGGAATGCTAGAATGAGTTGCAGTGTAAGGACTGTAACATTTATTCTGCTGAGTTGCAGAGAGTGTTATGTATGCAAGACTTCATGATTGATGAGATACAAAGAGATTGTTACATGTTTCTACACAGTATCTTCGTCCTAGTGGTTCAGTGAACAGGCTCGAGGGTCTTGAAGAAAGTAATTTGGATGCTTCTAGGAGACGGTTGGGAGGAGCGGTCTTCTTTGGTTGTTTGTACACCTACATAGTTAAACAGGTTCTGTATATGTTTTGGTTTAGTATTTTATTTTATTTCTACGTATTTCTGCAAGTTTTTTATCAGGTTGTAATGCTGCCTAGATATCTAATAGTTGTTAAATCTAGTAGCATACTGAACTGATAATTTATTTATGCTTAAATGAATGAATGATTAAGATTCGAAATATAGAATGATGAATATAAATCTTATATGTATTTTTCCTTTCACATCTGTGATGTCCTCTAGTACATAGAAGTTTGTTTAAACAGATAGATTCAAAATGATCTCAATAATGCAAGTAGAATACTGCTCTTTACAATGTATCATAAACAGATATACGTGCTGGTAAAATTTCTCCATTCTTCAAAAAAAGGTTTATGCTAAGTATAAATTCAGTAATTAGTTAGTTGTAGGTTATAACCATTATTTAAATAGTATCTATATTAGAATGCTATAAGGTAAATGGTTCATTATTCAATATATACACGGTAGTGTAGAAGTCGAATGGCTTAGTTAACAACTTAGTATTATTTTTCAGAGCAGTGTTATATATAGATATTTATTATAACTAATATCAAAAGTAGTATACCATAATATACACCCTTGGTTTAAGGTAAACAATAAAGTATTATAATTTTCAGAATATTTTTCTCTAGTTAGAGTTTCCTCGAAATCAAATCCATGTATTTTATAACTTGTCTAATTTAAAATCGACAGACTCAGGCTATGCTGCATAGTCCAAAACTAAAATAAAAACTCTGTATAACTTGTTCATTTAAATAACAAACATAACTATAAAATAGAACCAAGTTACATTTTCAATATCGCCCAAGATCTAAACATAAATATTATCAATTTATGCAGTGATAGTTTATAAACAGAGATACCCTTCCATAGAACTAAAGCATACCACTTTCAGAAGAATGCAATTAAATGAGAGTCGAGTGTTCGAGACCTATGAAGGTTCAACCTCCAAATTATTTGATCAATTTGTAATAACTTTTAAAAACTAAAATACCCATAATCAACCTCATACAATTACAACGGTTTGAATTTTCAACAAAATCTATAATTATAATACATAGAATTCTTAACCCTCGCATTGGGTGTAAACCCTTTGCATCATTCTAATACAATTTTAAAATCCATTGAAGGTATCCATTCAGGGTCAAAATCCTTACAAAAACAAATAATAATTACATTAACATTTTAATACTTTTTAGAACGGGATCGAGTCCCTTAAAAAAACAAGCTTCCATCTACCTAATCAAAACAATTGACAAAGTAATCTCCAGACCAATTTAGTATATAGATCGAGGGTTCAAAAACCTTGAGAGTTTCACCGCCAAATACATAGGTCAAATCCTAATAAGTTATTTATACATTATCTTTACACTGAGCACGTTTGTGCTTAGGGTTTTTCCAAATAACAAGTTCATAAGTAATTACAGTAACATTGTAAATAGAACCATAGTTATAAACGAATGTCGATACATCATAATCTACAGAGCCATTGTCGGCTTAGAGTTTTCTTTATAAAACAAAATAAACAAACAACATTTATATCTCAGACTCAACCCAGAATCTTTTAAAATGTATCTAGCAACAAAATAGATATGTGCGCACTAGATGAACAAAAGGAAATTAGATTAAAACTAATGTTTCTAAAAAACCTGTAGCGTTAAACCACGAAAAATTTACACAACGAGAATATAAATTCACTGAGCACTGAAAACGTCTTTCATTATAAGTATGGGAGAAACCCCAAACTGTGGGCGTGTAGCCAAAACGTTTTACAAACAATTATGCTGCCAACATTTACCATTTCGGCTTAAAGAAATAAACTAACATAAAATCCGACAATAAGTAAAACAACACAGACAACGCTTGAAACCGAGTATTTCCAGGATGTCCCGAGTCTTACCGGAGCCATTCCAACTCTAAATCTCTCCACCAATATGTTTTCCCTTACTACCGAGCCTGCACAGAATGAATAAGAAAAGCCACGGGGTGTGTGAAATTTCCTACCAACACAATTAAAGGTTTTGACATTAAAATAAAATCTCATTTCAATAAGTTAAACAAAAGAAGGAGACTAAAACTATTTAATGGAGTTGAACCATACCTCTGTAAGCATTGTTGTTCAACTACAAACTAACCCAGCCTGGAAAACAAACTCCTTGCTTGACAACATTGGAACCATTCAAATCATTTATGCGTGAGGAACTTCCCACAAACTATTGAAACCCAACGATTGAGTGTCTCCCCAGCCATGGCGGCCGAGAGCTCCAAGAGCTTGGCTCTCCACAAGTCAAATGAGTAAAACAATGCCATTACAAACCCTTGCAAAGATAGGTTTTATGGTTACACAATCGAGGAGCCGAGTTGGCAAAAGCTTCACATGACCTCATAAATCCATGCAGTTGTCATCCACCAGTTTTCAAATCTTTTTCATACCCTTACTATAGTTTATGCCCGCTTTTCTCGATTTGGATTAATTCCAAGAAATCTAATTGCTCGAAAAACCCCTTTTCATAGTTTAAATAGCATGTCATTACATTTAGGATCATAACCATCAAACCCTTAACTAGTATGACCATTTTCCTTTTTAAAAGAAAAGATTTGGGATAACATAAGCCTGATTTTGATGTGAAACTATACTACTCATTAATAAACTTAATAACTCTTATTTATCATCGTAACCTTGGTAGCGTAGACTATACTCATAATCTATACAAGGTAATTTTAACAAGCATTAGCTTCATGAAAGCTAAGTAAGCCTCGGGGCATCACAAGAACCCCCTTCAAGCAAGAAGATGACAATCGGCATCACAAACGTAGAAAAACTAATAAAATTATATTACGACAATAATAATGATGAGAGTTAGACAATGTCTTAAAGACACATAATGTTGTTATCCGAAAAATTGAATGTCAACGTAAATACAGTAAGAAATTAAATGTCACGTAATCCATGATAAAAGAACGTAAGAAATAACATACGACAATTTCAATATCGATGACGATACAAATGAACAATGAATATTTTCCATACAGTAAAAGAGATCCATAGACACATTCAATGCTTTAAGCGCATAACAAATAAATGTCGATTTTTTTTTATGAATGTACAAGCAGCGTCAATACATTTATACAGTTAGTAAGATAAGAAATATTCTCAAAGTGTAATTTCGGGATATTATGGACAGTTATACTATGTAAAAAAAAAAATTAATGAAATTTCGGAGTCGTTACAGACAGTCAGTAGATGGTCGTGCCCATTTGCTCGTCTAGGATGTCATCCAGGTATGGGAGAAATCCCATCGATAGATGAGACAAACAAGTAGAAAATGGTATAGCATAGATGGTATAATTGATTTCTCAGATATCCAGGATTGAGTAGTTCTCCTGGATCCAGGATTGAGTGATTCTCCTGGATTCACCGAAGGACTGATGAAGTTCATGCACGATGACACTTCTCCAAGGACTGAGACTGTGTGGAAAACCTTCAGTAATTATAGATATGATGGAGACAATATAGATGTACAGATGAAACCCAAATGATCGTGATGTTGATGAAGACCGAAGAATACCTTCCTCGTTGAGAGGGAGTGTTGGATTTTGTGCAACTTCGGAAGATATTATTATTGTATATTATTGTATTTGATTATACCTCCTAAGGGAGATGAACTTGATGTATTCAATTATGTAAAATCCTTGAAAGAATCAATGTAATCCTTGGGATGAAAAGCAAGCAAAAGAAAAATTAAAATTAAAATTATTATTGCTCCCCAAGTGAAGGCGGCCCAGTTAGGGATTTTTCATGTTTTCACTTGTATAAGTAAGAGGTAAAGTGCACCTCATTATTCACTCATCCACTCAAGACAAGTTTGCATCATCCAGAGAAAGAAGTTCGCACTGCATCAGGAGAAGACTACTTTGGGGTTTCTATCTTTTTTATTTCCATCTTTTCTCTTTTATGATTGTACTCTGATCTCAGAATTATTATCTCGATATGAAGGTTGCTGGGTTTTCTCCCGTTTGGGTTTCCCAGGTTAAATTCTTGTGTTATTGTTTTGTGCTTTGTCTTTTTCCTAGAAGATCTGATTTATGCATTTAAATTATTATGTTATGAATGTATGAAATCTAACATAGAGTATCTTCTTCCTATTGAGGTTGTTGATGTTTGATGATTCGTTGTTGGTTTGATTTGCTCAAATATGGAATAATTTCAATATTCTCTTGGCATATTTGAAGTAGGACTCTTACACCTAAATATCGTCATCATGAGTCCTATGTCAACTTAGTTCCTTGATCCCTGAAGTTTCCCTGGCCAGAAGACATCTAGAGAAAGTTGTTGATCATTTATCCACATTTTCTAGTTAGGATGGCGCAGCTTGTCTTCCAGCAAGAAGCACCTGACTAGGCTCGGTGCAGAGTGTCATCTGGTAGCCTGCGACGGTGGCGTAGGTTGCCTTCATTCAACCTTCTCTTGCCCCTTCCTGGTGCAAATTGTCCTCATGCAGTATGTGTCGGGTTGGTTTAAATGGATAAATGAGACATTCGAGGGACTTCTCGAAGCATGATGAGGTGGATGGTTATCCCTAATTCATAGGTGAACTGTCTTTCGGTTCCCTAACCTCAAGGGATGATCCCTTATCTTTCTCCCCATAATATTCAACATACTCTATCCACTTGGTCCTATAAATATAAATCTCATCTCCATTCCAAAGGGAGGAAATTCTATAGTACTCTCATCGTGGTGAAATTACCTTAGGTGACTCTCACTCATCCTTGAGAGGCTTAGTTCATCTTTGGAGGCTTGGCTTGGCTTGGTTTGCTGGAAAGAAGGTGGCGACGTTAAGGCATAGGTTGTAACGTTCTCTTCTATTGTACTCTCCTTTATACTGTTAATACAATCTCTTCCCATATACATTATCATGTTGCTGATGTGTAGAGCTTACTTCCTTAACTATTAGCTTAGATCAATCATATGTGATATATGATTTTACTGTTTGATTGTTTCCACTTGTTCAGCAGGACTTTGAAGCTGCAGATCTGAAGGTGCAGGAGCATTAGATCACGCAAAGAGCAAGAGGACTTGCGAATCCCAGGTAAGAGACCTGTTTATCTATTGGCATTTATATTGATCTAGGGAAGTTGGTTCTATTATGTGTTTATTTGTTCTAGATCCACTTGGACTAGGGAGATCTGGCCTTTAAGTCCGCTTAGGTAGATTGTCCGAAAACAAATATGGCGACCATATTGGGGAAAGAACATAGTTTGATTTCAATTTGATTTGTTTTCATTGATTTGTTTTGGTTGATTTTCTAGCCTCCGGAGAGCCTTCTACCCTTGGATTTTGTCATTAAAGAGTTTCTTGGATTCCCTTGGTTCTCTTTGGGATCAGTATAAGGCCTCTTGCCCTTCTACCTTACAAGATCTAGCCATTTTGTTGCTTGTCATTCGACAAATGCACCTAGGTTGAGTCTTCCCTGTGCCACTGTCTGGAGAGCTCCCTTTGTCTGAAGAAAAACTG
This sequence comes from Larix kaempferi, assembly GCA_027924585.1. NCBI lineage: Eukaryota > Viridiplantae > Streptophyta > Pinopsida > Pinales > Pinaceae > Larix > Larix kaempferi. Next base: position 19,110,820 of record BSBM01001331.1, on the reverse strand, counting down.
CGCCACTGGCTCACCCTGCCTATGTACAAGGTGCACCAACCCCTCTCTGGCGCTCTGGTTCAATGTCCTAGGGTGCGCCAACCCCTTAAATCTTAGGGATCAATAGGGATTTCCTTCATTTTTGGATTTTGGTCTGATTGATTGTGATTTGCAGGCTTCATATTATAGTCACAGAACCCTTAGAAAAAGCATAGTATCATTTTCCTCCAGTTTTGGGTCTTTTGAGATTTGGATCCATGTTTGGCCCTTTGAGTCAAAACTAGTGTTATGTTTGCATTTTTAATTGAAATGGATTCTATTTTTGAATCGCGTATCCTACAGTCATTTGGACCCATATTAAGGTTTTAATGTAAATTTTGGTTTGGTGTGATTTTCTTGCTTTAAAAGACTCGAAAAGTGTGGGATATCCATGTCTTTTTTAGCCTCTTTTTCTGGGGTCGTACATCTTGTTTCCTTTACATACTAAGCTATCTAGTGATTGTTGGGAAAGTTTGATTCCTTGCCTCCACTTTAGTTCAAAGAAAAACTTAATTTTGTCCCTCCTTTTCTATATTCACAAATTTGGAAAACATAAATATTCTTCTTGATTTAATTTGATCATTTGACATTCTTGGTCTTACACTCATAAGAAGAAGAAAGGCTTGTTTCATATTTGTGTGCATTTGAGTTAGATAATATTATTAAGCGTTTCTTTATCTTGCATTTGATTGGAAACATCCGTGGAATCTTTCTTTCCATAGCTTAGATGTGTCTTTTTTTAATGTAAAGAGATAGGAAACAGATTATAATTATTGCATTTGGTGTTCATAAAAAAGATCTATTTTATCGCTTCAGGTTAGTTTTGGGTGTATCTTTACTTCTTTCTATCATTTTGAAAAGAGTTAAAATTGAATTTGCATAGGGTTGTGCATTTGGGAAGAAAAAATATCTCTCTCCTTCTTAAGTAGGACTTCATAGAATAGAAGACTTGCATTTTCATGTAGATCATATTTGCATCTTGTTTAAATTCCAAGTATTCACCTCATGGATTCACATAACCGCATAAGATAAAATCAAGCGCTAGTTTAAGTTAAAAACTTTTAGCAACTTGTCTGTTAGGTTAGAAACGTATTCCGACATCTTTAAGCGTGGCAATTGTCATTATTTTCCTGCACTGTATCTCGGGGGCTTGTAGTTCTTCCACATACCAACCGGTATATCGAACAGCCTTTCATGTACCCTTGGGTGTATCAAAAGGTACTTCACGTACTCGGTAGTATATCGAAAGGCTCTTGTTGTACAGTTGTGCATTAGACAACACCACTACGGGTTGGCGCTCCCACGTACCTTGAGTATATCGGGAGACCCCATTAGGATTCTTGGAACCATCTGAGAAAACATTTCGACCGTCTTGTTGTCGCAATACACCGAGAACAACACTCGGGGAGATTACTACACATGTATTGTTAGGTAGCTTGGTTATATGGCCAAGGGTACAGTCCCAACCCTCCTTGGTTAGTGCTATGAAAAATTGGGTTGAGTATAAGTGTTGGACCCTACAGTATATCGCGAGTTGTGACAGCTTTACACACTTGTGAAGATCCGACTTTTACATTCCTCATATTCACAAGTTTGCCTGTTGCTTTTAGTGTGAGTAGCGTTTCTTATGCATGATAATTAGAAGGACTTAAAGGGTTTAGATATGGAAACCTCTTCTGGGACTACCAATCAAGAGGCTCCTTTTCAACGGGTACCTTTTGTCTTTCCTCCAGTTGGAGATATCGGTCCTCCCTTTATTGCCACTTTAAATCTTCCTGGATTAACCATAGGATTACTGGTATGGTTATTCAATCCGGTGATTCCGGCTATACCCAATGTTTCAAATGTTAACTCTCCACCACGAGAGTGTCAATTCCAAACTGCTCCTTCCCCTTCTTCGGATGCTTCTTCTTTCGTTTCCTCTTCCTCGCCAGATCAAAGCAGTAGTGTTAGTAACCAGGAGGATAATAATAAGAAGAAAAGGAAGATAAAGAAGAAGAAGGATAAGAAAGAGACCAAGCATCAACCATTTGCCTCTAATGGCACTCATCCTATTCGAACCCCCGTAGACCCAAGTTCCCTTGCAAGCTTTGCAAGGGTGATCACCTTCTCAAGGATTGTAACGGTCTTTCCAAACTATTAGAAGAGTGGTCTAAAGCCTCCAAACCACCTATATCATCAGCCTCTGGACATCATACTGATGATATCCCATCAGCCAATGACTCTATGGTTAAGGGTTAGAAAGATAAAGTCAAGAATCCTTGTTTATTATGCAAGAGCATGCACCTTACTTACCTTTGTCCACACATGGATGAAGCTTCACAATTGTTGGAAGACATTATTGTATCTCATAAACACTTTCCGACTGAATGTCGTAAGTTGTCCCTTGACTCCCCATTGGTTGATGAAGTGGTTGATTCAGCCCCATCCTCGGTCAATCCCACTCTTTCTTCAAAGAGTGAAGTTGAAGTGGTCGAGTCGATATCACCTCCACTCAATCCCACTCTTTCATTGGAGAATCCCCAGACCGAAGTAGTCACCATGACACAATCTTCGTCTCATCCTAGTTGTCCAGTTGAGAGTGAATTGGAAACCGCTAATGTTTTCCTATTCAGTTCAGATTATTCTAGGAAAGGGGAAATCTTGTCCATTTCCACAGGACCCCCTCCAAGTACTGAGGTCATTTAGTTTGATTGGAATGGTCTAACAGAATCTCGTCTTCCTTCGAGTGTTCCTTTCCAGATATCTGTAGGAGTTTTCGATAAGAAAATATTTCACACTATAGTTGATGACGGAGATTCTGTTAGTATTTTATCCTCAACTGCTTGGAAAGCTATATATTCCCTCAGCTTATGCCAGTCACTGACCAGATATTGGCTTTTAATAGAAGGCCTACTGGACCTCTAGGGTTCCTTCCTCAGTTACCTATCACTTTAGGAGGGGAAACTATCTGTATTGATGTTATGGTAGTCCAAGGTCCCTTAGATTTTAATCTACTCCTTCAACAAGACTATGTTTATGCAATGAAAGTTTTAGTGTCCTCACTCTTTCAAGTGATGTATTTTCCTCATGATGGGAATATGGTAACCATTGATCATCTTTCCTTTGTAACACCCACTCATCGCATGACTCCTAGTCATAAGACTTCCTTGAATGTTCTACATGTTTTAGTAGTTTCTTCCCCATAGAGATGGGGGGCATGTCTCCAGCCTATGGACATCATGCCGGAGTTAATCCCCTAGATTCTTATACTATGAGGCACACTACCAACCTCTGGACATCATGTTGGGTAGGAACTAGTCCCAAGCATAGTTTACCTTTGGTTTCAAGCTTGTGTAAAAATGAAACCAATCCCAAGCATAGTTTCCCTTTGGTTTCGAGCTTGTGTAAAAATAAAACCATTCATGAGCATAGTTTCTTTCTGTTTTAAGCTCGTTAAAAAATAAAATGGGTCCCTTCAAGCATAGTTATTGTCTATTTAAAGCTTGTGTAAAAATGAAATAGATCTTCCTCCCATTGAGTCGAGTCTCCCACTAGATTTAGAGCTTGAACCTTCATTTCATCTGCATGTGTCACTTGATCCTCGTTCTTCCTACCCCCATGGTGAACATATTCATATTAGTAGCTAGGATTTTAATTGGGTAAGGAAGAATAGTAGTCAGACGAAACGAAGCTTGGGGGGCATGTTAAGCCGCTAGCAATCATGTTAGGGGGGGAATTCCAACCTCTGGGTGTCATGTTGGGGATACTGTCAGCTTCTTGTGCTGGGAGAAAACTTCCAACCTCTTGGTGTCATTTTGGGGAGAAATCTGCCAATAGGCATTATACTGAGCATAGTTTTCTTTATGTTACAAGCTCGTTAAAAAATGAAGCAGACATCATGAGCATTATTTTCACATATATTCGAGCTCGTTAAAAACAGAAAGATGGTATTAATATTACTTCTCACTTTTTCTGTGCTCTGGTTGAAACATGAAAAGTGGTTTGAACTTAATTTTCACATTTTTCGTGCTCTGGTTGAAACATGAAAAGTGGTTTGACCTTAGTTTTTATTTTTTCGTCCTCCGGTTAAAACATGAAAAAGGTTCTAAGTGCTTTTGATACCATTGTTGTGCTCATTAAAAAATTGAGTAAAACGGTGTGTCTAACGAGTATCGGTTTATCACTTTATCCGGCCTCGTTAGACTACTTACGGAAAAGGAACTGTGCCGAGTTTACTTTTTCCTTTGTCATACTCGGTCACCAACCATGACAAAGTTGTACATGGAGTCTTCTTTAAGCTCTTTCCAGGCTACCTAAATACGAGAAGATCGCCAAGCAAACTTGATGCTTTCACGCTTGTAAAAGTATTTGAATGATCGTCTTTATGGGGATAGTTTACCCCTTTTTCGAACTAGGAGGTACTTTTTATGAAAAAGGAACACTCTGACCAATCATGACTGGAAGAGTTCTCTCTCACCTTGTTTTATCCTTTTTAAAGTGAGGCGACTAACTTTTATGAAAAAGAAACGGTGGAGTCTTCTTTAGTTCTTTTCAGACTCTTTAAACATGAAATGACGCCGAGTTTACCTTCTTTGGACTCGTTAAAATTTGACATAGAAGGGCCCGTTATGGAATGAACCCATCCTATCCTAAATTTGTAAAATATTTGGGATTGGACTCATCCATGGGATGAGCTATACCGAGCATCTATTACCCTCCTCAAGCTCATTAAAAAACAAAAGAGGTACTCATCAATCATGATGGGGAATAGGGATGAGATTGTGTTCATCGTAGTTATGGAAGTACATGGTTACTCTTGAACATGGCACTCAGTTGCATATGCATTCAGTACTTGGGAAATTTGTTTGTCTTCAAGTCCTGCTAATTCCATGAGTCTTGTCATTCCTTTGGGTCATTCGAAGAATGCTTCCATCATCAGTTGCATTAAGGGTTGGTAGCATTCTCGCCGTTTCAATACTTCCAAGTCATGCCATGCCCATGTTCAAGAGATGTTCGTTATTCATCATTTGCAGTGACTGTATTGTCTTTCATGGCAGTTTACCCTGAGTCAGTCTTACACATCACTCTACTGTCTTATTCACTCCAATAATCTATGATCGCGGTTCGTGCCAATGATGGGGGATTCATCATGGCCCTCCTTCAACGGATTCATCCTTGTCGACTTCAATACATCATCCAGGGATTTAATCTAGAAACCAATCAAGTACCTTGGGCCTGCATGCCTCAATGGCAGGTTACCTTGTTTTGAAACACGAGTTTACATTATTGACTCTTGATTGAAATATTCCATTGAGCGTTCGACCTCAGCTCATTGATTCACACTCGATGGTATGTACTGTGATACCTTGGGAATCATTGACATCAATGGTGATTTCCCTCGCGCTTGTTAATGGTATACATCAATGATCGATAATCAAGTGGTTTCTACCATGTTTGACTCCAAGACATTGTAATCACATGGATAGATTTGCATCATTGTGGGTTCATCTTGAAGACCCCAGGTTGTCCTCATGTTTCACCTAGGTTGCGATAGATATTTTTTGAGTTATATTACATGGATCCACTTTGTATTGGTCATGGATGTGTTATCATCTCATCATGGATCTACGATTGTGTCTAGTAGCCATGATTGTGTTCGGTCGGTCTTCACTATCATGGATCTGCAATGTATTTGTCGGAAGCCATGTTGTGCATCATATGCAACTTGTATCTCAGATTCAGTTATATTGCAGCAGCACCTTCCAACCAACAAGTCCTTTCCATCTATCTTTCAAAGCATATCACCTATTTTAGTTTACCAGCTTCATGCTTTGGGGGTCATTCCGTTACACCTAAATCTCATCATCATGAGTCCTATGTCAACTTAGTGCCTTGATCCCTGAAGTTTCCTTGGACATAAGCCATATAGAGCAAGTTGTTGATCCTTTATCCACATTTTCTAGTTAGGTTGGCGCAGCTTGTCTTCCAGCAAGAAGCTCTTGACTAGGCTCGGCGCAGAGTGCCATATGGTAGCCTGCACCGGTGGCTCAGGTTGCCTTCATTCAACCTGCGCTTGCCCCTTCCTGGCGCAAATTGTCCTCATGCAGCATGCGCCAGGGTTGGTTTAAATGGATAAATGAGACCTTCGAGCGACTTCTCGAATCATGACGAGGTGGATGGTTATCCCTAATTCATAGGTGAACTGTCTTCTAGTTGCCTAACCTCAGGGGATGATCCCTTATCTTTCTCCCCATAATATTGAACCTACTCTATCCACTTGGTCCTATAAATATGAAGCTCCTCTCCATTCCAAAGGGAGGAAAGTCTATAGAACTCTCATGGTGGTGAAATTACCTTAGGTGACTCTCACTCATCCTTGAGAGGCTTACTTCATATTTGGAGTGTTGGCGTGGCTTGGTTTACTGGAAAGAAGGTTGCGACATTAAGGCATAGGTTGTAACGTTCTCTTCTATTGTACTCTCCTTTATACAGTTAATACAATCTCTTCCCATATACATTATCGTGTTGTTGATGTGTAGAGATTACTTCCTTAACTGTTAGCTTAAATCAATCATATGTGATATATGCTTTTACTATTTGATTGTTTACACTTGTTCAACAGGACTTCGTAGCTGCAGATCTGAAAGTGCAGAAGCATTGGATCAAGCAAAGAGAAAGAGGACTTGCGAATCCCAGGTAAGAGACCTGTTTACCTATTGGAATTTCTATTGATCTAGGGAAGTTGATTCTATTATGTGTTTATTTGTTCTAGATCCACTTGGACTAGGGAGATCTGGCCTTTAAGTCCGCTTAGGTAGATTGTCCGAAAACAAATCTAGCGACCATACTAGGAAAGAACATAGTTTGATTTCAATTTGATTTGTTTTCATTGATTTATTTTGGTTCATTTTCTAGCCTCCGGAGACCCTTCCACCCTTGTATTTTGTCATTAAAGAATTTCTTGGATTCCCTTGGTTCTCTTTGGGATCAAGATTAGGCCTCTTTCCCTTCTACCTTAGGAGATCTGGCCATTTTGCTGCTTGTTATTCGACAGGCGCACCTGGGTTGAGTCTTCCCTATGCCACTGTCTGGCTGGCTCACTTTGTCTGAAGAAAAACTGTGCCACTGGCTCACCCTGCCTATGTACAAGGTGCGCCAGCCCCTCTCTGGCGCTCTGGTTCAATGTCCTAGGGTGCGCCAGCCTTTCTCTGGCGCTCTGGTTCAGTGTCCTAGGGTGTGCCAACCCCTTAAATCTTAGGGATCAACAGGGATTTCCTTCATTTTTTGGATTTTGGTCTGATTGATTGTAATTTGTAGGCTTCATATTATAGTCACAGATCCCCGAGACACAACATACTATCATTTTCCTCCAATTTTGGGTCTTTTGATATTTAGATCCATGTTTGGCCCTTTGAGTTAAAACTAGTGTTTTGTTTGCATTTTTAAGCGAAATGGATTCTATTTTTGAATCGTGTATCCTACAATCATTTTGACCCATATTAAGGTTTTAATGTAAATTTTGGTTTTGTGTGATTGAATTGCTTTAAAAGACTCGAAAAGTGTGGGATATCTATGTCTTTTTTAGCCTCTTTTTCTGGGGTCGTACATCTTGTTTCCTTTACATACTAAGCTATCCAATGATTGTTGGGAAAGTTTGATTCCTTGTCTCCACTTTAGTTCAAAGAAAAGCTTAATTTTGTCCCTCTTTTTCTATATTCACAAATTTGGAAAACTTATATAAATATTCTTCTTGCTTTAATTTGATCATTTGACATTCTTGGTCTTACACTCATAAGAAGAAGAAAGGCTTGTTTCATATTTGTGTGCATTTGAGTTAGATAAGATTATTAAGCGCTTTTCTTTGTCTTGCATTTGATTGGAAATGTCAGTGGAATCCTTCTTTCCATAGCTTAGATGTGTCTTTTTCGAATGTAAAGAGATAGGAAACGGATTATAATTATTGCATTTGGTGTTCATAAAAATATCTATTTTATCGCTTCAGGTTAATTTTGGGTGTATCTTTACTTCTTTCTATCATTTTGAAAATAGTTAAAATTGAATTTGCATAGGGTTGTGCATTTGGGAAGAAAAATATCTCTCTCCTTCTTAAGTAGGACTTCATAGAAGAGAGGACTTGCATTTTCATGTAGATCATATTTGCATCTTGTTTAAATTCCAAGTCTTCACCTCATGGATTCACATAACCGCATAAGATAAAATCAAGCGTTGGTTTAAGTTAAAAACTTTTATCAACTTGTGTGTTAGGATAGAAAAGTGTTCCGACGTCTTTAAGCGTGGAAGTTGTCGTCATTTTCCTGCATTGCATCTCAAGGGCTTGTAGTTCTTCCACGTACCAACCGGTATATCGAGCGGCCTTTCACGTACCCTTGGGTATAACGAAAGGTACTTCACGTACTCGGTAGTATATCGGAAGGCTCCTGTCGTACAGTTGTGCATTAGACAGCACCACTACAGGTTGGCGCTCCCACGTACCTTGAGTATATCGGGAGACCCCATTAGGATTCCTGGAACCATCCAAGAAAACCTTTCGACCGTCTTTTTGTCGCAATATACCAAGAACAACACTCGGGGAGATTACTACGCACACATTGTTAGGTAGTCTGGTTATAAGACCAAAGGTACGGTCCCAATCCTCCTTGGTTAGTGCTATGAAAAATTTGGCTGAGTATAACTGTTGGACCCTACAATATATCGCGAGTTGTGACAGCTCTACATACCCGTGTGGATCCAACTTTTACATCCCTCCTATTCACAAGTTTGCCTGTTGATTTTAGTTTGAGTAGTGTTTCTTGTGCATGATAATTAGAAGGACTTAGATAGTTTATATATGGAATCCTCTTCTGGGACTACCAATCAAGAGGCTCCTTTTCAACGGGTACCTTTTGTCTTTCCTCCAGTTGGAGATATCCATCCTCCCTTTATTGCCACTTTAAATCTTCATGGATTAACCATAGGATTATAGGTATGGTTTTTCAATCCGGTGATTCCGGTTGTACCCAATGTTTCAAATGTTAACTCTCCACCACGAGAGTGTCAATCCCAAACTACTCCTTCCCCTTCTTCGGATCCTTCTTCTTCCATTTATTCTTCCTCGCCTGATCAAAGCAGTAGTGTTAGTACCCAAGAGGATAAGAAGAAGAACAAAAGAAAGATAAAGAAGAAAAAGGATAAGAAAGAGACCAAGCATCAACCAGTTGCCTCTAATGGCACTCATCCTATTCGAACACCTCGTAGACCCAAGTTCCCTTGCAAGCTTTAAAAGGGTGATCACCTTCTAAAGGATTGTCCCGGCCTTTCCAAAGTGTTAGAAGAGTGGTCTAAAGCCTCCAAACCACATATATCATTAGCATCTGGAGATCATACTGATGATACCCCATCATCCAATGACTCCATGGTTAAGGGTTAGAAAGATAAATTCAAGAATCCTTGTTTATTATGCAAGGGCATGCACCTTACTTACCTTTGTCCACGCATGGATGAAGCTTCACAATTGTTGGAACACATTACTGTATCTCATAAACACTTTTCGACTGAATGTCGTAAGTTGTCCCTTGACCCCCCATTGGTTGATGAAGTGGTCAATCTGGCCCCATCCTTGGTCAATCCCACTCTTTCTTCAAAGAGTGAAGTTGAAGTGGTCGAGTCGATATCACCTCCACTCGATCCCACTCTTTCATTGGAGAATGCCTAGACCGAACTAGTCACCATGACACAATCTTCGTCTCATTCTAGTCGTCCAGTTGAGAGTGAATTGGAAACTGCTGATGTTTTCCTAGTCAGTTCAGATTATTCTAGGCAGGGGGAAATCCTATCCATTTCCACAGGACCCCCTCCAAGTACTGAGGCCATTTCCTTTGATTGGAATGGTCTAACAGAATCTCATCTTCCTTCGAGTGTTCCTTTCCAGATATCTGTAGGAGTTTTCGATAAGGAAATCTTTCGCACTATAGTTGATGAGGGAGATTCTATTAGTATTTTATCCTCAACTGCTTAGCAAGCTATAGGTTTCCCTCAGCTTGTGCCAGTCACTGACCAGATATTGGCTTTTAATAGAAGGCCTACTGGACCTTTAGGGATCCTTCCTCAGTTACCTATCACTTTAGGAGGGAAAACTGTCTGTATTGATGTTATGGTAGTCCAAGGTCCCTTAGATTTTAATCTACTCCTTGGACGAGACTATGTTTATGCAATGAAATTTGTAGTGTCCTCACTATTTTGAGTGATGTATTTTCCTCATCATGGGGATATGGTAACCATTGATCATCTTTCCTTTGTAACACCCACTCATCGCATGACTCCTAGTCATCATAATTCCTTGAATGTTCCACATGTTTTAGCGGTTTCTTCCCCCTAGAGATGGGGGGCATGTCTCCAGCCTCTAGACATCATGCTGGAGTTATTCCCCTAGATTCTTATACTGTGGGTCACACTACCAACCTCTGGACATCATGTTGGGTAGGAACTAGTCCCAAGCATAGTTTTCCTTTGGTTTCAAGCTTGTGTAAAAATGAAACCAATCCCAAGCATAGTTTCCCTTTGGTTTCGAGCTTGTGTAAAAATGAAACCGTTCATGAGCATAGTTTCTTTCTGTTTTAAGCTCGTTAAAAATAAAATGGGTCCCTTCAAGCATAGTTATTGTCTATTTAAAGCTTTTGTAAAAATGAAATAGATCTTCCTCCCATTGAGTCGAGTCTCCCACTAGATTTAGAGCTTGAACCTTCATTTCATCTGCATGTGTCACTTCAACGCATCATCTGAGGATTTAATCTAGAAACCAATCAAGTACCTTGGGCCTGCATGCCTCAATGGCAGGTTACCTCGCTTTCAAACATGAGTTTATATCGTTGACTCTTGATTGAAAGATTCCATTGAGCGTTCGACCTCAGCTCATTGATTCATGCTCAATGGTATGTACTGTGATACCTTGGGAATCATGGACATCAATGGTGATTTCCCTCATGCTTGTTAACGGTATACATCAATGACTGGTAATCAAGTGGTTTATACCATGTTCGACTCCAAGACATTGTAATCACATGGATAGATTCGTATCATTGCGAGTTCGGCTTGAAGACCCTGGGTTGTCCCCATGTTTTACCCAAGTTGGGATGGAGATTGTTTGAGTTATATTACACGAATACACTTTGTATTGGTCGTGGATGTGTTATCATCTCATCATGGATCTACGATTGTGTCTAGTTTCCATGATTGTGTTCGGTCGGTCTTCACTATCATGGATCTGCAATGTATTGGTCGAAAGCCATGTTTTGCATCATATGCAACTTGTATCTCAGAGTCAGTTATATTGCAGCAACACCTTCCAACCAACAAGTCCTTTCCATCTATCTTTCAAAGCATATCACATGTTTTATTTTACCAGCTTCATGCTTTGGGGGGCATTCTGTTACACCTAAATCTTGTCATCATGAGTCCTATGTTAACTCAGTGCCTTGATCCCTAAAGTTTCCCTAGACAGAATCCATATAGAGCAAGTTGTTGATCCCTTATACACATTTTCTATTTAGGTCGACGCAACTTGTCTTCCAGCAAGAAGCGCCTGACTAGGCTCGGTGCAGAGTGTCATCTGGCAGCCTGCACCGGTGGCTCAGGTTGCCTTCATTCAACCTGCGCTTGCCCCTTCCTAGCGCAAATTGTCCTCATGCAGCATGCTCCAGGGTTGGTTTAAATGGATAAATGAGACCTTCGAGCAACTTCTCGAAGCATGATGAGGTGGATGGTTATCCCTAATTCATAGGTGAACTGTCTTTCATTTCCCTAACCTCAAGGGATGATCCGTTATCTTTCTCCCCATAATATTCAACCTACTTTATGCACTTGGTCCTATAAATATGAATCTCCTCTCCATTCCAAAGGGAGGAAAGTCTATATTACTCTCATGCTGGTGAAATTACCTTAGGTGACTCTCACTCATCCTTGAGAGGATTACTTCATCTTTGGAGGCTTGGCTTGGAATGGTTTGCTGGAAAGAAGGTTGTGACGTTAAGGCATAGGTTGTAACATTCTCTTCTATTGTACACTCCTTTATACATTTAATACAATCTCTTCCCATATACATTATCATGTTCCTGATGTGTAGAGATTACTTCCTTAACTGTTAGCTTATATTAATCATATGTGATATATGCTTTTACTGTTTGATTGTTTCCACTTGTTCAACAGGACTTTGCAGCTGCAGATCTGAAGGTGCAGGAGCATTAGATCAAGCAAAGAGCAAGAGGACTTGTGAATCCTAGGTAAGAGACCCGTTTATCTATTGGCATTTATATTGATCTAGGGAAGTTGATTCTATTATGTGTTTATTTGCTCTAGATCCACTTGGACTAGGGAGATTTGGCCTTTAAGTCCACTTAGGTAGATTGTCCTAAAATAAGGACTCATCATTGTTCGGGATTCTGCACAAGCTATTGTAGTTGTGCATTGTCCATTGAAAGGCATGAAGGCAGGGGGGTTGAATAAGGTTTTTCCTTCAAAATGTTCTTTCCTCCCTCCTCCTCCATCCAGTCATTGGCGACATTTATTCTTCTAATTCTGACTGCTATGGTGGATCTATCGATTTTCTGTCATTGCCACATGTACTGCTAGGCAACAACTATGATTCCTATACCAAAGTGTCATCTACAGTTTCACCTAATATCATTAGTGAAGATGGTACTTCTTGATGTTGATCTCCAATTGTGTTGCTAATTTGACGTGTAGGGACTTCATGTCGAATTGGGATGTCAGGGATATCATGGATGGAGGGGATGGGATCATCAAGGATATCAATGACAAGGTCTTTCATGATAGACTGCTTAAAACACAAGAAGGATTAGAGGGTATCCATGATACAACATATCAATGAAAAGGTCCTTCATGATAGACTACTCAAAATGCAAGAAATATTCGAGGGTCTTGATGACATAGCTAAGGACATGCTCTAGTGGGGGGTACTTGGATTGACGAAGGGGAAGGGAAGAAAAAGGGGTGGAATGAGCTTCCTCTACAAGGTCTTGAACCAAGAGGGGGCGGTGACACTGAGAGGCTTGGTTATGAGGGGTTTAATAATTCGAGGGAATTTTGGGGTATATACACTAGTGTATATACTAGTATATATACACTAAATATATACTATTATATACACTACTGTATATACCGGTAGGTATCATGTACTATCCAATCCATGTATATATACTAGTTAGTGTAAACACCAATGTATACTAATATATACACTAGTGTACATATATTAGTGTATATACCAATAGGTATACACTAGTATATATACAAAACTAGCTATACTAGTGTATATACCAGTAGGTATATATACCAAAATACGTAGATTAAACACGAATGAGTTCCATAGCAAACAAATTTTCCAAAACAATATAAAGTGTTTGTTATGATTGTCTTAAATAGAAAAGTATGTAACATATAACAAAATATGTGAGTGTCATGTGACTGCCAACTGAGTAGAAGATGTGCAGTGCATATATATACAGAAGCTTATGTATATGCATGCATACGAGGAATATATATGCAACAAATATATGCCCCATATGTGTTCATATACGGATGCTTCGGTATTTGTGCTTCCGATATGCACATCGCATATATGGAAGCTTTCGTATATGCGCTATGCATCTTCCATATATTAGCAGTGCATATACGAAGGCTTTCATCTATGCATTGGGATTCATGGAATTGTGCATATATCGATGCTTCTATATATCTAATGCGCATATACAAAAGCTTCCATATATGTGCAACGCATATACGGAAGCTTCATCGTATGCGCACATATATCGAAGCTTTCATATATGTGTTGCAGATATATAGGCACTTCCATATATGGGCAGCTTCTGTATATATGCAATGCACATATGGAAGCTTATGTATATGCGTTGTCCATATACGAAAGATTTCGTATATGCATTGCGCATATACATAAGCTGCACATATACTTCCAAAATTTCTATGTACATCTTCTATGGGGTATGTCCATATAATTCCTCATATTTGTGTCGATATATAATGTCTTGTAGGTGTTATTATAATTGAAGAGTGGATGGATCAAATGTATGGATTAGAACAAGTTTTATAATTTTTTGTTTGTTTATTATTGACTAGTGGGAGAGTTGTCGGAAATGGAAGCCAAGCAAATAATTTTTTTATTTTTCTTGTAACTTGTATATTGCAGAGTAGAAATCATGTGAATCAAAATTATGAAACATTTTCCTTATATATGGGTTACTATGCTTATTTAATTCACTTTCATTGTTTTATTTGTGTTGTTGAATGTGGTGACTGAAAATTTTTGGTATTTTTGTCACCGAGTGTAAGCCAAATTTTTTTTTAGCTTGGTTTTGTCATTGATGTAAAACAAATTGTTGAACTTGGTCATGGCATTGAAGTCTTAAAGCCAATTTAAAGAAGTATATAGAAAATATGTGCGCAAGTCTCAGCAAGCCCCACCAAACATGCACTAGAAGTCTACGCAAAGTCCCACTAGAGTTATCTGTGCAGGTCTCAACACAACTTATGTAGCACATATACAAAATTTTCCATATGTGTGCGCATACAGGATATGTGCTTGTGTATATGCTTGCTTCTGTATATTTCGTACATGCGCATACATGGAAGTTCGGATATACAGAGGCATGCATATACGAAAGAGCCTTATGTATATGCACTTCTATCCATATATGCGCATGCATATACAAAAGCATTTTCCGTATATGCGTGTGCATATACAAAAGCGTTTTTCGTATATACACGCGCATTAACAAAAGCGCTTCCGTATATGAGCTTATGTATATGTGCATGCATATGAATCTTACAGAAGCGCTTTCGTATATGCTCGCGTTTATATATTTTGTAAATGTACATATACGGAAGCACGCATATCCATATAAAAGATCCTTTCATATATGCGTGTGCATATAAGGGATTTATGTATATGCGCATGCATATAAGGGATTTATGTATATGTGCACACATATACAGAAGTGCTTCCGTATATGCACACGCATATACAGAAGCGCTTTTGTATATTCGGGTGCATATACGGAAGCGATTCTGTATATGCACGTGCATATACATAAGCGCTTTTCGTATATGTGTTTTCGTATATGCACACGCATATACAGAAGTGCTTCCGTATATGCGTGCGCATATACGGAAGTGCTTCATCTATGCACTTCCATATATGTGCGTGCGTATACGAAAGTGCTTTTGTATATGTGCTTCCGTATATGCGAGCGCATATATGGAAGAGCTTTCTATATATGAACTTTCGTATATGAACGCGCATATGCAAAAGCACTTTCCATATATACACTTCTGTATATGCGCATATACGGAAGATCCTTTTGTATATGCACATATTTCTATAGGATTTCAGAACCTTTGTTAATGCATCTCTATGATACTGGGTACTGGTTATTGGCACATGTCAAAAATCCTGTTACTTCCACTTCTTATTGGCTTCTTGCAGAGGAGTTGGGTCTTGTTGGTGATAAGGCAAGGGAATGAAATTATTTTATTCTTGGGTTGAATCAAGCTGGTATTAGACTTAGAGATGAAGATGATGTCTTAGTATGGCATGGAATGGTTTAGATGGTAAGGTAAGTGAAAAACTTGCATATGTTTCTACCTCTGCTGGTTGTATTGATGTGACAAACAAATGGTGGCATATTAATATATGGAAATGGCATATTCCTCTAAAACTAAAGGTCTTGACCTAGTTGTGTCTTGAAAATAAAATCTAAACTCGGGAAAATATTACAAAAGATGTTTTATTGGTCCTAGTTTTTGTAAGGATTTGTAGACTGGAAGAGGAAAACATTTATCATCTCTTTGTACATTACTATTTTATGAAGAATGTTTGGATGGAGATATGTAAGGTTCTTAAGTTTTCATATATATGGGGTGCTTCCTCCTTTGCTCAAAGTATTGAAGATTGGTTCAAAAATACAAAACACTTCAAAGAACTTCCTTTGTTTTTTATTTGGGGCATTTGAAAGGCTAGAAACTTATCTCTTTTTTAAAATATCTATCCAAATATTTTTTCTATCAGTTCCAAAATTGTGGGATACTTCTTAGAATTTTATAAAGAAGAGAAAAATAAAAGACACGGGACTCTCACTCTGCTTGGTTTGTATGATGATCTATCTATTGGTTATTTTGATGGGGCAACTTCAAAAGGATTTTGTGGTGGAGCCATGGTATTAAAACTTAATCCTGAACATTATTTTCACCTTAGGATGGGATGTGGAAGTGGATCAAATACTAAAGCTAATATTTTGGCACTCTACGGTTTTCTCTGGTTTGCTAAATTCAAAGGTGTTGCTTATCTACAAGTGGTAGGTGATTCTAAAGTGGTCATGGATTGGGCAGTTGGAAAATCAAGATTGTAGGCTCTCAAACTGGATCAATGGTGCTCTCGTATTGTGGAACTCAAACTGAAGTTTGCTCATATCTCATTTTTCCATATCTATAGACAACTCAACATGGTTGCAGATGGTCTGTCAAAAATAGCAGTGGGTCCTATGGATGGACATATACATTTTGAAGAATTGTTTGGAACTACAGTTTATGCAAAGGGATCTCTGTTTTGTTTCTAAGTTGTTTGGATATTTTTATTGATAGTAGTCTTCAAGTCTTTTTTTTTATGTATTAAAAGAAGGTTATTATAATAGATGCAAATGTATTTAATATGTTTTTTGTGATATATTTTGAGTACTCGTTGAGTGGAATAGCTTCTGCTTATGGTTAGATGAAGCAGATTGATAGTTTGAAGATATACTTTATCGGTGATAAGATATAATTTTGGACATTATTACCTTTGAATCATTTTGATGAATAACAAAATAACAATTTTTTTTCCTGGGTTAAAAAAAGAACTACTACACTAATCAAATTAAATGTTTTAATAATAAATTAATATTAAAATAACTTGTTTTTGGATAGTTATCGTTACAGAAATTGTTGCTAACGTGAGTTCCGTGTTTAATGTCACTCGGTTGTAATGTAACACTTTTCGATATTAAAAACTCGAAGCTATCCGTTGATTATTTTCTAGCGCGACTTTGTCTTTTTGGTTTTAGTTGCGCCGAAAAATAATGGACATAGGGGGATAGATTCTTTTTTGCTTTTGAGTGGAAAGAATGATGACCACAATTTTTATGGTGCAAAAGAAATACACCATAAAAATTAATATTATCAATTTTAAAAATATAGGGCTAAGTATTTAAGAAATATTATATGTAAAATATTATATATTAATATGTGATCCGCTTCCCACATCATGTACCTTCTTAAATATAATATAATAATTAAATTATAAAATAATACTTTTATGTATGAGGTATCTTCCTAAATACATTTAGATACTAGAATAACAATGTATTAATATAATTTTCCTTTTACAGTGAGGAAACTATAAGAGCAAACATTTTTTTTTTAAATTTAAATTAAATGGATGGTTAAAATTAATATGATATTAACAATGTTACATAAGTTTGTTATTCATAATACAAAGGAAGTTGTGATAGAATTACATGGTGATTTTATAAGTGGAATCAAATTTATTTGCATTTTATTGATTTAATTTCAAGTGTTACTAAGAACACAACATCTATGTTTAATTTTCAACAATGTAATTGAATTTGTGCAAAAGTGTAATCCTTTGTTTTAGAGACCTCGAGGGGATTAGAAGATACCGTGCATTGCTCAAAGTAAGCAAGATATTAGAATTTACTTTTAGATTTGTAATGTCACCAATATTACCTATTACCGTATTTTAGTGAAGGGCTCATTCTACATATACCTTAGCAAGCCTTGGAAAGAACTTTTGCATTATGTCAATGCAATCTTATATAAACGATTTGATTCAATCAACCAGATAGCTAGATTGGAATGGAAATTGTGCATTGAATACCACATACTGCGCATAAGGTGAACTGAAGTGGTATGTTGTAAATAAGTAATGTCTCGGACGAATAAGGGTGGTTAAGACTTGGATTTAGTCATTTTCTCTTGAATCATCCCACAACACAATTCTTTTCACATATTATCGGGCGAGCAAAATGAATGTATGCATATTTTGGAGAATAAGAACATCTCAAAAGGGAAAATGTAGGAATAAACAGGTAAGCAAGGTAGGGTATCCAACTATAAAATTCAAGTTAATGAATACATTGACAATATGATAGTTAATAATCAAGTATAAAAAAAACTTACCTCGTCCACAAGAGCACAGTAGGAATTCTTGACTAGATTTCCAACTACTAGGCCTATTCCAGATCGAGCACAATGCTTAGTGTTCCATGCAACAAAGGCTTCAACCAATTTTTACATTTTCCCAAAAACTAGAGCCAAAAGAGATTATAGGGTAGTATGGGAGTTGCACTAGAAAAGAACAAAGCATTGAGCCCAATTACAACCTAACTATCCCGAAAGTTATTGTGCAAGACAACTTTTGTACTAGGTGGATCGTCCTTCATGGGCATGCATTAAAACATGGGATGTGGATCAACAATCCAACTTTCAAAATCACAACTAGGGTTACAAATATCATACTTGTTGAGCTAACACTTGGATTTGTGTTAAGGAGGTAAATGAAAGATACGACATTGGGCGAGGTGGAGGCATGGTAAATCTCGATGAGGTAAATTCTTTGCTTCTATGAATGCGATCTCACCAAAAACATTTTCATATTATGTTATCATGTTACAATGGAAACTTTACTTCTATCCTTAGCTTCTATGAATGTGATCACATTAGCATGCCTCATCATATGGAACCTTCAATCCATTGATCCATTGCATTCTTTACTAAGGTAAATGGATTAGTCTTTTAACAATGAAGGTATATATATATATATATGAAAAGGGTTATGGGTGGCCCCAAACAAAAAATCAAAACAAAGCATAATTTCCATTTCCGGGAAGTGTTGCGGTAATACCCTAAACTAGCGCAACTACTGAGCTTACCCAGTTCTAGTCAAGACTGTCAGCTCTTACGGACCACATTCAAAAGATGAACTGCACCAAGACCGAAAAGGAGTCCCAGTCCACTTCCTTCCCAATCAACTACATATACGAACATTTTCAAATAACATGGTTGGTTTGTAATATAAAATATTTCCATTTCCATTTCTATAAAAAAATTAAAATCATTGATTTGTATTTAAATGATAAACTAATATGAATTTAATCAATGGATTTCTAAGTCTTATCCATTGCACTACAACCCACAAATGATAAGTGTTATCTTATTTCTCTTATATATATTTAAAAGAAAAAGAAAAAGTCGACAACAAATAAGTGTATTTGAAACCATTAAAAACAAAATACAGGTATCAGACCAACAAGATCGACATTTTTGCAAAAAGCCGAATATCCAAATTGTTGATGTATATGTAACTTCGGAATGTATTTCATCTATGTATTTCATATATATTTATTGTACCCTTATAAGAGATGTGTTATTCCTCTATAAGGAAATGTCGTCATGTGGATTGACAAGTGTCGCAAGTGTGTGTGCTTGCTGATGGGTTATTAGACCACCATGTGTGGGGTCGGCCCTGAATATATATATTATAATGTCGATGTACCTAGCTAGACAAGTCGGCCCTATAAGGTCACTGGGCAAACAGGTTAGTATAAATAGAGATCAGGAGATCTCTATTTAGATCATTCGGAAAGTCATCTCTCTCTCACTCAGAAAGTGGCGCACTAGTGAAAATGAGGATCATCTACTTCTAGGAGACTATCTCAAGTGTATTTTGGTTGTACTTTGGTTGAGCCATTGCTCTCTTTATCTCTGAGGAAGTTGTGGGGTTTTTCACCTTAGGGTTTTCCCCACAGAAACTATGTGTCTCTTGTCTCTCATGCTTTTGATTCTTGTGATGCTTGTCATGCTTATTGTGATTGTTATGCATTGATATACTGTATATGTTATTCTCTCAGTGAAGATACTAGAGTATTGTGAATTAATGCTCAAAATTTAACACATCTCCAAGGCCGGCGCAAATGCAATTTCTCCAGGGTCCCCTTCAATCTACTGCCCTTTTGAAGGGGTTAAATAGATATGAGACCTCTCTTGATGCAGGAGCATCAGGGCCTAGGAAAAACAATCGAAGTTGATCGACATAAGGAGGCCAACCAGGGGGAGTGCCGACGACCACTGGTGCGAAGTAAATTGGCATTCGAAGCCAGGCAGTCGAGCAAAATGTTGATGTATTTGTAAATTCGGAAGATATTCACTTGTATATTGTATGTATTACATTTATACTTTATTGTATCCCCAATGGAGATGTTTTATTTCTCCGATTGGAAGTGTCGTAACTTATATTTGATGGGTTATTAGACCACCTTAGAGGGGTCGTCCCAGTATGAGTTAAAGGGTTATTAGACCACCCTAATGGGGTCAGCCCAGTGACAAGTGGTAATGGGTTATTAGAATCTCCTAAGGGAGGTCGTCCCAATTAGAGTAAAAGGCAATTAAAGGTAAACTATAAATAGAGAGGAGCACCTCTCTATTTATTCATTCACTCACTCACTCACTTCGCATTAGTGAGAGAAAGGAGGAGTGCGCACAAGTGGAGGAGGAGAAGATGCTAGGATACTATATCTTGTTTTGGGGTTTGATCTTTGTGATCTTTGTATTGGTGCTCATTCTATCTCTCAGGAAGTTGTGGGGTTTTTCACCTTCTTGGTTTTCCCCGATGAAATGTTTTGTGTCTCTTGTCTCTTGTGTTAGATATGTTGTACATGTTGTTCTCTCAGTTAATATCCTAGATCATATTGAATTAAATGATGTAAAACTAACATGGTATCATAGCTAGCCCGAATGAAGGCATTGTATGGCATTTACGACACTTGTTGCACTTGCGACAAATTGGAAGCTAGGGCTTGATATAGTAAAAACTAGTCATCATGGCACTTTCGCTATAAATCAGTTTTGGCGAAGGTTTAGGGTTTGAATTTTTTACAGGCCGAATATTAGACATGGATGTACCCTGTTTAAAAATTTCAACCTTAGATTCATTGTACTTTGTAAGATATGATCCGTACAAGTTAGAGTTTCTGCCTCTTCCAGAATGCAGCCCTAAACAGGTGACCTAGGCACAGAGGTCATATCTCGGGATAGGAAGCTCCAAATGAAATTCCATAAAAATTAACTATTAAGGAACAAATTGTAGTTTCACAGGTCCGATTTTCAGAGGAAGAATTTGAAACAGTGACACGTGGCACTCCGTACAAGTTCGCTATGTTGTTTCATCCCATAAACAAGTAATGCTGCGACACTTAGCATATCTCTCTCATGGAGAATCCATTGACGCTCATATCTATGGGGTTGGAAATATGGCAGGTCAGTCTACCAAAGGCCGAAGTTTCAGACTCTGAGGATCTGAAATTTCAGAGATACACCAGAAACAATATGGCATATATTTCTGTCAAAACATAATTGGATTCTGAGCACCTTCATTTTTGGCTTGTCACTGCTGCGGGAAATGAGGGATTTTGACAGAAGTAGAATTTTGGAGTGATCTCAACATATGATTGCTCTCCTCAGCAAAATCGAAATTTAGAGACCAAGATCGAAGTTTTTGGTTTGGTAGAACCCCAAGATCTATCAAACCCTAGTTCGGGTTTTTTACCAGAAAACCAGATTTTGACAGAAGTTGCAGATCTGAAATTCGTAGGTCATTTTTGGAGGATCAATTTTTGGAGTTTTCAAAATATGAGCACACCAGCTTGCTTGCCTCAGTCAATTGCATCTCCCCGTCCAGACAAAAGTTTGAAATTCCAAGTTTGGATTTTTATGGTTTCTCTGTCAAACCCTAGCCAGCTCCAGATCCAGTTTCAACAAATCAAAGTGGATTGGGTTAATCCTAGAAGAGAATGAATTGGATACCTACATAAGTGAAGAAGTTCCAAGTTCCAGAGGGAGATGAGGCTAAGGCCTTACATAAGAAGACTAGAAGCGATCCCGACAGGTATGACTTGAGGAGATACAGATATGTTTTGAAATTTGTTCATGATTAAGTTTGTCTTCATATTATTAAGGTTAGTACAATCTTGATTAATTTTAGACTTGTCTTATCACCTTAAGTAAAATTATGAATGCATGTGAATGATAGAAGACATTCATTAGTTTATGACACTTATGATTGTACTAATGCACTATGGTGTTGTATGAGGATGATATTGTTCGCTAACATGAAAGGTACATCAAGAAAGACAAATCACGTTCTAGATGAAGAACATATAACCATGGTAACATGAAGACAAAGACTCATCCATATACATTGATCACATAGAAACTCTACTTACAAGGTATGTATAATTTGGTTCTACAATGCTTAACTTATGAGATATGCAGGTTACTAGCACAAGGTATCTAAATCATTGAAGAGAACAAAGAAGACATTGTTTGGGTATGTTAGACATAACTCGCAAACATGATAATCCAGGTATGTTTTTCCTATATCAAGTTAGAATCCTACCTTGCGTTAGGGTCTCATATAAGTATACTTTCGTATGATTGATAATGATTATTCATGAAGTTATAGGTTTGAATAATCATGGGTTTATGCATATTATGCTTCTTACTTTGATTAATGATATAACAAACCAGAAGAGTCCCATGGTCAAATAAGAATATGCATGAGTAAAAGAAGTCCTCCCTGAAACCTTGAACACTAACGTTTGTGATAAATTACCTGTGTATGAAATGACCATAACCATACATGTATAAGATTATTTAGAATCATAATGTTTTGATAGTATTGAGATTATACTAATGAAGTATGATTATGTATGAGATCTTGAGGATGACACAATGATGACACTAGTGCACACTTAAGCATGCATAGTGGTTTAGGATGGATAGAAGTTCAAAGACATAAATGATATCATAAAGGAAGCAAAGATCAAAAGGGAGTACACTCCAGTAGTTCCTGCAAGGAAGCAAAGATTGAGAGGGAGTCCACCCAACAACTAAACAAAGATAACCATTTGAATTATCATTTATTGTATATATGATTACTTAAATAATGTTGTCATGTACATACTTATGTTCCTAGATTTAGGATGTATATTATGCGTTTAGAAAAGTTGCATTAATACTACTAATATAGTAATGGGTAAGTGGCCTATGGTACTGTACAACATTCCATTGCTACTTATCTAGAATGAAACCTCTTTGCTGACATGTTGGGAATAGTGCACACTCTTAACAATGTTTTGGTAGAGAATGTTTTGGTAGAGATGGAAGGAATCTAGAAAGTTACCGTATGAATACGGGATATGGATGAATGTTGTATTGAAGCACTGGCTAAAATAATTGCATGACTGTATGACATATGTCCTTATGTGTAAGATTTTTTCTAAGAACTATGAGAAGTTTCTAATCATGCAATTGAATTTGAATTGTAGGAAAGATCGTGTACAAACACCTACAAAAGAAGGACAATGACATTTGTTCTGAAAAACAAGCGACGAAGTTCAAGAAAACTACATGTTGAAGATATTGAAGAATCTGAAGTTCCCAAGATCCGGGATGCAGTAATGGAAGGATGCCATGATCAAGGAGTACCAGTCGATCATGAAGAATGATGTATGGGATGTGGTCCCAAGACCATAAGGGAAGTCTTTTGTGACTTCCAAGTGGATCTACAAGATCAAGCATGCTGCAGATGGCAGCATATAGAAATACAAGGCAAGGTTTGTGGCTCGTGGATTCTCCCAGAAAGAAGGGATAGACTATGAAGAAACTTTTGCACCTGTAGCCAAATACACTTCCATCAGAACAATACTTGCTCTGGCTGTAGTGATGAAGTGGAAGATACACCAGATGGATGTAAAGACAGCTTTCTTGAATGGTGTAGTTGAAGAGGAAGTGTATGTGGAGCAACCACTCAAATTTGAGACACATGACAGGGAGTCACATGTGTGCAAATTGAAGAAAGCCCTGTATGGCTTGAAACAAGCACACAGGACATGGTACAGCATGATAGACAACTTTCTGACCAGTTTGGGCTTTACCAAGAGTAAAGCGGATTCCAACCTTTACTACAAGGTTGAGGAAGGCAATCTAGTGATACTCCTACTGTATGTTGATGACCTGTTTGTGACATGTGAAGATAGGTTGATTGCCGACACGAAGAGGAAGCTTGCTGCCGAGTTCGAGATGAAGGACTTGGGTATGATGCATTACTTTATAGGTATGGAGGCGTGGCAAAGTGCAGATGGAATCTTCCTTGGACAAGGGAAGTATGCAGTAGAGATCCTGAAGCGGTTCGGGATGATGGACTGCAAGGCCATGGCCACACCTATGGCATCGAACCTGAAGCTACTGAGTGATGCTTCATCAGAGTCGGTTGATGCCACGATGTATTGTCAGATGATTGGGTCCTTGATGTACCTGACGAACACGAGACCAGATATTTGCTTTGCTGTGAACTCCTTGAGCCAGTTCCTGACGGATCCTAGACATGTTCACTTGATTGCTGTAAAGCATATTCTGAAATACCTGAAGGGTACGATTGATTATGGGCTCAAGTATGATGCGAATCAAAAGTTTAACCTAGAGGGTTATGTTGATTCAGATTGGGCAGGCAGTGATGTAGATAGAAAGAGCACTTCGGGGTGCTGCTTCAGTATGGGATCAGGTGCGATCTCTTGGTTTAACAGGAAGCAATCCTACGTAGCACTGAGTACAGCCGAAGCATAGTATGTCGCAGCTTGTTCGGCCAGTTGCGAGGCAGTAGGGCTAAGGAAGCTATTGTCAGATTTATTTGATCTCCAGTTAGATGCTACTTGTATCTTTTGTGACAACCAGAGTTGTGTGAAGTTGTCAGAGAACCTAGTGTTCCATGACAAGTCAAAGCATATCGAGATCAAATATCACTATATAAGGGATATGGTGCAGAGAGGAGAAATGAAGCTCTTGTATTTTGCGACAGATGAGCAGATTGCAGATGTGTTGACCAAACCACTAGCCAGAGTGAAGTTCGAGTACTTCAGAGAGAAGCTTGGTGTTCTTTAGATAGAAGATACTTAGAGGAGGAAGTGATGGGACACATTTGCAGGAGCCATTCCAAGCATGGTGGTAGGAGGATCCTTCCCATGGTTTTGGATGTAAGTGCTGTGTGATGAGCATCAGGACAATGCTCCAGATAATGTTCTGTATGATGATGATCAGGATGATCATGTGATGATGATATGCATCAGGATGATGCTATGATGATGATCAGGATGACCATGTGATGATGATATGCATTAGGATGATGCTATGCTATGACGATGATAAGGATGATCATGTGATGATGATGTGCATCAGGATGATACACTGTATGATGATGATCAATATGATCATGAGCATTAGGATGATGCTCCATGCGAAGATGATCAATGTGATCATGAGTATCAGGATGATACTTCGTAGTCGTGGAAAGGTTGTGCAAAAGCGTGTAATCAACCGTGAGAGATCCTATATGTTGAGCAGTAAGCTTGTAATCAACCCTGGGATGCTCTTTGAGGTTTTGCGAGTTCACATGTAATCAATCCTGGAGATCCCATAGGTTGTGTTGGGAACGTAAAATTCCTGGGATGCTCTTTAGAGATCTTGTAGGTCGCAAGATGCTCTTTTAAGGTTTTGTGGAGTTCACATGTAATCAGTCTCGGAGATCCCATAGGTTGTGTTGGGCACATAAAAGTCTTGGGATGCTCTTTAGAGATCTTGCAGGTCGCAAGATGCTCTTTTAAGTTTTTGTGGAGGTCACATGTAATAGCTCCCTAGGAGATCCTATAGGTTGAGCAGTAAGCTCGTAATCAGTCCTGGGATACTCTTTCGAGGTTTTGTTGACGCACATAATTAGCCCTGAGAATTCCACAGGATGGCCCGCTCGCAGAGATGATGAAGACCTACAGGAGGCTAGGCCTATATCCAGCCTGAAAAAGGGTTGGCTCTGTAGAACTTCCTATGATGAGAAGAATTGAGAGATAGCACCAGTGATCGAGATGACGGGTACAGCAGCAATGACAATGATGCTCCAGTGATCCAGTGACGATGATCCAGCTCCAGTATTGGAAACTTGTGCTTATATGTATTGATGACCCGTGTCAAGAGAATACCTTCCTAGTTAAGAGGGAGTGTTGATGTATTTGTAACTTCGAAAGATATTCACTTGTATATTGTATGTATTACATTTGTACTTTATTGTATCCCCAATGGAGATGTTTTAATCCTCCGATTGGAAGTGTCGTAACTTATATTTGATGGGTTATTAGACCACCTTAGAGGGGTCGGCCCAGTATGAGTTAAAGGGTTATTAGACCACCCTAGTGGGGTCGGCCCAGTGACAAGTGGTAATGGGTTATTAGACTCTCCTAAGGGAGGTCGGCCCAGTTAGAGTAAAAGGAAAGTAAAGGTAAAGTATAAATAGAGAGGAGCACCTCTCTATTTATTCATTCATTCACTCACTCACTTTGCATTAGTGAGAGAGAGGAGGAGTGCGCACAAGTGGAGGAGGAGAAGCTGCTAGGAGACTATCTCTTGTTTTGGGGTTTGATCTTTGTGATCTTTGTATTGGTGCTCATTCTATCTTTGAGGAAGTTGCAGGGTTTTTCACCTTCTTGGTTTTCCCCAGTGAAATGTTTTGTGTCTCTTGTCTCTTGTGTTTGATATGCTATACATGTTGTTCTCTCAGTTAAGATCCTAGATCATATTGAATTAAATAATGAAAAACTAACACAGAAGCTGTCAAAGTGTGGTCGACAGGAGTAAGAAGTCGAAGGTCGACATGTGGTTGAGCGAGACACCGACGGAAAGCGACGAAGGCCAAGCGTGGAGGACAGGATAGACTGGCAGCCATGGAAGTGAAGTGAAGCCGACAAGCAAGGTCGAGAGATGACGAAGTGCAGTATGGTCGAGGCATGGGACCGACAACTGTAGCAGAGTCAGAGTTGTGCAGAATTCAAGGTGACGTACTTAGCAGTCGTTCGTGGTTGTTGAGGAAGCTAAGGCAGTTATGAAGGTGGTTGGGATCATGATAGATGTCACTACAGGCAGAGGTTGTGCAGCATGACCAGAGGGCGCTGACAACTACAAGTCTGTAGGATCAGGGAGGATTTGGTGGACAGAGGAAGATTGTCTCGGGGAATGGAGTAAACCTAGAGAAGAGCAACAACAGAGTAGAAGAGCAGTGCGAAGGCATAGAGAGGGGGATCTGATCCATTGCTCAACGTTCAACAGAGAACCAAGAGAGGGAGAAAATCGCACACAGCCGAGAACGAACTGAGAGACAGAGTTTCATTTATGTATATTGTAACAGGCTAAGGACGACTAGTTTCATAGATTGATTTGTAGGTAGACATTGTAACTTTGATTCGGTTTAATAGAAGCCAGCTTCTGGAATTCTATTCACGACCAATTCTTGTGAGCACCTGTGTGTTGTTGTGTGTTTTGTTAAGCAAGAGGGTCCGACCAGACCCTCCCTTGCACTAGTTGGTATCAGAGATGGAAAAAATCCAGTGTTGAGCAGTTGAATCCGGAGAGCCGGAAGAGCCTGCAAGTGTCGAGGACTCCAACTGCTGTTGGGTAGAGTTGTGTGCAAGTTGTGAAGTCCGGTTGCGATTGGACGAGTGAAGATTTCGACTTAGTCGAAAGAATGGCTCAAAGAGGCATTAATGTCCGAGGAGTAGGACGAAGAACGCATGGCGCAACAATCACAGTTGATCGTGAAATGTTCGACGAGTGCATGTGAACAATGCGAAGCTTGACCAGTGAAGTCGCAGTGATCAAAGAGAGCCAAAGACGTGGATGCATTCCTGATACACTAGACCACAGCGACAAGGAAGTCGAGGAAGTGGAAGCATGGGAAGCTGCCGAGGAGGAACCAGAAGATAAATTCATCAAGCTACTGTCAAAGATGAGGGGTAAGACAAAGATGGATGTATCTACCTACTCAGGAAGTCTGGACCCAGAAGGCTTGATAGACTGGTTCAGAGAGATGGAGAAATACTTCGACATAGAGCATATAGAGGATCTAAACGGGTTAAGGCTGCATGTCTGAGGTTGAAGAGTCATGCCTCATTGTGGTGGGACAATGTACAGGCTGACAGAGTCAAGAAAGGAAAGGAGAAAATCAAGTCTTGGGACAAGATGGTTTCCAAGCTGAAAGGAAAGTTCTTGTCGGGGGACTATGTGATTTCCTTGTTACGGAAGTTGCAAAACTTTCGACAGAAAGAGAAGAGTACACGGAAGAGTTCTACAAACTATCAATTCGGTCGGGTCAAACCGAGGAAGGCGAAAAAGATGTCGTGAGATATGTAAATGGCTTGAAGTATGCCATACGGGATGATTTGATCCGGATTTATGTGGGAACGGAATGAAAGAGTAGGTACATAATCACATGCATAGATATACTGCAAAGAACACAATGATACAGTAAACACATATTCTATTAAATAGCAGAAATAAAACAGACTGTAAAATAAAAGCAGCTGGAATGGTAGTAGCTATCTCTAAGAAGAGATGTGGCCACTATGCTCATTCGTGCCAAGTTGAATACAAAAAGAGGTCGAAAAGGCCTATTTATCATAAGCATGAGGGAAAGAATCAAACATCCAAAAACCTAACCCTAGAAGATGAACCATCATAAAGTTTGCGGCCCCAAGGTGGTTAGTTGAACAGTCAACTTCCCGGGTTCATCACTTTTGCATACAATCTTCGTTTGGGGCACTCGGTAGCCCGTTGGAAAGGTCTATCCAAGATTTACAAGGTCGTTTAGGGCCTCAAAACGGTCCCAGAAGTTTAGGACCCGAAAAAACGTAGAAAAATTACTAGAAAATTGTCGAAATGGGAAAGTGTTTTGAGCTAGTGGAATAGGTGGGTGGCCACCGATATCCATATGGATCACGATTTGAGCTTGTCGAGGTTTAGAGCGGTCGATGAAGCCTATCAGTTAGCTCTGAAGGCAGAAGAGAAACTGTTAAGGAAAGCCACATCGACCAGAGGAAGGTTGACTGGTTGAGGTGCGAAGATTGTTTCCGCGAAGGGGCAAAGTAGCGAAATCGGGAGAGAAGCCGTCGAAGACAATCGATGTGCAGAAAGGACAACGACCAGAGAGAGGACACAGGGAAACCAACGGGATGGTCGAGAGACCCGCGGTCGGGGTGCATATGGTCGAACTGGTCTGACAGACAAGAAAGGAGTTGACAGACCAGCTGTAGCCTGTTATAAGTGTCGGGGTGTAGGACACAAAGCTTATGAATGCCTGGAGAATCTACACATGGAAGACGAGTCGAAACCCCGAGGTCGATGATATGACCAGGGCGACGAGAAGACAGATTCGACATCAGACAATGATGAGTATGGTCAAAGACGAGGTCGAAACATGATGACCAAGAGAACGTTGGTTCAAGATGACCGACGCGACGAGAAAGAGCTGGCACAACGAAAGGCTATCTTTCAGACTAGAGTGTTGATTGACAATAGGTATTGCAAGACCATAGTCGATGGTGGCAGTACAGATAATCTTGTGTCGATAGAGGTCATCGACAAGTTGGGTTTGAGATGTCGAGAACACCCAAATCCATACATGATATCTTGGTTACAGAAAGGTCACCATGTGAAGGTAACTAGACAATGCCTGATTATCTTCAAGGTGGAGAAGCTTGAAGACAGTGTACTGTGCGACGTAATCCCAATAGGCGCATGCATCTGTTGTTAGGGAGACCATGGCAATATGATCTATGATGGTTGATCCAACACAGTCACAGTGTGGAAAAATGGCATGCGGAAAACGTTGAATTCGAAGTAGGAGGATAACGCCGAATGCAAACAGGGAAAGGGCAACTATTGGGAGAAGCAAGTGCTGATGTGCTCAGCCAAGGAATTCCTCGCAGAGGAGGAGAAACAGTCGGGATGTTTCGCCATCATTCCGAAGGGGCCATGTGTCGAAAGGTCGACAATGGAGAAGATTTTGGTTGAAGTCGAAGAGATGCTTGACGGATTTCGAAGCATAATAGTCGACGAGGCACCAACGAGATTTCCACCGACGAGGAGCATATCCCATCAGATCGACTTGATTCCAGGATCGAGTTTTCCAAACAAGGCACCTCATAGAATGACTCCGACAGAGGGTCAGGAACTCAATCCACAAGTTCAAGAATTGTTGGACAAAGGATTGATCAGAGAGAGTCTGAGACCGTGTGCGGTACCAGCTATACTAGCACCGAAGAAGGGTGGAGAATGGAGGATGTGTACAGACTCCAGAGCTATCAAAAAATCACGATCAAGTACCGGTTTCTATTGCCGAGAATGGACGACTTGATGGATTGCTTGAGTGGAGTGAGATACTTCACCAAGATCGACCTGAAAAGTGGTTATCACCAGATCAGGGTCAGAGAGGGCAATGAATGGAAAACAACCTTCAAGACGAAGAAAGGACTGTATGAGTGGTTAGTCATGCCATTCAGATTGACTAATGCACCTAGTACGTTCATGTTGTTGATGAATGAAGTACTGAAACCATTTTTGGAAAAATTCATCGTAGTGTATCTGGATGACATTCTGATATTTAGTCAAACCAAGGTCGAACACTTGGAGCACATTCGACAAGTATTGCAAAGGTTGTAGGAAGAGAAGCTGATGGTGAACCTGCAGAAATGTTTCTTCATGAAGGAAGAACTAGTGTACTTGGGATTTGTAATCTCGGGTAAAGGGTTAGTGATAGACCCAGAGAAGGTGAAGGCAATATTAGATTGGCCAAAACCGACAAGCACGATAGGAGTGCAAAGTTTCCATGGAATTGCGAGTTTTTACCGGAAGTTCATCAGGGGATTCAGTCGGATATGTGCACCGTTGACAGAGTGCATGTAGAAAGGGGAGTTCAAATGGACAGAAGCTTCCAAGAGAGCTTTCGACAAGTTGAAACAGAAGGTAACTGAGAGCTCAGTGTTAGCGCTCCCAGATTTCGACAAAGTTTTCCAAGTCGATTGCGACGCGAGTGGAATGGAAATTGGAGCAGTGTTGAGCCAGGAGGGTCGACCAATTGCATTCTTCAGCGAGAAGTTGGATGAAGCGAGCAGAAATATTTGGTCTAAGACCAAGAATTCTATGCTATTGTCCAAGCATTGAAGAAGTGGAGGCATTATTTGTTGCCCAAGGAATTTGTGTTATACACAGATCACCAAGCACTGAGGTATTTTAACACTAAGTTGAAGTTAAATCAATGACACATGAAGTGGGTTGAATTCCTGCAAGGATATACCTTCATGTTGCGACATAAGCCGGGCAAGTCGAACAAGGTTGGCGACGCGCTGAGTCGAAGAGTTGCATTGCTGAACACGACAACAGTTCAGGCGACAGGAATAGAGTTGGCGAAGACAGAGTATGAGACCGACGAGGATTTTGCGAATGCATGGAAGGCGAGTAGCGAACCATGGAGTGTCGACAGAACTCCATACTTAGATTATTTCATCCAAGAAGGATACATATTCAAGGGAAAACAATTGTGTATTCCCAGAGGATCCGTAAGAGAGAACCTAATCCGAGAGTTGCATATTGGCAGATTAGCAGGTCATTTTGGCATGGACAAGACTAAGGCGTTGGTCGAAGAGAAGTATTATTGGCTAGGAATGACGACGGATGTCAGAAAGTGGGTACGACAGTGTCAAGTTTGCCAGTTGGAAAAAGGAAGAAGTCAGAATACGAGGCTATATGCACCATTACCAATGCTGAATACTCCATGGGAGCACCTGAGCATGGATTTTGTGCTAGGATTGCCGAAGACGCAGCAAGGAAACGACTCAATCTTTGTTGTAGTCGACATATTTTCGAAGATGGCACACTTTATTCCGTGTCGGAAGACAAGTGACGCCACAAGCATTGCTGTACTATTCTTCAAGGAGATAGTCAGATTGCATGGGTTGCCGAAGAGTATAATGTAGGATAGAGATACCAAGTTTATGGGGCATTATTGGAGAGCCTTGTGGAAGAAACTAGACACGAGGATGCAGTTTAGCTCGGCATATCATCCGCAGACAGATGGACAGACCGAGGTGGTGAACAAAAGTTTGGGAAACCTTCTGAGATGTTTGACGGCCAATGGACCCAAGCAGTGGGATAACGCGTTGATGCATGCGAAATTCGCGTATAACAACTGTGTGAATCGGTCGACAGGTATGAGTCCATTCTAGATTGTTCAAGGAAGAAGCCCACATGGAGTGGTGGATTTGGTCGAGATACCGACAAAATTCAGGAAGAACGCGGATGCAGAAACATTCGCAGAACATATGAAAGAAGTGCATGGAGATGTGCGAAAGCACATTGAAAATAGCAACGCGACATACAAGTTGAGAGCCGACAGAAAGAAGAGGTTACAGTCGTTCAATGAAGGAGACTTAGTCTATGCACACTTGCGGAAGGAGAGATTTCCGATAGGAACGTATAACAAGCTGAAGTTGAAGAAGATTGGACTGTGTAAGATCTTGAAGAAGATTTCAGACAATGCTTATGTGTTGGAGCTGCCGAAAGACTTGGGCATATCACCCACGTTCAATGTCTCAGATCTGTACAAGTATGAGGAAGGTTCAACAAGCAACAATGCGGAAGTGTCGGACATCAACTAGACAACGTAGATTCCAGGTCGACATGACAAGGAAGAAATCGTCGATGTGTTGGAGGAACGCGAAGTCGGACGCACGCGAAGTTCACGAAAGAAAGAATATTTAGTCCGATGGAGAGATGGTGAGTTGCAGGAGGCGACATGGATTTCAAAAGAGGAATTCAGAAGATTGATGGAACAGTCGAGTTCTTTTTTCACCTGCTTACGATGGAGCAGTCGAATTCCAAAGAGCACCAACTTCATCCCTGCTTACGAGTCACGAAGGCTTTGTGTTATGCATATTTAAATTTGAAATAAAGCCCACCCAAGTGGAATTCAAATTTGATATAAATCCCGGGATGTACATGTAATCCCATCGGCGCGCCCAACCCATCTACAAAGTTGTGTTGACGAAAAGTAGCAGCTGCCAGCGGTCGAAGAGGTGCAACTAAATATGCAATGGATGGTCATGGCTTATGGTAGGCTCGTCTTAGCGAACCTGCAATGCTTGTCCATGACACCATGTTTCACTCACAATACGTGTCAGACAACAGTTGCATGGATGTTGGGCGCCATGGATGCTGCTACCAGGTGATGGCGATCGGTGACCCGAAATGGATATATATGTGGACCATGGCATGGGCATACCCTTGACAGACTCTTTAAGAATCTACAACGAGGTGCATATCACTCGCCTATATATTATACATGTATTTTGTACATGGGGAGGCTTCACTAATGTTGTAATTGTTGCAATAGAGGGTAAGGTATCTATAGACTTTAGGAGTTAAATCTTTGTGCTAGCATTATTAATATTATTTGGCATTTATAATCATTTCCACTACGTCTTTTGTTTATTTATTACAAAAGTGAATTGACCCAAGGCCCAACTTAACGGACATGACAGTTTTTGCTAATCAAATGCCCCCTTGTGAAAGCGTGCCAGCCCACAATGGTAAAACATGCCACTTTGATTGATTCAAACTCTGGTAGAGGCAACAACACTACGCGGCTTTCACTAATCGGCCAAGCCCCCTTTGACATCTTGTGCTTATTATGATGTGTGTATACATTATAAAGTGTTATATGGTATAAGAGTGTGGTTTGAGGGGTCACACTAATATGTGATTAAAATTGCAATATAACATGGATTTAGAGCTCCAATTTGGAGAGGAGCATGATTGTGGCAGGTCTAAAATGAATAATTTGTTTTATGATATCAAAATTTGAAAACAACATAGATGTTTAAAGAAAATGGAAGGGACGTTTGAGCGTTTGAGTGGTCAACTCTGGGAATAGTGGAGGAGTCACAAATTTTGGAATTTGCAACGAATGCAGGGGCTTAACCTCAATTACTAGCCATCAATGCGATTTTTTTGCGGCAATGCTTTTTTGGCACATCGGGGAAAGCGTTTCTGGCAGAATTTGAATTTCAGAGTGAATGGCAGGTTGAATTTTTAGAACAAATTCGTATTCAAATTTTATCAACAATATGCTGACTGAATCAAATCAGGATTCGGGCAGAAATTTGACCAAATTAAATTCTTGGCTCAATTTCCAAATGGGCAGGCTTAATTCGGCTGTATTCTGCCATGCTATAAATGATTTAATGTGTGAGAGAGTGGTACACACATTTTTCCCATACATAGTCTACCTCTGGTTAAATGCTTTGTTATAACTACTGCAGCATTATGGGGTTGAGTTCAGAAGCCAGGGGTGAGGCCTGATGGTTGCCCTAATGAAGCCCGATTTCGATTCCTGCCGGGGAGGTGTAGGGAGGTATAGTGAACAGATTGCAATCCAGAAAAAAGCTCGTGCGTGGTGGCTGTACTCCAGTTGATTACGTCCTGGCCAACATTAAGGATGGCCCCGGTCCATGTGTTTGGTATTCAGGTGGTGCAGATAACAATACTCCCTAGGCCGCTTGAAGAGGTTCTCACCATCAGGAAAAAAACAAAAACAAAACTACTGCAGCATTATTAATCATATTTGGTATTTATTAAACAAAAACAAAACTACTGCAGCATTATTAATCATATTTGGTATTTATTATTCTCTCTATTATTATAATGTGTATACATTTAGAAAATATTATTGTGACCTAGATAACGGACTTCCCTTTAGGCCAATGTCTTCTGTAAGCGATTGACTCTTCATTATGTCATTTATTCTTTTGTATCATTCTGATGGATTTATCAAGAGCCATGGTAAACACTGAATTGGCATCCACTTTTGCTTCATTCCACATTAAGAAGAAAACCTGAATCCTCTTTCATTATGTTGATAAGAATTGGGAAGATATCCCTTAGTTGCAAAGGTTGCAACATTGAGCAATGCTGAACGTACCACATTAAGATTATTAAATTATTATTTGTATTCAGATGGATTACATCATGAAATGCTTCCCAACATCGTAAAACATCAACAGCACTAGCTTAAATATATTGCTAGGAAAATAGGGTTCTAATAAAATGTTACAATTTACAAAATATTAGTACAATGAAACTACAATCAAAGATGAAATTTTGTAAAGCCCTGACAGGCTTCTGTTCAAA
The DNA here is from genome assembly GCA_027924585.1 of Larix kaempferi. Classification (NCBI taxonomy): domain Eukaryota; kingdom Viridiplantae; phylum Streptophyta; class Pinopsida; order Pinales; family Pinaceae; genus Larix; species Larix kaempferi. The sequence goes on along the minus strand of BSBM01001331.1, from coordinate 19,075,627 downwards.
GTCTTGGCTGTTGATAGTTTTTCTTGGCCTACACACTGGTCAGTCCAGCTTTTCCATCCCTGTTAGCAAAGTTCGGTTTGACTGTATCCACATTCCTTCTCTGGTTTAATGTGCTTATAATTTGATGGAATACTGTGCTATATGAATAATTATCAAACACTGCTTAATATCATATCATAACTACACTGTAGGGTCAATGTCCCCATAAGAGTCGTAACACCTCCAAACCTGCTCAAAGCAATCTGTTATTGTTCATGATTTCAGTCTTGGACTAGACCTTGGGGACTGGCATTTTTTTAAAGATAAAGGAATAAAAGTTCTTTGCTAACCACTTTTCTTACTGTGTTCTGAGAAGTAAAAGGATAGAAAATACAAGAATTGAAACAGACAGAATCTGCACACTTAAAATTATAGCATCTACACAATGATGAGAAAGCCTATTACGTAAAAAGATATTACCTTTGTTTCCTAATGAATGTTAAATGAACACTTTTCAGGACTCGTTGATTGTTAGTCAAAGATTTGCTCTCCTGTAGAGAAGGTATTCCATATTACAGTGCCAACAAGGTACAGGATAACTGCCACTCTGAATACATCATCCCAAGAACCTGCACAGCCGAAATATGAGTAGTGGAAATTTGAAAAGGATACCAGTTACACAGCAAAAGGTTTGCAAGGTTTTACAGTCAAGAAACATGTGCATGTTCTTTTATCTTAATTATGACCAAAGTATTGCTTTCGAAATTCATCACATGATGTCTAAAAGTGGTAAACATGATAAAATACAAACCATGTTGTAGAATATATCCAGTTGCTGCAGTACCAACAACACCGGCTAGAACTCCTGCAGTGTTTGACAAGCCTAGCAATACCCCCTGCATATAGATATTTATATTAATGTAGCATCCTGATGTAATTTTTTGTTTTCTGAAGTACTATATGATATTATGAAGCATTTTCAACCAAAAAAAAAAACATGAGAAAGGATGAACCAAAAATGTAAACCCTGGAAAGAGACAATGCGCAGAGATAGTAGAAATTCATGACATACTCATATAACTTCCCCACAATCAGGTTGGGGTTTTACAGCTGGAAAAGTTTTGAAATACCAAGTAGTTGGAGGATAAATTATTATCTGTTTGTTTGTTAAGTTTTTTTATTCTTGTCAAAACCAGTATCAAACCATTGATTGATATAGCTAGGGTTCTTAATAAGCAATTCATACTCACAGCATAGCGTGGGCCAATATCTTGATGATTGGAATAAAGCCCAGACTGAGAAAAGGCATCACAACCCTGCAGAAAATACCAAGTTCATGTCTGTCATGGAGAATAAAGCAACACTAAAAGTATAAGAATAACTGGTATATTTCTAACCTAGAAGCACACATATCCTCTCTCTCTCTCTATTGATGTGATGCAGTTTCAGACATAGAATTCTGCTCTACATGGATCACATACTTGGCTGCATGTCATACACAGAACTGCCATTTCTGGAGAGTTCACATGGCTTAGTTGTGTCAAGAAAAATGCAGGGCCAAGAAAGCCCACTGATTGCATAACCTGCAGAATGAACAAATTTTCTAGTAAGCATAAAGGTCATGGTAAATCTCCACTACAATGAAGTGAGAAAACAAACAACTTAAATTCCTGTTTAATACACATAAAATTAGAGTATGATCAGGGTAATGTTAAAAAGCTTGTTTAGAGTTTTTCGTATAATGTAAAGTTGCATCAACAAATTACACTATGCCCTGACCATGATCAGGTCTAATACTATAGTGACCAGGGTTGATTCAAACTTATCTGTAAACTGCTAAAAGGAATTGAATGAAGATTAGGATGACAGAGTAATGTTAAGATGTTTAAGCAGTGTCTGAAAGAGAAGAAAGGAGTTGTGGGATGCTTTACTCAGGTTTGAAGAAGTCTGCTTTTCCTCAAGGAATATCTCCAAAATGTGGTCGTTTAGGAGGATGGTGCAAAGTTGGTGATGGCTGTTCGTAAAGGGGAGGAGTACATTTCCAGGGGGCTGGGTCCACTCCAGGTTGCAGTTGATTAAGGAAGGGGAGGGGGGTTCCAAATTTTACTTTGATTATCTGATAGAGGAAGATTGTGGCTGACAGGACTCTTGGTTTATGTAGAGCAGATGGGTTTTGTTACCAACTATTTTGTACCATAGTTGGAATTCTTGTGAGCCGCCAGTGTTATGAACATATCAAGTGTTCACCGTCAGTGTTCAGAAGTTCAGAAGACTCTTTCAGGGCCAATTTTGGCCCCTTTAGGCTTTTGTAATAATTGCATGTCCAGACCCCTATGGGGGAATTGTAATAAGTTGGTCTAAGCATGGTCATTTTGTAAAAGGCTTGGCCTACCTTAGGTTTGGCTATCAAGGGGATACTCTAGAGTGTTTTTTCCTTGGGAATTATGCATCGCGCTTCAGTGGCGTATAATTCTTGAGTTTTTCACTAGTACCAGCTTCCTACAACAATCTAGCATCATTGGAGCAGTTATTATCCACTTATTAATTTGAGGAAGGCGCATTTACTACAAGGGCGCATTATTGGAGGGAGACCTTCCCATATCTTGTCCGATCCTTGGCACATTTCTTGCATGCTGGTCTCATATTGACATACATCCACTACTTCATCTATTGGTACGTACATGCATCTCCTCTATCCCTATTTTATAGCATTTCTTATTATTTGGGTTATTTAGGGGTTGGAAAACCCATGCATTTGCATGCATGCTCATGCAAGCATAGTTCAATACATACATTCATGTTTACTTCAAGTATTGGGCCATAAAGACTACTGGCAAGCAACAAAAACTCCATAAACAGACAGATATATCAGTTAGTATATTACACTTGAGGTTCCAGGGGACACTTAGAATTAGTTGTCCCTTACTCCATCTTACATCCCAACCCGTAGGCTCCGTGAGGAATTAATCATTACATTTCAATCAAGGTCAACGGTGTTTAGATTTAGCATTTATTTACCCACTGCTTTTTAGGCCTTTGACCCTTGGGTTTTTGCATGTGCTTAGAAGCACAACTAATTGCAACTTTCATCCAGGGTACTTTACATTTCATTTCATAGCCCTCTTTCATTGTACTTAAAAGCACAATTTTATTTTGTTTCAACATGGGCTTTCATTTCAGAAGATATAACAATGAATCACATAATGCATCTAATGATGCTAGTACAATTTGCTTCAAGTCTTAGCTGACACAACTCAAGAAACTAGGGGAATCATCCACAATCAAGACGAAACATCGGGGGCAACCAACCAGAGAGGTCAAGGCTTCAGAAACCAACTAACCTAAGCTCAGGAACCAACACCAACAGGTTCTCTTGACCCAGAAGGATCAAGGCGGCTAGTTCTGTTGCACAACTCAGAGCCGAGACACATAATAACAGGGAGTCTATCCAACATAGAGGCATAAGTGGGGGAGTCCTCCATACCACAAGCTAAAGTGTAAGTCGGGACAAAACCAATAATGAATGCTAATGGATGGATGGGGAAAGGTGATAGGTGATGCCATAACTAGCAACCATAAATTGTGGGAATGACCAAGTCCATACTACTAAGAGGGTGAGACCAACGAGTATACACGAGAAATTCTAGTTCCAAGCAATCAAATCACTTCAACTCTAAACAGTCGACCGATAACCACAATAATATATATCGCCAGATCATGACCACTAAACACCCAGTCAAGCTACCGTGATAAGTAAAAGAGCATAACATAGATATCCAATGCACAACCATATACCTGCTGGGTCATATACCTGTATCCATCATCTGAACCATCCACTGTCACTGGAACACTGTTACTGCATAACTTTGGGCACTATCATCACTGCTTTGTATGGAAGAAAATGGCCACCTCAGTCATCAAATCTGAAGTCATGAGGCTCAGTCATGGCACAAGGCTGACAATATCTGCTCTGGGTTTGCTGAAAATATGAGTGATCATAGAATAGCTGCTCATCATCTGCCAATCTCATACATCTCATGGCAAAAGGACTGGCTCAAAAAAGTACTGGAATTTGGTCTGAAGACATGGTAGCCCTGGCTACTATGGATGTGATAACAGTGACTCTAAATACACCATGGATCCACCTGTGATATCAACTGATAATAAATCCATCTCCAAAAATAATAAAATAAGCCTGATAAATAATAATAATATGGATCATAGGCAATTTCCACACACTGGAGCATGGAATGATTTGGTAAGCATCCATAGACATCAAAACACATCATCCGCTACACTATAGTCACAATCCACCTCGGGCCTCGCCCGTTGACCAGGTCAAAACTGATCAAAATAAGAACTGAGCCATAACCTGAAGAACTCTGCATGCATGGGGTACAAATAATAATCTCATAATTATATTAGTAGCAAACTTGAAGCATTATTAATGTATACAATGGTGATCAAAGATGCAAACACAAAATAGTGTAGACTAAAAGTGACATAGTTGCACAATGATGGTGAATTCCCAACCATATACTTGCTTTCACATTCATCCCTCTGTACACTCCAGATTATCCCTCATTACCCTAGGGTGAGATGGATCAATAAAAAGGCTAGGTTAAGTGAGGTTTGACTTATTCGGACTGACTCAATGATCTCTCAGAGAAAGGGGAACAAGGGGACCAAACTAACATATGCTGGATAGGAAAACATTAGGGAAGGGAAGTGCCTCACAAATGCAATGTCTCCAGTAGACAATAACAAATATCCTTGTTTGATGTTCACTTCAACAGTTCATATTATTACTTGCGTTTCATTGCAAGTCTTTGACTTTCATTTGGCCTGCATTCCTTTAGATATGGCATTTATGCGTACCAATGCATTTTATATTTTATTCATGGCCTTTTTCATTTGATGACACTTCGGATTTTACATGTGCTGAGAAGCACAACTAATTGCAGCTTTCATCCAGGGTTTGCATTTCTTTTCATTCTATGGCCCTTTCTGTGATTTTACATGTGCTAAAAAGCACAACCAATCGCGGCTTTCATCACGGAAGTTTTTCATTTTCAGATGAGGACAACTTGCTTCGAGGACTAAGGAGACACCCGAGACACCAAGTAAACATGGGGGCCTATCCATACACATAGATCATAATGGGGAAAAGTCTTTGATTTCATAAGTTAAGTCCAGATCCAAAGGAAAATGCTTTCAACATGGAAGAAATGGATTGACGAAAAGACAAATGAAAGATGGTGCCAAAAGGAAAGGGAGATGATCTCGACTGTATAAAGGCTAACCCTACTGACAACCATATACCTCGGACTTGACACCAAAACAATTTAACTGTGCACAACTGATAGTCTACATGAAACCAAGAGATAACTGATCACCATAGATACAACACACATGATCACGATAATCACGATGATCAACCCACATAAGATAATTACTAAGATAAACAAGAAATATCACGATGATCAACCCACATGCCATATACCTGCTCAGTCATATACCTGAATCTGCAACAATCTCTTACAAATCTGAAAGGCAAGGAAGATAACACCATATCGAAACACTGTTGCTATGCTAAAAGTGGGGCAATGGTCTAGCAAGTATCCCTCTAAGATCACGAAGAAGGCTCAGAAGTGGCAAGGGTATACGGATAATACCGCTCTGCATGGTCTGGCTACTGTTGTCACATCCATAGTAGCCGGGCTACCAGGATTGCAAACCAGTTCCTAATATATTTTTGAGCCAGTCCTTTGCACATTTTGTGCGAGATCAACAGATGATGAGCAACATATTGATGATCACTCTCATGTATTCAGTGGATCCAAAGCACATAATTTCAGCGTTATGCCATGACTAAGCCTCATGACCTCGTATTTGATGATCGAGGTAGCCATTTTCTTCCTTCTAGAGCAGTTATGATGATAGTGCTCAGAGTTATTCAACAACAGTGTTCTAGTGACAGTTGGTGGATACAGGTATATGGTTGTGCATTGGATATCTATGTGTTCTCTTTTACTTCTCTTGGTAGATTGACTGGGTATTTAGTGGTCATGATCTGGAAATATCTTTATGTGGTTTGATTGATTGTTTAGAGTAGAGGTGATTCAGTTGCTTGGAATTGGAAATTCTCGTGTACACTCATTGGTCATGCCCTCTTCGTAGTATGGACTTGGTCATTCCCCCGTTATGGCTTGCTAGTCATGGCACCACTTGTCACTTCCCCATCCATTCATTGTCATCCATATTTGGTTGTATCCCGACTTACACTTTAGCTTGTGATATTGAGGACTTCCCCACCTATGCCTCTATGTTGGATAGATTCCTTGTTGTTATGTGTCTCGGCTCTGAGTTGTGCAACAAAACTTGCCGAAGCCTTGATCCTTCTGGGCTAGGAGAACCCACTGGTGTTGGTTCCTGAGCTTAGGTGAGTTGGGATTCTGAAGCCTTGACCTCTCTAGTCGGTTGCCCCCAATGTTTGGTCCTGATTATGGATGATTCCCCCCTAGTTTCTTGAGTTGTGTCGCCTAAAACTTGAAGCAAATTGTACTACCATCATTACATGCATTTATGTGATCATTATTATATCATATGAAATGCAAGCTCATGATAAATATTGAATTGAAACTGTGCTTATAAGCCAACAAAGAGGGCTATGAAATAAAATATAAAGCACCCTAGATGAAAGCCGCAATTAGTTGTGCTTTTAAGCACATGCAAAATCTGAAGGGTCATAAGGGCTAAAAGCAGTGGTTAAACAAATGCTAAATCTAAAAACTGTTGGCCATGCTATTTGAAATGTAATGATTAATTCCTCACGGATCCTACGGGTTGGGATATGAGATGGAGTACGGGACAACTAATTCTAAGTGTCCCTTAGAACCTCAAGTTACGGTTAACTATGCACCTAGTCATGGTGGTTCTAGAAAAGATCCTCACGGAGCTTGATTTTAGCTTGGATGTGAGTTGTAGGCATTTGTTAAAGTTGAGTGGGCACTCCTCAAAACAACTTATTCCATTTGTGAGACACTGCCATTCCCTGTGTGTTTTCTATCCAGCATATGCCTAGGTGGCCTTCCCTTTCCCTTTATCTGAGATTTCATAGTGTTGAAGTTGTAAAGTCATTCCCTTGTCCTAACTTTGTCTTTTTCACCTTCACCCATTTCTAGCAAAATGACCACGTCCATAAAATGAGTATACACTTGAGGGTCTTCTTTTGAGTAATTGGTTGCTTTTATTTAGACTTATATTTGATGGTTTATTGCTTAATCGCCAGTAGAATGCCATTTTGTACTTTTGTCTTGCTATTGAAATATTTAAAGGAGCACATCTTATCCATTTGTACTTGCAACATCAGTCAGTTTTGGTCTGGGTCATTATTTTGATCAGTTTTGACCTGGTCAACTTAGTTTGACCAAGTCAACCGCAGGATCTGGGATGAGTTTGACCGATGATGTTTGAGATTGATTATTTGTGGTCCTATGGTGCCCATTAGATGGTTCCATGCATCACACAGACTTTCCATGAGATGGTTTGATGGATTTTTATTATTATTCTTATTTGTAGACCATTATTTTTATTGTCTGAGCATGGACAGAGTTTCCATGAGATGGTTTGATGGATTTTTATTATTATTCTTATTTGCAGACCATTATTTTTATTGTCTGAGCATGGTTGAGCTTACAGATGATTATCCTAATGGTCACATGATGTATGAGTACTCATTCTTACTTATTTTGGGACTTTTGAGTTTATTGGGACACTCAGTTATCAGTTTCAGGCAATTACAAATGAGGATATGGTCAGTTTATCACTTTACAACACATTGCCATGGAAAATGGTTTGTTCAGCACTTTTGAAATTATTTTGGTTCTCCTAGGGCACTACAGAGGGAGTATGGGGTACAACCACTTGTTATTACCATATTACCCTACTCCCAGACATTTTGGTGCCCAGAGCACTTGGCAGAGAGTTACAGGCATTTCTATCTTTTACAGGTGATATTTTGACAGTACAAAATGGAAGAATTGGCTACTGAGGAAATCGATTTGGGAAAATTAGGAAAGGAAATGGCATGATATTTGATCAAAGACTTGTTATGATGCATCCCACACCTTCCGGCACAGTCCATAGCTTCAGTGGGGTCCACGCGTCCTCCGGGTCATCATTTTGGGGTTTTATATTGTATTATTGGGACAACACGTCCTAGTGATTTTTATCATTTGTTGATGTCTTATATTTGATGTAGTTAGGGCATTAGTCTAGTGAAAATATTGCCTCCTAGACCCCCCCAACATATTATTATGTTGTGTTCCTAGTCACTTCTATGTTGTACGTCCTCCCTAGGGATTCATTGAGGGAACATGTCCCCCTCTCTTTGAGTGATCCATGTATTGTGATTCCGGCTCATCTTAGTCGTTGATTATTATTGATGTATCTTATGATCTCCACTACTCATTTAGAAAGTGGTTAGGGTTTTGGTCTCTCTCATTCCTATTTAAAGGAGAGACCCCCCACATTGTAAAGGGACTTTTGGCTCTGGAATTTTGGAGTAAAAATATTATTTTGCAGATTGCTTTGATGAATGTTCTTGTACATGATTGGAATGCCTCTCTTTTGGACATCTGAGTAGCTCTAGCATGATTTCATATCTTTTCTAGTGGAGGCCAAATTGATCTTTGCTGCAAGGGTGCAATTTGCTTGGGAGAGGATTGTGAGGGTTTCTCCATCCATTCACTTGGGCAAATCTCTTCGTCTTTCAGGGAGTAACCAATTGTGAATTTTTCCATTGATGTTACTTTCTTTTAGATGCTTTGCATGGTTTCTCTTTCATTTGTAGACAAAACTAACTTGTGTTGTTTGATTCTGCAGGTTGAAGAGGGCGCACTACCTCCTTGGACCCACACGCACTAGCTTGGAAGTTGGAATCAACTTGATCTTGCCCGGAATTGTAACCAATTGTCAGGATCAACAATGTACTCGATGGCCGCAAGCATTTGAGTAAGATCTACATGGTACGTATTGATTTCCATTACTTCTATCCAATTGTCATTTAATTTTACAAGTTTAAAACCCTCATTTTATAGATCTGGCGATTATTCGGGCTTAATAACTTAAACCCAAGTCTAAAATAATTAATAAACCTTAGAGATCAAGTTTGGTGGAAATCCGACTCCGTTTACCCTCAGATCCAAGCACTAGCCATCTCTAGCGAAGAACGCACTTGTGGGTTTTTCAGTATCTTTCGAAATTTGTCAGCTGGGTGTTGCTAGTTTGACCTCAAACCTCCAGATCTATTACCTAGCCACCATCCTAGTGTCTTTCCAAGCTTAACTTCACCAAGTGGGCCCACCTCACTTCAATTTGCCTAAACCCTAGGTGGATCCCATTTGGGTCTTTTAGATCGGCACTAGATATATCTAGATCTACTTGTTTAACTTCAATAGTGGTACATTTTCCTTCGGTTGAGTAATCATCTCTTTGCCTAAGCCTCCTCAACCAAGCCCTAACTCCTAAAGCCACTTATCTTTCTAGATCTACTTACTCCTGATCTCACTCTTGTTCTCATCTTACATTATCATAGAGTGCCTTGAGTAGGTTTGCTAGCCTTCATAGGCTAGCTAGGGTCTCCCCCTTGATCTTGCTCTGGCTCGATCTAAGTGACAAGAGCCCGTTCGGTGTGACAACCTCTGTATCCAGTGGAGAACGAGGCCCTTGCAAGTGTCACCGGTTTAGCTTCCCTCCTCTACCGCCCTGGATAGGATCCCTTTAGTTGGTAGCTACACTTTGTGTGATAACAACTACCTCTGACTCCACTCTGCCAATGATCATCATAGACACTGAATGCTCATCTCATGTAAAAAGTACTGGCTCTGGCCTGCGACAACTGGTCTGGAAATGAATAGTAGCGTAGCTACTATAAATGTGATAACAGTTCCATAACCTCATTTTATCTAGATCCATTGATTTAATTCAAAGTTGAGCATATTTTCCAAATTGGGATTGCATACTCATTATATCTTTAAAATATCTATAGCTCACACTATTTTCAGGATCTAGAAGCATCTTCTCAGGGTATCTCACATTCGATTGTACATCTAGTTTTGGTATCTTGTTGTTTGGTCTAGCCTTCTAGGTTCGATTTGGGTCTCCCCCATAGTTATTTGGTTCACTTGTAGTGTTCCTAACAAGGCTTAAAGTGACAAGAGTCCTACTTGACATGACAACCATCTCATCTTTGGGGAGTAGGATCCTTGAGGATCATGTCTTTAGCTACCTCGGCCTCTTTTCCATCCTGGATAGGATACCCATTTTGGGTAGGTACAAGATTTGTGATAACAACACTTGAAACCATCCTATCGATTGTCTTGTCATTGTAGTGCACTGAACACAACATTTGGGAAGATGACTCTTCACATACCTTGGGTAGTCGGGTGATGTGGCCAAATGGTATGGCGCAATCCTCCCTGGTTAGTGCTCTGAAAGATTGGGTTGAGCATCACTATTGGACCCCATATGTAGATCAAAGAGCTATAGTGGCATGACACTCCTTTTTGTCCTAAGCCAAAGTCAGTGGGACAAAACTTATTGATAATATATGCATTGCTGAACTTTTATTATTCACACTTGTAATGATACTTGAATGTTCTGGGTAACTTCACACTCACACACCAGATTTCCTAAAGTTATCTTTGAAGCTCAGCAAGCTAGGGGATTTGCACTTCAATTCTAAATTGTAATAAACCCTTGGCGTACCTTCAAAGTGTGTCATATTTCAACCCTTTGTTGATCATCTTAGGCACACTATCTTCCTACGAATCGATCAAGCTAGTACTTGAGAAAGATGGACAACCTCTGGAAAGTATCCGAGAAATCTTGGTTGGGGACACCTCTTTTGGTTAGTCTAGGTTTACTTAGGTGGACTTAGGAAACTTAAAGAGAGAGGAGTCTATCCGAGTGACACTTAGGGGTAGATTCTTGAGGTTTTGTCCAATTAGCAGCCGATTAATCCTTGAAATCTCAATGCTGCTAGGTTGTGCAACAACATACCCAATGGATTCTAGGAACTGTCATTTTCCTTACCATCACTTACTTTTAATTCCATATCCAAACCCCATAATGTTTTGCTAAACAATCCTTCTCCTTGAGATATCACTCCTGGTATTTAGCAATCCTAGTAGTTGGGAATCCTCCCTTGTGCTACAGGAGAACTAGCACTAAATTGCAAAAGAGGGTGGTGAGGTGATAGTGGCCCCCTGTTAGTTCAATTAGAGTGCTAGATAATGTCGTAATGGGATGGATTGATTCTTCTAGGATGCATCAATACTACTTGAATCTTTGATGATATTTTCATTTCGTCTCGTTGTGTGCTTCAATGACCAATCCTTCATACATACAAGGGCATGTAATATACTTAAAATTATATTAATTATAGTAGTTAGAATCTAGGGACATATCCCTTGGCAGCATTTGTGTCTCTTGGACACTATATCAAATAGTCTTGTGGATGCCTATCAATCATCATTATACCATTCACATTTATTAAGTTTAATTCCAATATGTTTCTGCAATTTGTGTGCAATTATTCTATGGGATTGGTGTGCATTAATGTTATAGAATTTAACTGTTTTACGTACCTATGGACAGGAATTGAACTTTTTCCAATCATCAATGGTGAAAGAAAGGAAAAAATCTCTAATACAGGGAACCGAAGATTTGCTTTTCTTTCTGCATTCCTGTAGTACTTGTAGAAATATGGAATCAAAGAAGTTCTAATCTTAGTATGAAAAACCAGAGTCAATCTGGTGAGAGAAAAAACAGAATAAAGTATGCTGTGGTAGATTGTTAGGGATATTTTCAATCTAATTTTAAACATAGAAGCATTAAATTTCTCTAATATCTTAAGTCACTATATACAACAGAGAGAAACACCAAAGCAGAGATAATAGCCTATTAGCCACCATATTGTAAAACATGCCTATGACTCCCATTGGTGGAAGACACTGCTGTATCTAACCATGTAATATTAGAAAAAATAACTATACATGAATCTTGTCACTTCCTATTCCCTTTTCATCATGACTATTCCCTTCAAGTTATTGGTATTACTCCAGGTCAAAGTGGAGATAAGAGGAACAGTGCCTACCAAATAGTTATATTTCCATGTAGTTCTAAATAAATACCATTCATGGATGCAAGGTAATCATAAAATGCAGAAGTATTTTGTGTGTATCCAATAAGATCACTTACCTTGCGAACGATTGTAATAGATGTCCCTCTTCTCACCAGTGTATCGGCAATCCATCCTCCTAGATTAGAAGACACAGCCATAGTAAGCCACGGAAGAACACAGAAGAGTCCAGAATCGGTGAGGTTGAGCTTCAAAACCTGATCCCAAAACCGACGAATAATATTTACTCAGTGGAAGTTCTTGTGGTCTCATACTTAGAAGCTACAAATGCAAACTGCATAAAACATAAAGAAATGCATAGAAGCATTAACTGCAAATATTTAAAGTCCAGTAGTTTCAAAAATGAAAAATCAACAAACTCACATGAAGATGAGATCAAATCAAAACTATTAACAGGAAACAAAAGATGTTACGCAACTCTAAAAATTGATCCAGAACATTTGCCAAATAGACAGCTATGAGCTAAAGGTTCCATTATAAAATAAGCTCAAGAACCCATATGGATGACATGGGTTGAAGAGATTATGTTAAATAGTAAGACTTATGATCTAAAGCAGAGAAATGATCATCTCCAATCAATGCAAACAATTTTAACATTATATTTAAGTCTAAATGGAAAAGAGAACAGTTTCTGCTGAATGGATCAAATATCCCATTCCAAAGAATATCTAGACCCCCTTTTAATTATCGCCTTTCAACAAAAAATGTAGTGGAATTTACGTGTATGCCATATAAATAGTAGCCAAACAAATCTTGCTATATTCATGCTCTTGTTTATTTATGTATGGAAGCAAAATTCTGTCAAAGGAAAATGTCAATGGCAGATACATAGTTTATGCTATAAATAATTATTTGGGATGGAAGAAGTGTAGAATATTTAAGAGAAGATACAAAAATAAAGAGTGAGAAATATGGAGTAATAATAAACTTTATTAAAAGTGTGTTACAGCCCAAAGTATCACTTTACATGATAAAGCCCCAAAGCACAAGTGCAACCTTGAGGGAACTAAGAGGGGTTGTCCATTGTCACCACAACAATGTGCTCTCTCACTTCACGCTGGCTCTTCTCTAACATGTAACATCTTTATCTAGCACCCTAAGTGATGAAGTTCTAAACCACTAAGTGAAAGACAAATTGAATTAAGAGGGGGTCACTATGACCTCAATAACCTCTTCTTCTATATAGTGCTAGTTCTCCACTAGCACAAGGGAGGCTTCCCTACTGCTAGGATTGCTAAAGGCTAGGAGTGAATGCTCAAGGGGGAAAGATACTTTATCAAAACAAATGGGCTTTGGATATGGAATAAGGAGTGAGTGATGGAATATGGGAAATGATTAGTGTCTAGAATGTATTGGGTGCATGGGGTGTTTTACCCCCCATTTTGTATGGGTGTCCACGTGTGATTTTGATCACACTCTGGAAAAGTGGGTGACGTCGCCCATGATGATGATTTGAAGGTTCATACCGGAATTTTGATGATACCCAAGGATATTTAGCTGCTGCTGGAGGTCGGAAGATGATGAAATAAATTGAAATGAGGCAATAGGTAAGCTTGATCAACAATTTTAAGCATGTTTGAGCCCTCTTGAAGTTGAGAAATGAAGTGCTAGGCAAAACCTAGGCATATATGATATTTCAGCCTGATAAACAGTCGTGGGCATTCTTACACCTCCTTTTCAGAAGTAAAAAAGTACATTATCATTTTTGGGCAGTAGTTGGACATTCCTATGCATGGTTCGAGCCTTTAAAGGTCAACAAACATTATCCTTAAGTCTTGTTAATTTATCCCAGATTTCACTACTCGCTCTGGAAACCCTGAGATCTGAATGACTTTGAGCAAACTGACTTATAACCGAAAATACTAACAGATCTCTTAACAACTTGAAGAAATAATGAGCAATCACACAAATGAACTCACAAATTTATCCTAGAAACCCCAATGGGGAAAACCAGCCTTGATGGGGCTTTCTTCTTTCTCGAGCCCAGAGCAAAATAAAAGAGATTAAAGGCCTCATGACCTCGGATTTGATGACCGAGGTGATCTTTTAGTGCATACAGAGCAATGCAGTGCCCAGAGCTTCAGCAATGATGTTTTCAGTGGTTATAGATGGTCCAGATAGCAGGTATAGGTATATGGCCTAGCAGGTATATGATGTGCATTGGTTTTGATTATCTTGCTCTTTTGGTCATTTTAGTAGGTCGACTTAGTATATAGTGGTCATGATCTGGCAATATATATATATATATATATATATATATATATGATATGGACATGGTTGTTATTGATTATCTAAATGGTCTTATTACTCAGAATTAGAAGCTCTTGTTTTATACTCGTTGGTTTTACCCTCTTAGGAGTGTGGACATGATCATTCCCACGTTTATGGCTGGCTAGCTTAGGGATCACCTTCACTTTCCCCATCCATCTGTTGTCTCTTCCTTTTTGGTTTCTCACCTTGACTTACACCTTACCCTGTGATATTGAGGACCTCCCCACTTTTGCCTCTATGTTGGATAGCATCCCTGTTAGTTTGTGTCTCGACTCTAAGTTGGCAACATAACTTACCCATTGGTAAGTTGGATTTGATACCTTGATCACTCTACTCGGTTGCCTCGATGTTTGGTCTTGATTGTGGAGAATCCCCCTAGTTGCTTGAGTTGTGTTCGATAAAACCTGAAGCAAATTGTACTACCATCACTACATGCATATGGAAACTATTATATTATCTTTTGTGCAAGCCCATGGAAACAAATAAAACTGTGCTTCTTAGCACAATGAAAGAGGGCTATGGAAACTGAAATGTAAAGCACCCTGGATGCAAGCTGCGATTAGTTGTGCTTCTAAGCACATGCAAAATCCCAAAAGGGTCCCAAAGGCCTAAAAACCAGTGGTTAAATATATGCCAAATCGAAAGACAACTGGCCAGAAAATTAAATGTAATGATTAAATTCCTCACGGAGCCTACGGGTTGTGATATGAGATGGAGTAAGGGACAACTAATTCTAAGTGTCCCCTAGAACCTCAAGTTACGGTTAGCTGGGCACCCAACCATGGCAGTTCTAGAAAACATCCTCATGGAGCTGGATTCAGCTTGGATGTGAGCTGTAGACATTTGCCACTGTTGAATAAGCACCTCTCTAAACAACTCATTCCATTTGTGAGACACTGCCATTCCCTGTGTGTTTATTATTAGACATATGCTTAAGTGTGTATTCCCTTTCCCTTATCCAAAGTATCACAGTGTTGAGTTAGTCAAGTCATCCCCTTTAGCCTAGCCTTGCATTCTTCATCCTCACCCTTTGCTAGCAAAATGTTCATGTCTACAAAATGAGTATATTCTGGAGGTTCTATTTTGAGTAAATAATTATTTGAACTTGTATTTGATATAATTATTGATTAACTGTCAGTGAAATGTGTTAAAGAAATGTAACTGCGGAAGATATTCTAAATGTATTTGTCTATTGTATTATTTTATTCCTCCTTCGGGAGATGTCATTGATGTAATTAATAATATAAGAGTCATTGAAAGAGTCAATATAAAACCCTAATTGATTAGGTCGGCCTGGAAAGATCTAGAAATAATATTTTATTGTAAAAGTACAAGTCGGCCCAGTTAGGTGAATTAGAGCCGACCTAATTTTAGTAAAAGGTCAAGTCAATTGTAAAGTATAAATAGGGGATTGAGTTGCTCATTTGTAACACTCACCTCACTCACTCAAGGTCGCATAGGAGAGAGAGGAGTTCGCACAAGTGAAGGAGAGAAGCTGTTTTGTCTTGGGGTTTTATCTTGTACTTGGTGCATTCTATATTGAAGAAGTTTTGCCGGGGTTTTCTCCCTTGTGGTTTCCCAAAGAGAAATTTTGTGTTCTTTGTGTTGATGTGCTTGTATTTCTTTCAGTGATCCTATTGTTTAATGTTATTATGCTAAACAAGTAAGAAAACTAACATGGTATCGAAGTTGTCCTGAAAGAGAACATTGTGCAGTTGTTGCCTAGGGTTTCCATTTCCGAAGACTAGTCATCTTGGAATTTTCGCTATAAATCACTTTGGCGAAGTTTCAGGATCTGAAACTTGGACAAGCCAAAGATGAAATCTTCATGTACCTTGTGTGCGAGTTTAAGCCTCAGATTTGCTGTACTTTAGGAGATATGATCCATTAAAAGTAGGGTTTCAGCCTCCTCTAGAATTCAGTTTTAAAAAGGTGACCTAGGGAGAAATGCTATATCTCGGGCTAGGAAGATCCAAATCGAATTTCGTAATATTTTCCAGAAAGTGCACGGACTGTAGTTTCTCGGGTGTGAGTTTCAGAACCAGAATATGAAACAGTGACACGTGGCAGTCCGTACAAGTTCGCTATACTAAAAATGTCCATAAACAGGTCATATCGGAAAACTTAGCATAAGTTCCAATTGGTGAATCCAATCCTGCTCTAACCGGTGGGGTTGGATAGAGGACAGATCATACTATCACAGGTTGAAGTTTCAGACCTTGAGGAGCAGAAATTTCGGAGATACATCAGAATTAAGACTCGACAAATCTGCAGTAGAAATTGAAGAACCTAGGGCTTCTTATTCCGGGAGCTCTCTCCATAGATCAGCTGAAAAAGAGGGTGCATCTAATTCGCCTCACTAGGGCGCATCTTTCTGTCAAAGCAGATTTCAATTCCAAGAATTTTGATTTTTGGGTCCACTATTGCAGCCTGAAGAAACTAGGGCATCAAGTTTTTGGAAGATCTGCTCACAGATTTGGGAGAAAGAGTACTTTGCTCAACTCGCCTTGAGAAGGTACATCTTATCCAGTCAATTCTTCAAGATCCCAAAGTTGGAAAATTAGGGTTTCTCTGTCAAACCCTAGGTCAAGGTAGAAGCAGTTTTCAAAAGGACAACTTTACTAGTAAGTCCTACATCTATTCTATTTCCATTTGAGGTTCTCATTTTATCAAAATGACAAACAATAACAAGCTTGATGAGAAGCTTGAAGGAGCTGAGAACTTCAGGGCATCGAAATATAGAGTCATGCTCATTCTTGAAAAACATGACCTAGAAGGTTTTATAAAAGAGGGACTTACAGAACCAAAAGGGGATGAGGGCCAAAGTAAGACACAAGAAGAATATGATCAAGGCTAAGAGGATCATAGCTAATTCTAACAAAGATTACTTGATCCCTCAAGTATCATCTAAGAAGACTCCAAAAGAGATGTTTGATGCTTTGACCAGTCTATTTGAAAGGAGAGCCAAAGAAGATTCCTCCATTGATGAGGAATATGTACTTTAATCCAAACCAGGAAGATAGAAGAACCTCTTATCTATCTCAGCATTGGATAAAAAGGGATGCAATTGTGATTGAAGAAAGAGGGACACACAGAGTCTATTCTAGTACAAAGAACAAGTGATCTCTAGTGTAAAATACTTGCTCAACATTTCCGATCATGAGCAAGAAAGGCACATGTCCTCAGAATCAGATGATGGAGTGGAGCACACTATTAGAGATTCTTGCAAGGAGACTAGGATCAAGAGAGATACCAAACAAACAAAGATAAGTATTTGAATTGTTATTCTCTGTATTGTCCAGTTGTGTACATATTTATGTTCCTAGATTTAGGATGTGTATTATGCATGTTAGAGAGTTTTGCATTGATGAACATATAATAATATGCATGTGATGGGTAAGTAGCCTATGGTGCTATACACCATTCCATTGCTACTTATCTAGAGTGAAACCTCTTTGCTAACATATTAGGAGTAGTGCACGCTCTTAATAATGTTTTGGTAGAGATGGAAGGCATCTAGAAAGTTACCATATAGAGCAATTCGATTGCACCATTTATACGGCCACTAGAAGAAGATGTTGCTCTAGAAAGTTACACTAGATAAATGGTGTAATCGAAGTAGAAGAAGATATCGAGCAACCTCCAGGATTCAAGACTCTCTATAGAGAACCACATGTGCATAGATCGAAGAAGGCTTTGTACGGGCTCAGAAAGCACCCATGGGATAGAATGATGAGATCAAGGATCACGTAGAGTGATGAGACATCAAATATTGCTACAAGGTTGAATATGATAAACTCATAGATGCGTGCAAGAGAGAACTTGCAACAGAGTTCGAGATCTTGGTATCGAGTGACCTAGAAAGATGAAATAGATGGATACACAGAGGATCATCAGAAGAGAAGGATACCAGTCACTCCAGTGTAGAATGTCCCGATACAGAGAGTACAAGATGCAGAGGGAGGATAGTGCTCAGTTATAGAAGGAGCAGAAAAGCTCCGCTTTAGAGGGAGTGACTACAGTACAGATGGAGAGACACTTTCACTTATGCTCTATTTGTGGCAAAGGTTGTTTTCCTCAGTATGCAATAGAAATCCTGAAAAGGTTTGATATGTTGGAAAGTAAAGCCATGGCCACACCCATGGATACAAATTTGAAGTTGCTGACTGATGCTTCGTCAGAGTTAGTAGATGTGACACTATACAGATAGATTATTGGGTCATTGATGTATATGACGAATACCAGACCAGGTATATGCTTTGCTGTGAACACCTTGAGTCAGTATTTGGTAGAGCCCAGACGTGTTCACCATGTAGCTGTAAAGCATGCAATGAGGTACCTAAAAGGTATGGTAGACTATGATCTCAGTTATACTAGAGATCATGACTTCAGACTGTACGGTTATACAAATTCGAGATATGGTGTAGAAGGGAGCTATAAAGCTCCAATATGTGAGCACAGATGAGCAAGTTGCAGATGTGTTGACTAAGCCTCTTTCTCGTGTGAAGTTTGAGCACTTTCGTGACAAGCTTGGTGTAGTCCGTAAGGACTTCCCTCGAAAGGGGGAGTAGTGCTGATGATACTATGATAGTTCAATTGGGATTGATCATCCTTAGACTTGATTCCGTAATTCTGAAAGGAATGATAGTCTTAAATGTTGATCCTTAGACTAAAATATTGTAATTCCGAAAGGAAGAATTATCTAAGATGTGAGTTGTGGACAATGATCCCGTAATTTCGAAAGGAAGGATCGTCCAGTGTGCTGTAGTGGTAGCTCCATAAATACTGGGTCCCGTAATTCCGAAAGTAAGGATTGCCTGAGCACCACAGATGTTGTTGGACTAGAATCCCGTAATTCCGAAAGGAAGGATTGTCCATGATCCCGTAATTCTGAAAGGAAGGATCACCAGTGTTGTTGGGCTAGAATCCCGTAATTCTGAAAGGAAAGATTGTCCATGATCCCGTAATTCCGAAAGGAAGGATCACCAGAGTTGTCGGACTGAATCTCGTAATTCTGAAAGGAAGGATTGTCCATGATCCTGTAATTCCGAAAGGAAGGATTGTCCATGATCCCGTAATTCCGAAAGGAAGGATCACTTGTGTTGAACTTGATCCCGAAATTTCGAAAGGAAGGATCATATTGGTTGTTGATTCACCTGTTGCCAGAGATGATGTTGCTCCAGCCTTGAGCGGTTGATGATGATGATATTATTCCAGCTTTGTGTTGATGAGCCAGCTTCGTGTTGTCGTTGTTGTTGATGTATCGGTTCTTATATTGATGTGTTGCAGATGATGATACTTCAACTCTGTACTGAAGATGATGATGATGTTCCAGCTTTGTCCTGCAGATGATGATACTTCAACTCTGTACTGAAGATGATGATGATGTTACAGCTTCGTGCTACAGATGATGATACTTCAGATATGTACTGAAGATGATGTTGTTGTTCCATCTTTCACATGTTGATGATTAATGTTGTTATTCCAGTATTCACTTACTGATGATTGTGTTCCAGTACTTGCCGACTGATGATTGATGTTGTTCCAGTGTTCAAACACTGATGATGATGTTGATGGTGATATTCCAGCAACAGAAGATGCTCCAGCAGATGATGTTGTTGATGATGTTCCAGTAGAGGATTTTGCTAATGATGATGATCCAACAGATGATGTTGCTGATGGTGATACTCCAGCAGATGATGATGATGCTAATGGTGATACTCCAGTAGACGATGATGATGCTGATGGTTATATTCCAACATACGGTGATGATGCTGATGATGATGTTTCGGCATGTGATGTGATACCCTAGACATATGATGATCCAAAACTTCCGACGACATATAGAGATTCACAAGTCAGTTGGACAATTGTTGATGTTGCCCGCAAAATACCTTCCTAGTTAAGAGGGAGTGTTAAAGAAATGTAAGTGCGAAAGATATTCTAAATGTATTTGTCTATCTTATTATTGTATTCCCCTTTCGGGAGATGTCATTGATGTAATTAATAATGTAAGAGTCAACTTAAAACCCTAACTGATTAGGTTGGCTTGGAAAGATCTAGAAAGAATATTTTATTGTAAAAGTACAGGTCGACCCAGTTAGGTGAATTAGAACCGACCTAATTAGTAAAAGGTCAAGTCAATTGTAAAGTGTAAATAGGGGATTGAGTTGCTCATTTGTAATACTCAGCTCACTCACTCAAGGTCGCATAGGAGAGAGAGGAGTTCGCACAAGTGAAGGAGAGAAGTTGTTTTGTCTTGGGGTTTTATTGTGTACTTGGAGAATTCTATATTGAGGAAGTTTTGCCAGGGTTTTCTCCCTTGTGGTTTCTCCGAGAGAAATTTTGTGTTCATTGTGTTGCTGTGCTTGTATTTCTTTCAGTGATCCTATTGTTTAATGTTATTATGCTAAACAAGTAAGAAAACTAACAAAATGATGCTTAATACTTCAATTCTTGCTATTAGAATGATTAAAAGAGCATGCCTTAACCATTTGCACTTGCAGCATTAGGCTCTTCTAGCCTGGGTCATATTTTGATCAGTTTTGACCTGGTCAAACCTAGTTTGACCAAGTCAACCATGGCGATCTGAGATGAGTTGGACCGGTGATGTTTGAGGATGACGATTTGTGGTCCTTTGATGCACCTATGATGGTTTCATACAATGGATACAGGTTTCATATGATGGTTGATGTATTTTTTATGGATACTATTATTTTCAGGCCATTATTTTATTATTGTCTGAGTATGGTTGAGACCACAGATGATTATTCAGGTGGCCACAGGGTGTATGGGTACTCATCTCTAGTACATTTGGACCTTCTGAGTCCATTGAGACACTCAGATATCAGTTATAGGCACTCCCAGTGATGACACAGTCATATTTCCACATTTTTCAAGTTTTGCCATGTAGAAATGGCCTGTACAACTCTTGCTTTGAGCTAACACGTTTTCTTAGGGCGCTCCTGAGGAGATGGGGGGTCCAGCCACTTGTTATTACCATATTACCCCATCTCCATACATGTTGGTGTAGTCAGATGTGTGTTTGGGACACCAGGAAGGGAGCTACAAGCATTTTGATGATTTTTTAGGTGGTTTTCTGAGGATTAAAAATGGGATAAAAAGGTCACTGAGGGATTTGATTTGGGCAAATGAGGCAAGGTATTGGCATGAGGTTTGTTCAGAGGTCATTTGTGATGCATCCCACACCTTCCAACTCAGCTTTCAGCAGTCAGTGGGATCCACACACTCTCCGGGTTGATTTTTGATGTATTATTCTATCATTGAGGGGGGCCACAATTTGGTCATTTGGTCACTTTGACATGTTATTGAGTCATATTGCATATCATTGTGCCATGGGGTGATGCTAGTGAAGGACATTAATACCTCCTAGCCCCACCATGTGCTCCTTTCACTTGTCCTAGTCATCCTTTATGTGGTGCGACCCCCCCTAGGGCGTCCTTAGTGAGTGCGCACCCCCTCTTTGTGAGTTGATCCATGTGTTATTGCTCCGGCTCATCATAGCCGTTGATTATATTGTATTTATCTTTTGATCTCAACCACTCGTTCATAAAGTGGTTAGGGTTTTGGTCTCTCTCATTCCTATTTAAGGAAGAGACCCCCTCATTGTAAAGGGACCTGTTATCACCTAAACTGTAGTTACCCCTATGGATGGATCCAGTCATGGATGGCAATAGGGAAGGGCAACTCAAAAGGTGCAACCACGATCACCTCGACCTCCAATATGTATGGTTGTCACGCCAGTCGAGGCAACCTTCACTTTATGTTATCTAGCCCAGACAACAAAGGGGGAGACCCGATCTACTCCCGACAGGAGAGATCAAAACCAAGACACCAAATCAGGGTATTTCTAGTTGAAGTTAGGTGTATGGTTTATCCTAGACCTAAGGATGAAGTCACAAACCAAGTGAGGGGTTTAATAGGTATAGCTTTGGTTCATAGTTGAAGTGAAAGTGACTTACAATGTTTAAAGTGAGATCTAGGGCTAGTGTACTAGGTCAATGTCAAAAGATCCACTGCCTTGGGAACCGTGTCCAATGCAGGGTTGTTTAGGGGTCAGATTGGGGCTAACTAGTACATGAGACAATCTTGACTATGGTTCATGATGTCTTCAAAGGTATAGTTCACCATGCAAAAGTCAAACCACAAGTCAATCCAACAATCTAGGAGAGTGGATTGTCTTGGAGATAAACCAGTGCCTTGGGAATTGGGAAGTGGAGTCAAAGTAGGGTTGACTTTATGGTTTAAGACTCCTACAACATGAGATAAGTGGACAGTATAGGCCTTGATGGTTAAATGTGTCTAGATCTAGGTTTGACCCAAGTGGACCACAATCCCTTAAAACAAGGAATGCGGTCCCCAAGGCAAGATTTGACAAAGTGACAGTCTAGACCTAGGTTTTGAATTATTCTGATTCCGGATCTGCAAAAATCTCAAGTACCCAGTTCCTCGAAGTGAGTGAACTCACTTCTCCAAGGTGGTGCGACTTTCCCTAAGGAGGCTTCAATTTGGGTTTAGGTGGGTCAAATCATGTCGGATGGCATCCAAACTTTAGATCCGGGTAGATCAGTCAAGTAGGGGTATGGATCTATAATTTCGTGGCAATCCACCGGTTAGATCTTTGTAGATCTGAGTTTAAGTGTTCCAAGTGGTCCAAAATGGGGATTAAATCCCTTAAAATGTGGAATGGGGCCCACAAGGTGAATTTCAAGAAAGGGACAACCTGGGTGTATGTTATTTGATGTGTAGATGTCAAATCAAGTGGAATCTCAAACACCCATTGCTTAGATCTAGGTCAACCTGCTCAAATGGTGAAGTGCGCCTTCCTTGGGAGAAGCTAGGTTGGCTTGGGAGAGGGGTCAAACGGAAGCCAATCCTCACCAAACTATAGATCCGGGATGCCGTGGATGCTATAGAGGTGGGTTTTCAATATCAAGCCCAACAACCCACTAGATCTCAGTAGATCTAAGAAAATGCAAAAATTGGGGTTTTGATGAATTAGGGTTTTAGCAATTTATGAATTATGTCAATGGATTGGATAAAGGAAAGAGAAACAAACCTGTGGATCTTACCTGGATAACCTTGTAGATGCCTTGATGATGATGATCTATGCAAACCCGATCAATTTGGAAGCTTTGAGGTAGTCTCTATGCAAATCGATTTTGTCCAAGAAGCCAATGCGCCCTCTCTCCTGCACAACAAACGTCAACAATATCAGATTTGATGCATCAAGAGATAAGACTAATGCCACAAAAGAAGTAACAGAAAGATAGCATAGATCACAATGATACTAATGATAACCCCCTGATACAAGCGAATGCCAAGAAAGTCGATTTGAAGAAGCCTTGCAAAATCGCCCTTGTTGAAGTCGCCCTCCTGTAGACAAACAATGATTTCCAAAAAAAAGATAGATCTTACCACAATTTCCAAATGCTAGGTTGCAATAGACTTTCCAATCACCATCTAAGAACACCAGATGCAAAGGAGACCACAAGAATTTCCACAAGAATATTTTTCTATACCAATAATCCAAGAGCCAAAGACCCTTTACAATGAGAGGCTCTCTCCTTTAAATAGGAAGGAGAGGCACTAAAACCCTAACCACTTTTTGAATGAGTGGCTAAGATTAAAAGATACAAATGTCTAATCAATGGTTGAGATGAGCTCAACAACATAATACATGGATCACACATAAAATATAACATAAGTGGACAAAGTCGCCCTAGGAGAGGGGAATCCCACCAAATCATGATGACAAAATATCATAAGAGGCTCATGGTGGGTCCAAGGGGTAATTTTATCCCTCCTTGGTCAATCCCCATGGCACAATAACCAATAAATAATCATGAATATACCAAATCGTGCCTCCAAGGTGAAGTCGTGGTCCTCAAAAGACCTCAAAAATCCACAGAAAGTGCCATAAGTGATGGATGCGGGCCCCGATGAAGCTGAAACTGCAGGAGGAGGTGTGGAAGGTCCCGATCTATCATCACTGATCATCCCATGCCATAACTTTGCCTCAGTAGCCCAAATCGATTTCCTCAATAGCCATTTCTACCAATCCTGAAATGCCTCGGGAAGCGTGAAACTGCCCAAACAGCCTCCTGGAGTGATGGCGCTGTCAAGGTGAGGGCACCAATGTGTTCGGGAGGGGGGTAATATGGTAAAAACAAGTGGCTGGACCACCCCCTCCATCATCAGCGCCCTAGGTCAACCGGATAAAAGTCATCTCTGCTCCGACAGGGCCTCCAACAGACCAAAACTGCACTAGGACAGCCTACTGAGGCTAAATCATCACTGTAAGTGCCCGAAACTGAAAACAAACTGTCCCATTGGACTCAGAAGGTCCAAATCCATCCAAGATGTGTACTCATACACCATATGAATCTCTGCATGATCAAAATAAATATCCAATGTACCGGAACAAGGCCAATAATAATGATCTGTAAATGACCAAACACTGCTGTATCCCAAGAATCATCATCATAACCCTGTAGCTGCTGCATAGAATCATCCTGTATGTGTACATAGACCATATATCATCTATCCATATCAACATAAGGTCCAACATCTCATGTCTCATGGTCCTCCATGGTCAAACTAGGTCTAACCAAGACCAAATACAACTCAGACTATCATCCATAGCTGCTGCAAGGTGTCAAGGTTAATACATGCTTTACAATTTATTCAAATAGCTACTAAAACACAGAGTAATCATGACTGGCGATCTAAATCCAAATATATAGTGTCGTTAATTATTATTATTACTCAGACTAGACTTTCAGGACCATACTCACTTCATAGTTGTGATCAATTTGCTAGTGAAGGGTGAAGGCTGAAATAACTGGCTAGGCTAAGGGATGACTTGACTGACCTGACTTTGTGACACTTTGGCAAGGGAAAGGGAATACACACCATAGTATATACTGAATGAGCAATAACACAGGGAATGGCGGTGTCTCACAAATGGATGAGTTGTTTAAAGAGGGTTTATTCACCTTCACAGATGCGCACAATCCATAATACAAATAAGGCCAGCAATTGTTTAGATATAACATTTAAGTTCCATTGCTTTTTGGGCCTGAGGTTTCCATAGCCTTGATCTATGTGTGTTTACAAACACATTGCATAGATTTACATTTATTTTTAGGCTTTCTGCTGCAGGTGTGTTTTTAAGGCACTTGTTTACCTGAGCACTTCTAGGTGTGTCATGGACAACTTGTTTACCTAGGTATTTGTTTTTCCAAAAGATATAACATTTTATTTTTCATGGCCATTTTCATTTGGCATTTCTTTCATATACAAGATATAGCATTTGATTTTTCCAGATTTTGGTATTGATGGCAGCACTAAAAGTTTCAGGTTTAGCCAACACAACTTTAGTGACTAGGGGGAATTCTCAAGGAACTCCAACTCACCATAGGTAAGTTTTGTCACCAACTCAGAGCCGAGACACAATAAACAGGGAAGCTCATCCAATACAGAGGCTACAGTGGGGAAAGGTCCTCCATGTCACTAGTCAAGTAGCAAATCAGGGTAATAATCTAAAAGGTAGGCCACGGATGGATGAAGACAATGAAATGATGGAGCCAACACTAGCAAGCCAGAGTATGGTGTAATGATCACCTCTATTCTCCCTAAGGAGGGTATGTACCAATGAGTATGAATAGTGAACTTCTAAGTCTGAGTAGGGACAATATAATATAAATAATAGGTCAACCAGGTCCATGTATCTATATGATCGCCAGATCATGACACTAAGTGCTAAGACATGCTATAAGAATAAGTATAAAAGCAATCTAACCATAACACAATAATATACCTGCTGAGTCATATACCTGAATGCACATCAACCTGTACCATCATCTGTCCTCTGGAACTGCTGCTGTAACTCTGGGCACTACTGACTGCTCTGTACCAATGGTATAATGGCTATATCGGGCATCTCTCTGAGTGTCCTGAAACTCAGTCATGGCATGGGGAATATAACTGCTGTCCACAATCTGATAGTGATCCAATATAAATGCTCATCTCGGCATCTCAAATGCAAGGGGACTGGCTGAATAGCGTACTGGAATGAGAAAAATAATGTATGGTAGCCCGGCTACTATATATGTGATAACAGGACCTTTTGGCTCTGGAATACTTGGAATAAAAATACTATTTTTGCAGATCTTCTTCTTTGGCTTCGATGGGTTATCTTGCAAGTTGAATATAAGATATTTTCTCTGTGTTATCATTGTGGATCTTGTTGCTCCAAGCGTTTTCTTTGCAAGGAGGCCGTGTGGTTGACGAGGAGGATGACTCGAGGGGATGCTATTGTGGGGAAACCCCATATCTTACCTTTGGATCGACCTTTGTCTCAGGGAGTATCATTATTGTATCTTCGTGACATAGTTGATGCTTTTTGTTTCATCTTTTCATCCTTAGTCATTTTCATGCTAAATTGATTCTCATAAAGATCGTTTTTGGTAGGGGAAGGATGCATTTGTCACTTTGGAGAGATAGCGATTTAACTTGGGGAAGCCGGATCTCACTCTTGATTCTCACTTGGGAAGGATTATCAATTTGCAAGGTAGCCACAAGTTTTAGTGGTAAGATCTACAAGGTACGTATCTATTTCATGCATTTTATCCGTTGATCACTTCAAACCCTCATTGTTAAAACCCTAGATTTTTAGATATGATAGATCTGGCAATTGCTTGGGCTTAATAATTAAAACCCACCTCACAAATAATTAATAAACCTTGGAGACCAAATTTGGTTGAAATCCGACTCCATTTACTCCTAGATCTAAGGCACTGGGCCTCTCCAAGGGAGGTCACACTTGTGGGTGGTGGGCTTTTTCCAGATCTATCATCTGGGTGTTGCTTGTTCCTCATCAAAACATCAGATCTATAGTTTAGCCACCCTTCTAGTGCCTTTCCTCTTTTAATTTCACCTTGTGGGCCCCATTTCACTCATTTTCCATAATTTAAGGGTGGGCCCCACTTGGGTTTTTTTGATTGGCATTAGATATATCTAGATCTACTAAATTAAACTCATAAGTGGTCATAAGTGGCATATTTTATGCATGGTTGAGCATTTGTACCTTCCATAAGCCTCCTCAACCAAGCCCCAACTCCAATTGTCCACTTATATTCCCTAGATCTAGATTTAGACACTCTTGATCTCTCTCCTTTCACTTTCACATTTCCCTAGGAGGTCTTGAGTAGGTTCGCTAGCCTTCATAGGTTAGCTAGGGACTCCCCCTTGGTCTTACTTAGGCTAGATCTAAAGTGAAGAGTGCCTCAGTTAACGTGACAACCATTTACCTTGGGAACCATGGCATCTCTTGGGTTACCTCTTTAGTTGTCCGACGCCTCTACCATCTTGGATAGGATCAACTTTTGGGACAACTACAAGTTGTGTGATAATAGTACGTATTAGGCGGCAACATGTAGAACATTAGTTTTCAGCTTGAAGTAGAATCACCCTTTGTTGTCATTGCATGTGCATAAGTAGGGCACCTTTGTAACAGCCTACATTCTCTTCTTTTCCAGCAATCTGATTTGGCATTTATGGGTAAAATTTTGCATGTTAAAACAACATCTTTTACCATCCCCATTCATCTATTTTAAGCCCTCATAGTGGCTTTTAGATTCCATAAGCCCAAATGAAGTTTTGGCACTAGTCATCCTCTTTCAACCACCCTAAATATAAAATAAATAAATCATATAAAATTTCATTTTACTAAATCTAATTCTCCATCTAAGCTTGAGCCTCCATTGCACAACTTGATAATCCTAATCCTAGGGATTCCCCCCCTTGTTCTAGAGGAGAGCCGACCTAAAGTGAGGAGCTGCTATTGTGGGGATAGTGATAGCCCTCTCAAGTTACCTTTAAGGTTGTACCTGTTATTAGTACATTATAACTTAAGTGCAACTTTGAACTGTAACATGACCCTGTGTAAAAACGTTTGTACATTATAAGATAGACTATAGATAGTGAACAAACCAAACGGTTTCAATGCAGATTATAACGATTATAATGCAGATTTGCATGTCTTATTGAAATAATTACATACCTGACTGTAATACGTTGGCATCCAGGTGAGAAGAATGAAAGTACCCCAATTGTGGCAAAAGTGTGAAGTTATCAATGCCCAAACTGGTGGCTTTGACAGAAGTAATCTCCAGGGAATGGATTCAACACGTTCTTTTGGCTTGTTATTCCCTAGGATGAACTGTCTCTCTTCTGCACATAGATAGGGGTCTTCAAGTGGTGAGCTATATGCCTGAAGGAAAAGTTAAAATAAAGATGTCAGTTGCAAAGATCAAAATCCTAAGTTAGCCAGAATTCTATTAAATGACTGACTTGGAAAAAGCAATCAGATAATTCTTCAAAATCTGTATTTGATTTCTCTGGGTCTGAAAATTTCTATTAGGCAATAATCCCAGACAAGAAGAGGGAAATTTTATCTTCATTAAAGCTAAAAGCAGTTATTCCCATTAAGGAGTACAATGTTGTATAAGTATTTCTTTGTTTGAAATTTACATGTCACTCTGTTAATGAGAACATGTGATATTTTCAATTAAACGATTTTTATATATTACTTGCTCTTGTAAGAGAAATTTTCCGTTATTCTTGTCTAGTAATTTCATACAAGAATAAAATGCCTAATAATAGACACCATATTAAAATCCAACAAGTATGATTGCAGCATTGGTTGTTTACACAATTAACATGATCAGGGAATATCCACAATATCCTACAAAGAAAACTATAATCAGGTAAGTTTTCCTAGTGAGTAACCTGAAATCTTCAACTGTACGATGAGTTGTATTATCTAAGCAGTGAAATTTCACTCACATCGTTACCACTTAATTGTGTTGTCTGGGGTGAAACTGTTTTGTTTTTAGTTAAGTCAGAGCTAGGCTATGTGGATGGGGAAGTTGAGTTAAGGAGATAAGAGGAGAGGTTCAAGCTAAGCCTTGAAAATTCAGGGAGTTTTGAGTCGACTAGAGTTGAATGGAGTATGAAACAATCTTTTAAAACTCGGGACCAGGAGTTAACCGGTAGAGGGTCAACTTGGACTGGAACCAGAACCAGCAACAAAGCGGAGTAGTTTGATTTTAATGACTCAGACTATTTAAAAATACATAAAATCTTACAATTTTAATGAAAAAATATATATTTTAAATTCCAAGCTATGATTTCAAACCATTAGAGACATATATGCAAAGTCTACTCATGTATATACCATGTAAGGGTGAATATATCAAAATGACATCAAGTGCGATACATATTTGGAGTTCTGAACCAAAATTGAAAATACATAAGGATCAAAATCATTGCCTATATTGGGATCCTATTCATCAATAGCACCCTGTTCCCCCCTCTTCTAGGCTCTGTCCCTTTCCTCTACCTCAAATCTCGAAGTTGATCCTCCATAACATTAGTCAACACCCTAGAATTTTGATGAAACTTCCTAATCCAAGCATTAAAATAAGGTAGAAAAAAATTCCCATGCTTAAGAAGTGATTTTATTTGACTAAAGGGTGCATTTTTATTAAGGTCATGACAAAGGAGTTCAATCAACTTCAACAATTATGTATCAACACCACCAACATCAAGGTACATAGAGAGTTTGATGTGTTTGATTAAATTCCAATCCCTTACCCTCACACGTGATATAATCCAGTGGAAACATTATAATCCTAAAATCCTGAAAACTATTAAGGATGTTGAATTTTGAATGGGATCTAAAATTCTACTTTTTGCATATGAAGTCCGATCGGGTTGGAACCACTCTCAAACATCCTAATACAATTATGGCAATGTTAAAAATTTAAGTAAAAGGAAGGAGAATGAAAGATAAAGAGAATATCACTTTTACTATCGACCGGTTTTTAACGAACTCGGGTGGTTCAGGCCAGTTTGGTACTAAACCAACCGAGTCAGACATCGACTCGGAGAGTTTGGTACCAAACCGGCCTCCTGGCCGAGTTTTCTACCGGTTCAATGCTGTTGAAGGTTAGACCGGTCAACTCGACCAGTTCTGATTCCGAGTTGACCATTTTTTAAAACAATGGACTATGAAACTAAATATCAACCTACCTAAAAGGAAAAAGATGATATAACTTATAACCTGAGAGGATTATAGTGTTTTTGCATTTTCTCTTTTAATATAATGCATAAAGGGAGGTAAATTATTCATAAATTTCCTAAAGTTGAACGAACACCAATTACAAATTGGGTGCTAGAATATATCTATTATGCAAGGGTATTGTTATCACACCCATAGTAGCTAGGCTACCATGATTGCAGAGCAGTTATCTGCATATTGTTGAGCTTTTCCTTTACACAGTTTTAGTGAGATCAGCTATGATGAGCAGTATTATTTATGATCACTCACACATCAGATCAACCCTATTAGACATGTGCAGTAGACTTTATGCCGAGGCTGAGCCTCTTGACCTCAGATTTGATGACCGAGATGACCTTTTATAATTTTATTCCATACAGATGCAGTGCAGTGTTTGGAGATTTAGCAGCAGTGTGTTCTTAGTGGTTATAGTTAGTCCAAATAGCAGATACAAGTATATGACCCAGCAGGTATATGATGTGCATTGGTTTTATTATCTTGTTGTTTTGGTCATTTTGATAGCTTGACTTAGCATCTAGTGATTATGATCTGGCAGTATATCTATATAAAATGAAATTGGTTATTATTGATTATCTAAATGATTGTATTACTGACAATTAGAAACTCTTGTTTTATACTCGTTGGTTTTACCCTCTTAGGAGTGTGGACATGATCATTCCCGCCTTTATGGCTTGCTAGCTTAGCCATCACCTTCACTTTCTCCATCCATCCGTTGTCTTTCCCACTTTTGGCTTTTACCCTGACTTACACCTTAGCCTATGATATGGAGGACCTCCCCGCTTTTTCCCCTATGTTGGATAGCATCCATGTTAGTTTGTGTCTCGACTCTGAGTTTCCAACAAAACTTACCTTAGGTGAGTTGGATTTTATACCTTGATCACTCTAGTCGGTTGCCCCGATGTTTGGTCTTGATTGTGGAAGTCCCCATAGTTGCTTGAGTGTGTTGGCTAAAACCCGAAGCAAATAATACTATCATCATTTACATATGGAAATTAATGTTATATCTTCTGAAAAGTATATTTGAAATTTCATTAAGAAACACCCTGGATGAAAGCTTGAGTAGTTGTGTTTCTAAACACATGCAAAATCCCCCAAAGGGTTGTCAAATGAAATAAAATGGAAACTTAAAAAAACACCCTGGATGAAAGCTTTAGTAGTTGTGCTTCTAAGCACAGGTGAAGTCCCCAAAAGGGCTGCCAAATGAAATGAATTGAACTTTTAAAACACCCTGGATGAAAGATTTAGTGGTTCTGCTTCTAAGCACAGGTGAAATCTCCAAAAGGGTTGTATAGGCCTAAAGATAGCAGTGGTTAAATAAATGCTAAATCTAAAGAACTGCTGGCCAAAGAATTGTAATGTAATGATGTGATTTTGTAGACATTTGCCAAGGTTGAATAAGCACTTCTCTAAACAACTTACCCATTTGTGAGACACTGCCATTCCCTGTGTATTCTTTATCCAACATATGCTTAAGTGTGTAATACCCTCTCCCTTATCCAAAGTATCATAGTGTTGAGTCAGTCAAGTCATCCCACTTTGCCTAGCTTTCCATTCTTAACCTTCACCCTCTGCTAGCAAATTGATCATGTCTACAGAATGAGTATATCCTTGAGGTTCTTTTGTAAGTAAGCTATTGTTTAAAATTATGATTTGCTATAATTAACTGTTAACTACCAGTGAAATGATGCTTAATGCTTTAAGTCTTTCTATGAGAATGATTAAAAGAGCATGTCTTAACCATTTGCACTTATAGTAGCATGCTCTCCTAGCCTGGGTCATATTTTGATCAGTTTTGACCTGGTCAAACCTAGTTTGACCAAGTCAACCTTGGGATCCGTGATGAGTTTGACCATTGATGCTATATGATGATGATCTATGGTCCTTGATATACCTTGTTGTGGTTCCATACACTGGACACAGATTTCAGATGATGGTTGATGAATTTTTTTATTGATTACTGTTATCTCCAGACCATTATATTATTATTGTCCGGGTATGGTGGATGCTACAGATGATCTTACATGTTGCCACATGGTGTATGGGTACTCATCCTTAGTAGATTTGGGTCTTCTGGATCCATTGAGACACTTATTTTTCAGTTTCAGGCACTTTCAATGATGATATGAGCATTTTTTCACCTGTTGACCAATTTGGCCATGCTGAGTTGCTTGTCTAGCAGTTGCTTTGATGAGAGTCGTTTCCTAGGGAGCTACAGAGGAGAGGGGTGGTCCAGCCACTTGTTATTACCATATTACCCCCTCTCCGTACATGATGGTACATTCAGATTTTGTGCCCAGGCACCTGGTAGTGAGCTTTTGGCAGTTTGGTGGTTTTTCAGGTGGGATAAAAATGGAATAAAAAGGTCATTAAGGAATTCGATTTGGGCTATTGAGGCAAGGTTTTGGCATGAGGTCTGTTCAGAGGTCATTTATGGTGTATCCCACTCCTTCCATATCAGCTTGCAGCATTCAGTGGGGTCCACATACTCTTCAGGTGGTCTTTTGATGTATTTTTCTCTCAGATTGAGGGGGCCAGGATTTTGTCATTTGTTCACTTGGACATATTATTGAGTCATATGTTATATCATTGTGCCATGGGGTGATGCTAGTGAAGGGAAATAAGACCTCCTAGCCCCACCATGTGCTCCTAGTGTCTTGTCCTTGTCATCTTATGTGGCACACTTGTGTTTAGTCACTTTTATGTGGTGCACACCCCCCCTGATGCCTCCTTTAGTAAGTGTGCACCCCCCTCTAGTGAGTGATCCATGTTATATTGTACCGGGTCATCTTAGTCGTTGATTGTATTATTTTATCTTTCGACCTCCACTTATTTTGAAAAGTGGTTAGGGTTTTGGTCTCTCTCCTCCTATTTAAGGAGGAGGCCCCCCTCTTGTAAAGGTATTTAGAGATTTTTGGCTCTTGATTATTGAATAGAAGAAATTTATATTGAGCACATACTTGGATCTTGAGATGGGTGTTTGGTTATGATGATTGTAAATGCTTCTCCATTGCACTAAACGAATTTTGTAACCATTTTGTATCTTTTTCCACTATATCGATTTACAGGTGAAGAGGACGATTTGGGAGGAGTGCGCATTGGTGGGGAGGCTTACCCTACATGCTTCTGTCAAATCTTGGTTCAAACACGGAGTGATTTTGTCTTTGTACCAATCATTCTTTATCTTTTGCTTCTTACTTGTATCTACCCTCGTTTTGTTGGCTAATTGAGCTTTGTCTCCTTGGTTTTGCAGGAAGAGAGGGGCGCACTTGTGGACTTGGGAAAATCACAAAAGCAAGAGAAACTACAAATCTTTCATTTGTCTGTGTGGAATAATCCTCGTCATAATCGGCATGCATTCTCATTTTCCAGGTACGCTTGAGAGGTATGTATTTTATTCTTCCGATCTATCCATTTATTCTCTAGATCTCAAAACCCTTAGAATCAAAACCCCCATTTTATTTTATTTTTCAGATCTAGCGAGATCTAGTAATTGCTTGGGCTTAATAATTAAAACCCACCTCTATAATAATTAACTAAAACCCAATCTAAAGTTTGGTGGGCATCTGACTCCATTTACCCCCTCATCTAAGGCACTAGGCTTCTCCCAAGGAGGTTGCACTTGTTGGGTAGGTGGGCTTTTGCTAGATCCGCATCGTGGGTATTGCTTATTCCTTGTCAAATCATTAGATCCATTCAATAGCATACCCTCTAGTGCCATTTCATCTTCACCTTGTGGACCCCACATTTGTCATTTTCCTTATTTTAAGGGTGGGCCCCACTTGAATATTTTACTTGGCAATAGATCTATCTAGATCTACTATTTTTAAACCTATAAGTGGCCTTGTCTTACATTGGTTGAATATTTGTCCATCTCTTAAGCCTTTTCAACTAAGCCCTAATTCCTTGGGTCCACTTATCCATTTTAGATCTAGATCTAATCACTCTTGATCTCTTCATTTTTAACTCTCACATCCCCCTAGGAAGTCTTGAGTGGGTTCGCTAGCCTTCATAGGTTAGCTAGGGTCTCCCCCTTGGTCTTGCTTAGGCTTGATTTAAAGTGAAGAGTGCCTCAGCTAGCGTGACAACCAATTGCATTGGGAACTGTGGCATCTCTTGGGTCACCTCTTTAGTTGTCCATTGCCTCTACCATCCTGGATAGGATAACCTTTAGGGACAACTACAAGTTGTGTGATAACATTTTTGGCGCCGTTTCCGGGGAGGTAGAGGCTTACCTTAGGTGTCTGCGAGTGTCCGTGCGTAATTCATATCATATCACATCTGGTCTTGTAAGTTAGATGGTTATCATTTGTATTCCTAATTATTTCATAACCATCTATTTTGAATCATCTCTCCCCGCTTATACACGATATATCTTTTGGTAAGCGAGATTTAAAGTTTACTTGGCGACTCCAATTCGTGACTCCACTGAAAAACGAACCCATAGTAAAATGTCTTCTCAAAATAATATCATGCCCGAAATGACCATGGAATTTATGTCAAATTTATGTGAAATGGTCACCAATATGGCTCTAATCCTTAAGAATTAAGACGACGATTTCAAGAGATGTGATGAACAAACTAAAGAAATGTTAAAAGCTATCTGTAACAATTCAATTCCTCCAAAGACTAGTCCACCTAAGCCTCAACAACATAAGGCGGTTGACACACAACCTAGTAAGGTTGTTCGTCCTAGTAATCAACCTGTGCAAAGAATCATGTCCAAACCTTCAAAACCTTCATCTGAAATAATATCAAAAGGAGGAAATAATTCGAGGCCCTCTTGGGTCACCTCTTTAGTTGCCCATCCCCTCTACCATCTTGGATAGGATCACCTTTTAGGGGCAACTACAAGTTGTGTGATAACATTTTTTGGCGCCGCTGCCGGGGAAGTAGAGGCTTACCTCAGGTGTCTGCGAGTTTCCGTGCAATCATTCTTTATCTTATCGCATCCCGTTTTATTTCTGAATGGTTACCATTTCCATCTTTAAATCATACGTAGGCATCTCATTTCACTTATCTCTCCCCCGCTATTATACAACATATCTTTCGGTAGACAAGATTTATAGTTTACCTGGAGACTCTAAACGTGACTCCGCCGAGGAACGACCTCATATACATCCTTACGATCTAAGAAGTCGAGTCAATTCGAATCAATTACAAGGAACCCCGCTTAAATATCATCGAAGAGATCCCAAAGCTCAATCATCTAATTTCTTTTGGAAAATTGTGAATTCTTCTGATTCTCCAAATCGTATTTTAGGATCTCCTTCAACTAATCAAGTTCCTCCTACCTCTCCATCTCATCAAATAAATTCGATGGCTGGAACTACTCAAACTCCTTCGGGTAATAATAATCAAAATAACCCTCTGGTTGTTCGTAGATTTGGGAATAAAGCTAAAGCTTCACCTTTCGACTTTTCCCAAATCCCTGGTTCACCTAATGACATGCCCGATAAGTATTTTGAAAAGATCCTAAATTTAGTGGAAGTTGTGCAACCTCCGTTGAAGATCATATCGAGGTTGTCTGGGCTCACATGGAAGCTTATGGGCCTGAAGAAGAAGATGTCTATATGAGAGGTCTCTTCGCATCCCTAGAGGGTGATGCTCGCAAGCTAAGTCATCGCATTCGCCGATTTTCAGGCTTGAAAATCGAAAATCGCCGAATTTTATCGGAGGACAAATGTAATCGTTTAAAATCGTCGTTTTTAATCATCTAAATTTAACCCTAGCCCGCGAGCCTGCGTTTTCTGTTCAGACAGGAACAACGAAACTTCGAATTCGCTTTGTATGCGTGAGTTGTGCTCTGCCCGACGCCCTCGATCGAGACTGCAACAGATCTTATCGGAACAACCGCCCTATCCCCGCACCTCCTATCGTTAATTCGTGAGAAATAAAAATACGCTTGAGTGATGCTTTGTCTGACGCCCTCGACCGGAACTGTAGGAGATCTTGCAGTCGACATCCTAGTCTCGATATTTATATTGGGCTCTCTAGTCTCGACATCCTAGAAACCTCCTAGTTGTTAGACGGTTGGTGATAAATGATAAACGGATTTGGAGCAAACTGGTTTGTGGGCCTGGAAAATGAACAAACTAATTAAATTAATGGTGGTATAGTAACTCGTTTTATTTTAGTTTTATTTTTATAATGTGTTAAATGTGTATATTGAATTTTATTTAAAAAAATTATTATTTTTAAATTTTGTAGTGTCTCGAATTTAATGTGAATTTTATCACCAAAATTTTGATTGCCGAATTTTTTATGAATTTCAAAGTCCTCGAACTAGAACCCGAATTCGAACCAGGTGACTTAGCTCGCAAGTGGTTTGACCGCTTACCTGCATCATCAGTCACGGGATATGATGCTTTTGTTGAAAAGCTAAAGCATGAGTGGTCTGTCAAGTTGGATGGACATTTTCTTTTGAACCAACTTTTTGAAATTAAGAAGAAAGAAAATGAGTCAGTTCATGAATTCAACCTCCGTTTTGGTATGATAGTGGCCAACATACCTAATGACATTAGGCCTAAAGAGCAAGCAGTGTTGATTCATTACCATTGAAGGGTACCTAGGCTACCATCTCAAAGATAAGAACCCGAAAGACCTCAAAGAAGCCCAGGAAAATGCTAGAAGTGCTGAAGCCAATGCTGCCTCTATGGGGAAGCAAAACATTTTCGATTCTATTAGTGCTTCATCCTCTAGAGCTGAGCCCAAAACCAGAAAGGGAAAAGAACCAATTAAAGATCCCAACGATATGATGGAGAACATGCAAGAAATGATGAAACACTTAACTCTCTTAACTAGAGATTTGGCTAAGAATAAAGAATCAGAAAGATATAGGCAACCTTATGGCCCAAAACCTTATTGCAACCCTCAAAAGAGGCCCGCTAATGATGATAACAGAAGAACCCCCGTGGGCCAAACGTCACCTGAACCACCTGGAATTAACTGGTCAGAGGAACAAAGAGAGGATGATTACGAGTACCTCACTCATAGTGAGGATACTCAAGATTCTCCTAAGAACATTAACTGGGTCGAGAATCTTGAATTTGACCAGGACTTTGGACATATACTGATAGATCAGAAAGAAGAGAACGAAGAGAGTCCTAGTCCTAGTATTCCCGTGTTTGCCACAAATCAACTTGAAAGCAGTGGCCAGGCTCCTATTAGGTTTTATCGAAGAAGAAAGGATGGCCAAAAGCCACCTCCTTTCATTGAGAAGAAAAGTAGTGAGCAGCCTAGTCCAGTGAGTGAGCCAACCTCTGTTCTCCCTAATTATGACTTAGACATCAAGACATCAATATTGAGAAAGAGTTGGACAAAGTTATGCATAATATTCCATTCATTGAATTAATGAAGATCCCATCTATCAAAGAGCAAGTGGTAGAGTTTTTTGAGAGTATTCCTGAGACTACCAACAACAATGGATAATTTCAACCTCTTTCAAACTTGACACCTAGTGCCATGGTTGAACATGAGGAAGATCCTCTAATCAACATCCAGATAGCTTTATACGAGAGAAAGAATGGTGGTCACCAGCCCTTTTATCTTACACTTCACATAGGTGATCTCTTTCTTCACAATTGTATGCTGGATTCGGGTGCTTCTATAATGTCATGCCTTTACAAGTTATGGAAGCCATGGGAATAAAGATTACTAGGCCATATGGGAATGTATGAGGAATAGACTCAAGACCAATATAAGTTTTTGGTTTAATCAAGAACTTGAGAGCTAACTTATTTTCATGCCCTGATATATCCATGCTTATGGACATAGTAGTCATAGATTTACCACCTCTCTACGGAATGCTTCTATGTAGGAAGTGGTCTGCTCGATTAGGAGGTCATCTTCAGATGGACTTATCGTACGCTACTATTCCTAACTCTGATGGTGCATTTGTTAGGATTTATCGGGAACCATTCTATGATGGTCATCTAGAGAGTTTCAAGGATGGTATCAGGAATACTTATGGTCAGGGGGAGCTATTGCCTGAGGGTATTTTTATGGTCATGGGTATCCCTGGTGAGGATCATAGTAATGGAAGAGAAGAGATGTGGAGGTCCTTTAGGGATGCTGACTCCTCCAAGGAAGAAAATTATAGAACTGAATTTACTAGAGAGGTAAACCTTGAAATACATCGTGGTGAATTGTCTGAAGAAATTCAAGCCTTGAATCAACCTGGTGATGTGGAGCCACAAAATGTTCAACCTAATCCCATCACTGAAGTAGATGATTCTAAGAACATTTTCGAGCAGATAAGCCAGGGTGAGCATGTGCCTAGAACAGTTAGGGAATTCCTTGCGTTGGTTGATCCTAATATTGAAAGAGAAAAACAAGGGCTTGATCACATTCTTCCATGGAAAAACTATAATGAAGGAACACATCCTTCTCCCGTATGGGGAAGTAATGATGAGCCGAATGAATCCCACTATTCTGATGTTCCTGATCATTTATCTCATACGTCTTTGGAAGATGGTGTATTGAAGCAAGTTAGTGACAACTCTATGAGTTGGCAAGAGCATGCCTTAATACATGATACCCCTGAGGAAGAATTTTCATTGAATAACCTTGCAATCTTCTAGGAAACTCCCCTTGTCACCACTACAACCAACGAAAGTGAGTTGTCATCGAGATATCCGTTATTGAGACATGTCCCTAGTTTCTTATTACCCCGCGAGTTACCTAGTGTTGAGGGAAGTGTACACTCTAGTGATCCATCTTAGTGATCCATCTCACATTCCTACACCCTTGCCAACATTCCTAGAGCTAGAAGCTCAGAGGTTTCGAGACATGGATTTGAATCATCCAGCACCACTGACGATTCATCCTTCAAGTTTAGTAGACATGGTTGTCCCAATCCCATCCGGAGGAGAAGGTAGTAGTAGAAGTAATGAAG
The DNA here is from genome assembly GCA_027924585.1 of Larix kaempferi. NCBI lineage: Eukaryota > Viridiplantae > Streptophyta > Pinopsida > Pinales > Pinaceae > Larix > Larix kaempferi. The sequence continues at coordinate 19,036,111 of BSBM01001331.1, read as the reverse complement.
ACCATATTATACCATCTCCCTTGGATGAGGAAAATGAAGAAGTTGTTAGAGAATTTTGGACTACGGGATAAACTCCCAAGTATATTATTCACCCACAGAATGAAGAACCGAGAGAAGGACATGAAAGGAGGGGAGTGATTCAGGAAGTTCTTATTGGTAGTGTAGCCATTCCTTTAAATGGTGGTCCTCCCAGATTTGATGCAGTTCCTCCTCGAAGGAGCTCGAGAATAGTTACCCCTCAAACGCAATACCGTGATGATGTTCATCCTATTTCGATCCATAACATTAAATTCATCCCTGAATTTGTGAATCGCCGTAGATTTTCTAGTGGTGATAGGGTCATAGTTCCTAACCATATATTTTACACAAGATCTAGCGGATCAGATGACATTTGGGTTGGACCATTTACGATACAGCATTGTAGTGGCAACATGTGTTTCCTTGCCATTGGAAGTGGACAACAAATTTTGCTGCCTATCAATCAAAGAGAGTTGAGGGATTACATCCTTGCCTTGACTTAGCTCAGACTTCCCTTGCCTGTTTAGATTAGAGTAGGTTGGTCTTTGAATAAGATCATTTGAGTAGTAGTTAGTGTTTTCTGCCATTGAGTCTGGCATGTCTTTTGTCCTTTATCCGTCGTTGAGTTTGGCCCTTGTTGTCCTTTTGTTTTCTTAGTTTTATTTATTTCCTGTAGCAAAATAAAACTTGTTAGTTGTTAGATCAACATTTTATTTCAATTTTTATATTCAACATTTTACTTTCAGTACTTGTTATTTATGCTATGATTATATTTATATGATGTTAGTGACGACAGGTCTTAAGATTGGTAGAGCTCTTGGCATTTTGCAGGTACTAGGTACATGTTTTGAAGATCATGCAGAGCTCGAGTGTGCAATGAGTGTTGTTGACCAGAGATTTTTGAGGTTCTCAAGCACTCTCTCCCTTAGAGCACTTGTCCTGACTCCCAACTGGAGCCAGATGTTATCACATCCATAGTAGCTGGGCTACCATGATTGCAGATCAATTTCTAGTATATTTTTTTTTAGCAAGCCCTTTACACATTTTGATGAGATCAGTTGATGATGAGTAGCATTATGATGACCACTCTTATGGATACAGTGGATCCTGAGTTTGTAAATTTACAGTCTCATGCCAGTACTGAGCCCCATGACACCAGGTCGGGGACTGAGATAGCCATTCCTCTATCATCCAGGGCAGATTGATGACAGTGGCCATATTATATTCAGATGCAATGCTTCAGTGTGATTCAAGTAGTTCAGATCAGGGACTCAGGTATATGATCCAATAGGTATATTTTGGTACATATGGGTTATTGATGTGCTCTTCCTCTTATCTAGGTAGTTTATGACTGGGTATATTATGATGGTTACTGGATCTATCTTATTTGATGCTTACTTGTTGATTATGACTGGGTATATTATGATGGTTACTGGATCTATCTTATTTGATGCTTACTTGTTGATTATGACTGGGTATATTATGATGGTTACTGGATCTATCTTATTTGATGCTTACTTGTTGTTTAGAATAGAAGTGGTTGGTTACTATTGGTAAGAGGTTCTTATATATATTCGTTGGTCATACCCTTACTCTATGAAGTACCGACTTGTCCATTCCCCGTATTTTAGGGCCTTTGCTATCCATGGCACCATCAGTCATTTTCTTTGGCTATCTATTATTTTCCAGCTTTTGTTTTTATTCTGACTTACACCTTAGCTAGTGATCTCAAGGACTTCCCCCACCTAGAACTCTGTGTTGGATAGATTCCCATTTTGCATTGTCTCGAGTCTGGAGTGAGTGATTTTAGTCACAGTGGTTGTTCTCCTCTAGTCCTCAAAACCAAGTATTCCTACAAACAGTGTTGCTAAACACTAGAGCATCGGATCTTAGATGCTATATCTAAGATATGCGTAGTCAGCAAAAATAGTGTTTCTAAACATTACCATGCATATCTATATTAGCTAGTCAGTGGCCAAGGGACGCGCACTCATCCTTTGTATGATGTAAGGTCGTTTTCCCCTACAGGCCAACAAGGTAGTCACTCCATCGCACCTATGGACAGTGGCGGGCATTGGAGGTCATATCGAGTCATTATATGAGGCCTGCCAGGCTAGTCAGGGCACCTGCTCTTGGAGGCTGGCTAGTGAAAATCTATAAAGTGAAATAAATGTTAAATCTTGAATATGAAAGATGACAAATAAATAAATTGCTAAAAGGTTGCTTGTCTAGAGTCTATTGGAAACATTCTCATCACTCTACCCATTTGTGAGGCACCGCCATTCCTCGTGTTATTTCCTATCCAGTATATGTGTAGGTGGTCTCCCTGCTTCCTTCATCCGAGAGATTGCAGTGTTGAGGTTGTTGAGTCCTTCCCCTAGCCTAGCCTTTGTTTTTCCACCCTCACCCATGGTTAGCAATTTTTCAAGTCAGTAAACGAGTATACACTTGAAAATCCTGTTTATAGTAGCTAATTACTTTGATCTAGACTTATATTATTTATATTATTTAAATGTTTATGCCAGCTAAACATCATTCTATGCTTTAGTCTAGCTACTAATATAATTGAAGGAGCATATTGTAATCTTTTGTACTTGCAGCAACAGTTATTTGTGATATGGATCATAATTTTGATCATTTTTTACCTAGTCAACTTAGTTTGACTAAGTCAACCATAGGGTCCGGGATGAGTTTGGGCAGACAATGATCGAGTTGGTTTACTCATGGCCCATATATGTCCATTTGATGGCTCTATGCTTCAGACTACCTTTTCAGATGATGGTTTGATGGATTTTTATGATTATTATTATTTACAGACCATTATTTGTATTATTCCGGGCATGGATGAGCTTATAGAGGTATTTTTTGATGGTCACATGGCGTATGAGTACTTATTCCTAATTGATTTGAGAACTTTGAGCTCATTGGTGCACTTAGTTATCAGTTTCGGGCATTTACAGGTGATGATATGGTCACGTTACCACTTTTCTCCAGTTTGCCATGCAAAAATGGCCTGTCCAACACTTTCATTGAGCATGCACGTTCTCCTAGGGTGCTACAGAGGGAGATGGGAGTTCATCTAGTCATTATTACCATATTACCCCTTCCCCAAACATTGTGGTAGTCAGAGTTGTGTCTGGGACACTTGGCAGTGAGTTATAGGCATTTTTGTACTTTCAGAGGTGGTTTTTTTGCAAAGGAATGGCTCATTGAGGAAATCGATTTGGATTAGTTGGGCAAGGAAATGGCATGAGATTGGTCCGAGATATTTTGATGATGATGTCCACACCTTCTAGCACTTGTTCTAGCATCAGTGGGGTCCACAAGTCCTAGTATTCATCATTTTGGGCATTTTATTGTGTATTTGAGGGGCCACGATTTGGTCATATGGTCACATTTTGATGTTATCTTGTCATATTATTTGTTATTGTGTCATGGGGCCATGCTAGTGAAGGATATGATTACCTCCTAGCCCCACCATGTGCTTATGTTATGTGTCCTAGTCTCTTATCATGTGGTGTGTCCCCCTTGGGCTATTTAGTGAGTGCGCCCCATCTATTTTTGAGTTGATCCATGTATTGTGTTTCCAACTCATTTTAGCCGTTGATTATTATTGTTATATCTCTTGATCTCCACCACTCATTTGAAAAGTGGTTAGGGTTTTGGTCTCTCACTCCTATTTAAATGGGAGACCCACCTCATTGTAAAGGGACTTTTGGCTCTGAGCTATTGGAATACAAAGAAATATTTTGTGAGAATTCTTGTGACCTTGGGTTGAATGCTTGGCTATGGTGATTGAAGCTACTTTTCCATTGCACTGAAAGATCTTGGTAGCTATCTTGCATATTTTGTTCCACTATTTCGATTTGCAGGTGAAGGAGGCGATTTGAGAGAGGGGCGCATTGCCTGGGGAGACCCACCCTGCTTCTCTCTGTCAGATCTTGGTTTACACAGGGAGTAATTTTGTCTTTGCAGCAATTATTCTCTATCTTTTACTTCTAGCTTGCATTTACCTTCATCTTTGTTTACTGATTGAGCTTTTGTTCCTTGGTTTTGCAGAGAGAGGAGGACGCACTTGTGGACTTGGGCAATTCGTTGAAGCAAGAGAAGTGACCAAGCTTTCATTTGATCTTTGCGGGAGTTATCCTCGTCATACCGGCATTCATTCTCATCATCCAAGTATGATCACAAGGTACGTATTTGTTTCTTTAGCTTACCCATCTGTCAATTTCATTCAAACCCTAACTCCTAAAATTTCTAAAAATTCTCTAGGGTTAGTTACTTGGTTTACTGGCAAACCATTTCTGGGTTTTCATCCTTAGGCCTAGCCCCAAGTGGGTCCTCAAGGGCGTCTAGCTCTGTGGACTCCATCTACCCGATCCCCTAGGTACTGATCTCTCCATCCTTGCGTCCTCCTTGGTCTGTTGGTCTTTTGAGTGGTTAATCCCTCTTTTCCGAGCTTGTGTGTTGTGATACTGTCAGATCTACTATCAAGTTGTGCTAGGAAGCCCTAAACTTGTCCGATCTACTCCTTGGGACCATTTTTCATATTCTAAATACATGTTTCCCAAGGCAACTGATTTTGATCATTAAATCATTTACTCCAGCACATACATCCTAGATTCACTTTTAATCTCGAGTTACTGTAATTGATCTAATTAACGCTTATATCTCATATACCCTAAGCCTCTTCAGCGACTCATTTCCTTAAATCTAGGGTTCATTTTCCTTCACCATAGATCCCTTATTGAACATCTTGATCTAGTGATTTATTTGGATCTCTCTCTCTAAGAGTAGATCAGGGTATCCCCCTTTGTTATCTAGGGCTTAGATAGCAAGAAGCGAAGAGTGCCTCGGTTGGCGTGGCAACCAATCCACCTTGGAAATCGAGGCCCTCTTGGGTCACCTCTTTAGTTTCCCATCCCCTCTACCATCCTGGATAGGATCAACTTTTAGGGGAAACTACAAGTTTTGTGATAACAATGCCCACACCCCAACCCCCTGGGGGGTTTTGCGTCTTTGTTTGATTTTTCATCTTTTTGCTTAATTAGTTTTCCTTTAGTTTAATAAATCAAGGTAAAGTTAAAAAATTAACTTTGAAGTGTCCGATCCAAATATCAACCTTCAAAACACACTCAAGATGTAGGAACACCTAATTTTCTTTTTCGCAAGTGGTATACTTTGTACTTCAAACAAATTTTATTTTTTAAGTATTTTTTGCCAAAGTAATAAACAATAACCCACCACGCTCTACCGAAGTACCGAAAGGGAAAAGATATTCGTGGTGTAGTAATTAGTTCACTTTACTTTCAGTCATTGCTTTTATTTAAAGTAACGAACTTGGCATTGGTTTCCTGAAGTATGCTCTCACCGTCACATAAAGGGCTTTGCCTGAATACATGATCGGATGACCAGAAAATAGACTCTTTGCCTATAGTAATTAGGATAACACTTTACTTCAGTTGTTTATCTTTTTTGTGATCAAACGGAATAAATATTTTGTTTCCAACTCAAAGTATGCTCTTTCCCTTTGTGGGCATTGGCATTGTCCTAGGGAAATCAGAAAGAGTTGCAACAACTCCTTAATTTTTCACACCTAATTAACAACTCATACCAATAAAATCAACAACCCCGAACATAGTGAAAATTCGGCACTTAGACATTAGTTATTGTGTGGGGAAATTTCTCAGAAGAAGCGGGAACCACTGGGAAGCGACCTCAGGGCATCGTTAGGCTACACCCTTGTTGGTGTAGTGTTGAACACGCCCTCGAGACTCCATTCCATCCCACACGTCTTCATGAGGAGCCACATTTAGTTAATTTCCGGACATTACTCCTTGTACCTCACGGTATATTTGGAGCTCCCCTTTGCCCGTAATCAAATCTCATCTCATAAAAAGCTAAAACTGATTAAGAAGCACTCACAAAACATTTACAATACAACAGCACGCTATTTCGACTCCACTTTTGGCACTGATCTTGTTTACATTTATTTTCAATCTTTGATTCAGATCTCATGTGTTAGGTGATTGTATTATGTTGTTGATCTTAATTTATATTTGCAGGTAAATTTTGCTTTCAGTCAATCTATTTCAAAACTCCTAAACAACTTACCCATTCAAAACTAAATCACTTAAATAGCCTTAGTAACTCATAGGGACTACCCCCCTTGGCTTCGTTAGGAGTTCTGGCTAAACATAGGAGTTAAGATCAAGTGACAGTACTTGACTCGAGACTTGCCCCCAAGGAACGCACCTAAGCAGTTTGAAGATTTCTGTTGTGATAACCCCCGTGTGCGTGTTCCGACGGCAACACCAGTCACCCGTGCTAAGTCAAAGCTACTAATATAAATAAAAGAGATGAGTGATAGCACCCAAATGCAACATGTTTACCTTCTCAATCATATACCTGTCTCTGAATGTGACCATGAAGACCAACTTTGACTGCATAGGGGCAAGGGAAGTATATCAGTTGCTTGCTCTGCTACTCTCCCAAGTGAACCATGACCAAACCAAGTCATCTCAAAGGGGTCACGTGGGGCTCAGTCATGAAAAGGGGTATTGATGTGTTGCTCTGAAAGCTCTGGCTAGCTTTGAAAAGTACTCTGCTACCATTGATCGATGCTCTCAATCACTTCTCATCTCATGTACTAGGACTAGGCTCATGTCTCTAACATGTCGATTTGCATCATGGTAGCCCTGCTACTATGGATGTGACAACAAGTTAGTGCTCAAATAAATCAAATTAAAACTAACATGCAAGAATAAAATACTTGATCTATTAGAATGAAGGACAAGCAATTCATTTCTTTCAAGATAAGTACCTTATTAAATCCTAGAGGCAACTAGCAATCCAAGATCATTTGCTTGCATGAAAAATAAAACATCAAAATATTACTTCAGTTAAAGTAGTTTACCAACATCACCATGAAAACATAGATCCACAATTATCCCAATCACATGAAAAGAATTACACAAGGATTTCTACAAAAGAAGTTCTTTATTCCAGTCCCTAGACTTTCGATCCCTCCAAATGAAATCGCTTCTCCTTTTATAAGACAAGGAGTTGCTAATTTGGAAGTGTCAATGAGTTATTAAAATGAGTGAAGTGATGATCTCAAGAAAATAGATCAACATATGACATTACAATAATTACAAAGATGCTTTCATGTAGATGCCAAGTCACCTTCCTTAGAGGGGTGCATCACTAGCTTGGACCACGTGAAAAGTGATAGGTGGACAACTTACTAAGGTAGACCATGTCAAGAAGTAATGCCAAGTAGTGGAGGAACTAACAAGTGACCACATGCAATGTATCTTTCTCAAGAGAAATCTCCCTTCTTAGTGATGCGCCTTCCTTGGTCAAATCACCCTCCTTGAGTGGGCCCAAAAAATGCCAAGTAATCATTTGAAAGTCAAAGAGGCCTCCACATAGCATTTGGAGATGAGTCACCATGCCAATCATCAAAAGAATATTCCTTTATGGCTTAATTAATTAATCAAACCATACTAGGGCATTTTTAAAATCAGAACCTTAGGAAAAGGTCTAATTAAATGCCATTAATCCAAAATTGATGAATCCTTGTGAACCAAGAAGGAAAATTGCTTGTGATGAGTCCTTGAAGTCTCTGAAGGTAATATGTACCAAAATCCATGATTAAATTACCTTGGAAATGCCTCAAATGCTCTGCTCCAAATAACTAAATCTAGACTTACGCTTTTTTAAATCAAAACCTAGGGAAAAGCCTTAGTTAAAGCCTATTCATCCATAAATGACATAAAGCAAGGGGAAACTGATTCGAAAGGCTTCCAAAGAAAAAGTATATGACAACTGAGAGTGGTACGTGTATCATACCTGCTTTCTGGTCATGTTGACCAATCAAATTTATCAAACTACCTTGTTGACTATGTCAAACTATTGAAAAAGTCAAACTTGATCAAACTATCTAACCAAATACTAGAACCACTGTAGACATCTGAAGAACATATGATGATGACTTTGAAGCTCGGAAACTCTAAAATGATGTTGTATTACAAGTCAAAGTGCAAACTGATCATAAGTGTGAGTCGTCATATAGCATAGCTCATGTAAACATGATTATATACCCCATAAGTATCTTCACAAGATTCGTGAGATAAATGATTTAGAAACATATCATAACCATAATAACATCAAAGTACTTGCGACAATTAGTTTTCCTTCGGGGTGGAGTAAAATGACTCAACCAAGGTTAGACAAGTGAAATGGTTTTCAATTAACTTAATGACTCAAGATGTGGGGATCAGGATGCCTTTGTAATCTTCAACAAAGTACAGACAATAAGGATGTGTCTCAAGTTTCAACAAGGCATTGTGTTATGAGATTTTTTCCCCTTTGACCTTAGCAATAAGACTCCCCTTTATTCTTTTCTTTTTCTTTTATCGGCTCCCTTTTCTTCTTGTACTTTGGATGAGGAGACCTTAGCCTGGATTTTACTGAAGGCATATGCAAGTGAGCCTTGCAAGCTTTTATTTTTGATTGCTGGATTTTGCAATTTTCTTGGTCTCTCTTGATTTCTTTAGGATTTGGTAATAGTTTTTCTTCTTTACCAGCCTCTGGTACAAGACTCTTGGACTGGGAGCTTGAATTCAACTTCCCTTTTTGAGGCATTATGGGGGAACGACCTTATTGTTTCAGATCTAAGGATAAACATTGCTCAGTGGTAGCTCTTCCTGTCTATATTGACAGCCGGCCACAGGGATCTACCCGAAAGCATCTTGTACTAAGGATTCACTACAACACAAGTGGGCTCGAGAGTCGAGACACAAGGAAAACATGGAGGCACCTGTGGTGAAGGGAATACAAAGGGGAAGATCAAGAGTTCATTAAATCAATTTAGCAAACATTAGGATGCAGAATCAAATTGAAGTGGTGATGGATAATGGAAATGGAGAATCATGAAACCAAAGAAGGGGGAATAATTGTTGCAATACCAAGGGTCATCTTGGTCCATGGTACATAAATAAATAAACAAATCCTTCACCGTGTCAACCTATGACTGATACTACTAGCTATACTCATCAAAACAACCATATGCATGATCATGAAGAAGCAGCAAAATACAACATCTAGTAGCATATTATCATCACAGCAGATCTTTTGGCATGGCATAGCATCATAAAATGGCATCATATCATAATCATCACAACACTGATCTCATTTGTAACGATAAAAGTCTGGAATCCTGAGGCAAGCTGAAAGCATAAATAAATCCTAGTATGCCCATACAATATATGGCATAACAGGAGGTAACACTCTCTTCCCCACATCTCTTTAGGATATATGATTCCTTCATTTGTAGGAGCATGTTGGAGGACTAGAAGTTTGTTTCCCTGTTGGTCATGTTGAATTTCTCTAGTAACCTTGTAGGATGGAATTTGTCTTGGTGATGTAGGGTCAGTGTATTGCTGAGCATCCAAGATTTCAAGTACATAGGTTAAGAAGGAAAGACATCTTTTTTGGAGGGATCTTTGGTATTTTAAGACCAGTGTTTGGATGGATTGGAGATTTCTAATTCATCAAAAAGATTTGATCTTATTTGACAAGACGGCTATCAAAGATATCATGGCACTGATTCTTTCTAAAGAGCTGTATAAACTGAATAATGATATCCAGTGACCTTGGTGTCAAGATTGGGGATGGAAATTCAGCATGCAGATACAGCAGTATGACACCAAGAAGGTATACTCTCTCTTGTACCAGAAGCATCCTTTGTCTCTTGTATTGAATGCTAGATGGATCTCTTTGGATTCAAAGGACAGGTGGATTCATCGGCTGCACAATGTCTGGTCAATTCTTCTCAACTATAAACATGGGTTTTGTCTTGGCTTGTTGTCTATCAGGGTCTACCATCTAAATCTTGCCTGTCTAAAAGGGGGCTGACAGATGATCTTTATCTAGTTTGCAGCTAACCAGAGATAGTGAAGCACATCCTATGGAATTGCTTATTTGTCAGAAGTTGTTGGAAATATGTTCAGGATCAGCACTCACTTTTTTTAGGGGTAGTTTTATTGGCGAGTAGTATTGTTTGGCGACTCCAGATTCGTAGTACTTTCTCCCCAAGCCTAATCAATCTCTTGGTCCTATTTCAATGGATGACTGATTTAAGCAAAAGGAAATTGTTGGATGTAAACAATTTCACTTTGAGAGAACTTATGATAAGCCTCTTCATAATTCTTTTGAGATTATTCCTGGAATCCAGTTCCAACAGAAGGAGGAGAAATATTCCGTGTTTATTTCTAAATTAACAACAAAAACTCCTTCTATGAAATTATACCTATTAAAATTTCACTCTAAGCCATTATTGTAAGAAGATATATTATAGGGATTCGTATATGTCTACTACATAATCAGAAAATTTCTTCAAACTTTTCATAAAACGAGAGGATGTTTGGAAAAAAACTTACATTTCTCTGCCATAGAGCAAACCAAACAGCACCAAGGGAGCCAAATGAGAAAAAGACGGATGACCACCTAAAATTGTGTATTAGCATTGGAGAGAAGGCCAACCCTGTAACTGAACCAAGATACATCCCACTGTACACTACTGCCAATGATCTGCTCCTTTCCTCAACAGGAATCCACCTAGAGAGTAGATTGCTCATAGCAGGCATAGCAACTCCCTAGAATGTAGAAACATTCCAACATGATAGAAACGATTCATTAGGATATTAAAAGTAAAGGTCACATACTAGACAATGGATATAAATAACTCTCACATGAAAGAGAGACAAACATTGATTCCGAAAAGATAAACAACAATTCTCTGAAATGAGATACAATCTAACATCCATTTCACTAGACAAGTAAATAATTATGATGGTAGTGTAGTGTTGGACTGGAGAACCCACATTAATGTATGTCTTGACAAAGTCTCACGAAGAAGGTTATTTCTATTTAATATTGATTGATTTATATGTCAGTGCTGGGAATGACATGAATAGAAAACACAACTTCTAATAGTATGTATACCATATGCAGTCTTGCAAGGGAAATCCGTATTAAGTAATGCAACTTTAAAAATATTCTGTAAAAGTTGTAGTATATCTGTTTACTACAGACATTTCCTTTGAGTGTGTCGGCTTCACAACCATTTTTCATATACAGAAAATAAGGCCCAGTGTTACAAACTTGAAATGTCCCCATTTTTGGATTCCCCTGTTCTATAGTCAGGACTCAGACGTGACTTTACGAGTAGTAAAATGAAGATAACAGTGGACTCGGGCGATTTTGAGGAGTTTTACGGGCCTAGGCTAGTCCATTCACCATATTTCATCATCAAGATCATTTCCGTACAGTTCACTCTTGGTTCTATGGCATTCCGACAATTTTCGTCATTTTGGGTTATTATTGAGTATACTTTAATTAAATACAGAGAAGGTATTATTTGGAGCGTATTATCCGAGGGAATACCTTCATGTAATAGCTCGTTGGAACCAGAACGAAAAGATCTAAAGGATGAGATGATGAAAAGGGATTGCTCGGAAATGCGTTAAAGACAAACAAATCACTTTTTGGAGTAAAAGGGGGTTAATAAATTAATAAAGTGATTTTGGGGAAAATATTGAAGAAAGTAATTAAAAAGTCACTTTATAATATTTTAATGTGAGAAAAGGTCAAGGGAAGCCGAAAAGTCACCAAGGGGAAAGAAAAATTATAAAAAGGACATGAGAGCTCATTCTCATTCATTCTTGTCATTTGCATTTTCTAAAATTAAGAGCTCTTGAGCTTCTAAACTTCTCTTGGACGAAACCCTAGGAGGAGGTGAAGAGTTTTGGTAGTGCAACAATCTACCCTAGCTCTTGATGGTGGAGGAATCACTTCATATTTCTCATCTATGCTTCATTGCCGAGGTATGTGTTGTATTTCATCTTCAGATTGTTGACTTTCAAGTTGAGTTGCAGAGATCAAAGGAGGGGAGCACTTGTTGGAAGAGGCTGTCTATTCTCTTAGAAAATCAAGCCACACCAGCCAAGGGTAAGATAGGAGGGCGCTTGTTTAGTGAAAACCCACCATTGGAAGAAGGCGCACTTGTGGAGAGTGCACTCTCATTCGATGTAGAAAGTCTGAAAGGAATTCCCAGCAAATATTAGGAGGGTGCATTTGCAGTCAAGGAGAGAGGGCATAGAGCTAGAAGGAGAACACTCCCCCATTCTCACTGTTGTTATATGAGCCAGTGGGTAAATCAACTACTTGAGCTGCTACAGGAAAGTCATCAGATCCATTCATATCTACTGCTGTCATAGACTTTCCAGTGGGTGTCTTTCATTGCTGCTACAGGAGTTACACTTGTATCTTTCTGCTGTCAACTAAGTGTGCACACCAGATTTGGAGGAAATCGCTACAGTTGAGGGAATAGGAGATTTGAATATTGTTGACAGTGTTGGAACGTGTTTGCTGAATATATAATCATTGGAGAATCCCCTTTTTGTAGGACATTACCTTCATTTGCTGAATATATAATCATTGGAGAATCCCCTTTTTGTGGGACATTACCTTCATTTCCAGCAGCTGTAAGTGTTCCCAGGCAGCCTGAGAGGAGGGTATTCCATTGTACAACCTTGCTACAACATGACTGTTTGTAATCAGGTCAGAAATTTCAATTAAAATCAGCCTTCCCTTGTTGCTTTCATTGCTGTTCGGAAATAAATTACACATAGTGTTATTCATTATGCTTGTAAGAAGTGGTGTGAACTTATTTGATGAAGAATCTATCAACAATATTTTATGAACACTCTTGTAATACACACTCCGAGATTTAAATTCCAGTAAGCACTCAGAACTGTCAAAAAGTTTCAGATTGAAATCTACAGCAGGAGTGTTTGTCAAAATGATGCAACCAAATTTTTATATCACACCACGTTAAACCAGATTTAAATCCTTAGTACTCTACAGTAGTGTGAAGATCAAGTATTTGATGGAGTCCATTTCCATCTTGCCGGATAGTGGGGTAACAATTTTGAATTAATTTGGACAGGGACATTACAAAACTGCACGAATAGTAAATCTGTTTATTAAATATTTCTGATTCAATGACAAAACAAAGACAAGGAATTTTTGTGATAAATATTGGATCATGAGTTTCGAGATATTTTCCATAGTGAATGTCAGGGTTAGTTAATTCAACATTTTACTGAAAAGGCAAGTGTTCAATGCAATTTCTGAAGTTTTGGATCTAGACAAATCTTTGTAAAAGAGGCATGTAAGCTGTGTATTAGGCCAATCAAAAACATCAAGCATAAGAAAAAGGAAAAAAATGACTTTACTTATTAGCTTATTAACCACAGTGACAAGTAGATATATGTCTAAAGTGTGTATTGCAATATTCAATATAACAGGTGATGCTTACAATCTATGCAATGTAGAACAATGGAATAACCAAATACTAGGAAAGTAGAGTCTCAAGCATTCATATACCTGTGATGGAGCCAAAGAGGCTATGGTCTAGGTCTAGGTCTGTTTTTATAGGTCAAGAAAAACATATAATAATAGATATTAAGGTGGTAAAGTTTTGAAAAGAAATTATGCAAATGAGGAAAACAACCTTGAATAGACTTATTATTGAACCCTAGAGGCATATTAATTCAAAATTTAAGCTTCGATGCATTGACAAGTTGCAGGAGTGAAATGCTGCTGAAGGGATTAAAGAAGAATATATTATATTATATTAATATCCACTAATAACCACAATGGTTAATGCAACTGTAAAATTAATACATGTACAACCATAGAAAAGAGAGTGTGTTGAGCATCTCTATTATAAAATAAAAAACGTCAACAGTGGCTTGCTGGGTCAATGAAAACAAGGTGTTGTTAAAGCCCTCACCCAGGTTCAAGTCTCGACTAGGACTTGCTTGTGCTTGTGCTCATGCAGTTTGTACATTAGAACTTGTGACCAGAGTTGGGGATAGGTGCAATTCATGGGTAAATTTGGAAAAATAGACAGCACCCAATTGCAGCAACTCAACCAAAGGATTGCTCTCACTCAGTACTTTCCCCAACGGTTAGGCCCAAGTGCAAGTCATGGGTGAATTTGGAGGAATAGATAGCTCCGATTCATGGCAGCTTAGCCAAAGGCTTTCTCTCACAAGTCCATGCGCATGTGATCGTGTTGACAGGAAGCATCTGCCAAAAAAACAAAAAGAACTTGCCAAATAATCACAAAGCATTGTCTGAAGCAATGTGCAATGGGAATCCAAGCAAAAGTAAATCAGGATATGATTAAAAACTTCCACTCCTAACATCCAAGACCAAGGAAAAGATGGTGATGAGGATTGCATGTTCTTTATGGCTGTCCTCTAGACTGATATAATGTGATTTTGTTCCTTGGGTCATCTCCAATTGGAATTTCCTACAGGTTGAAAAAAAGATGAAATGAGATAACTTCAGTTGTTAGTAGATTTATTGAGAAATTGCTCCTTTCTTAAGTTAGTTCTCAAATGGTAAGAGCTAAACATAATATTTATTATAGTGTATTAAAGATAAAATTGATCCTCACCAATCCTAAGAAGACCATGATATATATTGTGTACTCATGCTAAGTTTGGTATCTAAAGATAAAATGCTCCTCTATTTCTGATTTCAGTTGGCAAATGAAAGATCTATTAGTCCCTGGGAATGTGATGATCTATCCATCAAGTTTTTGAGTAAGATTGTGTAAAAGTTTTAGAGTTTCCAACATTATAGGTAATCCCATCACCCATTATTAGGGAGAGTTATGCCACATGTTGATGACTCCAAGTGATGATTTGCTTCCATCTGTTATCACACAATCTCTAGCTGATGGATAAAGAGTGTCCCAACAGGGATGGCAGAGGGTGAACAGCTAGGAAGGTGTAACCAGCAGTAGCCAGGTCCTCTGTTCAAGGAACGGAAGTCACACCGGACAAGGCTACTGTCATTTTAGACAAGGCACGTAGCCAAGTCAGGGGAGAGACCCCGCTCAACCAGGTGATGGTTGAGAGACAAAACACCCCAAATCCAAAAGATAGAAAGAAGTAAAGACAAGAGATGAGTGTAAATAGGTCCTAAGCTTAATCTCAGCCACAAACTAGACACAGGTATGAAATGAGTGTATAATTCAAATGTGACCAACAATCAGGTAAGATGAATAGAAATGGATTAGATTCGTAATCGTGTGGCTGGAAACAAGCAAACAACATTTAGTAAGCTAGAAGTGGAGAAAGGAAATGAAGTTACCCAAGGAAAACAATTAAGCAATGAAGTAAATGGACCTAGGGCATCAACAAATATGCGTTTTGAAGTGCTTCTAGCGATGAAATAGCTTGATATCTATTGATAAAATGATGATTAGAACTCAAATCAAGACTACCCAGAACCCCAAACTAACCCAAGCAAGCAGAAGAGAAAAACGCCCTAGAGGGGCATTTTTGGCAAAAAGACCAGTGCTAGATCTATGGGCAAATGGAGTCGGAATTTAATGAAACTTGAGATTTAGACATTTAAGAACAAATAATAAGCGGGTTTGCAATAAAAATGGAGTTTTGACGGTTGGAAATTTAGTTTTTTATATTTTAGGGTTTTATTTAATGGTTTGCAGCCTAGCATTCACAATGGAGATGAAACTAGAAAAACAAGCGGGGATTGCCTATCTGAAACAATGGAGATTAGGAGCTTGATGATGAACACAAATTCTGAAGACCAAGTGTTGAGCAGCTGGGCGTTTTCCCTCAAGGTTTGGAGCATCCAATTGACCAAGTGCGCCCTTGTACCTGCCAGAGAGAGAGCTAAGCCAAAAACTATGGAAAATAGCAAGAAGAAATCAGCAAATAAACGACAAATGATGAAAGGAAATAAGATAGCAAAGAAAGTTTACTTCCCTTTGTTGAAATCTCGAAGAGAAAGAGCAACGTGGAGCTGCTAGCTCAATGGCTGCGTCCCCCTTCAAGTGGTCAGTTCACCTGCAGTTCGTTTGGCGAAGGAAATGGATGGAAATAGCGCACAAAAACTCAACAATGCATCAGCAATAAGCTAAGAGTCATCATCTAAACACTTAATCACCATGTGCACAAGTAGATCGAAGGAAATGCTTCTCTATTCACAAGTCAGAAGTTTACAAAAATGCCAAGAGGAGGAGAAATGGGAGAGCATCTCTCTTAAGTAGAGAATGCCTCCTCTCAAAACCTAATTCCCTCCAAAATGGAGGGCTGGGATCAATCCCCCATCAAGCAAATCGAATGGTGGAGAGAGAGCCCAAGAGGGGGTGTGAATTGCCCAAGTGAAGCGCACAAGTGGAGGAGGGGTCCCTTGTAGGGCCCATACAAACATCCAATAACATGCTAGGGGGTGTCTATATGGTGTTTTAGCCCCCTAGCTAATACATCATGGCGCCACATACAATGCAACATCAAAATCGAACTTCCCCAAGTGGAGAAAAATGCCCCCATGGGCAATTCATCCTACATGAAGAGCTGGTCCAATGGAGGGACTCACAACCACTAATATGATGTCTAAACATACCAACATAACCTTAGAAATCACCCTTGTAGCAGCCAACCATTGATTTTTGCCAATTGCTATAGTTGCCTTTGCCAATTTTTTTATTTTCCATGTGTTTTATTGCTGGTTTATATTGCTGAAGGAGTACATTGGGCTTTTGACCCACTTAGAGTGCCCGGATCGTCGAACCGTCTACTGCAAAGTGATCGTCAAACCAACAATCATTAGCAATAAACATCAAATGCAATACCTGCCGCACCATATACCTGCTGCTGAGGCTGTCTCTGAACTGGATCTCTGCTGAATCCAGGCACAAATAGTAAACCAACAATACTCTGTGATAGTCTCAATCAAAGCAAGACTAGGCAACTGTCTCAATGGGTTGATATCAAAGCCTGCCAAGAAAGGGTGACCCTGCGGTAGATGCTAAGTAACATGTCTGGACCACTGTATAACCATCTGTCCCCTCTGATATGTCTGCTCGGGGCAATCTGAACAAAACTATGTGCCTCCTCTGAAGGCATCCGATCTCTGTTCTAGAAAAAAAGTAATGTGTGGTCCTCGGCCACACAGTCTGCAGTATGGTAGCTCCAGCTAACATAGATGTGATAACATCAGGCTCCAGCTGGGACAAGTGCTCTAAGGGAGAGAGTGCTTGAGAACCGCAGAATCTATGGTCCGTAGAACCCCTCTCATCATCATAAATGCGCATGCATGTACATGCTATCTGCATCATCATCATGTGTGTACCTATTCCTGTAAAATGCAGATGCTATACCAATCTCTGCAGACCGCTCGTCAAGACAATGCTGAAAATAAAAGATATATCAATAACGGAATTAACTCTACAACATTTTAAATTTATTAGGCCGACACATGAGGTGTGAGAAAGGTGAAAAACAACTGAAAGGAAACTATGGTACAAAAACAGACTGAAAAGGGATAATGGTGTCATAACGTGAGAAAAAGAAATGACAATAAAACAAAAAGGGGGCAACCGGTCATTGTGCAAGGTAGGGCAGTCACGGTAGAGGTAAACCGGTTGCTGCTCTCAAGAGCTTATTTGCCGCAAAAAGAGGTAAAGGACAAGGTCCGAGATCAGGGGATGTCTCCCCGGGCGGGCCTAGGAACGTATCCTTGCAAGTGGTGGAGACTCACCGGGACGAAGAGATAATGTCCATCCTCGATGGACAGGAAGAACACGTCTCGGTCGATGACCTCGACTCTGAAAGGACCAACCATGAGCCCACTATGGTTGTCGATCATATGATGAAAAATGTGACTGGGTATGACTACCTGGTCACCCGTAGAAAAGCTCCTCCTGTTGACCGAGGTCGGGTCAACACCTATGTCCCGAAATACCGATAACTCGGCATTTCCGCCATGGTCGGGGTGGTGGTCCCTACAACTAACGTGGGACACAAAACGGTGGGATCCATCGTCGAGAGGGATTGCCACCTCTCCTATCAAAACTTCCTGAGTTGCTTCCCTCTCGAGAGTAGGGCCGGCTCGAGGACCAAGGGACCTGGGGTGCGTCATGCATATTTCAGTTTCACCGATGGTCCAAAAATATGGAGGCTGGGCAGACAGGCTCTGGGTGGACTGATGAGTGGAAGGAAGGGTGGAAGGTGAAAAGGCAGTGTAAGTGCTAGACCCTTCACCGGATGGGATAGGGATCTCCGAAGGCAGAAGGAAACTCGGAAACGAAAAGGGACGAGGGGAGGGAGGTGGGGTATCCATTGGTAACGGCTCGAACTCCCCTGTGATGTCTACGGGAAGAGAAAACTCCTCAAGGAAAACTTGATCGGATCCGACACTCTCCACATCACTCCTAGGAATCATGGGAAGGGGGTAAAAGTTCCAATCAGATGAATCACTCTCCTCCCCAGGCAGATCCTGGGAAGGAAGGTCCTCTCGGTAGCCCGGGGGAGACCCTCTGGCTTGCCTCGCAAGGTCCTCACTCATAATGGCCAATATTTCAAGGACCGTCTTGAGGGCTCTCTCCTCCGGGGGCGGGATCCCATTGATCTCCCATTCTGCGAAAGGTGGGGGAGAGTCTTCCCTAAGTCTCTCCAGGTGATGGTCCTGCTCCCTATAGGCTGGAAACCAACGCATGAGTGCCCTAAGCTCAGCTGGCAAAGTAGCCTCCACCTCCTCAACTGCAGTGGTAATATGGTCGTCTAAGTACAACAGAGCCAACTGATCCGAGGGGGGCGATAGATGAGGGTGGCCCGTGGGGGCTCCGTCGTGTATCTCCATGGGCTCGTGCCCCTCGAAAGGCGTGGTAGGCCTACTCATTTGGTCACTAAGGTCGGGCTGGTGTGGGCATTCCTCCTCAGAGCTACTCTCAATTGAGTGTAATCTGGGGCTAGAAAGCCACCGCTCAAACTAGTGCCCAGGTTTGGCGTGATCGTCAAAGTCCTCCTTGTTGTCTCCAAAGGCCATGAACATCCTGTCGTGGCCAGGTTCACATCCTCTGTAGGTTCTACGCATGGCGTCCTCCATGCCCTCGATATGCCCCTCATAGAAAGGTTCTCGGTAAACTCTCACCAAGACCCCGTTAGGATCCGGAATGGAGGCATAGGATAAATCCATCTATAGGTGCCCTCTTAGTCTGGCTGCCCATTTCCTGGACAGGAGCATGCCATATACTGGGGGAAGGTCGATGACCACTACATCCATGAGCATGGAGATGTCTAGACATGAGAAAAGATCGGCCTTCAGGTTCTTTATCAGGCTGTGCGCAAGTACTTGTCTAGAATCTATACCACAAACATTTCCATAGGGTCGTGTCACTTCCACGCCTAGGGCCTTCATGATGCGCAAGGGCATGACATTCATCGAGGCTCCCGAGTCAAGCATGCAGTTGTGAAGTAGCATGTCTTGGATACGAAGGGTGAGATAGAAGGGCTAGTGCCCTCCATTCTTCTGTTCGTATATGGCGGTGTGTATCGTGATTGGGGGATCCTCTGTCTCTCTCTCGTCCTCAGGGGTCATGGTAGAGGTGCTAGGGACATCAGTGGAGGCAGTGAATGACTCCCTCTCAGTGGGAATGCTATAAAGGAACTCAGAAATCTGGTCCCGGACTGAAGGGAGCTGCGCCAACTCGGATAAGGGGACACTTTGCATGATTTTGGCTAGTTCCTTCTCCAACTCGATGCCTTGCCCAAATGCCTCATCGACAGAATGGAGGCTGGTACCAAGGTCTGGATGGGGAACCTCGCGCCTCTCCATGAAAGGTGTAGGCCTCGGCTCCTCCCCGTGTCTCCTATATATCTTAATTCGTTGAGGCTCATCAGTCATGGGGTGGACCGACAGACAAGAGGGGCCAACTTCTTCTTCTTCCTCCTCCTCAATGAGGACCCGGTAGAAGTCTAGATCGAAAGGTAAGTCTTCGATAAAGTTTATGTTTTCGATCTGTTTGGGTTCAATAAAATGGCATTCAGTTTCAGGATGCTCAAACTCGCATCTATCGCACCAATGTATAGCCCTTGTGTTTGGGATTTCGGGGGCTACAGGAGGCTTCTTGTTTTCTTCAGTATTAGGCCTCCTATTTTTGTTCTAGTAAGGTTTGGGGGCATATGGGGCCTTGTACCTATCTGGTTCCCTATTCTTGGCTAAGTCCCTTGTGAGGAGAGTTAGGGTTTTAATCATCTCCTTCATGTTTTCATTTGTCCTTAACTCTGTGTCTTCCTTTTCAGGCTCTTTGCCCTTGCGTGCACGGGACTCGGTGCGGAAGGTTGACGGAGCATGGTGGTCAAAGAAGTTTTGTTTACCCATGTACGCAGCGTTTGCTTCGGCTTTTCGTGCATTGTCCTGGGCAACTTTTAAGGTAGCGGGCTCTTTGTCTTTGAGGTGGTATCCAAGCCATCCCTCAAAAGAATCTAAGTAATGGATCAAGATGGCAGGATCTTTGGGGCGGTTTGTCTCAAGTATCTGTGCTACCACCTTATCAAATCTAATATTGAATTCATGAGTGGACTCGTTCTCTTTCTTCTTAATTCCTGCTGGCTAGCTAAGTAAGTACTTGCCATCCAGTTTGACCGACCACTGTTCGTTGAGTTTGGTCACGAAGTCATCATAACCAGTGACTGATCCGGCAGGTAATCAATCAAACCACTTGCGAGCATCGCCCTCAAGTGACATAAATAAACCTCTCATGAAAACATCCTCATGGGTGGCCGCATAAGCTTCCATGTGTTGCCACACGGATTCAACATGATCTTCAATGGTGATAGTTGTGCTCCCACTAAACTTAGGGATCTTTGCAAAGTATTTCTCAGGCATGTCATGGGGAGCACCTTGAACCTGAGTGAAATCGAGGGGGGAGGCTCTAGCCATGTGGCCAAAGGCACACGGACGAGGGTCGGCATTAGCTATCTGGTTGGTGTTCGGAGTTGGGTTGGTGGTTGTGGAGGGGTGTGGCACTACTACACTAGGTGAGGCTACCTGCCAAAACGAAGTGGGGGAGTGCTGACCGAGGTTGCGTTTGATGTATGTGATAGGCGTACTATGCAATGTATCAGAACGGTCAAGGCTGCGGAGGTTATATGGATGGGTTCAGCCTCCAGTGGAGCCGCGGGATGGAGTCGCCAGGTGAACTTGGGAACCTTGTTCACTAAAGGTGGAATGTCGTAGGGGAAGTGGTGAATGAGAAAAAAATGTGTTGGCTGCAATAATTATGTGAATAGAAATCAGCCAACAGAGTTTTAAGTTCTAATGTGATGATGGAAGAGAAAACAAACAGACAGACTCAAAACTCAATCAAAAACATGGGTAGGCCTCTACCTCCTCCACAACGGCGCCAAAAATGTTATCACACAATCTCTAGCTGATGGATAAAGAGTGTCCCAACAGAGATGGTAGAGGGTGAACAACTAGGAAGGTGTAACCGGCAATAGCCAGGTCCTCTGTTCAAGGAACGAAAGTCACACTGGACAAGGCTACTGTCACTTTAGACAAGGCACGTAGCCAAGTCAGGGGGAGACCCCGCTCAACCAGGTGATGGTCGAGAGACAAAACACCCCAAATCCAAAAGATAAAAAGAAGTAAAGACAGGAGATGAGTGTAAATAGGTCCTAAGCTTAATCTCAGCCACGGACTGGACACAGGTATGAAATGAGTGTATAATTGAGATGTGACCAGCAATCAGGTAAGATGAATAGAAATGGATTAGATTTGTAATCGTGTGGCTGGAAACAAGCAAAGAACATTCAGTAAGCTAGAAGTGGAGAAAGGAAATGAAGTTACCGAAGGAAAACAGTTAAGCAGTGAAGTAAATGG
The DNA here is from genome assembly GCA_027924585.1 of Larix kaempferi. Taxonomy (NCBI): domain Eukaryota; kingdom Viridiplantae; phylum Streptophyta; class Pinopsida; order Pinales; family Pinaceae; genus Larix; species Larix kaempferi. Next base: position 19,014,313 of record BSBM01001331.1, on the reverse strand, counting down.
ACCTAGGGCATCAACAAATATGCGTTTTGAAGTGCTTCTAGCGATGAATAGATTGATATCTATTAATAAAATGATGATTAGAACTCAAATCAAGACTACCTAGAACCCCAAACTAACCCAAGCAAGCAAAAGAGAAAAACGCCCTACCAGTGCTAGATCTATGGGCAAATGGAGTCGGAATTTAATGAAACTTGAGATTTAGATGTTTAAGAACAAATAATAAGCGGGTTTGCAATAAAAATGGAGTTTTGACGGTTGGAAATTTAGTTTTTTATATTTTAGGGTTTTATTTAATGGTTTGCAGCCTAGCATTCACAATGGAAATGAAACTAGAGAAACAAGCGGGGATTGCCTACCTGAAACAATGGAGATGAGGAGCTTGATGATGAACACAAATTCTGAAGACCAAGTGTTGAGCAGCTAGGCGTTTTCCCTCAGCGTTTGGAGCATCCAGTTGACCAAGTGCGCTCTTGTACCTGCCAGAGAGAGAGCTAAGTCAGAAACTATGGAAAATAGAAAGAAGAAATCAGTAAATAAACGACAAATGATGAAATGAAATAAGATAGAAAAGCAAGTTTACTTCCCTTTGTTGAAATCCCGAAGAGAAAGAGCAACGTGGAGCTGCTAGCTCAATGGCTGCGTTCCCCTTCAAGTGGTCAGTTCACCTGCAGTTCGTTTGGCGAAGGAAACGGATGGAAATAGCGCACAAACACTCAACAATGCATCAACAATAAGCTAAGAGTCATCATCTAAACACTTAATCACCATGTGCACAAGTAGATCGAAGGAAATGCTTCTCTATTCACAAGTCAGAAGTTTACAAAAATGCCAAGAGGAGGAGAAATGGGAGAGCATCTCTCTTAAGTAGAGAATGCCTCCTCTCAAAACCTAATTCCCTCCAAAATGGAGTGTTGGGATCAATCCCCCATCAAGCAAATCGAATGGTGGAGAGAGAGCCCAAGAGGGGGTGTGAATTTCCCAAGTGAAGCGCACAAGTGGAGGAGGGGTCCCTTGTAGGGCCCATACAAACATCAAATAACATTCTAGGGGGTGTCTATATGGTGTTTTAGCCCCCTAGTTAATACATCATGGCCCCACATACAATGCAACATCAAAATCGAACTTCCCCAAGTGGAGAAAAACACCCCCATGGGCAATTCGTCCTACATGAAGAGCTGGTCCAATGGAGGGACCCACAACCACTAATATGATGTCTAAACATACCAACATAACCTTAGAAATCACCCTTGTAGCAGCCAACCATTGATTTTTGCCCATTGCTATAGTTGCCTTTGCCAATTTTTTATTTTCTATGAGTTTTATTGCTAGTTTATATTACTGAAGGAGTAAATTGGGCTTTTGCCCACTTAGAGTGCCTGGATCGTCTAACCATCTGCTGCAATGTGATCGTGGACCCCAAAAATAGTAGGAATGGTCACTCGAACGACCACGATCCATCACTTAGGCATTATTTGCCAAAACTCTATGATTTTTAATTAAAACAGGTCATTAATGACCAATAATAATTAAAAATCTCACATACACCTCGATCTTTTTACATTTTGTCACTTGGAGGCTCATATGGGTCCCCTGTAGATAATAATGGACCAAAATCGAAATTCCGATCGCAACAGTTTTTTCGGGCCCATTTTTGGCCTGGTCAACCTAGTTTGACCAAGTCAAATCTGGTCAACAATGGTGCTAGCTGAATACCTGTATGCAATCATGAAGTGAAAGGCTTCCTTATACAAGTTAGTACATTACTAAACAATATGACGATAATATGGTGATAAAAAATGCATTAAATCTCGGAAAAATACAAGGCCCTAGGTGAAGTGGGCCCACCACATCCAAAAGACGCAACTGCTATGCACAACCTATAGACTTGACCACCTAGCTGACTTTGGGTGATGTGGAATACAAGGTGAAGGATGAGGGATGACAAGGACAAAGATCATGCGACCTTTTGGATAATTCGGGAAAGCGGGGTCCACCGAGATAAGCATACCATGACAAAAACACGGGGAAGGGCGGTGCCTCACAAATGGGTATAGTGCAGGGAAACTGCCATTGGTCATCTAACAAGTACCTCGCAACTCACATCCGTGCCCGAAGACTTCGTGAGGTTTTTTTCTAGAGCCGCCAAACTGGGTGTCCGGCAAACCGTAACTTGAGACTCTAGGGGACAATCTTGAGCTTGTCCCTTGCTCCCTCTCACCTCCTTGCCCCGCAGGACTAGGTGAGGAAATAACCACTACAAATGCTGACATGTACGGCTGACCTGTGTCCATGTGTGTTTACAAACACATTGCATGGATTTTACAATGAATTTCATACTTAGCCTTTTTTGGCTAGATTTTACATTTACAAAAAGCCTTTTTGGCTTGCTTTACATTTCTTCATTTCTTCATTTTACATCAAGGCCCTTTTGGGCTACATACATATCTCAATAGATATAATCAAGGTGCTCATACTGCAAAGTAATGGGGGTAAGCATACAAGCTTCGATGACCGATGGGGAACACTCGGTGAGGCTACACAATCCTAACTGCATTGCAACATCGAGGGCAACCGATAGGAGCAAATCCCAGGTTTGAGAGTGCATCTCACACACTAAAGAGTCGAGGCACAATAGACAGGGAATCATGGCATACTCAGAGATCAGTGGGGAAAGGGATCCTCAAGGTCACAAATCGGAATCCAAGTCGGGAAAGACTTGTTATCACATTATATGTCGGCAGCAGCTTCCATACTGCAGATTGTGCGATCGAGGACCGCACAGTACTTTTTTTCTAGATCAGGAGATCAGCCGCCTTCAGACGAGGCAGATTTGTTCAGATTGCCCCTAGCAGACATATCAGAGGGGACAGACAGTTGCATTTACCATCTACCACAGGGTTACCTTTCCTTGCCAGGCTTTGACACAAGCCCATATGAGACAATTGCCTTGTCTTTTTCTAATCGAGATTATCACAGTACAGTGCTGGTTTATTATATACCTGGATACAACAGAGATCCAGCTCAGATACAGGTTCAGTAGCAGCAGGTATATGGTGCAGCAGGTATTGCATATGTTGATTATTGCTCATGATTGTAGATTAGACTTCTTTATACTTGTTAGTACACTAACTTTGCATGAGATGATGTATTTGGTGATCTAGCTGTGATATGATGTGAGAGGGCCCTTGGTGATGTCAGTCCACCCCTCCGGTTAGACTTATGTATATGCACGCTGAGTCATGTCCTCTATACTTGGCATAGACTTGATCATTTAGCCCCTCGGTAGCTGACTTTAGCACCATTATCATTTTCTCCACCCATCCGGTTCATCCATGACACTTCTTCCTCGACTTGGATTCTGATTTGTGATCCCGAGGACCCCATTCCCAACTGATCTCTGAGTTTGCCATGACTCCCTATTTATTGTGCCTCGGCTCTTTAGTGTGTGAGATACACGGTTAGACCTGGGATTTGCTCCTGTCGGTTGCCCCCGATGTTGCAATGCAGTTAGGATTGTGTAGCCTCACCAGGTGCTCCCCATTGGTCATCAAAGCTTGTATTACTCACCCCCATTACCTTTGCAGTATGAGCACCATGTTTATATCTTTTGAGATATGTATGTAGCCCAAGAGGGCCTTGAAGAAATGAAGAAATGAAATGTAAATCAGGCTAAAAAGGCCATTGTATTGTAAATTGTAAAATCTAGCCAAAAAAGGGCTAAGTATGAAACTCATTGTAAAATCCATGCAATGTGTTTATGAACACACATGGATTTTGGTCATCTATACATGTCAGCATTTGTAGTGGTTATTCCTCACCTAGTCCTGTGGGACAAGTTCAAGATTGATTGCCCCCTAGAGTCTCAAGTTACGGTTTGCCGGAGACCCAGTTTGGCGGCTCTAGAAAAGAACCTCACTGAGTCTTCGGATACGAATGTGAGTTGTGGGATACTTGTTAGATAACTAGTGGTGGTTTCCCTGCACTATACCCATTTGTGAGGCACCGCCCTTCCCCGTGTTCTGTCATGGCATACTTACCTCAGTGGACCCCGCTTTCCCGAGTTGTCCAAAGGGTCATATGATCTTCATCCTTGTCTTCCCATATCCTTTGCCTTGTTGTCCACATCACCTAGAGTCAGCAAGGTGGTCAATTCTATAGATGTGCATAGCATCTTAGTCTTTTGGAGGTGGTGGGCCCACTTCACTAGGGCCTTGTATTATCTCGGGATTTAATGTATTTTTGATCACCATGTTATCATTGTATTGCTTAGTAATGTACTAACTTGTATAATTGAGCCTTGTCACTCCATGCTTGCATACAGGTTTCAGCTTGCACTATGGTTGACCAGATTTGACTTGGTCAAACTGGGTTGACTAGGCCAAAATGGGCCCGGAAAAAATGTTGCAATTGGAATTTCGATTTCGATCAATTATCATCTACAGGGGTCCCATATGAGCATGCAATTGATGGAATTGCAAAATATTGAACCATTTGACAAATTTTTAATTATTATTGGTCAACTTTGACCTGTTTTAATTAAAAATTGTGGATTTGGGGCAAATAATGCCAAAGTGATGGATCGGTGTCGTTCAAGTGGTCATCCCTACTACTTTTGGGGTCCACGATTGCATTGCAGCAGACGGTTCGGCAATCCGAGCACTAAAAGTGGGTCAAAAGCCCAAATTTCATCTTCAACCATATAAACCAGCATAAAATACATGGAAATCAGAATTTGACTAAGGCAACTATAGGCAAATGGAAAAATTAAAGGTTGGAAATGGTAAAGGTAATCTCTAAGGTATTTTTGGTAATGTTTGATGTGATATTTGGGCATTGTGGGGCCCTCCATATGACAGCTCACCATAGAGGTCGATTTGGGCCCAAGAGGGGCGTTTTTCTCCTATGGGGGAATTCGATTTCCTTGTTTTTGATGGTGGGACCCTTGTTGTATATGGTTGGGGGGATAAAACCCCATATAGACACCCCCCAACCCCTTTGCATTGTAGTGTGGCCCCCACATGGGCCCCCTCTCTCCACATGTGCGCTCTAGAGGGCAATTCGCACCCCCTCAAGGAGATCTCCACCATTCGATCTTGTGGGTGAGGGAGTGATCTCCACCCTCCATTTTGGGGGGAAACCTTGTATGAGGAGTGGCCTATCTCTATAAGAGAAGGCACTCACTCCATTTGTGCCTCTCTCTTGGCATTTTTTTTGGACTTGGAATAGAAGAGAAAACGACTTGAAGCTCTCTACTTGTGTATTGTGGTGATGTTGCTTTGAGTTTTGTTGATTGATAAGCTATCTTGCTACACTAGTATAGATTGTTGTTTGTTTCCAGCATTGTTTGTCACCATTGTTTGCAGCAAATACAAGTCTTGGAGGAGAGTGTACCATTTGGCTTCCACTGCTGCTCCACTCTTCAAGATCGGTAACAAAGGGAAGTGATTTTTGCTATTTCAGCCAAGCATTTTCCCCATTCTTATTTGTATTGCTGTAGATGCACTTATTTGTCAATATTAATCTGATTCACTTGTCCATGGTGTTGACAGGCAAGCAGGGCGAATTGGTGGAGCTAGGCAAATCAAACTCACTTGGGAGCTTCAGTAATCCATGCTATTTGATCTCCGGGACGCTATAACCTCAACAAAGTCAACAAATTCAGCTCATTCCAAGTAGGTGTTCTACTTCTTCCTCTTGCATTTCATTTTCTAAAGAATCTAGGTGAGAATCATAAAAAACCCTAAAAATTTAAAATCTACAAATTTAACCGTAGGAACTTAATTTTCTTTTCAAACCCGCTTATTATTTGCCCTTAAAAGCTTATATCTCAAGTTTGGTTAGATTCCGACTCCATTAGCCCATAGATTTAGCACTGGTCACTTTGCAAAAACGCCCCTCTAGGGCATTTTTCTCTCTCAGCTGATTTGGGTCTTTTGGGGGTTTTGGGTACTCTTGTTTTGGATTCATATTGTCATTTTACCTTAGGAAATCGAGAGTCATTTGCTAGAAGTGAATATAAACACTAATTTCATGCTGCCCTAGTTCCACCAGTCTCAGAACCAATCTCTCCCTTGGGCAAATTTTCACTTATTAATCACTTCTTGCATTATTTGCTACCTTAGTTGATTTTCAGCCATCTAAATCTATTTTATTCATTATAAGTTATTACTGGTCACTTATCACATCACTGTCATTTCACTGCTCGTGTCCATCAATTGGCTGAAGTCGAACTTGGGAGCCATTTTACACTCATTCCTTGTTTTGTTCTCTCATCTTTTGGGTTTGGGTGTGTGTTTTGTCTCTCGACCATAACTAGTTGAGCAGGGTCTCCCCCTTGACTTGGCTTTCACGCCTTGTCTAAAGTGACTGCAGCCTTGTCTGGTGTGACTTCTGTCCCCTGGACAAAGGACTTGGCTTTGTTTGTTACACCTTCCTGGTTGCTCACCCTCTACCGTCCCTATTGGGATATCCCTCTATAGCAACTAGAGTTTGTGTGATAACAAGACTATCATGGATGAGTCGGATGGAAGGAGAAGGTGAAGGTGGATCCAAAGTCAGCTGCCTAGGGGGACTAAGTGACCAAGTCTATACCAAGAGTAGGGGTGTGACCCAGTGTGCATATACAGGAGCCTACTAGAAAGGGGTGGACTGACATCACCAAGGGCCCAATCACATATCATAACAATAGCTAGATCACCAAATCAATCATCATATGCAAAGTTAGTGTACTATCATGTATAAACAAGTCTAACCAACAATCATGAGCAATAAACATCAAATGCAATACCTGCCGCACCATATACCTGCTGCTGAGGCTGTCTATGAACTGGATCTCTGCTGAATCCAGGCACAAATAGTAAACCAGCAATACTCTGTGATGGTCTCAATCAAAGCAAGACAAGGCAACTGTCTCAATGGGCTCATATCAAACCCTGGCAAGGAAGGGTGACCCTGCGGTAGATGCTAAGTAACGTGTCTGGACCACTATATAACCATCTGTCCCCTCTGATATGTCTGCTCGGGGCAATCTGAACAAAACTGTGTGCCTCCTCTGAAGGCATCCGATGTCTGATCTGGAAAAAAAATTACTTTGTGGTCCTCGGCCACACAGTCTGTAGTATGGTAGCTCCAGCTAACATAGATGTGATAACACCATCCAAAGCTCACGAGAATAGATTCAAAGTTAGCCAAAAGAAACTTCAACCTATGACATAAATTAACGTAACTGTTATCACACCATAGTAGCAGGGCTACTATTCTTGCTTAGCAGATATCTGCACTTTTCAGAGCTTGGATTATTCAGAGCTTGGTTATGATGAGTTTATATTTTGGGATCACTCATGATCAGAGCAATGTATTTTATCAGACTTATGTTAGACCTGTTGCCGCCTGGTTCCACACCTGGGGAAAACGCAGTAGAAGTCTTCAAGCTGCTGGTGTGGCCTTGGGGGCAAGTCAGAGTCAAGTGCTGTCACTTGGGACTCGACTCCTCCGTCTAGGCTTTCCTAGCGAAGCCAAGGGGGGTGGACCCTAAAAAATAAAAAGAAACTAAGGCCTCTAACCTAGGAGTTAGGAAAATATTTTTGGTAACCAAGAATAAACAGCATATACTTTGATCAAATAAAACAGTCATTCATCATTTACTCCCATTTTAAAATAACCATCATTTAACTGCACATTAGTCAATAATATAAAATGAAATTTAAACAAGACCAGTGCCTTATAATGGAGTCAATAAACAAATGCATAAGCAGAAAAGTAGATGTTGTGCGAGTGTTCTTGGTTTATTTTAAATTTAATGTGATGGTGATCTTTTTATTATGGCAGGGGGGTTCCCAATATACGCAAGGTACGGGGGAACATGTCCGGAGTTTTGAAGCGTGGCTTCCCTCTCAGGCTTGGGCTGAATCGGAGTCTCGAGGAGGTGTTCAGATGCTATACCAACGAGGGCAAGCCTAACGGTTTCCAAGAGGTCACTACTCAGTGTGGTCCCAAGCCTTCTGAGAAATTTGCCCACGACAACAAAATACGTGTTGTGCCGGATTTTCACAAAAATGATTTTTTATTAGGGCGGTGTTAGACCCTATTACTAGTCATCCCCTCCTTTCTGATGTGTACCAACTGGATCAGACTAAGCTGCAAGTCGGCCACAGAGCATACGGGAGAAGACCTTGGTATTTTTATAAAAAAAATTATGAACCCAAATTTTATCTTTTTTAAAACCCCAGGAGTCTCTTTTCAGGCACGCATTTCGGGCAAGCCCTCATACAGAAACCCTACTTCGGGAAAGCAAGGGGGGCGTTATGAGTTTGTAAAAAAAATGTGAAAAACTATGTTATGAGTGAACTTGTGGCCCGCCAGTGGAACGGACCAACAAGGTTTATTTTAATCCTAATTAATTTTATTAAACGCCGGAAAACAAAGAAATAAACTACTCTAAAAATCACGCCATGAAAATGAGACGACACAGGCCACCCCTGGGGGGATGGGGTATGGGCGCTGGCTAGCCCACTTGCTCTCGTTTAATAGTTGTTTACAATGATTTAGAGAAGTGCCCCAGTCTACTTTAAGTGACTTGGTGGCTTACAAAATTCTAGAAAAAAATGACCGGGTTTTTGAAAAATATGAAAATTTGTCCTCAGGGTTGCCTGGATCTTCGAAATTTCGGCAGCACTTCCTCCTACCTGTTCGTCTTTTGCTGCAAAACAGCAAGCAATTATTAGTATAAGATGCCCAAAAACACTTTAAGAGTGTCTTTGGAACACCTCCTAAAAAACCCAAAATTTTCTAAGTGAAAATCTAAGTAAAAATTGCAAAATTTAACCAAGTGAAACAAGCAGTAATGCTTGTTTGCTTGGGGTCTTTGCAAGCTTTATGAGCTGCAAATTGTATGCTCTTGGACAGCCAAATAAACTTTTATATCAGATCTAACACTACTTTCAAACTTTTCAAGACTTTAACAATTTTTAACCAGTTTAAAAATTAAGTAATGATAGATAATGAAAGATCTAATCTAATGGAAGATAAAGCTTTAAACAACTAGATTAGAACTCTAAGAATGAATCCGATCTACTTAAGAATATATCAATCAAAAAATAAATCAAGAATCACTCTTTAATCGTAACCAGTAATCAAGAAAATTTTGATTTTATAAGCTGAGGAAGAGAGAAGAGACAGAATGGTCCTTGAAACCAAAGACTTTGGAAGCTTGAAAGTGGGAAACCGAGGGTGAGATCCACCAAAATGTGCACAGAAGAAAAAGTGAAGAGCAAACAAGCTATCCCCCTTTCCACACCTGTCAACCTGTAGCAAACAAAACTCACAGAAAAACCATCAAACTAGAAATGCACATGGTTAGAAATCAAAATAGTATGAGCATAAACAAATGAAACATATAAACTTTGAATCTCTAACCAATATGACAAATGCAAGAACAAATTAAAACAAACAAGATTAATTGTTCCTTCCCACAAAATCGTTACCAATCCTTCAAGCAGGCTAGTAGATGGCTGGAAATTACATGCCCAGAATTTGAACTTGCTACAAATTACTCCACATCATGAGACCATGAAACCACTCACAAAGTATCACACATATGGACCTCCAAAGTCTTTTTATTGATCAACAAAATAGCATAAGCTTACAACATATTTCTGCTCACTCTCTAACTAGAGAAAATGGAGTGGGCAGCCATGCTTAAATAGCCAAAGATGGAGAGAAATGGGTGGAATGAGTGGCATAACTCGTGGGGAAAATGGGGCTGCCCACTCCCATGTATTGGGCTGCCAAAATCAGCCCAAAATCAGCTAAAAATCAGCCATGTGACAGCCCATAAACATAGCTGCAAATTCCATGATTGAAGGGGCCCAATTTTGGGAAATATGCCCCCCCTCAAATGGGGAAGTAATCCCACTAATATAGCTGCCCGGAATCTTTCCAAAATCAGCTCTTACAACTCCTAAAACATAGCTGAAAAAATCAGTCCATAAATCACTCCCAAAATTTAATATTTTTATTAAGTCATTTTTTCACTTTTTCAAATTTTTATGACTTTTTGGGGTTTTTTGACTTTTTTGGATTTTTGTGGAAAAATAATCACCCAAACATTAGAAAGAGTGGGTTTAGGGGTTTAGGGGGTGCTCTGAGTTAGAAAACGAGCACCCCTAAGGCAAAAAATACCTCCAGATGCCCCTTATAGGCCAATTACAAATTTTTTAATTGAACCATTAAAAAATGGTCCAATTTACGGAAAAAATAAAACTTGCCGAAAATTAAAAACAACCTAGGGGGACTTAGCACATGTCCATATGACTCAAAATTAACGCCTAGCATGTTCATATACATTGACCCATAGACTTTAATAATCCCCTAAGGCCCGTCAGCCTCCCCAGGCATTCCAGCTTTGGAGGAGCAGGAGAAAAACCCATTAATTATGTTATGCACTAATGCAAGACATAATAGATAGGTGAAAAAACTCCTTGGAATACCTGACTTAACCAAAAAGTCCTAGGGAACCAAGTCTTTTACAAAACACCATGCTAGTACGTTTTGTTACAAACCCCGCAGGGCCATGGACATGTGGAAAATTTTAAAAACGGGGGCCTTTAAAAGGCCAGCTGGATATCAAATCACCAAAAATGAACATGTATCATGTTCCACTCTGCCCGCTCGCTTGATAATCCAACCAAGTACAACTTAGTTGGCAACAAGACCTTGTGTCAAGGCTGAGCCTTGAGAGTTCAAATTTGATGCCCAATGTGACCCTTTATTCCATACAGTGTCAGTTCAGTGCCTAGAGATGTTATTGCAGCAATGTTTCAAATGGTTTATGATGATTATTGTTATGATGTGATATGACCTATGGATTTCTGATCATTGATTATGGATTATTATCTTGTTGCTTTAGTCATCTTCACAGCATTAGCTTGGTATATGATTCACGATGTGGCAAACCTTTCAAAATGAAATGAACTATCTTAATGTTGTTATAAATGGTAAAATGGACATACTACTTGCACATTTAGGTTTCTTGACAAAATATGTTCCTCGACAGTCTTGTCTGCTAGCTTAGGCACCACTTTCATTTGACTCCATCCATCCATGACCTTCCCGATTTGGCTTTCACCTTTGACTTGTCTTTCTTGACTCTTTGATACTGAGGACTTCCCTATTACTACCTCTGTGTTGGATCGCATCCATGTTTGTTTAGTGTCTCGGCTCTGAGTTGGTGACAGAACTTGCCTTTGGTGAGTTGGATTCTAGGCCTAAATCATTCCAGTCGGTTGTCCCGATGTTTGGCACTAGTCGAAGTCCCCTTAGTCACTTGAGATATTGTTGGCTAAAACTGAAACCTTATGTACTACTTGGAAATCTTTATAAATTCGCCCATGGAAACTGTAAACTCTAGAATGTGTTTTTAAACACACGTGAGTAAAGGGCAAGAGCGATGAACTGCTAAAAATACTCCTCGAAGAGTATAAGAAAGGTTCAAAAAACATAAGTTACTCAAAAGTTATATCTATTATTTGCTGACCTTGTATATGTATAAACATGCCCTAGATGCAAGTTGCAATTAGTTGTGCTTCTTAGCACATCTAAAATCCGAAGGGTTATGTAGGCCAAAAAGGCCATGAAATGAAATTGAATGATTCTAATGATCTTGGATCAACTTGATGTAGACATGATGCCTAAGTTGAATAAACACTCTCTAAACAACTTATCCATTTGTGAAGCACAACCCTTCCCCATGTTATTTGTCTAGCATAGAGTGTAGCTTCCCCCTCTCCCGGTCCAAAGTGTCTTTTAGTTAAGTTTAGGCAAGTCATCCCCTTTGCCCAGCCTTGTTCCTAGCCTTCATCCTTAGCTAGCAGTTAGACCATGTCCAATGGGTGAGTGTCATTTAAGTTATTGTGCAAGTAAATATAAATAACAATGGAATATGCAAACATGATAAATGCCACTGAATGATGTTTATACTTTAAGTTAAGCTGTGAGTATGATTAGAGGAACATGTCTTAGTCTATTGTATGATTTGTCCTTCGTTGTATATTGATCTAGTCAAACCTAGTTTGACTATGGTCATTCTTGGGATCCGTGATGATGTGGGCCATATATGTTTATGGATGATGATTGATGGTCCCACATACTCTTATTGATAGTACCATATGGTGGACATATGATTCAGATGGTGATTGATGCAGTTCAACAGGTTTTATTATTATTCCAGATCATCAGATTATGCACTGTCCGGATATGATGGACCCTATTATTGACCCCTCAGGTCAACCCATGGTGTATGAGTACACATTCTTAGTAGATTTGAGTCTTTTGGATCCAATGAGACACTTATCATTCAGTTCCGAGCACTTCTGACAGTGATAGATGTAGTTTTCCACTTATTGACTAGATTTGGGGCTGTTTTCCCAGCCTGTCCAGCAGGGGCCATGAGAGGTCAGTTCACCTAGGGCGTTGTATGAGGAGGGGGTGGTCCAGCCACTTGATGTTACCATTTTACCCCCCTTCTGGAGATCTTGGTGGGCTCAGTTTGATAGCACAGGTGTTCTAGGTGGCAGTTTCAGCAACTTCACAGTTATCGAGGCAGATAAAAAATGGAAGAAAAGGGTCACTGAGGAATCCGATTTGGGAAATTGAGGCAAGGTTTTGGCACTTGTTCTTCACAGAGGTCTTCCAGGGTGAACCCCCCATCTTCCAGCCAGTTATCATCACTCAGTGGGGTCCACAGAGGCCACATGAGGCCTTTTGCTGCATGTCTCTCACAGATTTTGAGGACAAGATTTGATCATTTGTATTATTTGGACATGTTATTTTATTATTATTGTGCCATGGGGATGAGCTAGTAAGGATTGATGCCTCCTAGCCCCACCATGAGCTTCATGAGTCTTGTCCATGTCATATGAGGTGGGTCCATGTACTTTTAACCCCTCTAGAGGGTGACATCATCCTCATTTAGTCTCTACTAGCTATGACGTCACCTTTATATTGAGTGATCCATGCGATATTATGTGTTGGCTCATCTTAGCCATTGATTAGATTATGAGATCTTTTAATCTCAACCACTCATCTTGTTGTATTGTAAAGTGGTTTTGAGATCTAGGGTTTTGGTCTTTATTATCCTATATAAGGAGGAAACCCCCTATTGTATAGCTCACCTTTGGGCTCTGGAAAACTTGGAATGAAAATAATATTTTGGAGATCTACTTCTTGGCTTTGATTGGGTTACTCTTGTATATGTTCTTGCATCTTGTTTCTAAACATTCTTTGCTTCTACAGGTGAAATCGAAATCAATTGAAGGGAGGCCAAATTGTTTGAAGCTAGCTATGATTTGCTTGATGGGAAGATTGTAAGGGTTGCTCACATCCCCCATGGGCAAGACGTTTTCATCTTGAGGGAGTTTTTCAATTGTGCTTTGTCCATTGATTGCTTCTTTGATATGACATGCTTAGATCTTATGGATTTGTGGATCAAATCTAACTTGATGTAGTTTGATTTACAAGTTTTCATGAGACATCTCTCCTCCTAGGGCTTGGACGATTTTGGTTGAAGACACTTGGATCAAGCTTGGAATTGTAACTAGGGAAAGATCTCTCCATATGCTAAGAGGCCACAAGCTTTAAGGTAAGATCTACAAGGTACGTATTGATTTCGCTTGCTATCCATCCTATTGGTCAAAAACTCCATTAAAATCAAAACCCTCATTTTCTATTTTCTTAGATCTACTTGGATCTAACTTGGCTTTTGGAAAGATATTGAAAACCCACCTCTATAGCATCCACGGCAATTCGGATCTATAGTTTGGTGGTGATTGGGTTCCATTTGACACACTTTCCAAGGCACCTAGCCCTCTTGAAGGCAATTCACACCCCTTGGGAGAAGCTAGTTGGGTTAGTTCCAAGACATGGGTAGGTGAGATCCCACTTGATTTGCACTCCTCTCACTTGATAACTTACCCCTAGTGCTTCACTTCTTTGATTTTTTCCTTGTGGGCCTTATTCCTCATTTTGAGTGTTGTGCCCCACTTGGGTCATTGGGTGATGCACTTTCAACATTAGATCTATGGAGATCTAGCCTACCTTGGGGCATGCTACTTAAAACCCACCTTGATAATTGCCTTGACCATCCCAATCTACAATTTGGCATACTTTGGCCTCCATTTACCCCTTCATCTTAAGGCACTAGTCTCCTTGGGTCAATTCGCACTCCTTGGGGATTGTGTCATGTGCTAGATCCCATATGTGGGTGTATCTAAATCTACTTTGGATCCATAGATCTACATCATCAAACACCCCTTAGTGCCATTCTACCCCTAACTTCACCTTGTGGGTCCCATTTGGGTCATTTCCATACTTTAAGGAAGTGGGTCCCACTTGTGTATTTCATGGTACTAGATCTATTTCTTTGATCTCCATAGGTGGCCTAAATCATTCAGTGGTTGAAACACTTGTCACTCCTTAAGCCTCTTCAACCATATCATAACTCTTGGGTCCACCTAAGTTTGCATTGGTTTCCATAACTCAACTTTCACATCCCCCTAGGAACCTTTGCTTTGGCTAATGTTCTGTCGATTGGCTATAGGGTCTCCCCCTTGATCTTGTCTTGTCTAGATCTAAAGTGAAGAGTGCCTCGGTTGTCGTGACTCCCAGCTTGCATTGGGAACCGTGGCATCTCTTGGGTCACCTCTTTAGTTGTCTGTCTCCTCTACCATCCCGGATGGGATACCTTTAGGGACAACTACAAGTTGTGTGATAACAGTAACCTTTCATAAAATCCTTAACTAACTCAAAATACATATGAAATAGTGTAGGACGTTGGGTGACAACAACACATGAGATCTTGGATTAGTTATGCTTTAAATTTTTTCCAGCTTTGGTTTCATTTTGTGGAAGGAAAACAAATTTTTTCCGTAGAAATTTTTGGGCATTGGGATTTGTCCAGGAAATACAATTTGCTCCACTATCTAGCCCATAACCAAGAATGAGAGTGTTGCTACCTTTCCAGCCCCACACTAATATCCACAAACAACAACTTGCTCACACATTCGTACCCTACCCCCCAGTAGAATTGGACATGTGACCTGTTGCCGCCTAATACACACCTGGGGGGAACGCGATAGGAAACCTTCAAGCCACTCGGTGTGTCCTTGGGGGCAAGTGAAAGTCAAGTGCTGTCACTTGATTACTCGACTCCTCCATCCAGGCTTACTCCTAGCGAAGCCAAGGGGGGTGGTCCCTATGAAAAATAAACTAAGGCTTTTAATCTATAACAAAAGAAAAAGTCTGTTCTAGGAGTTAAAAGATGACGAGATGAAAAAATAATAACTAAGCACTGCTTGCAAATTAAATCAATTAATTAACCCCACATAAGATAGATAAGCATTCACGACATTTATGATTGAAACTTAAAGCATGGAAAATTAATGACCAGTGTCGAGAATGTGAAATGCGTGCGATTGTTGCTATGTAGGGTTGCTTCTGTGGTCTCAATGAAAGTATTGCAGTGTTTCAGTTGGTAGATTTTAAGATTATTAAATGAGTGGATTAAAGAATGGGTTAATTCTTGGTTTGGCCCAATCAGATCTAGCTCTTTGGACTGAGTGCTTTAGCGGCTTAACCAAGTGTCCAACCAGGCGAGGATAAACCTTCTTAAAGTAGCCTGCTTACTCTACGGTATACACCCATGCAACCTCCTGAATCCACCAAGAAAGATGAGATTGGATTGTCCTATTAAACTAAGTACCTTGCACCCGTTTCTGATTGTTCCAGCTATTCCAACTAAGCTGCAGCGACCAAGAGCATACTTTGGGCTTGGGGTGTGGTTCGTTTTATTGAAATGTGTGAGTGGATGATTAAATAAGCTACAACCCAAGAATATATTTTCCTCGCACCACAAAAATGATGGAGTACTTAGGTAGAGCAAGGGGTTAATTTTAGAGTTAGATTTTAAGAACAGTTGTATGATTGAATAAAACACATAAGCATATAACAAGGTGATAAATGGGTTATCAGAGGACATTGTGTGCTTGAGTGAGTTGTTTAATTACTATTGCTCAAACAAAACTAACTTAAATCGAAAAAACTTAGAAAAAGTAGTGAATTTTTTTTTTAAAAAAGGAAAAAGTGAGAATCCCCCTTGGGGGGATTGGGGTCAGGCGCTGGAATTGCCTGCTATGCTCTTTTTATTCTTTTGATTATAATCAAGAAATTCGGAGAACTACTGCTTGCCCTTTATCATTAGGGAACAAGACAGTTTACAAATTAATTTGAAAGTGAAACAACACTTGAACGGTTGATTCACAGGGTGGTTCTAGGAGCTTCAGGATGACTTTTCTGTGATTTTTTTAACTCCAACCTGCTAAGAACATAAAACAGACCAGCGAGCTAATGTTGCTTAGAAATGACAATCAAAACACTTTAAGAGTGTTCTAAGTCCTGACAATACTGCAAATTGGCAATCTGAAAACTAATGCAACTAGTATGTAGAAAACCTTTTTTTGGGGGCAAATTTTTGGATCTTAAACAAACTTTTAACTAAGAAGTTGAAAGAAGGTAACCGATTTAGTTTTAGAAGAGTTTGGATCTTGAAGCTTGAACCCTTGGGGGATGAGTGTCTAAATGGGCTATGGAGTCTGCTTGCTAGTGCACTAGTAGTATTGGATTCCTTGTTTTGGACCTATTGAGTACGAGGAAGAGCTAACATGCTCATCCGCTCCTTCAACCTAAGCTACCTACAAAGTGGATTCAACACTAGCAAAGGGGATTAAGATATCTGTGTGAACAATTGAAAGAAATAAGAAGGAATAACATACTCAAACAAGAAATATCATTACCTCTAGCATTCTAACATCACTCACAATAGTAAAAATTCTATAAAGCAATGCTTACTATCCTTATGAAAAAGTAATTTCCTTACAAAGGCAAACACCCAACATATACTAGCATGAACCATGATACAGATTACCTCATTGATGATCAAAGAACATGACAATACACACCGCAGACAACACCAGGGTAGCCTCCAAAGCCTTCTATTACTCAGTAACCAAAAAAAATATTACAATAGACAAGAGCAGAGGTTCCACCTTCAGATCATAACAATGGAGCTAAGCTCCTCAATAAATAACACACGGAAAGCAGCTAGAGCGCAAAACCCTAAGGACCTTGATTGTAGAGCAAGGCAAGCTCATAGCCAATGGATGGGCACATTCTTCATTGGAAAAAAACACTTGAAAGAGGAAGCTGTCGAGTTTGATGAAGGTTGCTCACGCGTGGATGAGAGGGCGAGTGGATGTTTCCACGATTTGGTTGGCTGCTGCGTTGGAGAGTTCGATTGGGTGTTGTAAATAGCAACTTATCCAAGTGCTTTGTGCCACCTCTTCGCATTGATCCTCAACCGATTGAACGCAACTGTGTGGGAGTCGGTTGGCCCACGTGAAGGGAGGGCGGACTTGATATTTTTCATACTTTCGTTGGAATAAACTTTGGTGGGTTGTGCCACCTCCCAATGAGGTAGGCGCCCACCATTTAGACTTGTCATCAACCATTCCAAGACCCCGTGTTGAAGGAATCCGGCCCCACGTGAAGGTTGCTCTACGTAGTATGAAACACGACTTTGCCCAACCTTCCAATTCAAACTTTAAATATATGCTTTAATCCTTGGATATAGTCGCCCATCTAATGATTTATAACATAAGGTTTTAGATATAACTTCAGTCTCCCACCACTTTGATGCCAAATCATAATCCGTACACAGACATGAAGGAAGATGACATCCATGTGAAGGTTGAGCGAATCCTTACATTGATATATTCACATTTTGACTTTCAAACCAAACTTTAATATATGCTTTAATCCTTTGATGTAGTCGCCCACCTTCAATGAATTAATGCCATGTCATTTGGCATGTGCTTAATTCCTTTTTTTTTTTTAACATGGTACAATTTGTTGCATTTTTAGCATTTAAAGTGTTATTTTGTAGCTTTGATAGGCAAAACTGCTCCACGGGACGTTTTGGTCGCCCAAAACATAGGAAAACCGGATACTAGTGTAAAGAGGATGCTCTGAGCTTGAAAACGAGCATCCCTGCGCCAAATTCCGACTCTGAATCACACTTTTATCACCATTTGAATTTTTTCATTTAAACCATTAAAAAATGGCTTAAAAATATTTTTCTCGGAATTGACTGAAACTTCTGGGGGACCTAGTACATGACAAAACGATAAAATTTTACCGTCTCGCATGTTTATAAACGTTACAAAATGGACTCTAATAACCACCTAAGGCCTAACCACCACTTTGGGCATTCCAACTTTGGAGGTGCAGGAGAAAAACTCATCGATTATACTCGACTAAAGGCAAAGCATAATCAACAAGGGAAAAAACTCCTTGGAATACTTTCTTTGATTGTCAAGTCCTAGGGAACCGAGTTACTCAAAGACCACCATGATAGCACACTTATTACAAACCCCATGGGGCATGGTCATGCACTACAAATATTAAAAAAGGGGCTCTGAACAGGCCACACTTGGAACTTCTGAACTCTAGAAGAGCACAAGTAATTGTGCAATACTGGCGGCTCGCTGAAGTCCAACTAAAGTGCAACTTTAGGTGGTAACATGACCTATGAGTAGAAAACCATGTTCTTAACCATTAGGCCCACTCAAGCTATACATTGTGGATGGATAACATAATGCTTAATTTGCCAAAATTGGTGCTAAATTGGTGTGGAAAGTTCCAACAAAGATGAGGAAAAAAATTCAGTAGTGCTTTCCTTATCACTTGCTTTATTTTCAGTAATGTTTTCCCTATCACTTGCTTTACCTCAAATACAGATACTAAGTCCTTTGGCTCGGGAGAGGGAAGTCACCCCTTCCCTTCATCATCCTCAGTAGATAGCATCAAGGGGCATTGATCCTATTACCAACTATTTTGTACCATAGTTGGATTTCTTGTGAGCCGCCAGAGTTATGAACATGTTCAATGTTCAAAAGTTCAGAGGTATTTTTTTAGGGCCATTTTGGCCCCTTTGTAATAATCGCATGTTCATACCCCCCTTGGGGATATTGTAAAAATGTGCTAGCAAGACGGTCTTATGTAAAGAACTTGGCCTCCTAGGACTTTTTTATCAACGGTGATCATTCCATAGTGTTTTTTCCTTGTCAATTATGCAATGCTGAATAAGCATTGTATAATCGACGAGTTTTTCACCCGCTCCTCCAAAGCTGGAATGGTCATTTTGATTTTTTAGCCTTAGGACATTATTAAAGTTCATGTGTCAAATGTTTATAAGCTTGCTAGACATATAAATGAGTCGTATGGACATGCACTAGGTCTCCTAAGAGTTTGAGTTCATTCCGACAAAAATAAATTTTTCCATAAAATTAGACCATTTTTTAATGGTTTAATTGGAAATTTTCAAATTGTAATAAAAATATGGTCTGGAGGCGGAATTTGGCGCAGGGATGCTCGTTTTCACATTTAGAGCGTCCTCTTTAGCCTAGGACCCACTTTTCCCGGGTTTCGAGTGATTAAATTATCACTTATGGCATTTTTTCTTAAGGAGCCAAAAAAATGACATAGCAATGCTAAAGACGCAACAAAATGCACCAAAATATAAAAATATATATATTAAAAAAGGTAATGGGCATGTGTCAAATGAGTTAGCATCCCATCCCATATGATGTGCGAACTCTCTCATTAATTAAAGCGTCATGTTTTATTGGATTTGGAAGGTCAAACATGTGATCTCAAGATTGAGATGCGCCATCATTCTTATTTACTCACGTGTGGGCGACTTCCTTAGGTGTCCTTTGCTCATGCGTTGGGTGTTGATATCAAAGCAAGGAGGGGCGCCCCTCTTACGAGGTGGATGCCACCTCATATTACACCAACCAAGTGGTGGTTCCATCCTTTAACTACTCCCTTGATTGTCTCATGCACCCTCCTTGCCTTTATTGAGCCATGCGCACCCCCTCTCTCTGAGATCTCTATATAATGAAGGCCCTGTTATCACATTTATAGTAGTTGGGGATACCATATATTTATTCTAGATTCTAGTATATTTTTCAGCCAGTCCTTTACATTGAGATGCTTGAGATGAGCATATATTTTTGGATCACTCCTATGATTATGAGCAACCAGTATATTCCTTTGCCATGACCGAGTCTCAAGAAACTTGGATTTGATGACCGATGTAGCCATTTTGGCATACAAAGCAGTTTGCAGTGCCCAGATTTGCAACAACAGGTTCCCAGTAGACAGATGATGGTTCAGATGGTTTGCACAGGTATATGATCCAACTTATATAATCTTGTGTATTGGTTTATTATTGCTTTTCTAGTTATTCTAGTAGCATGTTTTAGCATTTAGTGTCATGATCTGGCGATCATATGTATATTATGGACTTGATGGTTATTATGTATTTATCTAGTGTCCTGCTCTAAGTTATGAGGTTCTTGTCTATACTCATTGGTTCTACCTTCCTTAGGAAAATGGAGGTGATTCATTCCACCATTATATGGCTTGCTAGTTTTGGTATCATTTTCACTATCTCCATCCATCCGCTACCTTCCAGTTATTGTTTTTACCCTAACTCACTACTTAGCCTGTGATATGGAGGACTTCCCTGCTCTAGCCTCTTTGTTGGATGAGCTCCCCTGTTGTATTGTGTCTCGGCTGTGAGTTGCCTAAGTTGTGTTGGCTAGACCTGAAACAGATAGTACTACCATCATTACATTGTATCTGGAAACTTTATTGTATATCTTAAATGAAAGCCCATTCTAGAATGTGTTTTTCAGCACACGTGAATGAAGGCATATTGAAATGAAAATCCAAGAATGTGTTTTTCAACGCACACTGACAAAGGCTATGGAAATGAAAAGGTCCAAATAAAGCAATGGTTTAACAAATGCTATATCAAATGATTCCTGACCTTATTTAAATGTAATGATCTATTCCTCATTAGCTTGTGGGTTGTGATATGATATGGAGCAAGGGACAACTAATTCTAAATGTCCCCTAGAGTCTTGAGTTACGGTTTGTCGGGCACCTAGTCATGGCGGCTCTAGAAAAGATCCTCACGGAGTTGTATCAGCTTGGATGTGAGTAGTGGACATCTTTCAAGGTTGAATAAGCACTTCCCAAACAACTTACCCATTTGTGAGACACTGCCATCCCCTGTGTTATTGCTTGTCCAACGTATGCTTTAGTGTGTATCCCCTTTCCTACATCCAAAGTGTCACAGTGTTGAGTTAGTACAGTCATCTCTTAGCCTAGCCTTGCATTTATCCACCTTTACCCATCACTAGCAAATTGATCACAAGTACAACCATGAAGTGAGTATAGCCTTGAGGTTCTAGTCTGAGCTATTGTTATTAATGAAAATCTTGAATATCTTGTTTTAGATCGCCAATGAAATGATTACTCTATGTTTATATTTCTATTGGAATGATTAATGAAGCATTCCTTAACCAATTACACTTGCAGCACTTTGATGTTTTTGCTTGGATCATATTATGGGTCAGTTTGACTTGGTCAAACCCAGTTTGACTTGGTCAAACCCAGTTTGACCAAAGCCAACCACAGAACATGAGATGAGATAGACCCTGGATGATAGCTATTGATGATATATGGTCTATTATTAATCACCAGATGGTTCCATGCAGCAGTTACAGGTTTTAGATAGTGATCTGTGGTATTTTTATGATTTTGATCATTTGCAGATTATTATTTTGTTCGGGCATGGTGTTGATATTATATGATTATGCAGTCATCCATATGGTGTATGAGTATGCATCTCTAGTGCATATGGGCTCTCTGAGTCCATTGAGACAGTTTGTTTTCAGTTCTGGGCAGTTTCAGTTGGGATTTCTCTCAGTTTATCACTTCAGTGCAGATTTGCCATTAAAAATGGCATGTCAGAGCAGTTTCATGATTTGTTTGGTTCATCTATGGCGCTACAAAGGGAGTATAGGGTCCAACCACTTGTTTTTACTATATTGCTATATTCCCAGACATGCTGGTGCAGTCAGATTTGGCCCCGGGTGACCAGGCAGAGAGTTACATGAATTTTTATCTTTTACAGGTGATTTACAGAGGCATAAAAAATGGTAAAATTGGCTACAGAGGAAATCGATTTGGGCTACTGAGGCAAGGAAATGGCATAGGAATGGTTTTGATGATGTGTATGATGTCTCCCACACTTTCCACAGCAGTTGCAGCAGTCAGTGGGCCCCACACATCTTTCTGGATAAATTCCTGGTTTTATCATTCACTTTAGATGAGTTTTTCTTTACCTTTTAAAGCTGACTCAACCAAACCAATCCAGTAGGAAAAACTTAAAAGTAACAACAAATGATAGCTAAGACTGCAGTAGTTGTGGCAGAGAAATATCTATGGTTTTTTTCTCTTATCTGTCCAGAGATTAAAAATCTTCTCTTTGACTAGTTATGTTTGGCACTACGGATCCTACCTGACCATATGTTCCAAGTCTCCATATTAGTCCACTGCTTGAATTAAACAGTAAAATTACAGTGACCATAAAACCCAAGACATGCATCAATCATCAGACAAGTAAAGTTAGGGAAAGGCTGGTCTCAATAATTTACATTAGAACTTAACCTATGTAAACATGATACTGTGACTTCCAACATCTTCCAGAAAATATTAATGAACTGTTCTCTGAATATGCATAGGCATTGGGGTGAATTGAGAGCCAAATTTTTTATGTCAGAGCATGCATATCAGTTGAATATTCTAACCTCACCAATCCCCATACAAGCACGAACAATAAGCAACGCTGGAAGTCCAAGGCTTGCAGCTATCGGAGTGAGCATAGTTGCAATCGACCACCATATCACTCCAAAACCCAATACAAACTTCCCACCAACTTTGTCAGCCCATATGCCTCCAGCAATCTGCAATTGTCTTTCCATATTAACATCATTATTAGATACAATGAAGCAAAAAGAGAAGAAAAATATTTTTTAATTTGTCAAAATTATACAAGACCAACTGTGTCCTTCAAATAGGCTAAAGCATACATGATCCATAGAATATGAAAGGCAAAAAACAACATACATGGAATCATCTCTGCATTGTATCCCATTTTCTTGGTACCTCCTCCAGAATTTGAGTTAAAGCACTATAAAAGAAAACAGGAAAAATAGATATTTTCCCTCCCCCCAAACAAGAGCAAGACAAATAAGATTTCTTAACGAAAACAAACAGTTTAATTCTTTACTGAAATCTCTTAGAAAAATCAAGAATATCACATATCTCCTGCATTCATATTTAAATCATGCCAACTACTCGAGCAAAGTTTGCATCCCTTTAGGTCCTTAGGCATCCTGTTATAGCCAAAACATAGAAAACCAGTACTGAATACTCCTATGAGATTTATGTTATTTAAGTGTTCATTAACTAAGGATCATAATTAGCTATGAGTTGGTTAAAAGGTCTATGAAATCATAATTTAGTAATGCTGAATCCAAAGAACCACAGTTACAAAATAAATTAGTCCCAAAAAGTAGCAAAACCCATGTGCTTGGACATAACTGACAATCGGTGCTATGACTGCATAGCACATTGGCAAGATGGATAAGAGGGGTGCATGGATTACTTTGGAGAAGCATTGGACAGGTTACAGAATTAACTGCACATTGGTTGGGGCTATTTATAGCATTGGGACAGATTAGTATAAACACCCTTATGATGAGTTCCAAGAACCACGGTTACAAGATCAAGTGCTCACAAAAAGTACTAAAAGTCATGTACCAAGTAAATCTCAAATGAACAAGACAATGATGTGCTAAATTATTCAATAGCGCATTCACAAGAGAGCTAAAAAGGGTGCAAATGCATAGAATCTGGATTAGTGTAAAATTCCAGACCACACTGAACTCAATTTTTTTTAACTGCCCAATGGTTTGACTATGAATTTTTTGCCCAAACACCTAGGAATATTGACAGTGACTGCTGTAGGTTATGTCAATGCTTTAACTCTGCCTATAATAGCATTCTACCAATGGATGGTGAGTGGGAATCTTTAACAACACTTCTGGCACCTACTGCTGTGAGTGATTGCCCAACATAATACCCCTTTGGAAAACACTGTTCTTACTGATTTGGAACCAAGTTTTGGTATGCACTTTGGTCACCACGTTATCATATGTTGTTTGGTTCATTAGTGATTTTTGTGCGTGGAATAGTGTATGATATTCACCATTGATAAATAATGTTGCATACCATAAATAAATGAACGCTAACAACCAAACTCAAGCAAACACATTCAGATCTGAATATTTAATGAAAAGGGGACACATTTACATGCCTGGAATTGATGCACATGTGGTTTGGGAAAGGCAAGCCACAGTTAATAAGAAATATGCTGCTACAGCACTTGTTTGCTCTCCATAAGAGGGTCACAACTTCCTCTACTCAACGTTTAATGTGCCAATGTCTAACAGGGACTGCTGTAAGTGATTCGATCTTCAAGATGGGTGTGCAGTGAGAAATAATAACGAGGGCCCTATCTTGCCACTGTAGCGACCTCCCTTCTTATCACAGAACAATAGAAATCTGAGTTTGATTCTCTTTAATGGTGCGCTCTCTCCACAGTCTTATGGTAACTCGTTCCACAGATTAGAGGTAGTAAACTCCTTTGCGAATACACTCTTCCACAATGATGCAATCAACAGGCAAGTGCATTTATCTTTACAGCAGTACTCCCTAGATGAATGTGCTCTCAAACACTAGTGATCACTGATATATCTCAGATCTGTAGCTTTCTTTTTAACTGTATGTTATCACCAATCTTGTAGTTGCCTCTACAGATGGATCCAAGGTGGATGGTAGAGGGGATAGGCAACTAAAGTGGTGAACCAAGAGAGCCCTAGTTCCCAAAAGGATGATTGTCACACCAACCAAGGCACTCTTCGCTTTAGCTATCAAAGCCAAGATAGCAAGGGGGAGACCCAGATCTACTCCCGATAGGAGAGATCAACCCAATCACCAGATCAAATCAATCTAATGAAGTACGTAGGATGACAGGTATGGAACCCTAGAATTAAGGAAGTAGGACCACTGTGGAGTCTTAGGAAAGGTGTGATGTGATAATGAAAGATAACACACAGTGATTCTAGGATTAAGTATGATTCTAGGATTCAGAGCTAGTTTCAAATGGTCAAAATCAACTGCCTTGGGAAACGTGACCCTTTAAACAGGGAAAGTGTCCCAAATCAGGGATCTGACAATTAGGGATTTCTAGCTTTGCTTGATAGATGGATATGAAAGTATCTAAGTGTGCAAGCAACCAAACAAAGGTCAAACCCCAAGGAGATCTAACAACCCAGAAAAGTCGTGAGGGCTTGGAGAAGGATCAGTGCCTTGGAAAATGGGCCAAATGGAGTCGGATGTCCACCAAACTGTAGATCAGGGATGTCAAGGTGTAAAGCAAGGTGGGTTTTGAGGATCAAGGTCATCCAATGGCTAGATCTCAGTAGATCTGAGATTCAAAATGCATCACCAAGTGACCCAAGTGGGGCACAACTCTCAAAATGAGGAATGGGGCCCACAAGGTGAAAATCAACAAGGTGAAGCACTAGGGGTAGGTTATCAAATGTGGAGAGTTCAAATCAAGTGGGATCTCACCTACCCAGATCTTGGAACCTAGCAAACTCACCCAACCAAGGAGTGCGACCTCACTTGGAGAGGCTAATGTGCCTTGGGAAAGGGGTCAAATGGAAGCCAATCCACACCAAACTATAGATCCAAATTGCCGTGGATGTTATAGAGGTGGGTTTTCAATATCTTACCCAAAAGGCCACTAGATCCAAGTAGATCTGAAAAAATGTAAAATGAGGGTTTGAAATATGAGGGTTTTAACAGTTATATGCTTATGCCAATGGATTGGGATCAAGGAATAGTAGACAAACCTGTGGATCTTACCTGGATAACCTTGTAGATGCCTTGATGATGATGATCTATGCAAACCCGATCAATTTGAGAAACTTTGAGGTAGTTTTCTATGAAGTCGATTTAGTCCAAGGAAGCCAATGCGCCCTCTCTCCTGCACAACAAACGTCAACAATATCAGATTTGATCCAATCAAGAGATAAGACTAATGCCACAAGAGAAATAACAGAAAGATAGCATAGATCACAATGATACTAATGATAACCCCCTGATACAAGCGAATGTCAAGTGAGCGAGTTGAAGAAGCCTTGCAAAAACGTCCAAGTTGAAGTTGCCCTCTTGTAGACAAGACAAAGTTTCCACAAAGATAGATCTTACCACAAATTTCCAAATGCTAGGATGCAATAGACTTTCCAATCACCATCTAAGAACACCAAATGCAAAGGAGACCCAAGAATTTCCACAAGAATGTTTTTCTATTATCAAGATTCCAAGAGCCAAAGACCCTTTACAATGAGAAGCTCTCTCCTTTAAATAGGATGGAGAGAGACCAAAACCCTGACCACCTTTTGAATGGATGGCTAAGATTAAAAGATCAAAGTGATCTAATCAATGGTTGAGATGAGCTCAACATAAAAGTACATGGATCAATATAACAATACAATACATCAATGGACCAAATCGCCCTAGGAGAGGGGGTCCCACCAAATCTCAATGATAAAATATAAGATCTAGCTCATGGTGGGTCCAAGGGGTAATTTCTAACACCCTTGGTCAATCCCCATGGCACAATATCAATAAAATAATGCTCTAAGCACCAAATCGTGCCTCTCTGGGAAAGTCGTGAGCCTTAGGAGGCTCCAGAAAACCATAAAAAATGCCGGAGTGAAGAGTGTAGGCCCCACTGAAAGCTGAAACTGCTGGAGAAGGTGTGGAAGACATCACTCATCATCAAACATCATCCCATGCCAATCCCTTGCCTTAGTAGCCCAAATCGAATCCCTCAGATGCCATTTTTACCATTTCTAATCTGCCTTGGGAAGTGTGAAACTGCCCAAACTGCCTCCTGGAGTGCCTGCACTGTCAAGGTGTGGCCACCAGGCTCTCTGGGAGGGGGGTAATATGGTAATAACAAGTGGCTGGACCACCCCCTCCATGCACAACGCCCTAGGTGAACCCATCAAATCTCATCACTGCTGTAACAGGGCCTCTGATAGGCCAAAACTACACAAGGATAGCCAACTGAGGCTAAAAATCATTGTAACTGCCCGAAACGGAAAAAAAGCTGTCTCATTGGCCTCAGAGAGCCCAAATCCTTCTAAGATGTGTACTCCTACACTATATAGATCTCTGCATGGTCAAAAATAAATGTCCATCATATTCGGCAGACCAAATAATAATAACCTGTAAAAGTGCTGAAAAGCACAAATCATCATCATAAGCCTGAAACCACTGCATGGAACCATCATGGTGACCTATACCAAACCATATACCATGTCTATATCATCTGAGGTTTGCCACCTCATGTCCTGTGGTTGACTTTTGGTCAAACTGGGTTTGACCAAGTCAACATGACCAAAATATAACTCAAGGTGTCATCAAACTGCTGCAAGGTGTCAAAGGTTAAAACATGCTCTACAATTCATTCAAGTAACAATTATAACAAGAAGTTATCATTTACTGGCGATCTAAAACCAAATATATAAAGGTCTTCAATATTATTTATGACTCAGACTAGACTTTCAGGACCATACTCACTTCATAGTTGTGATCAATTTGCTAGTGAAGGGTGAGGGCTAAAAATATAAAAGGCTAGGCTAACGGATGACTACTGGCTTGACATTGTGACACTTTGGAAATGGAAAGGGAATACACACTCTAACATATGCTGGACAAGCAATAACACAGGGGATGGTAGTGTCTCACAAATGGGTAAGTTGTTCAAAGAGTGCTTATTCAACTTAGGCACCATGTCTACTTTTATAAAAGATGATCCAGTTTCATTAGGATCCATTGATTTCATTTCATGGCCTTTTTGGCCTACATAACCCTTCGAATCTCAGGTGTGCTGATAAGCATTGTTAATTGCAGCTTGCATCCAGGGCATGTTTGTACATATACATATAAGGTCAGAAATCGTTTAGATATAGAGTTTAAGAACCATTGCTTTTTTGGACCTTTCATTATACTCTTCAAGGAGTATTTTTAGCTTTTCATTGCTCTTGCCCTTTACTCACGTGTGTTGACAAACACATTCTAGAGTTTACAGTTTCCTGGGCGAATTTACATAAGTTTCCATAAGTAGTACATGAGCTTTCAGTTTTAGCCAACACATCTTGGGGGAGTTCGTACCAGTGCCAAACATCGGGACAACCGACCAGAATGATTTAGGACTACAATCCAACTCACCATAGGTAAGCTCTGTCACCAACTTAGAGCCGAGACACAAATAAACAGGGAAGCTTATCCAACACAGAGGCTACAGTGGGGGAAGGTCCTCCATGCCACTAGTCAAGTAGTAAGTCAGGTTAATAAACAAACCGGTAGGTAATGGATGGATCGATGAAGACAGTGAATAATGAGACCAACACTAACAAGCCAAAGTATGGTGGGAATGATCACTCCTATTTTCCCTAGGGAGGGTAAAACCAATGAGTATGGGTAGTGAACTTCTAAGTCTGAGTGGGGACAATGTAATATATATAAAGGTACAGCCAGGTCCACATATCTATATGATCACCAGATCATGATACTAAATGCTAAGACATGCTGCAAGAATGAATATAAAAGAAATATAACCTAAGTTGCATGATACGGGGAAACGGAAACGTGTATCCAATACAGAAACACATTGAAAACGTGACCCCCAAAAAGTTGGAAACGGGGAAACGTGATATATATATATATATATATATATATATATATATATATATATTATGTAAATAATAAATTATAATATATATTATTTAAATTTTAAATTTTAAAATTAGGAAGGAGTAAGGACATTAAAAAATTAAATGTGAAACAACTAGAAGTCTAAAAGTACTAGTAGCTTCTTGATTGGCTGCCATTACTTCTGCAAAAAAAAAGAGGAAATTAATTAGTATTGAGTCTTGAGTCTCTTGACTCGTTGAGCATTAAAAAGATTATGAAGAATTCAACTTCATTCAAGGTTGAAGTGCTCACTACAAGACAACAAGACGTGATTGCTGCTGCCCCAAAACGTGAATGGCTGAAGTCACTGCTGCCCCGAAATCAAATTTGATGGCTGAAAGTGATTGCTACTGCCCCAAAACGCCACTAAACATAAACAATTGATGGCTGTACAGTGTAGCTGTAGCAACAAATTGCCAAATGCCAAGTCGATTCACCGATTCAGATTGACCCACTATACACGGTGTCCACAGTACCTGCAAATTTGCAAAATGAAACACATAAAAAAAAATTTAAAAGTTCAAGTTAAAAATTAAAATGTTAAAGTTTTAAACATTTAAACTTAAAACTAAAAGTTAAAGTTTAAACTTAAAAATTAAAATGTTTAAAAGTTAAACTTAAAAATTAAAAGTTAAAGAAAACATTAAAAGTTAAAATAAAAAATTTAAATAATAAACTGCTAGCAGCTACCTACCAAAATGTCATCAAATGGATTCCGAATCCCGATTTACCCAGTAAAATGAAACTGAAACATAGTAAAAAAAAATTAAAAGTTAGAAATTATAAATTAAAATGTATAAAAATAAAAAAACGGACTGCAAAACAAACAAATCGTGACTGCAAAGCAGCTACACAACAGCAAATTTGTTGTAGCAGCTACACGACAGTAAAACGGACAAATCGTGCAGCGTGACAAATCGTGCAGCCAATGACAAATCGGGATAGCATAAGTCAAATCGTGATTGCAAATCGTGCTCACCTTCTCGTCCAGCCGTCGTCACCTTCTCGAAGTAGTCGGCACTGGGCAATCGCTCATATGCCAGTAGCCGAAGTAGCCACCCGAAACCCGCAATCGCTCAGTCGTCGCGGAAGTAGCCGGCAATACGGTGTGGAGAGAACATAGACAACGCTTCAACTTATTAAAAAAAATCAGTTCTGCAAAACGCTAATCGCCGTTTAAACCCCTGCTTCGTTTTTTTAAACCCCGATTACGAGTTTGGGTTTGTTTTGGGGCCTGCACGGGCTGTTTAAACTTTGAAACACGCTGTTTGGAGGGTGATACGCGACCGAAACGCATTTCAGTCCGTACAACACACGTTTCACACACGTGGAACGCCGCAATACGGACTGAAATGCATTTCAGTCGCGTTTGATACTCGTTTCCGCGTTTCAAAGCAGAAACGAGGGTGGTATGGAGGGGGCCTAGCCGTTTCCTGCAACTTAGAATATAACCAAAACACCATAATATACCTGCCGAGTCATATACCTGAATGCACAATACCTAAACCGTCATCTGTCCTCTGAAACTGCTGCTGTAACTCTGGGCAATATTGATTGCTCTGTAATAATGGCTAAATGGCTACATCTGTCATCTCTGAGTGTCTTGAAACTCAGTCATGGCATGGGGAACAAAAACTGTCGTCCATATAATAATCATGATCCATAATAGATGCTCATCTCAACATCTCAATGTAAGGGAACTCGCTGAAAAGTGTACTGGAATCTGAAAAATAGTGTATGGTAGCCCAGTTACTATATATGTGATAACACTGTACTGTGTTCTCCTTCTTGGACAGAGACTGTGCCCTCCTACTGTAGTATCTTCTCTTCCATGATGTCTATGCCCTCCAATAATATGGTGCTCACACTTCTTCAAGAAAAAGGGCAGATATGGATCTTCAAGTATGCCCTCCACACTAGATCCTCAACACAACAATAAATCTTCTGCAAACTCTTTCCGGAACTTAGATTTGAAGATAAGTTGTAAACCAACTTACGGCAATGAAGCACAATAGTAGATCTAGATGATCTACTCATTAGAATTAGCTAGGATGGATAAGTTTCACCATTGAATCCAATGTTTTTTGAAGGCTTCCGTCCTCAACGCCAAAAAGCTGTGAGAGCTCTCATTTCCAATTTCAAGAGATAATAATCGATAATGAGCTTTTAGGGTTCGCTTTCCTCTTATATCCACCTTTCCACCTTTTTCTCCGTGAATTAATTAATTAAATGATTTATTCACATTTTTCCCTTTTTCTCCGTGAATTAATTAATTAAATGATTTATTCACATTTTTCCCTTTTTCTCCATTAATTAATTAATTAAATGACTTATTCACCTTTTTTCCCCTTTTTAATGTCGGAAAGTGATTAATTGGCTTCTAAGGCATTCTCGAACACCAAAAAACCCTTTTCCATCATCTCATCCTTTAGATATTTTTGTTCTGGTTCCAATGAGTTATTACATGTAGGTATTCCCTAAGATAATATGCTCCAAATAATACTTTATGTGTGTTTTAATTAAAATATGCTCAATAATAACCCAAAATGACGGAAATCGTCAGAATGTCGTGGAACCAAGAGCGAACTGTGTGGAAATGATCTTGATGATGAAATATGGTGAATGAACTAGCCTGGGCTCATAAAACTCCTCACAATCACCTGAGTCCACTGTTATCTTCATTTTACTCCTCGTAAAGCCACTACTAACTATAGAACAGGGGAATAAAAAAATGGGGACATTACAGGTCCTCCCTTGTCAAAGATTGCTTGTCTTCAAGCAATGTCATCACAACCTGATACTCCACATTGAATCATACTGAGACTGAAAATGATACCAGGGTCCCAAACCAGTCGGAAATAGGTGAAGCATCCTCCACTCGATACATGGTCCGTCAAGGTACTTGTTGACCACCAAGCCAACTAGGTGGGAAACCATGTACCATGTACCTTGAAGATGAGAAAGATGTACCTAGCAAAGTTTTTTCAAACAAGGCAATTTTGTCTCTTTCTCTTCTTAACTCTTCTCCATGAAATTTCCGCACCCCTGCGGGGGATTTTGTAATGATATGTCAACATGAGGGTCAATTTTTGTAAATCTTAGTCGTCTAGGACTTTATCATTGGGGAAGTCCTTTCATCGAGTGTTTTTTCCCCTGGATAATTAAAATTTCTCTTTAGTGATTTTAATTATCTGAGTTTTTCACTCAAAATTTCCTCCAAAGTGGTGAAAGGCGTTCTAATGATCGAGTCCATGGGGTGATTAAGGCCTGGGAAAGTTCTATATTACCATGCTAGACATTATCCAGAGTCTTGCGGAATTTCATTAAGTTTTACTTAGTATTTTTTTAATTTTTGGTAATTAAAAAATGTCCCTCTGCATAAAATGTTGTAATGTAAAAGAGGGTTAAGTAGCACTTAATGCCCATAAATATGGGTATAAGTACTCACAAGCAATGGCAAAAGACCCCCTACACCCTTGGACCAAGTTTAAAGTCATTCTTTTGAGTTTTGATAAAAAAATTGATGGATTTTCCTAAGTCAGTCAAGGAAATCAGGAAAATTGGCCATTAATTAGAATGACAAAATTTTGTAAAGTGACTATAGTCACTTGGGGAGGGGAAATTAAGTTTCCAAATGTTATATTATGTGCCTAAGGTGGTGTTAGAGGCCAAAAGGGACCCCAATGCAAGAGTTTTAAGAGTTTGAAGTTGTCTTCCTAAGGGGAACACCCTCTCTCACCACGGGAAATGAGAAAAATTGAAATAAGCCAAAGGGGGGGGGTCCCACTTTCATGATTCCCTCCACTTGGCCTAGCAATGAAATATAAAACATGGGTGGGTGTTTTTTTCCCCCCCGTTGTTTGTTATTTTTAACCCAAGGAAGTGCACCTGCCTTGATGGGCCCCTTTTCTCTCCAAGTGACAAATGTCACTCATGCAAAGGAACTCTCCCCTCTCTCTTTTCCTATTTAAGGAGGCTCCTCCTCCTCATTTTGGTTGAATTTCACTTCTTTTACAATCTCTCATGCCCTTGCATTCTTGCTCTCTTCTCATTCTCTTGTTTCCATTTGCTCTAATTTTGGGCCATTGTAATTTCCAGCCATTTGGCTTGTTTAATAAAATTATTTGGAGGAGATCTTGTGTCCTTTGGTTCTCTATGGTGGTTTGCTTCTACACTTCATAGCTACTCAAGTTTAGGGAGGCCAAACAAACAAATTTCTTTGCTTTGGTAAGATTTGTGGTATTTTTGCCATAGATTTTGTGAGTTTTTCATTATTGTAGTTAAGAACTTCATATTTTTCTTGGTTGAAGTTTATAATTTCTTAGCTCATTATTTGGATCTCACCTTCTTTTTAGTTGTGTAGCAAACATCTCAGAAGTTGCAGGTTGGTTTAGTTGAAGAGTGGAATTCCTTGGTTGGATACCCCACTACTTCAAGCATTGGAAGAGCAAAGAGCACAAATTCCTCCCTTCACTTTCAAATTTATGCCATTCTCTTATTAAAATCTTGTTTTAGACTTCATTTACAAGCTCTTTTATTGTGCAAATTTACTTGTAAGATTTCAGAATTTTTTATACTATTTGTACCATAACACTAATAGTGTCCAAGAGTGGTTTTGGGCATTTTTTCTGACTTTATTGCTTGCTGGTTTTTAGCAGGTTTTGTACAGTACAAGGGGATATGCTGCCCAAATTTGTCCAAATCAAGTGTAAAGGGCATCAACAAGCTGTCATCTCCAGTCCTTTGCAAGAAACGGGTCAAAAGTCTACCCTCACTCTCTTATTTCCTTATTTTCTCAAGTGCCGAAATCTTATTCATTGTAACAAGTTCAAGAGAATCTCTTAAACTTGATTCTTTATTTATCTCCAAAGATATATCTGAGTTTCATTTTTCAGCCATCCCTTACATGCAAAGGAAGTTGGGCTTGCCCACCCTTGCATTGCAAGTGAAGAGGGGCTAGGATTTTGGACTTGGTTTATTTTCTGCATTTTACTTCATACTTTTTCCCCATCTCTTCACTAGGAAGAGGATTGTGTGGCTAGGTTAATAATTAACGTACCTATTTTATTTTTCCATCCATTACTTACAAAGGTAGTTGGGTTTCTCCCACCCTTGTAAGCAAAAGAGAAAGGGCTAAGAATTGGTTTATTTCTCATTGCAATGGTTTAATTGTTTGCCAACACCTTGCATGTGAAGTGGCTTTGCCCATTCATGCAAAATCGTGCTAACTAGTAATTTGTTTAAGATTTAAGTTATTTTTAGTTTTAAATTGTTGTCCACACCTTGCATGTGAAGTGGCTTTGCCCATCCATGCAAAATCGTGTTGGCTAGTAATTTGTTTAAAATTTAAGTTATTTTCAGTTTTAAATTGTTGCCCACACCATACATGTGAAGTGGCTTTGCCCTCCTGCAATATCGTGCTGGCTAGTGATTCTTTTCAAGTATTTTTCTTTTCAGAGCAAATAAACCTTGTCTCGCTTTTGCCCTGTATTCACTCCCTTTCCCTTTGTCGGTAAATCCGATCCTGGGTGACAAGAAAGGGCAAAAGATCGAATTGGCTAAAGTAATAGGCACTTTAACTATATATCTCGAAAATTGAAAAAAAGAGGATTGATCCGAGGAGTCAGTGGGGTAGAGGCTGTTGGGAGCCTTGTGGCACTTCGTGTCCTCCAGTGGAACACTCGACAGTCTTTGGAACTGACTCGTGGAGCTAGAAGGGAACCTTGGTTCACTTGTTGAGCACCCAACAGTTTCTCTCAAGTTGAAGGATAAGTGTTAGAGGTAGTCACATTAGTTAGAACAATCAGTTTTTGCACTTTCAATACATTAATCCCCTAAGCTAAAGAGAGACCTTAAAATCATTTAAAACGTACTAGACCACTTGCAAAACATTTCTTGTCACGGTATTTTCATTTTAATCTCTATATTTCCAGTTCAAATTTATTTCTTTGTCAATTAGTTGGTTTTCTTTGCTAGCAAGTAATTTTCCTCATGCAATTTGGAATGTTCTATTTTTGGGATAGCAAATCCTTTCAAGTTTATTGTGTATCTTGTAAATTTCCTTAAAACCCACTCTTGAGTTACAATATGCAAGTTATTTTAATTTTAACCCCAAATAATTACTGATAACCACAAATGGATTTCTTCACACATATGCAGCGGAAAAAATAAATACTGAGAGAAATAGAATAGCAATCACATCAATAGAGACACCAATATTTTTGGGTTTGAAAACCCTGGAAAAACCCAAGATGGGAAAACCGGTGCAGTAGTCTGAGAAGATATTTTATTAGCAAGATACAGAACAGTACAATCCAGAAATTGATTTTACCCAACCTGGTAAAATCGCAAACCAAACCTCACAGAGAAAACCCCACACAAACGTACGACCCTCCTGCGTCAATGTACGGCCCTCTACGTCAGCGTATGGCCCTGCGTCAGCGTACAGCCTCACCTGTACGGCCCTCCGCGTCACCCGTACGGTCGGCTGCTTGCGTCACTGAATACGGCCTCTATGTGCTTGTACAGCCTTCCTGCAAATCTGTACGACCTCCTTCGATTTTCCCAAGTCGCCCTGTCAACCTCCGGATAGAAGTTCTTTAGTCTCACTCTCTGTAAAATTCTCCTGCAAACTGTCTTTCTTACTCTCCGATTGAATGCTATGAGCAAGAAATCTCACTGTGTGTATGTGTGTCCTCTCCACCAAATCAATCTTCCTTTTAACTCAATGACCAAGTGAAAAACCCTAACTTCTCACTATGGATCAATGGATGAGATCCTCGGGTGAGATCAATGGCCAAGATTAGATTAGCCATCACTTAAATTATTTTCACTTGAACTTTATAAAAAGTAACTCCATTAAGTCAAATAATAATTAGATCACGTAATGCAATTTTCCTAAGTCTAAACTTTGGATAAAGGCATTAATCCATTTGGCTTCATGTTTTATGTCTTCTAGCATGCAAGGACACATGCAATGATAGAAGACCTTCCTTGTTGCTACTTTATAACACTCCCTGTCAACGAGGAAGGGATTCTGTAGCAACCCCAACTTGTCTCTGAACTTTACAAACTTGTGTTTGCAAAGTGCCTTGGTGAATATGTCCGCCACCTGCTCATCTGTCTGAATGTACTCCAACTTAATGGTTCCTCTCTGAACACAATCCCTTAGGAAGTGATACCGGATGTCTATGTGTTTGCTCCAGTCATGAAACACTGGATTCTCAGATAGGTTAATGCCATTCTGATTGTCACAGTGAACCACCGTAGTCTCCAACTCACTCTCAAATAACCCTGAGAGCAACTTTCTCATCCACATCCCCTCACATGCTGCCATACTAGCTGCCATGTACTCAGCCTCTACCAAGCTCAATGCAACTGACTTTTGCTTCCTGCTGAACCAAGAGACAACCCCTGACCCAATGCTGAAGCAACAAACTGAAGTGCTCTTCCTATCTTCTACACATCCTGCCTAGTCAGCATCTGCAAAGCCTGCTAATTGTATACTCCCACTGCACTCAGAAACCAATCCATACTCCATTGTGCCTCTGATGTAGCAAAGCACATGCTTCGCAGTTGTCCGATGTACTCTCCGAGGGTCCACCATGAACTAAATCAAAGAGTTAAGTGCAAAGCTAATGTTTGGTTATGTGTTGACTAGATACATAAGTGACCCAATAAGCTAGCGATACAATGTAGGATCAAACTCCTCTGAACTCGATACATCAATCTTCCTCCAATGGTAACTAGAGGCGTAGACATGGGCCTACAGTCCTTCATCCTGAATCTCCTCAAGATCTCCACTGCATACTTCCCCTGACCAAGGAAGAAGCACCCATCTCTCTGCCAAACCTCCATACCTAGGAATTAATGCATCAACCCAAGGTCTTTCATCTCAAACTCTACTGCAAGGTTGGACTTGTAGTCCTCGATCAGCCTCTCATCTCCTGTAAGAAAGAGATCATCTACATATAGTACTAGTATGAGAGGTACTTCACCTGACAAGAAGTACAGGTTGTATTCTGCCTCACTCCGTTGGAATCCCATCTCCCATAGATAGTTGTCTATCCTCGAGTACCATGCTTGAGGTGCCTGCTTGAGCCCATAAAGAGCTCACTGCAACCTACATACATGCAACTCCCTGCTCTCCACCTCGAACCCCTCTGGCTGCTCAATAAATACCTCTTCCTCTATAACTCCGTTGAGGAAGGGAGTCTTCACGTCCATTTGATGAACGCGCTAACCCATCTCTGCTGCCAATGATAGAATAGTCCGAATAGAAGAATATCTGGCGACGGGGGCGAAGGTTTCCTCCTAGTCAATACCTTCCTTTTGCGAATACCCATTTGCCACGAAGTGTGCCTTATACTTCTCCATGCTTCCGTCTGCTGCATGCTTTACCTTGTAGATCCACCTGGATCCTACCACCTTTTTACCTTCTAGCCTCGGCACAATCTCCCATATCTGGTTTTTCATGATCGAGTCATACTCCTGTTATCGCACAAACTCTAGCTGTTGGTGGTAGGTATCCCAATAGGGATGGTAGAAGTGAACAACTAGGTAGGTGTAACCAACAGTAGCCAAGTCCTCCGTCCAAAGGACAGAAATCACACCGGACAAGGATACAATCACTTTAGACGAGGCACGTAGCCAAGTGAGAGGGGAGACCCCACTCAACCAGTGATGGTTGAGACTCAACAATCAGACACCCAAACCCGAAAGATAAGCAAAGTGAGAGACAAGATGGATGACTAAGTGTGAGATTTCTTCCAGCCTAGTGGAATCGAGATTCTGGATGGGAAAGTATACTAGATGAAGCAAATTCAGAACTGATTACACATGTAAATGATGAATACTATGAAAGATTAGAAGGCTGGAAATTAAATCAGCAAACAGAAATTTACTAGAAGAGTGGTTGGGGACCCTGCCTATGGGGAATGAAGCTCATTATGATTTACTTAAACATGGCAACAGTTCATTAAGCAATTGAGACAAATCTTCTAGTGATTATAAAATTGTTAGCTAGCTGATTTAAAACACAAAAAACAGACCAGCAAGAAGTTGAGTGAGACTGCCCCAGGGGAATGAGTTAAACAGTGGAAAAATGGACCTAGGGCATAGAAAAATGAGCGTTTATACTCACTTCCAGCCAACGAAACTCGATATTTTTGAGGTAAAATGACGTTCTAAAACCAAATATCAAGTACCCATAACCCAGAAATCAACCAAACAGCGTGATTAAACAATTTGCCCAAGTGGGGCGAATTCAGTGAGGAACTAGTGCCTGGTTAAGTGGGTAGATGGAGTCGGAATCAAATGAAATTTGGAATATAAGCGTTTAAGCATAAATCATTTGTGGGTTTACAAAACAAACTAATTCTAACGGTGGATTTTGTAGATTTTAATTTTTAGGGGTTTTCAAGTGAGTTTTCTGCTCAACACACACATATTCAAACTTAAAATGTTAGAGACCAACAAAAACAACCTACTTGAGAGTGAATGAACGGATGAGATTGCCGAAGACTAGCTCTCCAAACTCAGTTGTCGAGCAGCAGCGTGGTCCCTTTGCGTTCTGAGCTTCCAGTGGCCAAATTCGCCCTAGGTACTTGCCACAAACAAGATCAAGTCAGTGATGCAACAAATAATAAGAGAAACAAACAAGTAAAATGACTAAAATGAGAGAATTGAAAGGCTGAAAGCGCAATAACAACTCCCTTGTTAAAACTCTGAAGAAAATGAGCAGTTGGGGGGTTCCCACTCCCAAAACTGCGCCCTCCTCCAGCTGAGCTCTTCACCTGCAAGTCGAATGGCCAAGGACAATGTGGAAACAATACACTAGCAACTCAACAAAGCTATGGAAAACTAGATATCAGTCAAACAACACACATCTATCCATAAACTCTCAAGAAATTGTGGAAGAATGGCTCTATATCATCAAAAACTCAAGTGTACAAATGTGCCAAGAGGGAACAATGGAGGTGAGTGCCTTCTCTTATAGAGAGAGGCCACTCCCAAAATAGGCTTCCCCCCAAAATGGAGGGTTGAGATCATCTCCCCAATCCACAAATCGAATGGTGGAGATGTCTCTATGGAGGGGGGTGTGAATTGCCCCAAGGAGAGCGCACATGTGGATGAGAGGGGGCCCATGTGGGGGCCACACAAAAATACAAAGGGGTTGGGGGGTGTCTCTATGGGGTTTTATCCCCCCAACCATATACAACAAGGACCCACATGCCCATACAAGCCAAATCGAATTCTCCTCTAGGAGAAAAACGCCCCTCTTGGGCCAAATCGACCTCTATGGTGAGTTGTCCAATGTAGGGCTCCACAATGCACAAATACATCATTAAACCTTACCAAATTACCTTAGAAATCAACCTTTTAATTTCCATCCATTGATTTTGCCATTTGCCTATAGTTGCTTTAGTCAAATTCTGATTTTCCATGTAATTTTTGCTGGTTTATATGGCTGAAGATAAAATTTGGTATTTTGACCCACTGTTATTGCCCGGATTGCCGAACCGTCTGCTGCAACGCGATCGTGGACCTCAAAAGTAGTAGGGATGACCACTTGAACGGCCCCGATCCATCACTTAGGCATTATTTGCCCCAAATCCATAATTTTTAATTAAAACAGGTCAAAATTGACCAATAATATTTAAAAATTTCTCAAATGCTTCAGTATTTTGCAATTCTGTCACTTGCATGCTCATACGGGACCCCTGTAGACAATAATTGATCGAAATCAAAATTCCGATCGCAACATTTTTTCTGGCCCATTTTTTGCCTAGTCAAATCGGTTTGACCAAGTCAAATCTGGTCAACAATAGTGCTAGCTGAATACCTATATGCAAACATGGAGTGACAAGGCTCAATTATACAAGTTAGTACATTACTAAGCAATACAATGATAACATGGTGATCAAAAATACATTAAATCCCGAGATAATACAAGGCCCCGATGAAGTGGGCCCACCACCTCCAAAAGACCAAAATGCTATGCACATCTATAGGATTGACCACTTTGCTGACTTTAGGTGATGCAGACAACAAGGCAAAATATGCGGGACGATAAGGATGAAGATCATGTGACCCTTTGGACAACTCGGGAAAGCGGGGTCCACTGAGATAAGTATGCCATGACAGAACACGGGGAAGGGCGGTGCTTCACAAATGGGTATAGTGCAGGGAAACCACCACTAGCCATGTAACAAGTATCTCACAACTCACATCCGTATCCGAAGAGTCCGTGAGGTTCTTTTCTAGAGCCGCCAAACTGGGTGTCCGACAAACCGTAACTTAAGACTCTAGGGGGCAATCTTGAGCTTGTCCCTTGCTCCTTCTCACCTCCTTGTCCCGCAGGACTAGGTGAGGAATAACCACTACAAATGCTGACATGTATGGCTGACCAGAATCCATGTGTGTTCATAAACATATTGCATGGATTTTACAATGAGTTTCATACTTAGCCCTTTTTGCTTGGCTAGATTTTACATTTACAACATAATGGCCTTTTTAGCCTAATTTACATTTCATTTCTTCATTTACATCAAGGCCCTCTTGGGCTACATACATATCTCAAAAGATATAAGCATGGTGCTCATACTGCAAAGGTAATGGGGGTGAGCAATACATGCTTCGATGACCAATGGGGAACAACCGGTGAGGCTACACAATCCTAACTACATTGCAACATCGGGGGCAACCGACAGGAGCAAATCCCAGGTCTAACCGTGTATCTCACACACTAAAGAGCCGAGGCACAATAAACAGGGAGTCATGGCAAACTCAGAGATCAGTGGGGAAAGGGGTCCTGGGGATCACAAATCAGAATCCAAGTCGGGAGCAAGTATCATGGATGAGTCGGATGAGTGGGGAAAGTGATAATGGAGCTAACGTCAGCTACCGAGAGGAGTTAAGTGATCAAGTATATGCCAAGTAGAGAGGACATGATTCAACATGCATATACATAAGTCTAACCGGAGGGGTGGACTGACATCACCAAGGGCCCAATCACATCATACCATAGCTAGATCACCAAATATATCATCTCATGCAAAGTTAGTGTACTAACAAGTATAAATAAGTCTAATCTACAACATGAGCAATAATCATCAAATGCAATACCTGCTGCTATTGAACC
Organism: Larix kaempferi; assembly: GCA_027924585.1. NCBI lineage: Eukaryota > Viridiplantae > Streptophyta > Pinopsida > Pinales > Pinaceae > Larix > Larix kaempferi. Next base: position 18,973,311 of record BSBM01001331.1, on the reverse strand, counting down.
TGTCTCTGAGCTGGATCTCTGTTGAATCCGGGCATATAATAAACCAGCTATGTACTATGATAGTCTCGATCAGAACAAGACTAGGAAACTGTCTCAAATGGGCTTGTGTCAAAGCCTGGCAAGGAAAGGTGACCCTGTGGTAGATGGTAAGTGACAATGTGTGTAGCACTATACAACTGTCTGTCCCCTCTGATATATCTGCTGTGGGAAGTCTGAACAAAACTGCCTCGTCTGAAGGCGGCTGATCTCCGATCTGGAAAAAAAAGTACTGTGCGGTCCTCGGCCGCACAGTCTGCAGTATGGTAGCTCCAGCTAACATAGATGTGATAACATCAGGCTCCAGCTGGGACAAGTGCTCTAAGGGAGAGAGTGCTTGAGAACCACAGAATCTCTGGTCCGTAGCACCCCTCTCATCATCATCAACGTACATGCACCCGCATGTAATTTGCATCATCATCAATGTGAACCTAGTCCTGTAAAATGCAGACGCTATACCAATCTCTGCAGACCACACGTCAGGCCGTACAATATACATGTATAATAATCCAGCAAAAATAAACAAAATGACAATGCTTAAATAAAGATATATCAATAACAAAATTAACTCTACAGCATTTTAATTTTTTTTTTTTTTTGGTCGACACCTGAGGTGTAATAAAGTGAAAAAGACAACTGAATGGAAACTATGGTACAAAAAGGACACCAGAAAATGAGCAAAAAGGTGTGAAAGGGTGCGAAATGACCGCGAGCTGAAATAAAACAAAAAGGTCAATCGATCGTCGGACAAAGATAAGGTCAATCCAAGGCGAGGGACAGTCGGCTGCTGCTCTCGAGAGCTTATTAGCCACAAAAAGGAGGAAGGACTCAAAGCTAGATCAGGGAATATCTCCCCGGGTGAACCCGGGAACATACTCCTGGAGTAGGTGACCACTCACAAGGACCAAGAAGTAATGCCCGTCCTCGGTAGCTAGAAAATACGAGTCCCTGTCGCGGATCTCAATCCGGAAGGGGCCCACCAGAAGCCCGGAGTGGTTGCCAAACATATGATAAAAGGCGTGGTGGGACATGGCAACCCGGTCACCTACAACAAAGTTCCTCCTGTTGACCGAAGTCAGGTCAACACCTATGTCCCGGAACACTGATAACTCTGCGTTTCCGCCCTGGTCAAGATGGTGGTCTCTACGGCTAACGTGGGAAATGAAACGGTGGGATTCCCCTTCGAGGGGGATCGCCACTTCTCTGATCAAAACTTCCCGAGGTGCCTCCCTCTCGGGGGAAGGGCCAGCTCGGGGACCAAAGGATCTAGGATGTGTCATATGTATCTCAGTTTCACCAATGGTCCAAAAATCTGGGGGATGGGCCGACAGGCTGCGGGTGGATGGATGCACGGAAGGCAAGGTGGTATGTGTCGAGGTGGTATGAGTGCTCGGTCCCTCTCCTGATGGGATAGGGATCTCCAAAGGCAGAAGGAAACTCAGAAACTTGAAAGGACGAGGGGAGGGGGGTGGGGTATTCATGGGAAACGACTCGAACTCTCTCGTGATGTCTGCGAGAAGAGAGAACTCCTCAAGGAACACCTGGTCGGATCCGACACTTCCAGCCTCACTCTTGGGAACCATGGGAAGGGGAAAGAAACTCCAGTCAGACTCATCACTCTCTTCCCCAGGAAGATCCTGGGAAGGAGGCCCCTCCTCACAGTAGTCCGGGGGAGATGCCCTGGCCTGCCTGGTGATGTCAATGTTTATCAAGGCCAGCGTTTCAGGGATAGTCCTAAAACTTCTTTCCTCCATGGGAGGGACACCCCTCACTTCCCAGTCCTCTAGGGGAGGGGGAGTGCCTTCACCACGCTCTTCCATCTCATGGTATTCCTCGTTATAAGCAGGAAAATTGCGTGTGAACGCCCTCAACTCATCAGGCAGTGAGAAATCCGACTCGTCAACCTCAGTGGTAGTATAATCATCTAGGTACAGTAGAGCTAACTGCTGTCGGAGGCTCGGAGGATAAGAGTGATCCGTGGGGAATTCCTCTTGTATCCTCATAAACTCACGCCCCTCAGGAGGAGATGCCAACCTGCTCTCAGGATGCTCATGGCTGAGTCCCTGCATGCCCTCTCCATCAGAATCCTCTTGTGGTGAGGGAAACGTGGGGGTAGGGAGCCATCTATCAAGTGCGTGTCCTAGGTCAGCCTCATCAATGTCCTCCCTCTCATCACCGAAGGCCATAAACATTCCCTCCTGGCCCGGTTCACATCTTCCGTAGGTTCTCCGCAAGGCATCCTCTATGCCCTCAAGGTGTCCCTCGTAGAAGGGCTCCCGGTACACTCTCACCAAGACCCCATTAGGGTCAGGGATTGAGGCGTAAGATAAGTCCATCTAGAGATTCCCTCCTAGACCGACAGCCCATTTTCTGGACAGGAGCATGTCGTAGACCGGCGGAAGGTCAATCACCAACACGTCCATGAGTGTGGAGATGTCTAAGCATGAGAAAAGGTCCACTCAAGTTCTTGATCAGGCTGTGGGCCGGAACTTGTTTGGAATCTATCCCACACAATTCCGTAGGGGCGAGTGACCTCCAGGCATGACCTCCAGTGGCATGACATTCATAGAGGCCCCTGAGTCTAGCATACAGTTGTGCAACAACGTGCCTTGTATACGGAGAGTTAGGTAAAAGGGCTGGTGCCCTCCATTCTTCCTCTCGTAAATGGCAGTGTGAATGGATACTGGGGGGTCCTCTGTGTCGATCCCCTCATCATGTGTAATAGCTAAGGAACAAGAGGTGTCCAATGGGCTCCTCTCTACCGGGATGCCGTCCAGAAAATCAGTGATCTGACTCCGGACGGAGGGAAGCTTGGCTAGTTCAATCAAGGGGATGCTTTGCATTATCTTAGCTAGCTCCTTCTCCAGCTCTATGCTTTGCCCAAAAGGCTCGTGAGAGATAAGAGGGCTAGTCCTGAGGTCCGGATGGGGAACCTCGTGCCTCTCTGTGAAGGGTGCAGGCCTAGGTTCATCCCTATGTCTCCTATAAATCTTGATCTGTTGAGGATCATTGACAGCAGGGTGAACTGGTAGACAAGAGGGGCCCACTTCTTGAACTTCTTCTTCCTCGTCCTCCTCGATGAGGATCCGGCCAAAATATAAGTCAAAGGGTGTGTCATCAACGAAGTTGATGTTTTCTATGGGTTGTATAGGCTCGACATAGGTACACTCGACCTCTGGGTGCTCGTCTTCACAGTTTTCGCACGAATGAATGGCCGTAGTGTCAAGGGTCTCAGGTGGTGCAAGAGGTCTCTTGTTGTCTTCAGTGGTGGGTCTCCTGTTTTGGTTCCAATATGGTTTGGGGCCATATGGAGCTTTATACCTAACCGATTTCCTATTTTTGGCTAGGTCCCTCGTTAGAAGGGTGAGGGTTTTAATCATCTCTTTCATGTCATCTGTGTTCCCTAATTCTATGTTTTCTTTTACAGGCTCTTTGCCCTTGCGGGCCCGAGAATCAGGTCGTGATAGTGAAGGAGCATGAATGTCGAACAAGTTTTGCTTCCCCATAGATGCCGCATTAGCTTCAGCCTTGCGAGCATTGTCCTGGGAAATCTTGAGGGTAGTAGGCTCCTTGTCTTTGAGGTGGTACCCTAGCCATCCTTCGAATGAGTCCAGATAATGTATTAGGATGGCGGGGTCCGTTGGGCGGATAGTTTCCGGTATTTGGGCTACCACTTTGTCGAATCTGATATTGAATTCATGTGTGGTTTCGTTCTCTTTCTTCTTTATTCCTGCCAGCTGGCTAAGTAAATACTTGCCATCTAGTTTGACCGACCACTGACCGTTGAGTTTGGTTACGAAATCATCGTAACCAGTGACTGATCCGGCAGCTAGTCGATCAAACCACTTGTGGGCATCGCTCTCAAGTGACATGAAGAGACCTCTCATGAACACATCTTCGTCAATGGCCCCATAGGCCTCCATGTGTTGCCACACAGACTCGACGTGATCCTCAATTGTGACGGTTGTGCTCCCACTGAATTTCGGAATCTTTTCGAAATATTTATCGGGCATATCATGGGGAGCACCCTGAATCTGAGCAAAGCTAAAAGATGAGGGTCTAGCCATACGGCCAAAGGCACGTGGACCAAGGTTGAGGTTGGCCATTTGGTTGTGGTTTTGTGGAGGGTTGGAAAGTATGGGAGGGGGTGGCACTACCGCAGAGGGTGAGGCTGCAGAATTGACTGCCTACCAAAACGAGCTGGGTGAGTGCTCACCAAGGTTTCGTCTGACGTACGTGATAGGTGTGCTATGTAATGTGTCAGAACGCTCAAGGCTACGGAGGTAGTATGGATGGGTTCGGCCTCCAGTGGAGCCGCGGGGTGGAGTCGCCAGGTGAACTGAATACCTTGTTCACCGAAGGTGGGATGTCGTGAAGGGGAAGTGGTGAGTGAAACAAAAATGTGTTGACTATCAAATTAAGCAAAAGTAAATCAACCAACTGAGTTTTAAGTTTTGATGCGATGATAGAGGCAAAAGTAAGCAAAAACTCAAACTCAAACAAAAACACGGGTAGGCCTCTACCTCCCCGGCAGCGGCGCCAGAAATGTTATCACACAAACTCTAGCTATTGGTGGTAGGTATCACAATAGGGACGGTGGAGGTGAACAGCTAGGTAGGTGTAACCAACAGTAGCTAGGTTCTCCGTCTAAAGTGATTGTAGCCTTGTCCGGTGTGACTTTTGTCCTTTGGACAGAGGACCTGGCTACTGTTGGTTACACCTACCTAGCTGTTCACCTCTACCGTCCCTATTGGGATACCTACCACCAAAAGCTAGATTTTGTGTGATAACAACTCCTCAACCATAGCCTCTTGCCACACATCATGTTGTGCAACCTCCTCGAAACTGGAAGGCTCGGAGTTAATCAACTCCGTCATCAGTGTCATATAGCGAAGTCTATCTGGTGGTTGCTCTGCCTCATGGAGCTCTGTGGAAGACTCACCTGCCTGGAATCCCGAACTGTGGACCTATACCACCTAGGTCGTGGCCTAGAGTCTACCTGTTGCGGTTGTTGGATATCCTCCTCTTGCTGCTGCTCATCCTCCAAGTCAATGACCGTAGGATCCTGTCCAATTAACTCCCTCTGACTACCAGAACCTGTGCCCTGTGTCTGTACCTGTACCTGTGGCTCCTCCATCTTGACTCCTGAGTCCTGTGCTGGTAGGTCCATAGATCTCCGTAAGGCCTTGTCCTCATCAAACTGGATATCTCTGCTCACAATGATCCTCTTGCGAGCCGGAATATATACCTTGTATGCCTTAGAAGTCTCGTTGTAACCAACTAGAAGCCCCTTCTCTCATGAAGGGTCTAGCTTCTATCGAGTGTCAGCATGAATGTGACAATAGTAGACACTCCCAAATATGCGTAGATGACTCACATCTGGTCTAATGCCTGTGAATACCTCCTCAGGTGTCTTCCTCCCCAAGGCTGAGTGGGGACACATTTTCTGGACATATACAGTAGTCTGAAATGCCTCGACCCATAGGAATAGTGGCAATCCCTGATCAAACAACATGGCCTTGGATGCACTAACTAGTGTCATGTTCTTTCTCTCTGCCACTCCATTCTGCTGTGGGGTGTGAGGAACAGTGTGCTCCTTCTTGATCCCCTCTGATGAACAAAACTCCAAGAACTCCTTGGCGGTGTACTCACCCCCGTTGTCTGTCCTCAGTATCCGAATCCTCCTTCCTGTCTAGTTTTCCACGAGTCTTAAACCCCCAAAACTGCTCGAAGACCTCTGACTTGGCCTTCAGGAAATAAATCCAGGTCTTCCTGGAATAGTCATCAATGAATGTGACGCAATAACTGTAGCCACTGAAAGAATGGACGCTCATCGGTCCGCAAACATCCGAATGCACTAAGTCCAAGATCCCCTTAGACTTGTGCTCACTCTGTGGGAAAGGCTTCCTAATGTTCTTCCCCAACGCACAACCCTTGCATTGGATATGCTTCTCCTCTTGTACTTGAGGAACTCCAATAACTGCCTGTCTCAAATGACTCAGTGCTCCATGGTGTAAGTGTGCCATCCTCCTATGCCACAACTCACTCTGAATGCTGCTGCTGCTGACTGGAGCCTTTGCAGGCTCGAAGTGTAATCTGTACATCTTCCCGCTTTGGACCCCGATCATCCTATCCAACTTCTAATCTGACCCCTTGGGCCTGATATACACTTTCCTATCTCGGAAAGTAACTAGAAGACCCTTGTCCTCTAAGGTGGAAACTAATATGAGGTTCTTTGTCAGCCCTGGAACATATAATATGTTAGCAAAGCTGAGGTGTTTGCCAGACTCCCTTTGAAACGAAACAGTACCAACTCCCTGCGCTTGATACCGTGCATCATCTCCCAACTCAATGTGGAGTTTTATTCCACCCTCCTGTAAGCTCTTAAAGAATGCTCTTTGTCCTGTCATATGACAAGACACTCCACTATCAATGTACCAAATGCTGCTACTTATGGAGCTTTCCATGCACGCTATCAAGCAAAAGTCCTCATCAAAACTCTTGTTGAATTCGTCCACCTCTGCAGAACTTGCCATCTGTGTGTTATTCTTCTTTTTCCTGTCTGGGCACTGGGAGGCAAACTGTCCTTGCTTGTGGCATATGAAACACTTGATATTTGACATGTCAATGTTCTTCTTACCACCCTTCTTCTTCTTTGCCTTGCCCTTGCCCTTGCCCTTGCCCTTGCCTGCTAGGGCTAGAGCCTCTTCATCCACAATCTGTGGGGCACAACTGGATAAACCTGAACCTTGACCCATGCGGATCTCTTCCTGCACAAAGTCATCCCAAAATCTATGCCAGTCAAGGAGCTTCTCCCTAGTCACCACGCCTTTGACAAAGACGTCCCATGGCTTAGAAAATCCATTGAGAGCTATTCGAACTAGCTCCTCATCCTCATTCTTAGATCCCACTGCTCCAAGTTCATCCCTGAATCTGTGTGAGCCTTGTGAGATAAGGCACCACTCCTTCACCCTTGGCCATCTTGGTACTACGTAGCCTCTCTTGTAGCACCATCTTCTGGTTTTCGTTCTTACTCTAGTAAAGGCTTTCCAAAGCCTTCCACATTTCCAATGCGGTCTTCTTCCCGGAAAGGTGAGGGACTATGTGATCCTTCTATTAATGTAATTGTAACTTCGGAAGATATTCACTTGTATATTATATGTTGTATTCGTATTTTATTATTGTACCTCTGACAGAGATGTTTATTCCTCCGATCGAGAGAGTCATTATTGTACTTGAGTCATGTAAAGTCATTGAGATTAACCCTCCATTGTATGTCGAGGCTTTACACCCTAGAGTTGAGTTATCATTGGGTTATTAGACTCTCCTAGAGAAGTCGACCCAGTCAATTACACCTAGGGGCCAACTTGTTTGAGGTTAAGGTCAAGTGAAAGTAAAACTATAAATAGAGAGGGTGCTCCTCTCTATTTGATCATTCACTCACTCATCAAGTTCGGATTAGTGAGGAGAAGGACAAGTTCGCACAAGTGGAGAAGAGAGAAGCTGCTGAAGACCATTTCTACTTTTGGGGTTTATATTTCTGCTATTGTATTGTTGCTCATTCTATCTCTGAGGAAGTTGCGGGGTTTTCTCCTTTATGGTTTCCCCGAGGAAAATCTGTGTCTCTTGTGTTTATGTTGTGCTTGTTATTCTCTCAGTAAGATCCTAGATTAATATTGATTAAATTGTGAAAAACTAACATGGGATCAGAGCTAACCTGAGAAGAAGAAGCTGCGGAAGCTAGGGATTCTTAATTTTTTGGTTTCTCTCCACAGATCATCAGCAAAAGGAGGCTAGGCTATCTCACCTAAGGACGGCGCATCTTTCTGTTGAAATAAAAATTGATTCTGAGCATTTTCATTTTTTGGCCAGTCACTACTACAGGAAATTAATGCTTTTCACAGAAGTGGAATTTTGGAGTGCTTTCAGCATAGGGAGATGCTCCTCATCAAATCGAAATTTAGAGACCAAGATCGAAGTTTTTGAGTGGGTGGAACCTCGAGAAAAGTCAAACCCTTGTTTGACTCTAGACCAGAAAAACCAGAAAGGACCAAAAACTACAGATCCGAAATTCCCAAGTCAATTTTCAAAGGGCAAGTTTTGGAATTTTCAAAATCCAAGTATACCAGCATACTCACCTCATCCAGGCACATCTTCCTGTGAAAACAAAATTCAATTTTCAGGGGTCAATTTTTGGAATTTTCAAAATCCAAGTATACCAGCATACTCTCCTCATTCATGCACATCTTCCTGTGAAAACATAATTCAATTCCGAGAATTTTCATTTATCGGCCCGACACTACTACCGGAGGAAAACTAGGGCATCATATATTTTGGGTTTCTGTTTTCAGATTTAGGGAAATGAGCACATTAGACAACTCTCCTTGAGGAGGCACATCTATATGTCCAACCAGAAGTTCCAAATTCCAACTTTGGAAAATTAGGGTTTCTCTGACAAACCCTAGGCCAACCAGCTCCACATCTAGCCCGGGCATCTCAAATTGGTAAGATCTAAATCTTTTGTATTTCCATTTGAGGTTCTCATTAAAGATGCCTCACCACACCAAGCTTGAGGATAAGCTTGAAGGGGCTGATAACTTCGGAGCATGGAAGTATAGGATTACACTAATCCTTTAAGAGAAAGAACTAGACACATATGTAAATGAAGAAGTTCCAATTCCAAAGGGAGTCGAGGCTAAAGCCTTACACAAGAAGAACCTGGTCAAGACTAAGAGAATCATTGCAGATTCTATTAAAGATCATCTCATCCCACATGTGTCATCATTGAAGACACCTAAAAAGATGTTTGATTCCTTGACCAATTTATTTGAAGGAAAGAATATAAATCGGAAGATGACCTTGCGGAACCAATTGAAGAATGTGAAGATACAAAATGCATAGACCATGCGGTCATACTTTAGAAGGGTCTCTCAAATCAAGGAGCAACTAGAAGCTGTGGGAGAAGATGTGGAAACTAGAGAAATTGTGATGACCACCTTGAATGGTCTCCCTAGGTCATGGGATTCCTTCATTCAAGGAATTTGTGCTAGAAAGAAATTGATCACATTCAATAGGCTGTGGGAGGAATGCTCACAAGAAGAAGCTTGACTTATAGCTCGAGAAGAGAAGATGGGTAATGAAGACCCGACTCTCACAGCACACACCAGGAAGAATAACACCAAGAGGGAGCATCCTCACCACAGTAAAAAGGAGAAGCATCACCACCAAAGTCAGAGGGAGAAATTTAGAAGATCCATAGAAGATCTATCTAACATTAGATGCTATACATGTGATGAGAAGGGACACTACTCTGGAGATTGTCCCAGAAATAGAAGTGGATCCAACAAGAAGAAGACCAACAAGAAAAGACAGCATGCTCACACCGCGGAAGATGATGAACCTGCATGAAAGATAACCAGAGAAGAAAGTGAAGAATATTCAAGTGATGAAGAATATGTATTGTAATGAAGGTAACGAGTTACATGGGTTCATTCAAAAGGTTCCACCTCATAAGGTGAAACTAGAGATGACTTTCAGTCTTACATGAAAGGAGGAGAAGAAGCTACTACAGAGTTGGACTCCGGAAAACAAATAAAGATCAATAATCTATGGAAGAATCTCTCATCCATTTTCAGCATTGGTTAAAGAAGCAAAATATCAAGAGGGAACACACTCCAGTAGTTCCTGCAAGGAAGCAAAGATTGAGAGGGAGTCCACCCAACAACCAAACAAAGATAAGTATTTGAATTGTCATTTCTTGTATATCTGATTACTTAAATAATATTGTTCATTCATGTACATACTTATGCTCCTAGATTTATGACGTATATCATGCATGTTAGGAAAGTTGCATTAATGAACAAGATATTACTAATATGCAAGTAATGGGTAAGTGGCCTATGGTACTGTACAACATCCCATTGCTACTTATCTAGAATGAAACCTCTTTGCTGACATGTTGGAAGTAGTGCACACTCTTAACAATGTTCTGGTAGAGATGGAAGGCATCTAGGAAGTTACCGTATGAATACGGAACATGGATGAATGTTGTGTTGAATCACTAGCTAAGATAGTTGCATGACTGTGTGACCTATGTCTTTATGCATAAGAATTTGTTTTGACAATTATGAAATGTTTCTAATCATGCAACTAAATTGACTTGTAGGTAAGATTGTGTACTACAAGAGAGACTTGTTTCGAATAACAAGTGACGATGATTCAGCTATAACATTCAAGAAGATTTATGAAGTCAAAATGAAGACATTGAAGAACCTGAAGCTCCCAGGATCAGAGATACAGCAATGGAAGGAGTAATTCGTGAAGACCATGAAGATCGTGAAATCCACCTCGTGAGAAGAACTCCCACAAGAGGAAACCAACATGGGTACGAGAAGCAATTCAAGATGCAGAGAGATATGGTGCTCCAAAAGGAATGCATAGAGAAAGCAAGAGACCGAGACCATACTCCAGTTATGTAGCCCTACTGTGCGACATCATTGACAAAGAACCTGTCAATTATGAAGAAGCGACAGAAAGGAAGGAATGGAAGGATGCCTTGATTGAAGAGTACCAGTCGATCATGAAGAATGATGTCTGGGATGTGGTCCCGAGACCAGTAGGGAAGTCTGTTGTGACTTCCAAGTGGATCTACAAGATCAAGCATGCTGCAGATGGCAGCATAGAGAAACACAAGGCAAGATTTGTGGCACATGGCTTCTCCCAGAAGGAAGGGATAGATTATGAGGAGACATTTGCACCTGTAGCCAGATACACTTCCATCAAATCAGTACTTGCTCTGGCTGCAGTGATGAAGTGGAAGGTACACCAGATGGATGTCAAGACAACGTTCTTGAATGGTGTAGTAGAAGAGGAAGTGTATGTGGAGCAGCCACTCGGATTTGAGACACATGACAGGGAGACTCATGTGTGCAAATGGAAGAAGGCCTTGTATGGATTGAAATAGGCACTCAGGGCGTGGTACGGCAGGATAGACAACTTCCTGACTAGTTTGGGCTTTACCAAGAGTAAAGCGGATTCCAACCTTTACTACAAGGTTGAGGAAGGGAATCCAGTGATACTTCTACTTTATGTAGATGACTTGTTTGTGACAGGTGGGGACGGGTTGATTGCTGACACAAAGAGGAAGCTTGCTGTCGAGTTCGAGATGAAGGACTTGGGTATGATGCACTATTTCCTAGATATGGAGGTGTGGCAGAGTGTGGATGGAATCTTCCTTGTACAAGGGAAGTATGCAGTGGAGATCCTGAAGAGGTTCGGGATGATGGACAGCAAGGCCATGGCCACACCTATGGCATCGAACCTGAAGCTATTGAGTGATGCTTCTATTATCACACCATAGTAGCTGGGCTATTATTCTTGCTGAGCAGATATCTGCACTTTCCAGAGCTTAGTTTTTACAGAGATCAATTATGATGAGCAGAGTTATTTTGAGATCACTCACAGATCATAGCAGTATATATCAGACATTGAGTAGACCTTCTGCCAAGGCTGAGCCTTGAGAGCTTAGATTGCTGACCGATGTGACCTTTTGTTTCATACAGTTTCAGTTCAGTGCCTAGAGTTCTAGATGTTATTATTGCAGCAGTGTTTTAGTTGGTTATGGATGATGATTATTGATGTGATATGATCTAACCTATGGACTTGTGATTATTATCATGAATTATTATATTGTTGTTTTAGTCATCTTCATAGCATTGACTTCGTATATGATTCATGATGTGGCAGTACTATTTAAATAAATGAAATGAAATATCTTGGTTGCTCTAAATAATAATTTGGATGTATTACTGGCACTCTAAGGTTTTCTGACAGTACTCGTTGGTTCCATTACCCTCCTGTGAGCATGGACATGATTTTTCATGACATCTTTGTTTGCTAGCCTAGGCAGTACATACACTTGACTCCACCCATCCATGACTTTCCTTGTTTTGGTCTTCAACTTGACTTGCCTTCTTGATTGCTTCATATGGAGGACTTCCCCATTTCTACCTCTGTGTTGGACAGCATCCACGTTTGTTTTGTGTCTGGGCTCTGAGTTGGTGACAAAACTTGCCTTTGGTGAGTTGGATTTTATGCCTAGATCATTCTAGTCGGTTTCCTCGATGTTTGGGTTAGCACGGAATTCCCTCTAGTCACATGAGTTGTTGTTGGCTAAAACTGAAAACACATGTACTACTTATATTGGAAATCTATTATGAAAGCCTATGAACTTAAAATTCTAAAATGTGTTTTTCAACACACGTGAATAAAGACTAAAGCAATGAACTGCTAAAATACCCCGCGAAGGGTATAGAAAGGTCCCAAAAGCAATGGTTAAATAAATGCTTTATATAAATATTGTTGACCTCATAAATGTAAATATGCCCCGGATGCAAGCTGCGATTAGTTGTGCTTTTTAGCGCATGTGAAATTCCAGAGGGGTCATATAGGCCAAAAGGGCCATGGAAATGAAATGAATGATCCTAATGAACCTGGATCAATTTGATGTAGACATGATGCCTAAGTTGAATAAGCACTCTCTAAAAAACTTATCCATTTGTGAGGCACTGCCATTCCCTTTGTTATTTTGTTTTGTGTCTCGGCTCTGAGTTGGTGACAAAACTTGCCTTTGGTGAGTTGGATTTTATGCCTAGATCATTCTAGTCGGTTGCCCCGATGTTTGGCTTAGCACGGAATTCCCTCTAGTCACATGAGTTGTTGTTGGCCAAAACTGAAAGCACATGTACTACTTATATTGGAAATCTATTATGAAAGCCTGTGAACTTAAAATTCTAGAATGTGTTTTTCAACACACGTGAATAAAGGCTAAAGCAATGAACTGCTAAAATACCCCGCAAAGGGTATAGAAAGGTCCCAAAAGCAATGTTTAAATAAATGCAATATTTAAATATTGTTGACCTCATAAATGTAAATATGCCCCGGATGCAAGCTGCGATTAGTTGTGATTTTTAGCACATGTGAAATCCCAGAGGGGTCATATAGGCCAAAAGGGCCATGGAAATGAAATGAATAATCCTAATGAACCTGAATCAATTTGATGTAGACATGATGCCTAAGTTGAATAAGCACTCTCTAAAAAACTTACCCATTTGTGAGGAATTGCCATTCCCTTTGTTATTTTGTCCAGCACAGAGTGTAGCTTCCCCTTTCCCTGTCCAAAGTGTCACTTAGTTGAGTTGAGCAAGTCATCCCTTTTTCCTAGCCTTCTTCTTAGCCTTCACTCTTTGCTAGCAGTTAGGCCATGTCCATTGAATGAGTATGTCTTTAAAGCTTTTGTGCAAGTAAAATATAAACAATGATGAAATATATATGTATTAACTGCCACTGAATGATGTTTATACTCTAAGTTAAGCTGTGAACATGATTAAAGAAACATGTCTTAGTCTTTTGTTGTAATCTAGTCTTTGGTTATATTTTGACCTAGTCAAACATAGTTTGACCATGGTCATTCTTGGGATCCATGATGAGATGGACCACATGTGCTTATTGATGTTGATTTATGGTCTCACATATACCTATTGATGATTCCATATGTTGGATATATGCTTCAAATGATGATGGATACAGTTGGTCAGTTTTATTATTATCTCCAGATCATCATATTTTACACTGTCCAAGTTTGGTGGATTCTACTGATGACCCCACAGGTTATCATATGGTGTATGAGTACTCATCTCTAGTCAATTTGGGCCTTTTAGATCCATTGAGACACTTATCTTTCAATTCCGGGAAGTTATGGGCATGATAGTTGCAGTTATCCACCTGTTGACCAGCTTGGACATGCTGATCCAACCTGTCCAGTAGGAGCATTGGAGGCAAGTCGTTTCCTAGGGCGCTACAGAGGGAGGGGGTGGTCCAGCCACTTGTTTCTACCATTATACCCCCCTTCCGGACATGATGGCACCTTCAGTTTGACAACGCAGGCACCCTAGAGGCAGTTTCTGGCACATTCAGGGTTTTCAAGAGGATTAAAAAATGGAATAAAAGGGTTATTGAGGAATTCAATTTGGGCAATTGAGGCAAGGTTTTGGCACTTGGTCTGCTCTAAGGTCATCCATGGTGAACCCCCCTTCTTCCAGATCAGTTTGCACCAGTCAGTGGGGTCCACAGTGGCTATAGGAGGTCTTTTACTGCATTGTCTCTCTCATATTTTGAGGATAGGATTTGATCATTTGTGCTATTTGGACATGTCATAGATTTATATTTTATATTATTGTGCCATGTAGACATGCTAGTGAGGGAGATCAATGCCTCCTAGCCCCACCATGTGTTTTAGATGTCTCGTCCATGTCATCTAGCCACCCTTTAGGTGTGACATCACCCTCCTTAGAGACATTTTAGGCATGACGTCATCCTCCTTTTGACTGATCCATGTGATATTATGTATTGCCTCATCTTAGCCATTGATTATGATGTTGTATCTTTTGATCTCAGCCACTAGTTTTAAAAAGTGTTTTTGTGGTTTAGGGTTTTGGTCTTTATTATCCTATAAAAGGAGGAGACCTCCCTATTGTAAAAACTATCTAGAGAATTTTGGCTCTTGGAAATTGGAATAAAAATACTTTCTTGGGCATCTTGGATCTTGGAGTTGGAATGCTTGTGGTGATTGAAACGATAAAATCATTTCTTATACAAATAACCAATGTAAATAATACAAAGGATCCATAAGTGGTCAAATAATCGAATATATAATTGATAAGATAAATAATGATGATTTTACAATGAAGATGTAGCTGCATATATAGGGCTTATATGGTGACTACTCACCAAGGGTTATGTCTCTTAGTTAATATAATTAACATTATGTTTTATTTTATTATTTATATTATTATATATATTATTCATATTATTTTAATATATTTATTTGTTACATTGCCTCTCTCTTAGAAAGGCTTTGTCCTCAAAGCCTTATAATGTTGTTGCATCGTTCCTTGTGACACCGTAGCTGACGAAACATGTCGATACGAACTTCTAAGTGTAAAGCATAACTTCCGATATGTTGACGGATCAATCCAGCCAAAATTGATTTGTTGTTGACTGTTGGGATTCTCTATTGATCTGTCGTCAGGAGCTTTGAGCGCATTAGTACCATTATCTTTCAACAATTCCCACTTTTTAGGATACTGGTTTATATGGTTAGGGTGTCGATAGGGAGTTATTGTTGTTTTTTTTTTACTAGATTGTCTTCTTTCTGAATTGTGACGAGGACTGAATTTGTATTTGCTTCTTTTTTCTCAACGTAGATTTTTGAGTCCTCTTTTGAATTTGCTCCAACTTATTGTCTAACGAGTCTTTTTCTTTTTTAAGATTTTGGGTCATTTCTTCTTGCGCTTTCTTATCATCTTTAAGCTTCTGGATTTGATCCATTAGATCTTGCTTTTGCTTCTTGAGGTGACCATTTTCGTCAATGTTTTCTAATAGTTTCTTCTGAAGATCTTGATTCTCCTCTTCTAGATTTTGATTCTATTGTGCTTTATCCTTCGTCTTTTTTATTTGAAGAAGCAATTTCTGATTATGATCTCTTAAATGAGAGATCTCTTATTCTTTATCTGTGACGATTTTGTCGAATTCTGACTGCATCTTTTGATTTTCTTGCAAAATGACCATGGCGATATCCTTGAAGTCTTTAGATGCCACGACTTTTGAATCTAACTTCATTCTAACATCCTGTAGTGTGATTTGCTTCTTCTTATACGAAAACATTAAAAACTTTTTCTTCATATTTAAGATAATTGTCTCCAATGTTTCCATCCAAGATAAGCCGAGAATGATGTCAACTTCATTTAGATAAATAGTCGTAACATTGAATTGGGATGTGAACTTATATTCATCAATTTCCAATTGTAAATCCCTAATTGCATATTGCTTCTCACCCCATTTATCTTTCTTTTCGATTATACTTAGTTCTAGGACGATTAATTGATTTGCCAAGGTGACATTAATGTGATTTTCCTCGATGGTTGGGCAAATAGCGATACTAATAGGCTTTTTTTGAATAATCCCCTCAAGTTTTTGTATGTCAACGGCTACCTTTGAGCAGGTCTTCTGGAATCTTCCTCTTTTGTCACCTTGAGACTCCATTTTTTTTTTCTTAATAATAATAACTATTATTAAAATTTAATAATTATAGTATTATTAATAAATATAATATAATAATAATTATTAATGATAATAAGAATATAATAATTGTTTTTGGAAGTGAAGGATAACAAAAATGGTGTGGATTGGGTGGTCGGGAGGAATGAATGTTACCTTCCCCACTCAAGTTCAATTCTCGTTTATAACTTTTGAGTATATTATTTTCACAAATGCTTCCAATATAGTTGGAAACTAAACCATGTACTCTTTTTAAGAAACCACATACTCCTTTGTTTTTACTTTTTCATTTATTTTTACTTCTTTTACTTATCTTTTTTTCTTTTTTACTTTTTTCTTTTCTTTTTACTTTTCTTTTTACTTTTTTTTTTCTTTTCTTTTCTTTTTCTTTCTATATTCTCTTTTCTTTTTACTTCTTCTTTTACTTCTTGTTTTTACTTTTTCTTTTCTTTTTACTTCTTTCACTTCTTTGTTTTTCTTTCTATATTCCCTTTTCTTTTTACTTATTTTACTTCTTCTTTTTTCTTTTTTTCTTTTTTTTTTACTTTTTTGGGCCAAGGGCCTAGTTTTTGGACAAGGTCCTAGATTTTAGGGAAACCTAAAATGGTGGCTACAAGCCTGGATCAACAACGCGGCTCTGATACCAAATGAAACGATAAAATCATTTCTTATACAAATAACCAATGTAAATAATACAAAGGATCCATAAATGGTCAAATAATCGAATATATAATTGATAAGATAAATAATGATGATTTTACAATGAGGATGTAGCCGCATATATAGGGCTTATATGGTGACTACTCACCAAGGGTTATGTCTCTTAATTAATATAATTAACATTATGTTTTATTTTATTATTTATATTATTCATATTATTTTAATATTTTTATTTGTTACATTGCCTCTCTCTTAGAAAGGCTTTGTCCTCAAAGCCTTATAATGTTGTTGCATCATTCCTTGTGACGCTGTAGTTGACGAAACATGTCGATACGAACTTCTAAGTGTAAAGCATACCTTCCGATATGTTGACGGATCAATCCAACCAAAATTGATTTGTTGTTGACTGTTGGGATTCTCTATTGATCTGTCGTCAGGAGCTTTGAGCACATTAGTACCATTATCTTTCAACAATTCCCACTTTTTAGGATACTGGTTTATATGGTTGGGGGTGTCGATAGGGAGTTATTGTTGTTTTTTTTTACCAAATTGTCTTCTTTCTGAATTGTGACGAGGACTGAATTTGTATTTGCTTCTTTTTTCTAAACGTAAATTTTTGAGTCCAAGGGCTTTGAGTCCTCTTTTGAATTTGCTCCAACTTATTGTCTAACGAGTTTTTTTTCTTTTTTAAGATTTTGGGTCATTTCTTCTTGCGCTTTCTTATCATCTTTAAGCTTTTGGATTTGATCCATTAGATCTTGTTTGTGCTTCTTGAGGTGACCATTTTCGTCAATGTTTTCTAATATTTTCTTCTGAAGATCTCAATTCTCCTCTTCTAGATTTTGATTCTATTGTGCTTTATCCTTCGTCTTTTTTATTTGAAGAAGCAATTTCTGATTATGATCTCTTAAATGAGAGATCTCTTCTTTTTTATCTGTGACGATTTTGTCGAATTCTGACTGCATCTTTTGATTTTCTTGCAAAATGACCATGGCGATATCCTTGAAGTCTTTAGATGCCACGACTTTTGAATCTAACTTCATTCTAACATCCTGTAGTGTGATTTGCTTCTTCTTATACGAAAACATTAAAAACTTTTTCTTCATATTTAAGATAATTGTCTCCAATGTTTCCATCCAAAATAAGCCGAGAATGATGTCAACTTCATTTAGATAAATAGTCATAACATTGAATTGGGATGTGAACTTATATTCATCAATTTCCAATTGTAAATCCCTAATTGCATATTGCTTCTCACCCCATTTATCTTTCTTTTCGATTATACTTAGTTCTAGGACGATTAATTGATTTGCCAAGGTGACATTAATGTGATTTTCCTCGATGGTTGGGCAAATAGCGATACTAATAGGCTTTCTTTGAATGATCCCTTCAAGTTTTTGTATGTCAACGACTACCTTTGAGCAGGTCTTCTGGAATCTTCCTCTTTTGTCACCTTGAGACTCCATTTTTTTTTCCAAATAATAATAACTATTATTAAAATTTAATAATTATAATATTATTAATAAATATAATATAATAATAATTATTAATGATAATAAGAATATAATAATTGTTTTTGGAGGTGAAGGATAATAAAAATGGTGTGGATTGGGTGGTTGGGAGGAATGAATGTTACCTTCTCCACCCAAGTTCAATTCTCGTTTATAACTTTTGAGTATATTATTTTCACAAATGCTTCCAATATAGTTGGAAAATAAACCATGTACTCTTTTTAAGAAACCACATACTCCTTTGTTTTTACTTTTTCATTTATTTTTACTTCTTTTATTTATATTTTTTTTCTTTTTTACTTTTTTCTTTTCTTTTTACTTTTTTTCTTTTCTTTTCTTTTCTTTTTCTTTCTATATTCTCTTTTCTTTTTATTTCTTCTTTTACTTTTTGTTTTTACTTTTTATTTTCTTTTTACTTCTTTCACTTCTTTGTTTTTCTTTCTATACTCCCTTTTCTTTTTACTTATTTTACTTCTTCTTCTTTTTTCTTTTCTTTTTTTTTTACTTCTTTGGGCCAAGGGATTTTGGACAAGGTCCTAGATTTTAGGGAAACTTAAAATGGTGGCTACAAGCCTGGATCAACACGGCTTTGATACCAAATGAAACGATAAAATCATTTCTTATACAAATAACTAATGTAAATAATACAAAGGATCCATAAATGGTCAAATAATCGAATATATAATTGATAAGATAAATAATGATGATTTACAATGAGGATGTAGCCGCATATATAGGGCTTATATGGTGACTACTCTCCAAGGGTTATGTCTCTTAGTTCATATAATTAACATTATGTTTTATTTTATTATATATATTATTCATATTATTTTAATATTTTTATTTGTTACATTGTCTCTCTCTTAGAAAGGCTTTGTCCTCAAAGCCGTATAATGTTGTTGCATAAGGTGAAATGTTATGAATATCTAATTATATTTTATCTAAATAATACAATTAAGATATTGTCAAAAAGGTGTAATTGAATAGATGTGACTATTCGTAAAGAGTCATCTCAAGCCCTATAAAAGCTATGCATATTTTCATTGTAATGTATCATTCATTTTTTTTTCAATATCATATTTATATATATACACTTTTATATATCTATTATTATAAGCTTCCGCAAATTAAGCGCTACACTGGTATCAGAGCTAAAATATCGACAACCGCAACATGCGTTGCACATTAGACATCACTGAAATGCTTGAAGCAATTAATAAAAAGCTAGATTCAATTATAACCGCTAACCGGAAATCTCCCGACAAGGTAGCAGATAAAGACAAATTAAAAGAAGACAAGAATTTTGATGAAAAAAATAATACGAATATGGAAGAATATGATTCCAAGGAAAGGGAATTGACGGCAAATGATCAAGTATCTCTCTGCTCTGCTCTCCTGCCTAGTGAAACTCGTGAGGTTCCATTGTTAAAAACTCCTAAATTGAAAGGAGATGCTCCAAGCTCTTCCAAATCAAAGGATTCTAGAAGTGTACTAAGACACCCTCCTTCCGCACATAGAAGGGCTCTTCTCTCAGACGAGATATTGAGAAAGAAACTATTCCGAGAGCTAGTGCACAAACAATGCAATTAGAGCAGAACATGGTCGAATTTTCTACCGAGAATGATTCTTCTGAAAATCATGTTCAATATTTGTCTGAAAGTAACCTTGTTGAAAAATTGCAGACATTTCAAATAAATGCATATGTTCCACTTAAAGGTGACGAACAACAACATAGTAAATTGGCCACTAAGAATGTGGAAATAAGTGGGGTTGATGTATTAGGAAATGACCTCAAGAAGAACAGAGACATAAGCTTCTATATAGAGGATATTTCCGAGGTAGGCAAATTGATGAAAAATCCAATGTCAAACAATCATGAACAGACTGGTGCAAATGGTAAGAAGCATGTAGAGTCTGAAAGTGAAGGAATAAAGAATAATCTTGTAGGAACTGAGGAGTGTGAATTTGGAGTGGAAGAGCAGGTTGCTATTTGTGACAAGGATCAAGAGAAGCCCATTTCTGACCAAGATGAAACAATTGTTTCAAATATTGACTCGGAGAGATTACAACGTCAGCGATATTTTGACTCCTTTCCTAAAGAGAGAAGAAGTGACATGAAAATTAATTCTGAAGAAGTTGAAATTGCATTTTGTGAAGATAGACAAAATGAGACTCAAAGTGATTTTCATGGGGAACTTGTTAAAACAAATATAGAAGAAAGAGCAAGTGAAGCTCTGGTGGATTTTGATGCTGAGGATAAAGGAGCCATAGATGAGACTGCAATTACAGAAAATCCTCGTAATCATAATACTTATATGGAGCCATTAACTACAGAGCCCGACCAAGTCGGAGTCCCTATTGAAATTCATCAAATTTCCAACGAAGAGTACAGTGCTAAAAAAATCAATTATGAAGACAAGGATAGAGAGAATAGCAGGCAGATGCAACTGCAAGTTATTGAAAAGCCGAATAAGAAAAGAAAGCTCGATCCTGTCGACTCCGTGGGAAGACAAATTGGAAAAAAACCTTACTCGAACTCTCGATGCTATAGCGTTGTTCTGGTTTCCAAAGTCTACATATACGATGGGAAGGCATGGGAGGAATATCATCACATCAGGCCATGGATTGTGCTTACACTTTCAAATGAAAATACAAGGCAGAAGCTTAGTGACGCATTGGATGTCCATAGCAAAGTCTCTGTGTCATTTAGTTGGAAATATTATGATAAACAAACGCAAACATATTTAATGAACTACGATGAGAATATTTCCCAAGAACAATCGCATAATGTATTTCAGCGGCTGAAGGAAGCGCATGCACAAAATGAAGAATTTATAGACAATGCAGACAACAACGACGGAAAACCAACTTCCCTGGTTATCTTCCTGTGCAAGGATGACTCAGATTGCACTCCAATGTAACAATGGAAAGGCCAAGGTATTCTGGAGAGAAGAGCAACAAAAAAGAAGCATTCGGTGAAAATAACAAGAAACCAAAGTTGCTTTCAGATAGGACCGCTAGGAAAAAGCACTGCAACGCACACTCAGATTCTATAAACATCCTTGGTGAAGAACCTGACTGTGAAGGAGTTGGCGATAAGTCTACAGACCACAATATCCCTGTAAAACCATCTGATACCAGTAATAGTAAAAGAAAGGTGTCACCCACGTCCTGTACACCGTCAACAAATAAAGCATTGACGCAAAAGGGTTCCTCATCTCTGGACACCTAGGATTCAAAATAAAAAACAACTAGCATTCATCAGTTTAAGAAGGAAAATTTGTCACTGATAAAGTATTTCAATGAAAGAATTGCAAATAAAAACCCTGCAGGTTCTAATAAAATCTTGGATATGGGAAGAAGCAATAACCCCTCTGACAATCATAGCCACCGTTTTATAAATCAATCACCGTTGTTCTACTCATCGTTGCACGGTAACAAGGACTTTCGAACTAGCACGAGGCGTTACACAGACTTCTCTTCGGACTATCGATGTAATCTCAGACCACTTAAAATGAAAAAAGAAAAAGGAAGACGCCTTCTAATATTCCGCCACAGGGCATCCAAAAGGATATGGATTTGTTAAGTCTGTCGATAAGTATGATACAAATCCTGCCATGACTGAAATGAAGGGCGTGCATTGCTCCACGAGACCAATGCGCATTATTGCAGCTACACCTACCATGAAAGATAATCTACTGAAGCTTCTCGAATCCTTTAACGAGGAATTAATTAGCAGAATAATTCATCAAGACGCTATTATCTCTATATTGAAACAACGCGGCTGCATAATTGACAAACGCGACGTAATAAGAATATACGCCTTAGCATCTGCCATTAGTATCAGTTGACTATGTACATTTCACAACCATTGTATAAATGCGTAAAAGGAGTTCCTCAACATTAAGAGGAAGAGTTATTCAAGTATTAAAATAAGCTAATGTTAAAAGTTTAAAGAGTATAATAACATTATTTATTTTTTATTTTTTTTTCCAAGAAAAAAAAGCGTAATTTTATTTCAAGCCGAAGCGATACAAAATTACATTCTGTAAGTGCATAAGCACAACTGAGTCAAGACCATAGGTCTACAGAAAAAATAAAGAACATTATTGTTACATAAGTTTCTAGGAATTAGGGATTTTATAATAATCCTCTAATTTCCCTTTCTTCTCTCGCTTCTTTGATTTCACTTCTGTCCATCCCCCCTGCTGGGGTACAACTACAACCATCTCTTTACTCGCCTGCTCCACTCTTGGCTGAACAGAGGTTTTTTCTTTATCAGAATCTGAATTTTCTGATTCATGTGCACGCTTTGACCTGGTTAAGGAAGTAGCCATTAGTTGCATGTTTTCCGTGAGTGTTTCCTTACCGGCATCTTTTGAATCTGATTGTTGTGTCTCCGCAGTGTCAGCTGTATGCACTATTTCCTCATTTACCTCCTCTTCTTGTTTTTCTTCCGGTTCGCTTTCCTCACCCTCTGAATCCTCATCAGTAGGGGGAGCATATTCTGCCTGCCATGTTTTCCCCTTTGTCTTCATCCCCTGGTTCTTTTTGGGATGCCGTTTTGCAAGTGGGCACGAGTCTTGTAAATGTCCTGTTAGATGACAAAATCTGCATCTAAAAGCAGTGTTTTCATAGTCCAGTTCCTGGATCCATTTGTGCTTTTCATATATCAGCTTAATTCTATCAGGAAGACCTTTGCTAAGGTCGATCTCCACACAGATTCGTGCATAAGTAAAAAGTCCCTGCTCATGCCGATCAGTATCCCTTTTAATGTACTTCCCAAGCAGATTGCCAATGTCTTCCAAGACTAAATGATGCCAGAAAGGAAGGGGCAGGTTTGGCAGCCTCACCCAAACCGGCATTTTGGTTACCACCATAGAGTTGGCATCAAAATCGGGAAACCATGGGGTTAAGAAAAGCCCTGCTCTCCCCCAGAACCAAGGACCCTGCTCAATGATCCTCTCATATTCTTCCTCGGATTCAAACTGTACAACAAAAAATCCTTTGGAGCATAAAAGAATTTGACAATTTGTTGTCCAATTTGAGTAGATCCACTTATGAAGATCATAAGATCTGGGCCAGAAACCATTAAAACGACAAATGAGAGCATGTGTTTGAAGATTACTAAAGAGTTGTGTTACCTCTGTATTCTTGACCTCCAAAGTTGGGATATCATCCAGTTTCTCCACGATATACGGCTTGGGTTGTGATGAATGTGGAGCTGCTGACGTCTGTGGCCCCTTTGCACGAGCTGCATCTTTGTATGAAGAAGGGCCTGCAGTTCCTCTCTTCCCAATCGATCCTCCCCGCAAACGATACATCACATGCAAAGTGGAGTTCTTGTAAATCTGGCAGTCCTTCAGCCTATCAGCCTCATTCAGCACTTTACCTCCGTACATAATGTAAAAGGATATTCGAGGGTAACCCTCTCTCTGCGCTATCATAGTTTTTAGATTGTCCCCTGTATCTTCAACAGAAACCCACACCAAAAACGTTTTCCCTGAAAGCATTTTTATAAAAATCTGGAATTTGTCATCCTCTACCCCCAAACCAGTGACAGAGAATCGTTCTTGTGATTCATACCGATTTACACCATGTGGATGGACCGATGGTGGACGCTCCTCAGAGTCTTTTAGCTGGTTAAGAGGGGGGACGACAGGCCATACATCTTTGATGATCACATAGAATCACTGTGGTATCCAACTCCAGATCAAACATACCTGATAATAACTTCTGAAGCCGTATTTCTATGTGTTTTGACCTCTCATGGAACATAGGGTTTTCTGTCATTTTTATACATCTTTGATGATCACATAGAATCACTGTGGTATCCAACTCCAGATCAAACATACTTGATAACAACTTTTGAAGCCATATGGCTTCACAACTCGCAGAAGAAGCTACAACATACTCTGCCTCTGCAGTGCTGAGAGCCACACTGGACTGCTTCCTGCTTAGCCATGAGATTATGGCTGACCCCAGATTGTAACATCCACCTGAAGTGCTCTTCCTATCTGAGACACTTCCAACCCAATTAGAATCTGTATAACCATACAATTTGAACTCATGATCTCTAGAATAATAGAGACCATAATCTATTGTACCTTTTAGGTACCTCATCACATGCTTTGCAGCCCTAATGTGCACCCGTATGGGCTCAACCAAATATTGACTCAAGGTGTTTACAGCAAAGCATTTATCTGGCCTCATATTCGTCAGATACATCAACGACCCAATAATCTGCCTGTAGAGAGTCACATCCACTAATTCTGACGAAGTATCAGATAATAACTTCAAGTTGGTATCCATGGGTGTGGCCATGGCTTTGCACTCCAACATATCAATTTTTTTTTCAAGATTTCCACTGCATACTTCCCTTGATTAAGGAAGATTACCTCTGGGCTCTGCCATACCTAGAAAATAATGCATTAAGCCAAGGTCTTTCATCTCGAATTCTATAGCAAGCTTCTCTTTGCACTCTAAGATTCTCTTCTCATTACCTGCCAGGAACAAGTCATCCACATATAGCAATAATATGACTGGTTCATCATCCATAACCTTGAGTAAAGGTTAGGATCAACTTTACTCTTGGTAAAGCCCAAGCTTGTTAGAAAACTATCAATCCATCCATACCAAGATCTTGGAGCTTGCTTCAACCCATACAGAGCCTTCTTAAATTTGCAAACATGCGTTTCTTTGTTTTCAACCTCAAAACCTTGTGGTTGTTCTATGTACACTTCCTCCTCAATAACACCATTCAAGAAAGTTGTTTTCACATCGATCTAGTGTAACTTCCACTTCATCGTGGCTGCCAGTGCCATGATGGTTCTGATAGAAGTGTACCTTGCTACAGGAGCAAATGTTTCCTCATAATCGATTCTTTTGTGAGAATCCTAGAGCCACAAACCTAGCTTTGTATTTCTCAATACTTCCACCCGCAGCATGTTTTATCTTGTATATCCATTTGGAAGATACCACACTTTTACCTTATGGTTTGGGAACTATGTCCCACACATCATTCTTCATTATTGATTGGTATTCTCCTGTCATAGCTTCTACCCATTTTTTCTTTTGAATGGCCTCTTTGAAGCAGGTAGGTTCTTTATCTACAAGATCACACATCAAAGCCACATAACTGGAAAATGGATTTGGCTTCTTGCTTTCTCTTGTGGAGCCTGTTATCACACAACTTGTAGTTGTCCCTAAAAGTATCCCATCCAGGATGGCAAAGGTGTTGGACAACTAAAGAGGTGACCCAAGGCTTGCCACAGTTCCCAATGCAAGTGGGTGTCACGATAACCAAGGCAACCTTCACTTTAGATCAAGACGAATCAAGATCAAGGGGGAGACCCTAGCCAATCTATGGAGACTAGCTAACCCAAAGACTACTAGGGAAATGTGAAAATGAAACAAGGAGATCAATGGTGCAAGATTTTAGATCTAGGAAAGTAAGTGGACCCAAGGTGGTTAGGGCTTGGTTGAGAGGCTTAAGCAAAGACAATTGAATCAACCAAGTGATTGATTAAGGTCACTTATGAAGTTAAGTAGGTAGATCTAAAAGATGAGCTAATGCATTACACAATGACCCAAGTATAGCTCTTCCCTTGAAATAAGGAATGGGGTCCACAAGGTGAAAATCAACGGGGTAAAGCATTAGGGGTAGGTTTTGAGGGATGATCTATCCAATGAGGCAAAAAACTCAACTACCCACGTACTAGAACCTAGCAAATGACCTCCCTCAAGGAATGCGACTTCCCTTGGAGAGACCAATGTGCCTTGGGAAATGGGCCAAATGGAGTCCAAACACCACCAAATTTTAGATCGGGATTGCCATGAATATTATTAAGGTGGGTTTTAAATTTTATCCCCAAAATCTTGCTAGATCCAAGTAGATCCGAAAAAATAAATAAAATGAGGGTTTTGACAATGAGGGTTTGTAGATCTAAGAGAATAGATGGTCAAGGTAGAAGAATAGCATACCTCCTTGAGCGTACCTGGAAAATGGAGATGAATATTGCTAGTGATGAGGATTACTTTGCACAAAGATCAAATGCCAAACTTCATGAAGCCCTTCTTGTTAGCGTTTTTCCTCCTTCAACCAATTCGGCCTCCCTATTCCTGTCAACCAAGGACACAAAGATCAATCAATCAACAAAAATGGAAGTACATGCAAGCAAAAGAGATGAATAACATGAAATTGTTGGTACAAAGACAAAACAACTCCCTGTAACCCAAAACGACTTGTTGTAGATAGCAGGATAGGCCTCCCCACCAATGCGCATTCCCCCAAGACGTGTTCTTTGCCTGCCAATCGTGTTAGTGAAGATAAAAATTCAAGATGGTCACCAATGTATGTCAGTACAGAGGAAGAAGCATTTACAATCACCACAAGCATTCAAACTCCAAGATCCAAGATGCCCAAGAAAAGTATTTTATTCCAATAGCCAAGAGCCAAAAATCTCTATATAGCTTTTACAATGAGAGGGTCTCTTCCTTTTATAGGATAGAAAGACCAAAACCCTAAACCACTTTTGAAAACTAGTGGTTGAGATCAAAAGATACAACAATCTAATCAACGGCTAAGATGAGCCAATACAATATAAGACATGGATCACTCACTAAGTGATGACGTCGTAGCCTAAAAAGCTCAATGAGGGGTGACGCCATACATGGGGGTGGCTAATAACATATGTGCCACAACAATAAGACCAAGACAAGTCACTAGGAGCACATGGTGGGGCTAGGAGGTATTAATCCCCTTCACTAGCATGACCCCATGGCACAATAATATAAAATATGAGTCTATGACATGTCCATGTATACAAATGATCAAATCTTGTCCCCATAATTAGAGAGAGAAATACAATAAAAGAGCTCCTGCAGCCCATGTGGACCCCACTGATTGATGCCAACTGATCTGGAAGAAGGGGGATACACCATGGATGACCTCTGAGCAGACCAAGTGCCAAAACCTTGCCTCAATTGCCCAAATCGAATTCCTCAATGACCCTTTCATTCCATTTTTTAATCCTCCTGAAAACCCTGAAAGTGACCAAAACTGCCTCTAGGGTGCCTGCGCTATCAAACTGTGTACCATGTTGTCTGCAAGGGGGGTATAATGGTAAAAACAAGTGGCTGGACCAGCCCCTTCCTCTGTAGCGCCCTAGGCAACGACTTGCCTCCAATGCTCCTGCTGGGCAGGCCTCATCAGCATGCCCAAACTGGTCAATAGGTGGAAAAATGCTAATATGATGCCCAGAAGTGCCCGGAACTGAATGATAAGTGTCTCAATGAATCCAAAAGACCCAAATCCACTAGAGATAAGTACTCATACACCTCATGATAACCTATAAGGTCATCTGTAGGGTCCACCATACCCGAACAATGTAAAATATGATGATTTGGAAATAATAATAAAAATGACCAACTGCATCAATCATCATCTATAGCATATGTCCAACATATGGAATCATAAGTAGGTGCATGTGGGACCATAGATCAACATCATAAAGCATAAGTGGTTCATCTCATCACGGATCCCAAGAATGACCATGGTCAAACTATGTTTGACTAGGTCAAAATACAACCAAAGACAAGATTAGAAGAAATGACTAAGACATGTTCCTTTAATCATATTCACAGCTTAACTTAAAGTATAAACATCAACCAAGTGGCAGTTAATACATAGATATTTAAATGTTATTTATAACTTACTTGCACCAAAGCTTTTAAAGACATACTTCATCCAATGGACATGGCCTAACTGCTAGCATAGGGTGAAGGCTAAGGACAAGGCTAGGTAGAAGGGGTGACTTGACCAACTTAGCTAAGTGATACTTTGGACGAGGGAAAATGGGAGCTACACACTGTGTTGGACAAGATAAACAAAGGGAATGGCAGTGCCTCACAAATGGGTAAGTTGTTTAGAGAGTGCTTATTCAACCTTGGCATCATGTCTACATCAAGTTGATCCAAGTTCATTAGGATCATTCATTTAATTTCCATGGACTTTTTGGCCTATATGACCCCTCTGGGATTTTGCACGCGCTTAAAAGCACAACTAATCGCAACTTGCATCCGAGGTATATTTACATTTATGAGGTCAACAATCTTTACATTTAGCATTTATTTAGCCATTGCTTTTTAGACCTTTTTGGACCCTTCATGGGGTACTTTAGCATTTCATTGCTTTAGCCCTTAATTCATCGTGTGTTTAGAAACACATTCTAGAATTTTAATTTCAATGGGCTTTCATAAGAGATTTCCAGTAATTTCCATAAGTAGTACATGTGCTTCAAGTTTTAGCCAACAACATCTCATGTGACTAGGGGGAATTCCGCAATCTAAACCACACATCGGGGCAACCAACTAGAATTATAAAGGCATAAAATCCAACTCACCAAAGGCAAGTTCAGTCACCAACTCAAAGCCTAGACACAAAACAACATGGATGCTATCCAACATAGAGGTAGAAGCGGGGAAGTCCTCCATATCAAAATTCAAGAAGGCAAGTCAGGGTGAGAGCCAAAATAAGTAAGGTCATGGATAGATGGAGTCAAGTGAATGTGGTGCCTTAGCTAGCAAACATAAATGTCAGGAAAGACCATGTCCATGGTCCTAGGAGGGTAGCGAAACCAATGAGTATAGTCAGTGAACCTTTAAGTGCAAGTAATACATCCAATTCATCATTTAAATCCAACCAAGATAGTTCATTTCATTTATTAAATAATACTGCCACATCATGAGTTATATACCAAGTTAATGCTATGAAGATGACTAAAGCAACAAGATAATAATCCATGCTAACAATCACAAGTCTATAGGTCATATCATGTCATATCATCAGCTAGAACCAACCGAAACATTGTTGCAATAATAACCTCTGGAACTCTAGGCACTGGACTGAAACTGTATGGAACAAAGATCATATCAATCATCAAATCTAAGCTCTCAAGGCTCAGCCTTGGCACAAGGTCTACTCAATGTCTGATATACACTCCTATGATCTATAAGTGATCTCAAATAATGCTGCTCATCATAACTGATCTCTGTAAAAGCAAAGCTCTGAAAAGTGCAGATATCTGCTCAGCAAGAATAGTATCCCAGCTACTATGGTGTGATAACAGAGCCGTCTGGAGCTCCATACTTCTCAGCATCCTGAATAATTTCTCGAGCCCAAGATGGTTTTATCTTGCGAGATATAGCCATGGATGGCGGTTCTTGGGGTTCCAACATATCATGATCTTCCGGAGTCTCATCATCGAGAGAGGGTGCAACCTCTGCAACTCTAGGAGGCATATCTTCTTCATATACTTCTTCATGCTGGCATTTTTTGGATCTCTTAAGAGCTGCATCTTCATCAAATGTCACATCTCTGCTAATCTCCATGTGATGATAGCCTGGTATATAAATCCTGAAGGCCTTGGAGACCTCACAATATCCAACAAAGATTCCTTTTCGGAAGGATCCAATTTGTTCCTTTTCTCTTTTGGAATATGAACAAACATTGGACAACCAAATATCTCGAACTTTGTTGCAAGTTGTCTTTTGCATCCATCTATGAGTTTCTCATCTTCAACCTTGTAGCAAAGGTTGATGTCTCATCACTCTAGGTGATCCTTGATCTCATCATTCTATCCCATAGAAAGTCTTCTTCAATCGACACACATGTGGTTCTCTGAGTCCTGGAGTCCTGGAGGTTGCTCAATATCTTGATCACACCATGAGTCTGGCTACTAGAGCAACATCTCTTCATAGCCGACTTCCTCTATAAGTCTTGTTTATAGTTGAACTATCATCACTTGTTCTATGGAACAAGTCTCATCATTCTTCATTTGTGGGTGATCGTGTACGATACTTCCTACAAGTCAAATTTAACAGCATGATTAGAAACATTTCATAGTTTCCAAATATATGCATAAAAACATAAGTCACACTGTCATAATGTTATCTTAGCCAATGCTACAACATTCATCTATATCCCACATTCATATGGTAACTTTCTAGACGCCTTCCATCTCTACCATAACATTATTAAGAGCGTGCACTATGTTGCCCGCCGATGTGCACACAGCAGCAAAAATATTTCGAAGCTGCTTTAGGAATGTGTGGCCTTGGGGGCAAGCAAAGAGTCAGGTGTTGTCACCTGATCCCGACTCCTCCATTTAGGCAAACTCCTAATGAAGCCAAGGGGGGTAGACCCTAACAAAGAGTTTCTAAGGCTCTTTAGTGTTTTTTGTGTTCGAATGTGTGATGAGGATGGGTGTTGTTTTAGGAGTTTTTGATGATTTACAATAAAATTATGTCCAAGTAAATACTTGCAAAAATAGATCACATCCACAATATAATGATAATTTATAAACAAAGCATCCACAACATGATATGACTAAAGCAAATGATAACAATCTTTCAGATAGATAATAAGCAAATGGAATACTGAATAATTGTTGCTTTGTATAATGACCAGTGCCAAATGGAGTCATTGTCTTGGGTGCTTTGGGATGCTTGAAATGTTTGAGGATGTTTTGCAAATTTCTCTTGGTAAATTTTATTGTAAATTTTGGGGTGAAGTTGATTATTATGGGAAATGGGATCTCCAAGGTATACCTTGCGGTACAGGAGATATGTCCGGATAACAATCTAAGTGGCTCTGTACAAAGACATGTGGGCTGGCCGGAGTCTCGAGAGCAGTGTTCAACACTACACCAACAAGGATGTAGTCTAACTGGTGCTCTGAGGTCTCGTCCCAGTGGTTCCCGCGTCCCCAGGCAGAATTTGCCCACTTTTGATTGTTAGCAATCAACGCCGGATTTCCGTTGGTTTTTTCGGGAATTTGTTTTATTAGGTTGAAGTGAAGTTAAATGTGAGAAGGATTAAGCAATTTACACTGCTTCTGGGTATCCCACAAGTGGGTAAAGCATACACAATGTAGTAAATGTTCTTTCCAATTTTATAATGTGAATGAAGCAAGAACCATAGACCCTGCGATAGAGAGCGCTCTTGATCCACCTTATGGCGAGATTCAAGAGACTTATGAACAAAAAAAATGCTAAAATGAAATAGAACTAAACAACTTAAAGCAATAAAAGTAAACTCTCCGACAGAGGGCACTCTTGATCCGCCTTACGGCGAGATTCAAGATATTTTGGTTTCTTTTTAGCAGTTTATATAAAAGCAGGAAATCTAACTAGGAGAACAAGAAAACCTCTCCGATAGAGAGTGCTCTTCATCCACTTTTCAGTGAGATTCAAGAGTCTTTAATTATTTTTAGAGCAAAATTATATAAACAAGAAATTAAAACTAAATAGGAAAAAAGCATAAAGCACTATTCTAGCAATATATCAAAACTTGAAACTAATCTAACAATCAAAGCTAATCTACTTGTGCAGGTATAAAGCAAATATAGTACAAAAAATGACAATACAAGCCTCCCCAAAATGGGGGAAGTAGGATGTGGGAGCCTTTATCCCACTTGCTTTTTATTGATCTTTTATAAAATGAATGATGTTTATTCCTCCTTGAAAGCACAAGGTTAGAAGTAGGGGATGAAGAAGAGGGAGGAATAGAAGTTTTGTGCTTTGAAGGCTTTCTTTAGCTCTTCTTGATTTTGCCTTAGCCTCCTAGCTTTCCTAAAAGTAAGAGCTTTGAACACAAGATGATTAATGATTAGTATTTGTTAGTATGTGCACAAAAGAAATACAAACCATATCTAAGAAGATGAAGCTTTCAAAAGAAAACTAAGATCTAGATGCGAAGTAGATCAACAAAGAATGAAACTTGAAACCTTGAACTACGTTAAGGAAGAGTGAAAGCACGAAGGAATGAAACTTTTAGAAGTAGATGATTCGCTTTGGTAACCAACAGAAAGGGAAAAAGTTTGATTGTAAGTTTGAAGAGGTGAAAAAGGGAACCAATCCCACTTGCTTTTTATTGATCTTTTATACAATGAATGATGTTTATTCCTCCTTGAAAGCACAAGGTTAGAAGTGGGGGATGAAGAAGAGGGAGGAATAGAAGTTTTGTGCTTTGAAGGCTTTCTTTAGCTCTTCTTGATTTTGCCTTAGCCTCCTAGCTTTCCTAAAAGTAAGAGCTTTGAACACAAGATGATTAATGATTAGTATTTGTTAGTATATGCACAAAAGAAATACAAACCATATCTAAGAAGATGAAGATTTCAAAAGAAAACTAAGATCTAGATGCGAAGTAGATCAACAAAGAATGAAACTTGAAACCTTGAACTACTTTAAGGAAGAGTGAAAGCACGAAGGAATGAAACTTTTAGAAGTAGATGATTCGCTTTGGTAACCAACAGAAAGGGAAAAAGTTTGATTTTAAGTTTGAAGAGGTGAAAAAGGGAACCAATCCCCCAAGTTTGAAGAAGTTGAAGGTTTGTAGAGATCTGCAAAACAATATTAGATCATGATCACTTGTTGGAGAGGAGAGAAGCCAACTTAGGTTCGCTTCCAAATCAACCTGAGAGATCTTGCATCAAACATTCATACACTTGCAAGACAAAGTAGATTAAATCTAGAAGATATGGTTAATAAAAAAGCATGAAGAGTACTTTGTATAACTGACTACGCATACTACTTCTTATTCTTTTAAAAGCATATCAAAAGCATACAACTCAAAGCCTATGAATGTATACTTCTATGGGCTCAAAGGCCTTCCTAGCTAAACCATCCATAATAATCAAAATAAAAAATTGATAAACATGAGATACCAGATTACCTCAAATGAGAACATACACCATAACACATATCTTGCACACCTCTTTGACCTCCAAAGTATTCAACAAATTCTCATTACAAAATATCTAAGTTGCCAGGGTACCCGTACCGGGGGGTTGGGCACCCGTACCAGTACCGGGTACCCGTACCGCCGTACCGGGTACCGGGACTGGTACCTCTGGGAGTACCGCGTAAGTACCGAGTACTTCACCCAAGTACCGGGTACTTGGTCACGGATTTTAGGGTACTTCCGGGCATGAAATTGAAATGCAGACTGGAAATTTCACGGTTATTAGTATTACTTATTACTTATTAACTTATTTTATTACTAATTACTAATTACTAATACACTATACAGTAAATTTGTTATCCTAATGCATGTGAGTCATGACTCTTATTTTCAATGAAACACAAATTTTAACTTCACATGACGAGATGTTATTTTACTATTATTATGGAAATTATGATATATTTACAGTATGTTTCGTTGTCAAACAGTGTTATCTATTCAATGTGTTATCCTAATGCAAAACTTATCCAACTGAAACTCCATTCTCCAACCGAAACACCCTGGATGATAGAACAAATTTAAGACAAAGACAAAGACAATGCACAGAAACTCATGTTCCAAGCATAACAAGCACTGCTAGCAGAGGATCCTTTTCAAGTTCAGTAAGACTGATAAAATGAGATATATCACCAACAACATACATCAGGGCCAAAGAACACTTTTTGAATAACAAACAGAGAAAAGACACTCAGGCAGCTCCAGTTTAGAAGTCTGGACAATCAGCTATATATAACCCTGTACATGATGAACATACAAGGACACAAGGACTTAGCATACAATTATATGGTAACTATCTCAGTTTGCTACTACGCATACAATCATATGGTAACTATTTCAGTTTCTTATTACGCATACAATCACATGATAACTACTTCAGTTTGCTACCTGTTACCCCCCATTTTGTCATGGGTGTCCACATTCACACACGTTCAGCAGGGGGTTACAGGTTGACAGAGCTGATATATGTCTTGGGTACTTGATTCATGTAATGATATCCTAGTATTGAATGATGGTGGATTTTCATAATATATTAGGGATAGTAGCTATGGGATGTGGCTTTTGCTGCAGTAATGTAATACTGTAAATTTAAAACTTTAGATTATACAACTTAAAACACGTCTGCATGAGACATTTCAAAAGGACAAGTAGGCTTTTACAGCTTTCATAAAATGGAGTGCACTAACAAAAAGGAAAAAAGCATTTGAATGGAAGAAATTAATATATTAAATATAAATATATTAATATAATTATTAATTATAGGGAATAAATTAATATATTAAATATAAATATATTAATATAATTATTAATTATAAATTTATAAAATTATATATATATATTTATATATATGTCTACAGTACCCCGACGTACCCAAGTACCCTATTTCAAAAAGTGGCGTACCCGTACCCGTACCCGTACCCCCAGTACCCAAGTACCCTGGCAACTTAGCAAAATATAGAATACAAGAGCAGAGGTTCCTTGCAAAAATTTTCCACCCTCAATGGTGGAGCAAGGACCTTATTTTATAGCATTACAATAGGCAGGTCGAATGCTTGAAGGAGAGGGCAGAGCACCATTCGTGGAGACTTGGCACATGAGGTAGGCATGAAGAGTTTGGTAGGTTGAGTTGGTGGGGGATGAGGTGGCTGCCACCTCCTGAGAGGGGCGCCCCTCTCCCATAGTAAACAACACCCAACACCATTGGATATATCTCCCATCATACGAACCTTCCTTCGCTCAACCCGTGAGCCTGAATCCGCCCACGTGAGGGAGGCCCACGTGAACCTTAGCTAAATATTCCAATCGCTAATCCAAAGTTATTTCAACATGTGCTTTATTCATTCATGATGGTCGTACATCACATGGAACCCACTTTCAACCTTTCCATATGATTATTCTATCATTTTTTGACTTTTTTAACTTTTGTCACATAGTGCAATTTCTCTTTTTTTAGCAATTAACTGTCAATTTGATGCATCTTTAGCCAAAAATGCTCCTAGAGGCGACGTAATCGCCTGGAACCTGAAGAAGTGGGTATTAGGGTAAAGAGGACGCTCTGAGCATCAAAACAAGCCTCCCCACGCCAAAATCCGCCTCCAGACGACACTTTTATTACATTTTGAAATTTTCCAATTAAACCATTAAAATATGGTCTAATTTACAAAAAAAAATATTTTCTTCGGAATCGACTCAAACTCCTAGGGGACCTAGTGCATATCCATACTACTCAATTTAGATGGCTAACATGTAAAAAACCCTAGACACGAAGACTTTAATAACCTCCCTAGGTTCAACCACCATGAGAAAACTCCAGCTTTGGAGGTGTGAGTGAAAAACTCAGGAATTTTACGCCACTGAAGAGTAGCGCATAATTCCTAAGGAAAAAACACTCTAGAGTATCCACTTGATAGCCAAACCTAAGGTAAGCCAAGTCTTTTATAAAAGAACCATGCTTAGACCAACTTTTTACAATTCCCCCAAGGGGGTATGAACATGCAGTTTATTACAAATGGGGCAAAAATTGCCTTGAAAAAGACCTCTGAACTTCTAAACTCTGAAGATGAACATCTGTCATGTTCATGAAACTGACGGCTCACTAGAAGTTCAGCTATTGTACAAAATAGTTGGTAACACACTACTCCCAATATCTTAGCAAAGAGGTGTCACTCTAGATAAGTAGCAATGGAATGTTGTATAGCAATATAGGCTACTTACCCATCACATGCATATCACTGCAAACATTCTAACATGCATCCTAAATAAATGCGTATACAACTGGATACTATCATTTAAACAGAAATGACAATTCAAATACTTACCTTCGTTTGTTTGGTAGGATCTCTTTTGATTCTAGTCTTCTTGTCTAATGGTGAGCTCTATTTCATCATCGGAGTTCCTGAACCAATCTTGTATGTTACTTCTCTTATTCTCCTAAAGAAACTTTTTGAGGGGAGTCATTTTCTTTAAGATTTGAGAGAGTGCTCTTATGACCTGTCATGTGCTTTGAAGCACCACTATCAATTAACCATGTGTCATCTCCAGGTGTCACAGACCCACAGAGAGGAGAGAATAAAACATATTCTTTTATTTCTTCCTTTGCTTGCTTCTTGAGAGGTTCTTCTTCTTCGTCTTCTTCTTCTTCATACATTCTAGTTAGGGCATCAAACATCTCCTTTGAAGTTTTCTTGGAGGACACTTGAGGAATCAAGTGATCTTTAATGGAGTCTGCTATGATCCTCATAGCCCTAATCATATCCTTCTTCTGCTTCTCCTTAGCTTCAACTTCTTCAGGTTCAGGTACAACTTATTTAACAAACTTGGTAAGGTCATTCTCTTCTAGAATGAGTCCAATCCTATACTTCCAAGCACAGAAGTTCTCTATGCCTTCCAACTTGCCATCAAGCTTAGTGCTTGGAGCCATCTTAACCCGGAGAGCAGAGAATAACCAAAAACAAAATTTCTCAAAATAAAAAACTGAACTCACCAAACGATGCGCTTGATTGAGGTGAGTATGCTGGTACACTTGGTTTCTGAAAATTCCAAAATTAAACCCTTGAAAATTGACTTGCAAATTTTGGATTTGCAGTTTCTGCCTTTTTTTGGTTTTCTGCAGTTTCTGGTCCAAAGTCAAAGTAGGGTTTGAATTTCCCG
The DNA here is from genome assembly GCA_027924585.1 of Larix kaempferi. Classification (NCBI taxonomy): domain Eukaryota; kingdom Viridiplantae; phylum Streptophyta; class Pinopsida; order Pinales; family Pinaceae; genus Larix; species Larix kaempferi. The sequence continues at coordinate 18,936,538 of BSBM01001331.1, read as the reverse complement.
AAGTTTCACCCACTCAAAAATTTCGATCTTTGTCTCAAAATTTTGCTTTTGGAGAGGCGCACCTTTCTATGCTAGTAGCACTCAAAAATTCCACTTATGTGAAAAGCCCTAATTTTTCACTTCCGGAGAGAGAGAGTTTTACCTTGTGAAAGTTGCTCTTTTCAGCCAAGCTTTGATACCATGTTAAGATTATATATGCTACCATAGGCTAGATTGCAAATTCATTAGCATTCAATACATTATTCACAATAGCAGCATAAGCAAGATCTCTAAAAGAAACACAATCAAAAGCACAAAACCATATACCCTGGGAAACCATCTAGGGGAAGAAAACCCAACAAGAACTTCCTCAAAATAGATGATCAAGTACAATGCCCCAAAATATGTCTCACAAATAAGAGAGACAAAAAAGACCAACTCTGGACTCCATCCACTCCTCCTCCTTCGCAGATATCTCTCTCTCTCTACTAATGTGAATTACACAAGTGAGTGAATGAATAAATGAAGGAGTCTCTCCTTCTATTTATACATTACTTTTGACCTAGAAGTGCTGAAAAACACAAATCATCATCATAACCCTGAAACCACTGCATAGAACCATCTAGTGACCTGTACTAGACCATATATCATATCTCTGCATCATCTGAGGTCTGCCACTTCATGTCCTGTGGTTGACTTTTGGTCAAACTAAGTTTGACCAAGTCAACATGACCAATAATATAACTCAAGCTATTATCAAACTGTTGCACGTGTCAAAGGTTAAAGCATGATCTACAATTCATTCAAGTAACAATTATAACAAGAAGTAATCATTTACTGGCGATCTACCAACAAGTATATAAGGCTTTTAATTATTATTATTGTGACTCAGACCAGACTTTCAAGACCATACTCACTTCATAGTTGTGATCAATTTGCTAGTGAAGGGTGAGGGCTAAAAAATTAAAAGGCTAGGCTAAGGGATGACTACTGACTCGACATTGTGACACTTTGGAAATGAAAAGGGAATACACACTCTAGCATATGCTGGACAAGCAGTAACACGGGGGATGGCAGTGTCTCACAAATGGGTAAGTTGTTTAAAGAGTGCTTATTCAACTTAGGCATCATGTCTACTTTTTAAGATGATCCAAGTTCATTAGGATCCATTGATTTCACTTTATGGCCTTTTGGCCTACATAACCCTTCGGATCTCAGGTGTGCTAAGAAGCACAACTAATTGCAGCTTGCATCCAGGGCATGTTTATACATATATAAGGTCAGCAATCGTTTAGATATAGAGTTCAAGAACCATTGCTTTTTGGACCTTTCTTATACTCTTCAAGGAGTATTTATAGCATTTCACTGCTCTTGCCCTTTACTCACGTGTGTTGAGAAACACATTCTAGAGTTTACAATTTCCATGGGTGAATTTACATAAATTTCCAGAAGTAGCACATGAGCTTTCAGTTTTAGCCAACACATCTTAAGTGACTAGGGGGACTTCGTGCCAGTGCCAAACATCAGGACAACCAACCAGAATGATTTAGGACTACAATCCAACTAACCAAAGGCAAGTTTTGTCACCAACTCAGAGTCGAGACACAATAAACAGGGAAGCTCATCCAACAAAGAGGCTAAAGCGGGGGAAGGTCCTCCATGCCACTAGTCAAGTAGTAAGTCAGGGTAATAAACAAACTGGGAGGAAATGGTTGGGTGAAGACAGTGAATAATGAGACCTGTTGCCGCCGGATTACACACCGTCTTTGTCACAGCATAAATATATGTTGCCGCTCGGTGTGCCCTTGGTGACAAGTCTCGAGTCAAGTATGTCATTTGGTTCTTGACTCCTCCGTTTAGGCAAAATTCCCAACGAAAGCCAAGGGGGGTAGTCCTTATGGAAAGTTACTAAGGTTGTTAGGGTCTTCCAGTTAAGTGATGGGTTGTTTATTAATGTTTTTGGGAGTTTTTGATCAAGGTTCAAGATGTAATTGCAACAATAGTTAGGAAAGATTTCACTAGCATAAGTTCAGATAAATCACTGTGAATTATAAAGATGCACAAATACATGATATTGATAATAAGCAAATGAAAAAGTGTAAGGACCAGTGCCTTATGGAGTCAAACACAGTGTGAAATTGAAATGCTTGAAAAGTAAATGTTGTGCAATTGTCTCTTGGTTGATTTTAAATTATTAAAATGAATCTTGATTAGGGAAAATAAGGGAAACTCTCGAGATACCGTAAAGGTACAGAGAGGAATGTCCAGAAATCTAGAGATCGGTGGCTCCGTACAAGGACATGTTGGCTGCCAAAGCCTTGAGCGTGTGTTCAATGCTACACCAAACAAGCATGTAGTCTAACGGTGCCCCAAGGTCAGAGTACAGTGATCCAACGACCCCAGGTAGAATTTGCCCACACAAAATCTAGTTTCGAAGTGCCGGATTTTCACTATCTCGTGGGTAGTTAATTTTATTAGGTGACTGATTAAGTTAAATGTGAAAATTAAAGAGTGCTTCCAACTGCTTTTGGTATCCCACAGCTCAGGCGTACTGCTGGTGGGTAGAGCATACGCAGTGTAGGCAAATAGTTTATTCAAGTTTGAAGCTAGTAACCATCGACCCTCCGACAGAGAGCGCTCTTGACTTTTTTTTCAGCTAAGTTCAAGAGTCTTATGAAATTGAAATACAAAACTTGTAAATGAAAAGATATTGATGGCCAATCTTATGCGTCACTTTCTGATCAACCTTCACTAATCTGCAAAATTGCCTTTGGGTGAAGGTGAGAGCATACTTCGTGGCGACGAAGACAGTTTTATTTCTACTCTGCTTTTGCAAAAATGGAAAAATATTAAAATGCAAAATTAGATGGAAGATACACCCTGCACTTCAAAAGTGAGTGTGTGAATGGGTGGAGTTAGAAAAATTGCAAACACATGAAAATTGACAAAATACACAAATCCCCCCAGGGGGGATGGGATGTGGGTGTTGGTTACCCCACTACTCTCGTTTAATGATTTACAATTTATGCTCAAATAAAACTGCCTCTTAGTCCTTTTAGACTTGGATCTAAGGGCTTACACACTGAAATTTGAAACAATGCTAAAAGTGGGTCCCTTTGAAGGTGTTTTTGGCAAGTTTTAGCGAAATTTCGCCAGAGCTTCCTCTTCTTTTTCCTTGGACCTGCTAAAAATCAGCAAGTAAATCTCTTAGAATATGATGGCAAACACAATGAAAAAATAAAAAAAATTGAAAAATTTTATACGTAAAAAAATTTCGAAATTTTTTCTAAGTATAGAAAGTTTCTAATCGAGCTTAGATCTAATGCAAAATAGACTTTTTAGGAGCTTCGATCTAATCTAGCATGTGATTTCTAAGTATGTAGATCTGAAAATAATTGCAAGAAAAGTATGGATCTACAACTCAAATACTTAGAAAATAGAAAAAAGGGAAAGAGAATAATGTTGTTTTAAATTTGAAGTTGATGGATGAACCCTTCAAGCCCAAGCTTGATCTTTGTGAAGCCTTGGAAGATCCCTGAAATACTATACTAGTTTGTATTTAGGCTTAAAGTGCAGGGTGTATCCTCCATTTAATTTCGCAACTTAAATCATTTCTTAATTTTCATTTTATGCAAAAGTAGAATAGAAATAAAACCGTCTTTGTCGCCACGAAGTATGCTCTCACCTTCACCCAGAGGCAATTTTTGCTGATTAGTGAAGGTTGATCAGAAAGTGACGCATAAGATCGGCCATCAATATCTTTTGTTTTACAAGTTTTGCATTTCAATTTCATAAGACTCTTGAACTTAGCTGAAAAGCAAGTCAAGAGCGCTCTCTGTCGGAGGGTTGATGGTTACTCGCTTCTTATTGGAATAAACTATTTTCCTACACTGCGTATGCTCTACCCACCAGCAATACGTCTGAGCTGTGGGATACCAAAAGCAGTTGTAAGCACTTTCTTAATTCTCACATTTAATTTAATCAAGTCACCTAATAAAATTAACTACCCACAACATAGTGAAAATCCGACACTTCAAGACTAAATTTTGGTGTGGATTCTGCCTGGGGGCGTTGGGTAGCTGCACTCTGACCTTGGGGCACCGTTAGACTACATCCTTGTTGGTGTAGTGTTGAACACGCGCTCAGGGTATTGACAGTCCAACATGTCTTTGTACGGAAGCACCAATCTTTAGAACTCCGAACATTCCTCTCTGTCCCTTTACAGTATATCAAGAGTTTCCTTTCTTTTCCCTAATTAAGACTGATTCTAATAATTTAAAATCAACCAAGATACAATTGCACAACATTTTACTTTTCCAGCATTTACCAATTTCGCACTGTGTTTTGACTCCATAAGGGACTGGTCCTTGCACTTTTCATTTGCTTTATATCAATCAAGTATTTGTGCATCTTTATAATTTACAGTGTTATTTGAACTTATGCTGGTGAAAGCCTTCTTAACTATCGTTGCAATTATATATTGAACCTTAATAAAAAACTCCCAAGAACATCAATAAACAACCCATCACTTAACTGGAAGACCCTAACAACCTTAGTAACTTTCCATAGGGACTACCCCCCTTGGCTTTCGTTGGGAATTTTGCTTAAACGGAGGAGTCAAGAACCAAGTGACATACTTGACTCGAGACTTGCCACCAAGGGCACACCAAGCGGCAGCATAGATTTCTGCTGCGACAAAGACGGTGTGTAATCCAGCGGCAACAAGACCAACACTAGCAAGCCAAGGATGGGGGTAATGACCACCTCTATTTTCCCTAGGGAGGGTAAAACCAATGAGTATGAATAGTGAACTTCTAAGTCTGAGTGGGGACAATATAATATATATAAAAATACAACCAAGTCCACATATCTATATGATAGCCAAATCATGATACTAAATGCTAAGACATGCTACAAGAATGAATATAAAAGCAATATAACCATAACACAAGAATATACCTGCTGAGTCATATACCTGAAATGCACATAATCTGAACCATCATCTGTCCTCTGAAACTACTGCTGTAACTCTGGGCAATACTGACTGCTCTGTATAAATGGCTAAATGGCTACATCAGTCATCTCTCTGAGTGTCCTGAAACTCAGTCATGGCATGGGGAATAAAACTGTTGTCCATAATATAATCATGATCCACATAGATGCTCATCTCGGCATCTCAATGTAAGGGAACTGACTGAAAGTGTACTGGAATCTGAAAAATAATGTATGGAAGCCTGGCTACTATATATGTGATAACAGGTTCATCACCTTTCACCATAGATCCCTTATTGAATATCCTGACCTAGTGATTGGTTTGGATCTCTCTCTCTGAGAGTAGATCAAGGTCCCCCCCTTTGTTATCCGGGGCTTGGATAGCAAGAAGCGAAGAGTGCCTCGATTGGCGTGACAACCAATCCTTCTTGGGAATCTAGGCCCTCTTGGGTCACCTCTTTAGTTGCCTAGCACCTCTATTGTCATGGATAGGATCACCTTAAGGGGCAACTACAAGTTGTGTGATAACAGGAACATCATAGTTTCACTCAAGCAAGTGAACAAGTGCGCATGGGAGAGTAGTTGCAATTGGAAGAAGCTTCTGTTTGGGTTTTCTATCTTATCTTATTCTCAAGATCTTTGTGTAAGAGCCTTTAGATCTTGATATAATAGATTGGCATTGTACTTGTGACGAATCTATATTGAAGAAGTTTTGCTAGGTTTTTCCCATGAGAGAGTTTTCCCAGGGTAAATATTTGTATTATCTTGTTTATGTTGTGCTTGTCTATCTTTTAGTGATCCTATTGTTTATGGTTATTATGATATAATGCAAATTGATTGGAGATCTAACATAACCATCCTAGAAGTATCAAAATTCTAACATTTAATACTCTCTTTGTATAACTTGTAAATTAATTAAATCATTTCCTTATTTTATTGTTTAAAGTTTTTACTTTATTGTTTATAGTTTTTAATACTTTATCTTTGTATACCTTGTAAATTAATTAAATCATTTCCTCACTTTATTGTTTATAGTTTTTAATACTTTGTGATTGTATTCATGGTATTAGTTATATAAAGTTATATATAACTTCTAAATTAATTAAATCATTTCCTTACTTTATTGTTTATAATTTTCAATACTTTGTCTTTGTATTCCTAGTATTAGTTATATATAACTTTTAAGTCATGGCATTCGCTTTATGAACTTCAACCAACCCTTAGTTTATACCTTATGATGTTAATTAACTTTTACTTGTAAATATTTTTAATTACTTATATTTATATATAAGTAAACTTAGAATACTTAAATTCATAGAATTAGTCAAATTTAGGTAATTGCTCTACACATACACTGTCAGTGTCTCATAAGTTTAAATGAATCCTAGATTGATAATTTAAATGATCTCGTGAACCCTTAATATTAGTCTTCCTTCGGAGACATATAAATTCACCATCAACCAGCCAGTAGTATGAGATCTTCATGATCCATATTTCATCATGCTACAACCATTGGAGGCTAACTGGGCCCCTCCAAGTATTAGTTTCAGCCTATTTTGATTAATTGGATTTTATTATGGAATTTTCCTAAGTATTTGATTAAAAAGCCTAAAGTTGAAGATTAATTATTTGGAGCAACCATCAATTAAAGATTTTAGATCCAATATATCTCTCGTTTCAACGATGGACCACAAACTGACTCAGGACGTAGGAACATTTTAATGATCTTTTTTGCAGACCATATACTTTGAGAATTTTCTTTTTCCAATTATTGTTACAAAGTAAACGGATACTAACCCACTACATTTGTAGTGTAATAATTAGATCACAATTTCTTTTTCAGTCTTTTATTTTGTTTGTTAAAACAAACCCCCTTGCTTTCCCGAATTACCGCACTAGTTGAAAAGGAAAAAGACCCGAATAAGTGGTGCATGGAAAAGAGATTCTTGAGGTATTAATCTAAACAATAAAAACATCTTTATTCTTAAAATCAACCAAGACTTTGTTCCCCATATTGTCTGGATCTTTGCAGCTTTGACCGACCAGTTGATCAAACCAGAAAGGGACTAAGTGACTAGTAATTAGTGTTCACATTCTCAAATAAACTCCCAATACAAAAATCCAGCGTCTTGTTTTTTGCTTCGTGTGGGAAAATTTCACAGAGAAAGTGGGAACAACTAGACAGTGACCACGGGGCCCCGTCAGGCTACACCCTCGTTTGGTGTGGTGTTGGACACACCCTCGCGACTCCATCTAGCCCGCATTTTCTCGTGTGGAGCCACACTTAATGAGTCTGGACACATTCCCTGTACCTTCTGGGTATATTGGGAATCCCCCTCCCGTTAATCAACTAATCTTTTAATGAACTAAAACTAACCAAGAACAATTTGCAATACATTCACTAGAACAACACTTTATTCTTTCGACTCCATTTTTGGCACTGGTCTTGTTTACAATTTCAATCTTTTGCTTAAATCTTGTGTTGAATGGTTATGATCATTGTTGGTTGTTGACTTAATTTCATATTGCAAGTGTCTGGCTTTTAGTAATTATTTCTAAAACTCCTAAACAACTTACACATTCGCAAACTAAATCACTTAAACATCCTGTTACCAACTTGTTTGTACCATAGTTGGATTATCTGAAGAGCCGCCATTTGACAAACATGATAAGTGTTTGACTCCAGTGTATCAGATGATCCAGCATTTGTGACTAGCCAGTTTTGTTTTTGAGTCGACATGACCATGGCCCCATGGGGGTTTGTAATAAAGTGTGCTAGTAGGATCTGAGTGTATCGGTTCCCCATGACTTGATTAAGCAACTAAGGTATTCCAGGGAGTTTTTTCCCTTGTCAATTATACTTTGCTTATAGTCAAGCTATAATCGATGAGGTTTTCTCCCGCTCCTCCAAAGCTGGAATGCCCGATTTTGAAAATTTTAGCCATGGGGGGTTATTAGAGTCCAACTAATGTATATAAGCCTACTAGACACTATTAGAATAGGTTTTGGTCATGTCCCAAGTCTCTAGGACCCTCATAAAAAATTTCGAAAAAATTTTACTGGGTCCGTCGAGTTTGGGTTTTTTAATTATTTTTTAAATTTAATAAATTTCTCTATAGTTTAAATAGAAAAATAATAATTTGTAATATGTCAGTCGTCCGGGGTTCGAATTCAGTGGTTGATGGCTCCTTTCATAAGCCAAAAATCACACATGACCTATGGACCAGCTAACCCTAAGTTTCAGACAATTATTTGGCCTCATAATTAATATTTTCTTAAAAAATCAAAAAATGAGAAATATTAATTAAAATATTCAAAAAATAATAAATTGGAGATAATTTAAATCTCTCCAAAAAATGCCAAATTGAATAAAGTAAAAGTCAAAATGACATGGCAAAAAGCATTTATGATGATTGGAATCTTCACCCACGTGATTCAAATCAATTTCAGAGCACTGGGAGTGATCTACAGTTGAGAAATTCGCCCACCTTCATGCAAATTCGTTTTTGTGATTTGGCAATCGATTAATGGGTTGTTGGATTATGAAATCAATGCATGTGGGGCTCCTTCCTCAAATTATGGGCTCCAAACTCAAGTTTAAAGATGAGTTAAGACTCCAAGCTCGATTTGGTTGGTGTTGACATGGATTTGATTGGTTTTTGATGGAGTTTTTGGCTCTCTTCATCACCGATTCGAATTAGGGTTTTAGCATTGAGTTTTGTTATATAAGAGAGGCCATTTGGGCTTTCTCTTCATGGAGATTTTGAGCATGAACACTCTGCCAAAATATTGTTGTAATATCTGTTTAATATTGAATAAAGTTTAGACTTTGGAGGTCCATGCTTGAGCAAGTTGGGATGTTCTTCACACTATTGGTGATATTTCTTTCATTTGTTTATTGTTCATGCAATTTCATTATTAGATGTATGTTTTAACTTTGTTTAGAAATACATCTTTCGGTTTTTGTATGCTTCATAACAAGTTTCTTGCAGAGATTTCCCAAGGTGGAGAAAGGCTTATTAAAGACTAAGTCACTCTTCACTTAACAGTGGTTCTTGGCATCTAATCAGTTTGTCTTGCAGGTCTTCAAGCTCTTCTCTTCTTTTCAAAGGAAGAAACTTTCAAGTAGGAGTTTTTGGCCTCTTCCTCCATCAACACACTTTCAAAACAAACCTTGGTTACCTAGCTTACCTCTTCAAGCCCATCCCCATTAGACTAGCTTCACTCACCCATTCGTTTTGCCCTTTCTCTCATTCATCCATTCGTTTTGCCCTAGATCCATCTTTTTTCTCATCCATTTTGTTTTTGCCCATTTTCCCAAGCTCATCTTCCATTTCACCTTTGTCTTCAAGGCTCCTTTCGTCCATCATAAAGAGCCCTAAAACAAACCCAAAACACCAAAAACAAATTGAATGAGTTAGTTTGTAGTTTCATTCTTAGCTTGCAAAAGAAATTTGTTAGATTTAGATCTCTAGTATTATTGCTTCTCATACATCATCTTATGCATTGAAAAGTTAGATCTTAGAAGCATTCTTTGTTTAATTTTAGTTTCCATTTGAAAGATAGAAAATTTTTCATAAAAAATATTTCAAATTTTTATACTTTAGATCTCTTTCCCACTACATTCTAAGAGTTTGTTGTTCACTGGTACGTTTCATCATAGTTAAGGTTTTATGTCAAAATCTCATACATTTCACATTTTAGAGTTAAATTTTTAAATCTAGACTTAACTAGTTTCAAGTTTGTTTCATTTTCCTAATGATTAATGGGTGCATTGTTGAGTTGTTTTGAGACTTGTGTAGGTGTTTTGAAAGAGAAGAGAACTTGAAAAGCTTTCAAGAAGCAATATCCAAGAAGGAGCCAAAGAGAAGCTCAAGTGAATTTTGAACCAAGGAGAAGTGCAAACCATGAATGTCATTTGAAATAAACCACTATCCTTTGTACAAACTCATAAGAGTTTTCACTTTTTTTCATTCAAGTTTTATTTCTTCAAAGTCCTTTAAGTTTCAAAACCCAAGGCATTTGTAATCTCATAATAAAATTTCAAGTGGAGGAGTCCTCCACTTTTTTGGTTTCTTCCCCATTTGGGGAAGAGTGTGGTGTTTGGTTAAATTAGATCTTTCAGTTTTTGCTTTAAAGTAGTTTATTTTCTTCTTGTCGCTTCTCTTTCAAGTTTTGACCAGAGTAAGCTAACTTTGGGATTGTATCCCAAAGGCCACATAGTTTTGTGGTAGCTTCTCGTTCCCCCATCAGCATCTTGTGGACATCCAACTAGCTGGAAGGTTTCCAGGACTGACGGTTCTAGTGATTAGCCTTGTTCAGAGGTTGATCCCACTTTAGAATAAATCTGCTTGGTAGAACACTAGATTTTGTTTTATGTTATCTTCAACGCATCTTTCTTTGTGGTTATCTTTATTTTTCAGTCATTTTTCAGTTTCATTTACTTCTTTAAGTTTCACAATCGCTTCACTTTTGCAATAAAACGAACAAAGCCTCTTGAACTTGGCCAAATCCAAGTCAAGAGCACTCTCTGTCGGAGAGCACATAGATTTGCACTTTCCCCTTGCATTAGGCATTTTAAAGTAGGAAGTCTCTTGAACTGTGGTCTTAAGACTAATTCAAGAGCGCTCTCTGTCGGAGAGTTGAACAAGTGCTCCTAATAATAAAACACTTCAATCCACATTTCCCCCTTTAATTAATTTATCTTGGTCGTTTGTCCAACACCCTCATGCTCTGCCAACCGGAAACGGTTGGGCTAGTACTCAGAAAGGTGGAAGACTTGTTAAGCTCATAAGTGATAACTAATAAAACTTTCATCCCCATAACCAACCAATCCGGAGTTGAGCGATAAGATAAGTTCAGTGGGTAATCTCCTAGTTGGGGGCGCCGGGTTGCCATGTTCAGCCTCTAGTTTGCTGGTTAGCATTGGGCGACCTGACTAGAGCACTGGGTGGTCCGACATGTCCTTGAACGGAGGCACTTGATACTGTCTTTCCGGACACTCTCTTGATATCCTTGGTTTTATCCTAATAATCAAGACCACTAAAATCTTCAATTTACAAAGATACTCTGCATAACGATCTCACGAACGACACTTCTTCAAGACCCACACTTTCAGCATCACAGTCCTTACTTTTCTTTGACTCCATAAGGCACTGGTTATCTAAAAGTTTATATATTGATCAGGACCATTTGTCCTTGTGTTTAGTTCATCTTGTGAATGCTTTAGTGATTTGTCAAATCTTGAATCATACTGCCATCTTGTTATCTTATCTTGCAACGTGGATTGCTTATTATCTGTTGTTCATCTTTATATATTTTTGGTCTCACCACAAGAAAACTCCTAAACAACACCCATCCGCATCATTTTACCAAAAAACACTTAAAAAACACAAGAGCCTTAGACAACTCTTTGTAGGGACTACCCCCCTTGGCTTCGTTAGGAGTTAGCCTAAACGGAGGAGCTGGGATTTAGGGGACAGTACCTAGCTCATTGCTTGCCCCCAAGGCCACACCTCTCCCCACTTCCAGTGAGGGAGACAGCTTTCGAAAGATTTCCGCTGCTGGTGTGCAGTTTGGCGGACAACACATCCTTAGTAACTTTTAGGGACTGTCCCCCTTGGCTTCATTAGGAGTTTGCCTAAACGGAGAAATCAAAATCAAGTGACAATACTTGACTAGAGACTTTCCCCCAAGGACGCACCCAGTGGCTTGAATTTTTTCGCCACGTTAACCTTGAGGTGCGTGTAAGGCGGCAACACCATCTAGTGCTTGTGTGTCTTGTCTTCAATCAATCACTCTAGGCTAGCTAGTAGGTCTCCCCCTTGGTCTTGCTTCTAGCTTGGCCTAAAGTGACAAGAGCTAGTCCAATGTGACAACTACTCCATTAGTAGAGGACGAGGCCCTTGCGCTGTTACTTGGTTTAGTTGCCTTCCCTCTACCATCCTGGATAGGATTTCTCTTAGTAGCAGCTACAATCTAGGTGATAACACAACCTTCATCGGCTAGTATGAAAAGGCATGTTCCTTCAATTATCTCCCAATGTGTATTTATACATAAAATGGCCCATTGTAAAGAATCATCATATCATACACATAAAAAAATATATTTTAATCAACATGTTCCTGTTATCACATATATAGTATCCGGGCTACCATACATTATTTTTCTAATTCTAGTACACTATTCAGTCAGTTCCCTTGCATTTAGATGCTGAGATGAGCATCTACTATGGATCATTATCAGATTTTGGACAACAGTTTTATTCCCCATGCCATGACTGAGTTTCAAGACACTCAGAGAGATGACCGATGTAGCTATTTAGCCATTTATACAGAGCAGTCAGTAGTGCCCAGAGTTGCAGCAGTAGTTTCAGAGGACAGATGATGGTTCAGATGATGAGCATTCAGGTATATGACCCAGCAAATATATTATGGTGTTGTGGTTATATTGCTTTTATTTCCATTTTCTTAGCATGTCTTAGCATTTAGTATCATGATCTAGAGATCATATAGATATGTGGACCTGGCTATATTATATATATATATATCATATTTGTCCCTACTCAGACTTAGAAGTTCTTGGCCTATACTCATGGGTTTTACCCTCCCTAGGGAGAATAGAGGTGGTCATTCCCGCCATACTTTGGCTTGCTAGTGTTGGTTTCATTATTCACTGTCTTCATCCATCCATGACTTACCCAGTTTGTTCATTACCTTGACTTACTACTTGACTAGTGGCATGGAGGACCTTTCCCCACTGTAGCCTCTATATTGGATAAGCTTCCCTGTTTATTGTGTCTCGGCTCTGAGTTGGTGACAAAACTTACCTATGGTGAGTTGGATTTCCTTGTGAATTCCCCCTAGTCACTAAAGATGTTGTTGGGTAAACCTGAAACTTTTAGTGCTGCCATGAATACAAAATATGGAAATGAAATGTTGTATCTTGTATGAAAAGCTCATTCATGCAATGTGTTTCTCAACACACATGAATGAAAGGCAAGCCAAATGAAAGTGGCTATGAAATATCAAATGTTATATCTATTGTGAAATGTAAATACCTAGGTAAACAAGTTGTCTATGACACACCTAGAAGTGCTCAGGTAAACAAGTGCCTTAAAAACACACCTGCAGCAAGAAGCCTAAATAAATGTAAATCTATGCAATGTGTTTATAAACACACATAGATCAAAGGAAATGGAAACTATAGGCCCAAAAGCAATGGAACTTAAACTCTATATCAAAAAGATTGCTGGCCTCATTTGTATTATGGATTGTACGCATCTGTGAAAGGTGAATAAACACTCTTTGAACAACTTATCCATTTGTGAGACACCGCCATTCCCTGTGTTATTGCTTGTCCACTATATGCTATGGTGTGTATTCCCTTTTCCATTTCCAAAGTGTCACAATGTTAAGTCAGTAAGTCATCCTTTGACGTAGCCACTTATTTCTTAGCCTTCACCCTTCACTAGCAAATTGATCACAACTATGAAGTGAGTATAACCTTGAAAGTCTTGTCTGAGTAATAAATAATAATTATGACTTATTATATTTGGATTTAGATCGCTAGTAATGATTACTTTTTGTTATAATTGCTAATTGAATGGATTGTAAAGCATGTTTTAACCTTGGACACCTTGCAACAACTTGATGACAGTTTGAGTTATATTTTGGTCATGTTGACTTGGTCAAACCCAGTTTGACCAAAAGTCAACCACAGGACGTGAGGTGGCAGACCTCAGATGTTACAGATAGATGATATATGGTCTGGTACAGGTCACCATGGTGGGATTATGCAGTGGTTTCAGGCTTATGATAATGATTTGTGCTTTTTAGCACTTTTACAAATTATTATTATTTGGTCTGTCGGATATGATGAGTATTTATTTTGGACCATGCAGAGGACTATGTGGTGTATGAGTACACACTTTGGATGGATTTGGACCTTCTGATTTCAATGAGACAGTCTATTTTCAGTTCCGGGCAGTTACAATGATGTTTGAGCCTCAGTTGGCTATCCTAGTGCAGTTTTGGCCTGACAGATGCCCTGTCAGAGCAGTGATGAGATTTATTTGGTTCACCTAGGGCGCTGTGCATGGAGGGGGTGGTTCATACACTTGTTATTACCATATTACCCCCCTCCCAGACTCATTGGTGAGCTCACCTTGACAGCGCAGGCACTCCTGGAGGCAGTTTGGGCAGTTTCACACTTCCCGAGGCAGTCCAGAAATGGTAAAAATGGCTACAGAGGAATTCGATTTGGGCTACTGAGGCAAGGATATGGCATGGGCTGATCAATGATGATGAGTGGGATGTCTTCCACACCTTCTCCAGCAGTTTCAGCTTCATCAAGACCCACATCCATCACTTATGGCACGTTTTGATGATTTCTAGAGCCTCCTAAGGCTCACGACTTTCCCAGAGAGGCACGATTTGGTGTCTTGATCTTTTATTCTTGGATATTGTGCCATGGGGATTGACCAAGGGTGTTAGAAATTACCCCTTGGACCCACCATGAGCTATTTCTTATGTTTTATCATTATGATTTGGTGGGATCCCCTCTCCTAGGGTGAGTTTGTCCACTTATTGTTATATTTTATTATTGATCCATGTATTGTATTGTTGAGCTCATCTCAACCATTGATTAGATCTTTTCATCTTTTAATCTTAGCCACTCATTCAAAAAGTGGCTAGGATTGTGGCCTCTCTACATTCTATTTAAAGGAGAGAGCTTCTCATTGTAAAGGGGGACTTTTGGCTCTAGATTATTGGAATAGAGAATGATTATTGCATCTATCTGTTGTGTTGTGGTGAATGCTTTTGGAGTTCGTTCGTTGATTCTTCCTTTGCACTGGGTTCTTGGAGATTTTGTCTTGCTATATTTTTGTACCACGTTTTTGCATCTACAGGTGGAGGCCGAATTCATTTGAGGAGGACGTATTGGTAGGGGAGGACCCTCCCTACTTCTTCCTTGGGTTTTTTCGTTGGTAACTGGGAGTATTACTGTCCCAGGACCTTCTATTTCATGTTATCATTGTATTTCGCTTGTATTTCCTCCATACTTGATCTGACTGATTGAATCGATTTTCCTTGGTTTGACAGGTAGAGGAGGTCGCACTTGTGGGTTAGGGCATCATTTCGGCAAGAAAATTCAACAATTTCTCATTTGATCTCTGCGGGAGTCTTCCTCAACAACAAGGTATCTCATTCCATCACTCAAGTATGATCTCAAGGTAATTTCTCTTTCCATGATCTATACATTTGTCTAAATGCTTCAAACCCTCATAATTTCAAAACCCTCATTTTACATTTTCTCAAATCTAGAAAGATCCACTTGGCTTTTGGGTGTAAAATTTAAAACCCACCTCTATAGCATCCACAGCGATTCAGATCTATAATTTGGTGTGGATTGGCCATCATTTGACCCATTTCCCAAGGCAAAGAAGCTTCTCCAAGGGAGGTTGCACTTCCTGGGAGAGGTGAGTTTGCTAGGATCTAGCACTTGGGTAGGTGAGATCCCACTTGATCCTTCATCTACACATTCAATAACCTACCCCTAGTGTGTCACTTCAGTGATTTTCACCTTGTGGGCCCCATTCCTCATTTTGAGGGTTGAGCCCCACTTGGGTCACTTTGTGGCACATTTCAATCTCAGATCTACTGAGATCTAGCCATTGGATTATCCTAATCTTCTAGATCCACCGACCTCAACACCTCAACATTCCAGATCTACAATTTGGTGGACATCCGACTCCATTTGGTAAATTTCCCAAGGCACTGATCTTTCTCCAAGCCCATTCGCCTTTCTTGGATTGTTGAGTTGGCTTGTGGTGTGATCCTTGTTTTGGCCACTTGAACCCCTTGACATTGTCATATCAATCAATCAAGCTCTCTTTTGGTATTGGTTAGCCCCAATTCAGTCTTAAACTACCCTGCATTGGACACAGTTCCCAAAGCAATGGATTTTCTCACAATTGACTAGTACCCTGATTATGGATCTTATTCTAAACCTCGTAAGTCACTTGTATTAACATGTTGGACCAGATCTACATTGCCTAAACCCCTTGATCCAACCTATTACTCACCTTGTGACTTCATTCATAGATCAAGAGTTTAGCATACACCTTACGTATTTCATCATCATTTGATTTGATCTGGTGTCTTGGTTTGATCTCTCTCGTCGGGAGTAGATCTGGGTCTCCCCCTTTGTTGTCTTGGGCTGGATAACATAAAGTGAAGATTGCCTCGATTGGCGTGACAACCATCCATTGGGAATCAAGGCTATCTTGGTTTCACCTCTTTGGTTGCCCATCCCTTCTGCCATCCATCTTGGATCCATCTCTAGGGGCACTTACAAGTTTGGTGATAACAGTTCCTCTATTTGAAATCTGTGTGCGTTATCAAATGCAACAAAATCTGGCTAAAATGCAATATGGAGTTGGCTTTCATGTTGAGTGGTAGACAGTATGATGGAACTTTTCCTCTCTAGCTACACTTACCCACTTTCATAATATCTTGGAGGGATGGAGTAAAGTCATTGTGTGCCCAAGAAGATGGGGACCTGTGGAGGCATAGAGTAATCCTTCCCCACAAAGGCAATGTTGGTGATCATCAAATTCTGCTGACCATGAGTGTGAGTTATGCTCCTTTATGGAAGGTTTGAGTTGACCATCTTTCCTATTCCTAACAATGCGTTAAACCAATCACAATTTTCTTAGCCATAGCACACCCCAGATGTGAGCAGGCTTACATTCATTATTGAATGCTTGCTTTCTCATGGTTTATTTGTGCTGTATTATGCAAGTACAGGTACAGCCGTACAGGTAGGGGCTCTCGCACTCCCTTTGTTTTAATGAATCTATGAAGTACTATTTCATTGTTCTCCATACTTCAAATTTCAAAATATACCAAGGAAGCCATTCCAAAAAGATTAATCATCCATAGCATCTCCGTTTAAGAATGCTTTGAGGAGAAGGAATCCTTGAAGAGGACACATTATATACATATATTATATTATGTTAATGAATATGAATCGGCTAGTATGACAAGGCATGTTCCTTCAATTATCTCCCAATGTATATTTATATCATACTCAAAAATATATTTTAATCAACATGTTCCTCTATCTAAAATCCATGTGCATTATCAAATGCAACGAAATCCAGCTAAAATGCATAATAGAGTTGGGTTGCTTGTTGAGTGGTAGACAGTGTGATGGAACTTTTCCTCTCTAGCTACTCTTACCCACTTTCATGGTATCTTGCAGGGATGTAGTAAAGTCATTGTGTGCCCAAGAAGATGGGGGATTGTGGAGGAATAACGTAAGACTTCCCCCACAAAGCCAATGTTGGTGACCATGAGTGAGTTATGCTCCTTTATGGAAGGTTTGAGTTTACTATCTTTCCTATTCCTAACAATGCGTTAAACCAAGCACAATTTTCTTAGACATAGCACACCCCTAGATTTGAGCAGGCTTACATTCATTATTGAATGATTTCTTTCTCATGGTTTATATGTGTTGTATTACGCAAGTACAGGTACAGGTACGGGCTCTTGCACTCCCTTTGTTTCAATGAATCTACAAGTCTGATTTCATTATTCTCCATACTTCAAATTTCAAAATATACAAAAAAAACATGACCTTGGATCTTCTCAAGGGAGGTGTGCATTGTATTCAACTTCCATCATTCAAAAATTCAGATTGGGCCTACTATTAGATATGCATAGGAACTTATCACCAAAAATCACAATATCCAACCTACCTGAGTAAGAAGGTATCCCCAGAAAAATGAAGACTGTATCAACCCAACTGTTGTAGTACTCCAGTTGAACTCTGAAGACATAGGGAGGATAGCAATGCTCATATTCACCTGCAAAACAATGATATTAGGGATCATGTTAGATACCCACCTTGATTTAGTCAACTGAATAGAACAAAGAAGAAAGTAAAAATCCCATTTAACTGAGACTATTTTCTACTACACATCGACTTCTTTTTCTGATAGTTATTTTTTTACTGTCAAAAAACAGAGCAAATAAATAAAAGAAAAGCAATTACAACTGAGAAATAGCTAGTACAAGGTATAATAGAAACTGTGTTAAGAATCCAAGCGAGAAAGAACACTCATGATTTTCTGGTAGCCAAAGAGAAACATGACAACAATTTGGGTACAATTACAAGAACTAATGTATATAGTAGGATCCATGAGTATCAGATAATGACATGATTAGGAGCAAATTAATTTACAAACCTAACACCTTCCCAAATGTACATAGCCAGCAATTTATCTAAAACGGTCCTTAGGTACGAGGTAGTACCCATGATTACAAAGGCCAGAATATATATATATAATCTAGATTTACACCATGAAATGAAGATGTCAATAGTATTTTCCAAACTATGTTTAATCAAAAAAACTATATTTAACAAGTAAAATAAGTAGCAAAGCTACTTAATTGCTGCTTCTTAAAAATAAAAAATAAAAATTATAATAGTAATATGTTATATAATATATGGTTGCTGAAACAAATATAATTATATTGTTTTCTATAATATAGTTGAAATATTCAATACAACTCTATATATATTTATTAAAATAGATTAATTCATATATATTATTGGGTTAGTAAAGTCAATCAAAGATAATTATAGTCAAGAAATTAAAACATTAGTGGTTATTACACAGTAGTTGGTTCAATAATTAAGAGATTTGTAAAATAGTGAATTAGAGAATGTGTTGGTTAATGTGCTAATGTAGCCTACAAATTAATTGCGGTTCAAATAATAAAGCTCCATACATTGATAATAAAATCACTTATTAGTATTATAAATATTATCTAAACTAATATTTATTTAAGAAAAACTAATTATTATTATATTTTTTAAATAAATATTAATAATTCACTTATCATTTATATACACATATATATTATACTTGATAGAAAATGTTATTCAAATATATATTTAATAAATTAAAAAAATTTCCATATAAATTATTAAGATAAATATTATTATAATAAATATTAATAATCATTATTAATTAAAAGAAAATGTTTTTCATATATATATTTAATAAAAAAGATCATACCAATATCAAATAATGTAATTCAAGAAATTAAAGACTTAAGTTCAAAAACAAAAAAAATTATACTATGGATGACTTTATTTTAGGTCATAGTATTAATGCCAAATAATATAATTAAAGGTTTATGGTAAAAAAGAGTTCAACTGAACACAAAAGATTTATGAAAAACATGATTGAAAATAAAAATCAAAATCAAAATAATATACAATGAATTAAAGAAGAAAATAATTATTGAAATAAAATTATAATTATATTAATTTTTGGAGTTACATTGTTTAATTAGATTTGGATTAAGAGTGCAAAAGAGGAATAAATGCATGAAAAGAACTTTAAAATAAATGTACAACTTAAATAATAAGGAGAAAATGTCTAGATTTTAATTAGGTTAAAACAAATTAAATATCCACTTGAAAAGATCGTTAATCATCATCATCATCATTTTAATAAATATTTTTCTTCAATCATAGTTCTTTCCCAAATTCATTAAAAAAATTATTTGAATTATAAAAACTTGAACCATAAAACATTATTTCTATGATGTTCATCATTTTTAAAAATAACCAAATTAGCATTAATAAAACACTATTTCTCTTATTTTCTCCATTTTTAAAAATAACCAAATTTTCATTAGTAAAATATTATTTCTATGGTTTTGATCTCTTTTAAAAATAATTAAATTATCATTAATAAAAATTTATTTCTATGCTTTTGATCCTTTTTAAAAATAACCAAATTATCATTCTTTCATTATTACATCCACTACCCAATTTAATTAAATAACAAAAATTAAAATTAAAATTAAAAAAAGTTACAATTTAATAAAAAAGATAATCTAACTAACCTCCTCATTGAATGTATCACATATATGACACATTTTTTGCTAGAGGGTTGTCAACACCTTATTCTAGGTAGAATAGAATCAAGGTATGGTCAGAAATATAATTATTACCATAAGGGTTCAAAAAGAGCATCATGTCACTTACAAGAATTGAACTTGGTGGAGAGGATAACAATCATTCCTCCCAACCACTCAAGCTACAACCAATAGACGATATATATGACACATTTAACACATATCTTTCACATAATTATATATTTTAAAGTAAATATTTAATTTACATCTTAAGATGTGATGTCATAAACTCAAAAATGAAATTAGCAACTTTTCCAAATATATATATATATATATATAACTTGGGTGGAGAGAACAACAATCATTCCTCCCAACCACTCAAGCTACAACCAATAGACGATATATATGACACATATAACATATATCTTTCACATAGTTATATATTTTAAAATAAATATTTAATTTACATCTTAACATGTGAGGTCATAAACTCAAAAATGAAATTAACAACTTTTCCAAAATATATATATATATATATATATTTTAGTTCCACAACTACGAAAAATATTTGACATAATACGGATACAATAAAGACGACTAAATTCTTCAATCTATTTACAATTTTTTACGTTTAAAGATTCAAAGAGATGTTACTATAAAAATTAAGTTGTTAAGATAAAAGTAAAATTTCAACTATAATAGTTAATGCTAGGTTGTAGTTTAACTTTTAACAATTCAACTATTTATTAATTATTAATAAAAAGTGGAACTATAATAGCAACTTACCCAATGATAACCCAAATATCATACTGTATGATTTTGCAAACGAAAACAAAGTAAAATTTGGAAACACAAACACTGAGGAATCATTTCAAACAAATTTGTGATTATTGTTCCACGTAGTGTTTTAAATGCACAATGAAGTCAATGCAATCAACATTAAAACAAAATGCATTAATGCCATGAGCCCATACTTACATATTAAACTCTATTTTCACATTGTCATATCATATGTTATGTTTGAAATTTGAGATATGTTTCAAGTTGCTTACAATGAATAATAAATGTTACATTAAATTTTTGAATAATTTTTTAATGGGTACGTATATTTTAAATTTTATAAAATTTAAAAATTACTTGTTTGTGTATTTATGAGATGTATACTTTTGTATTTTAGTCATACTAGAATTTTCCTTATGTATTTTTTCGTTCCAAATCGTATTTGTATTTGTATTCGTACTCGACTTAATTCATACAAAATGATAACATGTGATTTGGAAATGTGTAAAAAACCCTATATCTTGAATCAACTTGTTAATCTCTTTGTTGAAAAAATTGAGTGTTAGGAACCCGTATCAACCCTTCTCTTTACTATGTTAGTATATTGTTGTTGGACGCATATGCTTTGTAAGTCGTCCCGTAGTATTTGTTGATCCATAGTTTATATTAGCCCATAGCATTGACCCATAGTATTGGACGCATATGCTTTGTAAGTCGTCCCGTAGTATTATATGTCCCATGGTTTTGACTCATAGTATTGGGCATAGACTTAGTATATAAGTGTGTGTTGAGGTCATTGAAGGCACCGTGAAGTTAATTGTATTGAGCTTGCTCAAAGGAGGTTGCCCCCTCGAAGTGGCCCATGATCAATATAAAAGTGATTCTAAGTTCTATTATTTATGATATCTCCTGTATTTGCATTAATTAATTATTGCAGGTTCTTCACATCCGGTATCAGATCACTTTCTTGGGCTCGTTGGGTGGAATTTCTGCCAAATTTTTTGTTCGCATCTGTTGCAAATTCGGATCTGGGGATGACCCCATCCGCTTAACTGTGGGAAGTACTTGGGCATAAGCCTTAAAACTCATTGTGAGGAGTACCACAGGAACCCCAAAGTAGCTGGCCCATTGAGAGGACCTGCCAGCGAAAAGGGCAACGACCCCTACCTGATTGACTAGTTCCCACCCGTGAGGTAAACCAAGAGTTGTCGTTTGTGGCAAAGCGGTTATCAGTTTTACCTGAGCCGTGGAGTGAGGGGTACTGCCCCAATACGCAAGCCGTCAAACAATATTGGTGGCCGAGTGAATCCCCTGAACCGATAGGAAGCCGCACATACCTGGGGTCCATATCTATTTTCAGCTGAACTGTTGCCGATCACTTCCGCTCCAAATCCAGCCGTTTCAGATCTATTCTGAAAGTCGTTCTAGATCCAGTCGCCGTTTTAGATCCAGTCGTTTTCGATCATTTCCGCGCTATTGCAGATCCATCTGTTGCGGATCCCTTCCGCGCCGCTGTTGCCGATCCATTTCTATAAAAAAAAATTATGTTTTTCGGCCATATCTCCCTTGTTGCAACTCTGTTTTCCCTGAAACTTCACTGACATTCCTGCAATCCCATTCTGCATATTTCATTCCTGAAGACCCTATCCCGAATTCCACTTCCCAAGACCAGAAATCTCACATTTGTCTATTTTTAGGGTTTTCCATAACTCCTTCAATTTTCACCCAAACACTGTCAAATTTTGCCACCGTGTTCCTTTTCTAATTCTGCTTCTTTGTCCCTCTCTACCAAATTTTCTCATTCTTTCACCCCGCTTCTGAAATCCTCATTTTTTGCTTCCCTGTCCATCAGAAAGTGTCCAAAACCTAGTCAAACCCCAATTACCCATCCGAGTTTTTCCCAAATCCAAATCTTCCTTTACTAAATAAGCTTTTGTTTGTGTTTTTCTATCCATTTCAAGGAAAAAAAAAAAAAAAAAAACCATGGAGGAAGCACTTGCAGCCATCCAAACCAAACTCCAAGATCTGGATGAAAAAATTCTCAACCTCCATCTTCAGCATTCAGCGATGAACAATAACCGACTGCCAGAATCTTTTGCAACCACCGGGTTCTCTTCTTCCAGCATTTTCGCGGGCCGAAGCTTGATTTTCCTCGCTTCAATGATACTGATCGGACTAGATGGATATACCGAGCAGAACAATATTTCAGTCTGCATAATACTTTTGATGTCCAGAAAGTTTCACTTGCATCCTTTCATTTGGAACAAGAAGCCCTTCAATGGTACCGTTGGTACATCAAAGCTCATCCTGAGCCAAACTGGATAGATTTTTTCCAACTCCTTTTGCCACGATTTGGTCCTAGTGCTTTTGATGACTTCATAGGAGCACTCACTAAACTTCACCAAATTGGCACAGTGAGAGAGTATCAGACAGAATTTGAGAAACTGACCAATCACACAGAAGAATTGTCTGATGAATTCTACAGGAGTTGTTTTATCAGTGGTCTCAAGGATGAAATCCACTCATAGGTCAAAATGTTCTGTCCCAACACAATAATGGAAGTCCTAGGGTTGGCTAAGTTGGCAGAGGACAAGATCGCAACTCAAAAACGCTCCAAACCCACCGTTGTTCCCTTCAGAAATATGGGTTCCCAACGACCCCCCATCACGCCTGCCCCGCAACCAACTCCTATCAAGCATTTTTCTGAAACAGAGATGCAGGCACGCCGAGAAAAAGGGCTTTGTTATAATTGTGATGAGAAATTCACTCGGGGACATAGATGTGTTCAACAAAAGCTCTATCTCTTGGATGTGGATTCTCCGCCTGCCTCAGAATTTGATGAAGAAGCTCCAAATACAATAGATGATCAGGTCGACATTCAACACCCGCCTGTTGACACCCCATCTCAGGACGACCCACCCAAGCTCTCTCTCCATGCTGTAACCGGCATCACCACCCCACATTCAATGCGAGTCAGGGGATACTTCAAGAAGCTCCCTCTTACCATACTCATTGATTCTGGTAGCACTCATAACTTCATTGACCCTCGGATTGCTAAACAAGCTGATTGTTTTATCCATCCTTGCTCCAACTTTGAAGTCATGGTTGCCAATGGGGGCACCTTACCTTGCAAGGGGAAGTGTCACAATGTGCGTATCTCTATGGAAGATTATAACCTGCGCTCTGACATGTTTGCCTTGTCCTTAGGCGGATGTGATGTGGTTTTGGGCGTTCAATGGTTACATACACTTGGCCCCATCTTATGGGATTTTTCGAAACTTTGGATGCAGTTTTGAGTAAATGGAGCACAACACAAATTAATGGGATTACAACCAGGGTCTCTCTGCATCATCAGTTCACATCGCCTGGAAAAAATCCTTAAGAAGAATTCACATGGTATCATCGCTCAACTCCATTCCCTTCAGATGCACCCATCAACGGTCTCCACTACTTCCTTGGATAGATATGCAGGTGTCTTTGTTGAACCAATGAGCTTTCTGCCTTCAAGAGACCTTTCCGGTAAGAATTTAGTCGCATCTACCTCTCAGCAGGAACTGATAGCTATTTTGCATACAGTACAAAAGTGGCAGCCATACCTATTAGGGAATTATTTCTGCATCAAGACTGATCTCCAGAGTCCAGAAAATTTTCTGGAACAATGGGTCTCCTCCCCAACACACCTGAAATGGGTTATCCAACTCATGGATTATCCCTATGCAATCACTTACAAGAAGGGTAAGGACAATATGGTGGCAGATGCTCCTTCTCGCACAATTGATGACCCGGTTTCTCTTACAGCTCTTTCTCTGCTTGTTTCAAATTGGTTGCAATATGTTCAACATGGCTATCTCTTCTATGGACTCCATGCTTCTTCATCAACAGGGCACTCTGGGTTCTTCAAAATGTATGACCGGGAACAATGTAACTTCTTTTGGCAGGGACTGAAAATGACAATTCAACAAATGGTGGCTGACTGTGATACTTTCCAGGTCAACAAGGATGAAACGACACTCCTTTCGGGATTTCTCAAACCCTTGCCCATCCCTACACAGCTTTGGCCAACTATTTCTATGAATCTCCTAGCAGCGCTCTAGTGGTACAATACCACATCTCAAAAGACACCATATGAAGTAGTCTATAGACAGACACCACCAATTCTTCTTCCATAGTGACCCTTAGCAACTCCCCAGTTCAGGAAATTGACTCAGTTCTTCGAAACCGCGATCAGATTCTTCTCATTCTGCAGGACAATCTTCACATGGCCAGAATTCGCCTGAAACAAGAAGCTGATCAACACCGTTCTGAGTGCATTTTCCGCGTAGCTGATGGGGTTCTTCTTCGTCTACAGCCTTCCAAACAATCCTCCCTGACACTCCAAAGGCATTAGTGGCCCGAAATGCAACCCGAGGATGCTATCGGGGAACCACTTCTTCAGATTCTTGAGCAATTTCTCCAACCAAAGCTTTGAGGACAAAGCTTTTTTTTAAGGGAGAGGGGATGTTAGGAACCCGTGTCAACCCTTCTCTTTACTATGTTAGTATATTGTTGTTGGACGCATATGCTTTGTAAGTCGTCCCGTAGTATTTGTTGATCCATAGTTTATATTAGCCCATAGTATTGACCCATAGTATTGATCCATAGTATTGGACGCATATGCTTTGTAAGTCGTCCCGTAGTATTATATGTCCCATGGTTTTGACTCATAGTATTGGGCATATACTTAGTATATAAGTGTGTGTTGAGGTCATTGAAGACACCGTGAAGTTAATTGTATTGAGCCTGCTCAAAGGAGGTTGCCCCCTCGAAGTGGCCCGTGATCAATATAAAAGTGATTCTAAGTTCTATTATTTCTGATATCTCGTGTATTTGCATTAATTAATTATTGCAAGTTCTTCACAATGAGAAAGGTGCACACAAAGAAAACCTAGTTGAAAACTAGCGTTCAACATATATATGAATCATCTAGGATGAGGAAGAACGAATAATATTACAACAAGGCATGTGGAAAAGAATTGAGTGGCCAGTTTATATTAGGAGCACAAAGATAAGTATTGATCCTTAGGCTCGCTTTATGAACTTACAAAGTAGTATTGCAACTTAATCTCAAGAACTAAATGATGTATGCAAAATACGACATGCAAAAGACTCATTACAGTATATGATCTAGGAAATGATAGGAATCCCTACTCTTTGAATCTGAGTCCAATCTATTAGTGATAAGCTTCGTCCTCAAATTCTTGTCCAATATAAAAATATGGATAATGGGTAACTTTTGTTATGCCACATATTGTCTGCAACGTTCCCTTCAGGATATACTAGAGTGAATGAGTCTTTTGCCATTGTAAAAGGCCAACTCTAGGCTTGTTTATGTAGAAGTGTTGGTCTAACAAGGCTCAAGACACGTGGCCTAGTCATGGCAGATCTTCTTGGTTTTCATTTCAAGGAGTATTGGCTTAGTGGCTCTACTGACTACCCCTTGATGGGTGGAAGTCCCCCATCATGTTGGACATTTTTTCCCTGGGTGGGTGCTCTGGTGCTTCTTGGGATGAACCCATTAGGACACATGGCTAAGAGGCTCCCAACCACACTTATGTTTATGTTATGTAGAAGGTGATTGCGCGTGTAAGAATTGTCATACCTACTTTAGAACACCTCGTTTATACCCATTTGGACCTTCTATTTTCATGTATTACCCCTCCTCTTGGTATCCACATGCAAGAATCATGATGACATCATCCTTTGAAGAAAGCCTTACCTTGCTAAAAAAAGAGGACGTTGAGGGAAATTCTACATTCTTGGCATTAGTTGGGGCATGACGTCCTCCTTCAGCTCAACATTTCACTTGGTTGAAGCTATTTGCATCATTTTCACATTATTTTTAATCTTTTGTGGTTTAGTCCCTAGCTTGAAGGTGAAAACCCCTGATTTTAAGTTATTTTATCTTTTCATAAGGTAGGCTCTAAAAACTCAAAAACTATAGGATGCCTCATATAAATAAAGACTCCTACTCTCATTTGTAAACAAAAACAAGGGTTCAAACATGTTCTTTTTACTTTTATTCTTGGTATATTGGAGCTTCTAAGGCATGCATACCTCTCTCATTGGCATATTTTTCATGTGATGAATGGTTGTGTTGTCGCCTAAACACGTACCCAGGGGTTATCACAGCAGAAATATTCAAACTGCTTAGGTGTGTTCCTTGGGGGCAAGTCTCGAGTCAAGTACTGTCACTTGATCTTGACTCCTCCGTTTAGGCAGAACTCCTAACTAAGCCAAGGGGTGTAGTCCCTATGATCTACTAAGGCTATTTGAGCGATTTAGTTTTGAGTGGGTAAGTTGTTTAGGAGCTTTGAAATAGATTGACTGAAAGCAAAAATCACTTGCAAATATAAATTAAGATCAACAACATAAGATAGTTATAAGTAATTAACACATAAGATCTGAACAAAAGATTGAAACACTGTAAACAAGATCAATGCCAAAATGGAGTCGAAATTGCGTGTTGTTGTATTGTAGATGTTTTGCGAGTGCTTCTTGGTCAGTTTTAGTTTATTATGAGATGAGATTTTATTACGAGAAAAGGGGGAGCTCCAGATATACCGTGAGGTACAAGGAGTAATGTCTAGAAATCAAGCAAAGGTGGCTCCTCACGAAGACATGTGGGATGGAACGGAATCTCGGGGGGATGTTCAACACTACACCCACAAGGATGTAGCCTAGCGGGGCCCTGAGGTCACTTCTAGTGGTTCCCACTTCTTCTAAGAAATTTCCCCACACAATGTTTAATTAAATCAAGTGTCGGATTTTCACTATGTTCAGGGTCGTTAATTTTATTAATGTGAGTGTTTAATTAATTGTGAAAATTAGGAAAGTTGTTGCAACTCTTTTCTGATTTCCCAAGGACCAAGCCAATGCCCGCAAAGGGAAAGAGCATACTTCGAGTAAACAACAAAATGTGTATTCCGATTGATTAAAAAAGTAAGCAACTGAAATAAAAGTGTTATGCTAATTACTAAAGTCAATGAATCTCTTTTCTGATCATCTGATCACGTACTCAGGCAAAGTCCTTTATGTGATGGCAAGAGCATACTTCGAGAGAGCAATGTCGTGTTCATTACTTTAAAGAAAATACAAAGACTGAAAGTAAAGTGAACTAATTACTACACCACGAATATCTTTTTCTTTTCGGTACTTCGGTAGAGCATGGTGGGTTAGTGTTTATTACTTTTGTAAGAAAATACTTGAAAGAACTGAAACTTGATAAAAATTGCAAAGTATACAGCCTGCAAAAAGATTAGGTGTTCCTACGTCCTGAGTGCGCTTTGAAGGCCAATATTTGGATCGGACACTTCAAAAGTTGATTTTAACTTTAGATTAATTTTATTAAACCGAAGGAAAAGACTAAGGAAAAAATAAAAAATCACACAAAGACGTGAAACCCCCAAGGGGGTTGGGGTGTGGGCACTGGGTAGCCCACTTGTTCTTCTTTTTATTTATGATTTACAATAAACTTTAAAGAAAATGCCTTGGATGTTTACAGATCTAGATCCAAAGGCTTACAAAAATGTAAAGGCAAATTGATGGATGAAGCTAGGATGCCCCAGGAAGCTCTGGAATGGCCCAAACTTGAATGTTTTGACCAAAAAATGCCAAAACCTGCTAAAAAGTAAAATAGGATAGTGAGCCAATTAGTACTCAAAAATTCCCAAAATCACTTTAGAAGTGATTTGGACGACTTAAAAAATTTATGGAAAATTTTCTAAGCTAAACTACTTGCAAAAATTGACTAAAATGACTCAAAAGGACAAAGTCATTTTGAGGATCTTGGCTTGCTTTTGAAGGCATCCAATGAAGCACTTTTAACTTGACAAATAAAACTTTTAAAAGTATAAACTAACTTCTACTTCAAGCCTTGAATTTTTCTATGAAGTGACTTTCATAAAATGAAGCTAAGTAAGTTAGATCTAGAAAAATGAAAGTTTTAATTTGAAAGATCTAAACATATATCCAGATCTAGAATGATAAATAAATTTCAACTTAAAAGAGAAGCTAGATCTGAGGGTAAGAGAACCAGTAACCAAGAAAAACTTGTTTAAAGAAGAGAAAGAGAAGGAGAAGCGATCTTGATGCCGGATGGAGTTCTTGTAGAAACTTTTTGGTGGAATGCAATTGGACTAAGCCACATGAAAGCTTGGAGAGAGGGAGAACAAGCTTGTTCAAGCTCCAATCCATGATTACTTGAAGCTATTTCGAAAGATACTTGCAACAAAGTTTGTGAGATCTAGTTACACATGTATGAAAAAAACTAGGAGCATAATAATAAACTTATTAAGATGCTAGATCTATATTCTTCAACATATATGAGCAAAAGGTGTTAGCATTTGGTAGCTCGGTGGCACTCCTGCATCAAGTGCCTAGGTGTAGGTGTCCAAAAACTATGGAGTCTCATTAATATTCATAAAGTGACTTTATGAGCATTTATTAAAGTTACTTTTATGATGTGACTTTATACTTTATGATGTGACCTTTTAATTTAAAAGTGAGATGTACTTTTATTTATAAAGTGACTTTTAAGTTATAAAGTCACTTTAAAGTTATAAAGCGTACTTTTATATTAATTGTTGATGTATATGTAACTTCGGAATGTATTTCACATATATGTATATTGTATTCCTATAGAGATGGTATTATTCCTCTATAAGGAAGTGTCGTCATTTATATTGTAAGTGTCGTAACTTATACTTGATGGGTTATTAGACCACCTTATTTGGGGTCGGCCCTATATAAGTCATGTGGGTCAAAGGGTTATTAGACCACCCTATTGGGGGTCGGCCATGTGGGTCAAAGGGTTATTAGACCACCCTATTGGGGGTCGGCCCACTCAGCATTATGTTATGTGGTAAAGTTCGAGCTTACATGAGTTAGGTAAAAAGGCAAGTCAAGTCAAGTATAAATAGAGTGCGGGAGGCACTCTATTTACTCACTCACTTCTCACACATGCACTCAAGGAGAAGTGGCACACTTATGGAGGAGGAGGATCTGCTGCTAGGTTGTGTCTATCTCTTATGGTTTGTTGTATCATTGCTCTATCTATCTCTGAGGAAGTAATTGGGGTTTTTCACCTTTATGGTTTTCCCCAAGTAAATCTTTGTGTCTCTTGTGTGCTTGCATTATTGTCTCCATGATTGATATGCTGTAGATATGCTGTACATGTTGTTCTCTCAGTTAAGATCCTAGATCAGATTGAAGTAAATTCTGAAAATTTAACATGGAATCAGAGCTAGCCTGAAAGAAGGCATGATATGGCATGTATGACACTTGTTGCACTTACGATGCTAGGGCTTGATATAGCAAAAACTAGTCATCGTAGCACTTTCGCTATAAATCCGTTTTGGCGAATTTTTCGGATCTGAAATTGTTACAGGACGAAGAGTAAATCTCCAGGTACCTTGTGTCCAAAGGACAACCTCTAATTCGTTGTACTTTGTGATTTATGATCTGTACAATATAGGGTTTCTGCCTCTTCCAGATCTGAGTCAAAATCAGGTGACCTTGGGAAAAAGGTCATATCTTGGGCTAGGAAGCTCCAAATGAAATTTCGTAAAAAGTGACAGGTAGTACACAGTCTGTACTATCTCAAAAAACCTTTTCAGAGGCCGAAGTTGAACCAGTGACACGTGGCACGCTGTACAAGTTCGCTCTCCTGTATTATCCCATACACAGGTCATGTTGCGACACTTGGCATAACTCTCTCTCAGAGAGTCCAATTGAGGTCATATCTGTCAAGATGGAAAGATAACAGGCCGAGCTATCTCAGGAAAATTTTTCAGAGGCGGAAGTTGAAACAGTGACACGTGGCACACCGTACAAGTTCGCTCTTCTGTTTTATCCCAAAACAGGTCACGTTGCGACATTTGACATAACTCTCTCTCAGAGAATCCAATTGAGGTCAGACCTATCAGGATGGAAAGATAACAGGTCAGGCTATCTTAGGAAACTTTTTCAGACCCTGTGGATTGAAAAGTTTGGAGTTACACCAGAAACAATTAGGTACATATTTCTGTCAAAACAGAATTATTTTTGAGTACCTTCATTCATGGCTTCCGGAATTTAGGGCTTTGAAGAAAATTGGAATTTTTGTAATCGGAGACCACGGCTGAATGCTACTCATCAAAATAGAAATTTAGAGACCAAGATCAGAATTTTTGGTTGGGAAAAAGGCCGGTCTTGCTCAAACCCTAGTTCGGGACTTTGATAAGAAAAGTGAAAAACTAGGGCTTCTGTAAAAATGGGAATTTTTGCAATCTGTGACCACGGCTGGAAGCTCCTCAGAAAAATAGAATCTTAGAGCTTTGGATCAAACCTTTTGATGGGGAAAAAGAGTGGGCTTCATCAAACCCCAGTTCAGGGTCACGTCCAGTGAATCCGGAAGTTTCAAAGGCAAAATTGAGGAGTGAAACTTTGCAGTTTTCAAATTCTGAATATACCAGTTTGATCAGCTCATCAAGGCGCATATTTATATCCTTTCAGAAGTTTGAAATTCAAAGTTTGAATTTTTGGGGTTTCTCTGACAAACTCATATCCAGCTCGAGGTCCAGTTCTTGCCAATCAAGTGGATTGGGTTAATCCTAGAAGAAGATGGATTGATCATCTGCATGAGTGAAGAAGCTCCTGTTTCAGAGGGAGATGAGGCTAAGGCCTTACATAAGAAGATTACAAGCGATCTCGACAGGTATGACTCATCGAGGTATGTTTCGATATTTGTCCATGATTAAGTTTATGGTATGTTTGTCTTCATGTTATTACGGTTAGTACAATTTTGATTTTAGATTTGTCGTATCACCTTAACAAAATTATGAATGCATGATAGAAGATATTCATTGGTTAGGGTGTTGACACTTATGATTGTACTAATGCATTATGGTGTTGTATGAGGTTTATGTTGTCTACTAACATGAAAGGTACACCAAGAAAGACAAATCATGTTCTGGTCCAAGAACATATGATCATGATAACATGAGGACAAACATTCATCCATTGTCATGGATCTCATAGAAGATCCATTTACGAGGTATGTATAACTTGGTTTTGTAATAGTTAACCTATGAGATATACAGGTTACTAGCACAAGTCATTGAAGAAGAACAAGAAGACATCATGTGAGTATGTTAGACATAAATAGCTAGCATGCTAATCCAGGTATGTTTTTCCTATATCAAGATAGAATCCTACCTTGTGTTAGGATCTTATACTGTTGTTGATAATGATTATTCATGAAGTCATAGGTTTGAATAATCATGATTGTATGCATATTATGTTTCTTACCATAATTGATGATATGACTAACCAGAGGAATCATGATGGTATAGGTTTGAATAATCACAGGTTTTATGCATTTTATATCTCTTATCTTGATTGAGTATTCAACTAACCTGAAGAGTCATAGGTTCGAGTAATTACAGGTTTAGACATGTTATGTTTCTTATGATTTGACTAACTATAAGAATCCTACATAAACCTTGAATGCTAATGCTTATTATTTCTGTTTGAAATGATCATGACTATACATGCTTGAGATTACTGTGTTTTAATAGTATACTAATGAATGTATGATTTTATATGAGATCACAAGGATAACACATTCATGATACTAATAAGCATGCATAGGGACCAAGGATGAATATGAGATTCAAGAACAGGTAATCCAGGAAGCAAAGATCAAGAGGGAGTACACTCCAGTGGTTTATGCAAGGATGCAGATATTCAGAGGGATTTGACCATCTCTCTACATCCCACAACAGAAAGGTGTAGAAGAAGCTACTTCAGATTAGGACTCCAGCAGCTCCTGCAAGGAAGCGAAGAATCAGAGGGAGTCCACCCAATGAACAAACAAAGATAAGTATTTGAATTGTCATTTCTTAAATAATACTGTTCAATAATGTATATACTGATGTTCCTAGAATTAGGTTGTGTATTATGCATATTAGAATAATTGCATTGATGAACAGTATACTCCTAATATGCATGGGTAAGTGGCCTATGGCACTGTACAACATTCCATTGCTACTTATCTAGAATGAAACCTCTTTGCTGACATGTTGGGAGTTGTGCACACTCTTAACAATGTTCTGGTAGAGATTGGAAGGCATCTAGAAAGTTACGGGATATGGATAAATGTTGTATTGAAGCATTGGCAAAGATAATTGCATGATTGTATGACATATTTCTTTGTGTAAGAATTTGTTCTGAAAACTATGAGATGTTTTCTAATCATGCAATTTAACTTGCTGTGTAGGAAAGTTCGTATGCCATCTCCTACAAAAGAAGAACTACAACATTTGTTCCAGCAACAAAGATATCTATTGAAGATATTGAAGTTCCCAGGATCTGGGATGAAGAAATGGAATGCCATGATCCGTCGATCATGAAGAATAATGTTTGGGATGCAGTCCCAAGACGTGAAGGGAAGTTTGTTATAACTTCCAAATGGAACTATCAGATCAAGCATATTGCAGATGGTAGCATTGAGAAATACAAAAGTGATGAAATAGAAGATGCACCAGATGGATTTCAAGACAACATGGTGTAGTCATATATGTGTGCAGAACTTGATATAGTAGGATAGACAACTTTCTATCCAGTTTGGGCGTTACCAAGAGTAAAGCAGATTCCAACCTTTTCTACAAGGTTGAAGAAGGCAATCCAGTGATACTACTTTTGTATGCAGATAACCTGTTTGTTATAGGTAAAGATAGATTGATTGCCAACACGCAGCGGAAGCTTTCTGCCAAGTTCGAGATGAAGAACTTGGGGATGATGCACTATTTGTTTTTGGCATGGAGGTGTGGCAGAGTGCATATGGAATCTTCCTTGGACAAGGAAAGTATGTAGTAGAGATCCTGAAGAGGTTCGGGATGATGGACTGCAAGGATATGGCCACACCTATGGCATCGAATCTGAAGCTTCTATGTGATGTTTCATCTGAGCCGGTTGATGTCTCTTTGTATCGTCAAATGATTGGGTCCTTGATGTACCTGACGAACATGAGACCAGACATTTGCTTTGCTGTGAACACATTGAGCCAGTTCCTGACGGATCCGAGGAGTGTTCACCTGGTTGCTGTAAAGCATGTTCTGAGGTACCTGAAGGGTACAGTGGATTATGGGCTCAGGTATGAGGAGAATCAAAAGTTTAACCTGCAAGGTTATGTTGATTCAGATTGGGCTGGCAGTGCTGCAGACAGGAAGAGCACATCTGGGTGTTGCTTCAGTATGGGATCAGGTGTGATCTCTTGGTTTAGCAGGAAGAAGTCCTGTGTAGCACTGAGTATAGCTGGGGCAGAGTATGTTGCATCCTGTTCAGCTAGTTGTGAGACAGTATGGCTACGGAAGCTACTGTCTGGGTTATTTGATCTCCCATTGGAGGCTACTGGTATCTTCTATGATAACCAGAGTTGTGTGAAGCTGTCCGAGAACCCAGTGTTTCATGATAGGTCGAAACACATAGAGATCAAATATCACTATATCAGGGATATGGTGCAGAGAGGAGCTGTGAAGCTCCTATATGTTGCGACAGACGAGCAGATTGCAGATGTGTTGATGAAGCCGCTAGCCAGAGTGAAGTTCGAGTACTTCAGAGAGAGGCTTGGCGTTCTTCAGATCGAGAACACTTCGAGGAAGAAGTGATGGACACATTTGCTGAAGCCATTCCAAGCATGTTGGAAGGAGGATCCTTCACATGGCTGTGGATGTAAGCGTTAGATAATGGGCATCAGGATGATGTTCTGGTTTCTGCTGGATATGATCAGTTGGATCATGTGTATGTATTTTGTATATGAATCATGTTGGATGCTTGGACCATGTATCTGTATATGTATCAGGTGGATATGTTGTATGATCAGGTGGATCATGTATGGTGATATGTATCATGTATCAGGTAGATACTTGGTATGCATCAGGTGGATGCATTGATGATCAGGTGGATCATGTATGATGATATGTATCAGGTAGATACTTGGTATGCATCAGGTGGATGCATTGATGATCAGGTGGATCATGCAGCAAGATGTTGCAGTGATGATCATGCTGATCATGGATGATGAGCTTCAGGATGTTGCTCCAGATGACATGCAGCAGGATGTTGCAGTGATGATCAGGATGATCATGGATGATGAGCTTTAGGATGTTGCTCCAGATGACATGCAGCAGGACGTTGCAGTGATGATGATCAGGACGATCATGAGTACATCAGGATGATGTATGGTGAGTATCAGGTTGATACTCTGTGGCCATGGATCAGGTTGTGCAGATGAGCATGTCTGGGAGATCCTATAGGTCGGAGTTGTGTACCCGTAACAGCCTGGGATGCTCTTTCGAGACATTGCTCTGGGAGGACATGTAATAGCGCCCTGGGAGATCTCAGGTCGAAGTTGTGTACCCGTAACATCCTAAGATGCTCTTGCGAGGTTTTGTCCTATGGCATGTAATTTGGGCCCTGGGAGATTTCAGGTCGGAGTTGTGTACCCGTAACATCCTGAGATGCTCTTTCGAGGTTTTGCCATGACCACATGTAATAGCGCCCTGGGAGATTTCAGGTCGGAGTTGTGTACCCGTAACATCCTGAGATGCTCTTGCGAGGTTTTGTGGTGGACCACATGTAATTTGTGCCCTGGGAGATTTCAGGTCGGAGTTGTGTACCCATAACATCCTGAGATGCTCTTTCGAGGTTTTGTGGTGGGGTCACATGTAAT
This sequence comes from Larix kaempferi, assembly GCA_027924585.1. Lineage (NCBI taxonomy): Eukaryota > Viridiplantae > Streptophyta > Pinopsida > Pinales > Pinaceae > Larix > Larix kaempferi. Next base: position 18,901,099 of record BSBM01001331.1, on the reverse strand, counting down.
AGCGCCCTGGGAGATCCTACAGGTCGGAGTTGTGTACCCGTAACATCCTGGGATGCTCTTTCGAGGTTTTGTGACGCACGTAATTAGTTCTGAGGATTCCACAGTATGGCCAGTGATGATGAAGACCTGCAGGTGGTGGGCCTACATCCAGTATGAAAAAGGACTGGCTCTGTAGAACTTCCTATGACGAGTAGATTCAGAGATTGATTGAGATAGCAGCAGCAGTGACGATGATGATGACTCGATGACGATTATCTAGTGACGATGATCCAGAGAAGATGACTTGTGCTAGAAGAACTGTGCTGAGAAATACCTTCCTAGTTAAGAGGGAGTGTTGATGTATATGTAACTTCGGAATGTATTTCACATATATGTATATTGTATTCCTATAGAGATGGTATTATTCCTCTATAAGGAAGTGTCGTCATTTATATTGTAAGTGTCGTAACTTATACTTGATGGGTTATTAGACCACCTTATTTGGGGTCGGCCCTATATAAGTCATGTGGGTCAAAGGGTTATTAGACCACCCTATTGGGGGTCGGCCATGTGGGTCAAAGGGTTATTAGACCACCCTATTGGGGGTCGGCCCACTCAGCATTATGTTATGTGGTAAAGTTCGAGCTTACATGAGTTAGGTAAAAAGGCAAGTCAAGTCAAGTATAAATAGAGTGCGGGAGGCACTCTATTTACTCACTCACTTCTCACACATGCACTCAAGGAGGAGTGGCACACTTATGGAGGAGGAGGATCTGCTGCTAGGTTGTGTCTATCTCTTATGGTTTGTTGTATCATTGCTCTATCTATCTCTGAGGAAGTAATTGGGGTTTTTCACTTTTATGGTTTTCCCCAAGTAAATATTTGTGTCTCTTGTGTGCTTGCGTTATTGTCTCCATGATTGATATGCTGTAGATATGTTGTACATGTTGTTCTCTCAGTTAAGATCCTAGATCAGATTGAAGTAAATTCTGAAAATTTAACATTAATTAGGGAAAAGTGACTTTTCGAATAGAAAAGATTTAGAGTATAGTTCACTTAGGAAACTTAAGTGAACTTGAGATTAGATCCCAGCCATGGATCTTGAGATCAAGATTTGATCTCAGACATAGAATTCGAAAAGTCATGGGAGTTACCCTAGTAGGGTAAATAAAAGATGAATGAGACTTCATTTGGGCATATATCCAAGAGAGCATTTTTGGAGAGGGCACACATTCCAAGAGAGAGCAGCTGTTGGAGTGGCTCGAGTTTCTAGAGGAGAGAGGTCTGGAGACTGTGGAGAGGAATGAGAGAGATGGCTGGACAATGAAGAGGGCGTAGTCCCCTGAGGAAGAGGAGCACGCATTTCTAGAATTTTTCAGCATAAATCAACAGCAACTAAAGAGAGGCCATACAACAGAAAAGCTTGGATCCGTACAGCAGTAGAGAGAGGCCGTACGACAGATTAAATGCATAGAAATCGAGACAACCAAGTGGGCACAGTTTTCGAGGTGATCTTCTGTTGAGTTTTGTCTTCTGTTTGCACACTTTCCAAGGGTATTATTTCTGCTAAGTTAAATACTGTAAAGTGCAGTCCCTTATATTCATTATGGGCATTGTTTTTTCCAAAATTTAGTTAGGGCCTGTTATGGCACTATTTGTTGGAGTACATGCAGAGTAACCGAGAAGATACTGTGTGTTTTCTATGTATGTTGCTGTAATCTCTGTTTATTTCCTACATAACTCAATAATATCTCTCTTGTGGACTGGTTTTCCCCGGAGGTGGGGTTTTTCCAGGGTCTAAGTTTGACCAAAATTCCTGAGTGTTATCTATTTTACAGTCTGTTGATATCTTTTATTTTTTTTGCTGCAAATTATTTTTCTGAACAGTATATCAGTCCCTGGGTGAATTTATTTGTGCTTGAGTGAAGCATAATGAGGTTGGCTTATTTTTACTCACGGATATCAATGGTTCACTAAGTGTTTGACGAAAATTCTCTATGACTGTGTGTGAACAACAGTGTGAATTTTTTGTGTTTTCTTTCAAAAGGAACCAAGAAATAAACTTATTAAATGATTCCTTCCCATCGATTGAGAACAATCCTACCAAAGTTAGATTCACCATACAAAGTTGCAAGAATAATTTAATTAAATACAAGTTACCTCAAACATGCATGGCCATGATCATCCAACACAAAGAGACACTACACCAATGAGCCTCCAAAGCTTGAACTTTTTATTCCAACAAATGCAAAGCATAAGACAATTACAAATAACAATACTACTCTTCGCCACAACTCCAACTAGTTTAAATGAGAGAATGGAGCCTCATTATATAACAAAACCAAGAGAGATCCTCTTTGACACTTGGAGAAATGAGTTGATACACTTCAAAAAGGCTTGTTAACACATGTGAGAGGTTTGGGGAGGTTAATGGCACCTTTCTCCAACCATTTGACACTTTTCAACCTCCATTTGACACCTCTCCAACCACAAATTCGCCCCCCCTTTGGTGGATCTCCAATCTTCAATCAGATTATCATTTATTTGCTCAATATTCTCCCTGATTTGATTGTCAATCAAAGGAGATTTGATTCCAACATATTCCCTTGCTCCATGGGATTGAGATTTTGCCTTTATTATGTCTTTTTTGCCATTTATATTGGTCTTTTGGGGTTTTTTTAGTAAATATGATTTTTTGAGATAAATACTTACTCAAAACTTAGGATAAGTGGGTTTATGGGTTTAGTGGATGCTATGGCTTAGAAAATGAGCATCCACTTGACAAATTATGCCCACAAACCATACTTAAATTACATTTTTAATTTTTCCAATTAAACTATTAAAAAATAGTCTAATTTTACGTGAAAAATTATTTTTCTCAAAATTTAAAAAACAACTTAGGGGGACCTAGCACATGTCCATACGACTCAGTTCTAATGTCTAGCATAGTAATACACATTGACACTTGGTCTCTAATAACCTTCTAAGGCCGATAAATCATGCCGACCACCCCAACTTTGGAGGTATGAGTGAAAAACTCGAAAATTATAAGTCGTTTATTCAACAACATATAATTGACAAGGGAAAAAAACACTCTGGGCTAGTCAGATTGATATCTAAGTCTTAGGAAAGCCGAGTCCATTACAAAACCATCATGCTATGTCATTTTTTATAATTTCCCCGCAGGGCATGGACATGCGATTTTATTAAAAAAAAGGGGTCAAGGTGACGTACTAGGACTTCTGATCTTCTGAATATGAATAAGTAAACTTGTTCCATCTTCACGGGGTCACTTGAAACCATCTAAGTGCAACTTAGCTAGTAACAGGTTGGATGGTAAATTTCTAGGGTTTTTCTATATCTCATTGTTGATCCATTGAATGGTTGTTATAACTCAAGGCTAAGGAAAGACCCAAGACTCTCTCTTGCTCTTTTCTTGGTTGATGTGGTAAGATCTTTTAATTTTCTTGCTTGGCATTGCTCTTGTGCACCTTAAGCAAAGCAAGTTAGAGTTTTGCCTGTATCTTGTCAATCTTGTTTGAGGAGACTTTCCTCTTGAAGGACCTCTCCATAATTGGGCCTTGGAATTTATTGTTTTCCTTAATTAAGCTAAGGCTACTTTGACCTATCTAGGCTTACTAGTCTTTGCCCTAATTGGTAAATATTTAATAGCCAAATTGAGAAGGGACATTAACCTTGATCTCTTATTTCCCTAGCGTTCAAGACTAAGGTCTAAACCCCTTCTCTTTGTTTGACGGACAATCTACCAAGAATGGACTCGAGGCATGATCTCCTTAGCTCAACGTGAGTCTAGAACAAATAGAGACAGAACATAAATAACTCTCCTAGATCTAATTAGAGATCAAGGAACTAGATGCATTACCTTTTGAATCGCTGATCCTTTCTCCTTGAATGCTGCTCCAAGCTTGATGGTCTTCAGATCCAAGCTGCAAAACTTGTCAAGACAACACAACAAAACAAGTAGTAAAATGCACCTACACAATAATAGATCTAAGCAAGCAGTTAAGTAGGAAAACTACACAAAATAAATTAACACAATGAGATTTGGTAGAAAGCACTTATATTACTGTATTAAAATGGAAATACATAGGATGAAAATATTACAACCGATGACTTAATGTAGCAATCCTCCTCCGATCAGCCAATTCCAAAGCCTCCCAAGGAAGTGTGAGTCTCCCAATAGATGAGTAGAGATCTCTCCTAAGGTAATTTCACCAACGTGTAGACACTATAGACTTCCTCCTCTTGGTATGGGAGTGAGCTTCATTTATATAGGACTAAGTGGATAGGGTAGGTTGAGATATGGTAGGAGAGAGATAGGGGATCTTTCCAAGAGGTTAGGAACCAAATGTCAGCTCTTCCAAATGGTCAGGGATAGGGATCCATGTCATCTAGCTTCGAGAATGGGCTCGAAGAAGCTATTTTAGTCCACTAACTGAAATCATCGGAGGCTGCAAGAGGACAACCTACAACGTGGCAGGTTGCATGAGGACAACCTGCGACGACCTCTCAAAACCTAGTATAAATGGGTTTGCATCTCTTCCAGGTTAATGACTTAGTCAAGGAAACTTTAGGGATGTTTACACTGAGTCTCATGATGGTAAGATTTAGGTGTAACAAAATGCCCCCCAAAGCATGAAGTTGTTGAAATTGGACAGGTGAAATGCTTTGACAGAAGGAATGGCAATGGCTCGTCGGATGAAGGATGTTGTTGCAGTACAACTGACTCTGAGCACATAGTCTCATATGACGTACAACATGGCTGCCGACCAATACAATGCAGATCCATGGTAGTAATGACCGACTGAACACAATCATGGCTACTAGACACAAGCGTATATCCATGATGAGATGATAACACATCCACGACCAATACAAATGTGGATCCATGTAATATGACTCAAAACAATATCCATCGCAACCTGGGTAAAACATGAATCCCCAGGGTCTTCAAGTCAAACCCGCAATGATACGAATCAATCCATGTGATTACAAATGTCTTGACGTCGAACATGGTAGAAACCACTTGATTACCAGTCATTGATGTATATCGTTAACAAGCGCAAGGGAAATCACGATTAATGTCAATGATTCCCAAGGTATCATAGTACATATCATCAAGCGTGAATAAATGATTTGAAGTCGAACGCATGACGAAATCTTTCAATCAAGAGTCAATGATGTAAACTCATGTCAAAAGTGAGGTAACCTGCCATTGAGACATGCAGGCCCAAGGTACTCAATTGGTTTCGAGATTCAGTCCTCGGATGATGATCTGAAGTCGACAACGATGAATCCGTCGAAGGAGGGCCATGATGAATCCCTCATCATCGACACGAAACACGACAAATGATGTTGAGAGTAGATCGGATGGTACAATAAAATGCAAGACTAACTCAGAGTAGACCGACATGGTAGTAGGTGTACTGACTACAGATAATGAATGGTGAGAGTATTCTTGAACATGGGCATGGCATGACTTGGCATTATTGACATGACGAGCACGACACCAAAACCTAATGCAACTGATGAGGGAAGTGTTCTTTGAATTACTCAAAGGAGTGATAAGACTCGGGAAGTGGTTGAAACTCGAGGACAAATGGATGATCCAAGTACGGTATGCTAATGCAAATGAGTGCCATGTTCAAGAACGACTAGGTACTGCCACAGATAAAGGGTGTAACATAAGAGCTTTCATTTTTCCCCATCATGAATGATGAGTGTCTCATGTGTTTTTAATGAGCTTGATGAGGGTAACTAGATTCTCGATATAGCTCATCTCATAGATGAGTCCAATCCCAAATATTTTCCGAACCTGGAAGAGGAGGGGTTCATCCCATGGCGGGCCCTTCAATGTTAAATTTTAACAAGTCCATAGAAGGTAAACTCGGCGCCATTTCATGTTTAGAGAGTCTGAAAAGAACTAAAGAAGACTCCAACAGTCCTTTTTCGTAAAGTTAGCCTCTTCGCCCGAAAAAGGGTAAAATAACATGGGAGAGGACTCTTCCAATCATGATTGGATGGAGTATTCCTTTTTCGTAAATAGTTCCCCCTGGTCCGAAAAAGGGAATTATCACCAAGGAGACGACCGTTCAAATCCTTTTACAAGCGTGAACGAATCAATTTCGCTTGGCCATCTTTTCCTATTTTAGGAGTCTGAAAAGAGGACTCCATGAAAAACATTGTCATGGTTGATAACCGAGTACGACAAAGGAAAAAGTAAACTCAGCACAGTTCATTTTTCGTAAATAGTCTAGCGAGGCCGGATAAAGTGATAAACCTATACTCGTTAGACAGACCTTTTTACTCAAATTTTTAACGAGCACGATAGGGGTACCAAAAACACTCGGAATCTTTTTTATATTTGAACAAGAGCACGAAAAAGTTAAAATTAAGCTCAAACCACTTTTCATGTTTTAACCAGAGCACGAAAAAAGTGAAAAGTAAGCTCAAATATCATCTTACTGTTTTTAACGAGCTCGAAGATAGGTTGGAAGAATTCTCATGATGTTTACTTCATTTTTTAACGAGCTTGTAACAGAAAATGAACTATGCTCGGGATAATGCCCATTGACAGGTTTCTTCCCAACATGATGGCTAGAGGTTGGAAATTTTGCCCCCAACACAAGAAACTGACGGCTTACTTCTAGTATGATTTCTAGAGGTACTGTTTCATTTTCTAGCGAGCTTGATACAGGAAAAGCTCGGGATTATTTTCATGGTTTAATGAGCTCGAAAACCAAAAAGGACAGTATGCTCAAAAAATGTTCCCATTGGTGGACTCTTCCCATCATGATATCCAAAGGTTGGTACATGCCCCTAGCATGATTGCTAGAAGTAAGTGACTTAGCTCCAACATGATGTGGAGAGGAGATCGGGTTGACTTCGACGTAACTTCCATAGGTTGAAGACATGCCCCCCAAGCTTCATTGCATTCACCTGAGGCATGGGCAGATGGAAAGAAGGTTCAGGTACTAAGTCTATGAGAAGACTTGACTCAAAGAGAAAGGAGTTGTTTCATTTTTTAACGAGCTTGACACAGGAAAAGAACTCTGCTCAAACTACTGGTTTCATTTTTTAGCGAGCTTGAAGCCAAAGGTAAACTCTACTCAAACTATTGGTTTCATTTTTTAGCGAGCTTGAAGCCAAAGTTTAACTCTGCTCAAACTACTGACACCTATCCAAAGGTTGGTAGTGTGCCCCCCAACGTGATGTCCAGAGGCTGGAGATACGCCCCTCATGCTTAAGGGGAAGAAACCACTAATACGTGTGGAACGTTCAAGGAAGTTTGTTGAATGGCAGTCATGCGATGATTGGGTGTCACGAAGGAAAGTTGATCAATGGTCACAATCCTCCCATCATAGGGAAAATACATCACTCGAAAGAGTGTGGACACTACGGCTTTCATAGCATAGACATAATCATGTCCAAGGAGTAGATTGAAATCTAAAGGACCTTGGAAAACCATGACATCAACATAAACACTTTTACCTCTCAACATGACAGGTAACTGCGGGAGAATCCCTAAAGGTCCAGTAGGCCTTTTATTAAAAGCCAAAATCTGGCCGGTAACCAGCACAAGCTAAGGAGACCCTATAGCTTGCCAAGCAGTTGAGGATAAAACACTAACAGAAGCTCCCTCATCAACTATAGTGCGAAAGATTTCCTTATCGGAAACACCTACAAATATTTGGAAAGGAACATCTGAGGGGAGACGAGATTCTGCTAGACTATTCCAATCAAAGGAAATAGCCTCAGTACTTGGAGGGGGTCCCGTGGAAACGGACTCTTTCCCCCCATGATCAGAACTGACTAGAAAAAATTAGTGGTTTCTATTTCACTTTCAACTGGAAGACTAGAATGAGACAAAGATCGTGTCATAGTGACTGCTTCAGTCTAGACATTCTCCAATGAAAGAGTGGGATCGAGTGGAGTTGATATCGACTCGACCACTTCAACTTCACTCTTTGAAGAAAGAGTGGGATCGACCAAGGATGGAGCTGGATCGACTGCTTCATCATCCAATGGGGGGTCAAGGGAAAACTTACGATATCCAGTTGGAAGGTGGTTCTGGGATACAGTAATCTCTTTCAACAATTGTGAAGCTTCATCCATGCGTGGACAAAGGTAAGTAAGATGCATGCCCTTGCATAACCAACAAGGGTCTGCAGCTCTACCCTTCCAACCCTTAATTACAACGTCACTAGTTGATGGGGTACCATCAGTATGATACCCAGAGATTGGCGATATGGACTGTTTGGAACGCGACCATATTTCTAAGACCTTGGAGATACCAGGGCATCTCTTAAGAAAATGGGACCCTTTACAAAGCTTGCAAGGGAATTTCGTTCTACGCAAATTCGAAACAGGTGTATCAATGCCCCCAGCATGATGATCAGTGGCTGGTGGGTCCCCAACATGATGATAAGTAGCTGGGGTTATGACCTTCTGCTTAGTATTCTTCTTCTTAGTCTTCCATTTCTTCTTCTTCTCACCCACGTTCTTACTAAAATCAGAGTTTTCAGTAGGAGAAGAGGAAGAGACGGAAGCCGATTCAACCTTCGACGAAGAAGGAGAAGGGTCACCATGAGATGGAGGCTCATGTGATGAAGGACTGAGGTTCGACACGATTGGTGCACTTGGTGTAACTGGATTGGAGAATAACCATACTGGTAATCCTATCGTCAATCCAGGAAGACTCAACGTAGCCATAAAGGGAGGACCAACAATTCCACAAGGGGGAATGACAAATGGCATACCCTGGAAAGGGGTTTCCTCGTTGGTAGTCCCAGAAGAATCTTCCATATCTAAACTTCCTAAGAATCTCTAAAGTACCACACAAATCAAACACTACTCAAGTCTAAAAGCAACAAGCAAACTGTATGAATAGGAGCGGTTAAATAGTCACGATCCTCACAGGATTGTCAAGGCACCACAACTCGCTATATACCACAGGGTCCAACGGTAAAACGCAACAAGGAGGATTGGGACCGCACCCTTGCCTGAATACTCGACTACCTGGATGGCACGTGCGTAGTAATCTCATCGAGTGCTGTTCTCGGTGTATTGCGATTCCAAGACGGCCAAATGGTTAACTCAGTTGGTCACAGGAATCCTAGGAATGTTCCCGATATACGCTAGGTACGTGGGAGCTCAAATCTGTAGTGATGTTGTCTAATGCACAACAATATGGCATAAGACCTCCTATATACTACTGAGTACGTGAAACACCTTTCTATATACGCCAAGTACGTGAAACACCTTTCGATATACGCCAAGTACACAAAGTACTTGGTGGATACGTAAAAGAGCTTCGATATACCTGGTTGATACGTGAAAGAGCTTCGATATACCGATAAGTACGTGGAAGACTACAATACCCCCGGAATACAATGCTAGCAAATAAAGACAGTTGTCACGCTTAAAAACGTCGAAACACATCTCTAATTTACACACAGTTACTAAATGATTTTAACCTAAGCTAGCGTTAATTTTATCTTGTACGGTTAGGTGGATGCATGAGGTGAGTACATAAATGTAAACATAATGCAATCCTCAACTACATGATAATGCACATTTTCATTTCCTTTTCAATGAAAACTACTTAAGGTAAGGAGAGATTTTTCTTTCTTTCAAACCAAAAGTACTTAAGTAGTAGCGAAAAGAAGAATTCCTTCCTAGAGTGCAATAACTCTAACTTTCTGCAATAATAAGCCAAAAAGTGCAAAGAGAATGAAAGATGTGACAAATCTTAACAATGTATAAGACAACATAATGAAGCACTTTCAATTTTTCAAATGCATGTACCAAAAATGGAATTTGATAGCTAAACGTTTTTCATATCTATATATAGAAAGTGAAAGAATATCTACAACACTCTAATCATTCAGAAATTCCCAAAGAAAAATAACAAGCACCCAAACAACTCAAAGGCACTCAAGAAAGGCTCAAAATATACCAAATGCAATAATTGTAATCCATTTCCTATCTTTTTACACTTGAAAAAGACACATCTAATCTACGGAAAGAAAAATTCCATAAATGTTTCAAATCAAACCCAAGACAAAGAAAAGCGCTTAACAATCTTATCTAACTCAGATGCATACAAATCTGAAAGAAGCCTTTCTTCTTCTTATGAATGTGAGACCAAGAATTTCAAATGATCAAATGAAAGCAAGAAGAATACTCATGTTTTTCAATTTCATGAATATAGCAAAAGAGTGACAAAATCAAGCTTCTCTTTGAACTGAAGTGGAGACGAAGAATCAATATTTTCCAATAATCATTAGATAGCTTAGCATGTAAAGGAAACAAGAAGCATAACCCAAGAAAAAGAGGCTAAAAAAGACATGGATATCCCACACTCTTCAAGTCCTTAAAACAAGCCAATCACACCAAACCAAAAATGATCTCAAAACTTTAATATGGGTCAAAACGACTATAGGATACACGATTCATGGCCCCCCATTTCGCTTAAAAATGCAAGCAAAACACTAGTTTTTACTCAAGGGGCCAAACATGGATCCAAATCTCAAAAAGACCCAAAAAAAAACCAACACAAGCAATCCAAATGAAAGCAATGCTGAATAAAAAGGTCTCTGCCTGGAAGGTACAGTGCAAAGGAGGTCTATACACCAAATCAAAACTCAAATCAAAAAATGGAGGGGGATGCCCTTATACCAATTTTAAAAGATCAGCGTAGTCTGTGTGCATACACAGAGCGACCGGCGCAGGTCATTAGTGCGGGAATTGCGACGATGTCACAGTACACCAATGGATGGGTTGCGACGACAGACCAAAAGACAGAGAAACAGAGGTCAGATCAACGCTTTGGTTGCACTGCCTAGGTGCGACGGGCGAGATCCAAGTTCAAGAATGAACAAATCTCCAAACAATGAGCAATAAAATGGTTTGAAAATAGTGAGTACAAACTCATAGGAGGACTATAGACTCTTCAAAGTGAAGATCTAATGGTGAAACAAGGCTTAGAAGGCAAATAAGATTATGGATGGTTTGCAAAGGCAATCAACTAAAAATGGCATTCAAATTGAAAACTACAAACAATGTAATCCCCAGTATGGTCGCCAGATTTGTTTGATGGACAATCTACCTAGAGCGGACTGGAGGCCTGATCTCCCTAGCTCAACGTGAGTCTAGAACAAATAGAGACAGAACATAAATAACTCTCCTAGATCTAATTAGAGATCAAGGAACTAGATGCATTACCTTTTGAATCGCTGATCCTTTCTCCTTGAATGCTGCTCCAAGCTTGATGGTCTTCAGATCCAAGCTGCAAAACCTGTCAAGACAACACAACAAAACAAGTAGTAAAATGCACCTACACAATATCTAAGTAAGCAGCTAAGTAGGCAAACTACACAAAATACATTAACACAATGAGATTTGGTGGAAAGCACTTATATTATTGTATTAAAAGGGAAATACATAGGATGAAGAGATTACAACCGATAACTTAACGTAGCAATCTTCCTCCGATCAAGCCAATGCCAAAGCCTCCCTAGCAAGTGTGAGTCTCCCAATAGATGAGTAGAGATCTCTCCTAAGGTAATTTCACCAGCGTGTAGACACTATAGACTTCCTCCTCTTAGTATGGGAGTGAGCTTCACTTATATAGGACTAAGTGGATAGGGTAGGTTGAGATATGGTAGGAGAGAGATAGGGGATCTTTCCAAGAGGTTAGGAACTGAATGCCAGCTCTCCCAAATGGTCAAAGATAGGGATCCATGTCATCTAGCTTCGAGAATGGGCTCGAAGAAGCTATTTTAGTCCATTAACTGACATCGTCGCAGGCTGCAAGAAGACAACCTGCGACGTCGCAGGTTGCATGAGGACAACCTGCGACGACCTCTCAAAACCTAGTATAAATGGGTTTGCATCTCTTCCAGATTAATGACTTAGTCAAGGAAACTTTAGGGATGTTTACACTGAGTCTCATGATGGTAAGATTTCGGTGTAACACTCTTCTTCAATTTTATCAAGATTATGTTATATATATTTCAACAAATACAAAAAAATATAATATTTTGAAAAGCCCTAAAAATATTAAAAATTCATATCTCAAAAAATAACATAAATTTGGGAATTGTACTCCACTGGAAAAGTGTGCCCTAGTAGGTTTCTTGGTGAATTCTCAAGGGCACCTCTTTCCTATGGTTGAATTGAGAAATACACCATGGTTTGTGTTATCTTGGCATTTTTCAGATTTGGTTTAGCAAGTACATCAGTCAAATCAACAAGCTTTGAAGGCCTAAAAAACAAGGAATTAGGCCTAGGTTGACCCCTAGGGGGTTGGACATCTGTTGGAATGGTTTCAAATGGGTCCACCATCTATTTAAGGGTTGATTTAGGGATCAAACCAGATTTGGTTCAAATCAGCAAGCTTTGAAGGCCTAAAAAGCAAGGAATTATGCCTAAGTTGACCCCTAGGGGGTTGGACATCTGTTGGAATGGTTTCAAACGGGTCCACCATCTATTTAAGGGTTGATTTAGGGATCAAACCAGATTTGGTTAAGCAATTTCAGATATGATTCGGGGCTCCCTTTCACTCTCTTGTGGCATGTCACTTTCCCTAACCTTCAAGGTACATCTTATATGGTAAGTTGGCATTGTTTAGGTTGGTTTTCATCCATTTTCTAAAGTGTTATTGACTACTGCAATTTTACAACAGCAATAATATATTGAATCATAATAAAGTGTTATAATTCCTACCCTATTGGGGTGTCGTCTTATGCTTCATTGTTCTGAGTCTTCCAACTCCATAAAGCACTGGTCTTACCCAAGAGTTTGCTTGTGAAGGGTATTTGTATTGTTGGATTGATTGCAGATATCACTTTTTGTTATTAGGAACTCCCCCTTGGTCTTACGAGTTGAGCTAAAGTGTTGATAAGTTGGGTTGTGTTGACATTGGGCTCTAGCTTCTCCCGTGTTTACCCCTCAATGCACCAAGATCCGTGACCTCGATTAAGGGTGCTAATTTTGGTAACATTTTTTGGCGTCGTTGCTGAGGACTCAAAGGAAAAGTGGCAGCATTCCATTCAAGGTGTTCTCGAGTCCAGTTTGTTCATTACCAACAAGCTTGATACTTTGGTGCCAAGAAATACAGGTAAGTTTTTGTTTTGTACTTGATAAGATTATCGTTAAAGGACTAACTTTTCAGGTCGTATTTGGAGACTCCAATTCAAAATCAAAAAAGGTACTCAACAAGGACAAATCCTCAAGGTGAAGTTATCTTTGTCTCCGACCTTGAGCTTATTTATCGAAGAAGAAGACATTATCATCAAGTAAGGGAGGTAAGTAACCACCTACCTTTTGAAGATTTATCTGATATCCATCGTCTTTTTGATATTATTGATCCAATGGATACTCTTTTAGATGATTTAGATGTGTCTTTTTATTTCACTAATATGTCGAGATATCTGAATGTTCTTCCAAAGCTTAGAAAATTACCTACTTTTGTTGTAACAAGTGCCATTAGCGCTGATGATCATTGGAATGAAGTTACAAGATTCATGAAAAGATCAAGTGGTAGATTCCATGATGTTTATTGCAAGTGATTTCCTCTTTCGTTCGAGGGTGAAGCTGCAAAATGGTTTACAGGTCTACCAAACCACAACATAGATACTTTAAAGAAATTGTGAGATGTCTTTTATGGTAAATGGGCTAAAAAGAAGGATCCCTGTTTTTATTGAATGATCTTATGAGTGTAAACAGGAATGAGAATGAGTTCATTGACCAATTCCATAGAAGATTCAATGAAATTGTGAGGAGGATTCTTCAGACCCACAATCGAAACGATGCTATGATATTGGCATATTATATCAATGCATTTCAAGGGGAATTCCTATTTCATTTGAATATGGCAGATCCTAAAGACTTGGAAGCAGCTAAGAAAAAGGTGCAAGATCTAGATAAAAATTGGAGGGCATCAAGAAAGCCTGATATATTGCATGCCCTGAGAAGTAAAGTTGAGCAAAAATCAAAGACAAACTCTCCTCTAGTCAGTGATGCTCCAGAGAATGTGATCAGCATTGTGCTCGAAGAAATAGAGAAATCAAGAATTGACTTTACTCAACAAAATACTAATTCGCAAAACAAGATTATCCAAGTTGAAAGAAACTAGCGACATAACATCCTTTCTAGATTTGAAACCTTTGCCCTTCTTCTTAACCGAAAAGAGTGGCTCCTTCCACATAGGGTGCTCTAACAACCTCATCAGATTCTTTTGATATTCCTGCATGGCTTGCACAAGTTCTATTGTGACTTCCCCCTTGGTCTTCAGCCTCCTTGATTCACTGCTACCACTACTGAAATTTGAGAAATTCAAGTGTTGGTCACTCAATTGATCCAATCTGAAATGTCCTTGTTTTAAATTCCCCTCAAGCTGGCAAGAAAACCAACTCTGATACCACTAAAATATCCCCAACAAAATACTAGGCTAGATTGATGTTTTGATTGTGTGATTTCGTCAAACAATTTGCATATGTATTCATTTAGGACTTTCTTCAAACAATTGGTATATATTCTCGGGAAGACATTTTGTCAAACATTTTTGCAAGCATTCAAATGCACATAAAATGAGAGAGAGACAATAGGAATATGTTATCATGGATGGAGCAACACAAGTCTCTAATGGCTACTATAGAAGCTACAATGTGATATCAAAACTACACAAAATGCCAAATACTAGAATTATCGCCACGACTCTTCTACTACTAAATTGTCACTCACCAATGACTCCCAAGGCTTTGATTTTCTGCTACAACTGATGTCGTCTTGCTCTAGGGGATACCCATCCCTCTAGAGTCTCTCAGCTCCTCCAATGCCACACAGTATCCATAAAAAACGGTTGTGGTCTTCCCAAAGTGGTGAGACATCCCCCGAAAGGTCTCACGGCTCCTCTGAGCCTCCATAAAAACCCCAAGGCTTGGATTTCCAAGCTCTCAACTGTAAATATTTGATTCAGAGATCACTACTCCCTCTGAATCACCTTGAGATCTCAAGCGGTATGAGTCTCAATATCAATATATGCTCATAAAAATATAGACTCAAACAACTAGATCTGCATTTACCAACTGAAATATAAATGCAATCACACACATAAACAACAGATATACGTTGGAACCCTTTCGGGAAAAACTAGCTAACTATGGGGCTATCTTCTCTCTCGAGCCCAGAGCATATAGATATAAAATGACAATACAATACAGGGTTACCTCAGCAGGTAACTCAATCCTCTCTGAAACAGGACAGACTCTAGATCTACCTGCATCCAGCTGATGCATGCACTGAAAGAGTAAGCCCTAACTGCCAAACTGGATCTGAGTGATCTGAAGGTGCCTCTCACTGATTTTCCCTCTCTGTATCTCTCTGCTCTGATCTGCTCGCTCTGAAGACTACCCTCTGATCAATTCGGCCTCCTCTGCATGCACAAGTGCGCCCTCTCCTCTGGATGTCAAATGCTCGTACCGGTCCGGATCTCAACAGATCTAAGCTCTGATCATCCCTAACCTTCCTCCAATGCTGAAGCAAGGCTATCCTGGAAGTCTCAGATTCTGAATCAGTCAATCCAACTCAAAATGAGCTTCTCCCTCCTTGGGAAATGCGTCCTCCTCCAATAGAACTCGGCCTCAGCTCACAGTAATGGGTGTCTAGTAACTTTGGAACTGAAGGTCACTGAACTAGCTGAGATCTGACCTTCCTAGCTCCCGCAACAACTCCTCTCTCTCTCAGAAAGTCGCCCTGCATGCACAGCTACGCCCTCCTCACTCTAGCAGTATCTCTCTCTGACAATGCAACTGAGTAACCTCATCTGGGGACCCCCTGCCTCTATAAATAATCTCACCGATGAATTAGGTTTGCCAAAACCCTAATTCTCGGTGCATGCAAAAGTCACTTTTGTATGCATGCATGCAAAAGGTCACTTTTGCATGCAATCATTGATCGCTGACAGGTCATGCAAAACTCATGCATGCAAAGGTCAATCTCCCCGGAAGTTCTGCATGCAGCCCCCACTGAACTCATGCCACTGAGTATAGTGCATTTGACTCTCTACTCCATCCTGATGCCTATGCAGCTAATGTACCTCCATGCAAGGCATCTGAACCATGGAGGACATCCCGAAGTTACCATACTCTAACATCAACCTCCTCTAGAGGCTCACGGCCTCTCCACCAACTCTCGACCCTCCAAAATGGTAATGCAGCTTCTCACAAGGTTCTCAACGTCTCCCAAAAAGAATGTAATGACCCTCCTCCTAAGGCCACAACCAACAAAAAGAGTCTGCCTCTTTCCCAAACCCCAACAGACTCTAGATGCCATGGGCTGCCCAATGATGCTCACAGCCTCCTCAAGAAGTGAATCAGCCTCTCTCTACAAGTGCCATGATTCCCTTAGATACCCACGACAAAATAGGAGAACCCAAAAATGGGGACATTACATTGAAGGCCTAAAAAAGAAAGGAAATAGGCATAGGTTGACCCCTAGGGGTTGGGCATCTGTTGAAAAGGTTTCAAGTGGGTCCACCATCTATTCAAGGGTTGATTTAGGGCTCAAACCAGATCAGCACTTTTGGATCTGAATCGGGGATCTCTTTCACTCTCTTGAGGCATGTCACTTGCCCTAACCTTCAAGGTACATCTTGTATGGTAATTTGGAATTGTTTGGGTTGGTTTTCATCCATTTTCTGAAGTGCTATTGATTGCTGCAATTTTATAACAACAATAATATATTGAAGTTATCTATCTTGAAATTCATAATAAAGTGTTATAACTCCTACCCTCTTGGGATGTCATCTTATGCTTCATTGTTCTGACCAGTGAAGCACCACTCGGTCAGTACTCGCGAGAGTGTGGGCCGAGTTCGCAACGGTTACTCGTTTCGGAGGTCAACTCGGCCGTACTCGCGAATACGGCCGAGTCGACCTCCGAAACGAGTAATCACTGTCAACTCAACCCAGAATTGCCACCACTCACGGACTCGGAAGACTCACCACAACTTGCCAAACCCACTGCAAACTCACCCATGACTCGATCAGACTCGACACAGTTGAGGAAAAAAAAAACCATGGAAAAAAGCTCAGACACCAAATTTCTTTCGATTTCGTTGACTACTTTTGGAGGGAAAACCGACATGGAAGAGGCTATAAACGCCTCCATTGAGAAGTTGTTCCCGGATCCAGAAATCCATGACAAAATCAACATGCAACATGATATGTACAAAGAAGCAACTAGCATGTAACCCAGTGTCTCAAGGACAAGAAAATGCCATGTAAGATTCAATTTATAAAAACTAAATTGTTAGAACTTAGCTTGTAAATTTGCTAGTTCTCTTTTTCAATTTTGGCATTGAAAAACTTGTAACCTTTGTTGTTTTTTGCTTTTATAGCCCATTGGTGGATAGATTGTAGCTTTGAGGCACCACAATTACAAGAATTCGCCATCAGAATTATGATTCAACCCTGCAGTGCTTCAAGTTGTGAGAGCAATTGGTCGGTATTTGAGCACATCCACAGCAAAAAGTGGAACGGGTTGGAGCATGAGAGGTTGGAGAAGTGTTTTTCATCTACTACCTCCTTCGGATGCTCACAAAACAAATGCAGTCGAAGGACCTAGATCCAATTTTATTGGATGATATTGATCTAGAGTCTAAGTGGGTTGTGGAGGAGGAGTTCCCTGATGATTTGAGTTGGCTTGATGAAGAGACTCAGGATCTTTCTAGTCTGCCATCTCAAATGGAAACTCCAAATACACTTGCTTCACAATTGTTTCAGTCTGTCGATGTTGGCACTAGCTCCTCGAGGGCTTATTGTAGGTGTACTCGTGGTTAGGCATGAGACTCGAGTACATGGAGACATTGTCTATTTTGGTTTTCTATTTCTGTTATGAGACTGAATTTTGAACTTGCTGCCATTTCTGAATTTTAAATCACTATGGTTTATGGTTTATGGTTTATGATCACTACTTAAATTTTTGCATACAAAATTGATTGTGTTATGTTGTATTATCATAGTTTATGAGATAATGCTCTAAAGTATTGCATAGATTGTAGTTTTATAACTTATATGGATTGGAAATGCCATTTATCTCTTTTTTGTGCCCAAAATTCACCATATTTTATTTTTTTTCCTATTTGTCGAGTCTTTCCCGAGTCAACGAGTCATATGCCAGCTAAGTCTTTGCCAAGTCCGAGTCGTGCAACATTGGTTCTGACTCCATAAGGCACTGGTCTTAACTCTTACCCAAGAGGTTGCTTGTGAAGGGTATTTGTGTTGTTGGAGTGATTGCAGCTATAATTTGCCAATATTAGGGACTCCCCCTTGGTCTTAGAAGTTGACCTAAAGTGTTGAGAAGCTGTGTTGTGGTGACATTGGGCGCTAGCTTCTCCCATACTTACCCCTCATTGCACCGAGATATATGACCTCGATCAAGGGTGCTAATTTGAGCAGGAACAAGTTTCACAATGGTAATAGAAAGAATGTCGTTTGGAAAGAATGTACCCAAAAATAACAAAGATGCATTCCTAAGTTCTTACATGATAGAGATTGTTTTGTGCATACAAAGATGACTTTGCTAGTAATGGTCATGATAATGGTAAACCCATAAACTTCCATGGACTCACAGTAATGAAATCTTGATGATGACACTCAATCATTGGCCAAGGAAGCCAAATCTGGATTGATTCTTGCTACTGACCCTAGTTGCTATTTTTGTCTAAAAGCTCTTGGACCCAGACTCTTTGACAGTTAGAAATGTCAACAAAATGATAATGCATGCACATGTAGATTAGAAGAAAACATGCTGGGATAGTAATGTAAAAAGGAATAATATATTTGTTTAGGCCTTTCTTTCTTGTTTTCCCTTTCCGGCAAAATCTCTACCAAAACTAATAAAATAAAGCTAGAAGTCCAAGAAAACTAAATATGATATAGGAATTTCCACAGATGACTAAAAAGTGGGGGTTGGAACTGAAACATTATAGATATGGTATATATGGTCAAGGAAGTACCTTTAGTATCTCCAAAACAAAGGAAGAGAAACATAAACAAACAAAGCCTCATAAAGGCAACCATGCAGACCTACAAATTTAAAGATGCATCAAGAATCCTGATCCACAACTGTCATTCACTTAAGATCTGGTAGAGAATATTTCATGCTGCATAATCATGGATGGGATGGGCATATACTGCAGTCTGGCTCGTGGGTGGTATTTGATAGAAATTCTAGTGACCTTATCAGGGAAGGAACCAATAGCTGTCATTGTAATGTTAAATTGCAATATTTCACCCATATCTTTGGCATCAACTTCCATTGTAAATCACCTATATCAATATTCCCATATTGAGAATTATGATGAGTACTTTACTACTTAGAGATGATTAAACTTAACAATGGCGTGTGTAGGTAAGTGGGAATATATCAATGCCTTGAAAAAGATTCCTTTGGTGCTTCTAGAGTCTCATAAGCTGAGTTTCTACTTATCATCCATCTTAGTTGCACTCCCTAATTTTTTGGTGGTCATATGCCTATGATGCATATCAAAGGTTTATATCTCTCTAGAGCTTATGTTATACTACAAGATTCAATTCAATTTTCTAAGAAAATTCATTGGTAGCATAATTCTAGTTTTAAGTCTTGACTGTGACTGATTCTGAATGCTGTAGGCCCTTTGCAATAACTTTCATAAATGAATAATGCATTCCCTTGGGAGACATTCAATCTAGTGTCAAGAGTGAAGTACTTGCTCAGTTGCCAAGTCATAACACTTTCATAAAAAGCAAATAGCCCTAACATAAATGAAAGTAGACTATGAATCTTTACTTTGATCAGCATCAAGACTTGGCTGACTATAGTTACAATTCCTTTGGTTATAGTCTCTGATATGCTTCAACAGAAACTGAACAGAAAACCTGAAAAGGGGAACTTTTCAAAGAGCCATTGGAAACTGGTATAAAGATTAACAAAAAATATTTCCAGTTTGTTTAACAGTGGCTAGGGCAGAAAACATACTCGATCCATGTTGCAGAGGAGAAAAGCAAAGAAACAAAGTCCCACTATCATCCAGCGCCTTGGAACCTCCTGCCACCATGTAGTTCCCTTTTCTATATCCTCCTGTGAAACAGTATCTAATACTTTGTTGAAGTTTGTAGAATTGCTACCCAATTTCAATAATTCTATCTGATGTGTAGTTACATCCTTTGTAATATCTGCAGGAGAATCAAATTTGCCTTCACTTATTTCAACACTTCTCGAATGCTGAGGCTTTGTATTACAGGAAACATCAAGCTTCCTTCTTCTAACCTTTGTCAAATCCATGTTACTGGATTTGGAGGAGAAGAAACACTCAGGTTTTCCAGAAACCCTTGTCATAGACTGTAAACCTCTGAAACATTTGCTAACCCTTTTGTCAGAGCTCCCATGATATGAATTCAGATTTATCACCTTGTTTCCCAAAGTGTGCATAACATTACTAGAAGTAGCTAAGAAATCTATTGCTGTCCATTCTTTTGCTACTCTTCTCCTAGAACTTCTGCTGCATGAAGATGACCAGGATACCGGTATCCATTCATTATTTCCCTTGTGTTCCCTCCAGTGGATTTGAGCAACCCGCTCAATTTGATAACCTGTGATTATTAACAAATCACCTTGAGATGTTGGCCTCATGGATTGAAGATATTGTAAATACAGTGTAGAATACTCTAAATTTCCAAATTTGATGAGGATGCTTCCTTGATAAAATCAGAAATGAGAAGAATCAACAGGTTGTTGGAAAGGGATTTATCAAATGAACCTGAGTATATTGCAGGTATAGAAAATGTAGTTACAACAGTTGATGAATTAACTTTTGACCAAGGTGTTGTCCTAACCTCAATGTGTGAATTATGCAAAGAGGATGTTATAGAAGAAGATGATTCCAAGAAGCATGTTCTTGAAGACAAATCAGAAAATTCATTGTATGAAGCTGTTTTTTTTATTTTTGGCCCAGTGAGTCACATAATTTGAAGAAACAATTATTGGTGACAGCAAAAAATGAAGTGCGCATTTTATCTAAACTAGAGGACACAAAAAGACTTGTTGAGGATTTAATGCACAAGACACAAAGAAATCAGCGTGAACAAATTGTTTTTTTTGCTGATTTGCAAATTATAAAGAGCACAATGGAGGAAATGAAATCAGCATCCTTGTACATGATCAATGATAGGGATATGGCTACCAAGCTTGCAGATGAGGCTTTATCTATGTCCAGGGAAACAAAGGTAAAGGTTAGTGAGCTCACCATTGAGCTTAGTTCCACGAAGCTTGCACTAGAGAGTGACCAAGAGGCACTTATAGAAGCGGAAGGTCAGCTTTATGTGGTCAAACAATTAAAGGAACAACAGAAGGAAGAATGGGCCAAGGAGATTGGGCAAGTGATTGAAGAACTAGATAGAATCCAAGAGGTTTTTGATCTAGTTCATTGTTCCAAGAAATCAGAAAATAGAAGTTTGGATCAACAAGAGGATTGGGTTGAGCATGAGGACAATAATGGTATTCAATTTGTTGATAATCCATTGTTTGAGATGGGTACTGAGACATCTTGTGATAATCCACCTTTTGAGTTGAATGATGGAGTACTTCTTGATTTCAGTGAAATGGTTGGTGATAATCATAGGATATGGGATCCAGGTGAAATTCCTAGTTGTGAGGGAATGACTCAGAAGTGGGGTGGTGAACATGATAGCAGAATTGGAGCTGTTGTCCACTTTCCATTCAGCCAACACAGGACTTGGATTTCTTGTTCACATATGGATCAGCAAGCAATTCCAGCCAAGGAGTGGAGTATTTTCTTGATGGGGCTGAGTGATGAAGATGATCCTGCCATTGAAGAAGTTCTTCCAGCTTTTTCCACGCTCACATCTCCTATGTATTCAGGAGTATTTCATTATGAAAGCCGCTGCTCCAACATTTCAGTGCTGATTTTGGCAACATACATTGGTGAGAAGATTGATTTTGAGTACTTACAGGTTTTATGGCAGCGAGTTGTGGGAGAGTTGGTAGACATGATTCAGTTATTTCTAACTTCCACATTGGTGCCTTCAGTTTACGACAACAGAAGCATGCCCAGAAATATATTACAGTTGTACCATGGTGACATGTTGGACAGTGGGATGGCAAAGGTATACCATACTGAGATGTTTTGGCATTTTGGGCAGAAGATCTTCCATGTTATAGAATTCAGTCCTTACAGGCATCCTGGTGTATTTTTTGAGGATGCTTACATTATTGTGGTTGATGATAATGCTGTTGTTGCCTCTTTACTCAGGCATCATACAAACCCATTTGAGCTCCTGCAAGTGGACTGGAGAGAAATTATGAGCAAAACTTGGTATTCTACTGAGTTGGTGATTTTTGAGGAGATATTTCTAGCAAAGGGAATAATCAGACTCTTCATTTTGGCCAAGGATATTCATTGTTGCAGAAATTGTTATTCCTTATGAGTGATGTATTTTGAAAAATCAGACATAAACAATTACAAATTTGAGCAATTTCAGTCCAATCCGATCATTGACATGGTCAGTTTTGGGTCTCAGATTGAGAGAATGACAGGTTTGGCTAATCAATTTTGGTGTTGGTTGGGTGTGCAGGAACCAAATAATTGTTATTGCTTATTTTCATCTTGCAACCATGTTTGTGATAACAGATTTAATTTCAGAGACAGTTATATAGTGGGAGTGCAAGGTGTTGGAAATGAGAGAGCTAATATTAGTTTCCTCAAGCTTTCTTCTATGGTGCCTCGGATCGGTTCTTTGGAGGAGCAACTCCTTGAGGAATTGACTGAGTTTTTGCAGTATTTGATTGCCCTTCTTCCAAGTGGAACTCAAGTCACTTCTGCTGGTGTTCAGCAGATCAACGCTTTGAAAACATGGAACTACAACCCTCCTAGGTCGACTTGGGACCCTGGGATCATAAATGGTTTTAGTTGGGATCAGTATAGTGATTTTGGGGCAGAGTTGACATTGCTTGAGGACAAGCAATCTTTGGGGAGGGTGGACTGTAATGTCCCCATTTTCAGGTTCCCTTGCAGTGCAGTTGACATTGACCCTGTGGATGTGTGTCAACATCATGGGAGGCATCATTTGGTGATTCCAATGAGCTCAGGTGGTCTAGAGTACTCATATGCCACTTTTCGGGGTGATTTCTCATTTTCTAGTGTGCTCTCCAAGAATCTTGAAGAGGGCATCTATTTATATAAAGTCGTCCGGTTAGTTCTGTTTACCATTATTCTTCATCAGGATCACTCCAATGCAGTCAGTTTTCAATTCCAATACATTCCGACAGTTTCCACAAAATGAGTTATTAATAGCTTTATTTTAATTATTTTACTAAGGTTGCCAAACATTATTTAAAATATTTTAAAAGCACCTTAGTGTTATAGGTCGTCGAGACCGGGATGAAATGTTTTAAATCATGGATGTATTAAACGGGGACCTCGTTGAAATATTGTAACCTCGAAGAATATTCTATTGTATTTTATTATTGTAATTTATTCGGAGATGTTTTATTCCTCCGTCAGGATGTTATTATTGTATTTGGTCATCATAGAGTCATGAGGTAAAACCTCCTTTGTAAATCGGGTAGATAGAACTCTCCAGAAAGTAATATTATATTGTTTTGAGTCTTCCTAGGTAAGTTGGCCCAGTTAAGTTTGTTGGGGCTGACCTAGTTAGTGAAAAAAGTCAAGTGGAAGATAAAGTATAAATAGGAGTGACATGCTCCTCATTTGGACACACACACTCACTTGTGTAATTCGCATAGGAGAGAGAGAGAGAGATATCTGCAAGGAGAAGGAGCACTTGTTTGGGGTTTTGTCTTTGTACTTTTGATCATCTATATTGAGGAAGTTTTGCTGGGTTTTCTTCCCCTAGAGGGATTCCCAGGATAAATCTGTGTCTATCTTGTGATTGTGTTTCTTTCAGTGATCTTGTATATGCTATTGTTGTGAAATTGAATTGAATACTGATGTTATCTATCTTATTATATTGAATCTTAACATGGTATCAAAGCTAGCCTGAATAATACAACTTTCACAAGGTGAAACTCTCTCTCTTCTCCCTTCGGCAAGAAATTAGGGTTTCTGTCAAAGTTGGAATTTTGGAAATATGATTGCATAGAAAGTTGCACCTCCCTAGGGCGCATCTATTAAGCCTTAGATCGAAATTTTTGAGTGGGTAGATCTCCGGGAAAGTCAAATCTTAGTTTGACTTTGGACCAAAAAACTGCATAAAACCAGAAAACCAGAAAACTGCAGAAACTGCAGATTAGAATTTCGCAAGTCAATTTTGATAGGTGAAAATTTGGAATCTCCAGAAACCAAGTGTACCAGTCAATTCGCCTCAATCAAGCGCATCTCATGGTAAGGTCGGTTTTGCATTTTGAGAAATTTCATTTTTTGGTGACCTCTTGGATAAGATGGCCCCAAGCACTAAGCTTGAGGATAAGCTAGAAGGCATAGAGAATTTCCAAGCATGGAAATATAGGATTGGCCTCATTCTTGAAGAGAATGATCTTGCCAAATACATCAAGGAAGAAGTTGCAGAACCTGAAAAGGATGAAGCTAAGGAGAAGCACAAGAAGGACCTGATTAGGGCAAAGAGGATCGTTGCTGATTCTATCAAAGACCACTTGATTCCTCAAGTGTCATCCAAGAAGACCCCGGAGGAGATGTATGATGCCCTAGCCAGAATGTATGAAGGAAGGAACATCAATAGAAAGATGAATTTGAGAACTTAATTAAAGAGTACCAAGATGTGCCAAGGAGAATCCATCCAAGACTACTTCACAAGGGTCTCCCAGTTCAAGGAGCAACTAGAAGCCATTGGAGACTCCCTTGATGAAGATGAGCCAGTTATGACTTCTCTCAATGATCTCACTAGACCTTGGGATTCATTCATCCAGACTATGTGTGCCAGAAAGGAAAGCATGAAATTCGACATTGTATGAGAAGATTGCATCCAAGAGGAGGCTAGAGTAGCCAATAAAGAAGCTCTACTTAAAGAAGATGATCAAGCCCTAGCCACCCATACCAAGAGAGGAAGAAGTCAATCTAACTTCAAGAAGGAAAGCCACAAGGAGTCTCAACCTCCCAAGAAGTTCCAAAGGACAAGAGGAAACAATCCAAGAAGAAACTACTCCAACTTTCAATGTTTCAATTGTGACAAGCTAAGACACATTGCCAGAAATTGTCCATTAAAGAAAGAAGAATACAAGAAGAGGAACAACAACAAAAGACATCATGCACACCTAGCTGAAGATGAAGATGAAAAAGAAGAGGAAGAAGGACCTCGAAGAAAACAAGCAAAAGAAGAAGATGCAGAAGAGTATGTATTATTCTCTGCACTCTCTGGGTCTGTGACACCTAGAGAAGATACATGGCTTATTGATAGTGGTGCTTCAAAGCACATGACAGGACAAAAGAAAACTCTGTCAAAACTTGAAGAGAAGAACTCTCCTCAGAAGGTATCATTAGGAGATGACTATCAATATCCTATCAAAGGAATTGGTGAAGCAAGCTACAAGCTTGATTCTGGAACTCCCATGAAGATGAAGGAAGTCTTATATGTACCAGGTTTGAAGAAGAACTTACTTTCTATTTCAGCATTAGATAAGAAAGGATATAGGCTCGCATTCATAGATGGACAAGTACTTATGTGGCCCAAAGGAAAATCAATTGAAGATGCAGTTGTCATTGGTGAATAAGAAGGAGGCTTATATAAACTCGGGGACATTCAAAAACAACTCTTGTTCATGAGACCACTAGTCCAAGTGAATTATGACATAGGAGGCTTGCTCACATCAACTACAAAGCACTACCCCATGTGAGCAAAGTAGTGACGGGAATACCAGATTTGAAGATCGATCATGAAGGCATTTACAAAGGATGTGCAAAAAAGAAAGAATATCAAGAATCCTGTTATCACCAATCTTGTAGTTGCCCCTATAGGTGGATCCAATGTGGACGGTAGAGGGGATAGGCAACTAAAGTGATGAACCAAGAGGGCCTAGGTTCCCAAATGGATGGTTGTCACGCCAACCAAGGCACTCTTCGCTTTAGCTATCAAAGCCAAGATAGCAAGGGGGAGACCCAGATCTACTCCCGACAGGAGAGATCAACCCAATCACCAGATCAAATCAATCTAATGAGGTACGTAAGGTGACAGGTATGGAACCCTAGAAATAAGGAATTAAGATCACTGTGGAGGCTTGGAAAAGGTATAGTATGACAATGATATATAACACACAATGACTCAATGATTAGGTATGATTCCAGGATTCAAAGCTAGTTTCAAATGATCAAAATCAACTGCCTTGGGAAACGTGACCCTTAAAACAGGGAAAATGTCCCAAATCATAGATCTGATAGTTAGGGCTTTCTAGCTATGCTTGATGAAAGGATATGACAGTTTCAAGGTGTTCCAAGCAACAAGACAAAGATCAAGACACGAGACAACTCAACAATCTAGGAAAGTCGAATTGACTTGAGGAAGATTAGTGCCTTGGGAATTGGGCCAAATGGAGTCGGATGTCCACCAAATTGTAGATCTGGAATGTTAAGGTGTTGAGGTAGGTGGATCTAAAAGATTAGGATCATCCAATGGCTAGATATCAGTAGATATTAGATTGAAATGTGCCACAAAGTGACCCAAGTAGGGCTCAACCCTCAAACCCAAGTGGGGCTCAACCCTCAAAATGAGGAATGGGGCCCACAAGGTGAAAATCACTAAAGTGACACACTAGGGGTAGGTTATCAATTATGGATATGATGGATCAAGCGGGATCTCACCTACCCAGGTGCTAGATCCTTGCAAACTAGCCCCTCCTAGGAAGTGCGACCTCCCTTGGAGACATTGTTTTGCCTTGGGAAAGGGGTCGAATGAAGGCCAAATCACACCAAACTACAGATCCGAATTGCCGTGGATACTGTAGAGGTGGGTTTTAAATTTTATACCCAAACACCAAGTGGATCTTACTAGATCTGAGAAAATGTAAAATGAGCGTTTGTAAATTGAGGGTTTTATCAATGAAGTAGCTATGTCAATGGATTGGAGCCAAGACAAGAAGAACAAACCTATGGATCTTACCTGGATAACCTTGTAGATGCCTTGATGATGATGATCTATGCCAACCCGATCAATTTGGAGTGATTTGAGGTAGTTTTCTATGAAGTCGAATTGCCGAAGAAAGCCAATGCGCCCTCTCTCCTGCACAATAAACGTCAACAATATCAAATTTACTGCGAACAAGAGATAAGACTAATGCCACAAGAGAAATAACAGAAAGATAGCATAGATCACAATGATATTAATGATAACCCCCTGGTACAAGTGAATGCCAAGTGGAGCAAGTTGAAGAAGCCTTGTAAAAACGCCCAAGTGAAGTCGCCCTCCTGTAGACAAGACAAAAGTTTCCAAAAAAGATAGATCTTACCACAAATACCCAAATGCTAGGATGCAATAGACTTTCCAATCACCATCTAAGAACACCAGATGCAAAGGAGACCACAAGAATTTCCTCAAGAAAGTTTTTCTATATCAAGATTCCAAGAGCCAAAGACCCCTTTACAATGAGAGGCTCTCTCCTTTAAATAGGAAGGAGAGGCATCCAAATCCTAACCACTTTTTGAATGAGTGGCTAAGATTAAAAGATCAAAAGATCTAATCAATGGTTGGGATGATCTCAACAATACAATACATGGATCACTAATAAAATATAACAATAAGTGGACAAATCGCCCTAGGAGAGGGGATCCACCAAATCATGATGACAAAACATAAAATATAGGTCATGGTGGGTCCAAGGGGTAATTTCTAACACCCTTGGTCAATCCCCATGGCACAATATCCAAGAATAAATGATCTAGACACCAAATCGTGCCTCTCTGGGAAAGTCGTGAGCCTTAGGAGGCACCAAAAATCATCAAAACGTGCCATAAGTGATGGATGTGGGTCCCGATGAAGCTGAAAATGCTGGAGAAGATGTGGAAGACATCCCACTCATCATCACTGATCATCCCATGCCATAACCTTGCCTCAGTAGCCCAAATCGAATTCCTCTGTAGCCATTTTTACCATTTCTGGACTGCCTCGGGAAATGTGAAACTGCCCAAACTGCCTCCTGGAGTGCCTGCGTTGTCAAGGTTAGCTCACCAATGAGTCTAGGAGGGGGGTAATATGGTAATAACAAGTGGCTAGACCACCCCCTCCATGCACAATGCCCTAGGTGAACCAAGTAAATCTCATCACTGCTCTGACAGGGCCTCTGACAGACCAAAACTGCACTGGGATAACCAACTGAGGCTCAATCATCACTGTAACTGCCCGGAACTGAAAACAGATTGTCTCATTAGACTCAGAAGGTCCAAGTCCATCTAAGATGTGTACTCATACACCATATAAACGTCTGCATGGTCCAAAATAAATACTCATCATATCCGGCAGACCAAATAATAATAATCTGTAAAAGTGTTGAAAAGCACAAATCATCATCATAAGCCTGAAACCACTGCATAAGCCCACCATGGTGACCTGTACCAAACCATATATCATCTATCTGTAACATCTGAGGTCTGCCACCTCATGTCCTGTGGTTGACTTTTGGTCAAACTGAGGTTTGACCAAGTCAACATGACCAAAATATGATTCAAACTGTCATCAAGCTACTGCAAGGTGTCAAGGGTTAAAACATGCTTGACAATCCATTCACATAGCAATTATAACAGGTAGCAATCATTACTGGTGATCTAAATCCAAATATAATATGTCACTAATTATTATTAATTACTCAGACAAGACTTTCAAGGTCATACTCACTTCATAGTTGTGATCAATTTGCTAGTGAAGGGTGAAGGCTAAGAAACAATTGGCTAGGTCAAAGGATGACTTACTGACTTAACACTTTGACATTTTGGAAATGGAAAAGGGAATACACACCATAGCATATAGTGGACAAGCAACAACACAGGGAATGGCGGTGTCTCACAAATGGATAAGTTGTTCAAAGAGTGTTTATTCACCTTACACAGATGTGCACAATCCATAATACAAATGAGGCCAACAATCTTTTCGATATAGAGTTTAAGTTCCATTTCTTTTTGGGCCTAGAGTTTCCATAGCCTTTGATCTATGTGTGTTTATAAACACATTGCATAGATTTACATTTCATAAGGCTTCTTGCTGCAGGTGTGTTTTTAAGGCACTTGTTTACCTGAGCACTTCTAGGTGTGTCACAGACAGCTTGTTTACCTAGGTATTTGTATTTCACAATAGATATAGCATTTGATATTTCATAGCCATTTTCATTTGGCTTACTTTTCATACAAGATATAACATTTGATTTCCATACTTTGTATTCATGGCAGCACTAAAAGTTTCAGGTTTATCCAACAACATCTTTAGTGACTAGGTGGACTTCTCAAGGAAATCCAACTCACCATAGGTAAGTTTTGTCACCAACTCAGAGCTGAGACACAATAAACAGGGAAGCTTATCCAATATAGAGGCTACAGTGGGGGAAGGTCCTCCGTGCCACTAATCAAGTAGTAAGTCAAGGTAATGAACAAACTGGGCAAGTCATGGATGGATGAAGACAGTGAATAATGAAACCAACACTAGCAAGCCAAAGTATGGTGGGAATGATCACCTCTATTCTCCCTAAGGAGGGTAAAACCAATGAGTATAGGCCAAGAACTTCTAAGTCTGAGTAGAGACAAATATGATATACATAGTACAACCAGGTCCACATATCTATATGATCGCCAGATCATGATACTAAATGCTAAGACATGCTAAGAGAATGGAAATAAAAGCAGTAGAATCACAACACCATAGTATACCGACTGAGTCATATACCTAAATGCTCACCATCTGAACCATCATCTGTCCTCTGAAACTACTGTTGTAATTCTAGGCACTACTGACTGCTCTGTACAAATGGCTAAATAGTTACATCGATCATCTCTCTGAGTGTCCTGAGACTCAGTCATGGCATGGGGAATAAAACTGTTGTCCAAAATCTGATAGTGATCCAATATGGATGCTCATCTCAGCATCTCAATGTAAGGGAACTGGCTGAATAGTGTACTGGAATCTGACCAAAAATGTATGGTATCCCGGCTACTATATATGTGATAACAAATCCATTTCCGAATAGTGAGACAAAACTAAAGGTACTGTTATCACCAATCTTGTAGTTGCCCCTATAGATGGATCCAAGGTGGATGGTAGAGGGGACAGGCAACTAAAGTGGTGAACCAAGAGGGCCTTGGTTCCCAAATGAATGGTTGTCACACCAACCAAGGCACTCTTCACTTTAGCTATCAAAGCCAAGATAGCAAGGGGGAGACCCAGATCTACTCCTGATAGGAGAGATCAACCAAATCACCAGATCAAATCAATCTAATGAAGTACGTAGGGTGACAGGTATGGAACCCTATAAATGAGAAAGTAGGACCACTGTGGAGGCTTAGGAAAGGTGTGATATGATAATGAAAGATAACACACAGTGATTCTAGGATTAAATATGATTCCAGGATTCAGAGCTAGTTTCAAATGATCAAAATCAACTGCCTTGGGAAACGTGACCCTTAAAACAGGGAAAGTGTCCCAAATCAGAGATCTGACAATTAGGGATTTCTAGCTTTGCTTGATGAAGGGATATGACAGTATCTAAGTGCTCAAGCAACCAGACAAAGATCAAACCACAAGCAAACTCAAAAAACCAGGAAAGTCATGAGGGCTTGGAGAAGGATCAGTGCCTTGGAAAATGGGCCAAATGGAGTCGGATGTCCACCAAACTACAGATCAGGGATGTCAAGATGTAAGGCAAGGTGGGTTTTGAAGATCAAGTGCATCAAATGGCTAGATCTCAGTAGATCTGATATTCAAAGTGCATCACCAAGTGACCCAAGTGGGGCACAACCCTCAAAATGAGGAATGGGGCCTGTTATCACCTAAACTGTAGTTACCCCTATGGATAGATCCAGTCATGGATGGCAATAGGGAAGGGCAACTCTAAAGGTGCAACCACGATCACCTCGACCTCCAAAATGTATGGTTGTCACGCCAGTCGAGGCAACCTTCGCTTTATGTTATCTAGCCCAGATAACAAAGGGGGAGACCCGATCTACTCCCGACAGGAGAGATCAAAACCAAGACACCAAATCAGGGTATTTCTAGGTGAAGTTAGGTGTATGGTTTATCCTAGACCTAAGGATGAAGTCACAAACCAAGTGAGGGTTTAATAGGTGTAGTTTTGGTTCATAGTTGAATGTGAGAGTGACTTATGATGTTGGTAGTAAGATCTAGGGCTAGTGTACTAGTTCAATGTCAAAGGATCCACTGCCTTGGGAACCGTGTCCAATGCAGGGTAATCTATGGGTTTAATTGGGGCTAACTAGTACAAGTGACAAGTTTGACCATAGTTCATGATAGCTTCAAGGGTATAGTTCACCATGCAAAAGTCAAACCACAAGTCAATCCAACATTCTAGGAAAGTTGAGTTAACTTGGAGAGAGGCCAGTGCCTTGGGAATTGGGAAGCGGAGTCAAAGTAGGGTTGACTTGAGGTTTAGGACTCCTAGTACTTGGGACAAGTGGACAATAAAGTTCTTGATGGATGAATGTGTCTAGATCTAGGTTTGACCCAAGTGGACCACAATCCCTAAAAACAAGGAATGCAGTCCCCAAGGCAAGATTTGACAAAGTGACAGTCTAGACCTAGGTTTTGAATTATTCCGGTTCCGGATCCGCAAGAATCTCAAGTACCCAGTTCCTCGAAGTGAGTGAACTCACTTCTCCAAGGTGGTGCGACTTTGCCCAAGGAGGCCTAAAAGTGGGTTTAGGTAGGTCAAATCAAGTCGGATGGCATCCAAATTTTAGATCCGGGTAGATCAGTCAAGTAGGGGTATGGATCTATAATTTCGTGGCAATCCACCGGTTAGATCTTAGTAGATCTGAGTTTAAGTGTTCCAAGTGGTCCAAAATGGGGATTAAATCCCTTAAAATGTGGAATGGGGTCCACAAGGTGAATTTCAAGAAAGGGACAACCTGGGTGTATGTTATTTGATGTGTAGATGTCAAATCAAGTGGAATCTCAAACACCCATCGCTTAGATCTAGGTCAACCTGCTCAAATGGTGAAGTGCGCCTTCCTTGGGAGAAGCTAGGTTGGTTTGGGAGATGGGTCAAACGGAAGCCAATCCTCACCAAACTATAGATCCGGGATGCCGTGGATGCTATAGAGGTGGGTTTTCAATATCATGCCCAACAACCCACTAGATCTTAGTAGATCTAAGAAAATGCAAAATTGGGGTTTTGATTAATTAGGGTTTTAAGTGTTTTTGACAATTGGATAGACTATGGAGATAGAACTTACCTTGAGATCATACCTGAATGATGTGGTTGAGATGCCTTGATGTTGAGGAAGATTCCCGCAGAGATCAAATGAGAGATTGTTGATTTGCTTGCCAATTTGATGCCCTAGTCCACAAGTGCGCCTTCCTCTACCTGTCGAACCAAGGAATGAAATTCAATCAGTAAGATCAAGTATGGAAGAAATACAAGAGAAATGCAAATAGTAACATGAAATAGAAGGTCCTGGGACAGTAATACTCCCTGTTACCAACGAAGAGCTCCAAAGAAGAAGTAGGGAGAGTCTTCCCCTACCAATACCTCCTCCTTCAAGCAAATCGGCCTCCACCTGTAGATGCAAAAATCGTGGTACAATAGATATGGCAAACAAGATCTCCAATAACTCAGTGCAAAGGAAGAACCAACGAACGAACACCAAAAACATTCACCACAACATTGGAGATAGATGCAATAATAATTTTCTATTCCAATAATCCAGAGCCAAAAGTCCCTTTACAATGAGAGGCTCTCTCCTTTAAATAGGAAGGAGAGGCACCAAAACCCTAACCACTTTTTGAATGAGTGGCTAAGATTAAAAGATACAAATGTCTAATCAATGGTTGAGATGAGCTCAACAACATAATACATGGATCACACATAAAATATAACATAAGTGGACAAAGTCGCCCTAGGAGAGGGGAATCCCACCAAATCATGATGACAAAATATCATAAAAGGCTCATGGTGGGTCCAAGGGGTAATTTTATCCCTCCTTGGTCAATCCCCATGGCACAATAACCCATAAACAATCATGAAAGTACCAAATCGTGCCTCCAAGGTGAAGTAGTGTATCTCCAAGGTGAAGTCGTGGTCCTCAAAAGACCCAAAATATCCACAGAAAGTGCCATAAGTGATGGATGCGGGCCCCGATGAAGCTGAAACTGCAGGAGGAGGTGTGAAAGGTCCCGATCTATCATCACTGATCATCCCATGCCATAACTTTGCCTCAGTAGCCCAAATCGATTTCCTCAATAGCCATTTCTACCAATCCTGAAATGCCTCGGGAAACGTGAAACTGCCCAAACTGCCTCCTGGAGTGATGGCGCTGTCAAGGTGAGGGTGCCAATGTGTCCGGGAGGGGGGTAATATGGTAAAAACAAGTGGCTGGACCACCCCCTCCATCATCAGCGCCCTAGGTCATCCGGATAAAAGTCATCTCTGCTCCGACAGGGCCTCCAATAGACCAAAACTGCACTAGGACAGCCTACTGAGGCTAAATCATCACTGTAAGTGCCCGGAACCAAAAACAAACTGTCCCATTGGACTCAGAAGGTCCAAATCCATCCAAGATGTGTACTCATACACCATATGAATCTCTGCATGATCAAAATAAATATCCAATGTACCGGAACAAGGCCAATAATAATGATCTGTAAATGACCAAACACTGCTGTATCCCAAGAATCATCATCATAACCCTGTAGCTGCTGCATAGAATCATCCTGTATGTGTACATAGACCATATATCATCTATCCATATCATCATAAGGTCCAACATCTCATGTCCCATGGTCCTCCATGGTCAAACTAGGTCTAACCAAGACCAAATACAACTCAGACTATCATCCATAGCTGCTGCAAGGTGTCAAGGTTAATACATGCTTTACAATTTATTCAAATAGCTTCTATAACACAGAGTAATCATGACTGGCGATCTAAATCCAAATATATAGTGTCGTTAATTATTATTATTACTCAGACTAGACTTTCAGGACCATACTCACTTCATAGTTGTGATCAATTTGCTAGTGAAGGGTGAAGGCTGAAATAAATGGCTAGGCTAAGGGATGACTTGACTGACTTGACTTTGTGACACTTCGGCAAGGGAAAGGGAATACACACCATAGTATATACTGAATGAGCAATAACACAGGGAATGGCGGTGTCTCACAAATGGATGAGTTGTTTAAAGAGGGTTTATTCACCTTCACAGATGCGCACAATCCATAATACAAACAAGGCCAGCAATTGTTTAGATATAACATTTAAGTTTCATTGCTTTTTGGGCCTGAGGTTTCCATAGCCTTGATCTATGTGTGTTTACAAACACATTGCATAGATTTACATTTATTTTTAGGCTTTCTGCTGCAGGTGTGTTTTTAAGGCACTTGTTTACCTTAGCACTTCTAGGTGTGTCATGGACAGCTTGTTTACCTAGGTATTTATTTTTCCAAAAGATATAACATTTTATTTTTCATGGCCATTTTCATTTGGCATTTCTTTCATATACAAGATATAGCATTTGATTTTTTCCAGATTTTGTATTGATGGCAGCACTAAAAGTTTCAGGTTTAGCCAACACAACTTTAGTGACTAGGGGGAATTCTCAAGGAACTCCAACTCACCATAGGTAAGTTTTGTCACCAACTCAGAGCCGAGACACAATAAACAAGGAAGCTCATCCAGTACAGAGGCTACAGTGGGGAAAGATCCTCCATGTCACTAGTCAAGTAGCAAATCAAGGTAATAATCTAAAAGGTAGGCCACGGATGGATGAAGACAATGAAAAGGTGAAGCCAACACTAGCAAGCCATAGTATGGTGTAATGATCACCTCTATTCTCCCTAAGGAGGGTATGTACCAATGAGTATGAATAGTGAACTTCTAAGTCTGAGTAGGGACAGTAATATATATATAATAGGTCAACCAGGTCCAAATATCTATATGATCGCCAGATCATGACACTAAGTGCTAAGACATGCTATAAGAAAAAGCAATCTAACCATAACACAATAATATACCTGCTGAGTCATATACCTCAAAGCTCATCAACCTGTACCATCATCTGTCCTCTGAGACTGCTGCTGTAACTCTGGGCACTACTGTCTGCTCTGTACCAATGGCATAATGGCTATATCGGGCATCTCTCTGAGTGTCCTGAAACTCAGTCATGGCATGGGGAATGTAACTGCTGTCCACAATCTGATAGTGATCCGATCTAAATGCTCATCTCGGCATCTCAAATGCAAGGGAACTGGCTGAATAGTGTACTGGAATGAGAAAAATAATGTATGGTAGCCCGGCTACTATATATGTGATAACATCTGGCTCCGGCTGGGACAAGTGCTCTGCTGAAATGAGCGCTTGAGAACCTCAGAATCTCTGGTCCTCGAACTCTGCTACTCGAATCCACGATCCAGCACTCTACCATTTTATTTCCAGCTTTTATTCTTGCAACCTATTTTCTGCATTCACAAACATCTAAAGAAAATACCTCATGCCACATGTGTGGGAAAAATAATAAAATCAACTGAAATAAAATCTACTCTATGTCAGAAATATAAATGCATGAAATATAAATGCAGAAAGTAAATTAACATAATTTGCAAAATTTGAGTTTTATTGTGCAGGAAAAGAAAAAGTGACAGGTACTCAGTTAAACTAAGAGCTTACAAAGGAGCTTAGAGACTAAAAAAAAAAAATGCCAGACTCAATGGCTGAAAAGACTAACTACTGCCTAAGTAGGCTTATTTGGTTTCCTACCTACCCTACTCTACCAGGCAATGCAAGCGGAGAAATCCCAACTATGTGGGATCAGGGATGTGATCCCTTAAGTCCCTCTGATGGACAGGATATAAGATACGTCGTCCACTACCAGTGGTCAGAAAACACATGCCATCAATGCATCGCTCTACTGTGAAAGGTCCAACCCATATGTCATCAGCTTGTCCCGATCTTATATGCAATAAATGGTTGGGAATGATGACTTGACTTCCTGTATGAAAATTATTTCTATTGACTGACTCAGGAATAACTCCAATGTTACGAATAGGTATGGGATGGATTTCAGTAGGGTTTTGCGGTTGAGGTGTGACAATCCTCGAGTTTCTTCCAGAAGGAACTGCCTCCATTCTGGGTGGACCACCATCTAAAGAAATAGCAACTGTGCCAACAAGGATTTCCCTAACTTCCCTTCTTGTTTCTTGGATTTCCTCATTTGGCTCTTCCCCATGGGGAGACATAATTCTTTTAACAACCTCACCTACAGTCAAGAAGTCTCTATGTTCTTCCAAAGGAAGTGGCTCTTTAGATATGACAGTGTTATGACTAGAACCTTCCCCTGAAGGAACAGGTACAATCATGTTTTCCAGTCTGGGAGAAACTGACTCGGAATGAAATGTAGAGGAAGTAGGAATGTGAGAAAGATCGTGAGTATGATGACTAGATGACTCAGACGGTAGGAGGAAACTAGGGATATGCGGATATGTAGATAAAGCATGGCTTTGAGGCTCTGAAGGAGTTTGAAAAATAGCAAAGTTATTTAGATTATAGTCTCCTTCAGGAGCATCATTAATCAGGGCATCCTCTTCCCAACTTAGAGAGTTATCATGGACTTGAATAAGATTACCGTCTTCTAGAGATAGATGAGATAAAGAATCTTCTGTATCGGAATAATAAGTAGCTTCAGGCTCTTCGTTTGTTTCAACCCTAGTAGATGTTGCAAGATTGTTTTCCCATGGGTAAATAGGTGCAAGCCCTTGTCTTTCTCTCTCTCTATTGTGATCGGTCAAGGCAAACCACTCCCTAACAGTGAAAGGAATTCTTTCTCCCCTCCTAATATCATCAAACTCATCTTCATGTATTGGGTTTTCAATGTTCTCCTCATTGTGTGTTTGTTCGTGGAGGTTTTCTATTGGGAGAATTTGTTCAATGCTTTGATCATCTAGCAGACTCTCATCTCTTCCTAGACTTCTTATGTCATCCTCAATCCCTTCAAGTGTGTGATTTTCTATAGCATGTTCTTGAATGGTTTCATTGTTTTGTTCGTGATCTTGGGGTTGATTTTCATCTATTTCCTCAACAACATCATTTATAATTATTTCAATCATTTGCTTGTCTTCCCAAAAAGAATCAGAATCTTCCATGACCATACACATACTTTGATCAACTTCATACAATTCATCCTCATCTTCAACAAGGTTAGTTTTGGCATTATTTAATAATTCATCCCCATATGTGTTTTTTAACCCTTCATCAAAAGATTCAACATGCTCATTATAACAAGGCTCTCTGTTAACCCGAATCAAAGCTCCATCAGGGTTGGGAACACAAATAAATGATAAATCCATCATAAGGTATCCACCTAGGCCAGCTGCCCATTTTCTAGATAAAAGCATTCCATATGCTGGGGGTAAGTCAATGACAACTACATCCATCATAGTAGAAATGTCTGAACATGCGAAAAGATCAGCTCTAAGGTTTTTGATCAAACCATAAGATGGCACTCGTCGGGAATCTATACCACAGACATTTCCATAAGGTCTAGTCACTTCAAGTCCCATTTCCTTCATAACTTGTAAAGGCATAACATTCATCGCTGCTCCAGAATCCAACATACAATTATGAAGGAGCATGTTTTGAATGTGCAAGGTAAGGTAAAAGGGGGAGTGACCACCGCTTTTTCTTTCATAAATGGCTGAATGGATGTTTATTGGTGGATCCTTCTCTGTTTCACTAGGTTGTGTTCCACTAAGCTTTTGGATGTGACATGACTCTAGGACCGGTTCAGGAGTTTTCTCTTGGCCAATACCATTGAAAAAATCCTCTACTTGGCATCTAACAGAGGGCACTTTCATTAACTCGGTGACAGGGATATTACACATTATCTTGCTTAGTTCTTTCTTCATATCAATCTTAAGATCATAATCATCTATGGCAAGATCTTCTTCTTCCTTTTTATCCTCATCAATCTTTTTATGTTTATCAAGGAAAGAAGGCTGGGAGGTGGTTCCTCGTTTGTATATTTGATACTTTGGTTGCTCTTTAGTTTTTGGGAGTTCTAAGGCACAACATGTGGAGCTAGGTTCTTCAATAACATCATCTTCTTGCTCCCATGGCTCTTCTTCTAAAAGGATTCTTCCAAAGTCTTCATCATAAGATAAGTCATTTATAAAGTTGATGTTTTCTGGTTGGTCATCATGGTCAATGGTGTCAGAGGGTATCTCTTCTTCTTCATCACACCAATTGACTTCCTTCTTTTCAGAGTTTTCTGGATACTCAGGTCGTCGCCTATCCCTATCCCCATCAGGCCTTCTATTATTATTCCAGTAAGGTTTAGGGCCATAAGGATTTCTATGTCTCTCAGGGTCATTCAAACTTGCCACATTCTTAGTCAGGACAGTTAATTGTTTCATCATTTCTTGCATGACTTCTAAAGTGTCCTTGGACTCCTTTGGCATACTCACAGGTTCCTTTGGTTTTCGGAGTCTAGGGTCAGATCTGGAAGTGGATGGGGTAAATTGATCGAAAAAGTTTTGTTTCCCCATGGATGCTACATTTTGTTCAGCCATTTTAGCATTTGATTGAGCAGTTTTTAAGTCATTTGGGTTTTTGTCCTTTAGCTGATAACCAACCCATCCCTCAAAAGCATTCAAGTAGTGAATGACAACTGCTTGATCTTTTGGTCTAATTTCTTCAGGGATAACAGCTACAGTCTTGTCAAATCTTATGTTAAACTCATGGACTGTTTCATTTTCTCTTTTCTTGATGTCAAAAAGTTGGTGTAAGAGAAACTTCCCATCTAACTTTCGGGACCACTCACTGTTTAGCTTGTTGACAAAGTTATCATACCCATCAATGGATGAGGCAGGCAATCTGTCAAACCACTTCCTAACATCTCCTTCCAAGGATGCCAGGAGACCCCTCATGAAAACATCTTCCTCAGATGCTCCATATGCTTCCATGTGTTCCCAAACTTTATCAATATGGTCTTCAATTGATATAGCGGATACTCCATCAAATCTGGGAACCTTTTCAAAATACTTTTCAGGCATGTCATGGGGTGCACCCTGGATTTGGGAAAAGTCTAAAGGAGATGGTTTTGCTTTTCTTCCAAAAATCCTAGGAGCTTGTGGTGGAGGAACATTCTGGTTTCCCGGGTTTGTTCCGGCCATTGGATTTGGTAAGTTTGTGTTTAAGTTTGAACTAGGTGATGAGGGAGGAACCGACTTGATCAAAGGGGATCCTAAAGTTCTGTTTGGAGAATCGTTAACCAATTTCCAAAGGAAGTTTGATGGTTGTGCTTTAGGATCTCTTTTACGATAGGTGATCGGGGTTCCTTCAACTTGATCTAAGTTTACTTTACTTCTTGTGTTGTAAGGATGTAAATGAGCTCGCTCCTCAGCGGAGTCACGATTGGGAGTCGCCAGGTAGATTTAACTCTTCTACCAAGATATGTGTCGTTTGTATATGCGGGAAGGACTAGGGCAAGCTATTGCCTCCCCGGCAACGGCGCCAAAATGTTATCACCTAAACTGTAGTTACCCCTATGGATAGATCCAGTCATGGATGGCAATAGGGAAGGGCAACTCTAAAGGTGCAACCACGATCACCTCGACCTCCAAAATGTATGGTTGTCACGCCAGTCGAGGCAACCTTCGCTTTATGTTATCTAGCCCAGATAACAAAGGGGGAGACCCGATCTACTCCCGACAGGAGAGATCAAAACCAAGACACCAAATCAGGGTATTTCTAGGTGAAGTTAGGTGTATGGTTTATCCTAGACCTAAGGATGAAGTCACAAACCAAGTGAGGGTTTAATAGGTGTAGTTTTGGTTCATAGTTGAATGTGAGAGTGACTTATGATGTTGGTAGTAAGATCTAGGGCTAGTGTACTAGTTCAATGTCAAAGGATCCACTGCCTTGGGAACCGTGTCCAATGCAGGGTAATCTATGGGTTTAATTGGGGCTAACTAGTACAAGTGACAAGTTTGACCATAGTTCATGATAGCTTCAAGGGTATAGTTCACCATGCAAAAGTCAAACCACAAGTCAATCCAACATTCTAGGAAAGTTGAGCTAACTTGGAGAGAGGCCAGTGCCTTGGGAATTGGGAAGCGGAGTCAAAGTAGGGTTGACTTGAGGTTTAGGACTCCTAGTACTTGGGACAAGTGGACAATAAAGTTCTTGATGGATGAATGTGTCTAGATCTAGGTTTGACCCAAGTGGACCACAATCCCTAAAAACAAGGAATGCAGTCCCCAAGGCAAGATTTGACAAAGTGACAGTCTAGACCTAGGTTTTGAATTATTCCGGTTCCGGATCCGCAAGAATCTCAAGTACCCAGTTCCTCGAAGTGAGTGAACTCACTTCTCCAAGGTGGTGCGACTTTGCCCAAGGAGGCCTAAAAGTGGGTTTAGGTAGGTCAAATCAAGTCGGATGGCATCCAAATTTTAGATCCGGGTAGATCAGTCAAGTAGGGGTATGGATCTATAATTTCGTGGCAATCCACCGGTTAGATCTTAGTAGATCTGAGTTTAAGTGTTCCAAGTGGTCCAAAATGGGGATTAAATCCCTTAAAATGTGGAATGGGGTCCACAAGGTGAATTTCAAGAAAGGGACAACCTGGGTGTATGTTATTTGATGTGTAGATGTCAAATCAAGTGGAATCTCAAACACCCATCGCTTAGATCTAGGTCAACCTGCTCAAATGGTGAAGTGCGCCTTCCTTGGGAGAAGCTAGGTTGGTTTGGGAGATGGGTCAAACGGAAGCCAATCCTCACCAAACTATAGATCCGGGATGCCGTGGATGCTATAGAGGTGGGTTTTCAATATCATGCCCAACAACCCACTAGATCTTAGTAGATCTAAGAAAATGCAAAATTGGGGTTTTGATTAATTAGGGTTTTAAGTGTTTTTGACAATTGGATAGACTATGGAGATAGAACTTACCTTGAGATCATACCTGAATGATGTGGTTGAGATGCCTTGATGTTGAGGAAGATTCCCACAGAGATCAAATGAGAGATTGTTGATTTGCTTGCCAATTTGATGCCCTAGTCCACAAGTGCGCCTTCCTCTACCTGTCGAACCAAGGAATGAAATTCAATCAGTAAGATCAAGTATGGAAGAAATACAAGAGAAATGCAAATAGTAACATGAAATAGAAGGTCCTGGGACAGTAATACTCCCTGTTACCAACGAAGAGCTCCAAAGAAGAAGTAGGGAGAGTCTTCCCCTACCAATACCTCTTCCTTCAAGCAAATCGGCCTCCACCTGTAGATGCAAAAATCGTGGTACAATAGATATGGCAAACAAGATCTCCAATAACTCAGTGCAAAGGAAGAACCAACGAACGAACACCAAAAACATTCACCACAACATTGGAGATAGATGCAATAATAATTTTCTATTCCAATAATCCAGAGCCAAAAGTCCCTTTACAATGAGAGGCTCTCTCCTTTAAATAGGAAGGAGAGGCACCAAAACCCTAACCACTTTTTGAATGAGTGGCTAAGATTAAAAGATACAAATGTCTAATCAATGGTTGAGATGAGCTCAACAACATAATACATGGATCACACATAAAATATAACATAAGTGGACAAAGTCGCCCTAGGAGAGGGGAATCCCACCAAATCATGATGACAAAATATCATAAAAGGCTCATGGTGGGTCCAAGGGGTAATTTTATCCCTCCTTGGTCAATCCCCATGGCACAATAACCCATAAACAATCATGAAAGTACCAAATCGTGCCTCCAAGGTGAAGTAGTGTATCTCCAAGGTGAAGTCGTGGTCCTCAAAAGACCCAAAATATCCACAGAAAGTGCCATAAGTGATGGATGCGGGCCCCGATGAAGCTGAAACTGCAGGAGGAGGTGTGAAAGGTCCCGATCTATCATCACTGATCATCCCATGCCATAACTTTGCCTCAGTAGCCCAAATCGATTTCCTCAATAGCCATTTCTACCAATCCTGAAATGCCTCGGGAAACGTGAAACTGCCCAAACTGCCTCCTGGAGTGATGGCGCTGTCAAGGTGAGGGTGCCAATGTGTCCGGGAGGGGGGTAATATGGTAAAAACAAGTGGCTGGACCACCCCCTCCATCATCAGCGCCCTAGGTCATCCGGATAAAAGTCATCTCTGCTCCGACAGGGCCTCCAATAGACCAAAACTGCACTAGGACAGCCTACTGAGGCTAAATCATCACTGTAAGTGCCCGGAACCAAAAACAAACTGTCCCATTGGACTCAGAAGGTCCAAATCCATCCAAGATGTGTACTCATACACCATATGAATCTCTGCATGATCAAAATAAATATCCAATGTACCGGAACAAGGCCAATAATAATGATCTGTAAATGACCAAACACTGCTGTATCCCAAGAATCATCATCATAACCCTGTAGCTGCTGCATAGAATCATCCTGTATGTGTACATAGACCATATATCATCTATCCATATCATCATAAGGTCCAACATCTCATGTCCCATGGTCCTCCATGGTCAAACTAGGTCTAACCAAGACCAAATACAACTCAGACTATCATCCATAGCTGCTGCAAGGTGTCAAGGTTAATACATGCTTTACAATTTATTCAAATAGCTTCTATAACACAGAGTAATCATGACTGGCGATCTAAATCCAAATATATAGTGTCGTTAATTATTATTATTACTCAGACTAGACTTTCAGGACCATACTCACTTCATAGTTGTGATCAATTTGCTAGTGAAGGGTGAAGGCTGAAATAAATGGCTAGGCTAAGGGATGACTTGACTGACTTGACTTTGTGACACTTCGGCAAGGGAAAGGGAATACACACCATAGTATATACTGAATGAGCAATAACACAGGGAATGGCGGTGTCTCACAAATGGATGAGTTGTTTAAAGAGGGTTTATTCACCTTCACAGATGCGCACAATCCATAATACAAACAAGGCCAGCAATTGTTTAGATATAACATTTAAGTTTCATTGCTTTTTGGGCCTGAGGTTTCCATAGCCTTGATCTATGTGTGTTTACAAACACATTGCATAGATTTACATTTATTTTTAGGCTTTCTGCTGCAGGTGTGTTTTTAAGGCACTTGTTTACCTTAGCACTTCTAGGTGTGTCATGGACAGCTTGTTTACCTAGGTATTTATTTTTCCAAAAGATATAACATTTTATTTTTCATGGCCATTTTCATTTGGCATTTCTTTCATATACAAGATATAGCATTTGATTTTTTCCAGATTTTGTATTGATGGCAGCACTAAAAGTTTCAGGTTTAGCCAACACAACTTTAGTGACTAGGGGGAATTCTCAAGGAACTCCAACTCACCATAGGTAAGTTTTGTCACCAACTCAGAGCCGAGACACAATAAACAAGGAAGCTCATCCAGTACAGAGGCTACAGTGGGGAAAGATCCTCCATGTCACTAGTCAAGTAGCAAATCAAGGTAATAATCTAAAAGGTAGGCCACGGATGGATGAAGACAATGAAAAGGTGAAGCCAACACTAGCAAGCCATAGTATGGTGTAATGATCACCTCTATTCTCCCTAAGGAGGGTATGTACCAATGAGTATGAATAGTGAACTTCTAAGTCTGAGTAGGGACAGTAATATATATATAATAGGTCAACCAGGTCCAAATATCTATATGATCGCCAGATCATGACACTAAGTGCTAAGACATGCTATAAGAAAAAGCAATCTAACCATAACACAATAATATACCTGCTGAGTCATATACCTCAAAGCTCATCAACCTGTACCATCATCTGTCCTCTGAGACTGCTGCTGTAACTCTGGGCACTACTGTCTGCTCTGTACCAATGGCATAATGGCTATATCGGGCATCTCTCTGAGTGTCCTGAAACTCAGTCATGGCATGGGGAATGTAACTGCTGTCCACAATCTGATAGTGATCCGATCTAAATGCTCATCTCGGCATCTCAAATGCAAGGGAACTGGCTGAATAGTGTACTGGAATGAGAAAAATAATGTATGGTAGCCCGGCTACTATATATGTGATAATAGGGCCCACAAGGTGAAGCACTAGGGGTAGGTTATCAAGTGAGGAGAGTGTGAATCAAGTGGGATCTCACCTACCCAAGTCTTAGAACTAGCATAACTCACCCAACCAAGGAGTGCGACCTCACTTGGAGAGGCTAAGTTGCCTTGGGAAAGGGGTCAAATGGAAGCCAATCCACACCAAACTATAGATCCGAATCGTCGTGGATGCTATAGAGGTGGGTTTTCAATATCTTACCCAAAAGGCCA
The DNA here is from genome assembly GCA_027924585.1 of Larix kaempferi. Lineage (NCBI taxonomy): Eukaryota > Viridiplantae > Streptophyta > Pinopsida > Pinales > Pinaceae > Larix > Larix kaempferi. Next base: position 18,856,651 of record BSBM01001331.1, on the reverse strand, counting down.
CTAGATCTAAGTAGATCTGAAAAAATGTAAAATGAGGGTTTTAACTTATGAGGGTTTTAATGACTTAGACAAATGGATAGATCATGGAATGAGAAATTTACCTTGAGATCATACCTGAGTGATGGATGAGGTTTCCTTGTTGTTGAGGAAAGTTCCCGCAGAGATCAAATGGGAGATCTTCGATTTCTCTTGCCTTGAGATAATGCCCTAGTCCACACGTGTGACCTCTTCCTGTCAACCAAGGAAAGCGATTTCAATCAGTTGAGCAACAATGGAGGAAATACAAACGAAAAGCAAATGATAACATGAAGTAGAAGGTACTAAGACAACAATACTCCCTGTTATCGACGAAGAAACCCAAAGAAGAGGCAGGGAGAGTCTTCCCCTACCAATGCGTCCTCCTTGAAGCAATTCGGCCTCCACCTGTAGATGAAAAATACATTGGCAAAAAGTATAGCAAGATAATATCCAATAACCCAATGCAAAGGAAGAACCAACGAACGAACTCCAAAAGCATTCACCACAACACAACAAGTAGATGCAATAGTATTTTTCTATTCCAATAATCCAGAGCCAAAAGTCCCTTTACAATGAGGAGCTCTCTCCTTTAAATACGATGGAGAGACACCAAAACCCTAACCACCTTTTGAATGGATGGCTAAGATTAAAAGATAAAAGTGATCTAATCAATGGTTGAGATGAACTCAACAATAAAGTACATGGATCAATATAACAACATAACATATCAATGGACCAAATCGCCCTAGGAGAAGGGGTCCCACCAAATGTCAATGAATAAACATAAGATCTAACTCATGGTGGGTCCAAGGGGTAATTTCTAACACCCTTGGTCAATCCCCATGGCACAATATCAATAAAATAATGCTCTAAGCACCAAATCGGGCGTCTCTAGGAAAGTTGTGAGCCTTTGGAGGCTCTAGAAAACCATATCAAATGCCGGAAGTGATGGGTGTGGGTCCCATTGGAAGCTGAAACTGCTGGAGAAGGTGTGGAAGACATCACTCTCATCATCAAACATCATCCCATGCCAATCACTTCCCTTAGTAGCCCAAATCGAATCCCTCAGTAGCCCAAATCGAATCCCTCAGTAGCCATTTTTTATTTTTACCATTTTTTAACTGCCTCGGGAAATGTGAACAAGCCCAAACTGCATCCTGGAGTGCCTACGCTGTCAAGGTGAGGCCACCGAGCGCTCTGGGAGGGGGGTAATATGGTAATATCAAGTGGCTGGACCACCCCCTCCATGCACAACGCCCTAGGTGAACTCATCAAATCTCATCACTGCTCTGACAGGGCATCTAATAGGCCAAAATTGCACTAGGATAGCCAACTGAGGCTAAAAATCATTGTAAGCCCGGAACTGAAAACAGACTGTCTCATTGGACTCAGAGAGCCCAAATCTATCCAATATGTGTACTTATACACCATATAGATCTCTGCTTGGTCCAAAATAAATGTCCATCATATCCGACAGGCCAAATAATAATAATTTGTAAAAGTGCTGAAAAGCACAAATCATCATCATAAGTCTGAAACCACTGCATAGAACCACCATGGTGACTTGTACCAGACCATATATCATATCTCTGTATCATCTGAGGTCTTCCACCTCATGTCCTGTGGTTGACTTTTGGTCAAACTGGGTTTGACCAAGTCAACATGACCCAAAATATAACTCAAGCTATCATCAACTGCTGCAAGGTGTCAAAGGTTAAAGCTTGCTCTACAATTCATTCAAATAGAAATTATAACAAGAAGTAATCATTACTGGCGATCTAAAACCAAATATATAAAGTCATTAATTATTATTATTACTCAGACCAGACTTTCAAGACCATACTCACTTCACAGTTGTGATCAATTTGCTAGTGGAGGGTGAAGGCTAAAAATCATAAGGCTAGGCTAAGGGTTGACTACTGACTTGACTTTGTGACACTTTGGAACTGTAAAGGGGATACACACTCTAACATATGTTGGACAGGCAGTAACACAGGGGATGGCAGTGTCTCACAGATGGGCAAGTTGTTTAAAGAGTGCTTATTCAACTTAGGCTTCATGTCCACTTTCATAAAAGATGATCCAATTTCATTAGGATCCATTAATTTCATTTCATGGCCTTTTTGGCCTACATAACCCTTCAGATCTCAGGTGTGCTGATAAGCACAACTAATCGCAGCTTGCATCCAGGGCATGTTTGTACATATACATATAAGGTCAGCAATCGTTTAGATATAGAGTTTAAGAACCATTGCTTTTTGGACCTTTCATTATACTCTTCAAGGAGTATTTTTAGCTTTTCATTGCTCTTGCCCTTTACTCACGTGTGTTGATAAACACATTCAAGAGTTTACAGTTTCCTGGGCGAATTTACATAAGTTTCCATAAGTAGTACATGAGCTTTTAGTTTTAGCCAAAACATCTTAAGTGACTAGGGGAAGTTCGTACCAGTGCCAAACATCGGGACAACCGAACAGAATGATTTAGGACTACAATCCAACTCACCAAAGGTAAGTTCTGTCACCAACTCAAAGCCGAGACATAAATAAACAGGGAAGCTTATCCAACATAGAGGCTAAAGTGGGGGAAGGTCCTCCGTCCCACTAGTCAAGTAGTAAGTCAGGGTAATAAACAAACTGGAAGGTAATGGATGGATGAAGACAGTGAATAATGAGACCAACACTAGCAAACCAAAGTATGGTGGGAATGATCACCTCTATTCTCCCTAGGGAGGGTAAAACCAATGAGTATGGGTAATGAAATTCTAAGTCTGAGTGGGGACAATATAATATATATAAAAGTACAACCAGGTCAACATATCTATATGATCGCCAGATCATGATACTAAATGCTAAGACATACTACAAGAATGAATATAAAAGCAATATAACCATAACACCAAAATATACCTGCTGAGTCATATACCTGAATGCACAATATCTGAACCATCCACTGTCCTCTGAAACTACTGTTGTAACTCTGGGCAATACTGTCTGCTCTGTACAAATGGCTAAATATCTGCATCGGTCATCTCTCTGAGTGTCCTGAGACTCAGCCATGGCATGGGGAACAAAAACTACTGTCCATATAATAACATGATCCATAATAGATGCTAATCTCAGCATCTCAATGTAGGAAACCGGCTGAAAAGTGTACTGGAATCAGAAAAATAATGTATGGTAGCCCGGCTACTATATATGTGATAACAGGTACGTTGGAATTAATCTATTAAGATGTATGTGGTCCAATGCCCTCCACATATTTGAGTGGTTATGAATATTATGTTACATTTATTGATGCCTATTCAAGAAAGACATGGATATATTTCTTGAAAGCAAAGGATGAAGTATTTCGAAAATTCAAGGAATTCAAAGCCTTGATAGAGAATCATTCAGAAAGAAGAATCAAGACACTCGGAACAAACAATGGTGGAGAATATACTTCAAAATATTTTGAAGCTTTTTGTAAAGAAGTTGAAATCAAGAGGGAACTAACTACTCCATACAATCCTCAACAGAATGGTGTTGCGGAAAGAAAGAATAGGACCATCATGGAAGCAGTGAAGACAATGATACATGATCAAGATCTTCCAATGCATCAATGGGCTGAAGAAGCAAGGACGACAGTTTATGTATAGAATAGATTATCCCATAGTTCCCTTGGATTCAAGACTCCAGAAGAAATGTTCACAAAAAGGAAGCCTGAAGTGAGCCACCTCAAGATATTTGGTTGCCCAGTATATGTTCACATACCAAAAGAAAAGAGAACCAAGTTGCACCCTTCCAAAAAGAAGGGAATATTTGTTGGATACTGCGAAGTCTCCAAAGCCTTCAGAATCTACATTCCAGGATTCCATCACATGGAGATTAGTAGAGATGTAACATTTGACGAAGAAGCAGCTCTCAAGAGATCCAGAAAGTGTCCGCATGAAGAAGTATATGAAGAAGATGTACCTCCCAGAAATGTAGAAGTTGCACCCTCCACCGAAGATGAAACACTAGAAGACCACGATACGCTAGAACCTCCTATTATCACCAAACTTGTAGTTGCCCCTAGAGATGGATCCAAGATGGATGACAGAGAGGATGGGCAACCAAAGAGATGCAACCAAGATAGCCTCGAATCCCAATGGATGGTTGTCACGTCAATCGAGGCAATCTTCACTTTATGTTATCTAGCCCAAGACAACAATGGGGGAGACCGAGATCTACTCCTAATAGGAGAGATCAGACCAAGACACTAGATCAAATCAAGTATAGATGAAGTACGTAAGGTGCATGGTAGACCCTAGATCTATGGATGAAGTCACAAGGTGAGTAATAGGTTGGATCAAGAGGTTTAGACAATGTAGATTTGGTCCAACATGTTTATGTGAGTGACTTATAAGGTTTGAAACAAGATCCAGGATCAGGGTACTAGTCAAAGATGAGAAAATCCACTGCCTTGGGAATTGTGTCCAATGTAGGGTAGTTAAAGACCAAATTGGGGCTAACCAGTACCAAAGATGAGCTTGATGAATGGATATGACAGTTTTCAAGTGTTCAAGCATGCAAGACAAAGACCAAAACCCAAGTTAACCCAACAATCCAAGAAAGTCGAATTGGCTTGGAGAAGATTAGTGCCTTGGGAAATGGGCCAAATGGAGTCGGATTTCCACCGAATTATAGATCAGGAATGTTGAAGTGCAAAGCTAGGTGGGTCTTGAAAGTTAGGATCATCCAATGGCTAGATCTCAGTGGCTCTCAGATTGAAATGTATCACAAAGTGACCCAAGTGGGGCTCAACCCTCAAAATGAGGAATGGGGCCCACAAGGTGAAAATCACTGAAGTGACACACTAGGGGTAGGTTATAGAATGTGGAGATGAAGGATCAAGTGGGATCTCACCTACCCAGGTGTTAGATCCTAGCAAACTCACCCCTCCTAGGAAGTGCGACCTCCCTTGGAGAAGCTTCCTTGCCTTGGAAAATGGGTCGAATAAAGGCCAATCCACACCAAACTATAGATCCGAATCGTCGTGGATGCTATAGAGGTGGGTTTTAAATTTTATACCCAAAAGCCAAGTGGATCTTGCTAGATCTAAAAAAGGTGTAAAATGAGGGTTTTGAAATTACGAGCGTTTGAAGCATTTAGACAAATGGATAAATCATGGAATGAGAAATTACCTTGAGATCATACCTGAGTGATGGAAGTAGATGCCTTGTTGTTGAGGAAGACTCCCGCAAAGATCAAATGAGAAATTGTTGATTTTGCTTGCCGAAATGATGCCCTAGCCCACAAGTGCGACCTCCTCTTCCTGTCAACCAAGGAAAACAATTTCAATTTGTTGAGCAACAATGGAGGAAATACAAATGAAAAGCAAGTGATAACATGAAATAGAAGGTCCTGGGACAGTAATACTCCCTGTTACCAACGAAGAGATCCAAAGAAGAAGTAGGGAGGGTCCTCCCCTACCAATACATCCTCCTCAAACCAAATCGGCCTCCACCTGTAGATGACAAAAACATGGTACAAAAGATAGCAAAGCAAGATCTCCGAAAACCCAGTGCAAAGGAAGAATCAACGAACGAACTCCAAAAGCATTCACCACAACACAACAGATAGATGCAATAATAATTCTCTATTCCAATAATCCAGAGCCAAAAGTCCTCTTTACAATGAGAAGCTCTCTCCTTTAAATAGGATGGAGAGAGGCAACAATCCTAACCGCTTTTTGAATGAGTGGCTAAGATTAAAAGATCAAAAGATCTAATAAATGGTTGAGATGAGCTCAACAATACAATACATGGATCAATAATAAAATAGAACAATATGTGGACAAACTCGCCCTAGGAGAGGGGATCCCACCAAATCATAATGATAAAATATAAGATCTAGCTCATGGTGGGTCCAAGGGGTAATTTCTAACACCCTTGGTCAATCCCCATAGCACAACAATAATAAAATAATCATCTAAGCAGCAAATCGTGCCTCTCTGGGAAAATCGTGAGCCTTGGAAGGCTCCAGAAATCATCAAAAAGTGCCATAAGTGATGGATGTGGGTCCCGATGAAGTTGAAACTACTGGAGGTGGTGTGGAAGACATCCCACTCATCATCACAAATCATCCCATGCCATAACCTTGCCTCAGTAGCCCAAATCGAATTCCTCTATAGCCATTTTTACCATTTTTGGACTGCCTCGGGAAGTGTGAAACTGCCCAAACTGCCTCGTGGAGTGCATGGCTCCAAAACTTAAGATCACCAGGATGTCTGGGAGGGGGGTAATATGGTAATAACAAGTGACTGTACCAACCCTTCCATCAATAGTGCTCTAGGTGAACCAATCATATCTCTGCTCTGCTCTGACAGGGCCTCCGACAAGCCAAAACTGCACTAGGATAGCCAACTGAGGCTAAAAATCACCGCAACTGCCCGAAACTGAAAACAGACTGTCTCATTGGACTCAGAAGGTCCAAAACCATCTAAAGTGTGTACTCATACACCATATAGACCTCTGCATGGTCAAAAATAAATGCTCATCATATCCAGCAAACCAAATAATAATAATCTGTAAAAGTGCTGAAAAGCACAAATCATCATCATAAGCCTGAAACCACTGCATAAGACCACCATGGTGACCTGTACCAAACCATGTATCATCTATCTGTATCATCTAAGGTCTGCCACCTCATATCCTGTGGTTGACTTTTGGTCAAACTAGGTTTGACCAAGTCAACATGACCAAAATATAACTCAAACTGTCATCAAGCTGCTGCAAGGTGTCAAAGGTTAAAACATGCTTTACAATCCATTCAAATAGCAATTATAACAAAAAGTAATCATTACTGGCAATCTAAATCCAAATATAATAGGTCATTAATTAATATTTATTACTCAGACAAGACTTTCAAGGTCATACTCACTTCATAGTTGTGATCAATTTGCTAGTGAAGGGTGAAGGCTAAGAATAACATGGCTAGGTCAAAGGATGACTTACTAAGGTAACACTATGACACATTGGAAATGGATAAGGGAATAAACACCATAGCATATAGTGGACAAGCAACAACACAGGGAGTGGCGGCGTCTCACAAATGGGTAAGTTGTTCAAAGAGTGTTTATTCACCTTGACAGATGCGCACAATCCATAATACAAATGAGGCCAACAATCTTTTTGATATAGAGTTTAAGTTCCATTGCTTTTTGGGCCTAAAGTTTCCATAGCCTTTGATCTATGTGTGTTTATAAACACATTGCATAGATTTACATTTCATAAGGCTTCTTGCTGTAGGTGTGTTTTTAAGGCACTTGTTTACCTGAGCACTTCTAGGTGTGTCATAGACAGCTTGTTTACCTAGGTATTTACATTTCACAATAGATATAACATTTGATACTTCATAGCCATTTTCATTTGGCTTGCCTTTCATTCATGTGTGTTGAGAAACACATTGCATGAATGGGCTTTTCATACAAGATACAACATTTCATTTCCATACTTTGCATTAATGGCAGCACTAAAAGTTTCAGGTTTAGCCAACAACATCTTTAGTGACTAGGGGGACTTCTCAAGGAAATCCAACTCACCAAAGGTAAGTTTTGTCACCAACTCAGAGCCGAGACACAATAAACAGGGAAGCTTATCCAATACAGAGGCTACAGTGGGGAAAGGTCCTCCATGCCACTAGTCAAGTAGTAAGTCAAGGTAAATAACAAACTAGGTAGGTAATGGATGGATGAAGATAGTGAATAATGAGACCAACACTAGCAAGCCAAAGTATGGTGGAATGATCACCTCTAATCTCCCTAAGGAGGGTAAAACCGATGAGTATAGGTCAAGAACTTCTAAATCTGAGTATGTTGAAATAATGACAAAAACTCAGAAGTATTGTGCACCTAACAGCCAACTGAGAATGATGTCAAATCCTTCACAAACCACTGAAGTTTACCTCAATAGTAAACACAAGTCATACACATTTATCAAGCATTAAATGAAACTTGACTGTAGGTAAAATCACTGTCTGTAAGGTACTTTTAATCAGCGGAAATCAATAAAAACAGCAAACTGTAAACACATTATAACACAGTAATTTTGGTCAAATTTGACCCTGGAAAAACCCCCCCAACTCTTGGGGAAAACCAGCATGCAAGAGAGATTTTATTGAGCTTGAGAGAGAATTTCAGAGAGTACAACAGTCATTAATTTCAGCATTAAAAAACAGAACTGAACCTTGATTTCTGTGCACTTCATCTACCTCGAAATGCGTGCCTGTATGTACACAGTCAGCTACAGGAAATCTGCAAACTGACCTCACTGTATGGACTTCATAGGCTGCAAATACTCCCTCGGTTTGTGTGCACAGACATCATCTATTTCAGTGCATTCAAGCAGGCTGCTACAGTGCCTCGAAATGTGTGCCAACAACAGCAAATCTCTTGCTGTACGGCACCCTCATTCTCTGTTGTACGGCCTTCAAACTCTGCTCAATCTTCCTCAAGATGTGTGCCACTTAGTACCTCGAAAAGTGTGCCCAAAACTTGGTGGTAATGACTGCAAACAATTTCCAGCTATTAATTTTTGAAAGGAATGCTGATTCTCTCAGCTGGTGCGTCCCTCTCCTCCTGGAAACTCGTGCTCCCTCCTTGAAAATCGAGCCCACACTTTGGGCTGCTCTTCTCTCCCCTTCTCTTGCTCAAGCTATTCTTCCTCTTGCACAAGTGCTTCACACACTCCTCACCAAGCTCCTCTCTTAGGAATCGAGCCACTCCAAGACTCTCTCTTGAATTGTGTGCCCAAAATGAAATCTCATGTACTTTTATTTACCCTATTAGAGTTTTTCTCATGACTTTTCACTTCAATGGACGAGATTAGATCTTGGCCAAGAGATCTATGGCTGGGATCTAATCTCTCGTTCACTTAAATCTCCTAAGTGAACTTTAGAACAAATTTTCCCTTTTTGAAAAGTCACTTAACCCTTCATATTTAAAAAGTACACTTTATGACTTAAAGTCACTTTAAAAACATAATAAAGTACAACTCACTTTAAAATCATAAAGTCACATCAAAAAGGTACTTTAATAAAAAACACATTATTAAAGTCACTTTAAGAATATAAATGAGACTTCCAAGTTATTGACCCCTGCACCTAGGCACCTGATGCAGGAGTGCCACCAAGCTATCAAATGCTAACACTCCCTCTTAGCGAGGGAGGTACTACTGTCATCAGCTCCACCTGGATCTCTCCCTCCAATAATTGATGCTCCCTCTGAATCTGAATGCCTCTCAGATACCTGCACTGGATCAACTGCTGAAGGTCTTCGTCTGACAACTCTGAATTGAGAGTTCTTCTCACTCTCCTACTCATCCTGAAGAACCATATCATACCAACTCTGTTTCCTCACAGAGTTGGATGAATCCTCCACACTGACAGCCACTGCTGCTGCCACTGAGTCTGATCTCTCACCAGGCTCACCATCCACTGGATGCCCCAAAACTCGGTATATCCAGCCATCACGGATGCCAAGCAGACTCGCTGCACCCAAGCCCCCACTCACCGGATATATATAAACACGCCCACTCACATGAAGAACCGCATATCCGTCATCCTCCAAAGCTGAAACTGAGACCAAGTTCCTCTTCAGCTCTGGAACAAACAACACATCGCCAACCTCCAGATAACCACCAGACTCGAGTTGGAATAGGACTTTTCCAACTTCTTCTACTGCATGGGTGCCGGCATACCCATCCTCAGTCAGTATAACTCTGTCAATATCTGTCAACTCTCGGAACACTGCTCGTATCCCCGTCATATGGCATGCTTCTCCACCATCTATGTACCATGCTCTAGTATCCAAACTCTCTGCTACACTACTGTCTGAAAGAATTGAGACGAGCGAGAATTCCCTCTCGAATTCCGCAGCAAAATCTCCCACTTCAGCTGGAGAGACTTTCTCAGGCTCTTCTTTCTTCTTGTTCTTCTTCTTGTTGGGACACTGACCAACATAGTGACCATAACTCTGGCAAGCAAAGCATTTTACTTTGCTCAAGTCTTTGGCTCCACTGCTCGAGCCACCCTTTTTCTTTCTACCCTTAGCTGAAAGGGCCACATTCTCTTCATCAGCAACCTGCTCAGTCTTCCCTTCTTGGATCTCCTCCTGAGTAAAATCATCCCATAGTCTTTCCCAAGAGGGAAAGTTCTCTCTGCCAACTACACACTTCACGAACACATCCCACTCCTTAGTGAAGCCCTTCAGAGCTATCCGCACTAGCTCGGGATCAGGAGTCACCTCATCAACTGCACTCGGCTCATCTTTTATTTGTCTGAGTCTAGTGAGGTAAGAGGCTACATTCTCACCTCTCTCCATCTTAGTGCCATGAAGCTTATCTTTTAGGGCCATTTTACGATTTTCATTCTTGTTCTCATACAAACTTTTTAAAGTATCCCACATCCCCTTAGCAGTTAGTTTCTCTGCCAAATGTGGGATGAGGTGATCTTTAACACCATCCAGAAGCAGTCTCTGCGTTCTGGCCTCTTTCACCTCATGTATGTCAAGGGCTACAGGATCAGCTGCAGGAGGAGCCACTGTGGTGCTAACAAAAACCCATAACTTGTTCTCCTTGAGAACAGCTGTCATCCGGGCTTTCCACTGTAAGTAGTTGGAAATCCCTTCCAACCGATCTTCATACCGGATGCAAGCCATCATCTACTTCTGCACACTCTGCCTTCTTTGACCAAAAAGTACTCAGCTGTACTGAACCAACACCTTTCTGCTCACTGTGTAAAAAAAAAATTAACACACAGCTGTCTCAATCAGCACTTTGCATGCAAATCTCTTGCACATCACCTGCATAAAAAAATCAGCACTTCTCTGCTGCCCAACAGTCCACTGAAATCTCAGAGCCCCAGCTCTGATACCATGTTGAAATAATGACAAAAACTCAGAAGTATTGTGCACCTAACAGCCAACTGAGAATGATGTCAAATCCTTCACAAACCACTGAAGTTTACCTCAACAGTAAACACAAGTCATACACATTTATCAAGCATTAAATGAAACTTGACTGTAGGTAAAATCACTGTCTGTAAGGTACTTTTAATCAGCGGAAATCAATAAAAACAGCAGACTGTAAACACATTATAACACAGTAATTTTGGTCAAATTTGACCCTGGAAAACCCCCCCCAACTCTTGGGGAAAACCAGCATGCAAGAGAGATTTTATTGAGCTTGAGAGAGAATTTCAGAGAGTACAACAGTCATTAATTTCAGCATTAAAAAACAGAACTGAACCTTGATTTCTGTGCACTTCATCTACCTCGAAATGCGTGCCTGTATGTACACAGTCAGCTACAGGAAATTTGAAAACTGACCTCACTGTATGGACTTCACAGGATGCAAATACTCCCTCGGTTTGTGTGCACAGACATCATCTATTTCAGTGCATTCAAGCAGGCTGCTACAGTGCCTCGAAATGTGTGCCAACAACAGCAAATCTCTTGCTGTACGGCACCCTCATTCTCTGCTGTACGGCCTTCAAACTCTGCTCAATCTTCCTCAAGATGTGTGCCACTTAGTACCTCGAAAAGTGTGCCCAAAACTTGGTGGTAATGACTGCAAACAATTTCCAGGTATTAATTTTTGAAAGGCATGCTGATTCTCTTAGCTGGTACGTCCCTCTCCTCCTGGAAACTCGTGCTCCCTCCTTGAAAATCGAGCCCACACTTTAGGCTACTCTTCTCTCCCCTTCTCTTGCTCAAGCTATTCTTCCTCTTGCACAAGTGCTTCACACACTCCTCACCAAGCTCCTCTCTTGGGAATCGAGCCACTCCAAGACTCTCTCTTGAATTGTGTGCCCAAAATGAAATCTCATGTACTTTTATTTACCCTATTAGGGTTTTTCTCATGACTTTTCACTTCAATGGACGAGATTAGATCTTGGCCAAGAGATCTATGGCCGGGATCTAATCTCTCGTTCACTTAAATCTCCTAAGTGAACTTTAGAACAAATTTTCCCTTTTTGAAAAGTCACTTAACCCTTCATATTTAAAAAGTACACTTTATGACTTAAAGTCACTTTAAAAACATAATAAAGTACAACTCACTTTAAAATCATAAAGTCACATCAAAAAGGTACTTTAATAAAAAACACATTATTAAAGTCACTTTAAGAATATAAATGAGACTTCCAAGTTATTGACCCCTGCACCTAGGCACCTAATGCAGGAGTGCCACCGAGCTATCAAATGCTAACAGAGTAGGGACAAATATGATATATATATAAACGTACAACCAGGTCCACATATCTATATGATCGCCAGATCATGATACTAAATGCTAAGACATGGTAAAAGAATGAAAATAAAAGCAATATAACCACAACACCATAATATACCTACTGAGTCATATACCTGAATGCTCATCATCTGAGCCATCATCTGTCCTCTGAAACTACTGCTATAACTCTGGGCACTACTGACTGCTCTATACAAATGGCTAAATAGCTACATCGGTCATCTTTCTGAGTGTCCTGAGACTCAGTCGGCATGGGGAATAAAACTGTTGTCCATAATCTGATAGTGATCCATAGTAGATGCTCATCTCAGCATCTCAATGCAAGGGAACTGGCTGAATAGTGTACTGGAATCAGAAAAATAATGTATGGTAGCCCGGCTACTATATATGTGATAACATCTAGCTCCAGCTGGGACAAGTGCTCTGCTAAAAAGAGTACTTGAGAACCTCAGAATCTCTGGTCCTCGAACTCTGCTACTCGAATCCTCGATCCAGCACTCTACCTCTGCAACTGCTACCAGCATATCACCTAATATCTGCAAAATGGCCAGAGCTATACCTAACTCACAGACCGGATGTCGGAACGTCGCATGTATATATATAAAAATAAAATAAACAACAATGCTGAAACTGAAATGCATAAAATATAAGTGCAAAAAAGTAAATCTAATCTACCAACATAACGTTTTAAAAAGTTTGGTTTTATTGTGCAGGAAAAGAAAATGACAGGTACTCGGCTAAACTAAAAGCTTCAAAGGTGAGCTTAAGGAAAAGACAAAAAGGTGCCAGACTCAATGGCTGAAAAAGACTAACTACTACCCAAGCAGGTTATTCGATTCCCACCTACCTTAAACTAACCAGTTAGCACAAATGCTAGGTAAAATCATAGATCCAGTGCAACCATTCATCAAACAAGCTAATGACTTTTCTTCGATTTTTGCTTATAAAACAAGCCAGGATTGGGTTAAAGATTAAAGAATTTGATAGGACAATATTCCTGGTTTGTTCAAAAATTGCAAAAGGGCTTGAATGGTGCAACAAGAAATCATGCCAAGGAGAAGAATGATTGATGAAAACATCCTCCATCAAAGAACTTATGGGATCATAAAAATTATGCGAGTTATTATTTAAAATTGATGGAGGGAAAGCACATGGCACTTGATTCAATTTCTCTTTGAACAAATTACTATCCTTGTTCACTTCTCTCACAGATTCAACTTGCTTCTCCCTGGGACTAATGATCAAATAAAAACCAAGTGGGGATAAATTAAGGTTTAAAAGACGAAAAATCAAAGTCAGACCCACTTGATGCTCAAAAATGGAGAAAAGATGGAATTGATCTTTAAACACCTTTTCTAGCCACCAAAAATGATTGATAACTTGACAACAAGCATTATGGTTCCAAAGTGACTGAAAAGGGAAATGAAGTGTTTTTTCTCTAAACATGTAATCATGCTTATACTTCCAATTGAAAATTTCAAAAACAAAAGATTCACCAGACCTCCAACTCCAAAAAGATTGAAAAGGATGTACAGGGAGGGTGGATGCATTTTCTCTCAGGTGGATAGAAAAATTCGGCCTTCGAATTTGACAAAAGGAAAGGCCTTTTAAGGTAATATTATTTATTCTAGGAATGATGAACTTTAAATCAAGTCTAATATTTACAAACTGAGGACAAGATTCTAATTCTAAGAAATGGATGAAGCTATTTCGACTACGGATGGAAAAATTTAAAGACTCATTATAAGAAGTGGAACAAATATTAGAGCATCTAGGGTGATTTACTAATTTATCCTCATCTTGGGATTGATCTTCTGTTGATTCATCATTAAAATCATATGAGGACGAATGATCATTTTTATTTAAATTGTCAGGGAGAAAATTAGCAAGTTCAAAAACATCCTGATTATTTGCACAATGATCATGTGGAATCATCACTAAAGGATCTTGGTCAATGTCCCCATTTTCTTCTTCTTCTAAAAGCTCATCCTCGGAAATTTCCTTAGGATCAGGACTAGTGCTACCTAAAAAGAAATTTGAAAACATACGATTTAGATTAGTGAGTTGACTTCCGATTGACTCAAAAGTGGAAAACTTATCCTCAAAGGAAATTGGGCAAAAGGGGTCATCTCCGGATATTGATAGTTCACTGAAAGCTTGTATATTAATTGATTCAACAATAGGATTGGAAAGGGGAAGGTTTTGATCTTGGATTTGATTTAAAGAATATATATCATTGGATTCACTTCCCCATTCTTCTAAGAATTTTTGTTCGAACATGTCATATCCAGAAATGCTATTGGTCTTCAAATTCAAGAACCAAAGCTCAGCTCTTTCTTTGAGAGAAGAGGCCAATAGTTTCATACATACATCTTCATCGGTTATAGATAATTCGTTAATAACTTCCTTAACGAGATCAAGGTGCCTTTTAGCAGAGACTTCAAAACTTCCATCGAATTTAGGCAACCTTTCGCGAGCTTGATGAGGAAATTGATGAGGGTACGCAACGATTTTGGAAAAGTCAAAAACTTTCAATCGACCAAAAGTCCTAGGCCGCTCAGAAGCAACCATGGATGGCAAATTTTTTATTTTCTTTTTATTTTTTATTTTTTTATTTTTTCTTTTTTAAATTCAAGAACCTAAATACAAAATGATGCACCCCATGGGTTCTAGATAATTATAGGATCGATCACCAGTGGAGTCGCTTACGTGGAGTCGCCTGGTAGATTTTAAATCTCTTCTACCAAAAGATATGTCGTTAAAATAGCGGGGAGAAATGAGCGACAAAGAGATCGCTATGTTTAACTTAAAGATGAAAATGATAACCATCTAGATTACAAGACCGGATGCGATAAGATATGAATTACGCATGGATACTCGCAGACACCTAAGGTAAGCCTCTACCTCCCCAGCAACGGCGCCAAAATGTTATCAACAAACTTGTAGTTGCCCCTAGAGATGGATCCAAGATGGATGGCAGAGGGGATGGGCAACCAAAGAGGTGCAACCAAGATAGCCTCGACTCCCAATGGATGGTTGTCAAGCCAATCGAGGAAATCTTCACTTTATGTTATCTAGCCCAAGACAACAATGGGGGAGACCCAAATCTACTCCCGATAGGAGAGATCAAACCAAAACATTAGATCAAATCAAGTATAGATGAAGTACGTAAGGTGCATGGTAGACCCTAGATCTATGGATGAAGTCACGAGGTGAGTAATAGGTTGGATCAAGAGGTTTAGACAATGTAGATTTGGTCCAACATGTTTATGTGAGTGACTTATAAGGTTTGAAACAAGATCCAGGATCAGGGTACTAGTCAAAGATGAGAAAATCCACTGCCTTGGGAACTGTGTCCAATGCAGGGTAGTAAAGGACCAAATTGGGGCTAACCAGTACCAAAGATGAGCTTGATGAATGGATATGACAGTTTTCAAGTGTTCAAGCATGCAAGACAAAGACCAAACCCCAAGTTAACCCAACAATCCAAGAAAGTCGAATTGGCTTGGAGAAGATTAGTGCCTTGGGAAATGGGCCAAATGGAGTCGGATGTCCACCAAATTATAGATCAGTAATGTTGAGGTGCAAATCTAGGTGGGTCTTGAAAGTTAGGATCATCCAATTGCTAGATATTAGTGGATCTGAGATTGAAATGTATGACAAAGTGACCCAAGTGGAGCTCAACCCTCAAAATGAGGAATGGGGCCCACAAGGTGAAAATCACTGAAGTGACACACTAGGGGTAGGTTATAGAATGTGGAGATGAAGGATCAAGTGGGATCTCACCTACCCAGGTGTTAGATCCTAGCAAACTCACCCCTCCTAGGAAGTGTGACCTCCCTTGGAGAAGCTTCCTTGCCTTGGAAAATGGGTCGGATGAAGGCCAATCCACACCAAACTATAGATCCAAATCGCCGTGGATGCTATAGAGGTGGGTTTTAAATTTTATACCCAAAATCCAAGTGGATCTTGCTAGATCTGAAAAAAGTGTAAAATGAGGGTTTTGAAATTATGAGGGTTTGAAGCATTTAGATAAATGGATAGATCATGGAATGAAAAATTACTTTGAGATCATACCTGAGTGATGGAAGTATATGCCTTGTTGTTGAGGAAGACTCCCGCAGAGATCAAATGAGAAATTGTTGATTTTGCTTGCCGAAATGATGCCCTAGCCCACAAGTGCGACCTCCTCTTCCTGTCAACCAACGAAAACGATTTCAATTAGTTGAGCAACAATGGAGGAAATACAAATGAAAAGCAAGTGATAACATGAAATAGAAGGTCTTGGGACAATAATACTCCCTGTTACAAACGAAGAGATCCAAAGAAGAAGTAGGGAGGGTCCTCCCCTACCAATACATCCTCCTCAAACCAAATCGGCCTCCACCTATAGATGACAAAAACATGGTACAAAAGATAGCAAAGCAAGATCTCCAAAAACCCAGTGCAAAGAAAGAATCAACGAACGAACTCCAAAAGCATTCACCACAACACAACAAATAGATGCAATAATAATTCTCTATTCCAATAATCCAGAGCCAAAAGTCCTCTTTACAATGAGAAGCTCTCTCTTTTAAATAGGATGGAGAGAGGCCACAATCCTAACTGCTTTTTGAATGAGTGGCTAAGATTAAAAGATCAAAAGATCTAATCAATGGTTAAGATGAGCTCAACAATACAATACATGGATTAATAATAAAATATAAAAATATGTGGACAAACTCGCCCTAGGAGAGGGGATCCCACCAAATCATAATGATAAAATATAAGATCTAGCTCATGGTGGGTCCAAGGGGTAATTTCTAACACCCTTGGTCAATCCCCATAGCACAACAATAATAAAATAATCATCTAAGCACCAAGTCGTGCCTCTCTGGGAAAATCGTGAGCCTTGGAAGGCTCCAGAAATCATCAAAAAGTGCCATAAGTGATGGATGTGGGTCCCGATGAAGCTGAAACTGCTGGAGAAGGTGTGGAAGACATCCCACTTATCATCACAAATCATCCCATGCCATAACCTTGCCTCAGTAGCCCAAATCGAATTCCTCTGTAGCCATTTTTACCATTTATGGACTGCCTCGGGAAGTGTGAAACTGCCCAAACTGCCTTGTGGAGTGCATGGCTCCAAAAAGTAAGATTACCAGGATGTCTGGGAGGGGGGTAATATGGTAATAACAAGTGGCTGGACCACCCCCTCCATCAATAGCGCTCTAGGTGAACCAATCATATCTCTGCTCTGCTCTGACAGGGCCTCCAACAAGCCAAAACTGCACTAGGATAGACAACTGAGGCTAAAAATCACCGTAACTGCCCGGACCTGAAAACAGACTATCTCATTGGACTCAGAAGGTCCAAATCCATCTAAAGTGTGTACTCATACACCATATAGACCTCTGCATGGTCAAAAATAAATGCTCATCATATCCGGCAGACCAAATAATAATAATCTGTAAAAGTGCTGAAAAGCACAAATCATCATCATAAGCCTAAAACCACTACATAATCCCACCATGGTGACCTGTACCAAACCATGTATCATATAAGGTCTACCACCTCATGTCCTATGGTTGACTTTTGGTCAAACTGGGTTTGACCAAGTCAACATGACCAAAATACAACTCAAACTGTCATCAAGCTGCTACAAGGTGTCAAAGGTTAAAACATGCTTTACAATCCATTCAAATAGCAATTATAACAAAAAGTAATCATTACTGGCGATCTAAATCCAAATATAATAGGTCATTAATTATTATTTATTACTCAAACAAGACTTTCAAGGTCGTACTCACTTCATAGTTGTGATCAATTTGCTAGTGAAGGGTGAAGGCTAAGAATAACATGGCTAGTTCAAAGGATGAATTACTGACTTAACACTGTGACACTTTGGAAATGGATAAGGGAATACACACCATAGCATATAGTGGACAAGCAACAACACAGGGAATGGCGGTGTCTCACAAATGGGTAAGTTGTTCAAAGAGTGTTTATTCACCTTGACAGATGCGCACAATCCATAATACAAATGAGGCCAACAATCTTTTTGATATAGAGTTTAAGTTCCATTGTTTTTTGGGCCTAAAGTTTTCATAGCCTTTGATCTATGTGTGTTTATAAACACATTGCATAGATTTACATTTCATAAGGCTTCTTGCTGCAGGTGTGTTTTTAAGGCACTTGTTTACCTGAGCACTTCTAGGTGTGTCATAGACAGCTTGTTTACCTAGGTATTTACATTTCACAATAGATATAACATTTGATACTTCATAGCCATTTTCATTTGGCTTGCCTTTCATTCATGTGTTGTGAGAAACACATTGCATGAATGGGCTTTTCATACAAGATACAACATTTCATTTCCATACTTTGCATTAATGGCAACACTAAAAGTTTCAGGTTTAGCCAACAACATCTTTCGTGACTAGGGGGACTTCTCAAGGAAATCCAACTCACCAAAGGTAATTTTTGTCACCAACTCAGAGCCGAGACACAATAAACAAGGAAGCTTATCCAATACAGAGGATACAGTGGGGAAAGGTCCTCCATGCCACTAGTCAAGTAGTAAGTCAAGGTAAATAACAAACTAGGTAGGTAATGGATGGATGAAGATAGTGAATAATGAGACCAACACTAGCAAGTTAAAGTATGGTAGGAATGATCACCTCTAATCTCCCTAAGGAGGGTAAAACCGATGAGTATAGGTCAAGAACTTCTAAATTTGAGTAGGGACAAATATGATATATATATAAAAGTACAACCAGGTCCACATATCTATATGATCGCCAGATCATGATACTAAATGCTAATACATGCTAAAAGAATGAAAATAAAAGCAATATAACCACAACACCATAATACACCTACTGAGTCATATACTTGAATGCTCATCATCTGAGCCATCATCTGTCCTCTGAAACTGCTGCTGTAACTCTGGGCACTACTGACTGCTCTGTACAAATGGCTAAATAGCTACATCGATCATCTCTCTAAGTGTCCTGAGACTCAGTCATGGCATGGAGAATAAAATTGTTGTCCATAATCTGATAGTGATCCATAGTAGATGCTCATCTCAGCATCTCAATGCAAGGGAACTGGCTGAATAGTGTACTGGAATCAGAAAAATAATGTATGGTAGCCCGGCTACTATATATGTGATAACACCTCCCACTATGAATATGTCACGAAAGAGAAAGTCTGCTTGGGAAAGAGAAATTATACAAGAAGTGGAGAGGTATGGAGCTCCAGAAGGCTCCACAAGAGTAAGCAAGAAGCCAAAGCCATTTTCCAGTTATGTGGCTTTGATGTGTGATCTTGTAGATCAAGAACCTACCAATTATGAAGAAGCTATACAGAAGAAAGAATGGGTAGAAGCAATGACGAAAGAATAGCAATCAATAATGAAGAATGATGTTTGGGATATAGTTCCCAAGCCAGAAGGCAAAAGTGTGGTATCTTCCAAGTGGATATACAAGATAAAGCATGCAGCTGATGGAAGTATTGAGAAATACAAGGCAAGGTTTGTGGCTAGAGGATTCTCTTAGAAAGAGGGAATTGATTATGAAGAGACATTTGCGCCAGTAGCAAGGTACACTTCCATTAGAACCATCATGGCACTTGCATCCATGATGAAGTGGAGTTTACACCAGATGGATGTGAAGACAGCTTTCCTGAATGGTGTGATTGAGGAAGAAGTGTACATAGAACAACCACAGGGATTTGAAGTTGAAGACAGACAGACTCACGTATGCAAGTTGAAGAAGGCTCTGTATGGATTGAAGAAAGCTCCTAGAGCTTGGTACGGAAGGATAGATAGCTTTTTGACGAGCTTGGGCTTTACCAAAAGTAAAGCTGACCCTAACCTTTACTTTAAGGTTATGGATGATGAACCTGTCATATTATTGCTATATGTGGATGATTTATTTCTGACAGGAAATGAGAAACAGATTGTAGAGTGCAAGAAGAAGCTCGCTGAAGAATTTGAGATGAAAGACCTTGGATTGATGCACTATTTTCTAGGTCTGGAAGTATGGCAGAGCCCAGAAGGAATCTTTCTCAACCAGGGAAAGTATGTTGTGGAAATCCTAAAAAGATTTGATATGTTGGAATGTAAAGAAAGCCATGGCCACACCCATGGATACCAACTTGAAATTTTTAGTTGATGAATCGTCAGAGTTAGTGGATGTGACTCAGTACAGACAGATTATTGGGTCGATGTATCTGACAAATACCAGGCCAGATATATGTTTTGCTGTGAACACCCTGAGTCAATATCTAGTTGAGCCTAGACGTGTTCACCTAGTAGTTGCAAAGCATGTGATGAGGTACCTGAAAGGTACGATAGACTTTGGTCTATACTATGTTGGAGATCATGACTACAGATTGTATGGTTATATAGATGCAGATTGGGCTGGAAGTGTCTCAGACAGGAAGAGCACCTCAGGTGGATGTTATTGTCTGGGATCCGCCATGATCTCATGGTTTAGCAGGAAGCAATCCAGTGTTGCTCTCAGCACAGCTGAAGCAGAGTATATAGCAGCTTGTTCTGCTAGTTGTGAAGCCATATGGCTTCGAAAATTGATGTCAGGTTTATTTGACCTGGAGTTGGATACCACGGTGATTCTATGTGACAACTAGAGTTGTATAAAGATGACGAAGAACCCAGTGTTCCATGACAATTCAAAGCACATAGAAATCCAGTATTTTTACATACGGGATATGGTACAGAAGGGAGCTATAAAGCTCCAGCATGTGAGCACTGATGAGCAAATTGTTGATCTGTTGACTAAGCCTCTATCTCGAGTGAAGTTTGAGTACTTCCGTGACAAGCTTGGTGTGGTTCGAAAGGACCTTCCTCGAAAGGGGGAGCAATGATGATGATGTTGCAGTGGGATTGTATCATCCCTGGACATTAGTCCTAAAGTGATCCGCAAACTTTTGTCTCTGTGATGTGGTTGGGATTGTATCATCCCTGGACATTAGTCCTAAAGTGATCCGTGGACTTTTGTCTCTGTGATGTGGTTGGGATTGTATCATCCCTAGACATTAATCCTAAAGTGATCCACGAACTTTTGTCTCCATGATGTGGTTGGGATTGTATCATCCCTGGACATTAGTCCTAAAGTGATCCACAGACTTTTGTCTCCATGATGTGGTTGGGATTGTATCATCCCTGGACATTAGTCCTAAAGTGATCCTCAGACTTTTGTCTCAATGATGTGATTAGGATTGCATCATCCTTGGATTTATGTCCTAAAGTGAGAGGGATTGATCATCCCATAATTGGATCATGTGTGTTGCAGGTTATGTTGCTGCAGATAATGTTGTTGTTGATCGAAAGATCAAGAGTTGTTATAGATTATCGAGAGATCAAGTGTTGATGTAGACGATCGAGTGATCGAATGTTGCAGAAGATGAAGACTCAGTGTTGTAGAAGATGATGCTCCAGTACTAAAGATGTTGAAGATGTTCTAGTAACTGTTCCAGTTGTTGACGAAAACTTCCGATGATTTATAGATGTATCACCTTGATGTTGTTGATGACGCTCTCTCTCCTTGCTCCTACAATTGATGTTGTTGTTGTCAGTAGAATACCCTTCTCGTTAAGGGGGAGTGTTGAAATATTGTAACCTCAAAGAATATTCTATTGTATTTTATTATTGTAATTTATTCGGAGATGTTTTATTCCTCCGTCGAGATGTTATTATTGTATTTGGTCATCATAGAGTTATGAGGTAAAACCTCCTTTGTAATTCGGGTCGATAGAACTCTCCAGAAAGTAATATTATATTGTTTTGAGTCTTCCTAGGTAAGTCGGCCCAGTTAAGTTTGTTGGGGCCGACCTAGTTAGTGAAAAAAGTCAAGTGGAAGATAAAGTATAAATAGGAGTGATGTGTTCCTCATTTGGACACACACACTCACTTGTGTAATTCGCATAGGAGAGAGAGAGAGAGAGAGAGAGAGAGAGAGAGAGATCTGCCTGGAGAAGGAGCACTTGTTTGGGGTTTTGTCTTTGTACTTTTGATCATCTATATTGAGGAAGTTTTGCTGGGTTTTCTTCCCCTAGAGGGTTTCAAAGGATAAATCTGTGTCTATCTTGTGATTGTGTTTCTTTCAGTGATCCTGTATATGCTATTGTTGTGAAATTGAATTGAATACTGATGTTATCTATCTTAGCATATTGAATCTTAACACTTACGTGTCAAATTATCATTATTTTAATAAAAAGGTCATTTTCGGAGCTAAAGAGGAGTTTAAATTGAAAAGTGAATTTTAAATAGAAGCTTCTAGAGAGTTTGGCGAAAAAAGTATAAAAGGAGGTTGGAGTTCTCTCATTCATTCTTGTCATTTGCATTTCGAAACTTGCGAGCTCTTGAGCTTTAGCTTCTCTTGGACGAAACCCTAGGAGGAGGAGAATAGTTTCAGTGGTGAGACAAACCCACCCTAGCTATTGGAAGTAAAGATCAACCAGATTTCTCACGTGTGCTTCATTATCATCTTCAAATCTAAGAAATGATGGAGGCTTGCGGAGATTACTTTATGTAGGAGGGCGTCACTGTAGAGTCTGACATCAGGTAGAAGAGAGCACATTTGTTTTGTATTGGAAACCCTACTTGAGAGAGCGCGTCCCCAGTTTATTGGGCCACAAGAGAAGGGCGTAATCATTGAGAGCTTAGTTCACTCAAGCATCACATCACCAGCAAGCAGAGAGGGCGCACCACTGCCAACTCATTGCCAAATACTGTGAGAGGGAACTGTTGGTCTTCTGTATGCATCCAACTCTTTAATCAATTGCTACAGTAGAAGTCGTGTTTCTCTAAGGAGTGAGTTGCTTGCCAAATCTCAAGTGATACTGTGGATATTATTGCTTCATCTTGCTGGTTAAGCGCTGAGCTTGTCATTCTGTGGTCTCTATTTGCGTTGGGCGTGTTATGGTGGTCACATTCTCTCATAATCAGCACATATCTTCTCAATACTTCATTTATATCGTTGGCAAGAGGGCCTTGAGGCAGTGTTGGAGTTGTTGCTGATTGTGAAAGGTAAACGAGCTGCTATATGAGTTATTAGAAGACCTATCCCATTGCACAAGCTGGTACAGGAGTTAGTGTGCATATTTTACAGTGGATAGCTACAGCAGGCTTAACATCTCAGTGTTCGAATTTCCCATCATCTGCTACAGCATCAAAGCGGCTTTATTGTGATAATAAAGTACTATGTTTTCAGATCTGCCCACAGTCTTCTCATTTGGCTTATCTCAGGCATGTAAACTGTCCTTTTAATGTATGTATCAGATCTGTTAAATGAGCTTATTGAAACTTTGTTAGTGTTGTGCATTGTATTTCTTGTGTTCACTTATTAAACATATTGTGGAAGAGGTAATATCATATGTGCTATTTTCCAACTTAATGCTAAACATAACATTAAAAAATCAGATTGGGTAAAGAAGCTTAGAAGGGAGCTACAACAGTGTAACCCCAAGTGTTTGACGAAACTCTTAACCCACCTTTCAAACTCAGTAAGCCTAACTCTTAGTTGTCAAAAGGAATCATCTACAGCAGACCAGAGTCAATGAAAGTGAAGTGTTTGACGAAAATATCAGTCAGGACAGTCAACAACGAGTTTGAAATTTAGCATAAATTCCGCGGTACATTTCATTCCAACAGATTCCAAAACAGAGGCAGAATATGTGGCTGCGGCAGAAGCAACAAAGGAAATTGTATGGCTCGGAAAAATACTTGAAGATTTGCAGGAGAAACAGGTGAATTCTACTCCTTTACTAATTGACAACACTTCTGCAATCAAGTTGGCCAAGAATCCCAGATTCCATAATCGAACCAAGCACATCAACAAGAAGTACCATCTAATTTGATACCATGTACAAGCCTAGACAGTTCATTTGAAACATTGTTTCACAAATGAGAAAATTGCATACATCTTCACCAAAGCGCTCGGAAGAGAGAAGCTTGAAAAGTTCAGAAAGATGCTTGGACTCACGAACACCCCTTCAGATTAAGGGGGCGAATGTTGGAAACCTAATCCTACATGATTATGGTTCCTAACTGTTGTAAACACTTGCCTTTGGTTATGAAGATGAGGAGGCACGTACCTTGGGAATATAAATCCCAAAGGTCACCTCTCTCAGCTGTATAAATAAAGAATTAGGTTCAATAAAATTCAAGCTTGGAATTTTTTCTCAGGCCTGACATTTTTATTTTATTATACCACCGAGAAAAAATTTACACCTTATGGAATTTGACCCCTGTGTACTTGATAAATCTGAGTTTAATAAATCCGGATCATCCTACCTCTCTTTCTTTTCTTTTCTTTTCCTTTTTATTATATTATATTATATTAAACTTGTATTTCATTTCTTTTTATTTTTATTTTATTAATGCAGTGAGAAAAAATTGTTGAAGAATGTAACTTCGGAAGATATTCTTATTGTATTATTATTATTATATTCTTTCGGAAGATATTCATATTGTAATTGATTATGTAAAAACCCTAAAATAATAAGTCAAAATAGACAAGTGGGTAAACTGCCACAAACAATGGGCAGTCTGCCCCAAACAATGGGCAAAACTGCCCCAGTGAAGTCGGCCCTATAGAGAAAAAGTCAACCAGACATGTGTATAAATAAGGGGGTTGAATTTCTCATTTGGATCATCACAATTTCTCTCAAGCAAGTGAACAAGTGCGCATGGGAGAGTAGCTGCAGCTAGAGGAAACTTATGTTCGGGTTTTCTATCTTATATTATTCTCGGGATCTTTGTGTAAGAGCCTTTAGCTCTTGATGCACTCGATTGGCATTGTACTTGTGACGAATCTATATTGAATAAGTTTTGCTGGGTTTTTCTCATGAGAGGATTTTCCCAGGGTAAATCTTTGTGTTCTCTTGTTTATACTGTGCTTGTCTATCTTTCGGTGATCCTACTGCATAAGGTTATTGTTATAATATATAGATTGTTTGAAGATCTAACATAACCATCCTGGAAGTATCAAAATTTAACAAAAATTTCCACCTCAAGGGAATTTGATTCCTTTGAGTGCTTGATAAATCCGGGTTTAAGGTGGATCTATGTTGGTATTATATTAAATGTCAAACTCCAATATCATTTTCCATTTTAGTTTATTAGAATTATCAACACATGTATTGCATCTCATCCATTTGGGGTTCTAGAGTGCACCTAGGTTCTCTAGTGCAGTTATTAGTATTAGACATATGACACATCCATCCTGGCTGTAGAGCGCATCTCCCTTCTCTGGGTGTGATTAAAACACCAACGCGCCTAAACTTCTTAGATACTAGGATCATATTCAACATGGATACAATAACGCTCAGGATGCAGTGGCCTTATTCGGGACACTAGTCACTAGTTTATTATATTGCAGAGTGAAAGGGAGGCGAAGCTACTGTGGGAAGTTGAAGACGTTAACATCTTTGGAAAAAAAAGTGATTAGCGGGAAAGCTGCAAGTCACATGAGCACTGAGTAGTCGCCAATATATCGATGGAGTTCAGCCCCGCCCATCCCATCCCATTGACACCCTCAACACCGGCACTGGTGGACAGGAGAGGAGAGGACATAGCTCACGACAAATTCATAACATAATTGAATACCCATGGGCCATGGCCATCATCATCCTTAGAAGAGCTAGAGAATAATATTAATTCGTTGGTTTCTATTGCATCTCTCCTCTCATTGCCCGGTGAGAAATGAAAGGAAATTAACCGATA
Organism: Larix kaempferi; assembly: GCA_027924585.1. Classification (NCBI taxonomy): domain Eukaryota; kingdom Viridiplantae; phylum Streptophyta; class Pinopsida; order Pinales; family Pinaceae; genus Larix; species Larix kaempferi. Next base: position 18,830,636 of record BSBM01001331.1, on the reverse strand, counting down.
GCATAGATAATGCGAAGCTAAACAAAAACATTGAATTGTAGAAGGCTACCTGCAGGCCATGCATTGCAGGTGATGGTCGGACCCTCTTGCAGCCCTATAACGAGTGTTCCAACAGCCTGCATGGCAACTTAATAGCTTATCCTTCAGCCTTCCCACCAAGTTGAAGTAAAAGGAAGTATCGATCCTTTTAAAAGGCCAGCAGCAGCCTGCCCATGTCACCTTCAATTCAAATTGACTCTCCTTCCTTCCTTCTCAACTGATTTATTGATGAATCTGCACTGTCTGCCCTTTCTTCTGCAAATAAATAAATCCTCCTAGTCATTCACAGATAATAATAATTACGTACATGTAGACACTGTGTATAAATGAATATACATCAACGACAAAATGATTCCATGATTTCCACCGGAAGCTGATGGCTCATCCGGTGTTGTGTGATGGATGCCAGGAACGTGAGGCTCATCTTATTCGTTTTGTCAGACAGGTGGAAGTGTACTCTCCTCATATTTGGACATTGAATTTATGTATTCGAGTCTCTTAATAAAAGTACGGAAACAAGGAGATGTTTGTAGCAACGCGCGATAATTAATTTCACAGCGAATCATTTTTCAAGTAATCATTTTAAAATATCAATGGAAAGTACTTTGACAGTGTTTGTGTTTGTTTTGTTGGAGCGTATTTGAACTTTGAACTTCTTATAAATGGATATTCATTTAATTTTCAGTAAAGATTAAAATTTACTATGATATTATAAGGAATTTTTTTTTAAGGAGAAAAAAACAATGTTTTTTTTATACATAGTCAATAACAGTCCAATAGGTATGACTAATATATCGGTTGAAAAAGGTATGACTAATATATAACCAAATTTGTTCGGAAAAAAGTTAAAATAACAACTCAAAAACTACCATGACAAAAGCTCAAAGCTCAAGTAGGCAAAGTCCACCACGATTTCCAAAAAAAACAAAAACAATCAACAAAGAAGTTCTACAAATTAAGTTAAAAAAGGAATAGACCCCTCAAGTTCCAGAATGTCTTGAATGTTTTCTTCCCATATAAGAATACCCTCCTTCAGCATCAAAGCCTCTTTGGATAAGAAGTCTGTAATATTCTTATGTTCCCTGTAAATATGGGAAATCTCCCAATCATGGAAGCATCCCAACAGTTGCCTGGTACGCATACCACAATGGAGAAGAGCACTAGATTGAAGATTATAAGTATTATGTGTCCATTTAACAATAATCAAAGAGTCACCGAAGATCTTAAGAGAATCAATACCCATCAACTCAGTGAATCTAATCAAGCACCACAAGAGAAGAAGCTTCACTTTTGTGTTTGTACATGGGCCACAATTGAGCTTAAGTTTGAAATAATGTTCACCGTTGATTTTTAGAAGTGCACCTCCAACACAAATAGCATTATTTGTTGCCCCATCAAAGAACCCTTGAGTACCAATATGGAGAGACATATCAACCATCCTTCTTGCACTTGTATCTCTTCCACCAGCAGAATATGTCTCTTTATAAAGATTTACAACTCTGATCATACCTGCAATAAAATTTGGGGCTTTGTCTTAAAAATAGTCGCATTCCTTTGTTTCCAAATTTCCCACACTATATATGCAAGAAGAACCATGTGATTAGGAACAATTTTATACCGGGACAACATGTTTGTTTCAAATTAATCTTTTCCCCATGACATCGGAATATCCAATGCATCACACATTGAATTCCATAATTGAAAAGAAAAAAAACAGAAGGAGAATATATGATTAACCAATTCAGCAGCTTGTTCACATAGAACACACCTGTTAGGACCCGTCCACCCCCTATGCAGCGAATTATCCCAAGTGAGGATAGCATTTTCTAAAGCCAGCCAAAGGAAACATTTGATTTTTTTGTGGAATTTTCCACTTCCAGAGTTTTTCATACCACCATTTTGGCACATGGTAGTTGTCATTAGCAACAATTAATTTGTATGCCTCCTTAGCAGTAACCTATCCATTAGCTTTATTACTTGTCCAAACAATTTCATCATCACTTGCAATGAGTCTAACACCCACAAGATTTAGAATGGAAATGTAAATTTCCCATTCATTTGCCCAATCATTCTCCATACCCAGATCCATAGCAGAATACCAATATTTATTATCAATGCGCGACCAACTTGGCTTTCTCACTTGAGCAAGAGTATTATATCTAATATCGGATAGATAATCCAAAATTCCATCTAATAGAGTATAATTGTCTTCTAAACCCACGATCGGATCGATGCTAATGAAGATGTTTTTACTCGAGCCCACTTTCCAAGCCAACTTACTACTTATCCAATTACAAGATTTTAAAAAGCTCGCCCAAAAGTTTGAAATGTTTCTTACATATTTCCTTGGGCTTCTAATCCATTGGAAAATATCAATTTTTATATATTTGACATGTAAAACCTTACTCCATAGACCATTCCCAAAAAGACCCCTCCACATGCTCTTCATGCTCAATGTAGTACTGAACCATTCTAAATTCTTTATCTTCCATCCACTGTTCTGCTTTGGCTGAGAGATTCTCTCCCAACAAACCAGGTGAATTTTTTTGCCATCCACAGAACCAGACCAAAGGAAATTAAACATCAATCTGCGAAGGATTTTTATTATAGTTTTAGGAACCAATGCAAGAGAGAACCAATACACTGGCATGCCTACCAGAACAGATTCCATGAGTGTTAATCTCTCGCCAAGAGGCATAAGTTTAAATGTCCAATTCCCAATCTTTTTTCAAACTTATGGACCAGCCACATCCAGTCCTTGATCCTGCAGCTGTTGGGTTTTAAGAAATAACCAAGATATTTGAAACCATCTTCTAGAAGTGAAGTCTAATATGGAAAAAAAGATGTAATCGAATACATGACTTGTTTATCCACCTTATGACATATGAAGGCATATTTTGTAATGATGATCTCCATTCTTGAAGAAGCAAAAAAAACTTTGATTATCTCAGCAAAATGGAACCATTCATCAATTGTTCCTCTCCCAAATAAAACCACATCGTCAACAAAAAGTATATGAGAAATAAAAACAAACTTAGAAATATTGATTCCTTTAAATTTTCCATCTCTTCTAGCAGCAAGAATCAAATTACTCAACCCCTCTATAACTAGCAAAAATAGTAAAGGAGACATGGGGCATCCCTGTCTAAGGCCTCAAGAGCTATTAAAGGAAGTTGTAGGAAAGCCATTAACAAGCACTACAAAATTTGCAATGGTAACGCACACCATTAACCAGTTTGTCACCTCCAATGGAAAACAAATATGTAACAATAATAACCTCAAATAAACCCAAATTACTCTATCATATGCTTTAGCTAAATCCATCTTCAGAATTAAAGCATCCAAGTCTTTTGTTTTTATTGAATGCAAACATTCCTGCAAGACCCCCACCGCATCCAAAATATGTCTATTTGCAAGGAAACCAAATTGTTCTTTTGTCATCATTTCAACCAACTTAGGCCTTAATCCATTGGCTATGATATTTGTAATAATCTTGTAGACGAGGTTGCATAAAGAAATGGGTCTATAGTCATTGAAACTGACAAGTTTCTTACACTTTGGAATGATTGCAATGTATGTTTGGTTCATATATCTTGAGACATAACCCTCAATCCTCGATTTTTCAACCATCTGTAATAAATCATACCCCATAAAGTCAAAAAAAGAAATAAAAAGTTCTATAGTCCATTCGTCCAGTCCCGAGCTCTTATCCTTTGTAAATCATTTCAGAACCCCTTCAATCTCAGCAAGTGTGACTGGAGCCCCGATATTCTCCCCTTCTTCTTTAGAGAAAAAAAAAGGGGAAATGTTTTAAGACATTTAATTGTGCTTCAATGTTATTTTGATCATAATCCTTAAACTGCTTAAAAAAAGTTTCCAAAGAAGCCTTTTTCAGGTCACTATCAGTATGCATTGTGTATTGTTATCAAATCCTTAGTCTTCAAATCCCATATAGCATTAACACATTCTTCTATAAGTGGCATAATTATGAAAAAAACGAGCATTGTTATCTCCCAAAGTGACCCAAACTGCTCTACTCTTTTGTCGCCAAACCGTCTCCTCTTGTTTCAACAAATAATTTTTCTTCCTGTCCAATTCCATTAATTGCACTCTTTCTTCCTCTAGGAAATTACAAGAAGGATTATTTGCATAAATTCTTTCCATTGGCCTCTCAATGACCTTAAGCTCCTTATCTTGCTCACACAATTTAACTTTCTCCCATTTTACAACAGCTTCCTTAAAACATCTAAGCTTTTTACATAATCTTTCCATATGACAAGTACAATCAGGGACATTTGTAGATATCCAACACTCCTTAACCATTGAGCAGAAATCAAGATCTTGAAGCCAAATATTATTGAATTTGAAGGGGTAATATCTTGGAGATTTCACCCCATCAATTTGAAGGACAGTGGGAAAATGATCGTATATAGAAGATCTAATCCCCCAAGTTCGATATTTCTGAAAAGATTCAACCAACTTTTTCATAAGAAACCTATCCAATCTTTTGCTAAGAGCATCCTCCCCACACCTCCCATTACACCAGGTTGGCTCTAATTTAATAGGTGCAATGTATATTAGATTGGACTTGTGGAAAATATTTGTGAAAAAAGCCGCCAATGGGTCTAATCTAGCTCTACTTCCCAAATATCTGAAGCCGAAAGAGTAACATTTAGATCCCCATCAATAATTAAATTTGGGACCTCTAGAATACCACTCTCATCCAAAGAGGACCGGAAATCTTCTCTATTTTTATAAGGACCATAGCAATTCAATAATGATAGTTTCACATTTCCTTCCAAGAAACAACCTTGCAACAGAATCCCCCCAACAGTTCTGTAAGGATTGAGATCAACTACTCTAGGGTTCCAACAAGAAATAATACCACCCGAAAGACCACAAGAGTCAAGAGCACAAATCTCCCATCCCAGTAAAATCCTCGAAAAAGTCTCAATTGTCGAAGCAACTGAACACATAGATTCATAAATAAGGATGACATCAAGGCTAGTAGTTTTAAATAGTTTGGAGAGAGCCCTAACCTTTCCATCTCCCCCGACTCCTCTAACATTGAAAGACATAATGGAAATATTAAACATCTTCATTACCGAGCAAGGTTGCTCTAAGGGCCCAGGGAGAAATGGAGTGAGAATCAACAGGGGATTTATCACAAGCTTCATTATGTCCAACAAATAGAGGAATAAATGTGTTCACAGAATTGACATAATCAAGGGGAGTTAAATTCTTCTTACGGGAAGCTACAATGTTGTTTTTCTTCCTGATAGTAAGATTTTAGTGGCGAATAGACAGAACCGGAGCCACATCAGAATTTGTGGATGGTTTGCTAGAATAAACCTGTAAGGGGGATTTCTCAAAAACCAGATTTGTTTTGTTATTTTGTATCAGGTCTTCACACTGTAACAGATCCTTAGAAGGATTGGCCTCATTCAATGAGATTTCATTCCGGAGACAGGTCCCCCATCCCGAGGAGTGGCCTTTATCTTAAAATATTTTGACCCCTCCAATATCTGAGGGCAATTCCTCACGGGAAGAAACCAAACCAAAGGTCTTAGATTTTTTTATCAAAAGGGGATTCTAGGATATCCACACCAGAAAGTCTTCTTAAATCAAGGGGATTTTCCACACTCAAATACAAATTTAATTCTTCTCTAGTTACATCATCATATGTGTTAACAATCAAATTAACACCCTTAGTCATGTGATAGAAGAAGCATATTTTTACTATGCGCCTGTAACATGAAGACAAAACACAAGTACATTCAAAGACAAATCCTCTCAGATCTAATCACTTCTCCCATAAATGGAAGGATTAGGTAAAGAAAGTAAGAACCTAAGGAGACCAAGTTCAGTGATTGAACTGCTCATAAAAGGTCCAAAACTAAGCTACACCAATCAAAAAGTGAAGAGAAATGCATTAAAGTGCATTAATTGTGCTTAAAGTATGCTAAGTTGTGCAAAAAAACCTAAAAACTATGGAAAAGTGGGTTTTTGAGTGAAAATGATCTAAAATAATGAAAAAGAGCAATCCCGTATTGAAAAGAGAAACTTGAGAGCACACTTCCCAATGCTATATAAGAAAGGAATTTTGGGCATTGTAGATTGGAGAAAGGAAGAGCAAAGGCATGCTGGAGAGATTTTGAAGGAGGAGGAAAAGCTCAATTTCTTCAAAAGCAAGGGTGGAGAAAGGAAAGCTCATGGCAATGGAGGAGGGATTCACACCAAGATCCATCGTAAGGATGTACATTTTCATTGTTTTGATATGAAATGATTCAAGTTTGTTCCATTTGAATGTTTAAATGTTGTTTGTCTTGTATGATTTAGATTTTCAAATGGCATTAAATCTTAGCTTTGCTTATCATATTTGATGAATGAATGTAGATCTTATTGATAGATTGTGATAATCATTTTCATTTGTTGACATAGAAGCTCACCACTTCTTAGTAAGATAGATTGATAATTTGCAGATCTAACCCCCTACTAGCAAAATACTTCATCTATTATCAGATTGGCGACTCCGTGGCTTGAAATCTCTTGATATTTCAGGATTTTTCTTCATATTTTGGTGCTAATCATCCTTCAAATCTACTCCTTTGTGCTTTAAATATCTCTGCAAGACCCTAAGATCCAGCTTAAGAAGCTCAAGACTGGACTAACTACACCTCTAATTCATCAAACCACCTCAAATTGCATTCAGATATGAGTTTCTTGAATTTTGGGAGCTCGTCACACTGTTCCTCATAACAGACTACAACGAGGTGGAAAAATTGTTTTTTTTGCTTGATTTGGGTCCCTCCTTCTCCCTTAAGTATGGTATTGTTGTTTGGCTATGCAAAGGCCCTATCTAGGTGCAAATCCATCAAGTTTTGAACCCTCCTTTGCTCATATATTTGGTGATAATTTCAATTCTATTTTGCTTCATAAATGTGCACATCCTGAAATGCTTGGTGAGATCTCTTGAAGTTTGAACCTGTTTGAAGGCTTGATATGTGTGTTTGTGGACCTGTGTAGGATCTTCTTTTGTTGCTTATGATCAATCTCTCACTCCTTTGATAAGTGTTGAAATGCTTTGCATTATTTGGATCTAGATCTTTACTTTTGGAATCCTCTTCCATTCATCTTTAAATCTGCTCCAAATTTCAATTTCTTTTTCAAGTTGTGATGGATCTACTACATATTTGCATTTTCTCTTTAGCTTAAGATCCTTTTGCTGATTATACTTAGTGTATTACTCCTTTTTGAAAACCTTTGAAAAGTTTTGCATTGCTTGGATCAAAGATCTTTCTCCTTGGAATGACCTTCCAAAAACCTTAAAAATTGCTCCAAATTTGCTCTCTCTTTTCAATTTTTTCTTCAAGTTGTAATAGATCTTGTTGCTTGAGAACATCTTAACTCATAGATCCCTGTTTTGACATATATAGGACTGATCTTTACTTTCATTTGAATCTCCTTTACATCTTTGCAAAGTTTACACACCTTCCAAGCACCTTAAGAAAGTGTTCATTAAAACATCTTAAAGGACATTTAACATTTTAGACCTTAAGCACACGCTGATTGGAAACATTAATCAAATATCAACCATACACATTTTAAAGACCCTTCCACACATATTTGCATTTGAAGAACACACGTTGAACATCACATGTTGAGATAATTTGAGAGTAATTTATTTCCAAAAAACAGAAATAAACTTTAATTTAGTTACATTTTGTTTTGGAGTTGGAAATTTTTCATAATTTTCATGCACAATTAGAGAGAGTTGCACCTTTAGAGTTCAGTTTTCTTGAGATATATTGTGTATGAGGCACTGTATCCTCTTCACTCACACCTTATGGCAATCTTGTGAATGAGAAAGTGTATCTCACTTGTAATAGTTTAGGAGTTAATTTTTTCAAAGCATCTTATATCGAGCCACCGTATCCTCTTCACTTGCACCTTATGGTGGTATTGTGAATGAGAAAGTGGATCTCGCGTGTAACAGAGTAGATTTAATTTTTGTATACAGTTTTTCAAGCCACTGTATCCTCTTCACTTGGGCATTCATGTGATCTTGTGAATGAGAAAGTGGATCTCAAGTGTAACAGTCTAGAATTTAATTCATAAGCATTCCAAAGGGCTCTACGTATCCTCTTCACTTGGGCTTCGGGCGATCTTGTGAATGAGAAATAGAGATCCCCCGTGTAATAGAATTAGATTCATTTTCACTTGAGATATCTGTTTGCGTTACATTGGTCATTAACATCAATTATTATCCATATTTCAGAAGAACTGTGCATGGACATACGAAATCTACCAGAAACTTTGCATGTCTGAAAGAAACTCATGAACCTCTAACTCTTCCTTAATTTAGAATATTCATCGAATTGAAAGGTAGAGTTGTCAACATTTTGCATTGTTTGGTTCATTTTCATGTTTTCAAGTCAAAACACCACCAGTTTCACTTCCACTCTTGAAACTAAGCAAACTACCCTTAAAATTGGTGCTTAATCTAAAATTGACCAATTTTTGATTTTCATATCACCAATAAGATTAGGTTAGTGCCCCGGATTAGGTTTGGAGAGTTAACACTCTTGGGCTTTAAAAATTTGAAACTAGCATTGATTATTGAGAGTAAATCCATTAGTAGCAAAAAACGCTTGTTGGGAAAGCGCTTCTTAAACATGCGTTAAGCACGAGGTCAATCTGGATAAGTAAGGGTGGTTCCCCCCTCTTGCTTATTTAGTGGGACATGAGCTTATCGATGTGATTCTATGTTCAGTGACAAGTCCTCGGGGTGGCATCACTGTTTCTAGAGTTCCTGGTTATGAGAGTTGTCCTCAACTTACAACTGTTCCGCCCGATTGTCGATTGTGAAGTGGTAACTTTAGTAGCTATTCCTAGGATATCACATAGGCTATTGTGAATGGGAAACACTTGCAATACCTGAGACAGACTTTGGAACTTTTACTCCTTGGGAGGGTGATTGGTCAGGAACCAACGCTTGCACCCCTGGCGATTAAAGTTTATTGTAATTGTTTCTCATACCTTCGCTCGTAGCAATTGTTTGAGGCTTGAGATCCCTCAACAACTACTAGTTTCGGAAGGCCCTCCAATCTAGCTTTTCACTGAGCTTTGGTTCTTTGGAAGAGTAAGTTTTCTTGCTTGAAATCTCTAGGAATTTTTACTATGTGGACACTTTTTATTTTGTTGAGTCTAGAAAGCCATAGGATTGTTTGATTCTATTTTTTCAAAATATTTTTAAACACATCCTTTTATCAAATTTCTTCAAAGTGGCTACTCTCCCGACCCGTCAGTCACGGCGGCATCGAGGTGAGTCACCGGAAATTGAGGGCCCCAATACATCGCAGAGACGGATACAAAATACAAAATATATTGACTTTGAAACTGAAACACTTCTAACTTCAGTTAACAACAATAGAGCAGAAACGCATCAAACAAATACTACAACATTACCTACCAAGGAAAACACAGAAACTGTTGATCCTCTTGCTCCATTTGAAATTGAAACATTAGAAGACAACACTACAAATCCCGTAAATCCACCTTTGACAAATCTTTCAGACCCAGTGGTACTTCACATCATTGAACCATTACACACCATCAATTCTACTTTTGAATATTTGGCACGCATGCAAAATTCAATACCCAACCCCATGGCTTCATCAGGATCACAAGGGACCACATCAGCACCACCTCAAACGAGTGTTGGAGGTAGCAATACTTCCAACATCCATATGGCTTCATCAGGAGCACAAGGGACCACATCATCACAACTTCAAACGGTTGCTGGAGGTAACAATACTTCAAACTTGACCTCTACCACAATCCCAACAGTTAGTTTACTTGCTGCTACCATAAGTTCAACTAGCACTTCAGTGCCAGTTGGTACAGTTTTAGGTCCCAATCCTGGAAGTACATCCACTTTTCCTGCAGGAATCCGTGAGGAATCCCTACTGGAGGGTGTGCCTTACCAAACTTGGGTTTCCCATATGGTTTGGCTACTCAAGGTCAAAACAATCCGGGAGTAAACCAAAATCCTATTGGCATACCAAACAGTCTTCCAAGTTTTAACCCTAGGGGAATCCTTCACTTTGGAATCTCAACATCCCTAGTGTAATTAATGGACCATGGAAAAATAATGCCAATTGGGGTAATTCTCCACAAGTTAGCGGAAGTGCCTCAGGAATCCATTATCCAAAATTTCCTAGAATAAATCCTGGGGGCAATCCCATACCCCCAACAGGTAGCACACCAGGAGGTAACCCATCCACCAACCCCATTCCACCATGGAGTGGAAAGGTTCCAGGAATTACCCAATCTTCTTGGGCACCACCCCCACAAGGGGCCAATCAACCTTGGAACGCTTATCCAAACCAAGGAAACAATCAATGGAGTGGTCCAATTCCAACTAGTAACCAATCTAATTGGGGCCCACCCCTGCAAGGGGGCAATCCACCCATGAATCCCAACTAGCCATGGAGTGGTAATGTTCCACCAAATAACCAACCTTATTGGAACATACCTCTGCAAGGGGGCAATCCATACATGCAACCTAGTTCACAATGGATTGGGCAACATCCTGGCAATAACCAATCCTTTTGGATGCAACCTCTACAAGGAGGTAACCCCTCTTGGAATTATTTTCAAGCCCAAGGACCACAACAATGGAGCTATCAAGCTTCACCTGCATATCAAACGTTTGCTCTAGAACCATCCAAGTCACCATTTCTAGCAACATTAAATCTACCGGATTTATCTCGGTTGACTAATGACCCTGTTCTACATTTAAATGGGTGGCAAACCATACCAACTAAACTACCCTCAGACATACCCAAGTTTGACGGAAAACCAGGGGAAGACCCATCAAATCATGTGACGACATTCCATTTGTGGTGTTCATCCAATTCCCTAGTTGATGATAGTGTTAGGTTAAGGTTGTTTCAGCGGACCCTAACGGGAACTCCTGCGAAATGGTACATTGAATTGCCACGCAATACTTTCACAGAATTTTCATCTTTAGCCATTGTCTTTCTGACACATTTTCAATTACCTATCCGCTATGAGACAGGAACAGAACATTAACTTCACTTAGGCAATCCACCACTACTCACATATCGGATCACATCCACGAGTGGAGGAGGATCCAAAGGCTTATAAAAGATGAAATCCTTGATCAATTCTTAGCAGACTGGTTCATAAAATCCCTATTGCCTACTCTTTCCAAAGATGTAGCCATGTCAAGAGCCATGACTGAAGAACAACTCATTCAGAGTGCTCAGTTAACCAACTTGAATAGATTACCCAACAATTGGGACAAATGTCAATTCAAAATCCGCAACCCACAACTGGCCAGGCAACACAGCAATCCGCAACTCCTACCCAAACTTCTGAAGTACTCACGGTTCAAACTACAGACACAAAAGGAAAAAAGAAGAAACAAAAGAAGAAACCCAATGCTAATACTGGGACAGGAGATGCACCTAAGGTGAATAATCCCACTGGAGGCAACCATGAAAACCGGAAAATCAAGTACCCTTGCAAAAATTTCCAAGGGGATCATCCTACTCATCTTTGTCCTCATATGGATGATATTCATCGAATGTTGGCACAACGAGGAGGGAAACAACCACAACATGTTGTCCTAACTCAACCTTTCCCCCAGCAACAACAAATGGTTGTTGCAGCGTCGATACCTCCACCAGGAGGAAACCAAGCAAACCCCCCACAAGGGGGAAATCCACCCAACGCTAATATATTCACAATTGGTGAACATGACATCCATATCCAAACAAGGGCTCGTTCTTATGACATACCTTCAAAAGATGCCGAAACAGTTGGATCTTATCCTAGTGGTTCTATAACTATTGATAAACCAACCATAGATACAGTGCCTCGACCTCCAAAAGGGTTCTTCCGTAAAACAACACACAACCCCAATGCGCGGGCTGCTCAAAACTACAATGTGGTTGAAGATTTAGCTCAAGCTCCTTGTGCAATGTCTGCCTTGGAAGTGTTGCAAAGTTGTCCTGCTCAACGGAAGGCACTATTGTCTTCCATCGGTGCTATTGATCCATCAGACACTAATTTGATCACATTTGACTTAGAATAGTCCACATGTAGGCTTCTGTCACAAATTTCATTCCAAATTAAAGTAACTTCACATGGTAAGAACATTTTTCGAACCGTTTTGGATGAAGGAGCCTCCACTTGTGTCATGTCACTAGCTTGTTGGAAATATTTGGGATCACCCACCCTAGTACCATCCCACACAATTCTCAAAGCATTTGATGGTAATTCGTTCCCACCTCATGGACTTATCATGGCTTGCCCAGTTGAACCGGGGGGCAAAACAATTCAAGTAGATGTTGAGGTAGTGGATGCACCCATAGACTACAATTTTCCATTTGGACGCAGTTGGATACATAAGATGACGACTGTAGTATATTTCGTATTCCGAGTCATTCGGTTCCCCCACCAAGGGAAGATTGTCACAATCGATCAACTAGATTACTGCACACCTGAAACTAGTCTCCACTAGAATGTACCTTTTGTAGGGGATTCAACGACGGTAATTCGGGATGTTGGGGTAGGAATGTTTAAAGACTCATCCCTTGTGGGAAATTTCTCCATTCCACCACCAATATTGACCCCTAGCACTGCCCCGATTTTCACCATTACATCAGAAGTGTACTTTCCACTAAGAGTTTTTTCTAACTCCACGTCGGAGGTTGGTTCCACCTCATCAGTTGGAACCTCCAAATAAAACATCTTAGATGAAAAGAATGATGGAAATACACATACTTCTGCACAACATGATGAAACGGAGAGTAGTGTTCCCTTTTCTGCCATAGAGCTCTCTTATCAAGCTATTCAAATGGCTTCGATAGAACTAGATCAAAATCTTCCCAAGATGGAGGAATATGATCCCTACACTTCACCTGTTTGGGCCTTGAACTCTCATAGTACCCATGATCCCCTAGATCAGACTTTCTCTTCGAATGAAACCATCCTAGAGGTCATGAACATATTGGAACGACACTGGGAGGATATGCACCACAGATCCTCATTTCTTCCCAAAATCGATTCATTAGAAGTCAAGCATGAAAATCTTTACTTTAATGATGATATGACCAAGTACCAATGCCCTATCCAAACCCACAATGTGAATTTGGAAGGAAACTTGGCGAACATTTCGAAAACCATCCCAATTGACATATTCGTAAAACCTGGCATCGTTGAGAACATCAACATAGGTGCGGATTGTTCTCGTGAGGAAATAGCACTTTATACTACTTTATTTAAAGAGTTTCGTGATGTGTTCGCATGGTCTTATGAAAAAATTCCAGGCATCGATCCCAGTATCGTGGAACATGAGATCAAAACCTATCCCAATGTTAAACCTGTGCGGCAAAAACTACGTCCAGTGAACCCTAAGAAGTCCGCTTCCATTAAAGTCGAGGTCGAAAATCTATTGAATGTTGGATTCATCTATCCCGTTCCTCTAACTGAATGGGTATCCAACCCCGTTCCCGTTAACAAAAAACAAGGAACTATTCGGGTCTGTACTAACTTTAGGGATTTAAATTTGGCTTGTCCCAAAGACAACTATCCCACACCTTTTATCAATCAGATTATAGATGAATGTGATGGAAACGAAATCTTTTTATTTATGGATGGATTCTCCGGTTACAACCAAATCCAGATAAAAGAGGAATACCACATAAGACAGCTTTCATATGCCCTTGGGGGACCTTCGCTTATCAGAAAATGCCATTCGGCCTTAAAAACGCCGGAGCTACTTTTCAAATAGCTATGTCATACGCATTTCATGACATTAAGAAAATTATTGAGGTTTATCTTGATGACTTGGAAGCTAAATTTAAAAGGAGAGATGAACATAGTGCCCATTTATGAGCCATCTTCGTGCGTTGCCGCAAGTACAACATTAGGTTAAATCCACATAAATGCATGTTTTGTGTGGACTCTGGAAGGTTACTTGGGTTCGTAGTGTCCCAAAAGGGGATCATGGTCGATCCCATCAAGGTTGAGGAAATACTTCAATTGCCTTCCCCGAGAACAATCACTCAACTTCAAAGCCTTCAAGGGAAAGCTAACTACTCGAGGATATTTGTCGAGAATTTTGCTGAAAAAGATAAAGGTTTCATGCGTCTCTTAAAACAAGATGCAATATTCATATGGGATGACCAAGCTCAACGTTCATTTGATGAAATAAACAAAGCTTTGGTCTCTGCCCCAGTGCTTAGTCCACCGAACTATAATAGAGACTTTCTGCTATATTTGGCAGCATCTCCTTCCACCATTGGAATGGTCTTAGCACAAGAGGACGAATCACCTCAAGAACATGTTATTTACTATCTTAGCAAGGGCCTTGCAGGTCCCGAATTGAGATATTCCCAGGTCGAGAAGTTGGCCTTGGCAGCAATCCATGCTGTCCAATGACTTAGACATTACATACTTCCAAGGAAAACAACCATAGTGGCTGAAATGAACCCCATGAGACACATTTTTTCCTGCCATATCATTGGTGGCAAATACTCAAAATGGATAGTAATTTTGCAGGAATTCGACCTCGAATTAAAAAATGCTAAAGCCAAGAAATTGTTGGCATTTGCTGAGTTAATGTATGAGTTACCCATTGAGAAGGAGGGTATTGTATCTATTGAATCTTGGGCAGATGAACATGTATTCCTCATTGCAAATTATGATCCTTGGTATGTAACATTCATCATATATCTCCAAACCCAAAGGATCGATCCTCAGTTTTCTAGCATTGAACGACGTCGCATTCGACACCAAGCTCGAAGATACCTCATCATCGGGGATACTTTGTACCGTCGAGGAATAGACATGATATTAAGACGTTGTTTAGTACACGAGGAAGATGAAAAAGTGTTGAATGATTTCCATGCTAGGGCATGTGGCGGTCATCTTTTTGGGTTGGCAACTGCCCAGAAAATCTTGCGTGCTGGATACTTTTGGCCTACAATTTTCAAAGATTGCATGAATGCTGTAAAAAAGTGTCACCCTTGCCAAATTTACACAAGAAAAATGCGCGCACACCCTGTAGTAACCATGGGTCCATTTTCAAAATGGGCCATTGATTTTATGACGATTAACCCACCTTTAGCCGATGGCCACCACTACATCATCGTAGCAGTAGACTACTTCACCAAGTGGGCTGAGGTGGTGCCTACATTCAATTGCATGGGTAAAACTGCAACAGATTTTCTATTCAATCATGTGATAGCAAGGTTTGGTGTACCCAAAGAGATCACTACTGACAACGGAAGTCATTTTAGGAATTCCTTTATGGAGGAACTTATAGACCGGTTAGGATTGCGGCAGGAATTTTCCTCGCCATATTACCCTCAAGCTAACGGACAAGTCGAATCCATCAACAAGGTTTTGAAAACTATGTTACAGAGGACGATTAATAAAAACAAGAATAACTGGCACTTGATGTTTTTTACTGCTCTTTGGGCTTACCGAACAACCTCTAAAACCGCAACCGGATTCACTCCCTTCCAACTGGTTTATGGAGAGGAAGTTGTGTTGCTAATTGAATGTGAAATCCCATCATTAAAAATAGCAGTCAAACTCCTACCTAACACTTTTACATAAGAGGAAAGGCTTCTCCATCTCCATTCTCTTGATGAAACTAGAAGGGAAGCCTCTCTAAATGTAGAAGCACACAAGAAGAGGGTTAAAATGCAATATGATAAGTCTACCCATCCTTGAGTTTTTTCTGAAGGCGATCTGGTTTTAGTTTATGACCGAAACCAAGATAAAATAAGAGAAGGGAAATTTGTAGCTAAATGGTTTGGCCCACTTGTAGTCAAAACTGTGTTAAAAAAGGGAGCTTATGAATTGGTCAATTTTGATGGAGAACCCATGTCGGAGATAAAAAATGGTCTCTATCTGAAGAAATACTTCGCGTAGGCACTGATGCCTCTCACCATTTGTTGTATTATGTTGTATTATGTTGTATTATTTGTATAAACTTTTGTACATTAGTTATTTCGGGCACACACTTATATTTCTTGGCATTGTCACTTTGGCAGATGGCACAAGAATCTTTCACATATTTGGGATATGCGGATGGCGCCAGTCATAGTTCTCGGAACATTGCTTCCGCCGCATGGGTCGTTTTTACACCTAATAACGAAGTTCTTAGTTCAGGAGGCATTTTTCTCGGATCCGCAACCAACAATGTTGCAGAATATAGCGTAGTCATTGAGCAGAGGGAGTCAAACAAAGTGCTTGAAAGTTGGAGGAGTCAAACAAGATCAACCATCCATTCAAGCTAGATACTTGCATCCACTTATAAATTCTTGCACAAAGAGATGGTTAAAAAGCAAGAGTGTTAACTACAAAAGAAACCCGGAACACATGCATTTAAGCAAAAATCACTTGTTTTTCTAGGAGATCTAATGTAACTAAGCAGTAAGGAATAATCAAGCAAGAAATTACTTACCATACTGAAAGATGGATCCCCTTGCAGGCCCACAGCTAACCAGACAAGTATACCAAATATAAACAAATATTAATTACCTTATAAACTATGCAATGTTCATCCACACACAATGATGCCCGACACCAGAGATTTGCCTTCAAAGATTTCTATTATTCCATAAAATGTTACAAGTTACAAGAGCAAGACTTCAACAGCTTTTCGGTCCTTTGAATATGAGAAAATACAAGAGGATGCTTGCTTAAATAGAAAACCTAGGGGGGGGAATTAATCACTGAGAGAGGCGCACTACACTTGGCTAAGTGAACTTGAGTGGTAGAATGGGTGAACTAGAGCATTTTAGAGTGATTCTAGGGAGTTATGTGCCACCTCTGATGAGGTTGGGCGCCCTCCCTTCATGATGTGACACATCTCCCAAGAGAAATGTGCCCTTCCTTAGATGAATGCACCCTGACTTAAGTGAGATCTCAATCCAATCCCACGTTATAAGCTTGGCTCCCTCCTAACTCAATTAGATTTCCACCACTGCACTTAACTGAGATCACGCCCCAGATAAATTTCCTTAATCAGTGGAATTTGGATTTTCCTATTATTTGGTCTTTTTTGGTTATTTATTTAACTTTATCTGCTATTTTCGAGAGAAAATCAATTTAAGTGATAAATAATCACTAATTTTCTCTCAAAAGTGGGTTTAGGGTGAGGTGGGTTCTCTGGGTTAGAAAATGAGCACCCCCATGGAAAATTCCACCTCCTAACACCACTTTTATGACTTTTTTATTTTTACAATTAAAAACATTAAAAATTTCTACGTTTTTACAGGAAAAATTTTCATTAGCAGAAAATTTAAAAACCTAGGGGGAACCTAGTGCATGTCCATAAGACTAAAAATAATGCCTATCATGGTAATACACATTGTCACCTAGACTTTAATAACCTCCTAAGTCCTAACCACCAAGACTACTACTCCAAGTTTGGAGGATTGAGTGAAAAACTCGAAAATTATAAGTCGTTGAAGAGCAACAAATAATTAACATGGAAAAAACAGTCGAGAGTAGCGGATTGATGACTAAGTCCTAGGAAATCCAAGTATGTTACAAAAGTTCATCATGCTACGACATTTATTAAAATTTCCCCAAGGGGTATGAACATGCATTTTTTTTTAAAAGGGCCATAATTGGCCTGCATGGACTTTTGAACATTGATTGTGAACAAGAGACTTGTTCACACTTTGGTGGCTCACTGAAGAAATCCAACTAAGCACAGCTTAGGTGGTAACATTGACCATGGGGCCTCTTCTCACTAGTATTAAAGGGATGGAATTAAGAGGTAATTACCTTGTCAATTTGGGAAACTAGCCTCTAGTAAGCCATTGAACGAGGTCAAACATCTCCTAGAGGAAGGGGGTAAGCATCTCTTGTCATCATAATCCATGATTGTCTGATAAGAAGTGAATCTCTATAAAGATAAAATAAATGTTATCTAATATCATAGTGGCAAGAGTATAAAAAATATAAAGTCCTCCTTAATCTCAAGCTCTGAGGAGAAAATTTGGCAAAGGAATATGGTGATTTGTATCAATGCAAAGTTGGTGGAAGCAAACTTCAAGATGAGAGAGAGGGACCCTTGTGCAAGGTAACTAGAGTTTGGTGTACTGCAAAGGATGAATGAGCACATCACTACATTGGAGATACACGTTTGAATGGAAATGAAGTTTGGGAGAAAGTGATTCTCTAGGATCAAACCATGTGCACTGAAGGTAGGTTTTGTTAATCTCATTGCAAATGCCCTTATTTATCTTGCCTTGGAGAGTTTGAGAGCACCAACTGAAAAGCTATGTGAAGTTGGTTTGTCAATATCAAGGTTAATGAGGTGAAGCAATGAATAGTCTCTAACATACCAACATGAATCGATCCCACATTGTAACTTCTCCATGGAGCATTTAATAGCAAGATACAGATAGCCAAGAATACCACTCTGTAAGTTTTCCATTCATTTGACCCTATTTATCGTTGTCTCAACATGAATAATCACTAAATCAATGTGTGGGTTGTGTCAAATTTTGTAAGAATTATATCATGAGGCACTAATATCTTAGCATGAATATTTTTGGATAAAATTGTAACAAAGTCTCTCTATCATGTTTTGTTCTACTCCTCAAAGACGTGAACCCCAAACCTTACGCTTGTATAAGAGGGATGGGTGTGATCAATGAGTGAAAGAGTTGGGTCTTTGATAAAATTTATCGAAATTGAAGCTGACAACATTGCTTTTCAAGAGTGGTGATAGATGCATATCATTTTCTTGTTATATCCTCTAGTAATAGAGTCAAGCTAAAGCACTGTCCAAAGAAGAGACCCCAACATATACATATGTAAATGCTACCTTAACCCTCCCACCTCTATAAGTGAGAATCACACTGCTTGCATCCCATTTAGGGATATTAAAGGTCTTGAATTTTCCCAAGATTAACTTCATGACCTTGATGAGTGTAACAAAAAAAACCGATATGATTATTATTTATGGGATAAGGGGCCCACATTGCATAATGCTTTGACTAGTTAATCTACAAAGGTATATAGACCCTACCCCCTCTAAATTTGCACCTATGATCTCTAAGGGGGAAACGTATGTTCTTAACAATTAATCCTATTACCCCATAATTTGCATGAGGATTAATGTAAGGATTTTGGAGACGATGGTAGCCAAAGAATTACAGTGGAAAGGCTTTTCCAAGAAAAATTTCAAAGTCTCATGGTCATTATTGTATCAGTTTTTCCATTATCATATTGTAAAATGTTGTAAAATATGAGATGTCACTTGTCATTCTTTGTAAAAGGGTCACTCTATATTTTATATCTATAGCCTTCCTATGATATTTGTACTAATCAAGTGACTCATGAATGTTTTTTATCGAGAAAGGTTTAGATCCTTGTAGTCTAAATATTTCAAAGTTATTTTCACTCGGAAAAATCCTCCAAAGTCGTGAGCATGTTCTTGTACATTGTTGATGGGTCAGAATGACCATGTCAACAGTAAGGGAAAACACTCGATCACAAGTCCCAAGTTAGACCATGTCATGTTTGAGATGATGTCTTCCAACTAGTTAAGGGCCCAATTGCCGCAATAGTTGAAGTTTTTGGTGTAAAAGTTTTCGTTGTTTTTCCCCTTTTAATTTGAAATCTATTCTAAATAAATGAAAAGAACTTAAAATAAAATTAAACTAAAACTATCTCAATAGGGAGAAAAACTTATAACTAAACATGATGCACAAGTCAAAAGATATTAATGTTAAAACAAAGGAAAAAGTTAACTTGTCCCAAAAGTAAATTAAACCACAAATACAACAAAACATATCAAAGCAAGTAATTTCATTTATATATTTCTATCAATACTGCCTATGCATTCAATTTGTTTTAAGAGCGATGGTAGGTACAGGTTTCAAATACAAATCCATGATCTAAAAAAATAGTTTCCAGTGATCAACGAAGTAGTATCTAAGTATATGAAAAATATTGTATGATAGTTAATTGCCTAAATTATTAAACATATTCATGTAACCAAATGCAAACATTTGAAAGACTGAACAATGCATTCATAAGAATAAATAAGGAAAGAGTTCCAATTTGCATCAATATGAAAAACACATCATTCATATATCACCCAGAAAATTGAAGAACAATTTGCAACAATCTGATATTAAAATTGCTTCGAGAGACTACATTGGACTCCATCTTTTCACCCAATTCATGACAATAATGTACAAAAATAAAAGGTTTCCCACCACCACCCGCATTTTCAGCTTCACAAAATTTTCTTATATATCCTCAAGCCGGGGGACAACTAAATTTGGTAACTAACAAAAATAAATAATAAATGTTTGTTTCTCTCAACATAATATACAAAAATAAAACAAACAACTCATCATGTAGGTCCTTGAATCTTGTTGGGAATGCTATATTATTTGCATGTAATTCGACTGGAAAAGTCAATAGTCGAAGGTCAATAGGCGGTGGAAGTCTGGTCAATTGGCCGACCATAATAGTTGTTTAGTTGAAGGAAAATGATTGGTCGACGGGAAGTCAATTGAATGACCAAAAGCTCAACGGGTGATTGACTAAGGTTGGCCTAGTCAAGTTGAATATAATAGAAAAACAGAAAGTGGTTAGGAAGTTATGGATTGTCATTAATGAGCAGTTGGTTGTATTGCATCTATAAATAATATGTAATGGTTATGCAAGATGTATGGCATGATTTAATGAAGTGTTATTTGTGGTCTAGCAAATCACGGTTGTAAACATTGGTTGAAGTGTTCATTAATATATGAGTGGTAAGCTCATTGGTTGGATGGTTTTCCCCCAGGAAAGGGGTTTCCAGGGTAATTTATGTGTATTATGTTGATTTGTTGTGTGCCATTATGTTATGTCTAAATTTGTTTAATTATATTAATCAATTTGCAAGCCTGTTGTAAATCGGTATTAGAACCAACAATTGGTATCATAGCTATATTTGGCTAAGGGGGATGCCTTTGTTACTGAGGGTTTGGCTTGGTCCTGGATCTGGTGAATACCTATTGCAGTGGGAGATTTCTGAAAACATTTATTTATAGTTAGAATGGCTAACACGTCAAGGATAGAAATTGAAAAGTTTAATGGGTAGAATTTTGAGCTTTTGAAGGTTAAAATGGATGATATCCTTGTGGATCAAGAACAATGGGTTACAGTCAATTTAAGAACGAATCTGGTTGGTGTGTTGAAGGAAGATAGAAAAAAAATCGATAAGAAGGCAAGGAGTACAATCTGACTTTGTTTAGAAGATTTTGTATTGTTGAATGTCTTATAAGAAGACACTGCAAAGAAGCTATGGGAAAAGTTAGGAAACTTCTACAAGTTAAAATATCTAGCTAACAAGTTGTTTCTTTGGAAGAAGTTGTATCTTCTTAGGATGGGTGAAGGTGACTCGATTACAGAGCACATGAATGCGTTCAACCTTGTGATTAGACAATTGTTTTCCGTGGATATTAAATCACCAAGGAGGAAAAATGTATCAGTGTATTCTGTTCTTTACCAGATTCCTAGGATAGCATAGTCGTGGCTATTGGAAGCAATACTACCACATTGAATATCGACGATGTGGTAGCATCTCTATTTTCATAAGAGATGAGATGAAAGAACATGGAAGGTTTGACCCACAATGCCTTGACAGTAAGAGGTCGACCAGTAGATAGAGGAAAATGTAAAACCTCCGGTAGAAAAAGATCGAAGTCGAGAGGCAAATCTAAGACTAGATCTCTTATTCCGATGGTGAAAAAATGTTGGTGATGCGGTAAAGTTGAGAAAAGAAAAGGATCTGAGGAAGGTCAGTCATCTGACAATAAGCCTTCACAAGAATAAAAAAGTGATGTGTATTTGGCATCCACAAGTACACAGTCGGACCGTGACTCTTGGTTGATCGACTCCAATGCGTCATATCATATGACACATCACAAATAATGGTTCTTTGAGTATGAGAAGTTTGATGGTGGTGATTTCCTATTGTGATATGATTCATTGAACAAGTTAGTTAGAAGAGGTAAAGTTAGACTGAAACTGAAAGAAGGAAGAATAGGAACACTTCCAGGAGTAATGCATATCCCAGTTTTGGATCGAAAACCAGATCTCAGTATGTAAGATGGGGAATGAAGGTGTGCACTCTGTATTTGAGAAAGATACATGCAATATGGTGCAAGGAGCGATGGTACTGATGAGATGTGTTTAGACTAGAACCTTATACAAGCTATTGGGAAGGATGGTCACCAATGAATGTGATAATGTAATATGTTATCAATCTGATAGAATATATGCTTGTATAGTCAACTTGACCATGGTGTGGCATCAACATATGAGACATATAGGTTAAAAAGGTATTCATTCTATGCACAATAAAGGTATGATTGAAGGTCTCCTCGACTATCCCAATGAATTTGACTTCTATGAACATTGTATTTAAGGTAAACAGATTCATGTAAGGTTCTCATCCGATGCCACTAAGGCTAAGGAAATACTGGAGTTAATACATAATGATGTGTTTGGACCAGTGTCGATCCCTTCACTAGGAGGATCACAGTATTACATCTCTTTCATATATGATTTTTGTATAATAGCATGGTTGTATTTTCTGAGGAAGAAATCTAAGGTCTTTGAGAAGTTTCAAGAGTTGAAAGTTCTTATGGAAAATGAAACTGGTAAAAAAATCAAGGTGCTGAGAACTGATAATGGAAGAGAATTTTTTGGGAAGACAGTTGACCAGTTCTGTAGATAACACGTTATAGATCGACAAATCACAACTCCCTACATGCCTCAACAGAACGGAGTTGCTAAAAGAATGAACGAAACTCTAATGGAGAAATCTGGGAGTATGCTCAGTAGTGTAGGAATCACACAAGAATTATGTGCAGAGGCAGTTGACATGGTAAGTTATTGATCCGGATCTTCGGAGATGAGAACCGGAAGGCTTGAATGTCGAGAGAGGAGGAGATTAAGCATGCAAATCTGTCATAAAATTTACATGAAAAACACTAATCTTGCATGAGAATAAGCATGAACACAAATATATGAAGTCAATGGGAGGTGAGGCTCAAAGAGGAGCCCAACCTCTGAAACTAATTACCAATAAGTCACTCAAATCTAATTAATCTCACAATGAACAATGGAAAAATAGAAGAAATGTAGGATAGAAACCAAATGAATAACTTGTTATTATGAGAAGGCTTGCTAGGCCTTTATATATCATTATTACAATGTGCCTTGAGGCCATACCATGGGCCAAAACTATGTGCTACAAAATACCATGGATGGAAGAGGGTGGCCTCTCCATTTAATGCTTTTATGATTAAATGGGAGATGGTGGCCTCTCCATTTAATGATTTTATGGCTTATACATCCGAATTTAGGCCATATGCCCCCTAAAATTCGGATCATTCCTCCCCCCTTAGAAAATGATGGTCTCCATCATTTCATGCTAAAAAGAGATCCATGATTACAATGTGCTAGTTACCAATGAAGAGAAGGGTTTTGTGTGGTTGACCCATAACCGTGGGTTTTGCGAGGTTGACCCATAACCGTGGGTTTTTCAAGGGTGACCCATAACTATGATGACAATGGCAAGTTTGGTTGCAATGAAGAGAAGATTTTTGTGTGGTTGACTCAAAACCATGGGTTTTTTGTGGTTGACCCATAACTGTGGGTTTTATGTGGTTGACCCATAACCATGGTGGCAATGACAAGCTTGTTTCCACTGAAGAGAAGGTTTTTATGTGGTTAACCCATAACCGTGTGTTTTGTGTGGTTGACCCACAACCATGATTACAATATATAACTGTGGGTTTTGTGTGGTTGACCCATAACCATGGGTTTTGTGTGGTTAACCCATAACCATGATTACAATAAGATAAAAAATTAAAAGTTCGTGATCTTTGGTGCAATTAATGTCTTGTTGCATATCCATTCATAGCTTCTGATGCATGTAGTGAAATTGAATTCTGTTGAAGACCCATTTGAGATATAGAAGAGAGGTTTTCATCCATGTGTGGAAATCACTCTATATATTCCTGAGGTGAGAGAAAGACCTCGTTGAATATGAAGGTACGGGCGGCCATCATGGGTCAAATACATGTTGATGATCAAATGATCATATCTCTCAAACCAGAAAGCGAAATGGAAATCCATGAAATACCCATTTAAGATATTGAAGAGATCTCTCCAGCCATATATGGAACTCCATTTGAAGTTTCTTGAGTAGTGAGAAAAATTTCTGTTGAAGACAGTGATACACACGGCATCCTTGGGTCAAAAATATGTTGAGATTCAAATGAGCATATCTTTCAAACCAGGAAGCCAAATCAGATTCGTGAAATACCCATTTCAAATCTTGAAAAGAGATTTCCAATGAGCTATGGTATAGCTTCTGAAACCTCCTATAGAGATCGTGGCATCTCTCTAAAGTTTTCTGAATGTGAGAGTGTTGATTGTTGCAGGCCACATATGATGCCAAGGGTTTGTAGAGCAACATGGGCTGTTGTAGAGGTTATGGAACCTCCGTGGGCAGCATGGATACCCTAAAAGATTGTTGAAAATGTTGGAGACCAATGGATGTAGCAGATCCAGATCCATGTATGGATGTAGTGAATCCATGTATGGATGTAACAGATCCAGATGCATGTATGGATGTAGTGAATCCATTAAACCATGTAGTGCATGTGGACCAACTGTGATGCTTACAGTGTAACCCTTGTTCCGATGGAGAGCAAACCCGCTCTGATACCACTGATCCGGATCTTGGGAGATGAGAACCGGAAGGCTTGAATGCCGAGAGAGGAGGAGATTAAGCATGCAAATCTGTCATAAAATTTACATGAAAAACACTAATCTTGGATGAGAATAAGCATGAACACAAATATATGAAGTCAATGGGAGGTGAGGCTCAAAGAGGAGCCCCACCTCTGAAACTAATTACCAATAAGTCACTCAAATCTAAGTAATCTCACAATGAACAATGGAAAAATAGAAGAAATGTAGGATAGAAACCAAATGAATAACTTGTTGTTATGAGAAGGCTTGCTAGGCCTTTATATATCATTATTACAATATGCCTTGAGGCCATACCATGGGCCAAAACTATGTGCTACAAAATACCATGGATGGGAGAGGGTGGCCTCTCCATTTAATGCTTTTATGATTAAATGGGAGATGGTGGCCTCTCCATTTAATGCTTTTATGGCTTATACATTCGAATTTAGGCCATATGCCCCCTAAAATTCAGATCAGTTATCTAGTGAATAGGTCATCGTCGATGGCTCTGATAGATAAGACTCCATATGAGGCATAGGCTAGTTTTCGGGTGTGATTCCTTTGTGCATATCCCAAAGGAGAAAAGAAGCAAACTCAAAATCAAGTCCAAGAAATGCATCTTCAATGGGTAAAAGGATGGAGTGAAAGGGTATAAGTTGTGGAATCCGATCACAAAGAAGGCAGTTTATAGTAGAGATGTATCTTTAGGGAAGTCAGAGGTACTTCTAGGGATGAATAGGTTAAAAGAGAAAAGGAACCAGAAAAGAAAGAGTTTGAAATGAATGAAAAAATTATGGATTTAGGTGATTCGACTGAGTTTGATGAAGAGGTGCAACAATAGACTCTGGATTTCAGGAGTTCTGGTCGAGCAAGGAAACAACCATAAATGTATAGTTTGTTAGGATAATTAATACTCTATCCTTGTCCTACTTAGCATTATTTACCTTTTCCTAGTAGTTGATGATGTTATTTCCCCCCAAGTGGTGTGCATATTTCATCTAGGACCCATTAGCCACCTAATGTGCCTTGCATGCATGATTTTAGGACCACCAGAGTCAGTTTCCTACATTTTAGGATCTCACTCTATGTTCTAGCCAATTGAGTCCCTGAACTCTGCTAGGGGTTTTAGCTCCGATCACCATTAATTGTGATCTAATGCACCCCTTTTCACCTACTTTGCATGTAGAACCCACTAGTGCGCCCTCCTTAGTTAGTTAGATGACAATAGATTTAGTTAACTGAGTTTTGGTTCAATTGAGTTGAGTTTGGGACTTCCGGAGCACTCCAGTGGTGACGATTCTTATGCTAGACTAAAGGGATTTGGATTCTCCTAGGATAATTGAATTCTCTCCATTGTAACATATCTGTTGGCTATATTGATTAATGGATTATAACACACATTTTTGTTTCCATCTGAGTTCCAATGCATGATTAATTTTACTGCTCTTTTCACTGCAATTTTCATTGTAATTCATCTTTTTTGCTCATTCTTTCACTGTGAGATATTCTCAGCTCTATGATCTTCCGTGATATAGACTTTCACATGCTATCAGAGCTCAAAGAGCGTAGGTTGAGCAACTACTTTCAATAGTGCACTAGAAGCCTCTGGATTTCCACAGCAAATCATGGTTCCATTGCATTGAATTCATTGGAGAAATCCTTTGAGGTCCAGCTAGGTGTGAAGGATCTGGATAAAAGTGCCTATTGTCCTAAAGCAGTGCTCAGTAGCATTTTATCTCCAAAATTGAGAGTTTTTTGCAGGATTTTGAAGGTTTTTCAGTGCAGCAGTAGCAACATTTTCAGTTTGTATTCGGTCCAATAGTTTCACATGGAGAATTCGAATGTTCCTTTGTATCCAACGATCCTGACACCCTTCAATTATCTTGATTGGAGGGATGATATGCATATGGTGTTGCGAAACAAGAGTTTGTACATGGTCACAATGGGCAAGGAGTTCGAACCTTAGGGAGTTGTTGAGAAATCCAAGTACTTGAACATATTAGATGAAGCGTTTGGTTTCATGTGTATTCATATTTCCAGAGATTTGCTCTTCCACCTTGATGGATTGAAGACTCCAAGAGAGGTTTGGTTGAACCTTGAGACTCTCTTCGGAAATCAATATGAATGAGATAAGAGGCCATATTCTGGAGAATGAATTAATTGCTCTTCAACCCGTCAGTTTCGAAACCATACAACAATTATTTTCTAAATTCAAATCCTTGGTCATGCAGTGCAAACAAAGTGGCATTGAGAAGAAGGATGAGTAGTTGGTGCTATCCATCCTAAGCAAGCTTGGTCTAGAATTTTCTATATTTGCTTCTACCTTCCATTCAGGGAGATTGTCAATCCCCAACTGGAAAATGCCTTCTTTAGATGCATTTGTTGAATCTCTTATCCAAGAACAAGAAAAATTGATTCAGATGGGTGCCTTGAAGGCCTCCAAAAATCAAGCTCTTATGGATGGAGAGTCAAAAAGTGTTAATGCTAAAGGGAAGCAGAAAGGGAAAGAAAATAAGCAGTTTGAATCAAGCTGAAGGAGAAGTATAATCCATCGAAAGGAGCCTCCAACTCCAAGAAGGATAAGCAAAAAGGGTTTGAGAAGATCAATTGTTCCTATTGCAAGAAAGGAAACAATCTAGAGATATCTTGCATGAAGAAGAAGATTGATCAAATGACCAAACTCATTGAACAACACAATAGTGCCCTCCTAGAAGGTGCAAGGAATACTGATTCTAGAAGTGAGACAAATGATCATGAGAGATGCCATGCACTGAAGGTTGTATTATCACACTCACAAGCCTTCCTCATTGATTTTGGAGCCTACAACCACATGGTTTCCCCCAAAGAATCATTTTTTTCTCTAGATATTACCGATGGTCCTAGTATTCACATGGGAGATGATTTTCAGATCTCTGCTATAGGGAAGGGCATAATACAACTGGATCATGGAAATTTCATTAATGTTATGTATGTGCCTTCTTTGGAAGAAAACTTGTTATCTGTTTACCAAATGACACACACTGGTTCACCAAAGAAAGTTGTTTTGGACCTGACACAGTTGATATCACAAAGATCTCATCTAGGAATATAATAGCTAAAGGTGTTGCAAACCATGCCTCAAAGGCATATGAGTTCTCACATTTTTTTCCATATTCACATCAAAGTGGTCTCTTGAATCATGCAAATGAGACAAGCAGACTCTAGCATGAAATATTCAGAGACCTAAAATTCAAGTACTTACAGCAGTTGCACAAGGAAGAGATGGTTGAAGGATTTCCCAACATAAAGTTCTCTCAAGGGATATGCAAAGGTTGCTTGGTAGGGAAGCCTCTAGAGCGAAAGTATGATGTTGGTAAGGCAAGGAGAGCTTCCTCCACACTTGATGTGATACACAGTGATGTCTCAGGACCGATGCCCACAACTTCTATGAACGGATCCATATACCTTCTGACCTTCATAGATGATTACTCTAGGTTATGTTGGATCTATTTTCTTAAGCAGAAGTCTGAGGTATTTGAGACCTTCAAAGTTTTCAAGGCCTTGGTTGAGAACACTACCAGGAATAAGATAAAAGCACTTAGATATGACAATGAAGGAGATTACATCAAGAAGGAGTTGGAGTAGTTTTGTGCTTATGAGGGTATCCAAATGCAACATTTAGTCCCATACACACCACAACAAAATGGTGTAGTTGAGAGGAAGAATAGGTCATTGAAAGAAATAGAAACCTGCATACTTGAAGCAAGGAATCTTCCACCATCTCTCTGGGAAGAAGTAGTGAAATGTTCTACATACATTTAGAATAGGGCACCCCACAAATCTGTGGATGGGGTCACTCCATTTGAAGAACTGAAGGGACACAAACCTGATGTCTCTCATCTGAGGGTTTTTGGATCCAAGGCATGGACCAGAATCCCATCTGACAAAAGAAAAGGTCTTCAACCCCAAAGTAGCAAATGCATTTTGCTGGGATATGTAGAAAGTGGAAAAACATACAAGTTGATGGATATTGCAACAAAAAGATGCTTCATTGAAAGAAGTGTCAAGTTCGATGAAGATCCATTGCAAGATATACAGCCAGTTGAAGACCAAGGTAGATCTGATCTGCCTACTCCATTTGAACCTGATGAAGATCATGATGATGTCTCTTCTGATGAGGACCAAGTTGAATCAGATCTTGATGTTGAGAATGAAGATCAAGAATATCTAGATCTAGAACCAACACCTGCTCCAAATCCTTGAAGTTGTTGGGAGCGTAGTTGGGGTTCCATCTGACCATAGGAGAACCAGATCTCAGTATCAAGTTGCAAACCTTGCACTATGTCATATAGATCCATTTCTCTCAAAGAGGTGCTACATGATGATGGGGTCTGATCCACAATCCTTCACAAAGACTTTCCATGATCTAAGATGGCAAACCGAGGTTCACATGCACTACATTAGGGAACTAATGCACAACAAGACCAACACATTGCATTACTGTCCTACAGAGGAGCAGACTACATAAATGTTTACCAAGTGTTTGCACATGTGAAAACTACTTGAGTTCCCTGATGTTCATTTTTTAGAGGGGGTATTTTTCCCATGAGGTTTACCCCATTTGCTTAGTTTCATGAACAGTTCCTTTTTATCATTTATTTGATTGTATGGGTGACCTTTTTTCTTAGTAACCAGGGCCTGGGATGTCCAAGTTTGGATTAAGGGGGGGTGTTAGGATAATTAATACTCCATCCTTGTCCTACTTAGCATTATTTACTTTTTCCTAGTAGTTAATGATGTTATTCCCCCCTATTGGTGTGCATATGTCATCTAGGACCCATTAGACATGTAATGCCCCTGCATGCATGATTTTAGGCCCACTAGAGTCAGTTCCCTACATTTTAGGAGCTAACTTTGTGTTCTAGTTCAGTCTACCTGAGTCCCTAAACTCTACTGGGGGTTTTAGCTCCAATCACCACTGATTGTGATCTAATGCGCCCTTTTTCACCTACTTTGCATGCAGAACTCACTAATGTGTCCTAAGTAAGTTAGTTGACAGTAGCTTCATTTAACTGAGTTTTGGTTCAATTGAGTTGAGTTTAGGACTTTTGGAGCACTCAAGTGGTGACAATTCCTATGATAGACTATGTAATGTCCCTCTTTTATACCCCCATTATTTTTGTAAATGTATATTGTAACTATGTATGTGGCCCTGGTGAGGAGATCAAGCCCATGGCTCCACCAGTGGACCTTGAAAGTATTGTTATTTTATTTCCTAGGTTGTAAATGTTATTGTAGACTTAGGAGACTAAGGACTTGACACAACTTAACGAAAAGGGATTGAATCCACTAGGGGAAAGGGGGAGTACGACAACGATGAGGAAATCCACAAGAAACCAGTACTCGATGACAGGGAATCACCTTAATACCTAGGGTATTTTGCGGAAGTGATTAAATTGTTACATTAAGTAACATGTGTCATCGTCATAGGTTGACGACAATGGCTATTAGCCACAAACCTTTACCTATATCCTATTAATTTTTCATTAATCAAAAGTTAACTATTATCTTAAATTGGACTAAGCGATTATGTTTCTAGTAAGAGGCTCCAAGCCTTTCATTTAGTGCCCTTAGGAAGGAAAAAGATATATATATATATATATATATTAATTACCTTGTCCTCAATCGTTAAATCATATTGATCTCTATTATGAGGAATTTAAGGTATGATTTTATCCCAAGATTAATACTACTCAACTGATCAAAAGCAAATTATCAAATCAAATGATATATGGATGTAATTAAGTTAACCACCCTCACTTGTGATGGAAAGCGTGGGGGAATCTCTTTGGAGATTAATTGGGGTGTTTGTCCCCTTGACTCACAATGTAACACACCCTGGTAACCACTGGTAACCCACACACACAAAAAAATTGTTTCTTCTTTCAATATTAATTTCCTATGCTTTTATTTCTACAACAATTGATTGCACTCTAAACATTTATAATTATCAAATCTCTTGAAAAGTTTCCTTTTAATTTCAATATACATTTCAAATCCTTCAAGTGTCCCTAACCTTTGAGAATATTTCAGGATGGGTATCCTTACTTAGAATTCAATGCTAACAACTACTAAAATGTGTATTTTGTAGGTTCTAAAGGAGTTTCAATGCTAGCCTCTTCTTTTAAAAATTTAAGGTAAGTTTCAAACCATACTCATGTAATTATTCTTATAAACAATAAGTGTACAAGAATAGAATTCTAACTAAAATAATTACTTTGTGCAGGTAATACCTTTCTGAGATCGAGTGTTTCACCCAAAACAAACCCCTATCCCCCAGTGGGGAAATATTATAAAGTTTAAAGGGAACTACCTAGGTTCGAAAATCAACATAAGAAATAACCCTAAGACCAACCTAAACCCCGCCAAGGCACTAAAAAAGGTATTAACCAATCCTAAAGTTTAACAACCTACTAAGGGAAAGTCCACACATGAATTTTACGCATAGTTTTAACCACTCAAAAATATTCAACCCAACTAGATTCGAACCTACCGTCAAAAGACACAGGTGGAAGAATACTCACCTGCTCTCCGATAATCTTCACATGCCCTACTGGTACATATGTTGCCCCATCTCCTGCCAAATGGTGGAACCTTGTCCCTTACACATCCCAAAGGTCAATTGTAATAAGTTCTTCAGCCACCCGTCCTCCCTCCAGTGCCTTCGTATTGAAGTTTACATGACTCAAGTTCTCATACCGTGTTATGCTTTGTTGTATGTCCGGATTCATTCACCCTTCCTGCTCACTCTTATCGTTCCCGTCGAGCTCTGCTCCAGGCTTCCAAACTGTGCGCCTGTGAGAAGCATTCCTCTAGACCAACTTTGGTCCTGAAAATAATATACAAAGGTCCAGGCTTGAACTCTTGCCCATCCTAGTTGCAAGCATACTAAGGAATCGGTCGAGCATCTCGGGTAAGACAATACTTCAGTTTTCTTCTAGAGACGTTTTACCTTTTGTTTCTTGTAAATATTTGCAGAATTTACATGCTAAAGTTTAACCTTGTTTTCTCTCAGGTACTATTTCGAACTTCCAGATCCGGTTGATTTCCAACACAACACTGTGTGGATAGGTAAGAGAAATCCATCCTTGAATCCTGTCATTGGTTAAGGGTCACTAGAAGGGCTCTGTTTTGAAACCCTGATGTAAATTTACTTTCTTCTTCGGGTTCTTTCCAGTATTACTTATTCGATCAGTGACAGGTTATCGGGAAGATACAACTAGTTTTATCCTGGTCGATCCTTACTTATCTTTATGAGAAACCCTACGGGGAGAATTCTGTATTAAAGTATAATCTCCATAATTCTGCGCGTTGCCACGATTTACGGTGGTTGCTTTGTGGTTTATGGAAACATTAAAAGATTTGGGGCCAACTTTATTAAAGTACTTCTTAATGTATTTTCTTAAGGCCTCTTGTAACCCTATATTTGAGTTTACAACAATGAAAACGTTTTCCCCATTTTTATGTTAATTAGTTTGCAATAAACATGCAATCTCCAGGACTCTATGTGTTGCCATGTTTTACTTATGGTTATTCTGTGTTTATGGATATGTTATAGATTGGGGCCAGTTCTTATTAAAAATACTTCTTAATACATTTCTTCAGGCTGCCCGGTAACCCTGCATTTGATTTGAAAGCAATGCCAAACGTTTTCTCCATTATTTATGTTAATTTGTTTTCTCAACCGGTTTGGCATGTGGCCAGCTTTCTGCCATACATCTAACTGGTATACAAATATGTTTAACCAGTAAACAAATATTTTGTGTTGTTGTATTACCCATTAAGGATATTGGTGTTTACTTCTCTTTTAAACTAAAAGGGATTTCGTCAACGCTGTCTTAATTCTGTCTGTGTATCTTGCATATAAATTTAACTATAGCACAACATTATAGGAATATATGTATATGACGGGTGGAGATCCAAACTACCAGTAAGGATTACCATAACTATATTTACTTTTAATGCGAACCTGTTTAAAGATAGATTTTCAAGGGTTCAGACTTGGGTAGTTCTCTTAAAATGAAATAGATAGGAGGATTCACACTAACCATACTTTATGGAATAAATCTTTTGAGTATAGGCCGACTTAAGCAAAAAATTGTGGAAAAATAAACCTTCGACTAGAAGACATATTTGGAATTATGGTTTTCCATTATTCCGATCTTGATAAAACTGGGTTCAGCGTTCTTATTTTTGCAGGCAGAAAATAACCATTATTACAACAATATTTTAAAGGATTGAGTTTCATTATAAAAAATACTTTCGTTTTATTTAACTTCGTACAACCTGCGGCTATTTCTTTGAAATAAGCACCGAGAGCAGAATCTAGATTATTATCCTGATCCGAATAAAATAAAAGCTAATAAAGAAGTATTAACCATATAGGGTTTAAAACATATCTCTGGAAGGCTTATTCTAAGTATTATAAGCTCTTATAATACCTTAACAAGTGGATCAGACAAATGTTCCAGCTACCATTCTTTAACCACAAGTACTTAACTCAAAAAGAAATGATCATACTAGAATAACCCACAATGATTTATACGGAGATGGCACATAAAACCTTATTCATAATATAATTTTGAAGGTTTAAAATATTACTTAATGATTTCTACCTTGATCCGCATTCACCATCATACATAGAAAAAAAAACAATTGATCATAAGCAAATTTTAACAGCCACAAACAATCCATAGAACCTGTTCAGAATTCCTATTCTGCCGAATAAGAAAGATGCAACCACGCTCCTCACAACCTTAGATTCAGAGCTGCCTTCGGCACACTCTAATCACCCCCAATCCAAATCCTGCAATCCTAAGAGTGGTATCCAGTTAACCTTGTCAAAATCCTTTTCATCCAACACTCACGCGTTATTTCATAACTAGGAGATCTCCTCCTTGAAATCGCAGGCAGCGTCCTTCCTCTTGCATATGTCTATATACTTTTTTGCCTAGGTATTGGGCAATAGCTGATTCCCCAAGCAATTGTGTTGCTGTTCAGATCCCTACTTTCCAGGGAGTGTGTCCAGTGCCATCATTGCACTCCTTGACACTTGTTTGACAAATTTCTCCAGTTAACTCTGTTTTGGCCTACCACCCTTAGAATGTCGATTTCCTTATTTAGTGTGGCTGCTATTATCATTATTCATTTGTTTATCTTTATTAAAAAAAAAAGTGTTTCTTACAAAGGTCCATATGTGGACACTTGGCATCTTCTAATTCTGCCAAAATATTTATTATCTTATTTAACTACTAATTAAACAGCTAGATCTTTAATAATAAAATCTCAGAAAAATGTTTTATTTGTGGATATCACATCCTCGCCCCCTTATTCGAACATTGTCCTCAGTGTTATTAATCCTCTTCCATAGGTTCTGGAAACAGATTTGGGTACTTCTCTTGTATGTCTTTCTCCAGTTCCCATGTTGCCTCCTCGAGGCTAAAGTGCTTCCATTGCACCTTTACCTGGGTGATGAATCTGTTCTGAAGTACTATTTCTTTCTGTTCTAGAATACGCATGGGTTCCACTTGGAACTCGCCTTCTGGTTCCACTTGCACCATATTCCAATCAATAATGTGAGAAGGGTCATAGATATACTTTTTTAGCAGAGAAACGTGAAAAACATTGTGAATCCTTAAGTATGTCGGAAGCGCAAGTCTGTAAGCCATTGGTCCAATTCTTTCTAGAACTTGGAAAGGCCCGCAAAACCATGGTGCCAGCTTCTTGCAATTCCCCAGTCTGAGTGAACTCTTTCTTGGCTTCAATCGGAGGTATACGTGGTATCCAACCACAAATTCCTTATGCTGTCTTTTTAAATCAGCGTAAATTTTTGGCGATCCTGTGCCTCCTTTGAATTCTTTTGTACCTGTCGTACAATCTGTTCTGTGTCATATAGTAATTCTGGTCCTATTACAAGGCGGTCCACCTGACTATCCCGACTAACTGGGGTAGTACACTTTCGGTCGTATTGGACTTCGAATGGACTCATCCTGGATGAGGCCCGATATCCATTATTGTAAGCAAAATCTACAAGGTGAAGATACTCTTCCCACTTAGTGGGTCTTTCCATAACGTACATCCTTAGCATGCCTTCAATGATCTGGTTGGTGCGCTCTGTCTGTCCATCAGTTTGAGGATGGTAACTAGTGTTGAAGTTTATCTTAGTTTCTAATCTTGCAAACAAGGATTTCCAAAAATTTGACTTGAATTTCACATCTCTGTCGGAAATTATCATTTTTGGCACCTCGTGTAGTCTGAATATCTCCTTCAAAAATATTTCTGCAATATCCACTGCTTTGTGAGTTGATTTGATAGGGACAAAATGTGCAGACTTGCTTAATTTATCAATTACAACCATAATAGAATCATGTTGCCTTTGTGTTTTTGGAAAACCCGTGATGAATTCTAATGATATAACCTCCCATTTCCATTCAGGAATTGGTAGTGGTTGTAACAGACCTGCAGGGTGTTGACGTTCTGCCTTTACCTGTTGACACTCCAAACATTTTGATAAGTAATTTATTAAATCTACTTTTAAACCGGGCTAATATAACTGTTTTCTTAAAGTTGTTATCATTTTTTGATAACCAGGGTGGCACGCGTAAGGTTGTTTATGCATCTCATTTAGAACCAACAGTGTTGTATTTTGTATGTACAACCTGTTTTTAAACCATAACAACCCTTTAGGGTCTAATCGAAATTCTGTCCCATTTAGGTTAATTCCATCTACTAATAGTTTTCCTCTCAAATCTTCATATTTTGAATCATTAACACTTGTTGTTTTAATTTTATCCTTAAGATCACTTTTCGATCGACTCATAGTCATTTCATAAATTTCATGCGTTCTTCAACTGAGTGCATCTGCTACCTTATTCTCTTTGCCCTTAATATGTTTTACCTCAAAATCGAATTCACTCAAAAAATCCATCCATCTTGCTTGACGAGCGTTAAGCTCAGGTTGAGTGAATGAATGCTTTACCCTTGTATTCTCTGTTAATAGTAAGAACCTTTTTCCCAACAAGTAGTGTCGCCACATCTTCGAGGCATGTACTACTGAGGCTAGTTCCAGATCGTGAACCACATAATTTTTTTCATGTTCCTTAAGTTTGCGTGATTCGTAACATACTACATGTCCTTCTTGTGAAAGTACTCCTCTGAGGCCCTCCTTACTGGCATTGGTACAAACCGTATAGTCTTTAAGTGGATATGCTACCTTTAAGATGGGTGTTATTGTTAAGAGCTTCTTTAAAATCTCGAAGCTTTCTTGGCACTTTGCAGACCACAATAATTTTACTCCCTTCTTCTGTAATGAAGTGATGGAGTAAGCCACTTTAGAAAAACCCTCTATGAATCGTCGGTAGTAACCGGTGAGTCCCATAAAATAGCGAATGTTCATCACATCCTTGGGTATCGGCCATTCCTAATTAGCCCTTATCTTCTCAGGGTCTATTGCTATCCCTTCATATGAGATCACATGTTCCAAGTATTGTATCTTATTTTGAAAGAACTCGCACTTTTCAAATCTAGCATAGAATTGATGCTCTCTTAAAGTCTGTAATACTATTTTCAGATGTTGCTTATGTTCTGGAATAAATTAGGATATCGTCAATGAATATCAGTACAAACTAATCCAGATATTCCTTAAAGATATTATTCATAAGGCACATAAAAGTGGTTGGGGAATTTGTTAAACCGAATGGAATTACTACAAACTCATAGTGGCCATATCTCGTTCGGAAAGCAATTTTGTTGATGTCTTCTTCCTTTATCTGAATCTGGTGGTATCCCGATCGTAAATCCAACTTCAAAAATACTCCCCCCCCCTACCTGATCAAACAAATCATTGATCCGGGGTAGTGGATACTTATTTTTAATAGTCATCTTATTGATCTGTCGGTAATCTATACACAATCTCATTGTCCCGTCCTTCTTCTTAACAAATAAAACTGGCGCTCCCCAGGGTGACACACTGGGTCTGATATAACCTTTATCTAACAGTTCTTGGATCTGAATCTTTAATTCTGTTGAATCTAGAATACTCATCCGGTATGGTATTTTGGACACAGGTGCAGATCCGAGCATAAGCTCTATGGAAAAATCAATTTCCCGTTTGGAAGGAAAACCCAAAATTTCTTCTGGAAACACATCTGCAAAATCCTTTAAAATGGGGTAACTCTCCATATTTAAATTGTTTTCTTTGTTGATTGCATCTGTGACTCAGAGTGCATAAATTTGGCAGCCTTTTCTCATGCATCTTTTGAGTTGCATAGCATAGATTTGTCTTGTGGAAACAGGCTTCATTATGCCTTTAACTGTTCTGGAAATGTTATTTTCTGCTGAATAAGTGAAGGTCTTATCATAACAATTTAGAATTACTTTATTCTTTTCTATCCAGTCCATACCAATTATCATATCATAAGACCCCAGAGGTAATATGTTCAAATTTACTCTAGTCTTATGTCCCTCTAACTCAAACTCACAATTAGCAACAAAATCAGTTACCTTTCGTTTTCAACATGTGGCTAATTGTACTATCCAGGACTTCTGATGTTTTACCTTGGTTAAAAGACATACCTCTGCCATATTTGGGGTGATGTAACTCAAAATAGCTCCTGGATCAATCAAAACATATAGTTTTTTATCATAAATCTTACCTTTGATTTCCACGATAGCAGATTGGTGGTCAGCTTGTCTGTCTTCTAACGTTGCGTAAATCCTTTGCATACTTCTGCCCACATCTCCCACTGTTGAAGCTTCTTGAAGGTTATGTATTGTTCTATTTGTCTTGTTGTAGTGAGGGCAGTCACGTCGCAAGTGGGGTTCTCCACATTCCCAACATTCTAGTGGGCCTTTGACAACCCCGATATCCCTTTTTGGGCCCAAGTTTGCAGGTTTATTTCCATTTCTTGTTGGCGGTCCATTATTAAAGCAATTATTACCTTGTTGATTTTTGGGCAGGTTTCTGTAGGGAGGTGGTCGGAAACCCTTCTTACGTTGATTAAGCTTTTCATGTTTCATGTCCTTCCATGCCTTAGGTGTTTCATCCCTTTGTTTATACTAGTCATAGCAAAGTCTTTCCTTCCTCAGTACTTCATCCAGCATCTTTGGGTTTTCAAATTATATGCGGTCCTTATAGGACTGCGGTAAACAACTTAAAAACCGTTGGACTTTCACTTTCTCATCCTTGATGTAAGGTACAAACCGTAACAAGTATAAAAATTTATTTATTAGATCTTCCATGGTCATTTTCCCGAGCTTTAACTCATAGAATTCCTTGTTCTTTCTCTCATAGTAACTTTTTGACAGATACTGTTTCTTGAAAAACTTTTTAAATTTTGACCATTCCAAGAATTTCTCCTTCAGCCCCTCTGCGATCTTCAGGTCTTTCCACCAGATGCTGGCTTTTCCTTTTAAGTTGTAAACTGCCATTCTAACTTTCATGTTACTGGAGTAGTTGTAGATTTGAAAGTAATTTTTAATGTCCAACAACCAAGCTTCTGCCTCTTCTCCAGTCTTTGATTCACCGTCAAAAGTAGTTTGCTTTATCTTTTTAAACTCATCCTCCAAATGATCAACCTTTCTTTTTACTGTTGTATGTGCTTGACATTTCGATTTCTAAGTGTCATTGGAGGAACTGTCATTTTGTTCACTCTTTTCCGCAGTGTTTTTAACTATTTTACCCTCCGTCATTTGATTTTCTCCTCGATTTCTTTCATGTAAGCTATGGAGTAGAATTTCATTTATTTCATGTTGCTTCTCTTGGGATTTTCTTAGTTGTTCATTATCCTCTTTGTAATTATGTATCTCGACAATCAAATGTCGCATGGTCTCTAACACTTTGTTGGCTTCAGAATTTCCTCAGGTTGAGTTGTGTTTTCAGCATGGTTATCCCTTTCTGGGTTCCCATTTTCTTCATTATCTGAGGCCATACTTCTATGTCATTCATGTCACCTGTTTAAATATTATAAGTAGTCACATAAAAATTCTGGTTAGAAAATTTCATTTCAAAATTTATACTATATTTCTGAGTACACAAAAGGTCGCAGTATTGTAACTGGGCTCTGATACCATCTGTAACACACCCTGGTAACCACCGGTAACCCACACACAATTTGTTTTTTTGTTTCTTATTTCGGTATTCATTTCCTATGCTTTTATTTCTACGACAGTTGATTGCACTCTAAACATTTATTATCAAATCTCTTGAAAATTTTCCTTTTAATTTCAATATACATTTCAAATCCTTCAAGTGTCCCTAACTTTTGAGAATATTTCAGGATGGGTATCCTTACTTAGCATTCAATGCTAACAACTACTAAAATGTGTATTCTGCAGGTTCCAAAGGAGTTTTAATACTAGCCTCTTCTTTTAAAAATTTAAGGTAAGTTTCAAACCATACTCATGTAATTATTCTTATAAACACTAAGTGTACAAGAATAGAATTCTAACTAAAATAATTACTTTATGCAGGTAATACCTTTCCGAGATAGATTGTTTCACCCAAAACAAACCCCTATCCCCTAGTGGGGAAATATTATAAAGTTTGAAGGGCGCTACCTAGGTTCGAAAATCAACGTAAGAAATAACCCTAAGACCAACATAAACCCCGCCAAGATATTGAAAAAGGTATTAACCAGTCCTAAAGTTTAACAACCTACTAAGGGAAAGTCCACACATGACTTTTACACATAGTTTTAACCACTCAAAAATATTCAACCACCCAGGTTCGAACCTACAGTCAAAAGACATGGGTGGAAGAATACTCACCTGCTCTCCAACAATCTTCACATGCTCTATTGGTACGTATGTTGCCCCATCTCCTGCCAGATGGAGGAACCTTGTCCCTTACACATCCCAAAGGTCATTTGTAATAAGTTCTTCAGCCACCCGTCCTCCCTCCAGTGCCTTCGTATTGAAGTTGACATGACTCAAGTTCTTGGATAGTGTTATGCTTTGTTGTATGTCCAGATTCATTCGCCCTTCCTGCTCACTCTTATCGTTCCCGTCGAGCTCTGCTCCGGGATTCCAAACTGTGCGCATGTGAGAACCATTCCTCTAGACCAACTTTGGTCCTGAAAATAATAAACAAAGGTCCAGGATTGAACTCTCTCCC
This sequence comes from Larix kaempferi, assembly GCA_027924585.1. Lineage (NCBI taxonomy): Eukaryota > Viridiplantae > Streptophyta > Pinopsida > Pinales > Pinaceae > Larix > Larix kaempferi. The sequence goes on along the minus strand of BSBM01001331.1, from coordinate 18,790,615 downwards.
ATCCTGGTTGCGAGCATACTGAGGAATCAGCCGAGCATCTCAGGTAAGACAACACTTCATTTTTGTTCTAGAAACATTTAACCTTTTGTTTCTTGTAAATATTTGCAGAAGTTACATTCTAAAGTTTAACCTTGTTTGCTATCAGGTACTATTTCGAACTTCCAGATCCGGTAATTTGTTTTTCCTCGAGTCTTGTCAATTCCATGAGTCATGTCGCTCCTTTGGGTCAGCCAAAGAATGCTTCCACCATCAGTCGCATTGGGAGTTAGTATCATTCTCGTCATGTCAATACTGCCAAGTCATGCCATGCCCATGTTCAAGAGATGTTTCATTACTCGTCATCTGCAGTCAGTATACCTTCGATCATGTTGGTCTACCTTGAGTCAGTCTTGCACATTACTCTACCGTCCAATCTACACCAAACATCTGTTATCGAGTTTCATGTCGATGATGGGGGATTCATCATGGCCCTCCTTCGACGGGTTCATCCTTGTCGACTTCAAATCATCATCCGAGGTTTGAACTTAGAAACCAACCAAGTACCTTGGGCTTGCATGCCTCAATGGCAAGTTACCTCGCTTTCAACATGAGTTCACCTCATTAACTCTTGATTTAAAGATTCCATTAGGCATTCGAATCCAGCTCATTGATTCATGCTTGATGGTATGTACTGTGATAACTTGGGGATCATTGATATTAATGGTGATTCCCCTCGCACTTGTTAACGGTATACATTAATGACCGGTAATCAAGTGGTTTCTACCATGTTCGAATCCAAAACATTGTAATCACATGGATAGATTCGTATCATTGCGGGTTCAGCTTGAAGACCCCGGGGAAGTTCTTGCCTACCCAGGTTGCGATGGATATTGTTTGGGATGCACAGATCCACTTTGTATTGGTCGTGGCTGTGTTTTCAATTCAGAGTTACACGTATCCACTTTTGTATTGGTCGTGGCTGTGTTATCATTTCATCATGGATCTACGATTGTGTCTAGTATCCATGATTGTGTTCAGTCGGTCTTTACTATCATGGATCTGCAATGTATTGGTCGGCGGCCATGATTTGTGTTGTATGAGACTTGTGTATCTCAGGTCATTTCTGCAGCAACTCCTTCCAACCAGCAAGTCCTTGCCATTTTTCTTATTACAAAGAATTTCACCTGTCTCATTGTGTCAGCTTCATGCTTTGGGGGGCATTCTGTTACACCAAAATGTCGTCACCCTTGTGCAAGTGTCACAAGTGTTGCAAGTGTCGTCATCATGACCTAGTGTCGTCACCATGACCATTGCAAGTATCATCATTATGACCAAGTTTTGTCATCATGACCATTGTGATAATGTCGCCATCTCGACCATTGTGTAAACTCTTTGTTCTAACCCCTAAACTCATTCTGGGCTAAAACACATCCAACTTAGAGATTTTCCCTACCTAGTTGACCTCTTTGAGTAGGCTGTCTCACTTCTCCTTCATCTAGGGTGCGACATTGCAGTTTCTAGTCAGCTAGGGTGAGACACTGTCGTACTTTGTCTTCCTACAGAGTGCAACAATCCCCTCTGTCGCTCTGTGTCCTCTACCAGGGTGCGACGAGGTTGGTTAAAGGCTATTTTGGGGAGTCTCAAGGTCTTGCTGGAAGTTTGTTGAGGTGGAGGCCTATCCCTAGTCTCTAGGTGAGGTGACATTTCGGTTCCTAACCTTATGGGAAGATCCCTTAACCATCTCCCCATAATCCTCAACCTACCCTATCTCTTTAGCCCTATATAAACACCCACTCTCTCCATGGGAGAGGGGGGAAGGTCTATGGTATCCTTATTCTGATAGAATCCATATTGGTGATTGGCAAGTTCTTACCATCTTGGAGGCTTGGCTTGGACATGTTGGATGGAGGATGCAACATTGAGGCTTTGGTTGTAGCTTCATCCTTTCTATATAATTCCCACTTTTATACAGTTAATATAATCTCTTTCCATAAACTGTTGTCTCATTGATGATGTTTAGAGTTTTCTTCCTTAATGGTTAACTTAGATCAATCATATGAAATGTATGCTTTCACTGTTTGCTAGTATCTATATGTTCAACAGGGTCTTGCAGCTTGAGATCCGACGACGCTGGAACACTGGATCAATGAAGAGCAAAGGGATCTGCAAATCTGAGGTAAGCTATCTATCTACTAGTTTGCACTTCTATTGATCTAGGAAAGTAGATCTATATTATGTTCTATTTGTTTTAGTATCACGTTAATCTAGGGAGATCACGCCTTAGATCCGTCTTTGGTAGATTGTCCGTTAACATACATTATTTGTTAGTAATATGTGTTGCATCTTTGTTGTAGTCTGTTCTACTCTAGCTCTGCCTAATAGCTTTGACAACAACATTAAGAAGGTTATGTATGATCTCGGCAAGTATATGAGCCATGTATAAATTTATAGTTCAATTAATATTGATTGTATAAATTTTCAATACTTTCTTTTATTGGCTTATATATTTGAATGTTGACACATCGAGTTTCATTGCACTTGTAGGTGGTTGTCATCTAAATAAATACATAAGGAATATATCAAGTATTGGAAAAGGAAAATTCCCCAACTTATGAGTGAGATGCAAAAGTATCTGCCTCTAGCCTTTTTCAATGCACAAGAACACTACCTGATACACCTAGTGTAAGAGATTGAAATATGTGGACCCATTCACACAAGGTCAATGTGGTTGGTGGAGAGGCACTTGAAAGCATTAAAGGCCTTTGTTAGACAGAGATCACATCCATAAGGATCGATGGTTGAAGGGTATATGCTATATCAATCGACTATATATTTTAGTGAGTATTTACCCCAAGTAGTGGGTGATATGGATGTGTTGCTCCTTTGGGATGCCAATTCTACCACCAGATTTAATGGTGAGGTGTTGTTAGGGAATGGTAGATGGAGAAAAGTTAAAGGTAAAATCTTTTAATTTATTTAATTACTCCATACATGTTTTTGGTACACTGGTTAGTAGCTTGGTTGTTTAACTAACACTTTTTTTGTCATTGTTCTAAGTAGTACAGAGTGGGATGCAATTCATGTATACATTGCAAATAATATTGATTTTATGGAGAGATGGACAGAACGATGTGAAGAATTTTATGGTGAATTAAGATGGAATGACTTAGTAGGGATGATCATATAAAGTCTTGTTTGTATCATGACACAAGTTTAAGACATCAACAAATTAATTTAGTATATGGTACAAAAGATAGAAAGGTAATCCATGCCTACCGTTCGTATTTATATTTCAGATCACATTATTTAAGATACATATACTTATTGTTTCCTAACAATCCATTTCTAACATATTGAGAATACAAGTGAAACATCATAAGGCTATGTGGTGCAATGGCATAAAATTTCGCATCAAAGAGTTGGTTAATAGGAGAAAAACATGTGATAGTGGTATTACTATAATTTTCCAAGTTAATAATATTTCCCACAGGGGTGATAGACATCCGGTCACATTTGATTTGAGGTACTATGGATATTTGGAAGAAATCTTGGAAATAGAATTTAAATCCTTCAAAGTAGTTATCTTCAAGATGAGGTGGTATAGATTGTTGTTGCAAGGTGATGAAAGGACGATTATTGATCATGACAATGGATTTACCATGATTAATACTAATCGGTACAAGCCAAATGTAGATCCCTATGTACTTCCAAGTCAATTTGAGCAGGTATTTTTTTCAAAGGTACCAAGTAGAGTTGGTTGGTCTTTTATTGTTATATTTGATCCAAGAGGACAGCCTGTAAAGTATACTTTGCTTGAATATGAAGATGTTCAAGAAGAAGAAGATGTGGATGGAGAGATTGAGGAAGAAGTGAACTTAGACGAAGGGGGGAACTAGGTTGACCAAATAGCCTCCGATTCACATCTCTATGATGATGACTACATTGATGCTAACTATAGTACCATGAATTGTAGAAAGTGGGTTTGCAAGTGTTGGTGGTATTGTCTATGAAATAGTTGTCAATAAATATAACCAACTAGTATTGAAATATCGATCAATAATAAGAGTATTGAAAAATGAGAAAAAAAACAATTTCTTAATAACTTACCAGGGGGTGATATTGGTTTCCCCCTTCCAAGTGCCCATACTTTGAGGAATGTTTCCTCGTTGTTTCCCTGACAACTCTTCTTCTTTTCATTCCTATGCATTTCATACAAGGGAAATAACATTTTCCATCATTGATTATAGCTTCAACACTAAAGGGTTGATTCTGATCATTTGCCAAAACAACGTTGCTTCTATCATCGTTTACAGAATCAATAGTTTCTTGCATAACACTGAGTCATTCAGATTTGGTAGTAGAACAAGGAGTAATATTGTAAAACATTGTGATCTATTTCAATAAAATACATTATCAAGCCACTAATAGAAGAAAGACAGAGATCAAATTGTTAACCTAATCAGGAAAAATATTTCAAAAGTGGGTATTGTTGATCCCAAAAAAAATCTACCTATAAGTAGAGTTCTCCTTCCTCCAAAGTCCTTCAATGAATTAATCTTGCCGAATTTAACCAGAAAACCAAAATACTTTTTCCAAATGAATATGTTTACGGTTTTGCTCAATTGATCCAAAAAAAAGTGAAATACTTTTGGCGTCACGTCACTTAAGCGACAACAGATAACAAATTTCACTTAAGATACATCCCTGAAATTTGATTAAGAGACATACATAAACGCCACATAAGATACACCTAGGGATGTCACTTAATAGATGTTAAATACTACACGTCGCTCAAGTGACACTAGTTTGGTTTTTTCTTCAAAAACCCCTGAAAATGACATTTATCCAACGTTAAAAAATGGTTTTTGAGTTATGGCATCGGTCTAAACATTGAATTTCCTCCCCAAATGTAGTAGTGATACCATCATAACATTGTTGAAGCTCATCTTGCTGCAACAAGAAATTCTTGTGTGCATTCTTGTGTGCTTCTCTTAGATTTTGATTAACTTTTAATGCTTCTTCCTTCAGGGTGTTGAGGGACATAGCATTTTATTCTCGATAAGTTAGAATCCCCTCAAAGGCGTGGGATGATAATCAAATTTCTCTTTTTTCATTGAGTAAGAATACTTTAATATAAATTCATTTGTTATGATTTTATTTGCATATAAGGGGGAGCAGATCCAGAAGCTTCTTAAAGGTGCGGGGTGGCATTTTAGAAAAGTGTTTGATTTGCAAGCATGGTCATAGTTGATTGCACCTATGTTTGTACCCATGGAAGGTAGTATAATTGGCCCTTTAACGTGTGTGTGATAGATGGAGCTTTTAAACAATGTCTAGAAGACACTTAAAGTCATACATATTGCTGGTCCATTCTATACGTATGGGAATATTTATGAGCATTGCCCCACTAAGTAAGAGTTAGTTTTGGTTCCCTCAAGTATTATCAATATTTCCCTTAAGTGTTCCATCAAAATTTGCTCAAACCTTAGAGACTTATATATTCCACATTCGAGTTACAAATACCCCAATTCATTTAAGTTAGTTCATTGGTGTAATGAAGATTAATGGATCAGAAAGTTCAAATAGGCTTCAGATTTGTTTATTTTTATTTTTTAAATAATTTACAATATGATACAAGGTGGTTTCCCTTAAGGAGGTTTAAGCAAATTGTTTGTTGAGGATATTCCCATTGGCAGGACAATCTTCTACTTTCCCTTTAATATTTCCAAGATGAAAGGTATTCTAACCTAATTTTTCCTCAATCTGAAAAGGACCTAATCAAAGCGGTTTAGATTTAGTATGTTTAAATTTATCTTCATGTGATTTATCCCATTTTAAAAGCAGGTCTCTAAGTTGGAAGTCCCTATCATTTGCAAAGTGTTTATCAAACCATTTTTTAACTACATGTTGATGTTGATGGAACTTATATTTGGCCTTTTACCTTTCTTCTTCAAGTTTTATTAGATTAGCAGTTCTTTTATGCATGATCGAACATTATTTTTTTAATGGATTGTGCCAATTGAAGCGATGGTAAAACAATATTGGGTGGTAAGATGGACTCTTTCTCGTAAACCAAGAAGAAAGAAGAGTTTTCAAGGGAGGATTTTGGAGTGACCCTATCTACACAAAGGGAATTAGAGAGAGATGTATGCCAGTACCTTTGGTGATCATTAATTGTTTTATTAAGGATACAAATCAAGTTTTTATTTGTGGACTCGGATACCCCATTCCCTTGAGGATCATAATTAGGGGCATACTTAATGCTGATCCCTTTTTCTAATGCAAATTTTGTTAACTTTAAAGAGGAAAAATAAGTCCCGTCATCAAAAAACCAAAGAGCTTGGAACACCAAATCTATTTATAATGTTATTTTCAAGGAATGAGATCAATTGATTTTCATTTACAACATCGAGTGACACGCCTTCTGTCCAATGTGTGAAATAGGTAGTTTCCATTAGGATACATGCATGTTGTTGCAATGACTAAGGATTAATTTCCCCTAGAATGTCCAATCCCCATTATTGAAAAGGACTGCCTACTGTAATTGATTGCAAGGGAATGGGTGGTTTATTTTATGTGCTTGCTAACGTTTGGCATGTTTTACATTTTCGAGTGCATGCATGAGTATCCTTAAACAAAGTAGGCCACTGGTATCCTGCTCCGAGAATTTTATGGGCCATTGTATCACCTCCAAAATGTCCACTAGCTGGTCCATCATGTATTTCATAAATAACTTTATCTACTTCCTGTCTCTCAAGGCATCTTAGCAGAACATCATCATAATTTCATTGGAACAGGATACCATTAATTAAATGGTACCGCGTAAATATCAATCTGAGGGACCTGTACTTGTGAGAATCCAGGTATTCCAAGGCACTTCCTTGAGTGAGGTACTATCTGAGTTCATAATACCATGAATTTGTGGAGGCGGTGACATATAAAACTTTCCTTTCAAGCATAGCTACCTCTGCATCCCATCTCTCATCATCGTGGTTGGTGTCTAGTGCTTCAGTGGCCAATTTTCATAACCCTCATCTTTTCATGATCTTCACATGTTTGATCTCTAAGTCGTATTCCTAGATTGTAGTCATCCAGTGGGATATTTCCTCCCCCAAGTCTTTTTGTTCCAACAGGTTTCTTAGTGAAAGATAAGGTACTATGACCTTGGTCCGAGATTTTAACTAGTGTGGGATGAAGTGTTTGATGACTTTGAAAATAGCATAGGATTTTTGATCTATCTCAGGATATTTCAACTCCACTCCTTGAAATATCGAACTCATGAATATGATAGGAACTTCGTTGTATTCCTAATCCTTTTGAGTGAGCACAATTGCAAATGATTTTTTGGAAGCGAAAGTATATAAAATAAAATCCTTTGAAAAATCTAGTCTTGCTAATGTTGGCACTTCGGCAATCGGTTTCTTGATTTTTGCAAATGATTCCTTCACTTTTGGTCCCTATTTGAAACCAACATCCTTCTTGATCATGTATTTCATAGGTCTAGCCATTTCTGAAAATTCTGGGACAAACCCGCAAACGAAAATGATCTTTCCCAAGAATGACTACATGGCCTTCTTATTATGCAGCTGAGCCATCTAAGCGATGGACTTTGTCCTCTTAGGTTCAATTTTCATCCCTAATTTGGATACTATGAACCCCAGTAATTTTCCTTCTTCGACTACAAATACCAAATTACCAGGATTTAGTGAGATTCCATACTTTCGACAATGATCAAATATTTGTCTCATAGTGGAAACCTAGTCCTTTTGCATGAAAAAGATAGTTACACCATCCAGATACACCACTACTGATTTATTGACCAACTCTTGGAAATAAATATCCATTTCTCTTTGGAAAGCGGCGCTTGCATTTATTAATCCAAATGCCATCTTGCGGTAAGCATACATTCCCCACTTAGTTCTAAATGAAGTATTCAATCTATATTCTAGTGAAACTAAGACTTGATTCTATCCCAAGAAACCATCTAGTAAGGAAAAAATTTATGACTCGGGGACATCTTGTAAAACTTGCTCCATAGGTGGTACATGGTAGTTACCTTTTTGGTGTGCTTTATTTAACTTTATAAATTCGACGCATAACCCTTATATCCATATTCTTATTTCTAACGTACCATATTGGATACCCACTCGATATGTCAGACTGGGAAAATTATCCTCACAGCGAGCATCTTTTCCAATTCTTTTTTCACCAAGGGCTCGAGAGTAGGTTGCATCTTGCGCATTTTTTGTTTAAAATGTTTGGTATCTGGATTTAGTGGAATAATGTGTTGCATAATATTGGGATCTAAAATTTTCAGATCATCATACACCCATGCAAAAATGTCTTTGTATTCTTTGAAAAACCAAATGAGCGTGTTTTTTTCTTGGGGATAAAAGTTGAGTCCAATATTGATATTTTGAGGGTTATCATCAGTATCGATGTTCATAACTTTGTACTTCATTGATGAACTATTTGTCTTGCAGTTTGTCGTCTTCTTAAATTTAAACTGGAGGTCATAGTATTTTTCCAACCTGACCATAGATTTGGGGATAGAATTTTCGGGGTGCTCATTTTCCTTCTTATTCATATTTTCAAGATTGGTCGGACTCCTTAGAGATGCAGCGTGTTGTATTTCATCATTGGAAAAGTAATTAAAAGTATCTTGGAGAGTGAGAAAATTGATAATCTATTTGCCATCTTTGAACACCCTCTGATTCATCACGTTATCTAGTATGGAGGGTCTACAAAGCAATTCAACAAAAAACGCATCAGTAGGAATACCCTCCGATGGAATTAGTTTATAAGCTACATTTGCAAGCATGTCGAAATTAGAGTTATGATTTCAAGATATAAAATCAATATTGGAAGCAATACAACTATTAATCAAGTTCCATACCTCGAGCTAGTAATTTTTTAGGTGATGAGAGACACAATGAATGTAATTTTGTACATGTTTGATAACAATCACTGAATCACCAAAGACTTTTACAAATTTGACATTCATATCAATTTACTTCTTTGACCCTTGAACCAATGCCTCATATTCTGCAATGTTATTAATACATTCAAATTCAAGTCGGCTAGCAATCAAGGTTTTATCCCCTTGAGGGTTAATCAGGATGTTGTTAGAATTCTGATAATTTCATTCAAATATTATCTAGGATCCTACTAAGAGAATAGCATGCACAACATAACAATCATAAACACAAGAGACACGGAGTTTCCTCGAGGAAAAACAAGAAGGTGAAAAACCCCGCAACTTCCTCAGAGATAGAATGAGCACCAATACAAAGATCACAAAGATCAAACCCCAACATATATATGTCTTCAGCAGCTACTCCTCCTCCACTTGTACGCACTCCTCTCTCTCAACTATGCGAGTTGGATGAGTGAGTGAATGAGCAAATAGAGTGGTGCAACCACTCTATTTATACTTTAACTTAACACGTCTTTAACCCTAACTGGCCCGACTTCCTAAGGAAGCCTAATAACCCTTCCACATGACTCATACAGGGCCGACCCCACCAAGGTGGTCTAATAACCCATCAAATATAAGTTACGACACTTACAATGTAACTTGCGACACTTGCAAATACAAATGACGACACTTCCAATAAGAGGAATAATACATCTCTGTTGGGGATACAATAAAGTACAAATGTAATACATACAATATACAATTGAATAACTCCCGAAGTTACAAATACATCAACAGATACAACTAGCACATGCACCATCTTTTGATTTGGATCCATCGAAGAACAACATCCAAAACTTAGGATTCACATCATTACTTGTATCCTATGTCAATAATTGTGTATTTCATGTACCTTTCCCGTTCTACCCTAATTTGCTTCTCTTTTCCACAAGACGACAACCATATATGATACCAGTCAATGGATAAGTAACCATTTAATTTTTCTAACTAGTCTCTTCTAAGCAACAAACCATAGGCTTTAGGGATGTCCACTACAATGGTTTAAATGATTTGGTGGAGTTTGGGATTGGAATCTAGTCTTATCAGAACGTTTTTTAATTCCCCATAGACTTTGACAGATGATCGACCCAACTGGACAATCTGAGTGCCACATCGTTTGGGTTCTTTGTTGAGTTTCTGGCATACATAATATGGCATTACATTGGAGGATGCACCAAACCTACCATGCAGTTATGAACATTGTTGTTGAAAATTTCAAATGTTAAGAGGAATGGGGGAGTATTAGAGGCAAAATTTTGTCGAATGAGAGCGTCATTGACACTTGTTGAACACTCCAAGACACTAAGGGGGGGTGAATCAGTGTCTCACATTGATTAACTGTAATTTTCTCTGTTTAAGCACTACTATTGAGTATGTATCATTAATGTTGCAATATGTAAACAATAAGCATCACACACAAAATACACACAATATATTTATATAAATATTTGATAATTCACAGGTACATTAGTTTGTAGAAGAAACCAATCTTCGGGGTTCTCAGCACCAACTGAGGGGTGAGGAATCCAATCCTCAGTGCAAGACCCAACTTGTGTAGACAGAATCGAACCTGCAGTGAGGAATCCAATCCTTGACGTAAGACTTAGCTTGTAGACAAGACCCAGCTTGCCAATTGGAGACGCTGATCTCCAATGAGGAACACCAGTCGAGACTAGTGCGAAGCTTCTTCCATAGAGTTCCTTCAACTATTACTACAATTTCTCCTTTTTATTGCATTCCTGGAAATCCTGCATCCACTGTGTGATTCAATCTATGAGTTTATCTGCACATTTTAACTTGCTAGATGTTTCTCTATGCATTGTGTGCTTCAACTAGCATCTACTATGTTTTCTCCATTCTGACATTCATCTTCCTATTAACTTGACATATTGTTCTTTAGTCTCCATCATCATTTTGTTCAACGTGAAAATTTATTGTTTATTGTATTGTATCCTTGTCGATCTAGCTCAAATTACTTCGTTTCTGTGAGCTGAATCCTTGTTAGTCTATCACCTTGTCACTTCACTTTCCTCACATTTCACTAGTGAGTATGCCAAGATCAATAAACTAGTATCTTTCCTTAACTGACTTCATCTTGGAAATCTTATATTTTTTCTCCACGTTCTATCTCAGCTCCACACACCCACTAAAGATGCTTAAATCTTTGTCTATTTATGTTGACACATTTTTCTTAAGTGGACTTCTCTTAGGGGCTTTTCTTTGTCGGCGACACTCCATCTTTCTTCCTTCATGATCATGTTTTCCCATATACTTTCTTCATAGTTAAGTTTTCACACATAACTAACTTGATCCGACCAAGGATTTCATTGTCCACTTTCATCCGTGCAGGTTTCGGCTTCATTATCATTTGTTTTATTATTTAAATCTTCTACATTTTTCTTCGAGGTGATTTTCCAGCAAATCAAATCTCTTCTTGTTGATGACTTCATCATTTCATTCTGTGCATTTCAATACTTTACAACCTGCCACCTTCAAACAATCCACACAATACGAAATTCATCATTTCATGTACTACAACCTTCGACATTTTACCAACTTGTGAATTTTTACATCTTACCAATTGTTCACTTCAACATTCCACACACTGGGCACTGCGACATTACTACAACCTTCGACATTTTACCAACTTGTGCATTTCGACATCTTACCGATTACGCACTTTGACATTCTACACACTGCGCACTGTGGCACTGCAAACTTCGACATTCCACATGCTTCACTTGCTTTGTCAGCTTTAATGTCGGGGTCCTATATGCACTTGTATTTGCATGCTTGTGTACACATTTGCATTCTTTACCTGTTTTTCTAATTATGTATTTCAACAATTATCTCATTGCTCTTGATGCCACATTGTTGTTAATCATTGTTTTATATACTTCTTCAAACTGACTTAAAGCTTCTTATGCATTACAATCCTATCTTCTCATGCATTCTAATTAATGACCATATTAGGTCCAATAGTCTTGTTCAATATACTTCTTCAAATTGGATTCAAACCACACACCTTCAAATATGATGCAACATGCTAGTTAACACTACACCCCATTTGACATCAATGACAACCCTTATGTCTAACAACGCTAGAGTATTCCTTTGTATTTTCCTTTATCGAATCAATGTTTTTAACAACTCCAACGTTTTCTTCTATACTGACCCATTTGCCTCTTTTTATGATGTGACTTCTCTAGAACACGGATTATATCTTGTTGTACTGTCGAGAATTTTAGTACTTCATATAATGAAATGCTTGCTCTTGCCTTCTTAAGGTCTTCTAGGACATCATAATCTAATTGATTAGAGGGATTTATCGTAACAAGGTTATACCTAGAGACAATATAATTTTTATTTGGTGAGCTCGAAGTTGATGGTGACTCCTTATCTATAATTGGGCCTTTGCTTCGTGTCTGCTAGGTATGAAATTCTTCAATGTCCTCTTCTTCCTCCTCTCTCCTAGTCGGAGAAAATTCCCATACTACATTAACTTGATGTTCATGAATTTATTTATTTTTAGGATCCTCTTCTTCCATCTCTTCCTAAATTTCTTCTATTCCTTCATCATAAAGATCTAGTGATTTTTCAAAATTAGCATTTTAAAACATGTTTAAGAATATATCTTCAATCGGCATTCCTTCAGTTGGGGGAGTTGTTCTATTATCGGGAGGAAACTCTTTCCTATACGACAGTATGTAGTAGTTCCTACGTGGTGGTTTCTCCCCATTTGTCTTTTTCAAATCATTGAATTCATTGGTGAATTTATTTATTAATCTTTGTAAGCTTTCCATGCCCTTGGGATCTATCTCCTTCAGATCAAAATTGCACTTATTTTGAGGGTTTTTTTTCCCTATAAGCGTTTGATCCAAACCCTTCATCTCCCCTTGGATTTCCTTTCATCTTAACATATCTCATTCTACTTTGATAGATACGTTGAAATTTTCATCAAGGGTTTTCTTTGCAACCTGTTTAACAAACATGGCTATATTAGTTGGTAATGCAACAGTTAAAAACTCGATCGAGACATTGGTTCTAGGTTTTGAAGTATCGAGAATTTTATTTAATAGGGTTAAAAACATTTGGTTAAAGTCTTTTACGTTATCTTAGGTTCCATTTTTATCCTAGATAAGTCAAGCATCAATTCAGTGGGGCTTTTTTCTTCCCCAATTTTGTTAAAGGAATGCTTTCTCTAGATCATCCTAATTCGTAATAGATTGCGTCCCTAAGGATTTGAACCATGCGATAACTCTCCCTGTGAAGGTATATGGGAATAGTGTATAGACCAAATCCTTATGTTCTACATTCAAGAGGTTAACTACCATCAAGAATTTGGTTATATGATCCTCAGAAGAATCCTTCTGATATGGATCAAACTCTAGAAGATATTTCTTAGGGTGCTTGGGGAGTGGATGTAAATCCCCCGCCACAGCTATGACATCTTTCAATTTCCATCGCGGATTTATATTAACAATAGTTCCAGCCATGTTTCTTCGTTATTTGTCTTCAGAGCGTTTGTCTTCTGAAGAACTAGCTTATGGAGTGGATGTTGGAGAATCGAGAGGTGAAACAGGAGGTCTAGGAGGATATCCATTGTTGTTTTGGGTTTCTATGTTTTTGGGTTGATGGTTTTGTAGTATTGGTTGATCCTGATAAGAAGATCGACAATCAAGATATTGTTTCAGAGTTGACGGTTCCAACCGGGGATAGGATGCACAATCGGGAAAATACCTATTTCTCTCTGCAAGGCTCGGGTCAAAACCTGGGACGGTTGAAGTAGTTGTACGATACTGAGTGAGCTGATGAGAAGCGACAAGTGAGAAGGAGTATGATTTTGTGACCTAATTTTCATGTCGAGGAATTGTAGAGGATTTAGAATCGGAGTAACTTGGGGGTTAAAAACTGATTTGGTCTAGAGATCTTGGGAATTAGGAATCCACGTGGAATTTCACTATGGGGTGGATGATTGGTCCTATATAGGATTCGTTATGTTATAATTATTCATTCATCTCAATTGGCCCTCCTTCTAGTGCTAATTTGTTGACGAGTCATAATGACCAAATCAACAGTAAGGGAAAATACCCAAGTAGGTCCCAAGTTAGACCTGGTCATGTTTGGGATGATGTCTTACGACTAGTTAAGGGCCTAGTTTCCACAATAGTTGAAGTTTTTCGTTGTTTTCCCTTTTTAATTTTAAATCTATTTTAAATATCTGGAAAAAAAACACTACGAAACTAAAACTATCCTAATTGGGAGCAAACCTTATAACTAAACATGATGCACAAGTGTTACACCTGAAATTTTCCCATCATGAGATTCAGTGTATACACCCCTGGAGTTACCTTGATTGAGTGATTAACCTGGAAGGATTTGTATCCATTTGTACTAGGTTTTGAGAGGTCGTCGCAGGTTGCACTCATGCAGCATGTGACGTCACAACTTGCTCTATTGCAGGGTGCGCTGATGTCAGTTAATAGAGAAAAATAGCCCTTCGAGCCCCTTCTCGAAGCTTGCTGACTTGGACCCTATCCCTAACCTCCCGGGAGAGCTGGCACTCGATTCCTAACACCTTGGAAAGATCCCTTAAGCCTCTCCTATCATATCTCAACCTATCCTATCCATATCCTATCCACTTAGTCCTATTTAAATGAAGCTCAATCCCATCCTGAAGGGAGGAAGTCTATGGTACTCTTATGCTGGTGAAATCAAGCTCAATAGATCTAATACTCTAGCTTGGGGAACATCCACTTCTCTCTAGGAGCTTTGGCATGGCTTGTCGGAAGGAGATTGTAGCGTTAAGGCAATGGTTGTAATCTTCTTTTCTATTGTACTTCTCCACTCTTCAATACAGTTAATATAATTGCTTTCCATAAACGTTGTCTCCTTGATGATGTTTAGAGATTTCCTCCTTAATTGTTAGCTTAGATCTATCATATGAGATATATGCTTTCACTTCTCGTGGTCTATCACATGTTCAACAGGGTTTATCTACTTGCAATCTGGCAGCACTGGATCAACGAAGGAGAAAGGGATCTACCAATCTAAGGTAAACGATCTACTCTTACATTTGTACTCCTATATGATCTAGGAAAGTATTTTATGTTCTGTCTTATTTGTTCTAGACTTACGTTAAGCTAGGGAAATCATGCCTTGAGTCCGCTCTTGGTAGATTGTCCGTGAAACAAATCTGGCGACCATATTGGGGAAGAACATTGCTTTGTAGTTGTCAATTTGAATGTTATTTTCAAGTGATTTCTTGTTACAAGCCTTTTTCATTTGTCATTTTCCTCCTTAGTTGGTTTCACCATCAGATCTTCACTTTGAAGAGTTTGATTACCTTCCTCTGAGTTTGCACATCTCATCTGTAGACCTGTTTATTTCTCATTATCTGGAGAATTGGTTCTTTTTTTAACTTAGATCTCGCCTGTCGCGCGTGGTCAGTGTAGCCAGAGCGACACTGTGTTATTCTTGATCTTTGTTCCTTTCCTGTTAGCCTGTCGTCGCAACCCTTCCATTGGTATTTTGCGACAGCGTCGCACTTCCCGCACTGGTGAACTGTGACGTCGCACTGTGTACAAGCATAGAGTGCACTGATCTGCCATTTTTTTCCATACAGGCACCCCTCCTCCATTTTTGATTTGAGTTTTGGTTTGTGTGTAGAATCCTTTGCACTGTATTTTCCAGGCAGAGACCCTTTTGTCTAGCAGTGTTTTGTTTGGCTTGTTTGTATTGATTTTTGGGTCTTTTGAGATTTGGATTCATGTTTGGCCCTTTGAGTCAAAACTAGTGCTTTGCTTGCATTTTTAAGCGAAATGGGTTCTATTTTTGAAAAACAAATTCCCTCTCATGGCCGGGGGGGGCATGAATCGTGCATCCTACAGTCGTTTTGACCCATTTCAAGGTTTTGAGATCATTTTTGGCTTGGTGTGCTTGGCTTGTTTTAAAGACTTGAAGAGTGTGGGATATCCATGTCTTTTTGAGCCTCTTTTTCTTGGATTGTGCATCTTGTTTCCTTTACATGCTAAGCTATCTAATGATTATTGGAAAAGATTGATTCTTTGTCTCCACTTTAGTTCAAAGAAAAGCTTGATTTTGTCACTCTTTTTCTATATTCACAAACTTGGAAAATGTAAATATTCTTCTTACTTTATTTTTTATCATTTGATATTCTTGGTCTTACCATCATAAGAAGAAGGAAGGCTTGTTTCAGATTTGTGTGTATTGGAGTTAGATAAGATTGTTAAGTGCTTATATTTGTCTTGCATTTGATTGGAAACGTTTATGGAATCCTTCTTTCCGTAGCTTAGATGTGTCTTTTTCAAGTGTAAAAAGATAGGAAATGAGTTATTATTATTGCATTTGGTAGGTTTTGAGCCTTTCTTGAGGGCCTTTGAGTTGTTTGGGTGCTTTCCATTTTTCTTTGGGAATTTCTAAATGATTATAATGTTGTAGATATTATCTCACTTTTTGTATATAGATATGAAAAGCGTTTAGTTATCAAGTTCCATTTTTAATACATGCATTTGAAAATTGAAAGTGCTTCATTATTTTGTCTTATACATTGTTAAGATTAGTTGCATCTTTCATTTTCTTTACGCTTTTTAGCTGATTATTGCATAAAGTTAGAGTTATTGCACTCTAGGAAGGAATTCTTCTTTTTGCTACTACTTAGGTACTTTGGTTTGAAAGAAAGAAAAATCTCTCCTTACCTTAAGTAGTTTTCATTGAAAAGGAAAGGAAAATATGCATTATCATGTAGTTGACGATTGCATTATGTTTACATTTATGTACTCACCTCATGCATCCACCTAACCGTACAAGATAAAATTAATGCTAGCTTAGGTTAAAATCATTTAGTAACTGTGTGTAAGTTAGAGACGTGTTCCGACGATTTTAAGCGTGGCAGCTGTCGTTATTTTCCAGCACTGTATTTCGGGGGTATTGTAGTCTTCCACATACTTATCGGTATATCGAGCTCCTTCACGTACCCACCAAGTCACCTTCAGTACTTGGCATATATCGAAGGGTGTATTACGTACTAGGTAGTATATCGGAAGGTCTCTTGCCGAACGGTTGTGCATTAGAGAGCACCACTACGGATTTGAACTCCCACGTACCTTGCGTATATCGGTAGACACCCTTAGGATTCCTGAAACCAACTGAGTTAACTTTTTGGCCGTCTTGGCGGAGCAATACACTGAGAACAACACTCGGGGAGCTACTATGCACGTACTGTCCAGATAATCGGGTATGCAGGCAAGGGTACGGTCCCAATCCTCCTTGTCGCGTCATATTGTTGGACCCTGCGGTATATCGCGAGTTGCGAAGCCTTGATAATCCTGTAAGGTTCCAGACTTTGAATCCACTCCTATTCACACAATTTGCTTGTTGCTTTTAGACTTGAGCAGTGTTTGTTTTGTGTGGTACTTTAGAGACTCTTAGGAAGTTTAGATATGGAAGACTCTTCTGGGACTACCAACCAAGAGGCCCCTTTCCAAGGTATGCCATTTGTTATTCCCCCTTGTGGAACTGTTGGTCCTCCCTTTATGGTTACGTTGAGTCTTCCTGGATTAACGATAGGATTACCAGTATGGTTATTCTCTAATCCAGTTACACCAAGTGCACAAATTGTGTCAAACCAAGGTCCTTCACCACATGAGCATCAATATCATGGTGATGCTTCTCCTTCTCCATCAAAACTTGAATTAGCTTCCGTCTCTTCCTCTTCTCCTACTGAAAACTCTAGTGTTAGTAATCAGGTGGAGAAGAAGAAGAAGAAAATGAAGATAAAGAAGAAGAAAGATAAGAAAGAGACCAAGTGTCAACCATCTGCCTCTGATGGCACTCATTCTATGAGAACACCTCGTAAGCCAAAGTTCCCTTGCAAACTTTTCAAGGGTGATCACCTTCTCAAGAATTGTCCCGGTCTTTCCCGTGTGTCAGAAGTGTGGTCTAAAAACCCCAAACCACTTGTATCGTCAACCTCTGACCATCATGGTAATGATACTCCCTCAACCAGTGACCCATTGGTGAAGGGTCGGAAGGGTAGAGCTGCAGACCCTTGCTGGCTATGCAAGGGCATGCATCGTACTTACCTTTGTCCAAGTATGGATGAAGCTTCGCTGTAGTTGGAAGATATTACTAGTTCTCAATAGGTGCTTCCAACAAGTGATGGTAATTTGCCCCTCGACCCCCCATTGGTTGACCAAGTGATCAATTCAGTTTCATCTACAATTGATCCCACTCTTCTTTCCAAAAGTGAAGTGATCGAGTTGATGTCATCTCCACTCGTTCCCACTCTTTCATTGGAGAAAGTCTAGATAAAGTAGTCACCATGACACAATCTTCGTCTCATTCTTATCTTCCAAGTGAGAGTGAATTGGAAACCACTGATGTTTTCCTAGTCAGTGTATAATGTCCTAGGCAAGGGGAAACCCTATCCATTTCTACAGGACCCCCCCAAGTACTGAGGTCATTTCCTTTGATTGGAATGGTCTAACAGAATCTCGTCTTCCTTTTCAAATATCTGTAGGAGTTTCTAATAAAGAAATATTTCGTACGATAGTTGATGAGGGAGCTTCTGTTAGTATTTTATCCTCAACTGCTTGGAAAGCTATAGTTTCCCCTCAGCTTGTGCCAGTAATTGACCAGATTTTGGCTTTTAATAGAAGTCGTACCGGACCTTTAGGGATTCTCCCACAGTTACCTGTCACATTAAGAAGTAAAATTGCTTATGTTGATGCCATGGCTGTCCAAGGTCCTCTAGATTTCAATATACTCCTTGAACGTGATTATGTCTATGCTATGAAAGCCGCCATGTCCACACTCTTTCGAGTGATGTATTTTCCCTATGATGGGAGGATTGTGACTGTTGATCAGCTTTCCTTCGTGACACCCACTCATCATATGACTCCTAGTCATCAGACTTCCCTACATGTTCCGCATGTTTTGGTGGTTTCCTCCCCCTTAGGATGGGGGGTACGAGCACGGTTTATGTTATGTTTCAAGCTCGTTAAAAAATGAAACCGAACACTCTAGAATAGTTTACCTTTGGTTTCAAGCTTGCATAAAAATGAAACCATCCCCTTGAGCATAGTTTTATTCCATTTCAAGCTCGTTAAAAAATAAGATGGGCCCCCTCAAGCATAGTTATTGTCTATTTTCAAGCTTGTGTAAAAATGAAATAGATCTCCCTCCCATCGGTTCGAGTCTCTTGCTAGAATTAGAACTTGAATATTCATTTCATCTGATTCTCGTTTTCCCCCCTTGGTGAACATTTTCCATATTAGTATCCAAGTTGGTAGTTGGGTTAGCAAGCAACATTTTCAGACGAAATGAAGCTTGGGGGGCATGCCACATGTCGTACCATCAACAATCATGTTGAGGGAACACCACCATGTTAAAGCCGCTAGCAATCATGCTGGGGGCATTTACCAACCTCTGGGCATCATGTTGGGAAGGAACCCGTCAATGGTCCTTAACCGTGAGCAGAGTTTACCTTTGGCTTCAAGCTCGTTAAAAAATGAAACCAGTAGTTTGAGCAGAGTTTACCTTTGGTTTCAAGCTTGCATAAAAATGAAACCACTTCATTGAGAATAGTTCCCTTTCTATGTCAAGCTCGTTAAAAAATGAAATAGGTTCCCATGAGCAGATTTCTAATCTTGTGTCAAGCTCATTAAAAAATGAAACAACTCCTTTCCCTCTGAGTCGAGTCTCCTCGTAGACTTAGTACCTGAACCTTCTTTTCACCTGCCTATGCCTTAGGTGAATGAAATAAAGCTTGGGGGCATGTCTTCAACCTCTGTAAGTTACGTTGAAGTCAACTCGATCGCCTCTCCACACCACATTGGAGCTAAGTCACTTACTTCTAGCAATCATGCTTGGGGCATGTACCAACCTTTGGATTCCATGTTGGGGAGAAGTTCACCATTGGGAACATTTTCGAGCATAGTTTCCTTTTTTAGGTTTCAAGCTCATTAAACCATGAAAATTATCCTAAGCATAGTTCATGTTCTGTTACAAGCTCGTTAAAAAATGAAGTAGACATCATGAGCATTCTTCCAACCTATCTTCGAGCTCGTTAAAAATAGTAAGATGGTGTTGAGCTTACTTCTCAGTTTTTTCTTGCTCTGGTTGAAACATGAAAAGTGGTTTGAGCTTACTTTTCACTTTTTTTGTGCTCTGGTTGAAACATGAAAAGTGGTTTGAGCTTACTTTTTACTTTTTCATGCTCTAGTTCAAATATGAAAAAGATTTCGAGTGCTTTTGATACCATTCTCGTACTCATTAAAATTTTAAGTTAAAAAGGTGTGTCTAACGAGTATAGGTTTATCACTTTATCCGGCCTCGCAAGACTATTTACGGAAAAAGAACTGTGTCGAATTTACTTTTTCCTTTGCCGTACTCGGTCATCAACCATGACAAAGTTGTTCATGGAGTCCTTTTAAGCTCTTTTCAGACTCCCTAAATAGGAAAAGATTGCCAAGCGAACTTGTCGCATTCATGCTTGTTAAAGTATTTGAATGGTCGTCTCCTTGGTGATAGTTTACCCCTTTTTCGGACCAGGGGGAACTACTTACGAAAAAGGTATACTCCAGCCAATCATGACTGGAAGAGTCCTCTCCCGCGTTGTTTTACCCTTTTTCGGGCGATGAGGCTAACTTTACGGAAAATGACCTTTTGGAGTCTCCTTTAGTTCTTTTCAGACTCTCTAAACATGAAATGATGCCAAGTTTTCCTTCTTTGGACTCGTTAAAATTTAAACATTGAAGGGCCCATTATGGGACGAACCCCTCCTTTCCTAGGTTCGTAAAAAATTTGGGATTGGACTTATCTATGATATGAGCCATATCGAGCATCTGGTTACCCTCATCAAGCTCGTAAAAAACACATGATGCACTCACCATTCATGATGGGGAAAAAGGAAGGCTTTTATGTTACATACTTTGTTAATGGCAGTACGTAGTCATTCTTGAACATGGAACTCATCTGCATTTGCATACTGTACTTGGGTCATCTGTTTGTCCTCAGGTTTTACCTACTTCTTGAGTCTCGTTACTCCTTTGAGTCATTCAAAGAAATATTCCCTCATTAGTTGCATTAGGAGTTATTGTTGTACTCGTCATGTCAATACTGCCAAGTCATGCTATGCCCATGTTCAAGAACACGTCCACCGTTTATTATCTGCAGTCATTACACCTTCAATCATGTCGGTCTACTATGAGTCAGTCTTGCATGTTACTGTACCATATGATCTAATCTACACATCTTTTGTCGTGTTTCATGTCGATTGATGGGGGATTCATCATGGCCCTCCTTCGACGGATTCATCCTTG
This sequence comes from Larix kaempferi, assembly GCA_027924585.1. NCBI lineage: Eukaryota > Viridiplantae > Streptophyta > Pinopsida > Pinales > Pinaceae > Larix > Larix kaempferi. Next base: position 18,769,315 of record BSBM01001331.1, on the reverse strand, counting down.
TCGACATCAAATCATCATCCGAGGATTGAATCTAGAAACCAACCAAGTAGCTTGGCCCTGCATGCCTCAATGGTAGGTTACCTCGCTTTCGACATGAGTTTACATTATTGACTCTTGATTGAAAGATTTCATCTTGCGTTCGACTTTAACTCACTTATTCACGCTTGGTGATATGTACTGTGATACCTTGGGAATCATTAACATTAATGGTGATCTCCCTCGTGCTTGTTAACGGTTTACATCAATGACCGGTAATCAAGTGGTTTCTACCATGTTCAACGTCAAGACCTTTGTAATCACATGGATAGATTCGTATCATTGCGGGTTCAGCTTGAAGACCCTGGGGAGTCATGTTTTACCCAGGTTGTGATGGAGTTTGTATTGAGTCATATTACATGGATCCACTTTTGTATTGGTCATGGATGTGTTATCATCTCATCATGGATCTATGCTTGTGTCTAGTAGCCATGATTATGTTTAGTCGGTCATTACTACCATGGATTTGCAATGTATTGGTCGGCAGCCATGTTGTACATCATATGAGATTGTTAGTTCAGAGTTAGTTGTACTGCAGTAGTGTCCTTTGTCCGACAAGTCCATTGCCATTCCTTCTATCAAAGCACTTCACCTATTTATCTTTAACAACTTCATGCTTTGGGGGGCATTCTGTTACACCTAAAAGCTTTCCATCATGAGATTCAGTGTATACACCCCTGGAGTTCCCTTGATTGAGTGATTGACCTGGAAGGATTTGTATCCATTTGTACTAGGTTTTGAGAGGTAGTCGCAGGTTTCACTCATGCAGCATGCGACGTCGCAACTTGCTCTATTGCAGGGTGCGCCGATGTCAGTTAATAGACAAAAATAGCCCTTCGAGCCCCTTCTCAAAGCTTGATGACTTGGACCCTATCCCTAAACTCCTGGGAGAGTTGGCACTCGATTCCTAACACCTTGGAAGGATCCCTTAAGCCTCTCCTATCATATCTCAACCTATCCTATCCATACCCTATCCACTTATGCTGGTACTCTTATGCTGGTGAAATCAAGCTCAATAGATCTAATACTCTAGCTTGGGGAACATCCACTTGTCTCTAGGATCTTTGGCATGGCTTGTCGGAAGGAGCTTGCAGTGTTAAGGCAATGGTTGTAATCTTATTTTCTATTGTACTTCTCCACTCTTCAATACAGTTAATATAATTGATTTCCATAAATGTTGTCTCCTTGATGATGTTTAGAGATTTCCTCCTTAACTATTAGATTAGATCTATCATATGAGATATATGCTTTCACTTATCATGGTCCGTCACATGTTCAACAGGGTTTAGCTACTTGCAATCTGGCAGCGCTGGAGCATTGGATCAATGAAGGAGAAAGGGATCTACAAATCTAAGGTAAACGATCTACTCTTACATTTGTACTCCTATATGATCTAGGAAAGTATTTTATGTTCTGTCTTATTTGTTCTAGACTTACGTTAAGCTAGGGAGATCAGGCCTTGAGTCCGCTCTTGGTAGATTGTCCGTGAAACAACAAGTCAAAATATATTGTTGTTAAAACAAAGGAAAAAGTTCACTTTTCCAAAAGTAAATTAAACCACCAATATAACAGAACATGTCAAAGAAATTAATTCCCTTTATATATTTCTATCAATACTGCCTATGCATTCAATTTTTTCAATAACGATGGTAGGTACAGGTTTCATATACAAATCCCTCATCTGAAAAAATAGTTTCTGTGATCAATGAAGTGGTATCTAAGTATATGCAAAATATTGTATGCCAATTAATTGCCTAAAATATTAAACATATTCTTGTAACTAAATGTAAATATATGAAAGACTGAACAATGTATTCATAAAAATAAATAAGGAAAGAGATCCAATTTGCATCAATATGAAAAACACATCATTCATTATATCACTCGGAAAATTGAAGAATAGTTTGCAACATTCCGATATTAAAATTGCTTCTAGAGACTACATTGGAATTCGTCTTTTCACTCAACTCATGACAATATCATACAAAGATGAAAGATGAAAAGGGTTGCTCGCCACCCCCCCTGCCCCTTTTCGGTTTCAAAAAATTTTCTTATATAGCCTCAAGCCGAGGGGAAACTAAATTTGGTATTGAACAAAAAGGAGTAATAAATGCATGTTTCTCTCAACAAAATATACAAAAAAACAAAACAAAAAAAAATTGTTCCTTCGTGGAATTTCTTCCACTGAGCATGTAGGTCCTTGATTCTCGTTGGTCGATTATACTATAATTTCTCGAACTAGAGTCTAGACTTCAACACCAAGTGCCTTTGGATCTATTTCTCTATCAATATTGACCTTAATCATTTAGGAAAACGCATTGGAAATTAGAGCAAATTTGAGGTCTAAAATGGGCCTCCTAAGGAGAGAAAAAAAAACCCACATAACAATACAAATATGCCATGTCACACTAAGTTAAAGGTGTTATCTAGTGAAGGTCAACCTATATTGTCTCATTAATGGTAGTTGAAAATTATGTTGTGTTAGTGTGGAGTTAAGAGATGAGGGTTGAAAATAATAATGAAAAGTTTAGATTCTCGCACATACAAAATAAATGATATAGTGGTAAAATTTTTAATTTTTTTTATAAATGTACCACTGCTTATTTGTATATAAGTTTTATATTAAAAATTAGATGTTTTCACATGTGTATATATATATAAGATTCATAATTAATATATAAAAGATATTAAACTACATAAAATAAAAATAATAAGCAATATTTATTATTATATTTTATATAATTTTTTTTATAATATAATGTTTTGTTTTTACGAGTTATAAAATGAAGATTAATAAAAAATCACCAACACTAACATGTATCATAAATAAGAAAAAGAGGAGAGAGAACAAAAATATTTCGGTATTTTTGCAATAAATTTTGCTCCCGAACTCAAAATTGGATGTTCTTAGTACCACTAGAAAGGTATTGACGATTTCTACAACTTTCACGTTTCATGTTTTTTGAGATTCCACACCGATTTTATGGAGCACGAATTTTAGTATTTATGGGAGAAAAGCATATTTTGGAAGATTCTAGGAATCTTTCAAAGATGTTTTTCTCCCAAAAATACTAAAATGCTCACCCTGGAAATTGGTATATAATATAAAAAAATTCAAAACATAAAATTTGTATTTCTCATTAATACCTTTCTAATGGTACCAAGATCGTCCAATTCTGAGTCCGGTAGCGAAAGTTATCGCAAAAATATCAAAAGATTTTTTAAAAAATATATTTAGGATACATTTTGGCCTTCGTAGTTTCTTATTGAGCTACTAATCCATTTTCATTTTCAAGATAAAATAAAGTTTTTAATTCAAATTAATTATTCTTTTTAATTCTTATGGAAAGCGTTAAGAGCATACTGTTTTAGCGTAGTCTAAATGTTCGACGAATTCGCCCATTCTTGACAACATTTTCCAGCATGATTTCGACTGAATTCGGTGAAAAAAAATCAGATCTTAAAGAACAGTGTTTAAGCTTTCTTAATATGGGCACCTTGGGGTAGTCGAGGGCATCGAATCCATTTATGCATTTAGAACAATGATCTAAACAACATAGAATTTGGATTTTAAAAAAAAAAAACTTTTGCCAGATTCCGGTCAAAAACTCGTCGGATGAGCGAAACCGTCTAACGTTTACACTCATCCTATTGTTTTTAATTAAACATTTTAATTTTTATATAAAGTATGCAAGGGTAGGAGCTAGTAATATGGTTTATGATTGTTTAGTAATAATATTTTGTATTTAAATGTTGTAATTATTTGAGGATGTAGTAATTAAATATATTTAGATTTTTTTAAATGATGTATTATTTAGTAATATTGTAAATACTATTTTTTCATTATTTAGTATTTCAAGGTAACTCCATTTAAAATGAATTATTATTATTATTATTATTTAAGAATAATTATAAAAATGTTTTAGTATTTCAAAATTACTCCACTATCATTTTAATTAACGTGAGATTTATATTTTAAAGGACTTGGAAGTAATGATAATATAAAATACTCTCTATGTATTATTTCAAGTATATTTATCGTATTTCGAGATGAACTTTTCATGATCTTAACCAGTGTGAGGTTTATATGGAATTAGCTATTGACAAATAAAAATATGACACATAAGCATCATTGATTTCTATGTGTTCAACTCAATGATAATCGTTGACCAAAGTTATTGAAATTCTACTGGTTTGAGAAATCCAACTTATCCATGCCACATTTTTTATGAGGCCCATTTTAGACCCTAAATTTGATCTAATGCCACGTATCCAATTCAAGAGGTTGATATAGGCAATTGTTGAGAAGTTATTGTTCCGCCTTTGTTATCTTCTTTATTGCTTCCTTGCTTTGATCTATATCTTACTCAATAACGATGATTTTCAATTTAATCAAGTCTACATATTTTAACTCATCAAGAGTGGACCTATTGAATTTGTCCATTGCAACATCAACATAATTCAATAACCTTGTGCAAGGTTTCTTAGCATTGTTGATGAAATCGTTTACCTCCGCTTGGGCGACCTCTCGGGAGTTCTTCCAAGCTCTTATTTTGGAAATATCCTTCCCCTCCATCTTTGGAAAAATTTGCAGGGTTTCCTTATAGTGATGTTGTCAGTCTAGCAGTTCATCGAACTGATCTTGTATCAATTTATATTTAACTTCAAACACCTCAACTTTATTAGTCAACCTAATTAGACCATCTTAACGTTTTTGAAGCTCATCCAGCGGCAAAACAAAATTCTTTTGTGCTTCTCTTAGCCTTTGATTATATTTTAATGCTTCTTCTTTTAGGGTGCCGAGGGACAGAGCATTTTCTTCCCGATAAGTTTTCAGTTTAAAATTTGAGCCTTCCTTTCCCATATTCATTGCATTCAAATTATTCCAATAGTCATCCTTCAAAAGAGCCACATCATTCTCATGTGCCACTTTTAATTGTTCCTTCTCCATAAAATATTAATGCTCAGGATTGGGAAGTTGCTTATGCAATTTCTCCACTTGTTCTTTATGATGTGCTACATGTTCCTTGTATTGTCCCATTAACTGATTCACATCATTGATCAAATACACGTTTACATTCACCAACATATTGATCAAATAAGTTGCATCAGTGGCGATTTCATTGGGGTCCTTATCTTTCATATAAAAAACTATGAGGTTGTCTTATATGCCTCGGGTTCTTTATATTTTGGATGGACTTTTTGAGATACTTTCACTTTCTTGATTGAGAAAGTAGTCGCCTAGCGATACAACCATATATCGATTTCCATCGCTGAAGAGGAATCTATCGATCACATCGAGAGTGGATTCCTTATATCTATCATAGATGTGGGCAATGCCAACTGGTTAAACTTTTGAGGTTTCTCCCATTTTTTCTTTTCTTTTCTTCTTATTCTATTTTATTTTGTTCCTCTGTGGCACAGGATTCCTACTCCTGGAGAAGTTGTAATTTGAGTAATTCAACATTTGTTGCTTCCTTTTTCTTATGCTCTCCCTCATCTCTTCCTTGGGCTTCTTCTTGTTTCTTTCTTTGTCTGCATCCTTTTGGGATGCTTCATCTTTTATCAATTATTCAGAAGCCTTCTTGGCTTCTTCTTGTTGCTCTATATTCTCCTTTTCTTCTTCTTTTTTCGAATCTCTTATGCTTCCTTATGTGCTTTCAACTTGGCTTCTTTCTTTGCTTTTATTTAGCGGCAAGGGATTCTTCACGAGCTTTCTCCTCAGCTTCCTTCTTTGATTTTTCTTCATCTAATGGGCTATGAGAAGATTTCCCATCCCATTGTCATTCTAGTCTTTCGTCTTTTTCAAATAATCTCCTAACAACCCCCACTCTCTTCACTCTATCAACTTCCTTTTTCTGCCGCCCCTGTGCTGCTTCAGCTTCAAAAGCTAATTTTCTGTCTAGCATGACTACATTTAGGATAGTCACCTATTGTTTACATATCTCACACCTTTGAGCAATGTCGGGGATCTTGCTAAAAAATTCATCAAAATTGACAGCTCCTTGAAACAGAAGCTCCTCTGAATTCTCCTCATGATTAGATGTAGGGTTTAGTGCTATTAGCTTTGAAGTGATCTTCTATTACCTTCCTTGGGTCATGATTTCTTAGGGAGGTTTAACAGAGTTTCAACTCATCAAGAAGAAAAGCTTCTCTTCATGCATGGTGGACATTTACCAGTGTATAGGGACCAACATAAATAGGAAAAATTGGGCCAAGACCTTTTGTTCATGCGAGACAACTAAGCTCCAACACCTTTTATGACAATTTGGTAATCAATATCCCTAATCAAAATTATGTTAGGAATGTAGTTGGGCAAGAGATGTGGAGGGGACGAGAGTATGGAAACTCGGATGTAACTGAAGTATTCTAAGATATACCAGTCTCCTATGTTTTTTAGAGTGGAAATGGATTCACCCGACAACCTAGGAGATTGATTTTTGAAAATTAGAAAGTATAAAGCGGCGAATAAAGAATTACAGATATCATAAAAATAAGGTATGTAGTTGGTTACTCACATCTCCCTACAATAAACATGTACATGCAAAGAATCAAATCTCCAATTCTAGTCCATTAACATAAAAAGGTTTGCAGAACATACAACATTAAGAAGATAAGCAGACATATACAATTGGGAATTTTAGTCTTGGATATCTCTTTCGTTGGACGCAAGAATCCCAAGAGATTGGATGATAAGATATTTTCCAAATTGGATATGTGCCCTGTCTCTGCTACATGGTGAACTAGAGGCACCCAGACTAGCTTGAAATGAGTTGCATGCTCCTCATCGTAAAGGCGACAAACCATGGCCATCAATAGTCTATAAGGATGCTTGAAATATTGTATGGCATATTTCTTGTTGGCCTTCTCTGTTAAACCTTGGTTTTAAACCCACCATCTTTTGAAAATATTCACTAGATTTGGATTTTCATTAAGAAAGTACCCTAGAAAATCTTCATTTAATTGTACCTCTAAATTCTACAGTTTGAACATTTGTGTGAAACACTCTGGCCTGAGTGAGGGTATCACAACTCCCTCCTCATCAAACATTGTTCCTGTCTTCGGGTCGACATTGTTGTATATCCATTTCGCTACAGCATTATATGGCATGTCAACTGTCTTGGATGGAATAGCGAAGATATGGATTTTTCTTGTGTTCTGATACATATCTATGCCATCATCATTAGGAGGAAAATTCCCCATGGAGTAGATTTGGTATATCTCATCTCATGCGGGATCACCTTCAAACCCCATCGAAGAGTTGGTGTCAGGTAATGTTACTCCCTCAATAAAAATAGGAGAGAGAATTTCTTCTACTTGTTTTAGAGCTACCCCTTTGTGCCTTGACATCCTCAACATCTTGTAGTTGACAGAAAAGCTAGAGTGAGAAGATGGAACAATCAAACTAATTCACCAAAGGGAAATTCACAGAGCAATAGTGATAATTCAAATTAATTTGATGCATTCAATTTCTTCATTTAAACATATTTGAGGCATGATTATTTCTTTTCATTTATTACCAGTCCCTTCAATCACATGATTCATTAATTGTAATTAGTTGGAAGGGCGATGAAGATTTTTGGTGGATTTTTCGGGATATTTGTTTATCTTATTTGAAACAGGTGAGTCGTACGCCATAATGGTATAATTATGGAAATATCCTCAGGATTAGCAGTTGTGTCGATGATTATTCTAGCGTTTTATGGTGCCAAAAGTCATATGAATTCATCGGTGATACTTGTCTTGGAGAATGCCTTGATGGTATTCATAGGTGTGGATCAAAGATAGATATTGGGGTTGACAAATGGGTGTTTTCAATTTACTTTGATTAGACGTGTCCAATATACGGTGTCGAGTTAATTCCATTGGGGTGTTTTTAGATTACATCAAACGAATGCTTCCATTAAGTATTTCTAACCAATTATCGAGGTGTGATCATTAGGGTAGCAAATTGATAATCCTAAATAGAGACCCGATGTGGGAGGTACGATCGTTGAAGAAATACACCAGAGTTAAAATTTAACATTCTTAAATGTGTTTCGATATAGGTGCTCCAACTCATCAAAGGAAGTTGTCGATGTTTCAATTTGGTGTCTTAGTATAGGTCCCGATATTACAGGTCCACTACAAGTTTCTGAGTCTTATTGTTGAAAACAGGTCTAAAAAGTGTTTGAAGGTTTATGATCCATACTTAGTCATATTTGAAAAAGAATTGCTTTGGGGGGGCAATAATTTTTCCTTTTCGAGCGAAATTGCATGGGAGTTGTTGTGGGTAGAACATACACCTACCCTAATCATTGATATTCTTAGCCCTTAGTTTATTACATGTCATATTAAGTCACTATGGACATCTATCAAGTCAATCTTAGTCAGTTTAGAGTGTTTTAGGAATCCCTCTTGCACTTGGTCATAATTATTAACGTGTGTTGGTGGTTAAATATAACTTGGAAGGTTAGTGGTGCCTTTCCCTAGCTCAAAATTTGGGTTTATTGTCCTTTTTCTCAATTACCTTTTAAAACCCGAGTTCCCCTTTCATGGTGTTATACCCTCGACATATTTTTATACATTCATAGATACCCATGCAATCCACTTGGATGATCCTAACCTTGGGATTGGCCGTGGTTGACCTTTCAATTTCCATGTGGGGGCCTTCCTAGCGTGTAACATGTCTCAAAAGGTCAAACACCCTCCCCAAAATGTGAATCTTGCCCTCCTTTAAGAAAATGGTTAATCTCTTTTACTCATAGGTGTAAGCCATTTGGAGCCATTTCTCTCTTTTCTCTCACCCATGGGGAGTCAACCTCCTTGTTCCATCCCTTTTTGGCACATTATTTGATTATTTGATTATGATTCTAACCTCCCTTGGGCCTCACATGTGCGATCACTTCTAGATAAATCCCCTCCTCTATGCAATTCACCCTCCCTCTCTTGACTTTTCCAATTGTTTGTTGAAACCACCTCATTAGTTTATTATTTTTTGACCATGCAAAGAGAAAGAAATGTCTAGTTTACTTGGTTCTAGAATAGATCTAGGGTTTTAGATTTTTTTTTTTTAATGAAGAGGTAGTTGAGTTGCAAGTCTTATATAAAGGGGTTAACCCTCTTATTTTTCTTTCTGTTTTTTTTTTTATATACTTTGAACTATTTGGAAAGCTCCATTGAATATCAATCTAAAGGATTTGGAGGAAGAATCTTGGGATCTACTTATGTATGTGCAGAAGTCCTAGCTTTATACCAATGATTGCATATTCTCACATGGAAATAAAAAATGTTTTGGTTCTTGGAAATTCCTCAATAGTCATTAGCCAAATGAGGAACTTGGATATTGTGAAAAATATACCCCTTTCAAGAATGATCATAAGAATCCACGAGCTTCATTGCCATTGATTTTCTTCATGTCCTTCAATCCTGAAACTCCCATGAAGATATGATTGTGAAAAAGGGTGTATTGTTAAGGGGAACTTTGAGATAAAATGGGGGTAACCTAGCCAATTTTTTACACCATTAAGAGGTGACACAAAAACCTCAGGAGAACATGCATATGAAATCAAAGGACAAGTGGCATTAACCATGAAATGGTTAGCATTTATATAACCCTCCTCCCTTGTACCTTCACACGCCATCACTCACGACAAGGGAAATCATATGAAGCTCGAATGGATGGATTCTCCTCACAGAGGTGGGATGAATTTCTATAATCTTGGCTCTGTTTATTGTTACTACCTCACCAGATTGGTTTGTTTGTTGCTTGCAGGTTGTTTGGATGCCCACACTAGTAGTTATGATCGGTTGGGTTTGTATCTCCAATTTTTTTGGGATTGGTCACTTGCCAACCATTTTTTGTAGTTTGGATATCGGTGGCTCTTGGATAATTTGTAGCAAGGGCGAACACAATCAACCAAGTTGGCGTGTGGATTGTGATGTTTTGGACCTTTTGTGAGTCTTGAACACCAATTAGATTCTCTTCAATCTGATGTCACCCATCTCAACCATAGTGTTTCCATACAACATGAGACTTAATTAACTAGAAATGTGGAATTGGTGGCAAGAGTGGATATGTAAAGAAAATAATGGGAAAGGCTCATAATTGACCTCAAGATGCACTATAATATGGTATTGGGTTTTGCAAGAAGTTCACAGTTTCTAGTTGTCCACCTCTATTTCAATTGGCTATGGTCAAGATGCAATTATGGAGGAAGCAATGGTTCAACAACCTCAAGAAAATCATGAATTTGAATACATAGCCCCAAATCTCAAAGAGGAATCTATGAAGGAATCCCATTGAGGGCATGATTCTTATTTAAATGCCTCGGTTTTAAATGTGTGTAGAATTGTCTTTTTATTAGGCCAGTTTCTCAAAGTTTACAGTCACAAGTTTTATAAGAATGAGAAAAAATATGTAAAGACATCTCAATTTGTAGGTTTCGTTTCGTTAAATTTTTGAAACTCTAAACCATTTGCAACAAAATTATATTTTGATATGTACTCTCTTACTATATAATACAACCTCAACTTTTTGTCCAGTAGTGATTCATGCTAAAATAGGGAAGTTCTTTATTAATGAACCTATTAAGGCTCATATTAGATTGGCCCCATAGTTGGACTCACTCATTTGGAGTTGTAATGAGGCTAGAGGTTAGTATTTTGGTGAGATTAGGTTATAATACAATATTTGATGTGGAGAATGGTGGTTCCAAGTGGTGGTGGAAAACGATGTGGAAGACCTCGACCCCCCCTAAAGCCAAACTACTAATGTGGCTTGCACTTAATGGGAAAGTGCTAATATGGAATCATCTTTTCAAAAGAGGAATGAAGGCCCCAACATATGTTTATTATGCATATCCTATGAGGAAACTAATGAGCATTTGTTTATCTTTTGCACCTACTTGAGGCAGGTTTGGGTTGAATTAGAAATTTTGGTGGGCCAATCTCCATTATGGATGAGACCTACAATGGGACTATGTCTATAGAAGTGGCATATTGTTTAAAGTTTGAAATGATGCAAGGAACTCCATTTCATTTCTTTATGAGGAATTTTGGATTGCTTGTAATCACATAGTCTTTGAAAATATGCTCAACCTAGCCTTCCAAACTGCATCACAATTCGAATCTCTTTTACAACATTTTATTACTGAGTATCCTCCAAAAATTCCTCGGGGGTAAAAAGATATATGCTTGGTCAAGGGAAGTACATGATCCTATTTCGACGGTGCTTGTCGATCGAGGGATGCTATGGTTTGGTTGGGTTTGTCACTTTATTTGTAATAGACTCATATCTTTCATTTCAAAGGCAATATGGGTTGTGGAACAAACAATCAAGGTGAGTTCAACTCATTATATTATCGAGTACGATTTTCCCTTTAAATTAATGTCAGAACTTTGCAGGGTAAAGGTGATTCCCTCATAACTATCAGTTGGATGAAGGATGTAGTGCACACGGTTAATAACTCACTCTTCTATTTGGCGAAAGAGATGGAGGGGATGAAGTCTCACTTTTAACAAATTGTTTTTCAACATTTGTATAGGGAACAAAACATAGATGTTTTACTGACAAGCATGGCAGATCGGTTAAATACCTTTTCATTATTGTATTATGTGAATTGCTCATGGTTTTCAAACCTTCTTTTAATCATATATTGTGTATAGCTAAAACAAGTCTGCACTATATAAGACAACTTTTAAGGATTTTTTTTTGTTTTGGTGTCAATGCATGTGTTAAATGTATTTTGATTCTTCTTAAATAAAAATACCTAAACTTTTTATTAATATAAATTCTACATATATCTATAAAAAAAACCTTAATTATAATTTAAACACTATAATAATAACTTATTAATAATAAATCATAAAATTAATATTTAATTATAATCAATAATAATAAAATTATAAAAAATGTGAAATGAATCTACATATTTATACATTATACATTATAGTTATTTCCATCACTCTTCTCATATAATGAATCCACATAATTATAATAAATATAACTATTATATTATACGCATTACATTTTTATATATACATTATATATTATAGTTATTTCCATCACTCTTCCCATAAGCCTATTGTTCAGAAGGAATTAAGGAAAGCTAGTCAATACATAGGGGCTCAACAAGAGCATCATGTCACTTACATGGAGAGAGTAACAATCATTCCTCCCAACCACCCAAGCTACATTCAATGGACACATGCCTATAAGTTCATTATTTTGGATACATGCATAGTCATATGTATTTAATATGATAGATTTATTATGTACATTTATTTTTCAGTCAGGGATATTAATCGGGAGAGGTCCATTCCAAATTTTTGCCTTCTACTAAGCTTTTCACACAGTCTGAAGGAATTTTGATTTATTTATATAACAATTTTTCGCAGTTTCCATTGGCTATGTGCGCCATGACGGCGCCAGGCCCTGACAGCGTGCTTGCGTCATAGCTGGTTCAGTCCGGGGCTCGATGTTTTGTACTAGTTTGCAGGGCAATTAATGCCGATTCACTGTGAGGCTGGAGGGCCATGCAATGTGTAAATGCCGACCAGACAGTCAATCGAGGGTTTTTTTGTTATCCTGCAGTGCCATTTCCTCGCCTAAAATTCTGGTGCGAGTTGCTATCGAGGGATTTGATAAGGACGTGAGCAAAGGTAATCAGCCTTACCGCTATCACCGCCTCGCCTTGCCTCACGCTGTTCATCCCCCGCGGCCTACCTTTTCACTAACTCCGAACTGTTTCTGTACATGCACAATGCAGGTTCTTATTTCAAGATTATGTCGATACTCGAGAATGTACCAGCTACCAACATTACCAACATTCTCAAGTATCGACACATTCTCGAGCATCCTTGAATTGATCACCATTACCAACATTTTATTTTATGAATTTCAATTAAGGATGCGAGTTACTTCTGTCAGATCATAGTTAATGAATTTGCCTCACTCTCCCTTGCATTAATTCATCCTATATTTTCCATGCTATATTTTCCATGGCACGCATCCATTCCGTCTGGTTGTTCGAGATTTCAACCCTCTTAAACCTTCCCTTCGATTCTTTCGATCTGTGTCTCGCTAGCTATCCATCATTCGATGGCATTACCCTCTACCGAAATCAACAATGCTTGATTTGCACCGGTTACTGTAAAAGCATGCACCCTGATGTCCTCGTTAATCGGTATGGCTTCTTCATGTCTTATTTAAATTGCTTGCATCCCACAAAAATTTTCTGATTGTCGCGCTTGAGAATTATCTCATTACCTTCTGTCTCTCTTCTCCCCGACTGTTACTGGTTCCGTGTGTGCACAACACAAATTACCCATCCATGGCTTTCAAGCATCATATAAGCATGGCTTTCAAGCATCATATAAGCATGCCAGGTCGCCCAGTTCGCACTAGACGTTCCAGGTATTTTTGAAATTCAGTTGTGTTTCCCTAGTATTTTTCATGGTCTATTTTGCATTGGTCAGGTCCTTTTTATGGTTTTTGTGCTGTCAGTGTTGACCTTTATCACGTGTTGACAGTTGTTAGACTTCTTTTGCGGCCCTACGGTTATGATGGCAATGTGTTTTCTGGATTTGCATGTAGATAAATTCAGAGATGTTGGGGGCAGAGGTAAACCGGGTGGGAATCTTCGTTATGCTCCCCCTGTGCTGACATACCCATGCGGCTTCTTTGATGGAGCTGCTGTGGGTTGATATGGGGGGTGGAGCGGGTGCCATTATTCACATTTCTATCGATGTCTCCATCCATATTTGGCTAAATTTGGGCAATGGATCCAATACCAGGAGCGAGTTATGTGCCCTTTGGCTATTACTTTTCTGGGCTCGCTTGCGAAAGATTATTGCTCTTGTGGTTTTGGCGATTCTTTATCTATTATCTCTTGGGCGAGAGGCAAGACCACACTAAATATTATGCTTCTTAAACACTGGATGGATGCGGCCCAGATGCTAATCAAAGATTTCCAACACATTCATTTTGAACATGTATACCGGGAAGCTAATATGGAGGCGGACATGCTATCTAAGAAGGCACTTAACTCTGAGGTTGGGGTCATCATGTGGCAAGAATGGCGGGAGGATATTCTATTTTCACAGGGATCTTATCATCTACACTGGACTTGATACTTTATGTTCATATTTTTTCCTCTATATGTTATTATGATGCTTTTTTGTACCTTATTATGTGAGTTGTTATACTTACATGCTCTGTTAGCTCTATGTGCAGATCTCACATAGGGGCTGGCTCCAACTCCTTGTTGGACGTTTTTGTATACTTCCACCTTTTGCAGCACTATAGTCAGATGATGTTGGTAGCGCTTTGATATATTTAGCACTGTTGGATATATATATGTTATTTTTGGTGATTGGCAGCTGTGGCTGTCTGTACTTGTGATCCTATATATTTTGGTTGGACACTATGATGTTTCTGGTGATTGATGGATCTGTTTCTACTTCGGGAGGGATTCATGATTTATTTTTTGGACATATGACATTTTATGTTGGACCTTTTAATGTTGATGTTGGCACATCTGCCTATCTGAGTGACATGTCACATATGCTCTTTAGAGCTGGATTGTGAGCAGTTTGTATATTTCTGACAGTTGGTGTTATTTACTATTTCGTATATTAATAATAAGTTATATTTTTCTGTGAAAAAAAATTCAGCCTTCTTCAGTATTCTATTTTAAAATTTTGGATTAATTTATTGATGGTTTAGTGGTGTAGTACTGCCCAGTTTTCGTTGTTTATTCTTCACTATATGCATGACAGTGCCTCTTCACCATTGGGTACCATCACGCCATGCCACTCTTTGAATGCCTGCCTTCACTTAAGTTACAGTTACATTTATCATAGGAATGTGAATTCAATTAGTTGCTCACTGGACCATTATGTTGCTTGGCTTGTGATTCTGGAAATTTGATTTGATAAAATGTGAGAGCTCTATTATTTGTAATTGTAATTGGCGTAACCAAACAAATGTTCATGAAGGTTATGTTAAAATAGTGTTTGGTTTAGGTGATCGACTCAAACCATATTAGGACGTCTTCTACCCAAGTGCATGGGTCTTTCTTTTCCCCTGCTGAGTGTCTGGTGGAAACGCGAGTTTCTTCCCGTTTCATGTGTGTTTTCCTGCAATAGAGATGTGTGGTTGAAAAAAAAAAAATTGAATAATGTTATTTGACAATATTTTAAGCAATAAAAAGAGAAAAAATAAAAAAAACAAAGAATCATGTCTTTTGATATAATAGAATGCATACAAGATACTTGATGTGAATGGGTTTTATATGACTTAGTTTGAAATTTTTTATTTATTTTTTATATGAATTTGTAGTTTTTAACGTGTTTTTAAGAATTATATAGTTAAATCTTATTTATTAAATAATTTATATAAATAGAAATCATTCATATATATATATATAAGTAAATAAATTACTGTTGTCTTGTTGTTTGATGGTAAATAAGGTAAACTGGATCTTCATTGGAATATGGTTCGACCTGGTCAGTCCAATATGGAGATCTAAAGACCTAGCCCCTTGGCACAAGCTCTCGATCTCTAGGTCTCCATCGCCCTTGATTCTGCTGACTTTGCTCCAATAACTGCCTGTGCTGCTTTTGTGGGAGATCATCATAAATTGTGTGGATCACTATAGAAATCCAATCGCTATAGAAACGGGATAGCTAATCGCCAATCTAACTCCAAGCTAAGTGAAAGCCCATAGTTTACTTTACTTCCCAGCAATGTATATAGTCCATAAGGCCATACTAGCCAGGACTAGCTGTTACTAGCACAAATATGATGAGACCAAGGCGCTAAGCCTGCCATCATAATTACTAACTAATGCTGGAAAGCCGAGAAGCTAATCCCCAAAGACAACTGATGGCGTGAAGCCAATCGTAACTAGATCTGGATCAAACGCAACTTAAACTGGAGAATCCAAATATTGAATCTGTTCAATCTGGATCAACAAAGTTTAAAGATGAAAGGTCTAAGTGGATATCCTTATAATATTCACCACTGATAAATGTACAAATTATCAGGACTTGTCCAATAAATAACGTGAGTTACGGACTGCTTGTGAATCGATACGATAGTCGTATATATACGTGAAAGCGCAATCATGGGCTCTTAACCTGTGATAATGGGAGAAACGATAATTACTGAGCTGGGTAGACTGGGTCAATTTGTTGGCCAAAAGACGTTGTGACCGAGTGCAGCCAGTGGTTATTTATTTATAAACTCCCCATTCTATGAGGCTAGGTTAAATAATTGGCTTTTGGTAAGTTATAAGTTCTAGGTAGATAGTTAAATGCGATTGGTTCGTTCCGTGATCACTTACAAGAGACCGTTCATAGACACTAAACCGGGGTATACCAGAAAAGAATGAAGTGGCTATAAGTTTTGATTTGAAAAGAACCTATGATGAAATATTCATTTGGAATTATATATATATATAAGATTTTAGTATTAATGAAATTTTTATTTTTACTATTATTTAAATTAGCTTAAATTTTTTTTATCTAAAATTTATTATATAAATTTTTATAATTATGATAAAAATTTATAACTTTAAAAATTGATCTTCTCAATATATATATTTAAATTTATCACACCTAAAATCTATAACATATTAAAAATATAATGGTTATGTATTACTATTTAAAATCTATAACAAATTAAAAATTATCATACATATTCTCTTAGTATTATTAAATTTATATTTAGGTTGTGATCATTTTTAATTTTTTTAGAGTTTAAGTTATTATATATATATTCAAATTCTCAACTTTCATGTTTAAAATTAATATAATCTATAATCTAAAGCAGATTTTAGTATTAGTCAAATTTAAATTTAAATTTTTAGTTTGTTTATAGTTCAGGTTATGGTAATTTTAAAAATTATGATCATATAGATACATCCATAAATCGTCATTAAGATTTGTCTAAGTCATATCTTTAAAAGCTAATGAAGAGAATTAGATTAAATATACATATTTTATTTGAGAAATTACTCTTTATTACCATTTCAATACCCCTTTCCTCGTTGACACTCAATTTCTCACAAGGAGGAGGATAGATCATGAAATATTAATATTATGGGGTCATTTTTGTAACAATGACGTAACAATTATTCACTCCTTAAAACCTTAACTTCTTATTTTTTAAAACTTCCAAACAACTCTAAGCTAATGTCCAAGTTTTATCATTCTTAAAATTATGTTTTATAATTTTAATTATATTTAAATCTTATTAAAAGAATGACTTATTTTTAACATATTCTATTTATGATTTTATCATGTGTAGTATGTCAATCTTGATTTATATTGTACAGTCCAAAGTAAACAAACAACCTTGATTATGGTCTTACAAAGCAAACAAATTTTAAATTGTTTATTAAATTCTATAAACATATTTATAGTACAATTTTTTTAATATTACTAAATTGTATAGTAATAGATTTTTCAATTTCGTGGTCTACAAAATTGTGTCGCTTTCCTTCATCAATTTAGAAGGTGGATCAACATAAGTCCCACTCTCTTTTGTTGCTTTACTATTGGAAAGCATTTACATAATCTTCTCTCATGCATCTTCTTCCCCATTTTGGTTTTTGGCGACAATATTTTGCACTTAAGCTTGAGCTTCAAAAGGCTTAGACAAATCCTTCCCTGAATATCCATCCCACCTATGCATCCTATTCTTTTGCCATATTATATGCATATAAAAGATCTTCATTAAATAATATCATCATGCAAATAAACAAGTTTCCTTACCTTTGTAGTTAAATCAGAAAATGAACAAACCTTTATGTCCAGAAAACTCCTTGACATTATATGTGAAGCTTCCCAAAACAACTAACCTGACATTAAAGTGCCCAAACATTAATGCATCCATCTCAAATTTATTAATGACGTTGACATAATAAATTGTCCTTTATTGTTTTAGTTTTATTTATTATCGTGTGAAATTTATGATTATTAGAATTGGAGCTAATTTCTTAATCATTCATGGAAAAGCACAAACTTTCCTTATCGTTTTTTAATTTTATTTTATCAATTGCTCACCAACTAATATTGTGCAATTATAGCTTATTTGGTTGCAATGAACACATAGTTATACCTTTTCCAATTTGCTTTGCTTTGCTTTGTGCATTGTCCCATGAGTGCCATCTCCCAATTCCTCATTAACTTCATACCAATCCATTTCTCCATTGGAAGTTCGATGGAAATAATAGAGGTCAACAGCTCAGAACACTATTAGTATTATTCAATCTGAAAGCGAGCCGCGACCTGGATAGAAATAATGCAAGATGCGGTATTACAACTCACATAGTACAACCTTCATCAAAGAATGTCTTAGAAATGCACCAACAATGATGGTTTCTGATTTGAGATCCATCTTGATCTCCATTGACTGTCCACAGCCCCAAGCAAATAGCTCCTCCCTACAACTTTCTGTAAATAGAGAAAGTGGCAATGTCAGGGACATTGCCACCACGCAGCGCTTGTTTTTATTATCGACGAGTAATTAGTTTCCTTTATAATATTGTTGTTCTAGTTTAAATCAAAATTATATGTTATTAAAGAAAAAAATATAATTTTTTTTTTAAAGATATTTCTATATTTTTATTTTTTATTTGTTAATTTTTATTTTTTAAAAGTGTTTCATCTCAATTTTAAAGAATAAAATTATTTTACTCTAAAAATAACCAAAATTTTCTAAAAATTAATAAATTGTTTGTAATTTAAATGTTTTTACAAAAAAATTATCAAAATTTTTATAATTAGCATTTTCAAAATTAATAAAATAAGCCAATATTTTTATTTTAAAAGTAAAACTAATAGATATTTACGTATTTATTTAAAAAGTGAATTTATTTTATCATAATTTAAAAAAAAAACATTAAATTCATTTAAATGAACGTTAATTAGATCATTTATCATTAATTAAAGAGAGAAGAGAAAATAAGTGTTTTTTTTAAAGTAAGCAACATTATAATAATTCAAAACAGAGGAAACATTACAACTGATTGCAGGTGGTTGTGTGATCAAACCCACCACATAGTCTTCAGGATCATACCTCCTAACCAAGATAATAATAGCTTGAGAATTACAAACCCAACAAAAGGCATTGCAAGAATGAAGCAAAAAATGAAACTGTCCCAAAATACTACAAGAGAGAACCCAACATAGAGACTCCAAAAGCTCAAGATAAGGCATAAACAGACTGAGAGTTGACTTAGCCATGATGCCAAAATGACAGTAATATATAAGCATTAGACAACATTTTCAAAGCCTGAACCTAGTGATGACCAAGATTCTGCGAGGTATTCATCGAATGTGCAGAATTCGCTTCAGGAGGGGCATCCTTCGCATAGGAAGGAAGTAGTATGGGTGCACCCAACAACACTCTTGAGGAGACAGAAGACTCACACAACTCCTGAGCTTAGGGAATTCAAATAAAGACATCAACACATCCATTCACCTGTTGTATTGCTCCATGATGTGTGTGAGATTCTGCACATCTTTCCCGGTATCGAATAAAAGCTCCCAAAACGCTTCAGAAGAGTAATATTTGGATGACAGGCACAATTCCTTATCCTTATCCATAGCCTTATTTTCTTGATTTCCTTGTAACTTATTCATGTTGGCTCCAACTTGAGTTAAGGGTTCCCCATGGATGGAATCGACTCAACATGAAATCCTAGAGAGTTACCCTGATCATCAAACCACTCAATCTGGTAACCCCGGCTGCTATCCACAGAATTGTCTTTGTTTCTAGCCATGTGCTCACTCATATTGATGGAAGAAATCACCTAGGAGCTCCCCCAAAGATCCAAAGGAAGGGAGTTGTCGCTAGTGGCCAAAAAGACTTAGACGCCTGCCCGAGGCTCTTCATAAACATCCTCTTAGCCGGGGACGAGGCATAGATCCCTCACTCTTGAGCATCCAAAAACACAAATGTAATCTAAAGGGAGATATTTCACCTTTATTATACCTTCTCATGTCAATCTTAATGCATGTACATGCACCATAGGTAAGCATTGAAGAATCCATTAGAGTCTAGTCCCTAGGATATCATGCCTTCGCATAAGGAAGATATTTAGACATTAATGCCATCATATCAATAGTAAGGCTTAAACCATAACTAGGAAAAATTTTAGGGGCGAAATTTCGCCAATTGGCTATTTTGGGGGCTTTTTTTTCAAAAAATAAATTCGCTATTTGGTCATTTTTGGTCTCTAATATCACCTATATTTACATAAAAATATGATTTTTTTATCATAATATCTGCCAAAATTTACAATTTTTACTAGTAAATTATATGTTTCATATTTAATATTCGCCTACCAATATATATATATATATGTTTTTTTCAATCCGAAATAATTACCTACAATACTATACTTAAGTATAGTATTATAATCCTTAAAAAATACCTTGACCATAACCAACACCATATCAACGACAGTGAGAAGGGAAGACTCGTACAAAGTTAATGGCGCCATTATTTATCCATATTGTGACCGACCATGTGGGGCAGATTAGAAAGCCACCTGCCCAATCATCATGAAAGTTTACCGCCATCTACATTAGGATAATGACACCCTATCCGAGTTAAGAGAAAATAAGTGTTAATGTACAATCAAATCATACATAAAAATATGTCAATATATAACTCAAATATTCAAGATCAATTACTTAGACATTTGTGAAGTTACCAAATGTAATTAATAGAAATTCAAATCATAAAACTACTGAGACAATTTCACTAAAGTAAGAAAAAACACCATGTCAATAAGCCATCAAAAAGTGCACAAACCTTCTCTATAACCTACTACAACTCACCTCTAATAGTTATGTGGTGCATTAAATATTCAGAATAAATTAAGATAGATAAATGAATGCAAAATTCCACATGTTTTTCTTAGTGTGTTTTCATTCATCATCTAATCTTTATTTCCCAACGTAAACATCAATCGTTAGCAAATTATGCCTATAAAACATTTCTAACTATTGATAACACAAAAGAGCCAAAATAATTTACATGAAAGTAGTTATTTATTGATAACACAAAAGAGCCAAAATAATTTACATGAAAGTAGTTATTTATTGCTCACCTAATTGTCATACAAATTTAACAAGATAGATAGAAGCAGAGCTTAAGTCCCTACTTTGACAATTTTTATCGCACACAACTTTGGTACATGGATTGACAATTGGTTATGGAGCAAGGAAAATTTTAGGGGCAAAATTTAGCCAATGGGCTATTTTTCCATGTTTTTTTCAAAAAAAAGATTCGCCATATTGCATTTTTTGAAGCCCCGTTTCGTCCATTTTTTATGGGGTAAAATTTTTTCACTATACAAATCGCCAAATTATTATATAAACTATATAAAATCCTTAGAAATTGAAATAATTTTAGAAAAATATTGCCAAATATTTTATAGTTGACACTTTAAGAATTGATAAGATTCACCAAGGTTTATACACTTTTAAATAAGTATGGTTCCTTAAAGTTTTCCTTGTTATGGAGAAATAATGATTACGAAGCATATTTTGTTTTATGTTTATTTTTTATTTGGAAATGGAGAGTTTTCTATTGTGATAATAATAATATATTCAGATTGTGCTTAAAATTGATACTCAATATGGCGGTTGAGATGTATACACAATTGCTAATTTGAGTTATATATATATATAATAGTTACATGCAGAATTACAACAATATAACAAAAGCACCGAAAAGATGCTAGTTCATAATGAATAATAAACCAAAGGATATGCACAATTTTTTTATTTAAGTTTGGTGTTCATTACACGTTTTCCCTTGTTAAAATTCTTAAAAAAACACATTTCTCATTTATGCTATCTATATTTTAATGAGCCTAGCAAGAAATCCATTATCTGTATGGAAATGTTCTGCGCTTTCTTTCTTTTTAGTTTTTAAATCAAAATTTTATAAAACTTCTAAATTCATTTTCTACCAGTCCATTATATATTTAAAGTGTCCAGAATTTTTAAGAAAAACAAAAAGGAATCAAGCCTCTTCAAGCACTACAAGAAGAATGATTAAAATTCAGGATAAAATGGGTTGATAGTAAAGGTTCCATATCTGCGGCTTGATCTAATGATCTATGCACAAATTAGATTGAGTAAGTCCTTTTTCAGCTACTATAATTACTATCATTAAAGTGATGGATTGATTGGATTTGCAGAGACCAGTAATTCAAAAAAATTGAGCCCCCATGTAATCAAATTTCTTGAGATATCAAGTTAACATTGTAAACAAAAATAACCCAAAAAGACGCATTGTGAAAAATTGAAGCTTCATGTGATCAAATTTCATTAGATAAAAAGTTAGCACTATAGAATAACTCCAAAATGAAGCATATTCTGGAATCCATGAACCAGAAATAAGAGATTTTGTATGTCAAATTTGCAATAAAACATTGCAAAACATAGGAACATAAAAAGAGAGAATTGTGAGATTATCCAGATATGAATTGTGATACTGTGGGCTCAAGAACATTATTAACCTTGCAGAGGGAAGGCCTTAGATTCACCGAAGACGCGCTTCTCCCATTCATTAATGTCGTGCTCATCTCAAGACTAATATTCCGCAAAATGTATATAACAGAGGATCCAACAAAAGTAAAGTTTCAAAACGCTTTCGATTCAACTATTGAGGGCAATGCATATCATATCAAAAGGAGACATATAAATCATACCAGCAACACCAATTTCAGGCCTGGAATGTTGAGCTCATTGCGAAGGTGAATTCCTTGCCAATAATCGATGTTGTAACAATTACGTACTTATGAGTAGAAACTCCTCGATAGTATTAGTTCTAATAGTTCTAGAGTGAAAAAACAGTTACCTGGTTATGGTAAATTATGTGCAATGCGAGACCACCTGAGCATTTCAATAATCACCGTAAATATATATAGACATATATGTAGACAATAATATAATAGAAAACCCAGTATATGTTTTATTTTATGAGAAATATATATACCTATTCCCCCACCTACCATGGAGTTCAACAATCAAATGTTCTTCCTCCGGAGAGGTCTTGTTGCATTTGAGATCAGGACAGGGGCAATTAATCCACCTTAACTCCCAGCTCTTACCAGTTCTCTTTAGGTATGAACAATACATACATATTAGATTTTTATTTTCACCTAAATAGTTAAAAAATCAGAGGCATGCAAGTCATGGCAGGTGCAACACATGCAAGCGCAGGAGGTAGTGGTCGTGGCAAGCTCAGGTGGTGTGGTCTTGGTGGTGGAAATGGAATGTGGTGTTAAATGCACCATCCCACAATGGAGACTTCCATTCACCTTAGACTTCCAAATGAGTCATTGTTCCTTATCAGTACTTTGGATCCATGGTACGAAGTTATCACCTTGTATCTCCAAACACAACGCTTCAGAACTCATTTATCCCGCAATGAACGTCGTTGTATCCATCATCATGCCAAATATTATCTAATCATCGTTGATACCCTATATCGTTGTGGTATTGATTCCATCTTAAGAGGATGTTTAACTCACGAGGAGGGCGAGCATGTCATGAATGATTGCCACTTGGGGGCATGTGGCGGTCATCTCTTTGGAATGGCTACAACCCAGAAGATTTTACGCACTAGATACTACTGGCCATCCATATTAAAATATTGTATGGAAGCAGTCAAGAAGTTTCCTCCTTGCCAACTTTTTCATCATAAAAAGCACACACACCCCGCCCTGCTCCATCCAATTATCGCCCTCGGCCCTTTGCAAAATGGGGCATTGACTTCATGCACTGTAAGCCTACCTTGGCCATGGGCATGGTTATATTATTTTCGCCGTGGATTACTTCACAAAATGGACCGAGGCTATGCCTACATACAAGGAAGACGACGAAATTTTCGCACTCTTTATGTTCAATCATATCATCACTAGATTTGGAGTCTCGCAAGCCATCATCATAGACCAAGGATCGCATTTCCAAAATCGGATGGTGACTGAATTAAGCACCAAGTTGGGATTTCATCATGAAACTAAAATCCCTATTGTCCTCAATCAAACGGAAAAGTAGAGGCCATTAATAAGGTCTTGAAAACAGTGATTCAACGTATGGTAGGAACTCACAAGTCAAATTGGCATGTGATTCTTTTTTCAGCCCTGTGGGCATATAGGACTTCTGTAAAAATTGCCATTGGTTTCACACATTTTCAATTGGTGTATGGACTAGAGGCAGTATTTCCTATTGAGTGTGAAATCCTGTTTTTGAAACTAGCCGTTGAACTCTTACCAAACACTACCGTTGAGGAAGAGATATTCTTACACTTAGCCAAACTCAATGAGACTCATTGTGATGCAACCCTGGCCAATGAAGCGCATATGAAACACATCAAGGCCCAGTATGACAAATCCGTAAAACCTCGTATCTTTAATGAAGGTGATTTGGTCTTGACATATGACCAAAAACATGATAAACTAGGGGAAGGTAAACTTGAATACATGTGGCACAGCCCATACATCATAAAACGTGTTTTGGAAAAAGGAGCTTATGAGTTGGTTGACTACGACAGAATATCTCTAGGGGAGCCTCGAAATGGGATTTACCTAAAATGGTACTATGCCTAGGTCACCCTGCATCTATACTCTATATATATTGCATATAACATGTGTTTGATTTGGTGAGACACTTTTTAGTTAGTGTGTCAGGGTCTTATTTCGATTATTGCTTATACCATGTTCTGCCTAGATGTGCAGATGGAAACCTGTTACGATTTGTGGACGATTAAGTAAAGAAGAGATTTCATAGACGATTAAGTAGAGGGATGGCGAAGGGGAGCTCCCTCTGGTTGGTGAGGATTTTGTTTATATTAGAGTTGTCTCTGTTTGAGGTGAAAAAAATTGGCTCTCTTATCCCATAATTTGGAGATGAAGTGGTGAGAATTGAAAAGATGCTCTTTTTCCTCAGGATGATTGCAACAAAGATGGCATCGAGAGGGTCCTTGGAAGCCTCTTTTGATTAAGTTGTACCATGTGAGATTTCTATTGCACACAGGGATCCATAAGAACATTGATATTTTGGGCCAAAGGTTTGTGGTCCATATGTGGGACCAAATGGAGTCTTTTGGGAGTTTAGAGTGGCCAACAAATAAGGTGTATCTCTCTTTGATGGTGAAGCTACCCAAAGGCTTGTGACCCCAACAGGGAAGTTCCTTGTCCTCTGAGGTTTTGATATTTTTGTTTTGCAATTCTCAGCTTATGTTTGGATCATAGGTTTAAGCGAACATTGATCCATAGGCAACTAGTGTTGTCATTCCTCTTCCCTAATGCCATTGTCGCAAAAGTGTCAAACCTAATAGAAGTCTTGAATTCTTAGAGCCTCTTGATAATTATGATTTGGGAAATAATGTTCAATCTTTTAGGCTTGTTTCCATGAGTCTTCCCAAAAGATGGATGAAGCCCCATTCCTTATTTCCCAAAATTTGTGGTCTTGGATTAATTATTTGATGGACCAAGCTAAGTTCTAGATGATGGATCCCATGGTATGTTCATTGAATCTAATTAAGTCCTGTTGATCTATCCCTAGGGTGTATTTGGATTTCCAAAGAAACCCCATGGTTCTTGTTTGTGAAGTATCCACTTCCACTAGAGCTTTGATCCTAACACCTCATTAATAATTTTTGGGTCTTGAATTCCTAGTCCTCCTGAAATTTTGGGCTTACAAAGATCTTCCAGCTTATGAGGGCCCATTTGGATTGTGAATGATCACTACCCCATAGGAAATTTATTTGAGGTTACTGATTTTTTTAGAACAATTTTGGGGGAGGAAACAACTGAAAAAAATGTAAAGAGGCATGGATTGGAGATCAGATTTTACAGCAACTAGTCTTCCAATCGGATTAAGAGAATGAAAGGTCCAACTAGAAATATTTCCTTCGTGTCGATCCAGGAGGTCCTCCAAGTTTGCTTGAAGAATATTTTTTCCATAAGAAAGGCACCGAGATACTTGTAGGGGAGGTAGCTCCTCTAGAAGTGAAGGAGATGGGTGATTTTGAGATGGACTAGAAGGGGGGTGTTGAAAAAGAACATTTGGGATTTATCATGATTAATGGTGGTGCTTGAAGCTTCAATGAAGTGATCGAGGACTCATTTAAAGATAGTGGATTCATGATAAGAAGGATGGCCTATGAGAATATTATTGTCTACAGATTGATAATGAGAGCAGGTAGAAGAGTTTAGATGAAGTTGCATACCTCTGAGTTGGTTGTCTTTGATTTCCTCCTTTATGATTCTTCCTAGTCCTTCGACCATCAGGATGAATATGAAGGGGGTTAGGAGATCTCCTTAACAAATACCTCTGGAGGGGGTAAAGGTGTTGAAATTTGGTTGAGCTTTGATCTTTAATTCTTTTAGATGAAGAGACTTGAAGAAATGAGACAATTCAATCCATGAAATTCATACAACCATAACACAAGATATACCCTAGGGAAAATCCTTGAAATTATGAGAACAAAAACCCCAGCAATTCTTTTCAATATAATATAATGGATAGCAGAGAATGCTTGCTTTTACAACATAGCAGATTGGTTTCGAAAGATAACAGATCACCAAACTTCTCGGTGAAGATACAGAAGCAATAAAGAAGAGAGATCAATCAAATGTGTTCCCAACACAACAATAACAAGCTGCACAAAGAGAAGTGCCTTGCCTTCAATGGAGAAAAGAATTCGCTTCACATTGGATTCAACAATCCTGTATATCATATTTATATATTATTCTCTTCTATTTTTAACTTCTAAATTCATGATAAACTTGCCCTCAAACTGGATGTATTAATATTGCATGGAGTGGTGCACCCCACTTCTCACGTAGTGCTTCATCTCACTGAGCTGTCACTTAGGATGAACTCACCTCTTAACTAAAATCTTTCCCACTTAGTTAGCTGGCTAACTTAAGTGTCGACATGCAAGTGTCACAACTCATGTGTCATATTTTAGTTTGACATAAGTGTCATCATACAATAACACTTAGTTAACTATATCTTCTTTGTTGTCACTTAGTTAACTCTCTTTAACTGAAGTGTCGTATTTTAGTTTAACTAAAGTGAAAACAATTTATTTAACTAGTCCCTTTTATTTAACACTTAGTTAACTGAAATCATGCTGATTGATTTACTTGAAGTGACCACTGTGAGTTCTTTAGTTAACTGAGACATATCTTTAACTGATGCTTTAAATGAAGCATTGATACTTAAATGAAGCTTTATAACTAAATCTTTAATAATTCGATTTCTCTTTAATTAGCTGAAGTGTCTGCATGGGCAATTTCGAATTCTCTTGATCTATATGATTTATCTTTTATTTCTTTATCTCTTATTGCATGATCAATATGTGCTAACTTTAATTATCCATCACATTACATTATACTAAGAAGAATTATCAGATGTTGTGATCATATTATATTATTCCGGACCAAATGATCATATGCTAAAGTAATTCACTTTAGAGGTGATCAATCTCTAAAGGAGACTTAATAGCAATATGGTGATCATGGTTAATAATATATCACACAACATTAAGGATTTTAACAAGTAAAGCATGACCTTTATATGGAAGTTCCACCTCTATACGAGAGGTCCATCTCATGTATACCTTTATACGCAAGGTTCACCTCTATACGGGAGGTCCATCTCATGGATACCTTTATACATAAGGTTCACAGGATAATCATGACTTGATACACACAAGTTCGGAGCCTTGTCCAACAAGACTTTACAACATCATTACTTTGATCAATTACCTCTATACGGGAGGAATAACCTTTACACAGAAGGAAATCAAAGTGCTCACCTCTATACGGGAGGATCAATCTTGACTACACAATATTGGTTTGGAGAATGTCTCGTGATGTAGTATATTTAACAAAAGGTAGTAGAGGGGAATCCATTCACGAGAAGGGAGAAGAAAGTCAAGAAATTTAGGGACATTATCTAGTTGATCCATATGTGGAAAAAGGCTTGGAGGATCTTGGCTATGTAGGTCAAGTTTAGTTTGTCAAAATCCTTGGACATATCCAGTTTAATGAGCATACCTAGTTTTTTGGTGACTTTAAGGGAGTGAATGAGCTCATGATCCATGATTATTACATCTAGTATTTGATGAAATTTGGCATAGACTAATTGTTCATAGGAGATAAGAAGGCAGGGGAGGGAATTTAAATGATTGGATATGACTTTATTGATGATCTTGTAGATGACATTGCAGAGAGCTATAGGCCGAAATTTGTTTTGGGAGGAGAGACTGTTTCCCTTGGGAATAAGGGACATGAAGGTTATGTTGAAGGTTGAGATGATGCTAGTGGTTTGTTGAGAGTCTTTAATAATGGACCAAAATTATTCCTTGATGACTTCCTAGCAAGAATGAAAAAAGTTGGTAAAACCATCAAGTCTCAGGGACTTACCCACAGGCATGGTTTTAACTGCTTGCTCTACTTCTTCCAGTGTGATGGGATGCATAAGACCAACATTGTGCTTCGTCATGATTAGGAGAATAATGTGTTGGATAATGTCATTGATAGTTGTTGTACGATCACCTTGAGGTTCTGAGAGGAGGTTCTAAAAGTAAGACTTCAACTTGATCGTTATTTCCTCATGCTTTTGGAGATTATTAACTTGATTGTCTCTGAGAGTGACAATTTTATTTTGTTGGCAGTGTTGAAGCATGGAATTATGAAAGAATTTTGAGTTTGTCTCTCCCTCCCTTATCCATTGAACACATTATTTTTTACATCAAAGGGCTTCCTCCTACTTTATCACCTCTTCTAACTATTGTTGGAGGAGGTCCTCTTGGTGGTTGAGTTCCTTGGTATGCATTGTTAGGATGATATCTTGTTGAAGAGTTTCCATTTGCGCTTTAGTTATTTTTTTGTCCTCTAGAATGTTGTTGAAGATAGACTTGTTCTAGACTTTGAGATTTTTTAGTTTCTATTGGAATCTGTACATGAGAGAGACTGGGGGGAATTGTCTCTTCTTTCCACCATTGTTGGATTTTATATTTGAATTCTAGATGGTCCAACCAAAATTTCAAATCTAAACAGTGTGTTTGATGTCATTCCTCCATGATTCCAGAGAAGGAAAATAGGCCAATGATCTGATCCATTGGATGCAAGTATAGTTGCAGACTAGTGCTCTCCCCTGCTGTAAATATTTTCTAGATAATAAAATGGTCCAATCTTGTGGAAATCTACAGATATCCTCCTTGATTATTGTTCCAAGTGTAAATACCATTTGCAATTTCTAGATCAACCATTCTATTATTCTCAATGAATTGCTTATAGCCTTGACTATCTCTATCAAGGCGCCAAAGACCACCTTTTTTCTCTGTGAGGGAAATGATCATGTTGAAATATCCCCCTAAAATCCACTTCTGATCTTGGTATAGATCTTAGAGCCACTGCAGGTGTTTCAAGAATTGAAGTTTTTGTTCTATAATTTGTGGCCCATAGACATTGATTAGGAAGCATTTTCCTTCAGTTCCAATAAAATGGAAACTGGATGATATAGTTATTGGCGTTGCTAACTGATTATCAATCACCACTTCTTGAGGGTAGTTACAAATAAGATAAATACCTTGTAAAGCTCTCGAGGAATCCACTGTTACAGCCTTAGAACCTTTCCATATTTTCCTTTCTATGCCACCCATTATTTGAAAGGTGCATTTTGTTTCCTGCAACGTAATGATACTTGGTTTTTTCATGACAATATTATTTTTCAAGGGTCTTTGCTTGGAGGGGCCATTCAATCCCATTATAATATAGGATATGAATTTCATTTAAAAACTTGAGGTGGTGAGGAGAAGAACTCGGTCGATTAATTGTATTGACTTGAATCTCGCATGAGCATGCCTACTTCATCAAGCCATTGTTGGTGAGGCCTCTTTAATTATTTTTTGATATTGGATTTAATCCCTATTCCTTCTTCTTTACTGGGATATTTTCTTGGTTTTGTTGGTGCAGTTCTTACTTTGATGACCGCTTCCTTAAAGAGTTCTACTTATGGTTCTGGAATAAGGATTTTTTGCTTGCAAGATTCTTCAATCCCATGGAGGTCAAGTTTTCCTAACTCCGTGTCTTCCAGTTTATTAGGGATATCTATCATTTTCATTTCCTGGTTTAATATACCAAGTTCACCCCTAATTTTAGTTAGTAATTTGGGCATGATTAAATTAAGTATTGTGTTGTAATTAAATAGTGAAACTGTTAAAAAAACAGGATCGCAGAGCAATAACAATAAACAAGATGCAAATATAAATCACATAAAACACATTACAAGAGAGACACCAATATAAGGTAGTTCACCCAAGATGGAATACGTCCACACATAAATTGCGAGTCCTTATTATTATAACATCCAACAAATGAAGGGATACAACCTGCAACACATTCGATGCAACTTCCTCTTCACTCTCTCACATTCCCTCTCACACAATAATATATCTTTACAATGCTACAATACCCAACCATATTACAATGTCTTCCGTTTAAAGAGGGATTACCGTGGGAAAATGCTATGGGACACCCAATACCATGGATCCGTAAATCACCCATTATCGACCAAGTCATGACTATGAAATTACAACATTTTACAAGGCATTTTTTTTCTTCTGAAATGACGACTATTTTGGGGGAAAAGCCCCCCCAACCCCCCCGTCATGGGCTTGGATCTAGACACGGCTGCAATAATACCTCTGAATAAGGAAAATTTCTCATCTTCACCTTCATGATTGAAGGCCAACTAAAACTAAGCAGGAAATCAGGTTCTCTCTGGTTATCAGCTTCTCTCTGGTTACTACCTTTGTCAACATGTCTGCAGGATTCTGGCTAGTGTGTATCTTTTCCAGCTTTAACAGTTCATCTTCCATAACAAACCGTATGAAATGGTACTTGAGTTGTATATGTTTAGTCTTAGAATGGAAGGCCGAGTTCTTTGCAAGATGAATCGCACTCTGCATTTCACTGTACAACCTGCTATCATCCTGCTTCTTACCCAGTTCCTCCATGAACCTCTGTAACCAAATCATCTCTTTACTAGCCTCTGTTGATGCAACATACTTTGCTTCCATTGTTGAAAGTGCAACAACCTTTTTTAGTTTTGAAATCCAACTTATTGTCGTTCCACCTACAGTAAATACATACCATGTGGTGCTCCTCCTTCTATATTTATCACCTGCCATATCTGCATCAACATATCCTTGTAGACTCAGTGTCTGAACCTCCAAAACATAATGCATGAGTGGTAGTACCTCTCAAATACTTGAGAATCCACTGTATTGCCTTCCACTGTTCTTTACCTGGATTGTTCATATACTTGCTCACAACTCCTATTTCATATGCAATATCTGGTCTTCTACACACCATGGCATACATCAGACTGCCAACTGCTGATGAATAGGGAACCCTGGACATGTAATCTATCTCTTCCCGTGTCTTCGGAAACATATCCTTACTTAGTTTGAAATGGATGGCCAAAGGTGTGCTAAATGGTTTTTCATTTTGCATTATAAACCTCTCCAACACCTTTTGTATGTACTCACCCTGAGACAATGTCAATTTGTGATTTTTCATGTCTCTTGTTATTCTCATACCAAGGATTTGCTTTGTAGCACCCAAATCCTTCATCGCAAATGATTTATATAACTTCCTTTTGAGCACATTTATATCTTGCATGTTAGACCCTGCAACAAGCATTTCATCCACATACAATAACAAGATAATATATCTTCCATTATCTAGCCTCTTGAAATAAACACAGTGGTCAGAATGGCATCTACTATAACCTTGTTCTGTCATAAACCTATCAAATTTAATATACCACTGCCTTGGCGCTTGCTTCAGGCCATACAAGCTCTTCTTCAACCCGCATACCAAATTCTCCTTTCCTTTGACCTCATACCCCTGTTGCTGCTGCATATAAATATCTTCCTCCAAATCCCCATGGAGAAAGGTTGTTTTTACATCTAATTGTTTCAAGATGAAAATATTCTATCGCCACTAGACTTAAAATAGTTCTAATTGAAGTCATTTTAACAACAAGAGAAAATATTTCATCAAAATATATACCTTTCTTTTGTGCAAAATCCTTTACAACAAGTCTCTCCTTGTACCTCTTCTTTCCTCCATCTTCTTCCTTCAACTTGTAAACCCATTTATTCTGCAATGCTCTTTTACCTACAGGAAACTGAATCAAATACCAAGTCTGGTTTCTTACCAATGAGTCCATCTCCTCATTCATGCCTTGCTCCCACTTCTTTCTAGTTTCCACATGCATTGCTTCTTCATAACATTCTAGTTCACCAGAATCAGTCATCAATAAATAATACAATGAAGGAGAGAATCGTTCAGGGGGTCCACTTAACTTGGTAGATCTTCTAACACTTCAAGGAGTTTTAGGTACCTGCTGTTGTTCTTGATTTTTCAGCACCTTTGGAACTTCATTTTCTTTGATTTCATCAAGAACTGTGTACTATGTGTTTTCCTTTTCCCGTTTCTTTCCCTGCAATTGATATCTATATATGACCTTTTCATTGAATACCACATCTCTACTCCTAATTATTTTGGTATTTTCATAATCCCATAAGCGATAACCAAAATCATCAACCCCATATCCAATACAGGTACATTTCTTGGATTTAGCCTCAAGCTTTGTTCTATTTTCTTTATCAATATGGACAAATGCTTCACAACCAAAATTTCTCAGAAAAATAGTAGTTTACCTTTTTACCTATCCATGACTCCTCTGGAATACCACCATCCAAATAATTTGAAGGCCCTCTATTTATTAATAAAACAATAGTATCCACAACATCTTCCCAAAACTGTAAGAGAAACCTTGCATGCAATCTCATACACCTTGCACGTTCCATGATTGTTCTGTTCATCCTTTCTGGCACACCATTTTCTTGTGGTGTTCCTGGGACTGTCTTCTCTCTACGAATCCCATGGTATAAACAATAACTATCAAACTCCTTGCCGCAATACTCACCTCCATTATCATATCTTAGACACTTCAACCTTTTTCCTGTCTCATTCTCAACAAAAGCTTTCCACTTCTTACAAGTAGAAAACACATCAGATTTCTATCTAATGCAATAAACCCAAGTCTTTCTAGTTGCATCATCAATAAAAGTAACATAATGACGAGAGCCACCAAGATATTGTACATGAGCTGGTTCCCATACATCTGTATGTACAAGATCTAACTTTTCACTCTTCTTTTGTTTCCCAACCCTGAGAAATATGACTCTCTTCTATTTTCCATAAAACACAGTTCTCACAGAATTCCAAACTTACCTGCTTCATATCTGGAAGCAACTTCCTTGAGTGTGGAATCTGCATCCCCTTCTCACTCATGTGGTCAAGCCTATGATGCCACAATGTTGTATATGTTCCTGTGGAATCTAAAGAGATGGAACAGTCAGTATTATAAGGACATAAATACAACATACCTATCCTGTCTCATTTTTCTATCACCATTGATCCTTTAGTGATATTCTACCATGTTTATCCAAGCGTAGATAAACAACCACCATCTCCCAATTGACCTGTTGAGATCATATTTCTTTTCTATAAGGAATATGCATTACAGCTTTCAGCAGCCATTCACCATTCTTTAACTTTATCCGTACCTTACCCATTCCAACAATTTTACATGGTTCATCACCACCCAATAAAACATGTCCAAAATCGCCTGGAACATAACCATGAAATAATTTCCTATGGGGTGAAGCATGACATGAAGCCCATGAATCTACTACCCAGTAATCACTAGTATTATCTAATGCAAGAATCAAAGCATATTGTAACACATCACCTGCTACATTTACTTCGTAAGTAGTCTCCTGCTGTCCATCTCCTTTCTTCTTTAGAGATCTGCAGTCTTTCTTCAGATGTCCTTTCTTTTCACAGTTCCAGCACTCTATCTTTCCCAATATGGACTCGGATCTTCCCTTCCTGGACTTGCCGCGATTACCTGGGGTCCTTCCTCTCTCCCTCTGTCTTCCCCTTCTCTCCATGGCCAATGCATTACCTGATGTCTCACCTGTGATTTTCCTTCGCATTTCCTCGCTAAGGATAACGCCAACAACATCATCAAATTTCAAAGTGTTTGAACCAAAGACAGAGTTACTTACAGCCATGACCAAGCCATTCCAAATTTTTTGCAATGAGCACAAGATTAGAAGAGCCCTAACCTCATCATAAAAGTTCACTTTGATAGAACTTAGCTGATTTGTAATTGTATTAAATTCATTTAAATGATCAACAACAGATCCACCTTTTGACATCGTCATATTAAATAAACACTTCATTATAAATACCTTGTTGGAGGTCGAGGGTTTTTCATACAGCTTACCCAATGCGCTCATCAGACCCTCCATTGTGTTTTCTTTTGAAATATTGAAAGCCACCAATGAATCTAGGCACAACCGTATTGTTCCTAATGCCTTTCAATCAAGAACCTCCCATTCTTCGTCCTTCATAGTCGCTGGTTGTTTTGCTTTTCCTCCCAACGGTAGGAATAGATCCATCTGGTACAGATATTCCTCCATTTGCATCTTCCATAACTGATAGTTTTGGTCGTTAAATTTCTCGACCTTAAAATTTCCTTCTTCCACCATTTCTCCCACTCGAACCAGGAACCCTTCTTTCCTGCGAGTTTATCTTCCAAATAGACCTTCGG
The DNA here is from genome assembly GCA_027924585.1 of Larix kaempferi. NCBI lineage: Eukaryota > Viridiplantae > Streptophyta > Pinopsida > Pinales > Pinaceae > Larix > Larix kaempferi. The sequence goes on along the minus strand of BSBM01001331.1, from coordinate 18,734,554 downwards.
CTCTGATACCAATTGTTAGACAAACAGGATCGCAGAGCAATAACAATAAACAATATGCAAATATAAATCACATAAAACTCATTACAAGAGAGACACCAACAGAACGTGGTTCACCCAAGATGGACTACGTCCACACATAAATTGTCAGTCCGTATTATTATACCATCCAAAAAATGAAGGGATACAACCTACAACACATCCGCTGCAACTTCCTTTTCACTCTCTCACACAATCAGAGATCTTTACAATGCTACAATACCCAACCATATTACAATGCATTCCTTTTAAAGAGGGATTTCCATGAGAAAATACTATGCGACACCCAATACCATGGGCCCGTAAATCACCCATTATAGACCAAGTCACGACTATGAAACTACAACATTTTACAAGGCATTGTTTCCGAAATTTTCACTACAGGGGAACTGCCCCCGAACCCCCTCCAGGGGGGGGATCCCAAACTAGTCGTTGCCCCCCTTAGACCCCCCATGGAAACTATTTTGTGGGGGGAAGCACCCCCAAACCCCCCCGTCATGGGCTGGGATCTAAACACGGCTCAAACATGACATCTAAATAAGGAAGATCAGGATCCACAACCAAGAGAAACATGAGACACAATAAATATTGGATGGTGTGAAAGTATATCTTATTATTTAAAGAATTATGTTTTCTTGTTTTATGATATATCAAATGAGTAGAATCGAGAGAGAGAGATGGATCCAAGTCTCCTACAACGGAAAAATAACTTTTTGAATAATAAAGAAATAAAACATGCCCTAAATATATTAATTATGGAGATAATTTACTTTCAAACCCACGGAAAATAAATTTGTGAATAATAAAGAAATAAAAAATTCCCCTAATACATTAATTATGGAGATAATCTATTTTAAAAACCCTAAATCCTTGTGTGAGGTGTCATCTTCACATTAATTGTAAAGAACTACCTAAACACCGAATACTCTCTCTACAAAAAGGGAAGAGTAATAGAGAAAAGGGGATGATTATTATTTTCCCTTAAGAAAGAAGATAGCGTGAGATAGAAAGGAAGATCAAGAAGATTTGGAAGGAAAGAGGGAAGAAACCGCATGAGTCTTGCAAGTTGCAAGCAAGTAATGCACGTGCTCTACAAGTTTATCATGGTTATATTAAAACCCTATAGTAAGGAGTAGCAAGAATCTCTAGAATTAATAATGCAAGAGTTATTAGACCTCTAGCAGAATTGGCTAGATCGGGGGTGATTAAGGAGTGAAAGGAAAATACTCTTTTAATCTATGTCTGGGAGGATCGATCTAATCATTTGATTCGTTTCAGAAAAGGAGAAATCTCCAGAGCTGAATCGATAAGCATAAATGCTTTGCATTGATGATCTAATATTATTTATGATGGAATGTGTTTAATGTATTGATTTTTTGTTAATAAATTTAAGAGAGTTATGATTCTTGACGTTCTTTGAATGAGTAAATCTTAATATGCAAGTAAATATTGCATCTATTGTTTATGATTAGACTCGCAAGAGCACGGTAGAAAATTTGTATTTTATTAATAAAATATATGTGCTTAGAAGAAGAATAGAAAAATATAGCAAGAATATCAGTTTTATATGTTTAATAGAAAATCTTGTTGTTAGATGTGCCATTTTTGGATGGCTAAATAAAAAGATTGTTATTAAAAAAAGAATAGATTAAATGTGTGAAATCTTAATAGTCCGCTCTATGTTGGATTGTGTGTACAAATAATGCTCATAATAGAGCTATTATTGAAAATAAAGTAAAAACCCCCAAAAAGTTTATTAGTATGAGATAACCATTATTATTATTGTAGGGTCTCTGAATTGACCACTTTTGGCATATCTATGGACATTTTTTGCCTACTGTTCCTGTAAATAACCTTGTTATATCACCTATACTTGCCTTATTCCCTATGTTTTGCATATGAAGTGCTACAATGATATAAAGGTACCAAACTCATGCCTAAAATCATAACTCTTTTCATTTATTTTGAATTTAATGGGAATTAAGTTGTTTAAGTTGATGAAGCTATAGGAATATTGATCCTACAACAGGAGCATTAGGTGAATGTAATAACAACCAATAATCTTGCAACTAATGTGCTTCCAGCAATGTCGATAATTCTGGTAACGAACTCCTAGTTGGGGATGCTTCCAAGCGCCATGGAGTGAAGGGAATATGTGCCTGGTGGAGAATCATGACTAGATGGTGTTATATTCGTCACATCAACTCCAACTATCTCCAACAGATCGCTAGGCCTGATTCTTGGTCTTCATTGATGATCGTGTAGCACGAGTAGCGAAGGTGAATTCCTTTCTTTGGTCATGGAATTCAATTGATGATGATCAAACTCCTTTCTACTATATCCCTCCACGCATATCTCACAATGTAATATGTTGGTTTAATTTAGGAATTGATGTATTTTCATGCTGTAAATTGGAAGCCATATTCCATGTAACTATTTTGTACGCATCCCTATAGCGTTGATCTCGTAGAATGCTATTTTGAACTAAATATGATGTATAAATGTTGATCAAATCTTTGATGGGGGATTAGCTGAGGAGTTTTGGGAAGCAATGATATTATATAAATAGGAACTGTATTTCTAATACTTTTTATCATTAATAGAAAATTGATTCGATGTTCTTTTACTCCTCAGCTCTACATGTTCATTAAGTAGGTAGTGGGTGCAATTCTAAGTGGTGGAAGAGCCCCCTTCATCTCTAGAACCACACCCTATGTTATTTATTTTGTTAACAGTGTGGTGTGCAATTTTGTGAATTACATATAGCAGTCATGTTCTGTTCCTATAGACTGTTAAATTACTTTGTTTTCGTGTAACATATTTTATAGATTGATGTTTTCCTGTAGCATAGCATTGAATCTTGTAGCTCTTGATTTCTTGTAGTTTAGCATTGCAATTTGTATTTCATTTTCAGAAGACTAATGCTTGGATTGGATTGTATATCATGATCGCTTTATCAACATCAGTTAAACAAAGGCTTGTAGAGTCTTGTTAACACCAAGGTGTTAACCTGAGTGTTCATTAATACAACCCATAACTGGAATAGAGTTGATCGTGAAAGTTCATGGTTTTTACTGTGTGGTTTTAGGTTAGGAAATTAGATTTCAAGTATTATTTCAAACTCGTCAAGTGAAACTCAATAGATTATTTTCATTCATATCCCAATGAATTACATATGACTTCCCTATGGTTCTACCTCAGGAGGTCACTTGGGCCCCTGACAATCTTGAAATGCATATTAGTCCTCAGTTGATTGAGTTTGAAGTTACTTTCACTTTCTTTGTGTGGATTGGTGAAGTAATTATAGGTTTTGGAGCACTTGAAAGAACTTTAAGAATGTTCTCTGCATATACTTTGCACAACATCTCACACGTCTACTGATCTGGATTGATAATTTATGTTGCAAGAATTATTACCTGATAATTTTCACCAACATTTTGGAGTTGTTTCCAAGGAGGTGCTAAAGGGATAGTTCTAAGAGTGTAAAGGGTGTGATAGGTTATGGTTAACATCTTTTGGAATTGCAACTAACAAGGAAAGGATTACAAGGAACCTAGCATTCCACATCATAATTATGTTGGATATTATTAGTTCCAAAATATCATAGATTTCATTTGAAAAGTTATTTTTCATATTTTATTTTGATTATGATTAGACTCTTTTAAGAATTGGTATCAGCAGGGAACTGGCATTCTGCTTCATAGCTATGCTGGTTTAATTCTAAAAGGTTATAGTCTTTGCAAATTCTTTTTGTGATTGATTACAAATTGGAAAACATTTTAGACTCGAAGGAGGGGGGGCGGTTAGACGCAAAGATGACCTCACCATAGAGCTTCCATGGTGTAACAAACCGATGCATCCATTGTAGTGGGTTTCTCCAAGCCCTTGTCATGTTGGTATTGTTGATGCCCCGAAGATCGCAGCATCAAGCAGAAAGGGATTCTCCCTGGTAGACTATCCCAATTAGATTGTCCACCGTTTGGTATGGGGAATCCGTCCGGTTAGCGGTTCCGACAACCGTTAGATTTGGAGATTTGCTTCAATTACACCGATTATGGCCCGATCCACCATTCTTTTTTGATTTTATGGTTTAAAATGATATGCAAGTGCCTAAGCTAACTTAATCTAAATGCAAAACTTGAAACAAATCTGTATCTAAAACTGAAATAAACTAAACTATCCCTGCAAGGAGCAAAATTATAAGTACGAGTAATGTGCTGGAAGAAGTATCTGAAGATCAACAGACAGCCATTAAATCATGAAGATACATCCACAACAAGAAGGCAAAAGATATTAAAAGATAGCTTCCAATTTACATATAACGCATTCCATTACTCATGTAGGAGAAAAATCATTTGCACAAGAAATAACAAGATCATTCAATACATAGAAATAATTCAAGGTAGCAAAGAAAGATCTCACTGTAGAATATGAAAGACACAAGAATAATCTAGCATGCATCCAACATCCATTTCCATGCAAAAGACGTCCTCTCCAGGCTCTTATTAGGAAAAATTCATTTTCTTGGAGCAAGTGCAAGATAGCTCGTACAAGTTAAGAAAATCCTTTTCCCTGCCAAAAGTCCTCTAGCCTATTCCCTAAACTTCTATTTATATCTTTACAAAATGCCTCTTGGGCTGCCACTTGGCTCTTTACACTTGTCCTCTCTAGGCTTTTTTCTCTAAATAAACAAATCGTGGCCCTTTTCTTAAAACAGAAAATTTCTCAAAATAGAAAAGGGACAGCTGTCTAGTGATTTTACACTCTAAACATAGGGAGAACAAAAAATAGGAACAACACCTCAGGATCAGCGTGTTCACCCTTGGGGAGGTGTTTCTGTTGGGAGAGAGGTGCTTGGAGTGGTTGCTACTGCTGCTACTGCTTTCTTTTCCTCCTCTGCAATGTAACTGAACTAGATGCCAGTGTCTCTGATAACCACATTTGTTGGTGAAGGGAGCAAGATCTTCTAAGAAGTTATATGCTTACCAAGCTCTTCTTCAATACTGTGAATTTCTGCAATTACTGCTTGGTGGATTTCTTTCAGCAAATGGCTGTATACTGATGACCACCCAATATAGTGATGGAGATCATCATTGGCTAGGACATCAATCTTCTTTACATATTCTATTTGAATTTCTAGCTCTTCCTTCAAGTCTGATAGACGTTGCTCCTTGCTTGGAAACTCATCGAGGGACTGAAGGAAACTCAGCTTACACTTATCATGGACTTCATGAATCTTTTGATATAGGTTGTTACTCTTATCAATTGTTCCCTGGATCTTAGCCATTAGCTTCAGGCCACAGTTCCTTCAGAATTCCATGAGGGCCACATCTTCTTTAAAACCATCTACCGACTTGAATGGGAGATGTTTGGGGAAACCAACCTTTCCTTCTCTCCATTCCATTTGTCTCAGAATGTTTGCTTTAACCCAAGTGTACTTGCCTTTAATCCTATTGGCCTCTGCATTGAATTCCTTCAATCTAACCATCATGGCTTTGAGCCTGCACACTTCCTCAGAAATCAGCTCCTGTGTGGTGTGCATTTGTCTCAGAATGTCACAGGACAGCTCATGAAAGGGAGACATATCTATTGCTCTGCTTTCTGCCTGCTCTAGTTGTTCAACCATTGCTTGCTTATCTGCTTCCAGATGAAAAACTCTAGCTTCAGAATCGTTCTTTTCTGCTTCTAGAACCATCATCTGGATTGCCAGGTGCTCCTTTTATTCTTCTAAATGGAGGTACTTATCTGACAACTCCTTGTGATCAACAGACAGGCGATTATATTTATTCACTACAAGATCCATGTAAGCCTGCTGATTAGCCACAGTATGTTGCAACATGCGAGCTCTCCTCTTTGTTGACTCAAATTCTCTGACCATATCGACCACATTGTACTTTGTTGCTTTTGTTGCTGACACAGCGGCGGATGCCATGGCTATGGGAGCCTTATTTGTATTTTGCATCACCGTGGTCTCCCGTTGGGTAACAATATCTTCTTGGAAGAGTCTCTTTATCCTCTCTTCCGACTTCAAGACCACCGCCTTCCTCTTCTTATAATACACAAATTCATCCCATTGGGACACAGTATGATCTTCTGATGGGGTGTAAGGGATGATCGGGAGGTCTATCACATGCACTTCTGCCTCTATGGGTGGGGTCTGTACTACTTGAGATGTGTCTGTTTCCACATTTTGGGTGCCGAAGCCACCTGCCTGAGATGTGTCTGTTTCCATATCTTGGGTGCCGGAACGACTTGCCTGGGCATCTTCATTGGTCTTAAGTTCTTCTTCCGTCTTTTGCTCCTCTTCTGTTTTACGCCTTCTTTCTTCTTCTTCAGCTTGTTGTTGATTTTCACTTTCCTCCCTCTGCTCTCGATCTTCTGCTTCCTTCTGTTGTCTTGCTTCCTCAGCTTCTTTATGCAACCTTGCATCTTCAGCTTCTCTCTGCATCCTTGCTTCTTCAGCTTCTCTCTGCATCCTTGCTTCTTCAGCGCTTCTTGTTGCAATCTTGCTTCTTCTTTCAATCTTTGTTCTTCACTGGCTAGGGCCTCAGCCGCTTCTCTCTTTCTGTAGACTGGCTTCTCGGGCTGGGGCAGAGTTAGAGTTAGCTCCACTGCCTTGATGACAAATCTGCAACTCAGTCATGTTGCTGATGCCTCTGAACACTTCTTCCTCTGCATCATAGTAATGAGCATATTCAAAATGAGCATATACCTCCTTGCAATGCTCGGCAACCTTGCTCCGCCTATCATTTCTATGGAAGATCATTTCACCAAAGTGGAAAGCTTTCAGCTCTTGAACGTATTCATCGACTGTTGCAACCCCTGAGAATTTGTAGGCTCCTATGCAAAAGGGAAAAGGAGGGAAGGAAGCCTTATGTTGCTTGTTAAGCACCCCTCCTACTCCATCAAGGAAAACTTGCAAACTGCTTCCTTGAGTACTACATAATCATTAGCGTATTTTGGAAAAATGTATGGCGCTTTGGTACCTCCAAACATCTTGATGTAGGTGCCCTGCTCTGAAAAATAAAAATCACCATAGTTTTCCAGGACCTCCATGGCATTTTCTGATAGACAATTGAGCTCTTCCTTGAAGATCTGCTCATACAGAGGCATGATGAACTCTTCGCAGATGAGCTTATAGTTTGCTTTGTAATTTTGAGCCCACATTATTTTATAGGCAATGTAGACCGGGGTGTTGGCCTTATCCCATGCGCAAACTAGACTGGGGAAAGAGAGCTTGGCCAAAATGTAGTTAATTAGATAGGAAGACATGTAAAATTTTGACCTTTTTAAGGCCAGACCTTCTCTTGCAACGGCCACTGTGGATGCCAAACTATCCGAAAGGATAGTAGCCCAATCAAACACAGTTCCTTTAAATGCTATGAAGTGGATGATGGGAGCCCACTGTATCCTATATACAGTGCCATCGGGCATGCCGAAAATTCTGCATAACATCAGGGCGATTAATCTAAAAGGAGGTCTTAGGCTCTAAACATCATATTCATCATTATCTCTCTTCCTCAGCTGCTTGCCTGTGACCAATAATTTTTTGGCCATCTCAGTATTATTTATCTTATTCAACCATTCATCACTTAGAGCTTGCTAGGGACGTGAGAATTTGTAGGCTGCTGCAATGTACGCTAGATGGAATGAAGCAAAAGGCTCTCCCTTGCTGTCATGCAACACTCTTGTTTGCGGGTTGGCATGTTCCAGTATCCATCCGATCACTTCAGAGCATGGAAACAATTCAGGGAGAGTAGAAGCCCTGGCTATGCCGGAAGTTTTGATGTTGAGGTAGATTTGTTCTTCTTCCAATAATACATCTGGGATATCCTGGTTCCTAATCATCCGGTAAACATCTCCCCAACGGACCTCGGGAGGAACGCCGATGGTACACTTAGTTTCTTGGAAAATAGTTTCAGTTCTTAGTTGCACTGGCTCTGGTTCCATCACTTTAGCTTTCTTTCTACCACCTTTTGGCATCGTGGCTTATCCCTACCAGCAACCAAATGTGAATCATTACAAAATTTGCAACACGCTATGAGAGTGTAACATAGAGTAGGACAATTTTAGCATGTTAATGATAAATATAGACAAAAATATAAAGTTGCATGTTGGGGAAGCAAACTAAACATAGATCATTCCAGAAAACAAAATATGGTCCTCAGACTTGATTGTTCTAGGGAGACAATGCCTAGTCAGGAACTTTTGGAATGCTTCCGAAAAGGTAAGCATATGACGCGGAAAAAACTACTTCCTTCCTAGTCCTTGGAGACAGGATGCTCTTCATCATAGCACTTCTAATGGTCAATGGTGGGTTGGCATGGGGTGGAAAATCCTATGAGTAAACAATGAAAACAAGGAACTGTTTTCCACAGTCATTAACTGAGCCGAATAGGTGATTGGTTGAGTATCTCAACTGACCACTACTGTTGTTGGTAATACTTGCGAAACGGTATGCAGCCGGTAGGAAGTTTGAGTCTGGGTAGGAAAACGACCGGAACGCGGCCATTGAAAGAAAAAAAAAAACTCGGATGGCTAAGAGACAAATGGCCAATTGGGACTGACTTGGTCACGGATATGACTCCTAGTTGGCAGTATTGAGAAATTTATGGGGGCACGGGGACCGTAAGTTTTTTTAAAACAATACATACTACCAATGCCTACCGGCCACGTTATTAAACGGGAAAGCCCAAGAAATAACTCAACGTGGAGATAAGACAAAGATGACATTTTAAAAGCCTACCTGGAGATGAAACAACAGTGGAATGAGGTGGACACGGTGGTGGATGCGCTGAGCTGGAGCGAGCCGACGCGATCTTCCCAACGGCGTTTTTTGAATAACAAACTAACAATGGGACCAACGCAACCCCACCGCCCTTATATAAAGTTAGACACATGTGGGCATTTAAACGGGTAGGTGACGATTTAAAACAGGGTTTAATGCTCATACGGCGCGGTCTTTTCAAGCCGACTTGGCATTCAAGCACGACCTTCGGTTGTGGAGCGGACTCACAAGTTTCGTCCACAGTTGCGGCCAGAATTCATGAGTTCCTTCCGAAAGGTGGGAGACCTTGGCGAGGCCTTTGCTTGTTGCGGGAGAGATGGAAAAGACGCTTCGCAGTGGCGGAAAAGTTTGGCGAGTCGTTTCGACATTTCGGGAGCACTTTGTGATTTCTTCCGAAATTCACTTTCCCGTAAGTTTATCGCGGCCGATTTTTTCGAGTTGTTCCAAAGTTTCGGAAAGACTCAGTAAGTCCTTCCGAAATTCACGAATGACTTTGTTAAGTCTTTATCGAAAATACGAACGGTCGAGTAACCTAGGGAAAAGACCAACTTACTGCGGCAACACTTGGCGAAAGCTTCCGCAATTTCGGGAGATAATCCCAAGTTCCTCCGCAGTTTCGAGTGAGTTCGCTGAGTTGATCCGCAGTTTCGGGAGAGAATTTTAAGTTTCTCCCGAAGCTTCAGAAACGCTAAGTATTTTTCGCGGTTTTGAGGAGCAATTTCAAGTTTTTTCCGTAGTTTCGGAAGAGAATTTTGAGTTCTTCCGCAGTTTCGAGGAAAAGTTGTGAGTTTTGACTTAGAAGAAAAACTTCAATTTCTTTAAAGGAGATTCCTCAGTTGAAACAAAACCAAGTCCAAAAGTTTTCAAAGGAGACTTAACTTTTAGGCAGTCTTTCTAGGAAAAAATAAAAGAGGGGCCCCAATATCTACAAAAATTTGGGGGGGATGTTGCTGTAACAACAGGTATGCTTCTATTTCTTTAGTTTACACGCTTTTAGTTTGATCTTTATTTTGGTTTGAGGGAGCCCATATTAGGATTAGAAAGATATAAATTCTTCAATGTTTCTTTTTTTATATAACAATATGATAGTGATTGCATGATTTGAAATATTCTAAGCATTGCATGGCTTGACATATTTGCATGACGCATGATAGATATTGCATCTTAAAAAGCATGATAAGTATTGCATGGTTTGTTAGCACTGCATGAATAGGGAGAGAGATAGAAAAGGTATATTTCTTAAGAACAAGAACAAAGACACTCCAAAATATGCTTTTGGAAGGACTGTGAACACACCCACTCCCACATCTACTAAATTGGCATGGAAACACATAAAAGATATTTATGTAGGGGCAGTTGTAAGGAAAACTCATGTGGTAGAATTTAGAAGGACATATACTTCAAAAGAAGCAACTACACACAGGCAGACCACAACTGAAATTATGGAGCCTCCAAATCATCCAACATAACCCACAATAGAATCATTGATTGTTGGGGAAACCAAGAGGAAACTAGAAGAGGGATTTAAGGTAGTTGTTGAACCAAACTTCTCACTACCTGAAAAAGTTCTTAATTTGTTTGGAGAAGGAAAAATGGAATATGAAGAAGGCACTGGTTCTAACCAAGAGGAGAGCTTCAACTTTGAATTCCATATCAAATATCTCGGTGGTATAACACATATGAAGAGAATTCCCCCATCTACCCTCCCAAATTTTAATGGGATAGCAAGTGAAGATCCGGATGCATTTTTATTTGATTTCGATGTGCTTTGAAGAAGCTATGTACTGTACTAATGGTCAGAAGTTGAAACTTTTCGCTACCGCCCTAAAAGGAGTAGCACTCTGATGGTTGATGTGCCTCAGGGGAAACAATATTTAGACATGGGAAGAGATGAAAAATGTATTTTTGCATAAATACCAAGACTACTGCAAATCTCGATATCTCAAAGAAGAAATATTTTGGATGACATGGAAGGAAGATGAAAGTTTGGAAGACTACGTGGAACGTTTTCAATACAATCTCCAGTTGTCAAGAAAAGGACAATTGGGCAAGGAGACATTAAGAACAATCCTACTTAGAGGACTTCGAGGTGATTCCATGGAAGTATTGAATATAAGGGGATCATGGGATGTCCATCAATTGAAATATGATGAAATATGTGAGTTATGAAAGAGGTATTCGAGAGGAAATGCAAAGATTGGAAGAAGATCCAAAGATGTTGCTTTGAGATTTACAAAATATGTTACAGGAATAGGAGTAACACAGACTGATATTGGTAATATTTTTGAAATTTTAAAAACTGACAATATAAATTCATTGATTTCTTAGCTTGATGTATTGTAGGTCAAAAAGAGAGATGAAGCAAAGAAGGCATTGCCAATATTTTGTTCAAAGTGCAGGAAAAAGCATCCACTGAGGGACTGCTTAGACATCGTTGAACTTTGTGGAATCTATGATCAAGACCATCCTACAAATAATTTCCATTCCATACCAATTCTGAAAGAAGTATACCAGGGAGAGCAAGGGACCACAAGTTAATTCTATGCAATGACCCCACAACGCCCATGGCAACCTTGTCTTCAGGTACGTTACAAAAATTTTCTCATCAATTCTCTAATTCATATAATCAAGAATGGAATACACCAACACCATGGTGTCCTTAGCCATATCCATCAACTTCACAAAATCCTTGGAAACAAGTTTGGAGTGGGCCTTCTTATGATCCTATGTGTAATTTTCCTCATCCTGTAATGCATCAATTTCATTTAACGCATCATGCAACGCATCAGTTTCTTGCAACGTTTCTTAAAGTGCACACATATCCTTTAGCACTTGTGTTTCTTGTAGCACCGGAACCCTCCTCGCAAATTCCTCAACAAAAAATTAATCATCCCACGCAATTACAATTATCTGCCCTTCCAAACCCCACAGGACCGACACAAATCCCTCCTGAACCCATCCCCAATCCAAATAATAATAAGTTAGTCCAACCCACTTATAACAATGACATCCAAAATTTCCCTACATATGCTATTACTCATGTGTCATTACACAAAATCCATCTGAGATCAGGGAAATTTCTTAACAAGAATCATGCAGTAGTCATTCAACAAACCAATGAGGAGGAGAATCCCACTCCATCTGAATAAAACATTAATAAACAGTCATAGATTCAAGTCCAAAATCAGAGATATTGAAATCAGTCATCAACCTTACCAATAAACACTCAGTAAATACAAATGCCATCATCCAAACATCCTCCATTTCCAAAAAGGATATAGGTAGAAAAGACAATCACTCCCATCGAATTTTATTTCACAGCTAAACTCAAAAATATTTGTATCAAAATCCCCTTACTGTAGGTTCTAAAGTATATACTCATTTATGCTAAAACAGTGAGGGAGCTATGCATGAGAAAATTAGGAAGACAAAAGAGGGACCCACCAACAATTTAGGTCGTAGGAAAAATAACTAATTTTATATATGCTTAGGTCATTACTGGAAAATATGTGGACCCAGGAAATCCTCTTGTCAATATTTGTATCAATAACCTTCCTATTGAAAACACTTTGATTGATTGGGAGCATCCATAAATTTAATGAATTTAGAAACCCTCACTTGATTAGGACACTACAAACTTTCCCCTACCCCCACAATACTTGAACTAGATGATCAATCAAAAAGCAAGCTTGAGGGAGTATTGGACGATGTAACTGTCTCATTGGACTCATGGGAGTATCTAGCAGAATTCTATGTCTTGCAACCAAAATCAAAATTAGGTGGAAACCCATTAATATTAGCAGGGCCCTAACTGGACACAGTTGATTCCCTTATCAAATGTAGATCAAGAAATATGACAATATCACATGGCACAAAGACTAAACAAATCGCACTGTACCCCCCTACCAAAACTGCATCTGAATTGGAATGTTCCCAATGGCTTTCTAAGGATGATCATGATGAGGAAACCATTCATCCATTTTTAACAATATCCCAAACCATGAGCCTAAAAGAAAATCAGATTAACCATTACATTTTCAATCTAGATTTTCCACAGTATTTTGGGGGGCAATCATCCTCTCAGTATCAAGATTCTTTAGACCACCTATTAGATCAAGATTTCCAAGAATCATGCTATAAGAGTTAGATTCTTCTTTCTTATCAGCATTTCCCACTTGTTCAATCTCTGAATATGGCAACAAAACTATAGAAATTATTCCTGGAAAAACTTTGAATATTAGTTATGCATTAGATAGTTCACAAGAAGAAGAACTGATTCTCTTTTTGAGAGAGTATTCGGATGTTTTTTGTGTGGGAGTACACGGATATGAAAGGAATCCATCTAGATACCTACAATCATCACATTTACATCAATGAAAATGCCAGACCAATCAGGAAACCATAACTAAGAATGAATCTAGCATTGAGGGAAGTGGTAAAATAATAACTTCAGAAATTACTCAATGTGGGATTCATCTATCCTATTTTTGACAGTCAGTGGGTGTCTCCTTTGGTCAATGTCCCTAAAAATAATGGGAAATTTAGAGTGTGCATTGATTACATAGATCTAAAGAAAGCAACCATGAAATATTATTTTCCCCTGCTTTTCATAGAGCATGTCCTGAACACATTAGCAAGGAAGAAATGTGTTTCTTTCTTGGATGGATTTAGCTGATACAATCATATCTAGATTGCTCCAAAGGACCAAGACAAGAATACTTTTACTTTTCCATGGAGGACTTATGCTTACAAGGTATTACCTGTTGGCTTATGCAATGCACTATCTACTTTCCAGCGGGTGATTCTTGGTATTTTCTCTGATTTATTACATGATTTCATGGAGGTATACATGGATGACTTTACTACATTCGATGATTATTTTGTGGAAATTTTAACTAATCTTAGAAAAATTATAAAGAGGTGTAGAGATTCAAGATGAACACTTAGCAATGAGAAAAATTTTATGATACTGACCGAGGGTATTGGGTTGGGACACCATTTGTTTGTTGTAGGAATCCAAGTTTATCCTACTAAAATAAGAGTGATTGTTGACATGCCACTTCCTATAAGTCAAAAGGGGGTTCGGAGTTTCTTAGGTCATGTAGGATACTATCAGCGCTTCATCGAAAACTTTACAAATATAGCTCTACCATTCTTCAAATTGTTAACAAAAGAAGTTGATTTTAAATGGAGTAAGGAATGCTAACTTGCATTTGATGTACTAAAGGAAAAAAATTCTTCAGCTCCAGTGTTGAGAGGTCCAAATTATATCCTTACATATCATATTTCTACTGACGCATCAGATTGGGCCATAGCGGAAGTATTGGACCAAAAGGAAAATCTTTTAAACCATTCTATTTACTTTATAACCAAAAAATTATTCTCTATTGAATTAAATTACACTGTAACAGAGAAAGAATTCCTTGCGTTTGTGTATTCAATAAATAAATTTAGGAACTACATCACAAGATATGAATTTTTCATCCATACTGACCACTCTGCCTTTAGGAACCTCATGGATAATCCAATCACAAATGGCAGGATTACTAGGTGGTTGTTGCTGCTACAGGAGTTCAACAGCACAATTTTGGACAGGCCCAAGAAGGAAAATCAGGTAGCTAATTCCTTTCTAGACTTAATGATGAAGGTGAGAAAACGTTTCTACTAACTCACCATGGTTTGCAGACATTGCCAAATTTCTTGCCACAAGGAAATTTCCACCCCACTTTTCACTCAAGGAAAGGAAGAGGGTTGTGAGGATGAATTCTCTTTATTCTTTGATTAAAGGAGACTCTTTCACACGAGTTCTGACTTTATTATTTGCAGGTGTGTGAGAGAAGACGAAATGTATGACATCCTCAAGGATTTCCATGATGAACCCTGGAGGGGAATTTTGCAGATAAAACAACATCATATAAAGTCCTCCACTTGGGATATTATTGGCCCACACTTTTCCACAATGCAAAGAACTATGTTTTGGCATGTGATAGTTGTCAAAGGATGATTCAACCTACTCCATCAGATTAGATGCCACTCCAACCTTAGGTTCTTATAGGGCGATTTGAAAAATGGGCCCTAGACTTCGTAGGACCTATCAACCCTCCCTCCAAAGGTAAAAAGTATATTTTGGTTAACACATACTATGTGACTAAGTGGGTGGAGGAAAAAGATTCACCTAGGGCCACAGAGAAGGTAGTAGTATATTTTCTATTTGGTGAAATTTTTGTTCGTTTGGGAGTACCTAGGGAGATTGTTACCAACCAAGGTGCTCAATTTACATCTAAGTTGATGCAAGCAATTACCCAAAGGTATAAAATCACACACATGAAATCTACTCCATATCATCCATAAGCCAATGGGAAAGTGTAGTCAATCAACAACGTTCTAGAGGCAATCCTAACCAAAACAATATAGGTGCACAAGAAGGATTGGTTGGATAGGCTTTTAGAGGCCTTATGGGCGTACAAGGAAACATGGAGAAGTACTACTGGTTTCTCTTCGTATGCGTTGGTCCATGGAAAGCAAGTCCTTCTTCATATTGAATTTTAGATCAAGACGTTCAAAATGGATGCAGATTTAGGTATGGATCTGACTGAGGCTCAAAAGCATAGAGTTGTACAATTAAACGAGCTAGATGAGATTCAAAAGGAAGATTTTCAACACATTGATATCATCCAGTAGAAGAGTGATTAAAAAGAAGTAGTTCAAGGTAGGGCACTGGGCACTCCTTTTCGATTCAAAGTTTAAAAATTTCAAAGGGAACTTCAATACACATTGGCTTGGTCCTTATGGTTGAAGTTGCTTATGAAAATGGATATGTCAAAGGCATAACAATTGATGATGATAAGCTCTCTTTCCTGGACAATAGACACAGACTTAAGTTATATCAGAATCCTAAGTCTAAGGAGGAGATCATCAAAATCTTGATGGAACAAGCTAAGTTGGAGGTAGTAAGCAAGGGGGGTCTTCCATGTGCTTCTTCTTCCTCATCCTGATTCTTTTTTAGTACTAAAAATAAAAATTAAAAAAAATCATAAAATATAAAAAAGATTAAAGAAAAAATAAAGCCTTGCTGTGAAAACCAAATTTTTTTTTTGGTGCAGCAAAGCCAAGACCTCACTTGAAAACCTATCTTCAGTTGGTGGGGTCTTTAATAAAGTTTGTCATTATTTTTCCTGTCATGTGAAACTCTTTTCTTTTTTTTTTGTGAAAACCAAATTTTTTTTTTGGTGCAACAAAGCCAAGACCTCACTTGAAAACCTATCTTCAGTTGGTGGGGCCTTTAATAAAGTTTGTCATTATTTTTCCTGTCCTTTGAAACTTTTTTCTTTTTTTTTTTTTTTGGTGCAGCAAAGCCAAGACCTCACTTGAAAACCTATCTTCAGTTGGTGGGGTCTTTAATAAAGTTTGTCATTATTTTTCCTGTCCTTTGAAACTCTTTTTTTGTTTTTGTTTTTTTGTGAAAACCAAATTATTTTTTTTGGTGCAGCAAAGCCAAGACCTCACTTGAAAACCTATCTTCAGTTGGTGGGGTCTTTAATAAAGTTTGTCTTTTTTTCTTTTCTTTTTTTATGCTTATGTTGGATTGATGGAGTATTTCCTAAGGCCTTCCTTCCAACAATATTGGCCCGTCGACTTCAACTCATCATCTGGGTCCAAGATCAGATATTTAGTGATGCCTTGAAGCTTGTATGCCTCAATGATAAGCTTTCTCTCTAGCATAAGAGATTATACATTAATTCCTCCTAACTGTTAGATCCTACTAAGGATTCAACAACAACACATTCATTCACACTTGATAGGATGCATCATGGTACCTTAGTTCTTATCATCATCATTGGTGAGATACCTCACATCAATTAACTACATTCATTAAGGGTCGATAATCCGATGAATCCTTTCAAATTCAATGCCAAGAAAATGTTTTCATGTGAACAGGATTGTACTTGGGGGGTTCGAAGATGAAGACTCTCTCACTATCCCATAGCAACATTTAGGATTGTCAATAAAAACTAGATTCAGAATTTATTTTCTAGATTTTTTATCCGGTTTAGTTCAAAATATCATTTTCAAAATAAAGTGAACAGAGGTTCCATATTCAGTAAAAAAACATATGTTCCTGTATCACAAACCATATGGGGTTGAATCCTGCTCCTCTTCTTGTTCATGTTCCTATTCCAAATCTAGTTCTTACAACAGAACCTGCTCAAAACATATATGCATATGGCATATCCTCTTTCAATGGCCAAGGAAAGTGCTAGTAATAATTTATCATGGTTATAGGTATGTTTCACGTTGTACAAGGGTCAGGTAAACTAAAACTAAATACATTTTTTTTTTTTATTCGAAGTGATGAAAGATTATGATGTGAAGGAAGTTCCTTTGATAAAAAACATGAACCTAATGACATGGCTTGTAATGATTTGGCACTCCCATATTAAATCATTACTCTATGAGCTGACTTCCACATATTGGGTTTTTCATAATATTCAGTCTGAATCATCATTTCAACATGTATACCCTTTATGTGAACCTTTATAAATCTAATTATCCGTATATAATTAAATCAGATCATGACATGAAAGTGTCATGATCATGATCATATCCTTACTTTCCATTTATCATACCCGAACCTTCAACCATAATATCATTATCCTCCTATATATGTCATACTAAGCCATTTCCCGTCTTGATGATACAATTACATGGCAATCATAGATTTTTTACACACCCTCGCAAAGGTTTGTATCAAGGAATGATGGTCTATGGTTCAAATGACGTTGGGATTGTGAGGTCAACGACAAAAAAGTGGAAATCAGACGATCTTCTAGAAGTGCAGAAAACATAATTCAAATTTATCGAAGGATGGAACTATTATGTTTTAACAAGTATTCTGACCATTCCACCGCCATCTAGCCAATCAAATTCATTGAATTTCCATCATTTTGGTAACCCCCTTAATATAAACACCATCTCATATATGAATTGAATCATGATTATTACATGACTATGATCTTGATCCCATTTCCAAATTTTCCCAGCCCTAATGGCTTGCTACACCCACCCATTAAAATCGTTACATGCTTTCCATTTCAGTCATTCTGTTAGAGAAAGCTAGCACAAACAAGGATAATTCACAGATCAAAATATGAGGGCCGCAATTAGAATAGAACCTATGGGGACTAACCTATTAGACGAATTTTCCAAGTACAGAAAGAAGATCAGTAAGGCAAGATTGATGCCATTATTTTCAAATTTTTGTGGTTGCAATGATGGAGTCACTCTATTCTTCACAAAAGGGTTTGATGGTGACAAGGTTCAAATCGGGGATGTCGAATTTCGTGTTACAAAGTAGCCAATAGAAAAGGAGAATGAGATACCAAGGGATGGGGAATGCGAGTCCAAAAACCATCCCATAGAGAAAGAGGCATGTGTTCCTTTCTTGTCAAAGTCATGTACTAACCCTGATTGGCCAAAGCCTCAGCACAATCCTTCTTGAAGAAGAAATACAAGGACCTTTTAATGATCCTGCAAAAACTTATCACATGTCAAGGTTGATATCGGATGACTTTTCTATATCATGTTCGACTCATGGGACATTTGACAAGGAGAAGGATGAACTTGCCTTACTTCCTCCTGAAATACTTGATCAAAATGGCCAATGCAGACAAGAGAAGGTCTCGGAATGTAGAGAAAAACCTCTACCATCATGGTCTTATCAAGTTGCATGTTTTGGTAGAATTAAATAAGAGAAATGACCAGTGGGAGAAGTTCTTATAGAGGAATCAGTTCATAGAAGATGGAAAAATAGAGGTGAAGCAACCATATGATAAGGATGAGGCATCTAAAAAGCATGAGTTTGAAGATAAAGATACAAAGGAGTAGCAGAATAATGATGAAGAGTAGTAGAATAATGAAAAATAAGAAGAGCATGAAGCTTTAGAGGAGGGACATAAAGAAGATACCAAGGAAGAAGAAAATGTGAAGAGCCTCAGACTCCTTCAGGAGAGCCCGAACCAGTTGAAGAAAGCGATGATGAGGTTCAGATTCTTTCAACCCCCGTGAATAAGACTCCAAGAAATAGGCATGCCTGAAGGAGTAAGAAGAGCCCAAAATATCCTCCAAGGCAGGGTCACAAGGAGAAGAGCGGCCAAGCTAACTAAGGAGACTCAATCAGCTCCCAAGGATGACAAAGATGAGATAAATTCTAAGGATATTCATAAAGAAGAAGGGAGTGGGTCATGTTTCAAAAATACTCCAAGGAAAAAGAGGACCAGAACAACCTATGATATCATTGATCCCCGGGAGGAGCTAGAGGAAATTGATCCAAGGTATGATGATCTTGATTCTTGGGAACCTCTAAAATAATCATACTTTAATTAAATCCCTCAGCAAATTGGGAGTTTGGAGGGTGTGCTGGTTGAAGAGAAACCCCGAGTTGATAAAGAGGCATTGTCTGAAGAATACAAGCAAGTTAAGAGATTCAAGAGCAAGCTTAAGGATATGATTGTGTTAGAAAGGCATATTAAGTCAGAACATGCTCTATTGAAGGATTCAAGTGCTCGGTTTCAAGAAGAGGATAAGAGGTTGAAAAGTGAAAACCAAAAATCAGTCAAGATGGCTGAAAAATGGTATAAGAGAGCCAAAAAGCTCTACTTGAGAAATAGGAAGCTTCATGTGAAATGCAAATATTCTCAGCCTTATTTTGGGATGTATTTGTTGGTGCATATGGCCACTCATGATTGAATTGATTCATACCAGTCTAGTTGAAGGAGTCTCACAATTTTGAGGACAATATATGTAGGAAGATTCTTCTCTTTATTTTGCATGAGTGCATGCAAATCCTTAGGCTTGGGGTAGATATAGGGTCTCTGAATTGACCACATTTTACGTATATATGGACATTATTTTTCCTCATTTTACTATAAATAACCGTATTATATCGCCTATACTAGTATAATTCCCTATGTTTTGCATATGAAGTGCTACAATGATATATAGGTACCAAAATCCTACCCAAACTCATAATTATTTTCATTTATTTTGAATTTAATGGGAATTAAGTTATTTGAGTAGATGAAGTTACAAGAAGCCTAATCCTGCAACATGACCACTAGGCGAATCCAGTAACAACTGCCAATCCTACAACCATTATGCTTCTAGCAGTGTCGAGAATTTCAGTAACAACTTGCTAGACGGGGATGCTTCCATGAACTCTATTTGTAATACTTGCTATCATTAATAGAAAATTGGTTCGATGTTCGTTTGATCCTCTGCTCTGCGTGTTCATTAAGTAAGTAGTGGGCACAATTCTGAGTGGAGATAGGGACCCATTCATCTATAGAACCCCGCCCTATGTTATTTATTTTGTTAATGGTGTGGTGTGCGATTGTGTGAATTACATATAGCACTCGTGTTATATTCCTATAGACTGCTAAATTACTTTGTTTTCATGTAACATATTTTATATATTGATGCTTCTTGTAGCATAGAATTAAATCTTGCAGCTCTTGATTCCTACAGTTTAGACTTGCAATTTGGATTTCATTATCAGAAGGCTAATGCTTGGATCGGATAGGATCGTATATCATGAACACTTGATTAACACTAGTTAAAACAGAGGCTTGAAGAGTCTTGTTAACACAAAGGTGTTAACCCGAGTGTTCACTAATACATCCCATAACTGGAACAGTGTTGATCCTAAAATTTCATGGTTTTTATTGTGTGGTTTTAGGCTAGGAAATTTTCATTCAAGTATTGTTTCAAACCTATCAAGTGAAACTCAACATATTATTGTTAGTCATATCCCAATGAATTGCATATGACTACCCTATGGTTTTACCTTAGGAGGTCACTCGGGTCCCTATCAATCTTGAAATGCATCTTAGTCCTCAGTTGATTCAGTTTGAAGTTACTTTCACTTGCTTTGTGTGGATTGATGAAGTAATTATAGATTTTGGAGCACTTGAAAGAACTTTAAAAACAAATTCTACATATACTTTGCACAACACCTCACACGTCTATTGATCTGGATTGATAATTTATGTTGCAATAATTATTACCTAATAATTTTCTCCAACAGTTATTATCATCAAATGTTAGATTAGGGTTAGAAAATCCTACCAGATAAATTTGAAGTTATTAAGGATTGTTTATATAACTCATACAAGGTTTCACCGTCAAATTTCCTATAAGGATGTTACACGGATCTTGAAATATTATATTAAATTTCTATAATAATAAAAAAAAGAAATTAATAACGGCGATTATTGGTTCTGGGTGAAACTCATAATGAATATTATTATTTTAGATTTATTGTTCAACACTTTGTTTATAAACATATTTAAATGCATTGGGAAATATCGTCGAATAAGTAAAAAATAAACATTAAACAAATAAGCATATATTGGTCAAGCTCAACTCTCTCTCAAAGTACAGGGTTGGTAGGCGCGGGGGGAGTAATTCTAGACTCTCAGGGGAACAAGAAGAAAGACTTCGCTTGGGGCATCGAGAAGAAAACTAACAATGCAGCAGAATGGATGGGACTTGTCAAAGGATTGGGGATAGCAGTTAGTCTTGGAATCAAGAAACTCACCATCCTTGGAGACTCTTTAATCATAATTCGAGAAGCTAGGTGCATCATTGCAAAAAGAAAGGATTTGTCTTCCAAAATGCATTATCTCCTCCAATGCATCAGCACCGAATTCCATGAGCTCAATTTATTTCACATCCTGCGTGGGTTGAATGAGAAAGCAGACGCGATGGCGAATTTAGGAGTGGGGCTAGATTATGGTTTGCTTATGCATGGAAATCACACCGAAGCCACTTGGATTCCATAGTCCAAGAGTAGGATTATGGTTTAAGACTCCTGTCACTCTCAATAAACAACTCATCATGATGGATGGCAGTAATTTAATATGCACATTAATTGAAATCTTTTGGGAAATCTCCCGTGGAGATTTGATGGACTCTCTTAGCCTCAATCTGTGCCATCACATGCTCGAAGTAATGGCTCCCTGCAGTTCTGCCAACTGGTGGACATGCGGTCATTTTGAACTCTTAAATTCCTGTCCTCCGGTTCAATCCAGAACACTCTACGCATTGCTAAAACCGGGGTTGTGTCCTAAAGCAGGCATTCTCTTGTTGTTTTCCTCTGTCCTGGCTCAGAAATTGCGAAACAAGGTTCAGGATGTGGGGGGAGCACTTTTGTCATGGCACTAGGCGTATTCATGGTAATGAAAGTCGTTCTTGAGGATGGCATTGCATGAGGGAGAAAGGACGCAATCATGTGCGTGGTAGGGGTGATCAGAAGAACAATAACTGGGGCGTCTCTGAAGAGCATGACCCTGGTCAAGGCTCCTGTCATAGGCACGTAGGTGTGGGGAATGTGATCAGGCATGAGGAGAAACACACTCTTTCGATTTTTGAAGTGGAGTTCTTGGACCATATTCAAGACCTGGAGTTGCAGGTGCATCTGGTTAGGGGTGAGAACATGGAGTTCAGGAAAGTGATTTCTCAGATGTACAACTTTGCCTTCACTTCACACAATGAGCTCAAGGCCTAGTACAACAACATGACAGGGAAAATTGAAGATATGGAGGAAACTCTGGAACTGGCTTACCCACGCAAGAAAAAGAAGCCCAAAGTGACTGAAAGTGAGTTGGAGGTTATTAGCATAAAGATGGAAAAGCTCAAGAAATACATGGATACTGTTGGAAACTATGTGGACCTCTGCAATGAACAGAACCTAGCCGCAAACTCTGTGGGAGCAGCCATGGACGCTGGTCCTTGTTAGTGGTACTTTTATTGACTTCTATGTTATTTAGAACTAGTTTTAGGCACTCTATGGTCTACAGTACAGGCATTAGTATTTTGATGGATCTTTGGTTGGGCTTAATGTCCAGATTTTGTAAAGGCAAGACTATAAGAAATGCTCTTTTTCTGCACATTAATACTAGATCAGTTTATTAGAAGCTACAGTACGCATAGAACAGGAAGGGAATATGCAATCTATCAGCAGAACCATGATGAAGTAGGCTTGATTGTCGTTTCTTACACAGAGAAACAATTTGATCAGTCTCACTTAGATGTAACCTTGTTTTTTATATATTAACAATGATATTAACCGTTTCTGTCAAAAAAAAACTCTCTCTCAAAGTAGTTTTTCTTAAAACAAATAAGAAACCTTAACTATTAATGTATTGATTATCACAAAGACGAGAATAGAGGAAAACAAATATTGTTATTTATTTACAAGTGTTAACCAAAAGAAATAATAATCATTATAATGATTAATGTATTTGATTATCATAAATATGAGAATAAAGGAAAATAAATATTGTTATTTATTTTCGAGAGTTAACTCTGTATAAAGAAATAAGAGGCCTAAAATACTCAAAGTATTTGTTAGAAATCAATATTTTCTAACCTAAGTTTCCAAGTAAAAGAAACTGAAAAATAGGTTATACATATTAAGGCATGTATATACATGCATAAAATAGTTACAAAAGAGTAATTGTCTAGTTTAGCATAATTGTCTAGTTTAGCGCATTCAATTATAAAAGAAAAGTATTTAGCATAGAGGGGCCATATTTTAATGCTCCATAATTGAGAAAATGCAAAGAATATTATGGAAATTTATTTACCATTTACTTAGAAAATAAACTTTAATTACTCAGATAAACTATTGTCTACATAAATTATCAAATGTATATTTATGATATCTTTTGGAATATTTAAAGTTGGATATCTACATGGTAATAATATATGTGTAGTAAGGGAATTAAACAAATACCTACAAAACAAGAGTATTGTGGTATATATTTCATTCATAATAGATTATGGGGCGTACAAAGAAGTCAACATAGAGCCATATCATTATGTGTAATTCGATTAAATATAAATTGCGCTAAAACTATAGAATTCCCTCTTTATAAAGTTATAGCACACAATGCGTTTATGAATTATCAAATGTTTGGGGTGACAATTCATACACATAGACTTTTGGATTTGGGCCTAAAATTCCTTACAAGACAATGGTCCAATAAATACTCAAAGGTGAGAATAAAAATCTATACAAACCAAATTAGCAACAAATAAGGAGACTATTATCTGTTGCTAATAATTATAAAAATTGAAATTGAGGACATTAGAATTAAGAGACGCTATTGTATATTATTTATATAAAGATATCAAAAAATAAAAAAAATATTTGTGTATTTAGTAGTTTGGGTTTGTTACAAAATGGTATCAGAGTTGTAGGTTACAATACTACGAATCGTATGGGCTCAAACAAAGCTATTAAATATACTAAACAATGGATTTCAGAAAGAATATTGCAACAAAAAAAGAAATTGGATATATGATCAAAAGAAATATAAATTGGCAAAGTAGTTCCAAGTCAAATTAACTAAAATAATCTCATGAACATAGTTTAATTGTAATAACCATTTTTCTCCCTTTGTTTTCAATCATGAACATAGTTTGTAATAACCATTTTTCTCCCTTTGTTTTCAGTGAGAATCTATTAGAAGATAAAGCATAAATCAAGAAAACTGCAAAAGAATATAATTTTGTTCTATGTAGGAGAAATTGTTATGTGAATAGAAATTGTGAATACTATATTTGATTATAATGGAAAAGGAAATAAAGTATGGGAACATATGTGGATTTAGTTATGTTCTTATGAAATTGAATTATTAAGAACAATTTAGATAAACATATTGATATATAATATGTTTCGCTAACGAAGAGATTAAATGAGAAAGGTAGAAAAATCGCACCTAGACCAAAAATAGATTTGAGACCATACTTATATGATAAGGACTGTATATTAAAATTAAACTTACCAAGGAATATATAGTTGAATGTATATAAATTGATTTGGTATTGGAACCAGAAAAATAATACAAAACCTTACACTTGTAATGGAAAAAGTAAACATGCATGAATGGATATGCTAAGAAATTTAAATTTCCACATTGGAACAAGTGCAATATATATAATATTTCTCCCATCTTACACATATATATTTTATATGTAGTGAAATCCTATGCAAAGTAATTTGGGGAAAATAAAACCTTGTTGATTGTGTCATATAATTTTATTAATAGAATTATAAGAATAGGAACATGTTGAAGACCTTAGTAAAGAAGGTCGAAGGAACATTAAAACTTTCCCTAATACAATAACCCTAAATTGACTCCTCCCTGTGAGCTATAATTGATGCCTTACCTTGGTACGACCTTGTGAATGGACTTGTGAAGAAGGAAGCTTACAATAATTGTTTTTAAAATTATTGCATAGGACATTGGCGAAATTCCCAAAGATTTATTAATAAATTCCACATCATTCTTGAAATTTTCCTATAGATAATAAATTGTTCATATAATTAATACAAGGAAAAGTATTAATTAGAAGAAAAATTACCTTGGAGAGGGGTGGGAAGATAGTTAGAGTTTGCTAAAGATGATCGAACCCTAGCATAAAAATGGTCGCCAGCGGCCTTCTGTTGTCAGGCATTGGAGACTGTAGCATTGACAATGGGGATGGCGATGTGGAGGCTTACATTCTTCGTTAACAGCGTCATTGGTGTTGGGTTGTGCGCCCTTTTTTCGATGAAAGTTTAAACCCTAGACCGTTTTCTTACCTTTTTTACTGTATCTGTTACTTGCTGCTAGTATTTACTGTGATTTTGTTTTCCCTGCTATGGCAATGTATGATGAATAGTTGGACTACTCCTTTGACCCGTCGGATGAAATGCCGATCTGGACTCAACCACCTGGTGCCGAGTGGCATGATGTGGCTAACAATGCCGGGAGTGGGAAGGTTGGGTTATCATCTGGAGAGTTTCATTTGGAACCTGGGTTTTCACCATCAAGTTTTCTGACATTATCCCCTGGCTTACTGCCGTTAAATGCTCCATCGTCCCGTTTTTCATCGATTTCTCCCTTGAAGGAATCAGAGACACCACTCTGGTCCTCTGACTAGGTGATACGAGCCATTGAAGGCTCGGCGGCGGTGGGAAAAGGCTCTTGTTCTGCAATCGAAAACATCCATGGTCCAGGTAAATCTATCACTCCATCATCGGATTCACTCCCGGGTCTGAATGTTGATGAACCACGGGAAATTATAGGTTTAGGGTTTTTGGAGATTCACGAATAGCGTGGCTTTGCCATCCCTTGTGTGGGATCTGGTACCAGTTCTGAAGAGTGGGGAGGACGTTCCTCTGATGATGCAACCCAACCGGCGAAGAGGGGCAGGAAACGTTGGCTGAAGCTGAGCAGGACTAAATACAACTAGGCACTTGAGGAAGATATTGAGTGGCATCAATTGGTTAAGATGACCAGTATCACCTTGGTTGGTAAGGCGTTGGGAAGATCCTTCTCTCTGCGTAGCATCGAGGCCTGGGTGGCAGAGCACTATGTTGCATAGCTGGTCTATACCCCTGAGGTAGTTGAATTAACTCGTAACTAGTTTGCTTTCAACTTCCATAGTGAAGATCATGCTAAGTGGGTTATTAATTCCAATTGGAGTTGGGACCATTGCCCAATTATGATTAAGCCCTGGCATCCGATGTTTGATGCCAGTCGTGAATGTTTGGATCTAGTTCCTATTTGGGTTCGGTTACCCGGTTTCCCCCTCCATTACTGGTCGACGCGGCATTTCAAAGGTATTGGGAATTTGATTGGCACTTATCTGGATGGTGATTATAGCTTCATGCAAACCCATCAGAATAAGGTAGCACGCATCTTGGTCAATTTAAATATCAAGGATGGGATGGCACCGGATGTCACTCTCAGCTGGGGGCCCTATTCTTATGTTCAGAAACTTGACTATGAAAATGTTCCTTTTAGATGCCGACGATGCCATGCCTATGGTCACCCGGTTGCTGACTGTAAGCTACCTCTA
This sequence comes from Larix kaempferi, assembly GCA_027924585.1. Lineage (NCBI taxonomy): Eukaryota > Viridiplantae > Streptophyta > Pinopsida > Pinales > Pinaceae > Larix > Larix kaempferi. The sequence continues at coordinate 18,707,820 of BSBM01001331.1, read as the reverse complement.
CGGCGGAGAAATGGTGGTAGTCATAAAACTTCCAATAATATGGAGGCTCCTCCTCCTGTTGAAATTACATCATCAGACCCCCTCCAAAATGTGGTATCAGATGTTGTCGCAGAACATGGACATATTCGGGCTGTGGAGGTTCCTCCTCCTGGTGGTCTTGCACTCTCGGAACCATCTACTTTTGCGGAGGTGGCAGAAGGATTAGATTTGGGACTGGCCAGGGCTGCATCTCATGAGGAAGGGTCGGCACTTGAATCTGCATCTATTGGGTTCTCACAACCAGCTCCCTTCTCGGCTTCAGGGACTTCGGCTGTGGGCATTCCTCCTACCATAAACCCCCTTTCCTTTCATTTTCTTATAAAAAAAAATTCTTTGGAAAATACAGACTAGTTGGAGGCTTTAAAAAACTTGAATATCTCCCCCTCAAATGAACTGGTGTAATATACCTGTATTACTCTTGATCCCTCATCACCATTGCAAAATTCTTTGAATCCTAGTGTGATGCTTCTTGACCTACCCCCTGAACCCAACCCCGCCCTAGAAGAAGCCCCTTCTTCTTCTTCCCCTACCAACTCCTCGGACTCTGGCTATTTTCTACAATCCCTTACCAAGATTTCCCCTAGGGGGCTGGGCGCTGGGGTGTGTAAACCGGGTAAAGGCAGAGGCAGGAAATCTCATTTATCTAAGGCACAGTCCAAGGCCAAGATGGATCTGCTGGAAGGTAAACAGGTGACTATTGATCGGGCGCTTAGAGCGGTGCGTGCCCAGAAGAGGGGGCGTTAATGAAAGTTATGTCTTTTAACTGTCGGGGTATGGCTGGTCCCCATAAAAGATCAGCACTGCGTAGAGTGGTATCTCTTAAACACCCGGATATCATTCTACTTCAAGAAACTTTGGGTGTTGGTGAGGTGATTAAGTCGTTGTTAAAAAGTTGGTTTAGTGGCTGGTCCTTTACCACTTTGGATCCTCGTGGCCGGTCTAGTGGTCAGGCTATTGGTTGGAATACAAGAACGGTGATGTGCCATAACCTGTGGGGGATGGAATCCATTCTGGGATTGTCCTGCTCTTCTCTTGATTTTGGTGATTTGTTCACTGTGGTAAATGTATATGGTCCTTACTTGAACCGTATCCCTTTCTGGGATTCACTTCTCTCAAATCCACTGTTACAAGAAGGAAACCTCTTGCTCGGAGGTGATTTTAATTTCTCTCTTGGCCCGGCTGAAGTATGGGGTTGCAGAGCTCGGTCTGACCTATTGGTTGATTATTTCACTCACAAGTTGGTTACTCATAATTTGCTAGACATTGAGCCTAGACTCCTTAAGCCTACTTGGAGGAATAACAGAACTGGAGAAAACTGGGTCGAGAAGCGCTTAGATAGATTTTTGGTGTCTGACTCTTTTGTGGACAGGAACTTCCTCATGAGGTAGTGGGTGGGTACTGGGGGATCATCTAATCACTTCCCTATTTTTCTTGAACTTCGTGATGGACCTGCTAAACCGGTCGGGCCCCTTAAGTTCAATAAAATCTGGTTAAAAGATGAGACCTTCACTCACCTAGTTGGCTCTCTCTAGGTTCCTTCACATCAGTTTTCTGCTAATATCAAAAGGATTAAAGGACCGGTTAAGGCCTGGGCCCATGATAAGAGTAGAAGAGATGACAGAGAATTGCAACTGATTGAACTGGAACTGAAGACTATATATGAATCTGGATCTGGGGTCCTGGGGTCGTTGGAGGAAAAAGCTCACATGGTCTCACTGGAAGGTAGGAGGAACTTGTTATTGCTGGAAAAAGAGGAAACTTAGCGTTTGAAAAGTAGGGCGGTTTGGCTTGCAGCAGGAGATGAGAATACCAAATTTCTTCATGCATATGCGAAAGGAAGAAAGGTGTCCAACACCATCTGGAGCCTTGAGGACTCATTGGGGGAAACCCGGACTTCCTTTGATGGCATGGTTGGGGTGGGGGTAAATCATTTCCAGACACTTTTTAAAGCCCCAACACAGGTTAACATTGCTGAAATTGTTAGGATGGCACAACTTTTTCCCCGGTTTGTGGAAGAGGAAGATAATCAATCCTTGTTGGCAATTGTCACGGAAGAAGAGTTGAAGGGGGTTCTCTAGAGCTTTCAGAAATATAAAAGTCCGGGACCAGATGGCTGGACTGTTGAATTTATTTTGGCCCTTTTTGAGCTTATTTGGAATGACCTTCTGCAGATGGTCGAAGATACTAGAATCTATGGGTGTATTCTAGCTGCCCTAAACTCTACCTTTATTGCCCTAATCCCTAAGACAGATAACTCTTCCTCTCTTGGTGACTTCAAACCCATCTCTCTATGCAACTGTGTGTATAAGGTTGCGTCCAAAGTTATTGCCAGGAGGCTAAAAGCTATTCTATCCAAGCATATCTCTGCGGAACAATTTGGGTTCCTGGAAGGACAACAAATTCATGAGGCAATTGGAGTGGCACAAGAGGGCATTCATAGTATGAAGTCAAGGAAAATCAAAGGAGCCATTATCAAAATTGATCTGTCAAAATCTTATGACAAGGTGAGTTGGTTATATATTCATTTACTTCTTACTCATCTGGGCTTTGCCGTGGACTTCATCAGGTGGATAATGAGTTGTATCTCTACGGTCTCATTTGCGGTCCTCATTAATGGGGCAGCCTCTCCTTTCTTTCACTCGGAAAGAGGCCTGCGTCAAGGATGTCCATTATCTCCCTTACTTTTCCTGTTGGTAGCAGAAGGGTTAAGTAAGGCCCTGAAAAAAGCTTGTAGGGATGGCACTCTCCAGGGTATTCAAGTGGCTCCAGATTTATTTATTTCACATCTGCTTTTCGTAGATGATATCCTCATTTTCTGCTCTGGTTCGATTGGGGATATTGAAACTCTTCAAGGTATCTTTCAACTTTTCTCACAAACTACTGGTATGGAGATTAATGAAAGGAAATCCACCCTGTCGGTTCACTTGCTAAGTGATAATGAGATTACGGCTATTAGAAGGATCTTTCCTTATACCTTAATGATTCTTGATGTTGGTTTTAGCTACCTTGGGTTTCAGTTAAAACCTAATGCATATACTAAACAGGACTGGAACTGGCTTATTGAGAAAATCCACAAACGTTTGAAGGTCTGGAGCCACAAATGGCTTTCGAGAGCAGGTAGGTTGGTCCTGGTGAAATCATTCCTAGAGGCCATTCCGGTTTACTGGATGTCCCTCTCCTGGATTCCCGAAGGGACGTTGGAGAAAGCTCGAAAATTATGCTTTCGATTTCTATGGAGCGGTAAAGGAGACTTTGTTTCCCCATGGGTTCGTTGGCAAAAAATTGCTATCCCTAAGGCTCTAGGAGGTTGGGGACTGAAAAACATTCATCTTTTCTCTAAAGCCCTCGCAGCTAAAGGGGTATGGAGAATATTAAAAACCAACAGTCTAGGACAAGAGTTGTCATTCAAAAATACATTGCCCCTGCAATTGTCATGGAATGGGTTTGGAATCCGCTTAAGTCTCACCGTGGTGGATCTGTTATTTGGAAAGCTGTAACAAAATCTTTCTTTGTGGTTGGTGACTTACTGGCCTGGAACATTGGGAATGGACAGTCTCTTCAGGTAGGGGAAGATCCCTAGTTTGGGAGCGAACGAAAACACATTTTATCAGTCAAACTGATTGCATCACTTCAGGATTTAGGTATAACTTATCTATCCCAGCTTGCTATTCGCAATTTGTTTCACCCATGGACTCAATCGTGGATAGATGCCAACAACTTGGATATTTCAGTGGAGGAACAGGATGAATTAAGGAATTATTACAGGGCACTCATACGTTCTCAAATTCTCATCCGTCATAGGGAGGACTATTTGGTATGGGAAGGGGCTCCGAATGGCATTTTTTCTCCGAAGAATGGATACATCAACTTAAGCCATTTCATAAATCCACGCGAATTGGTTTGGTGGTGGAAACCAATCTGGAAGCTAAACTGTCCTATGAAACACAGATTATTCATGTGGAATATAATTGAAAATTCCATTCCTACATGGATTTTTTACAAAGAAAGAATCGGGTCGGGCCGGGGTGGTGTATATTGTGCAAAGCAGATGAGGAAACATGTCTTCATTTATTTCTTCAATGTCCATACACGATGCAAGTATGGGCAGAATGTTCCAAAATTTCAAATGTTCAGTATAATTGGGAGGGGGATACGCTACTCCAGGCTTGGTTTCAGTGATGTAATGATCCTATTGGCACCTCTTATAAAGCCCTTCCTTTAATGGTGGCTTGGGGGATTTGTTTGGCGCGGAACAACATGATTTTCACTAATAAACTTTGTACACCAGCGGTCTCTGCCATCCTCATTTGTGGCTTCATTTCGGCATTTCCTCAACATATCAGAGTCGCGAATAAGAGAATTGTATTAGAACTAGACATTGACCACTCTGTACCATGGGGTTTCTACGATGGCTCAGCGCAGGATAATGTCTGTGGGGGAGGGGTTGTATTACATCTTACGTTTGTTGATGTATATGTAACTTCGGAATGTATTTCATCTATGTATTTCATATATATTTATTGTACCCTTATTAGAGATGTGTTATTCCTCTATAAGGAAGTGTCGTCATGTGGATTGACAAGTGTCGCAAGTGTGTGTACTTGCCGATGGATTATTAGACCACCATGTGTGGGGTCGGCCCTGAAACATATATTATATTGTGGATGTATCTAGATAGACAAGTCGGCCCCATAAGGTCACTGGGCAAACAGGTTAGTATAAATAGAGATCAGGTGATCTCAATTTAGATCATTCAGAAAGTCATATCTCTCTCACTCAGAAAGTGGCGCACTAGTGAGGAGGAGGATCATCTGCTACTAGGAGACTATCTCAGTGTATTTTTTGTTGTACTTTGGTTGAGCCATTGCTCTCCCTATCTCTGAGGAAGTTGTGGGGTTTTTCACCTTAGGGTTTTCCCCACGGAAACTCTGTGTCTCTTGTCTCTCATGCTTTTGATTCTTGTGATGCTTGTCATTGTTATTGTGATTGTCATGCATTGATATACTGTATATGTTATTCTCTCAGTGAAGATCCTAGAGTATTGTGAATTAATGCTCAAAATTTAACATGGTATCAGTGCTAACCTGAGAAGAAGACATTTTGCAGTGACAGAAACTTGAGTTTCTTGTTTATTGGGTTTCTCTCCACAGATTTTGGAAAAGCAGTATAGTAGATTGACTCTACTCATCAAGGCGAATCCATCTGTCCAATAAGAATTCAATTCTGAGCATTTTCAGATTTGGCCGTAAAAATTAGGGTTTCCACAAAAATAGAAATTTATGGAATCTGAAGACATAGCTGGAAGCTCCTTGCAAAAATCGAAGTTTAGAGCTTTGGATCGAGATTTTTGGCTGGGTAGATCTTCGGGAAACTCAAACCCTAATTCAGGGCTCTCCCTAGTGAACCCGGGAGGACAAAAAGGCAAATCTGAAGGGTAGAACTTTGCTGATCTCAAATTCTGAATGCACCAGGCTGATCAGCTCATCAAGGCACATCTTTCTATCCTTTCAGAAAGTTGAAATTCACATTTTGAATTATTAGGGTTTTTTCGACAAACCCTAATCTTGGACCAGATCCAGTTTTCAGCATTTCAAGTAGTAAGACCTAAATCTTTTCTATTTCCATTTGAAGTACTCTTTAAGATGTTTCACCACACCAAGCTTGAGGATAAGCTTGAAGGGGATGATAACTTCCGAGCTTGGAAGTATAGGATTGGGTTAATTCTGGAAGAGAATGAGTTGGACTCATATAAAAGAAGACATCCCTATCCCAGAGGATGAAGAGGCCAAGGTATTGCATAAGAAGAACTCGGTTAAGGCAAAGAGAATCATTGCTGATTCTATCAAAGACCATCTCATACCCCATGTGTCTTCTCTAAAGACACCCAAGGAGATGCTTGACTCTTTGACCAAGCTATTTGAAGGGAAGAACATAAATCGGAAGATGACTCTGCGGAATCAATTGAAAGGGGTCAAGATGTTGAATGGAGAAACCATTCAATCTTACTTCTCCAAGGTCTCTCAGATCAAGGAGCAACTTGAAGCTGTGGATGAAGTAGTGGACAATGGTGAAGTTGTTATGACCACTCTGAATGGCCTACCTAGGTCATGGGACTCCTTTATTCAAGGAATCTGTGCAAGAAAGAAATTGATCTCTTTCAGTAAACTATGGGATGAATGCTCTCAAGAAAAATCTAGACATGTAGCTCGTGAAGAAAAGATGGGAGGTGAAGATCAAGCTCTTGCAGCTCACACCAAAAGAAGCAAGCCCAAGAAGGAGCACTCTCGCTACAAGAGATCCTATCAAAAGAATAAGAAGGATCTAAGATGCTCCACATGCAATGAGAAGGGTCACTTTGTTTCAGATTGTCCCAAGAACAAAAGGGATAATAACAACAACTCCAGCAAGAAGAAGAAGGGCAACAAAAGAAAGTTCCATGCTCATGCTGCCGAGGATGATGAACCTCCAAAGAAGAAGGCTAGGGCAGAAAGTGATGATAGTGATGATGACTCATCAAGTGAAGAAGAGTATGTTCTAATCTCTACTCTCACAGGTACTATCTCCCATGATTGTAATGATTGGTTGATTGATAGTGGGGCTTCCAAACACATGACTAGGTTTGAGGAATCCTTTGTGAATCTATCTGAACATGAATCACCTCATAAGGTGAAACTTGGGGATGATTATCAATACCCAATCAAAGGAAGTGGTGAAGCCTCCTACAACCTAGATTCTGGAAAATATTTGAAGATGAAAGAAGTCCTTTATGTACCTGGGCTCAAGAAGAACTTGCTCTCCATCTCTGCATTGGATGCAAAAGGTATGAGGGTTGCATTTGTAGATGGCCAAGTCCTAATGTGACCAAAGGGTAAAACAATCGATGATGCAGTAGTGATTGGAGAGGAAGAGGGAGGTTTGTACAAATTGAAGGGACAACCTAAACATGCCATGGTGACATAAAGACAAAGATTCATCCATAGTCATGGATCACATAGAGGTATGTATAATTTGTTTTTGCAAAAGTTAACTAATGACTTATGCAGGTCATTGAAGAGAACAAGAACACATTGCTAGACATAACTAGCAAATATGGTGACCAGGTATGTGTTTCTTATATCATAGGATCTATCATATAAGTATGCATGGCATGATTGATGATGATTGTTCATAAAGTCATAAGTTTGAATAATCATGGGTATATGCATATTATGTGTCTTACCTTAATTAATGATATGACTAACCAGAAGAGTCATAGGTTTGAGTAATTACAAGTTTAGACATGTTATGTTTCTTATGATATGACTAACCATAAGAGTACTATATAAACCTTGAATTCTAATGCTTATTATTTCTGTTTGAAATGATCATGACTATACATGCTTGAGATTATTGTGTTTTAATAGTATACTAATGAATGTATGATTTTGTATGAGATCACAAGGATAACACAATCATGATACTAATAAGCATGCATAGGGACCAAGGATGAATATGAGTTCAAGAACAGGTAATCCAGGAAGCAAAGATCAAGAGGGAGCACACTCCAGTGGTTTCTGCAAGGGTGCAGATATTCAGAGGGAGTTGTCCATCTCTCTACATTCCACAACAGAAAAGTATAGAAGGACTCCAGCAGCTCCTGCAAGGAAGCAAAGACTCAGAGGGAGTCCACCCAACAAACAAACAAAGATAAATATTTTAATTATCATTTCTTGCATATTTGTTTGCTTAAATAAAATTGTTCAATGATGTATATGCTCATATTCCTAGACTTAGGATATGTATTGTGCATATTAGAATGATTGCATTAATGAACAGTATACTACTAATATGCATGTGTTGGGTAAGTGGCCTATGGCACTGTACAACATTCCATTGCTACTTATCTAGAATGAAACCTCTTTGCTAACATGTTGGGAGTAGTGCAAACTCTTAACAATGTTCTGGTAGAGACTGGAAGGCATCTAGAAAGTTATGGAACATGGATAAATGTTGTATTGAAGCATTGGCTAAGATAATTGCATGATTGTATGACATATTTCTTTATGTGTAAGAATTTGTCTGAAAATTATGAGATGTTTCTAATCATGCAATTTAACTTTTTTTGTAGGAAAGATCGTATACCTTCACCTACAAAAGAAGGACTACAACATTTGTTCAAGCAACAAAATTATCTATTGAAGATATTGAAGTTCCCAGGATACGGGAAGAATGCCATTATCCGTCGATCATGAAGAATGATGTTTGGGATGTAGTCCCAAGACCTGAAGGGAAGTTTTGTTATGACTTCCATATGGATCTATCAAATCAAGCATGCTGCAGATGGCAGCATAGAGAAATATAAAAGTGATACACCAGATGGATTTCAAGACTGCTTTCTTGAATGGTGTAGTTGAAGAGGAAGTATATGTGGAGCAACCACTCGGTTTCGAAATACATAACAGGGAGTCATATGTGTGCAGATTGAAGAAAGCCTTTTATGGCTTGAAACAAGCTCCCAGAACTTGGTATGGTAGGATGGATAGTTTCCTATCTAGTTTGGGCTTTACCAAGAGTAAAGAGGATTCCAACCTTTACTACAAGGTTGAGGAAGGGAATCCTGTGATTCTACTCCTATATGTGGATGACTTATTTGTAACAGGAGATGATAGATTGATTGCTGACACGCAGCGGAAGCTTGCTTCCGAGTTCAAGATGAAGAACTTGGGGATGATGCATTATTTCCTGGGTATGGAGGTATGGCAGAGTGCAGGTGGGATCTTCCTTGGTCAAAGGAAGTACACAGTAGATATCCTGAAGAGATTTGGGATGATGGATTGCAAGGCCATGGCCACACCTATGGCATCGAATCTGAAGCTTCTTTGTGATGCTTCATCTAAGCCGGTTGATGTCTCAATGTATCGTCAGATGATTGGGTCCTTGATGTACCTGACGAACACGAGACCAGATATTTGCTTTGCAGTGAACACATTGAGCCAGTTCCTGACGGATCCGAGGGTGTTCACCTGGTTGCTGTAAAGCATGTTCTGGGGTACCTGAAGGGTACAGTGGATTATGGGCTCAAGTATGAAGTGAATCAAAAGTTTAACCTGCAGGGTTATGTTGATTCAGATTGGGATGGCAGTGCTGCAGATAGGAAGAACACATCTGGATGCTGCTTCAGTATGGGATCAGGTGTGATCTCTTGGTTTAGCAGGAAGCAGTCCTGCGTAGCACTGAGTACAGCTGAGGCAGAGTATGTTGCAGCCTATTCAGCTAGTTGTGAGGCAGTATGGCTACGGAAGCTACTGTCTGAGTTATTTGATCTCCCATTGGATGCTACTGGTATCTTCTGTGATAACCAGAGTTGTGTGAAGCTGTTCGAGAATCCAGTGTTTCATGACAGGTCGAAACACATAGAGATCAAATATCACTATATCAGGGATATGGTGCAGAGAGGAGCTGTGAAGCTCCTGTATGTTGCGACGGACAAGCAGATTGCAGATGTGCTGACGAAGCCACTAGCCAGGGTGAAGTTTGAGTACTTCAGAGAGAGGCTTGGTGTTCTTCGCATTGATGACACTTCGAGGAAGAAGTGATGGACACATTTGCTGAAGCCATTCCAAGCATGTTGGAAGGAGGATCCTTCACATGGCTGTGGATGTAAGCGCTGGATGATGAGCATCAGGATGATGTTCTAGTTTATGCTGGATATGATCAGTTGAATCATTTATATGTATATGTATGTATGCATCATGTTGGATGCTAGATATGATCAGTTGGATCACTTATATGTATATGTATGTACGCATCATGTTGGATGTTGGATATGATCAGTAGGATCATTTGTATGTATTTCTGTATATGCATCATGTTGGATGCTTGGACCATGTATCTATATATGTATCAGGTGGATACATTGTATGATCAGGTGGATCATGTATGGTGATATGTATCATGTATTTGTATTTGTATCAGGTGGATACACTGTATGATCAAGTGGATCATGTATGATGATATGTATCAGGTAGATACTTGGTATGCATCAAGTAGATGCATTGTATGATCAGGATGATCATGGATGACAAGCTTCAGGATGTTGCTCCAGATGACATGTAGCAGGATGTTGCAGTGATGATGATCAGGATGATCATGTGTACATCTGGATGATGTATGGTGAGTATCAGGTTGATACTATATGGCCGTGGATCAGGTTGTGCAGATGAGCATATAATTTGGCCCTGGGAGATTTGTAGATAGTCTTTTGAGGGTTTTCCTATGGCATATAATTTGGCCCTGGGATATCTGGAAAATGCTCTTTCGAGGTTTTGCTTTGGGAGGACATATAATTGGCCCTGGGAGATCTGCAGATAGTCTTTCAAGGTTTTGCCTGTGGCATATAATCTGGCCCTGGGATATCTGGCAGATGCTCTTTCGAGGTTTTGTCCTATGGCATATAATATGTCCCTGGGAGATCCGATAGGTTGGGCTGTGTGCCCGTAATAAGTCCTGGGATGCTCTTGCGAGGTTTTTCCATGACCACATATAATCTGTCCCTGGGAGATCCTATTGGTAGAGCTATGTGCTCATAACAACCTGGGATGCTCTTGCGAGGTTTTGTGGTGACCACATATAATCTGTCCCTGGGAGATCCTATAGGTAGAGCTGTGTGCTAACAGCCTGGGATGCTCTTGCGAGGTTTTATGGTGAGGTCGCATATAATATGGCCCTGGGAGATCCTATAGGTAGATCCGTGTGCTCGTAACAGCCTGGGATGCTCTTTCGAGGTTTTGTGACGCACATAATAAGTCCTGAGGATTCCACAGTATGGCCAGTGATGACGAAGAACTGCAGGTGGTGGGCCTACATCCAGTATGAAAAAGGACTGGCTCTGTAGAACTTCCTATGACGAGTAGAGTCAGAGATTGGTTGAGATAGCAGTAGCAGTGACGATGATGATGACGATGATCCCGAGAAGAAGACTTGTCTAGCAGATCTGTGTCGAGAAATACCTTCCTAGTTAAGAGGGAGTGTTGATGTATATGTAACTTCAGAATGTATTTCATCTATGTATTTCATATATATTTATTGTACCCTTATTAGAGATGTGTTATTCCTCTATAAGGAAGTGTCGTCATGTGGATTGACAAGTGTCGCAAGTGTGTGTACTTGCCGATGGGTTATTAGACCACCATGTGTGGGGTCGGCCCTGAAATATATATTATATTGTGGATGTATCTAGATAGACAAGTCGGCCCCATAAGGTCACTGGGAGAACAGGTTAGTATAAATAGAGATCAGGTGATCTCTATTTAGATCATTCAGAAAGTCATATCTCTCTCATTCAGAAAGTGGCGCACTAGTGAGGAGGAGGATCATCTGCTACTAGGAGACTATCTCAGTGTATTTTTTGTTGTACTTTGGTTGATCCATTGCTCTCTCTATCTTTGAGGAAGTTGTGGGGTTTTTCACCTTAGGGTTTTCCCCACGGAAACTCTGTGTCTCTTGTCTCTCATGCTTTTGATTCTTATGATGCTTGTCATTCTTATTGTGATTGTCATGCATTGATATACTGTATATGTTATTCTCTCAGTGAAGATCCTAGATTATTGTGAATTAATGCTCAAAATTTAACAACGTTAACCCACTATTATCACCTCTTCTGGGGTCTGGGGGAGGGTGGAAATAACTATGTTGAAATTATGAGCCTCAAGCTTCTTCTTATGTTCGCCATTGAGTCTGGTTGTCACTGTGAAACCACCAAGAAACAATGTTTGATGTTCCATAGAAAATAGAACTTCTAGAACGAGAATATATGTCTGGAAATGATTTTGTGTTAAGGAATAAAAGTATTTGATAATAATAATAAAAACTTTGGTCAAATAGGACTTGTAGTAGCTTGTTAAGTTAGACACAAAAAGATATACTGAATTTAAACGGCGTCCCTTACAAATGAATGAAAGTGATATGCATTATGCTAAGCTAAATCAGAAATGAGTGTTAGCTAGATGCAAATACATTGTGAACCGGATATTGAAACTAATGAAACCTTAATTGCATGAAAAAATTCATGTGAAAATGGATAAAGTGTTAATAATGCAATTGAAAGTAAGAAGTTCGTCATATGAAAAATGGAGTACAATGGAAACAAATTACCAATTTATCAATTTTAATTCTTACTTATGATGACTTATGGAATCTATTCTACCTAGATGTAGGTGTCTTATAGACAAAATTATATGGGAAATAACTTCCTAGAAATTTACCTATGTCCTTGGAGGAATTGAAAAACCAAGGAGGAATGATAAGGAGATGGAAACGTGAAATTAAAATTCATTTTAATAATTACTATATAAATTCAATATATTTTGACAAATGTTGAGTATGATAAACATGCACATTTATGGAAATTGCTATTTTCCTTACATGATTCGTAGGGAATACCATGATTGAAAATTTTAATCTTGTGAATGTGAATTACTTTGAAGGTTTTGAGAACAAATGAATCAAGTTAATGCCTAAAGTGATTATATGAATGAAAAGAGAACAGTCATACATGTATGATTAGTCATTCAAATAAACCATATCTACGGAATGGAATTGAGTAAGAAATTCCTTGAGCCTTTTTTTAAAGCATCTTCAATAATATGATAATGACATTTGCAGCTCATAATTGTAAATGAGATTACGTGATTTGAAATTATAATATTTTGAACTCAATACGAAAAAATATTGAATATTTGAGCATAAGCATACGATACTATGCAATTATGTAGTTGATTTGTATTTTTTTGCTTGATGCCTTGGAATAAGGGCATGATTATGTTGGAAAGGCATTCACAAAACATAATGCTATGAGAAAATATTCTAGTACTCCTATAGGAATTGTGGAATAGTGAAAGGAGTGACATGAAAAATAAGCACGTGAAATTGTGATAAATTGTACTGCACAACAAGAATGTTGATTATCTAGTAATATTTTACTGTATAGTGACTCAAAATTATGAATGAATTATAATAGAAATATTTCAATAACTGAAAGCATTGATGATTGGAATTTGAAATGATTTAATTATGAAAATGATGATGCATTTATGTTGAATGTACATATAATTGTTGCAAGTTAAAATATTGTTCAAAAATTGATAGTTGGAAATAGCGGCGAATCTATTTCTTTTTGGTGATTCACTGATTATATGTAATTATGGTGTATTTGACAATTTTGAGAAAGTTGCAGGAAGATGGACCTAAATATGGTGAGATGGTAAGACCATAATAAAAACCAAGGTCCTACAGCTACAAGAATTCAAACACGACGAGGAAGAATAACCTCATAAGCATGAAATCTAGTTTCTGTAAGAAATCTAGTTTCTGTAAGAAATCTAGTTTCTGTAAGAAATCCAGTAAGAAAGAGAAATGAGAAAAGATATAAATAAATAAAATTTAATAATAATAAATTAATGAAAAAATATCACCCTACAAACACGTTACACCAAGACATTACACCGAGAACATGACATCCAATGGGTATATGTGCAAAGCAAATGACCTGAAGGTCCAAGATAAGTCTAGTTCAGAAAGAAATCTCTATGGCCATAGAGTACACTAAATTGTGTTGACATGGGGGTATTGAGACATGGTTAATGTTTGTATACATTAAAGTAGGAGTATTGTTGTATACTTGGAACCATTAAATACAGGTAAAATAAATTCTTGGATAGATTGTATCAAAGACATAGATTCCTTGAGTTGGCTATCGCGAGTACCTAGAGGGTGCAAGGAAGGAACTTGGATGGGTGTGTCCGTTGCATACTGAGACTTGATACTGAGACTTAAAATTAATAGAATAACCCAGTGTGTTATGAGTGGCAGGTACATGAAATGCCTTAGCTTGAAGATGATCAAAGTATGGGTGATCCTCCTCCGTATACACTTAGAAGGGATTACTTCATGTTGTTGTGTGGGGTGGGTAATGTGGACCCCAAAGTGGCTGAAATTTCTTGGTGTTGGTAGCTTTGTGCTTGAGCTCACTGTATCACTATAAGGAGGTATGCCTGAGGGACTGTGTAGAAGATAAGGGGTACCATACTTGTGTTGGGTATGGCATGCCCATAATTATGAACACCATGTGTGTTAAGGTGGCAAAACTTTCAAGGGAAGTGGAAGACTCCCACATGCACACTCCAGAAGTACTTCGGAGAAGTACAACCATACAATAGAAAACTAAAATAATGATCATGAACTTCTTTATGTACACATGTACACCATGAGGAGGCTTGCACAAGAATGGGTGGCTCCATCAAGAGATGACCCTCATGTGTTAAGTGTGGTAAAAACTTCCAAGGGAAGTTGAATATTTTCTATAACACTTAAGAAGGGCTTCTTAGAGGAAATTTTGTGAAAGAAGTACCCTTGTGTTGTATGGAAAGTAAAGCTACAACAAATTGAGGAGCAAAAAAGGCCATTGTATATGTTATTAGAATTATGAATTAGACATGTTTGCTTATGATGAATGGATTGAGTGAAAGTTTTGAAATAAAATAATCCGATTAAAAATATCATAAGATTTTACTATGAGAATGAACCAGCATCCAACAGGATGTGATCGAATGGTGTGATAAACCAGAATATGGAAATTTGGTACTTGATTATTTTGGGTTTTGATTATAGCTTGTTTAATATGTGCATATTTTATGAGTTAATATTGCATGCATTTAAAAAATTTAGAATTTGTTTTATAAACAAATTGAACTATGAAACTCTGCTCATAAAACCAATAGTAGGTTGTAATGCCTAAGGAATTATATCTATAACAGGTGGAATTAGAATATCCGATATACCCAATTAAATCCTTAAGAGTAAATATGACTATAAGAATTATTGCAAGGAAGCAGAGATAAAAGGATAAAGTGTAATCATCCACTGAAAACTATGATAAAATAATCTACTATTAAGCACTTTCCAAAGAACAAGAGTAATGTCCTTGCGATAAGTAAGAGATCAAAAGCATTTAATCTTTTATTTTTCATGCATAACTTTATTATTAGTAATTATGACAAATTAATTATTTTGTTTACATGTTAAGAAAATTGCAGATACATGTATGGAGTCTTTTTATAATCTTGATGGTAAATCATTATCGAAATAATACAAGGATGCAAGATATCTATGGTGAATTAGTCTGATGAAGATATTTTACAGGTTGTTGCAGGAAGCAAAGGAAGAACCAGAATGGTGTTATTTTTAAGAGGGTAAGTATGTAATATACCAAGTTCACCCCTAAGTTTAGTTAGTAATTTTTGCATGATTAAATTAAATTTGATGTTGTAATTAAATAGTGAAACATATTGAGACACCATAAATATTGGATGGTGTAAAAGTATATCTTATTATTTAAAGAATTGTGTTTTCCTTTTTTCTAATACATCAAATGAGTAGAATCGAGAGAGAGATGGACCCAAGTTTGCTACCAGGGGAAAATAACTTTGTGAATAATAAAGAAATAAAGCATGCCCTAAATATATTAATTATGGAGATAATCTACCTTAAAACCCACATAAAATAAATTTGTGAATAATAAAGAAATAAAATATGGCCTAAATATTCTAATTATGGATATATATAATCTATTTTAAAAACCCTAAATCCTTGTGTGAGGGGTCATATTCACATTGAACATAAAGAACTACCTAAAAATCGAATACTCTCACTACAAAAAGGGAAGAGTAATAAAGAAAAGGGGATGATTACTATTTTTCATTAAGAAAGAAGATAACATGAGATAAAAAGGAAGATCAAGAAGATTTGGAAGCAAAGAGGGAAGAAACCATGTGAAGTATTACAAGTTGCAAGCAAGTAATACACAATCTCCAAGTTTAGCCTGCTTATATTAAAACCCTATAGTAAATACTAGAAAGAATCTATAGAATTAATAATGCAATGGTTATTAGACCTCTAGCAGACTTGGATAACTCGGGGGTGATTAAATAGTGAAAGGAAAAGTCTCTACTATTTGCAATATCCCTTGTATGTATCTATATGGGTAGTTTAGCCACTGTCGTTATAGGTATTGTTATCACAAATTTAGTAGTGAAAGGTATCCTATCTAGGACGGTAGAGGTGGGCAGCTAAACTAGTGACACTCGTAAGGGCCTCGTTCACCACTTGATTCAAGGGTTGTCACACCGAATGGGATCTTGTCACTTTAGATCCGGCTAGAAGAAAGATCAAAGGGGAGACCCTAGCAATCCTATGAGGGCCATTGAACCAACTCAAGACACACTAAGGGATACAAATGGGAGAGAAGAGTGAGATCTGAAGTGGATAGATCTAGATCTAGGAAATTGAAGTGGTATATGTGAGTTATAGATCGGTTGAGGAAGCTTAGGCAAAGGATCAGTGCTCAACCTTGAAGAAGATACACCACAATGATATTTGAAATGATAGATATAGATACATCTAGTCCCAACAAGAAATACCCAAATGAGATCCACCTAGGGTTTATGCAAATAAGTTTGAGATGGACCAATTGGGGGAGTTTAAGGGACACAAAGGCACTAGAATGATTGATTGACGTTAGATATAGAGTTTAGGGGTCAATCAACCAATGCCCAAATGATAGATCTAGAAAAATAATCAAGTACCCAAGGAGGGTGAATAGCCTAGAGGAAGACCAATCCGAGATCTAGGGAAAAATGGAGTCGATTTTGGTCCAAATTTGGTCTCTAGGGATTTTCAATTGTTTTAGACTTGGGTTTTGATTCTTAAGCCCAAATGATCATCGGATCTATCGGATCTAGAGAATGAGGGTTTTAACTTTTAGATTTATGTGACTAATGGAGTAGAAACATGAAAACCAAAGCAAAACTTTGTAGATCTTACTTGGAATTAATTACGATCGCTAAGCACATTGATGATCCTTTCACCTAGTTACAATTCTGAGTGAGATCCAAATGGTTTCGAGCTAAAACGTATAGATCCAAGGAGGAAGTGCGCCCTCTTCACCTGCAAATTCTAACAAATTCAAGTTAGATTTGATCTATAGGTAAAATAAGAACTATGCAAGACATCTCAAAGAAAGCACCTCAATGGTGTTAGTGTTTCAGAATTTACAATTTGATCTAGGATCTTAACTGAGAGAATAACATGTACAACATATCTACAGCATATCAATCATGGACACAATAATGCAAGCACACAAGAGACACAGAGTTTCACCGGGGAAAACCAAGAACGTGAAAAACCCCGCAACTTCCTCAGAGATAGATAAAGCAATGATACAACCCAAGTACAAGAGATAGTCCTCCTAGCAGCAGCTTCTCCTCCTCCACTAGTGCGCCACTCTCCAATGAGTGTGTGAGTGAAGAATAGAATGATCAAATAGAGTGCCTCCCACACTCTATTTATACTTGACTTGACTTGCCTAATAAACTTACTAGGTCGGCCTCAACTTAACCACTTAACATAATGCTGACAGGGCTGACCCCCAATAGGGTGGTCTAATAACCCTTTAACCCACATGACTTATACAAGGCCGACCCCATCAAGGTGGTCTAATAACCCATCAAGTATAAGTTACAACACTTACAATATAAACGACGACACTTCCGTATAGAGGAATAATAACATCTCTATAGGAATACAATATACCTATGTGAAATACATTCCAAAGTTACATATACATCAACACTCCCTCTTAACTAGGAAGGTATTTCTTAACACAGATCTGCTAGCGCAAGTCTTCTTCTCTGGATCATCATCATCAAATCATCGTCATTGTCTATGATGCTGCTATCTCAATCAATCTCTAATCTGCTCGTCATAGGAAGTTCTACAGAGCCAACCCTTTTTCATGCTGGATGTAGGCCCACCACCTGTAGGTCTTCATCATCACTGGCCATACTATGGAATCCTTTGGATTTATTACGTGAGTCGACAAAACCTCGAAAGAGCATCCCAAGACTGATTACGAGCACACAGCTCAACCTATTGGATCTCCCAGGATCTTTTACATGCCACTGCACAACCTGTCCACGGCCACAAAGTATCATCCTGATACTCATGATCATACTGATCATAACATTGCTCACGAAGCACAACCCAGATGCACATCACACAACACTTACATTCACCGACATGGGAAGACACACTTCAACCATCCGTGAAAGGCTCAGCACTTGTATCTACGCCATGAGAAGACACACTTCAACCATGTGAGAATGGTACAACACTTATATTGCAGCCATGGGAGAACACATCTACAACCATGCTCAAATGGCACAGCGCTTATATCGCAGCCATGGGAGAACACATCTACAACCATGCTCGAATGGCACAACACTTATATCGCAGCCATGGGAGAACACATCTACAACCATGCTCGAATGGCACAGCACTTATATTGTAGCCATGGGAGAACACATCTACAACCATGCTCGAATGGCCCCAGCACTTATATCACAGCCATGGGAGAACACATCTATAACCATGCTCGAATGGCCCCAGCCCTTACATCTGCACCATGTGAGAACACATCTACCACCATGTGAGAATGGCTTTGACAATTACATCACGACCATGGGAGAACACATCTGCCACCATGTCAGAAAATCCCAGCAATTACATCGCGACCATGGGAGAACACATCTACAACCATGTTCGAAAAGCTCATGTGCATCTGTGTCTTCGGAACTCATCACACATAATCCAACTGATTATGTAATGTATCCACCTGATACATATCATCTCATATGATCATCCTGATCATCATCATAGCATCGTCCTGATGCATATCATCCAGAGTATCGTCCTGATACTCATCACACATGATCATCCTAATCATCATCACTGCATCATCCTGATGCATGTCATCTAGAGTATCGTCCTGATACTCATCACACATGATCATCCTAATCATCGTCACTGCATCGTCCTGTTGCATGTCATCTGGAGCAACATCCTGAAGCTCGTCATCCATTATCATCCTGATCATACAATGCATCCACCTGATGCATACCAAGTATCTACCTGATACATATCATCATACATGATCCACCTGATCATATAGTGTATCCACCCAATACATACACAAATACATGATCCACCTGATCATACAGAGCATCCAACCGATGCATATACATATACATGATCCAACTGATCATACAGAGCAGTAATTGGAGCAACATCCTGATGCTCATCACACAGTGCTTACATCCAAAGCCATGGGAAGGATCCTCCTCTCACCATGCTTGGAATGGCTCCTGCAAATGTGTCCCATCACTTCTTCCTCGAAGTATCTTCAATCTCAAGAACACCAAGCCTCCCTCTGAAGTACTCAAAATTCACTCTAGCTAGTGGTTGCGTCAACACATCTGCAACCTGCTCATCTGTCGCAACATACAGGAGCTTCATTGCTCCTCTCTACACCATATCCCTGATATAGTGATATTTGATCTCAATGTGCTTCGACCTGTCATGGAACATTGGGTTCTCAGGCAGCTTCACACAACTCTGGTTGTCACAATAGATACCAGTAGCATCCAACAGGAGATCAAATAACTCAAACAGTAGCTTCCTCAAACATACTGCCTCACAACTAGCCAAACAAGCTGCAACATACTCTGCTTCGGCTGTACTCAGTGCTACACAGGACTGCTTCCTGCTAAACCAAGAGATCACACTTGATCCCATACTGAAGTAGCACCCCGAAGTGCTCTTCCTATCTGCAGCACTACCTACCCAATCTGAATCAACATAACCCTCTAGGTTAAACTTTTGATTCGCATCATAGTTGAGCCCATAATCAATTGTACCCTTCAAGTACCTCAGAATATGCTTTACAGCAACTAGGTGAACACCTCTTGGATCCATCAGGAACTGGCTCAATCTGTTCACCGCAAAGCAAATATATGGTCTCGTGTTCGTCAAGTACATCAAGGACCCAATCATCTGACGATACATAGTGACATCAACCAGCTCAGATGAAGCATCACACAGAAGCTTCAGATTTGATGCCATAGGTGTGGACATGGCCTTGCGGTCCATCATCCCGAACCTCTTCAGGATCTCTACTGCATACTTCCCTTGTCCAAGGAAGATTCCATCTGTGCTCTGCCACACCTTCATGCCTAGGAAATAGTGCATCATCCCCAAGTCCTTTATCTGGAACTCGGTAGCAAGCTTCCTCTTCGTGTCGGCAATCAATCTATCCTCTCCTGTTACAAACAGGTCATCCACATACAATAAGAGTATCATAGGATTGCCTTCCTCAACCTTGTAGTAAAGGTTGGAATCCGCTTTACTCTTGGTAAAGCCCAAATTGGATAGAAAGTTGTATATCCTACCATACCAAGTCCTAGGAGCTTGCTTCAAGCCATACAAGGCTTTCTTCAACTTGCACACATATGACTCTCTGTCATGTGTCTCAAAACCAAGTGGCTGCACCACATACACTTCCTTCTCGACTACACCATTCAAGAAAGTTGTCTTGACATCCATCTGGTGTATCTTTCATTTCATTACTGCAGCCAGAGCAAGTACTGATCTATTGGAAGTGTATCTGGCCACAGGAGCAAAAGTCTCTTCATAGTTAATCCCTCTTTCTGGGAGAAGCCACGAGCTACAACCCTCGCTTTGTATTTCTCTATGTTACCATCTGCAGCATGCTTGATCTTATAGATCCACATGGAAGTCACAACAGACTTCCCTTCAGGTCTTGGGACCACATCCCAAACATGATCGATTGGTACTTGCCGACCATGGCATCCTTTTACTGTATCCTGTATCATGGGAACTTCAAATTCTTCATTATCTTTCAATAGATAGTTTGAACTTCGTTGCTGGAACAAATGTTGTAGTCCTTCTTTTGTAGGTGATGGTATACGATCTTGCCTACAAAGCAAGTTAAATTGCATGATTAGAAACATCTCATAGTTTTCAGAACAAATTCTTACACATAAAGAAATATGTCATACAGACATGCAATTATTTTAGCCAATGCTTCAATACAACATTTATCCATATCCCATGACTTTCTAGATGCCTTCCAATCTCTACCAGAACATTGTTAAAAGTGTGCACAACTCCCAATGTGTCAGCAAAGAGGTTTCATTCTAGATAAGTAGCAATGGAATGTTGTATCGTGCCATAGGCTACTTACACATTACATGCGTATTAGTAGTATATTGTTCATTAATGCAATTATTCTAATATGCATAATACACAACCTAAATCTAGGAACATAAGTATATACATCATTGAACAGTATTATTTAAACAATCAAATATACAAGAAATGACAATTCAAATACTTATCTTTGTTTCTTTGATGGGTGGACTCCCTCTCAATCTTTGTTTCATTGTAGGAACTACTGGAGTGTGCTCCCTCTTGATCTTTGCTTCCTGGATTACCTGTCCTTGAACTTATATCCATCCTCGATCACTATGCATACTTACTAGTATCATCATTGTGTTATCCTCAAGGTCTCATACATACATACATTAGTATAACCTCAATACTATCAAAACATAATAATCTTAAACATGTATAGTCATGATCATTTCAAACACAGATAATAAACATTAGTATTTGAGGTTTCAGGGAATACTTCTTTTACTCATGCATATTCTTTATTTGACCAAAGGACTTTTCTGGTTAGTCATATCATCAATCAATGTAAGAGACATAATATGCATAAACCCTTGATTACTTACATTTCTAACTTCATGAATAATCATTATCAACCATACAACAGTATAAGATCCTAACACAAGGTAGAATTCTAACTTGATATAGGAAAAACATACCTGGTTATCATATTTGCTAGTTATGTCTAGCAATGTCTTCTTGTTCTCTTCAATGAATTGTGCTAGTAACCTGCATATCTCATAGGTTAAGCATTGTAGAACCAAATTATACATACCTCGTAAGTAGAGCTTCTATGTGATCCATGACAATGGATGAATCTTTGTCTTCATGTCACCATGGTCATATGTTCTTGAACTAGAACATGATTTGTCTTTCTTAATCTACCTTTCATGTTAGCGGACAACATCAACCTCATACAACACCACAATGCATTAGTACAATCATAAGTGTCAAAACCCTAATCAATGAATATCTGCATTCATAATTTTATTAAGGTGATACGACAAGTCTAAAGTTAATCAAGATTGTACTAACCTTAATGAAGACAAACATACCATAAACTTAATCATGAACAGATCTCGAAACATACCTGGATAAGTCATACCTGTCGAGATTGCTTGTAATCTTCTTGTTAGCGATCAAAATGTAATGGGTTTTTTAGAGCGTTTTCATAAATCTCTATTTGACTTATTACTTTCAGTGAAAGTTTGGCTAGTAATTTAACCTCCAGATTCTTCATAAAATCTCCCATTTATCGCTTGTACCAAAGATTGTCTCCCGACCTGCAATACAAAATCATAATAAATTGTCAAGCCATATAATCTACAGGCCTAGACCACACTTCACTTTATTCCCAAGTCTATAAGCCTCTCAGGACTTATGAGTTTTTATCAAAAGTTCGAGGGCCCATGAGCCACACATCAGTTACAAAGCCCAGTGTTGAGCACCCAGCTCCTTTCCTGTTCACCTCATTGAGCTAGCAATATAAACCTTGGCTCATGTAAAGGTCTTAAGCCTTTGAATCTCCACGCATGAGGGATTATTTCATTAATACAATAATAAAAAATAGAAAATAAAGCGTTGAACGCAGAGATACTATGTGCCCTGTTTACGTGCAGAAGAGTTCAAAACGTTACTGGTGTAATGCGCAGGTGTCAAAGCAATACTGCCAAGTGTATTTATAAGTATTACAGGGAAAACATTGGGTCGACATTTCTATTTGTGACAGCGCAGGAGTTTGGTGATTGAATATAGTTCAGTTTCTGGAACGATTGACAAATCAGAAACATCAAGTCGTGATGTTGAGTATGGATACTCAACCAGCGGTCCGATAGCCATAAAGTGCAACCTGTGACATCTACACATGCATCCCGAGATTAGAAACTTTGCAAGTGTGTTCTTTATATTGTATTTTATTTCCATTTTTACAACTGCTATTCGTGAGCTACGTTGGAATGATGTTGGCATTGATGAATGGTAGAGGAATGAGCAATTTCAGGTGATTGGAGGTGTATCGGCACATCTCTTTGTTGTTTTTCAGGCTACTAAAAAGTCTCAGAAGATCTTCCCTAAAAGCTTTGGAAGCAAGAAGACATTTCATTTTTGTAAATTTTGAAAAAATTTGTAAGCAAACTTACGGTGGCTTAGGCGAACATTTCGACCGTTCATTAGCCACCGAAAGTTGATTAAATTTTGCCTCTCTTAACGACCGAAAGCACAGGTATTGGCAAAATGATATTCTTTTCGCCCAGATCTCAGTTTTTTGTCTTCAAACAGCACGAAGAGGGTTTCTAATGGGAGATAATAATTAGAGGCATTTATTTTAGTGTTCTGTTCCAGTTTTAGAGGCATATGGTAAGGGAATGAAGCCAAATGGAATTTCTTTTCTTAAAGGAAATCTCCCAGCTGTCAAAGATGTGGTATTAGAATATGGTTTGGTTTCTTTTATATAGGATCGGTTCCTATTATTTTGCTGTTAGTTTCAGTTACATACTATCTTTAGTTGTTCGATCTTTTTTTTATAGGATCTCATTTTCTGATGTAAAAGAGAAAAAGCTAAAGTTTTCAGTCAGATGGAGGGGGGGAAGGAGCCCGAGGACTGTGATTCGACTTTGAGAATTTTCCCAACTCTTTAAACAGATATTTTGAATAAATATCAGGATACGAGATTCTTTCACTATGTTTTGCAGATCTTCATTCTTCTATCTTTTCTGTGCTTGTGAGTGATGTTATATACATTTATCCATGTTTATCTAATGACAGATAACTGTCATATTGTCTCCTCATTCATAGACTAGGCTCATAAGTGTTTCTTCCTTGTTATAACTGGCCATTCGCATATGCTCCGTGTATGTATTTCTGCTAGTATAATAAGTGTTCTTCACACATCCATTATATCCTTAAATCATCTGAACAATGTAGTAGAAAGCCTTGTTTGTTTGAGTATCTTCATGCATGTTTGAGTGAGTGAGTTTGTGAGCAAGTTACTTGACTCGATTCATCCTTCATATTATCGAGCATTTAAGTTACCAGGCTCATTCCCCTCACAGTCAGGTAAAGACTCCTGGAGTGATAACAAATTGGCGTCGTTGCCGGGGAACGAAAGTGAAAGCAGAGTTTCCCTGGGAGAACAACATAGATCTGTTTCTTGATGGCAAACAAGAGATAGACATAATTTTTTACTGTAATCATTTGCCCGGCGACTCCACATTAAAGACTCCACTGAGAAGGACTTGGTTGACCAAAGATGAAGAGGCTAAATTCAAAATCTAGGTACCAGTTCATAAGTTTACTTTATGAACTGTTGTTATTCTTTATCAGCTCCTTTATACTTTTCCCTTCACATGTTAAAAGTATTATCCTCTGTTTTGTATATTCTGAAGATTATCAGCCATCTTTTATAAATCCATCTTTAGAAGAAGATTTGCAGCCTTCTTGTATTGTAGAAATTGAATCAGTCTTTATGCCTCAGCTCATTTATAAAAATGACTTCTGTATCCAAATTCCTTCTATTGAGCATCCATGTAACCTTGAGGAGGCAGAAATTGTTTCAAAACCTGTGCAGATCACAGCACCTTCTACCCTTACCGCTGATCCTCCTTGTCAAACTATTAACCCTCATGATCAGCCCACTACTTTTCAAGTCAAAATCAGAAATAGTTGGTTTAAGCCTTTGAAGCTGCCCTATCTCCTTCATCCTTATCTTGTTGACCATTATGACTATCTCCCTTGGTTTTCTGGAGAAGACCAAGCTTTAGCTGAAAGGCACTTGCAATCTTTTGAAAATTTTATTGATCAGTTTGAGATTGTTCATGAAGATGTGATCATGAGACTTTTCTCTAAGACCTTGATCAGAGAGGCTACTGCATGGTTTAAGGGTCTGAGAGTTGATTCTATTGACTCTTGGATCGAGTTCTCTAATGATTTCATAAAGTATTGAGGTGAGTACAAATCAATAGATTCATATCTTGCTGATTTTTATGCTTTGAAGAGAGAGCAGGGTGAAGATTTGTCCATCTTCAATCGAAGATTTTACAGCATCTACCATGACATGCCTTTGGAGGTCCAGCCTACAGAGACAGCTGCCATGATATATTATGTTATGGGTCTTTTTTCAGAGCTCGTTTTTCTTCTTCTGGAAAGAAAGTCTTCATTCTTAACCCAGTTGTTTGAAGATGCTCAAGAGGTTGAGGAAAATATCCATGCATCCAAGTGGATCCGAATGCAGGCTGACTTTGAAAATTTGCAAGCACATGAACAAAGGAACTATGAGTATGGTCCAGATTTTGAACAACAAAGTAACAAGTCTGAAGAAGATTTGGAACAGCAGCAAGCATATGAGCTCATTTCAGATTCAGGTCAGGATTCTTTAATATTTGCTAAATGCTCTACAAACAGGTATGAGTCGGAATGCTATGATCAATTTGCTAACCAGGATGAGCCTATGATAACTCAAGATTACATAGGCAATTATATGTTTTTTTATCCTTATTCATATGATTTTAACACTATTTTATCATTATCTTCTGAGCACTTTTTCGAAGAGAAAGTTGTGATGATTGATAATCAAGATCTGAGCTCAAGGGAACATGAAGGCGGTCAGTCTTGTAGCAGAGGAACTGTCATGGCTGAGCAGGAGGATACCATAGATGTGCAACTATTTCCAAAAGACCAGTATGTTTCTGATTTTCCTTTTAAGGATCCAGTGGCAGCATTCATGGAGTTATACATTTCAGAAAACCTGAAGATTTCAGATTTCTTAAACTTATCAGCAGTTCCGGGTGAGTATGATTTCTTGAAAGAACTCTCATCACTATTGTTACATTTCAAACATCAGCTGTTGATTAGTGACAAAGACAAGGTTTCTTCAATTTTAAAATTACTTGAATGGCTGTTAAGGAAGTCAGCATTTACCTAACCAAATTGCACAGTTGGTTAGAGTAGAATAGGGTAGGAAATAAGCTCGCTGCCCGAGCATTTATTTTCTTCTAGTTTCCAGCAGAAATAGCAATCATTCTATATGAATAAACGCAAATTTTGAGAATGGCAGTTTTTGAAGGTGTGCAGAGATCAGTTGCACAGGTCTTATCAATTTTCACAGGATCAGTTGCACAGGCTAAATGACTCCATAGCCCAATGGTGAAGGCGACTGGAACTACTAGGTTCTTGGAACCTCACAGGGAGGATTCCATCCCCGAGTTGGAGTCAGATGTTAGCAATCAAAATGTAATGGGTTTTTTAGAGCGTTTTCATAAATCTCTATTTGACTTATTGCTTTCAGTGAAAGTTTGGCTAGTAATTTAACCTCCAGATTCTTCATAAAATCTCCCATTTATCGCTTGTACCTAAGATTGTCTCCCGACCTGCAATACAAAATCATAATAAATTGTCAAGCCATATAATCTACAGGCCTAGACCACACTTCACTTTATTCCCAAGTCTATAAGCCTCTCAGGACTTATGAGTTTTTATCAAAAGTTGGAGGGCCCACGAGCCACACATCAGTTACAAAGCCCAGCGTTGAGCACCCAGCTCCTTTCCTGTTCACCTCATTGAGCTAGCAATATAAACCTTGGCTCATGTAAAGGTCTTAAGCCTTTGAATCTCCACGCATGAGGTATTATTTCATTAATAAAATAATAAAAAATAGAAAATAAAGCGCAGAACGCAGGGATACTATGTGCCCTATTTACATGCAGAAGAATTCAAAGCGTTACTGGTGTAATGCGCAGGTGTCAAAGCAATACTGCCAAGTGTATTTATAAGTATTACAGGGAAAACATTGGGTCGACATTTCCATTTGTGATAGCGCAGGAATTTGGTGACTGAATATAGTTCAGTTTCTGGAATGATTGACAAATCAGAAACATCAAGTCGTGATGTTGAGTATGGATACTCAACCAGCGGTCCGATAGCCAGAAAGTGCAACCTGTGACATCTACAAATGCATCCCAAGATTAGCAACTTTGCAAGTGTGTTCTTTATATTGTATTTTATTCCATTTTTACAACTGTTATTCGTGAGCTACGTTGGAGCGATGTTGGCATTGATGAATGGTAGAGGAATGAGCAATTTCGGGTGATTGGAGGTGTATCAGCACATCTGTTTGTTGTTTTTCAGGCTACTAAAAAGTCTCAGAAGATCCGCCCTAAAAGATTTGGAAGCAAGAAGACATTTCATTTTTGTAAATTTTGAATATTTTTGTAAGCAGACTTACGGTGGCTTAGGCATTGGCAGAATGATATTCTTTTCGCCCAGATCTCGGTTTTTTGTCTTCAAACGGCACGAAGAGGGTTTCTAATGGGAGATAATAATTAGAGGCATTTATTTTAGTGCTCTGTTCCAGTTTTAGAGGCATATGGTAAGGGAATGAAGCCAAATGGAATTTCTTTTCTTAAAGGAAATCGCCCAGTTGTCAAAGATGTGGTATTAGAATATGGTTTGGTTTCTTTTATATAGGATCGGTTCCTATTATTTTGCTGTTAGTTTCAGTTACATACTATCTTTAGTTATTCGATCTTTTTTTTATAGGATCTCATTTTTTGATGTAAAAGAGAATAAGCTAAAGTTTTTAGTCAGATGGAAGGGGGGAAGGAGTCCCGAGGACTGTGATTCGACTTTGAGAATTTGCCCAACTCTTTAAACAGATATTTTGAATATATATCAGGATACGAGATTCTTTCACTATGTTTTGTAGATCTTCATTCTTCTATCTTTTTTGTGCTTGTGAGTGATGTTATATACATTTATCCATGTTTATCTAATGACAGATAACTGTCATCTTGTCTCCTCATTCATAGACTAGGCTCATAAGTGTTTCTTCCTTGTTATAACTGGCCATTTGCATATGCTCCGTGTATGTATTTCTGCTAGTATAATAAGTGTTCTTCACACATCCATTATATCCTTAAATCATCTGAACAATGCAGTAGAAAGCCTTGTTTGTTTGAGTATCTTCATGCGTGTTTGAGTGAGTGAGTTTGTGAGCAAGTTACTTGACTTGATTCATCCTTCATATTATCGAGCATTTAAGTTACCATGCTCATTCCCCTCACAGTCAGGGAAAGTCTCCTGGAGTGATAACACTTATTATGTAAGGACTTAGCCTCATCTCCCTCTGAAACAGGAACTTCTTCACTTATGCAGGTGACCAATGCATTCTCTTCTCGGATTAACCCATTCCACTTGATTTGCAGAAATTGGATCTGGAGCTGGATTAGGGTTTGTCAGGGAAACCGTAAAAATTCAAACTTTGAATTTCAAACTTCTGAAAGGATATAAAGATGCGCCTTGATGAGCTGATCAACCTGGTATACTCAGAATTTTAAAACTGCAAAGTTTCACCCCTCAAATTTGTTTTTCAATCTTCTAGATTCACTAGGGAGGACCCTGAATTAGGGTTTTATATTCTCGGAGCTTCACCCAACCAAAAGGCTTGATCCAAACCTCTAAACTTCGATTTTTCCAAGGAGCTTCCAGCTATGGTCATAGATTTCAAAAATTCCCATTTTTGCAGAAGCCCTAATTTTCCACCGTTCCGATCAAAGTCCCGAACTAGGGTTTGATCAAGCCCGACCTTCTGCCCAACCAGAAAATTTGATCTTGGTCTCTAAATTTTGATTTTGATGAGGAGCATCCAGCCATGGTCTCCGATTACAAAAATTCCAACTTTCTCCGAAACCCTAAATTCCCAGAACCATGAATGAAGGTGTTCAAAATCCAATTATGTTTTGATAGAAATATGCACCTGATTGTTTCTGGTGTAACTCTGAAATTTCAGATCTATAGGGTCTGAAACTTTTGCCTGTGGTAGCCTAACCTGTTATCTTTCCAACCCCATAGGTCTGACCTCAAATGGATTCTCTGAGAGAGAGTTATGCCAAGTGTCGCAACGTGACCTGTTTATGGGATAAAACAGGAAAGCAAACTTGTACGGAGTGCCATGTGTCCCTGGTTCAATTTCTGCCTTTGAAAATTAGACCTGTGAAAGTACAGTATGTGCCCTACCTGCTACGTTTTACGAAATTTCATTTGGAGCTTCCTAGCCCAAGTTATGACCTTTTTTCCTAGGTCACCTGTGTATGACTGAGATCTGGAAGAGGCAGAAACCCTATATTGTACATATCATAAATCTGAAAGTACAACAAATTAGAGTCTCTCCTTCGGACACAAGGTACATAAGGATCTTATCTTTGACCTATAAGATTTTCAAATCCTGAAACTTCGCCAAAATGAATTTATAGCGAAAGTTCTAGGATGACTGGTTTTTGCTATATCAAGCCCTAGCTTCGCAAGTGCAACAAGTGTCATAAATGCCATACCATGCCTTCTTTCAGGCTAGCTCTGATACCATGTTAGTTTTTCAAAATTTACAATATGATCTAGGATCTTAACAGAGAGAATAACATGTACAACAAATCTACAGCATATCAATCATGGACACAATAATGCAAGCACACAAGAGACATAGAGTTTCACCGGGGAAAACCAAGAAGGTGAAAAACCCCGCAACTTCCCTAGAGATAGATAAAGCAATGATACAACCCAAGTACAAGAGATAGTCCTCCTAGCAGCAGCTTCTCCTCCTCGACTAGTGCACCATTCGCCAATGAGTGTGTGCGTGAAGAATAGAATGATCAAATAGAGTGCCTCCGGCACTCTATTTATACTTGACTTGACTTGCCTAATAAACTTACTAGGTCGGCCTCAACTTAACCACTTAACATAATGCTGACAGGGCCGACCCCCAATAGGGTAGTCTAATAACCCTTTAACCCACATGACTTATACAGGGCCGACCCCATCAAGGTGGTATACTAACCCATCAAGTATAAGTTACGACACTTACAATATAAATGACGACACTTCCGTATAGAGGAATAATAACATCTCTATAGGAATACAATATACATATGTGAAATACATTCTGAAGTTACATATACATCAACAAATGGATGAAATCACAATTGGATACTCCTTGAGATGAAGTGATTTTCCCAAGAGATGATGGAGAAACCCTCACAATCAAACCATCCAAGCAAGTCTCACCCCTGCAACAAATCCATTCGGCCTCCACAAAATATGTCTCGAAATCACATAAAATACGCTAGGATGTCTAAGAGAGAGGCATTCCAATCATGTGCAAGAAAATTCATCAAAGCATTCACAAGAGATCTGCAAAAACTTCCTTTATTCCAATATTTCCAAGAGCCAAAAGTCCTTTACAAATGGGTGAGAGATCATATAAATAGATCCTCACAATCCAAAACCTTAAACCCCAAAAGTATGGAGGGATATGATCAAAAGATAGTACATCAAGATCAATGCCTAACAAGTGTCAGATAAAATATACATGAGATCACTCTAAAAGAGGGGGATGCACTCCCTCAATTATGCCCTAGGGGAGACGTATGACATGACAAGTAACTATGTACATCAATATAACATCATAAAGGGGGTATAGGAGGTATAAAACATCTCCACTAGCAGACTCATATACATCAACATAAGATATAACATGTCGTGACAAAGGAACACTAGGACATGTCCCCCAAACATAGAAGATGATGCCCCCAAATGATGAAGATGAGGACGTGTGGACCCTGCAAGTGATGAAGACCATGTCGAAAGGTTAATGAAGCATCAATAACAAGTCTCAGACCAATTTTATGCCATTTCCTTGCCCCACTAATCTTAATCGATTTCCTTGTAAGCCATTCTTTAGTGAATTTCTCTATTGGAACATCACCCCGGAAAGATAAAAATGCCAGTAATTTCTCAAGTGTCTCGGTGACCAAACTGAGTGAAAAAATTAATCTAGATACATAGGAATATGGTAATCATGAGTATGCATACCCCACATCTCTCCTGTAGCTCCCTAGGAAAAAATTAGATATCTTTGTGAACCATCTCCATGCTATTTTTCAATGGCACTCTATTGTTGGAAGAGAAAATGACCATTTCATCAAGTACCTGTGCACAGAACTGTAATCTGAGTGTTCCAATGGACTCAATACTAGAAATGAGTACTCATACACCATGTGTCCATCAAGAGATGCATTTGTAAATCCATCCATTCCCGAATAATAAAAATATGGCTTGTAACTACTGATAATAATAAAAATAATACAAGCCATCATGTGAAACCAATGCCTAGAGCATGGAACCATCTAATGGACACCAAAAGGTCATGAATAATCAAGATCAAACACTGAAAGACAAAACTCATCTCGGAACCTGTTGTTGACTTGGTCAAACTTGATTAACCAGGTCAAGAATGATCAAAATAATGACCCAGAATAAAAATCTATGATTCTGCATGTACAAGTGTATGAAATATGCTCACTTATTTATATTAGCAGCAAGAGTAAATAATTAAGTGGAATTTAACTGGCGATCATGAATATAAAACATCAATAGTAAGTCTAGATCAAAGCAACCAGTCACTACAAACAAAAGCCTCGAGTGTATACTCATTTACAAACTCGACCATTTGCTAGTTATGGGTGAAGGTGGAAGAAACAAGGCTAGGCTAAAGGGTTTGACTTGACAACCTCAACATTGTGACCTCTCACACAAAGGGGAAAGGGGAAAACACCTATACATATGTTGGATAGAAAACACTAGGGGATGGTGGTGCCTCACAAATGGGTGGAGTGATGAGAGTGTTTACAATAGACTCTAGACACACAACCTTTATTGCAATTGATTTAACGTCAACTTTGCACACTTTAAGATTTGCATTTAACATTTAAATTTTTTATCAACTTTCACTAGCATCCTCTAAGAGGAGGTGCCCTGAATAGCCTTGCGGTCCTCGGATAATAACTCGGTCTGACCACCATTTCCTGCCACCATCCATAGGTGCGATGGAGTTATCACCATGTTTCCCTATAGGGGAAAATGGCCTTACATCATACAAATTATGAGTGCTCATCCCTTGGCAACTGACTAGCTACATAAGACATTTTATTTATTTGCAGTAGTGTTTAGCAACATTGTTTTTGTTGAATTTGCATCCATTTAGATATGACATTTAAGTTATGATGCATTAGTGTCTAAAGACACTTTTGTTAGGACTAATTGATTTCTAGGACTAAAGGAGAACATCTCCGTGACAAAAATCACACACTCCAGAGCCGAGACAGAAGGTAAACATGGAGTCTATCCAACATAGAGGCATAAGTGGGGGAAGTCCTCGATATCACTCATTAAGGTGTAAGTCGAGATCATATCAAGAATGGAAGATAACGGATGGATGGGAAGAGTGACAAGGTGATTCCATGACTAGCAAATACCCTATGGGGAATGACCAAGTCCATATTATGAAAAGGGCATGACCAATGAGTATACACAAGAACCTCTCATTTAAAGCAACCAAATCACCTCTACTCTAAACCATTAAATAAGAAAAAAATAGAATATCACCAATACATAGCCACCATATACCCAGTCCAACTACTAAGATAAGTAAACGAGCAAGATAAACATCCAAGTACATAAACCATATACCTATTGGGCCATATACCTACATCTAGAACCTACAACATCTGAATGGAATTGGAACACTGCTACTGTATATATAACGGGCATTGTCATCATCTCTGCTATGTAAAGTGAAGAATGGCTAACCCGGTCATTGACCTAGGGTCATGGGGGTCATTCCTGAAATGAAACTGAAAATGTACATGCTTTGGGTCCACTGAATGTAAGAGTGGTCATCATCAAAACTGCTCATCAATTATTGATCTCATGTATAGCATATCAAAGGACTGGCTTAGGAATATGCTCAAAACTGGTCTGCAATCATGGTAGCCCCTGCTACTATGGATGTGACAATAGGTACATACAAGGGTCGTCATAAACAATAGCTACTAGGGTGGTTTGGAACCATCTATTGCCTTTAAAATAACTTAATAACTACATACAATTATGGTTTGCAACTTCCCTTGTATGTAGTTATCAAGGTAATTTTCACTAAAATGGTTGCTACAAAATACCCTTTTCAATGGTGTTCTAGACCATTGTTGTAGGGTTTTTTACATTGGTTTTAAACCATTGGTAATGTGTGTAAGTTTTAATTATTCTAGTTATAACAATGCCCATGGCTCAAATTGGAATTAATGATACGTGTATTGACAAAAAAGATTGTCATTCAATGTTTAAAAAGTACTAGTGATTACACTTACTCCTTGACCTTCCCCGACTCCTAATAAAAAAATATTCCTAATTCACCATTCCTTGGATAACAATAGCCTGAGTGAATGAACAAATCTTCTACTAAGAAATACCCATTTCAAACATTGAATCACGATAACATAATTATTTTCCATGAATACAAAGGGATCTCGAACTCAAATTATTATGCACCTTGATTCCAACATTATCACCAATTTCAGGAGCTATATAATTCGAAATCTCTGTTAAACTAAAATTCAAAACAAGGTTGTCATATATCTAAGCAATTGAACCGAAGGGAGGGGGCATTCTCCCTCCTTCAAGGCAATTATCTCCGAGATAGACCCGAGGAAAGTAATCCAACCCCCATGCAAAGGACATAAGGCTGAAATGTGAAGAATGATCAAGTCATTCGTGGCTGAATTGCGATCTTTGATCCAATCAGAGGCAGTTGAAAGCTTGAACAAGTCCACAAAATCAAACATTTAAAATAGGATCGGGTCTAGAGGGGCACGAAATCATGTGGCGTTACAAACAACCATGGTGGACCCAAAGAAAGATAAGGCATTGACCAACAATGCCCAATAAAGGAAAGGAGGATGTATTCTAGCAACGGAAAAAACTACAAGGTATGAAATAACGTCTCCCAAGGTTACAGAATACATTCAATATATTCATGAACACGTTGTAATAGGAAATTTTATTGGTATATGGAAGCAAAAAAAAATCTTCAAAGAAGGATCCAAAAAAATGGAAACCAAAAGTACAAATTAGCCTAAAATTAGGATCCAAGGGCTTCTTCACAGCCATATTCACTAACCTAGAAGACCAGGACAGAGTATTTGAGAATGGGCCCTACTTTTATAACTTAGTAGGCTTTTATCTGTGATTCTGGACCAATAAATTTAGCCTGGAGAAAGAATATTTTTTAGTAGCGTTGAATTGGATTAGGATGTACTCTCTACTACATGAATACTATGGGGAAGAAACATTGGCTAGATTAGGTGACACCCTGTGAACCTTTGTAAAAACATCAGAGGTAACAAGGCAAGGATGATACACAATGTATGCCAGAATCCGTGTATACATGAACATTGTTGGCACTCTCCTAGAATCTATTTGTCGAAAATACAAAGATTAAGACTGGATCCAATCACTAGACTACGAACAAATCCCATTCGTATGTCGCAAATGTCACAAACACGAGCACCTAGCCTAAGATTTCCCACTCAACAAACTAAATCCCTTAGACCAAGAAAAATGAAAGTGGGACATCAACGGATTCTATCAAATCAACTCTAAGAGAAAACAAGGCAGAAAGAGCAATAGGGCAGAAAGAAGAACTAATTAGAACAAACAATATATATGACTCTTTGAACAAAACTAAACCCCAAGATAACAACCATGGAGAAAACAAAGAAACAAGCCCAAAAAATGATCAAGAGACACCAAGATATCAAGGAAATAAAGAAATGATAGCATATTTGAATGAAAAAGAGGGCAATTTGATTCCTTATATATATCCAACAAAAGAGAGAATGGAAGATATGGAAAATTTGGGATTGTGGGAGGATGAATATGCAGGCCTAAAAGATTTAGATATATAAGGCATAATGGATTCATGGAAACATATGAACGACAAGAATTAGAGGCTATTCCAGAAGGACAGATGAAACACTTAAAAGATGTTCTACACAAATAAAGAATGAAATCTCAAAAAATAGATCATAAAAATTATCAAGGGCATACCTCTTTCAGAGTCATAAGAAATAAATCAAAATAATACTCCAAACCCTAAAAGGAAGACAAAAAGAAGGTCAACGATCCAATAATCATCTCTTAAAATAATTAACAAAAAAACTAATTGATTCTGGACAATATGCATTAGCGACGAACAAGTTCACAGTCACTCCTCCCTCTACCTCTCAATAAATATAATATCTTGGAATATTCAGGGCCTTAATGAGAAAATCAAGTAGCGAGCCCTCAAAAAAAAAAAACCAAGATCACCCAACAATAATGATGATTCAGGAAACAAATTTCTCAACAAAATAGCTCTAGCAAATAGATTTGAAAAGTTGGAAAGAATCTCAAATGATAGCAATGGATGCCAAAGGAACGACATGGGGAACATCCATATTATGGAACCCATGGCTTATTCAACTGCAGAACTTTCTTTCAACACATTATACTCTTATAGAAAAATTACAGGTTATTGGTACAAATGAGATAGGCTACATTACCAATGTATACAACCTTGTTCTTGCAGAGGAAAAAATAAAATTCCTCCAATGATAGTGGACCCGCAAGAGATAGTAGGATATCAACAATGGATTATGGGGGAGATTTTAATCTGATCACTTCATTTTTTATTTTTTTGTTTGTTTGCTAGAATCTCCCTAACTTGTGTAATTGGCCTTTGGTTTAAGAAACCATGACCCAGGAGCATCTAAGCCATCAAAATCACCCAGGTATCACACTCGGTCTAGGCCACATCAACCCTCAACTAAATGGAGTTTTGGGTATCTCCTCCCAACTAGCTCACCCCTAAGGGGATTGGAACTCATCACTTCATTACAAGAGAAGAAAGGGGGAATTAGAAAACTGGACCCCTCATGCACCCAATTCAAGGATCTTATCAAGAACCTAAATTTATTGGACTTAGAAACAATTAACGACATATGCACTTGGAATAATAAACAAGGGGTAAACCATCAAGTATCCTCTCGGAAAGATCATTTTCTTATTTCTTCCAATATGCTAGGGAAAAACTTATCCATGGAAGCATACATCTTACCCTGTATAGGATCAGATCACTGGCCCATCCATCTCTCCATTCAACATGATGACAGACCTAAGAACATACCCGTCATATTTGATTTTTTTTTGTTAAGACACCCAGACTTCCATCAAAACATAGATCTATGGTGGAATGAGATAAACATAAGAATCAAATACGTACCAAGTGCAACAAAATCTCAAACAAATAAATGTAAAACTTAAAGTTTGTAACAAAGAAATCTTCAGAAACATATTCAAGGAGAAGAAAGCATAAGAGATCAAAATAAAGACTCTTCAACAAAAAATAATTATGGAAGGCTACTCAGAACATCTCAAAGAAGAATAATTAAATATGAAAATGCAGATAGACACTCTAGCCAAGCAAGAGGAAACACTATGGAGGCAGAATTCAAGAGTTAATTAGCTCAAAGAAGGGGAGAGAAACACCAAGTTTTTCCACGACTCAATGATATAGCATTGTCATTCTAACATCACAACCTCAATCAAAACATCTACAGAAGCTATAGTAAAAAATTATATTGAAATGGAAAATGATTTGACCAACTACTGTAATATTCTCCTCACTTATCCCCCCATGCATCGAACAAAAGCTATTGGAAAATGTGTTCAAAACATACCTTCAATAATCACGAAGGATCAGAATGCTAGTTTAATGAGGGAAATTGCAATGGAAGAGGTGGGAATAGTAGCTTTTGAGATGGCCCGGGATAAATCCCCAAGCTCGAATGCTTTCACTCTAACTTCTTCCACTCATGTTGGAGTGTAGTCAAATTAGAAATATGGGAAGTAGTTAAAGAATCCAGGAAAATAGGGGAAATTATCCTAGCCCTTAACTCAATGTTCTTAGCTCTAATTCCGAGGAGGATAAAGCTGATGATCCCAACAAATTCATACATATATCACTCTGCAATGTAATTTGCAAAATCATATCAAAAGTCATTTCCAATCATCTCAAGCCTCTTCTTCCCTTAATCGCCTCGAAAGAGCAATTGAGATATGTCGAAGGATGCCAAATCACTGATGGGATTCTAAGATTGATTTCTTAAAATATTTTAACACTCCAAGTTGGGAATATCTCAAACATCTACTTTCAGCTTTTGGATTCTTAAACCTGTTATCACTCAAGATTCTCCTGGGTTGCAGCAGAAGGGATCGTGAGGTAACTATTTCAAACCAAGCTTTGGTGGATGGAAACTAGCCTTTCCAACCACGGAGAGGGCTCTCTCTTTCACAATTTAGTGAACACTTAGGATATTATTTGCATGGGTTGGCTACTATAACATACCCTTTTTGCTGGAAAACATTTTGTGTTAGCAAACATTATTATAGCTTTTATTGTAAAGTTTTATGTTGGACAGGTGTCCAATGATGACTGTAATTTGCACAATAAATTATTATTAAATAAATAAAATAGGAGACAAACACCTAAGAGGACTGTTGAAAGAGTGGTTACTGATCCACTAAGTGGAATGGAATCTAGGGTAGAAGGAAATGGACAAGTGGCAGCATCATGATGCAACTAACTAGCTATTGGTATGGGACACCTCCCTTGAAATGTGGTCATAATACCCTGAAAGATGGGACTGGAGCTTGAGGCTCATTTATTCCAAACTGACCACTAAAGACCTAGGCAGTCTATATAATAGCCATCAAATTTTGAACTGAGGTTCATCACTTTTCCTAACGAGGAAATTTACCTTGGGGTTTTGCTGTGTTTGCACCCAAGAGATTTGATGAGGGGATATGCTATGTTGTTGACCATGTTGTGAGTCTGCCAAACTCTTATTGAGTTCAGGAGGTTGATGCTGAGTGCTAAAGGCATGTTATTACAGGAGGTTGATGCTGAGTGTTGAAGGCATTTTGAGTGCCTTGCTTCTACACAGATTCCACCCATTTAGTGGTTCAGTAATCAGGCTCGGGGGTTCACAAGAAGCCAGCAGTTGAGCTGCTTCTTTTGGAATAGGTTGGGAGGAACAAGCCTCCTTGGGTGTTTGTCGGTCCTATATTCATCTACAGGTTCTATTTGTTTATCTGTTATTCAGTAGTTAAATCTGTTTTTAATTGCAAGTATTTAATTTTTATTTACAGAATGTGTTCTGATTTAGATACCCCTACTTTTAGTTTCTGAATCAAGTTAAAAATTATGAATAGAAATGATGAATGAAATAAATATTCTCTGCATTTTTCCCCATGCGATAGGAACTGCATCGTACTCCAGTACATAGACAAATTAAGTTAAATAGATAAATGATAGGCAGGGTAGCCATATGAATGAGAAGATGAAAACGATTTATTTTCCTAAGTTACTGTTTACTGTTAATTTCCTATATCATTGTTTTCTTTATTATTTCTGTACAGATAATTAATTCCAGAATTTACAGTAATGTTTTTCTACCTTTTATAAATATCAGTTGTTTATAAATAAATAATTTTTCCCTTCTGAAATTCAAATGAATTATTTTCTATGTTATGGTATTCAAAAACATACATAAGTTTATATCGTACAGTTGCAGAATCTAGATCTCAACATACAGCATAGTGTTATCACTTTCCTATTTAGAAATAGTGCTTAGTAATAAACACATATTCTTCATGTACAGAATCATCTACATTTATGCTAATTATAAATTCAATATGGCAAACAAATCTTCTTATCATAGAATAGAAATCTCATGTTACAAATCTAGGGTTTACATATTTTACTTCCAAACCAAACCTTCAAACTTTTTCATTTATCATCGAACGATAGCAACAGAGATGCTAAAGATTATCTTTACAATTTAAACAGAACTGAGTTATGGTTTCAACATCATATAGTGGAAAATCTAGATAGCGTTACCAATTCTCATAGCAGGTTTCCAATTTAAACTTATATCGAACATTGTGTTATTTCTCATAAATCAACACAGTTAACACTTAAACCCACCATAAGCAATAGTTCAACCGAGAGTTTATTTCCATAAAAACCAAACGTTTACACAGTACTCGTTCCTACAGGTCGAACAGTCACAATTTTAATATCATCTCCAAAATTTAGTTAACATAGATGTCTGTAGGATATTTCTAAATAGAAATAGCAAAACATCAGTTCGATGCCGAGACTTTATCAAAGAGTAACATCAAAACTATACATTCCAAAACAAAGACAAACCCTAACCCTGGAATCTTCATCAGAGTGAAACGCAACAACATTCTATAAAACGACGAACTATGTACAAGCCGAAAACATTCCATAGTTTTCCAAATATCTGTCATTATCCATTGAAAACTTAATTTATTACATTATCACAAGTCTGTGAGAGAGAACAACTCCATACGATAGTTACAACATATTAGGCTTGTGCCTTTTGGGTCAAGGAACTATCATCCCCAATCCCTTACATTTTATAAACCCTAAAGTTGATGAAATACAAACTCGCCGAGATAAAAACGAAGACCACAGAATAAACAATTTGGCCATCACTCCCATCTAACTAGAGTACAAGGCAACCTCCGAGGCTTACCGGATAGTGTAGCCGTAGCCAACTTTCAATGCCCAAACTGGAGAAGCCATTGAATCTCTGCACCTGTAACAACAACAGTAACATCGTGGTAAAAAACAATTATCTTTTCAAGAAACGAGACTCAGCAGTAAACAAATAAACTACTACTGTGTTAATCTTCAATTATGAAAGCTACAGGAATGAGTGCGAAGTACATTACCTTCCAAAGTTGGCATTTAGCAAAAAAACTCCAGGCAGGTGCAACCACAGTTGTAAACTGTT
This sequence comes from Larix kaempferi, assembly GCA_027924585.1. Lineage (NCBI taxonomy): Eukaryota > Viridiplantae > Streptophyta > Pinopsida > Pinales > Pinaceae > Larix > Larix kaempferi. The sequence goes on along the minus strand of BSBM01001331.1, from coordinate 18,667,918 downwards.
GTATCATCGAATGTTGAGATAGAAGGAAACCACACCGAGCTGGCAACTATCTAAAAGGATAAACAATGCCGAGAACTGCACCAACCATGGCGAGGTCCTGGCCTTTCACTATGAACCTAGTTTTTAAAAGATGAAACCCTCAACTGGTCTGGGTATCGAACCACATCAAGAAAACAGACCCAAGTTGCAAACCTTGAAAATTATCCACTGTACAAAGAGCTGGAGATCTCGGCACTAAAACCTTCACAAGTCACGGGTTCAAAACGCAGGAGCTACGCCTCTACAGCGCAAAACAATAACCCTACAAACCCTCAGCCTATCGGCCAGACGCATAACCACCACTATCAAATGCCAAAGATCACAATAAAAACAATGAATGTGACGGAGGTAGGGTTTAACCCTAATACATCAATACCCTGCCATATCAACGGTGGAGATCACTGGTTAGATTCACAAAACCACAAGCCATCTACCTTATTAAATGAGCCATCATTGTTATTGCCACAAAGGAGCCAACTCATTAACTATTGAACCAGTATGTCTACACATCATCACAAGGGTGGTTATCACCACAGTATTGGCATGTGATTGAGCTCTTACACCATCCACGATGGAACTCCAATATCTCGAAAGTTGCATGCATTCAATGCATAGGTTACAGTTACATTTGCCAACCTGTGACATTTAACGTTCACATCATAACATTCAATACTTGGGACATTGCATATGGTAAGGTCATAATACATCACCCTGTCATGATATTGTTTCATAAAGTTAGGATAGTATCACATTGTTTGCATAAGTATCAAATAGAGTCACGAAAGTGCACACACGCATATTATATAAAGTTTATTTATATAATAATTGTTAATATTTCAATACATTGCAAATAGATTACGATAATGTTTCAATACATTGCAAATAGATTATAGAATTAATCTAAGAAAATGCATACACATACACTCTATCGTATCGTGACTAAAAGACATGTCAGTAAATCGAGATTATCACCATCATCGTAGGGTATAGTCCCTAGACACTTATTAAATCATTATACATAGAATTTCTACAAATTGCTTGGAGGGAAAAGATAGACAACTACGTATAGCTCAACACGAAACTTAAATGAAAGTTATATATATTTCTGAGTACAAAACTGAGACATGATCGATACAGAGCTTTTCATGATTCAAATACAAGCTTATAATTACATTAATTAAGATGCATTGTTTGCCTCAACCATCTTTTTCAGATGTCTTTATCTTGAACGACTTTAAGTCTCGAACCAAGATTCTCACCCGGTAGAATGCCCAAAGTTTTATCTCTTCAAACATTTACAAAGGAGATTACTGGAAAATTGTATGGTCACTTGTCGCAACTTTAAATCCTTACCTGTAAACTGCCACAAGTACGAATTCACATGCTTTAGCACGAATGCTAAGTAAGCCTCGAGGCGTCCGTAGGACCCCTTCATCAATCAACAACGGCACATTAGTTAAAGATAGTTGATTCATAAATCATAACAACAACAATAGAAGTTTGCAATAGTACAACTGAGTGTGAATAACATCAGGACATAAACGTGAATCTTCTAGTCGCAAAGCTTATACTATAAACCAGCATGGCATTTAGTACAGCAAGATAACCTTTTATGCATTGTTTTATTTCCGCACACATTAAATAAGCATTGATTTTCACGTTGAAAAATTTTAAATTTTTGTGATTTTTTTGGGATGTTACAGCTATGGATAAAAGTGGTGGCTAGACCTTCAGATAAGGATTTGTGGGGGTTTTTCCAGCTGGTTGGGGTTAAGGACAAGAGAACCATTGGGCATGGAGTCAAACTTCAATGGATTTATAGTCACAATTGACTAATTTAGACAACAATTTAAGAGTCAGAGGCAAGGTAGATGAGGTTTTTTCAAGTCAAAGATATTAACAGATGAAGGCAGAAAGGGAAACAAATTCCATCACAGTGTTAGAGCATTTGAAAATGAATTCTAACCTGCAACTTCAAGAGGAAAAGGGTGGAATACCTAGTCATATGCATATGAAGCATAAAATATGAATTTCAAACCATGTAGTCTTGATCTAGATACTGCAGAAGCAAACAATCAATGCAAATACAAATGAGGAACGCATGCACAGGAAACAACAGACATCAAAAAACTCATCACAGAATCTTTGCTCCAGAATCGGGTCTTCTCATTAATTGAAAGGCCAAGTTCAATACATACGCATAGTGTTTTTTCTCTCATAATCCAAAACATCCAACCCTTTGGTCCTCTTCAAAACCTGCTTTTATAGGATTACAAAACATCTGAAACTTCTAGAGCACTTCGTCAAGGTGTGGTCGTTCGTGAAACTGGTAAATGCAACAGACTCATGATCTGTTAAGCACGCTGATGAGGACACCTCTGCATGCTATCATGGCGAATCTCAGGCCGTTATAGCCACCTGTTACCCTTCGTATCGAGGCATTTGAGGTTGATTAGGACAAGCAATAAGATGTGCTTCTCTTTGGCTTCCAGGCCTCCAATCGTGCCATTTTCCCTGTGAAATTCTTCATTTTCCGCAGCTGAAATTTGTCCTGTTTCTGCTAAACAATCTTCGATCCGCAACCCACAATGTGGGTTGTGGAACTCGGAACAACATTGCCCAATTTTTCCGAAGTCACCTCCACAATCTGCAATCCGCAATGCGGAAGTCGGAAGTCGAAACTGTCGGATAGACCTTGCCATATTTCTCTTCCGCAATCCGCAATGCGGGTTGCGGAACTCGGAAACTCCATTTTGCACCTTCTAGAAAATGACCCTTCCGCAATCCGTAATGCGGGTTGTGGAACTCAGAACACCTTTACACAACTTCGCAGAAATCTTCTTCGTTATCCACATTCCACAATGCGGGTTGTGAAACTCAGAATGCCTTTGCACAACTTCGTAGAAATCTTCTCCGCAATCTGCATTCCGCAATGCGGGTTGCGGAACTCGAAAAGTCGGACTTGCAGGGGAGCGGGAAAGTAGAAAATTTCTTGATCGGGTGTGCTGTGGATCGTTTCCCAGCTGTTGATTTGGCCTTGCTCTTCAATTGTGATCGTCCATTTTCTCTTTGAAAGTGGAAAATTGGTCGATCAAATGGGTCTTCCGCAACTGTTTTGGGCCGTTGGATCGGGACTTCTACGACCACTTTGGCTATTAATCAATCTTGTCCATTCAACCTCTGTAGGTTGTGGAAGCATTCCACTGCCTTTTTTTTCCCATTTTCTCACCGCAGCTCAATCATTTGGCTCGGATTTGCTTGATACTTGGCCATTTTTTGGGATTTCTGGTTCTTCCTTTGGTGTAAGAGGCCGATGGGCATGCTTGGGGTTTCAGTAGGGATATGCCCTTTCCTTCTTTGGCAGGAACATTGATAGGGGTGTTAACAAAATCATTAGGTCAATTGGGTTCTCTCCCTTATCTCTTCTACCTTCTTCTAAATCCTCATTAATCACTTTCCTTCAACTACTTTTATTCCATCTCGAGGCATTAGGCATGGAGATCCTCTCTCTCCCTTTCTCTTCAATCTCATGGAAGAAGGGCTTGGTAGATCAATTAAAGCATCCATGCAGGAAGGCTCTATAAAAAGCGACAAGTCCCATGGAGAAGATCTCATTATCTCTCACTATTAATTTGTAGATGACACCATGCTTATAGGGATTCACTTAATCAAGGAAGCATCAGCCTTTCAATAAACTTTAAATACCTTTATGTTGGCTTATGGAACCTCCATAAACCTAGGAAAATCCCAAATCTTATTTCTCAAGGTCTCTACTGCAGTTCAACTAAATATAACTAGGCTTCTAGGATATAAAAGGGGCTTCCTTTCATTCAAATACCTATGGGATTCTCTGATTCAAAGCCCTCGTAATAACCCTTCTTGGGAGGACCTTCTTTCTAATTTATAAAAATATCTAGCAAACTGGGTTTTTTGCTCTCTGAACCTAGCAGGTCGAATGACTCTTCTCGAGTCTATTCTCCAAGCTCTGCCCACTTACTTGTTCTCTATCTTTGCTACCCCCAAAAAAATCATAAAAGCTATCAGCACTCTCCAAAGAGCCTTTCTATGGGTAGGCTAAGAAAAAAAGGTTATTGTAGCTTGGGAGAAGGTCTGCAAACCCAAAATTATAGGAGGTCTTGGACTTCGCGATCCAGAGGTGGAAAACATGGCTTTGGGAGCAAAAATATGGTGTTGATGGTGTTGACTCCTTAGCATAGCCATGATTATGAAGGGTCGAAACATAATGACAAAGGTGAACATATTTAACTTCGTTGCTTTTTTATTCCATCTTTACCATCGTGTCCAATACAAGGTCCTCTTCCTATCCATGATTAGTTTCACCATAAGCTTTGTCATTTGAATTTCATGCCTAATGTAGGAAGGTTTGTCATGTGTCTTACCGATCCAAATTGTGTCAAGTTTCAAAATTCATTGTTTATCCCTATATTTATCGTCAATCTATTATTTCTGTGTCATTGAGTCCATGGCAAATGCTCATCATGCCCATATTTTGTTTCACCATTTTCATTGCCATTTTACCCCCACACCAATCTTGCAAGATTTTGTCATTTCAAGGTCATTTATGTCTTATTGGTGAATATTTCACAAATCATGTTAGTTGTGTGCCCTTCATTTTTTATTCGTTAACTTTGTTCTTAGCGTCATCATCACGCTTACATACCCTAAGTTCCAATTAAAAAATTCCCCCTTCCCCCTTATGTCCATTTTATCATTTTTTTCTACCTGTTACCCCTAAAATAAAAGGAAACCTTTTATATTAAGCTTCATCCCTCAAGAAGTCTTATTGATCCAATACCATTTACTATTAAGTCAAAAAAATAAAATTTTCCCCATGATTGCAAAATTCTCCCCCCTTTTGTGAAGTTTCACTTGTCAAATTTTTCACCTATGCTATTCATGTCAAAACAATGATGAACCCTTAAAAGGATATGCACCCTCAAATCATTTTTTTTAACTTCAATGAAATTCCACATTAATTAAAAAAATAAAAATGAAAATAAAAAGGGTTCCTTCTCTTTTCTTATACCTCATCCCGTAAAGGTCAATTCCTTTCATAAGGAAGGTTAGGCATTTGAGCCCTTATTCCTATGAGTTATTTTTATCATATTGTCAAAAAATAAAATGGTGAAAAGTATTAAAATCACACCCCTTAATTAAAACATAGAAACATGAGTGCATGTGAGTATGGAACATGGCAAGGATGCAAGACTCGTGGAGGTATGAAAGATGCATGAAAATGGAGTGGGAAAAAAGTGGTCTACGAAGTGGAAAATACAAGGCCGCAAAAGCAATTGAGCTTACAATTGGATAAGACTTTCCATTATTCTCTGGATTCTGGAATCCATAAGTGATGGAGGATGAGAAGAAGATATGTTTCCTACAAAAATGGTAAAACGCACGAAAAATCAATGATGAAGCATAAATCCCAATTGAATTCAATAATTGAGGAATTGAAAAGTGAGAAGAGGGATGCAACAAAGGAAAGCTTCGTCCTTGTGACCCAAGTTCTTCAGGTAGAATAATAATGGGATAAAAATGATGAGAACCCCTCAACACAAAAACACAGCAGTAGAGCTCTCTGAAGAGCTTTATAAGGCACTAACAGAATTAAAATTAAAGGATGTAGAGGTGGTGGAACTTAAATCCTCTACTGTGGAGAAAAATGAAGAGATCATCAGGTGCAAAGACCATATCAAAGAAAAAGTCAACCAAGCTATATCAGAAGTAGAGAAAACAAGGCACCATTAAAGAAAATCCCAGATATTGCCACTGGTAAATTAATGGGTAAAATCTACCTAGTTGGGACCAGATAATTGTGGTTGTGTCAAAATTGTGGAGCCAGTTTGAGGTATTACAACAAACAGAAATATTGGTCTTGCACACTCAAGCCAACATCAATAGAATTTGGGGTGAGCTAGGTGATAAGCCCTAGATTTTAGATAATGTAAGCAGATTCCTAAATTCTAGGTCCTGGAATGATATGTCAGCACTCGGCATAAATGATAGGACTGTTGTAATCATGAAAGTTGGAAAAGTGCATACAACAAGAGCTCTAGTGCAAATGCAATGTTATTTTTAAGAGAAGCAGGAAATTTAGGGACATATTCAAAACTCTGACCCACATTGGATTGCCCTCCTCGTGGTCAGGTGATAAAGTGATAACATCTCAAAAGACATATAATGAGGAATTTTGGTAACCTTTACAAATAACATATATAAATTTAAGGGTGTGGAGGGACCTCTGAAAGGTCAAGTTATGGTAGATAGGTTGGTTATAGATTTCAAGCTTTTGAATGAAACCAATAATCTGTTTCAAAATATTCCTCCTCCTCATATGAATAGTTTACATAGTTCAACATAACAACCATAAGAATGGTTAGTTTTGCATATAAAGTAGGACATGAATGGCAGCATATTGCAAGGTTGCACAATAAGGGACCACCCTCTCCATAGGGCACCTCATCATCAGGACAAGTCAAAAGAAGGTAGATATAAAGAGTTCGTACATTTGGCATCCAAATATAGTTACTCCTCCAACATGTAAGCAAGAAATCCTCTGCATTCTCCCTTTCATATGCATCAATATGTGATCTCCATGTTATTGTTTTCCGTGTATTCATAAACTTTTATAGATCAAATTGTTTGAGATATTGATCTTTTTATGAAAATACACTATTGTTCAAACATTGATGTCGTGTATTTTGATATTCTTTTATAGCTTTCCATGTTGAATACTGGTAGCATATTCATGGCCTATCTTACGAATGTCAAAGAATCCAGAAATATCTTGTTCTTAAATCACCTAGCCAATGATATAAAGTATTTATTATTGTCTCAAATGTGTTAAGTAATTTATTCACGTATGATAATCCTAGCCCTATTTTATTGTTGTATTTTGAGAGAAGGGAAACTTTTAAAAATAGTCTTCTCTAGATGTTCTAACAATTAACTATAACATACAAAGAATTCAACCTGGTTGATTTAAACTTGATTGGTGACCCTCCGAGCACCACTATCTGAAACCAAGGGTGGCAGTCTGCCCATGAGCTGGGGATAGTTGAGGATCAAGCTCTTACGTGGGTTCTTTGGCTAGAGGAGTTGAAAAGAGGTGTGTCATAATTTGGGAGGAGGAAGATGAGTTGATGTGGATCAAGAACAAAGTTGGAGGCACCTACACTTCCAAGTTGTGCTACTTAACATCCATTGAATAAGCCAGTCATGAACCAAAGTGGGTTAGTGGTAAATACCCGATAACTAACACCATAAATCTTCAGGAGGAAGCTCTATCTTTACTTTGAATCTCGTAGGTCAGTTCGGAGTATTCATTTTTTCCCATCTTCTCTGAGTCCAGTCGTTCTACCTTCATTGGCACTGTCTGCGTTGAATCTCATTGGACCATAAATTCAATTTGTGGGTTTTGTTCCACTGGTTGCAAGTGAGACTATTTCCTAGGGTTTCATTGTGCAAGTTACTTGAGAGTGTTCGGTGGTGGAAAACCATTTAGAATAACTAGTGAGGGTTTTAATGCACGGTGATTTGAGAGCGATCGGCGATGGAAACCCAATTTTGAATGCAAATGCCAACTTCATTTCCAAACATTGCCAATGATTTCATCCTCCCTCTAGCTCCAAACCCCTGCATCAATTATCTTTTTTTGTTGATTATATTGACCAATCAACAAATCTCCAGGAGGAAGCTTTATCTTCAACACCACAAATATTCAAGAGGAAGCTCTATCTTTACTTTGAATCTCGTAGGTTGGCTTTGAGTATTCACTTTTTTTGTCTTCTCTGAGTCCCATCGTTATACCTCCATCGACACCATCTGCACTGAATCTCGTTGGCCCACAAATTCAATTTGTTGGTGTTGTTTCACTGGTTGCAGGTGAGGCTAGTTCCTCGGGTTTTACTGTGCAAGTGACTTGAGAGTGTTCGGTGGTGGAAAACCATTTCGAAGAACTAGTGAAGGTTTCAATGCACAATGAGTTGAGTGTGTTCGGCGGTGGAAACCCAATTCTGAATGAAAATGCCAATTGAATTTCCAAATATTGCCATTGATTTGATCCTCCCTCTATCTCCAAACACCTACATCAATTATCTTTTTTTGTTGATTATATTGACACACCCTTAGTTAAAACATCAATAACCATATAACCCTTAGTATGTATTAGTTTTATCTAGCTTAACATTTTTCCAAGACAAAATTCATTGTATTTGATATTTTGAAGATGAAATCAAAATACACATAAACTAGCTCTAAGTTCAAATACCAAGACTATCAACTACTTTTAATATCCACCTATAAGACATACCTCTAGCTATTTCTAAGACATATATAGTCATTCCAAACAACCATAAACATAAAATGGCTTCAATACATCTCAACTGAAATAGACTTGATGTCTAATCTAAAAAAAACAAAACTAAACCTCTATGTCAGAGTGCATAGTAATATATAGACTAGACTAAGTTAAATAAGAAAATATACATTTGTACTACATCCAAATGGATTTGATCCCTAGTTTCTTGGACATACAGCAAGCCTTCCTCCAATGTAAGTGATTCCTTTGAAAGTTTTGTAGTTGAAGTCCCTCTAAATATGAGCAAAATAAACCTCCTTGAAATGAGATTTTAACTCCAATATTTTTTGATAATAGTCATCAATGTCATATTTGTGATTTTGCGAGTTCCAATGGCCCAATCCATCAGTAGTTTTGAGTCCCCTAAGACCCGTAGCTTGCCATCCTGCATGTCAACAACAAATTTAACTAGAATCAGAGATCTTAGAGTTCTGCTTTACTGTTTGTTCCCCCGGCATCTCCATATTTCAATGAAAAATGATGTGCTTTATCCACAAAGAGGATAGTACCTACTCCACATTCTCTAGGTGTACCTTGGAACGCTCCATAAAAATACCCCCAAGGCCTTGTGAAGTCAATACTAGGCTGCTACATATTCCCTGGGAATTTTTGTTTAGGAAATTGTATACCTTTTCCAAAGGAAAGTCGTTAGTCTATTGTTAATGAATTAGGATTACCTTTGGTGTAGATTCGATCAGGGGTTTCTCCTCCTAAGAAAACATTTATAGGCTCAATTAACAATCAAATATTACAAGATAACACAATGACCACATTAGTATAGGATAAATATTCCTAGGCTTAACTAACCATCAAATATTACAATATAACACCATCGCCACATTAGCATAGAGATGACCATTGTGTTGTAAGATAACACAATGACCACATTAGCATGGGGACAACCATTATATTTCAATACAATGCAATAATAATAAATCTATTTTTATATAAATATAGAATTTATAAGCTAATTTGGTGTCAATTGCTAAGTTGTGACACATGAGGGGGTCTACAATTTACCAAATTATAACACTGTTGATGGATTTAGGGACCCCCTGTTAGGATATTTTAATACTCCATCCTTGTCCTACCTAGCATTATTTCATTTTCCTAGTAGCTTATGATGTCATTTTCCCCCTAGTGGTGTGAAGATGTCATCCATGATCCATCTACCACCTTCTGCGCCCTGCATGCATCATTTTAGGACCACTTAAGTCAGTTCCTTTTTAGGAGCCAACTCAGTGTTCCAATTCAGTCCACTTGAGTTAGTTGAATCTTGTGGGGGGTTTGAGCTCCGAATGCCACTGATTGTGGCCTCATGCAAACTTTTCTAGGTTATTTCCATGACAAACTCATGGATGCACCCTCCTTGGTCAATTAACTGATTGTGTCTTTAGTTAACTAAGTTTAGGATCATTTTAGTTGAGTTTGGGTCTTCTAGAGCACTCCAGTGATGACAGTTCCTATGCTAGACCAACTGAGACTCAAATTATCCTGTGTGATTCGAATTCTCTCCATTGTAACATCATTGTTGACTATACTGATTATTGGATCATGTGACATTATTCTGTTCCTATATGCGATCTCATGCATGATAAATTGTCTGCTCATTTTTACTGCAGTTTTCACTCTAATTCATCTTGTATGCTCATTCTTTCTCTATAAGGTATACGCATCTCTTTGATCTACTGTGATTTAGAATTTCACGTGGTATCAGATCCATTTGAGCGTAGGTTGAGCAGCTTCTTTCAGTAGTGCACCAGAAGCCTCTGGATTTCCACAGCAAATCCTGATGCCATGGCATTGAATTCATTGGATAAATCCTTTAAGGTCTAGCCAGGTGTGAAGGATCCGTAAAAATGTGCCTATTGTCCTAAAGCAGTGCTCAATAGTAGTCTATATCCAAAATTGAGAGTTTTTTGCAGGTTATTGAAATTTTTTTTGAGTGCAGCAGTTTCACCTTGTATTCTCTCCTCATGGAGAATTCGAACTCTCCTCTCTCTCCCAAGATCCTGACACCCTTCAATTACCTTGATTGGAGGGCTGATATGAAGATGGTCTTCCGCAACAAGTCACTGTACAAGGCAACTATGGGAAATGAGGTCTAACCTCAAGCAGCTATGGAGAAGGCCAAGTATCTAAATAGATTAGATGAAGCATTCAGTTTCATGTGTATTCATATTTCCAGGGATATACTCTTCCACCTCGATGGATTGAAGACTCCACGAGAGTTATGGTTGAATTTAGATACCCTCTTCAGCAAACAATATGAGCTAAGGGGCCATATTCTGGAAAATGAGTTGATTGCTCTTCAACCGAGCAGTTTCGAGACCATCCAACAATTATTTTCCAGATTCAAATCTTTGGTCATGCAATGCAAGCAGTGTGGCATTGAAAAGAAGGATGAGCAGTTGGTGTTATCGATTATGAGCAAGCTAGGTCTTGAGTTCTCCATATTTTTCTCTACCTTCCATTCAAGGCGAATGTCAATTCCTAGTGGCTAGAAGATACCATCCATAGATGTTTTCACTAAATCTCTCAACCAAGAACAAGATAAATTGATCCAGATGGGCGCCTTGAAGGCCTCCAAAAATCAAGCTTTTGTGGCTGGAGAAGCAAAAAGTGAAAATGGAAAGGGAAAGCACAAGGGCAAGGAGAAGAGGAAATCTGAACCCAAGCAGAATGCCAATTCAAGTCCATCAGAAGGAGCCTCCAACTCCAAGAAGCACAAACAAAAGAAATTTGAGAAATCCAAGTGTACATACTGCAAGAAGGGTAATCATCCTAAGAGTTCTTGTATGAAGAATACCATATATATAATGGAAAAACTCCTTGAGAAACATAACATTTCCCTCCCTGAGAAATCCAAGTGTACATACTGCAAGAAGGGTAATCATCCTAAGAGTTCTTGTACGAAGAATACCATATATATAATGGAAAAACTCCTTGATAAACATAACATTTCCCTCCCTGAAGGCGCAAGGAATACTGATCCAGATGGCAAGTCAGAAGATCACGAGAGATGCCTTGCATTGAAGGATGGTTTCTCATAATCCCAAGCTTTTATTATTGATTCTTGAGCATTAAACCACATGGTTTCCTCCAGAGAGCCATTTTATTCATTAGATCTCACCGATGTACCAAGCATACACATGGGAGATGACTCTCAAATATTTGTTGAAGAGAAGGGTACTATACAGCTTGGGCATGGAAAGTTCAACAATGTACTGTATGTGCCCTCTCCAGCAGCTAATATGTTGTCTGTTTACTAGATGACACACACATGTCCACCAAAGAAAGTAGTATTTGGACCTGATTCAGTTGAGGTTGCTGAGATATCATCTGGGAAGTTGATAACCAAAGGGGTTGCAAATCATGCCTCCAAGACATATGAGTTCTCCTGCTTCTTCCATACTCCCATCAAGTGCTCTCTTGACCCATGCAAATGAGACAAGTAGACTATGGCATGAAATATTCGGACATCTAAACTTCAAATACCTACAACAATTGCACAAGGAAGAGAGGGTTGAAGGTCTACCGAGCATAAAATTCTCTCAAGGAATATGCAAAGGTTGCTTGGTAGGGAAGCACCCAAAGTGAAAGTATGAGGTTGGGAAGGCAAAGAGAGTTTCCTCCATCCTAGATATGATTCATAGTGATGTTTCAGGACCGATGCCCATTGCTTCAATGAATGGATCCATATACCACCTGACCTTCATTGATGACTATTTTAGGTTCTGCTGGATCTACTTTCTCAGACATAAATCTGAGGTCTTGGAAAGCTTCAAAATTTTCAAAGACTTAGTTGAGAACACTACTAGAAGGAAGATCAGGGCACTCAGATCAGATAATGGAGGGGAGTACATTAAGAAGGAGCTGCGGCATTCAGATGCAACATTATGTTCCATACACACCACAACAAAATGGTGTTGCGGAGAGGAAGAATCGGTCATTGAAAGAGATGGCTACTTGCTTGCTTGAATCAAGAGATCTCCCATCAAATCTCTTGGTAGAAGCAGTAAACTGTTCCACATACATTCATAATAGGTTACCACACAAATATGTCACGGGGTCAGCATTGAAGGGACACAAACCTGATGTCTCTCATTTGAGGGTTTTTGGATCCAAGGCATGGGCCAGAATCCACACCGAGAAGAGGAAAGCACTTCAACCTCAAAGTAGTGAATGCATCCTTCTTGGATATGCAGAAGATGCAAAGGCTTAAAAGCTGATGGAGATTGCAACCAAGAGATGGTCATTCATACCCAATAAAAAGAAGGCTCATTCATACCCAATGTAACTTCCTATGCCAAATTAAGATCATCTTTCTTCAAAATCCATGGGACATCGCCTTTTTTAAATGAAAAAGAGGGGCCAGCCTCTCCTCTATTTTATTGTCTTGGTCAATGCTTCTTTTTAGTATTTGAAGAAATAATATCTTTCCCGAAATCCAACTTGTCACTTTTGTTTATGATATGTGACGCCACAAAGAACATGAAACATTTTTAAATATATGCATGGGATCTAGTAAGTGCGCAATCTTAAGATGCTCCCAATATGGGAGCTCATAAAATATCGATTTCCTTTTCATCCCTCTGGGCATTTTCTCAACATAGGTGTTGAAGAATTCAAGATCATCGATCACAGGTTGAACATTTGAATCAAACATCTATGTGTATTCCTTCTCCTTCTCCTTGTCATATGCCCTAATCTAGTCAGTCGGTGTCATTATTTCAGGCCTTTGGGTTCTCTCTTGTTTACCATTGAAAGCAAATCTTGCTCTTCTATAAGAATGGTTTTCTGGGAGGATACCCTAGAGAAGTTGTACACTGACTTCCATAGGTCTTTTGACCACCTAGCCTTCATAGAAGGTACACAACATTTACATCCATAATAACATTTTGTTACAAGACCTGCGATGTTATAGTAAAGCGAGCATGTTAGTGTTGAAGATCAAGACAGTCGCACCGAATTAAATATGCCAAAAATTATTGCTTTGAATATAAACAAATCAAACAACAATATATTTACCTAAGCAAACCCCTAACCCCAGATAATCATGTTCGGTGTACACACATATGCCATACAACCTAAAACTCCTCTCTAATGGGATGGAGCTCGACGCATCATTTACCTATATCCCTTCCCATAATTCCTTGAATTCATTGATAAATGGTTGTAGGTAAACATCCATATTCTTCACTTGTCTTCTACCAAGGACTATAAGAGCCAATGTAATATGTTCATTCTTCACGGACAACCATGGGAGGATATTGTTATTGATCACTACTACAGCCCAAACAGTATAGATGATGTTCGGTTGGGAATATGGGTTGATTCCATCAATGGCTATGCTCAATTGGAGGCTGCATACTTCATCCTTGAACTTATCGGGCCATTTATCCTCTATATGATTCATGGCTATTGAATCTGTTGGGATTCGCATAACTCCTTCCTCACTTATGTGCAATGCATGCTATCCCTACCGCATAGCTAATTGTTTGCAACGAAAGAGCCTTTGAATCCTTGGGATTATAGGCATGTGCCTCAATATATTACGAGGAGGACCATGTGCTTTAGCCTTGTTATTTGATTCTTTGTACCTATTATGCCCACATTTTGGACATATCTCTTTGTCTGCATACTCGCTTCTATATAGAATACAATTATTGGGACACACATGATATGATATGTACTCAACACCCAACATTTTCAACATTTGGTTTGCCTATTCGCAGCTGTCGGGCAAGACATTATATTTCAGAAGTACCTTATCTTTGAATAACTTGCAGTTAGTGGACAACACAAATGTACAATGTCATTTAATGTTCATAAAATCGACTATTTTCAATGATGATTTTGTCACAAGATTCCTCAAAATATAATGTAGTTGATGGCTAGTTACCTCAACATTGCTGAGAAACACGCGTCTGACATGCCATATACTTTGCTTTCAAGTTGTACGGTAACATTGTTTTCCCCAATTACGTAGACTTTGACTGGCCAGATTCAAAGAGAGGTGTGGTGGAAGTTGATTTAAGGATTTCAAAGAAGGCTTCAGCGATATGAGTGTCATCCCCTATCTCATTGTCATGGAATGTATGCAATAGCATTGCATCCATGGCACTCATTTGTCGTAATAACTCATCCATACCAACGTCTACTTCATTGCCTCCATTTCCAACATGTGAATAACTATTATTACTGTAGGCCTTCCTAATTGGCAAGGATGTACGCAGTGGAAATTGAATAGGTGGTTGATTCAACCATGCTTGGTATGATTCCTCTCCAGGTTGCACTCTTTTTTCAGCCTTCTGTCGATTTGACATTGTACTGGGGTGCAATGGAAGATGGTAGGTAGGTCACTCATAATCAAAATCCTGGTTTCAAAAATATTGAACATTACATCGATGACATTAGTAAACACAAATATGCAATTGGTTTGATCTAGCATTATACAAAACAATTATTACAGAAGCATGAGAATCATTCCCAATAGAAAATTTTAAGCTACAAACAGCTTATAAAAGAAAACGTTCAGATTGAGTGATAAATTAACATCAATTCCACATTAAATATAAAAATCTAAAATTGAGCAACAAATTTTCAAATTGAATTTATAAATTAAATTAACAATTTATAAAACATGATTTCAAACTGAGCAATACATTAACATGAATCCCATTGAAAATTAACAAATACAATTAATCAATGTTTTTTTGTCTTACGCCCCAAGGGAACGTCTAAGGGTAATCCCAATGCAAGGCATCTCTGACTAGCAGTTAGTGGTCTACGAAAGTTATAGTTTATTAACAACTCGTCACCATGAGACAAACTACATATTGCATGTGCAGCAACAAACTTGTACGCTTTCCTTTTCATAAAGAAATCCTGGTCATTGAAGTGTTCCTCAAATGAACAATTTGCATAAAATAAAGAGCACCTATAACTATTTATGAACCCTACAATGTTCCCATGAGTGTGTGGACGACCATCTATATATAAGAAGTTCTTCTTGTTAAAGTTTCCAGAAACATAACTATTCGTTCACATATTATACATGGAAATTCTATGCTTGTATTTAACAATATTAAAGTAATCAGACCGACAATAGATAGGACCTTAAAATGGCATAAGTGCTACTAACTGTTTGGGAGGAATGAGTACATGTGAAAGGATAAACAACCCAAGATTTGTAACATATAGATTAGACTTGTCAATCATAAAACGATTACCACAAAAGGAGAATTTGGTTCCAACATCAGAAACAGGTAGAGAAGATGACCAAGCACCATACAAAGCGCGGTTGTAAGAATTTTGATATATACTTTTCAAATTCACACGAACGGAGAAATCATCGCTACCCTCCAACAACTGGATGGACCTCGAAGTGTACTTGGACAGTTTTTCTCTCAACTCATGTAACTTTTTGGATCTTCTAGTAGAGATGGGTTGGGTGGCATTCATATCATACTTTAGATCACTAGAAATTTCAGTTGATTGAACATAAGTAGAGGGGTTCGTCAATTTAGGATGAAACATAGTTGTTTTGGCTTCCAAATTTTTCAAAAATGAGCATAGGGAAGTGTTCCTGTGTGTCCTTTCTATGTCACCTATTGGATTATTTTACTGCAATAAGGGGGTATTAGACCATCAACATTAGTTAATCTATCATTGGTGTAATGGGTGAGTGTGACACGCAGAGAGTTCTCCTCCAACCCTTGACATGTTGAACAACCACAAACTACTGGGGTGTCATAAAAGAGTTCTAGCTCACGATGAATTGCCGTCAATGAACCAAGATTGTGGCTTTAAGATGGCATGTTACAATTGGTGGGGTAAAGCGTCTGTCCATTTTCATGTACAAACTGCTTGCGGTATCTTGCTCCTTATAAGAGCTTACGACGTTTTGAAACTTATGGAATGTCTTGTGCATCCGAACTCGAACCTGAATCAAGATCCTGCAATAAAGAATAAAATGATATTCAGATTCACATGGATAACATAAATTCAAATAAATAGTCAAAATATAAATAAACACTGAACTTACTAGGGATGGAAAGGGAGAACTCGTCGAACTTTGAACAAGATGGAATGAGATGGAATTTGAAGAATTGGCCATTTGATACTACAAAATTTTCTCCCTGCATTTGATCCAAATCAACAATCAATATATGTCGCTACAGTCCTAATTTTTTTTAAAGAACTATATTACAATCTAACTTCCAATATAGTTTGAAAACCATTTTGTAAGAACAAGATGAGTTTAAGCAACATATATATACTATGAAATATTTTAATTGGTGTAGTTGAATACTAAAATAACATTTGAGATTAATATATAATTTTAAGTAGATACATAAAACCACAGAATTTACAAATTAAACTGGTGCGTCTATTCAAATATATAGGCATCGGTGTGCTCACATATACCAAATGCACCAATGCTTAAAAACTATAAGCGCACCATGAAAGAACATATGCAAAATCCCCTGTAGTAGAAAATATCCGCTACATTTAGTAGCGGATATTTATATATGCATTTTACAACATTTTTCAAGTCGGTGCATTTCATAAACATCAGCGCACCGGGGCATCCTAATTATACACGCACCGCGGCATCCAAATTTTTAAGTTGTTGAATTTAACATGTTGCTAGTGTTGCGTTGAAATTCAAAGGTCCGGTGCGTTTCATATATGACCGCATTGGTGCGGCATGACCACAAATGCACTAAAATGCCGAAAAATCAAAATTTAAAAAAAAAATCGCACAAGCTATTTTTGCCCTAAACTGAAAAAAGGAGGACAATTTTAAGTTTGAAAAGTAATTATAAATAGTGTTTAAAAGCATAAAAAACTAAACATTAATTCATTATTTTGCCGAAAATTTCAAGGGAGAGTTTTGGAAGAGAGACTTACTTGGAAGGAGTTTGGAACAACTGGATTATTCTGAGGATCGAAATTTGTTAGGTATGGTCAATCAAACAAAACCCTGCATAGTAAAAATTTCAAGTATGTAAATATTACTGTTGATCTTATTATCTTATTTAGAGTTTAACTAGATTTAGAAAAAAAAAACTCCATACTTATCTTCAATATTGCAACCCTTATTTTCTCGCTCATGTGGTTGCAAAATTTTCCATTGGGGTTTAAATCCCTCTATTTTTATACACAATTACAATTTCACCTTTTAGGGATTTTAGATTTGTTGGGCTTTTGATTATATATAGAAAGCGTAGGGTGAGATGGGACCATTTTTTGGGTCGAATCCGTAACCATGTCGGCACTGGTAAGTTTTTTTTATTAAAATTTTCAATAAAAAAATGTATGCGTCAATATCAGTGTGTTTGTATTACAAGAATGTACTGGTGCGGGTATAACGAAAGCGCACCAAATATGGTATGCGGCACGTGGTGTTTTATTTTATAAAAATGCAAAAATCATTTTCCGTTTCTCAGTTCTCTGTTTCTGGTGCATTTATAAGAACATTGCACTACTAATGGTAGGAACGCATCACTTTTTATTTTCATGAAACGTTAAATCATTTTTAGCCGTTCTTGATGCACCTGTGTTAATATAATTCCCTGGTGCATTTGTGTACATAAATGCACCGGGGCATTTTATGTGATAAAGCGCACCGATATCATGTACTTGTTTTCTCTTTTAAAGGTCTATAATTTATTTGTATAATATATTGATAGCTTCCGTATTTAATGGTTTGAGTTTTTTATTGATAGAAAATGCATGGGATGAGTTTAATGAACAACTTTAGTCAACATGATGGGATCATATCTAGAATTACGAAGAAGGCAAGTGCTTTTAATTGATTTTTGTATTCAAATTAATTTGTTTGAATTATTTCTAAATTTAACTAATATGTATTGGTTAATGTGTGACATGCAAAGCCAAAAAATGAGGAAGCTCGATAAGATTCTTACTAATCTAAGTCCATAAGAACCTAAAATGTTGATGGAAAAGTTGCAAAGGGATGAATTAGGTGAATAAAAATAAGTCAATATGAATTATTTCTTCAAATTTGAGTAATAATGTACTTAAGAATATTAATTACTTTGTTTCAAATAATATAATTCACATATGTTGAATGTTATGCAGGGACTAACAACAACAAATTCAATGTCATCATAAGAAAACAAAATTATGGAAGATGCAAATGATGATCATTGGTCCTTAGCTCATCTGGAGTGGTGTTGGAAGTAAATATAAAGGGAAAATAATTTTACAATACTATGAGGGATACAGTGTAAAGAACGTACAGACGTACTTTTCACTTACAATATAGAAACCAATCAAATGATTCAAAGAATTAGGTCATATGTAAACTACAAGAGGCGTTCCCAGAGAAATGGTCAATGAGACTTGTCAGACTTGCAATAGCAAATACATACAACAACAAAAAATAATCATTCAAAAAGTAATATTCCTAAACAATATGTTTATGTAGAATATCTATCTATAACTACTACAAACCGTCATTCCTTCACTAATTTTAATTCTGCTATATTTATTTTTCATATCAACAGAAAAATAGTTTAATGTCATTTTACATTTCCAGGAATATTATGAAAATCCCAAAGGATGAACGAGGTGATATGTGAATTGTGCCAGTAGGTATGTCCAAAAAAATGCACAAAGAGATGGTCGAGGAAATGGACATAATTGCATCGCAGGAGGAGCCATCTCAACAACAATGTACTTCAAATGTATGAAATCATTGATTTTTAGGATCATGTACATCTCATTAATTAATTCAACATTAAATATTAATTTTCAATTGTTATGTTGTAGAAAAGAAAACAAAATGGAACCCAATCAACACACAAGACAAGACGACAAGGAAAAAAGGGGTTGATAGCAAAGTTGGTGATTATTTATGATTTCCTTATAAGAAATTAAAATTTCATAGTGGTTGTGATTTGTATATTTAATTTTTGTTGTTTTCATTGGAAATCCTTGGATGTCTTGAAACAGGTGTTAACATACAAAGAGGAGCAATCAGAAGAATTAAGTGACATTGGGTTAAGCAAAGGTTGTGAGTATATATTGGCGTATCAAAAATTAATTGTAGATTTTGTAAGTATCTATATTGTTTCACTTCTCCCATTTTATAATTAATAAAACAACAAAAAAAATTTGTATTAAATATATGATTTGTGACGGGGCATAAAACTTGCAGAAACAAAGTATGGAGTGGATCCAACATAACACTTGTTGATAGAAGGCATGAGATTTGGTTTTGAAAGAATGTGTATCATTCATGACTCAATTATTTCTATGGTACGTCGCTTTTTCAATTTACATTCATGTATACTATCTATTTTATTTTTCATTATGCCCGGTAATGTAGATACACTCAGTACACTTTATTTTTATGTTTGCAGATGGAAGCTGAAGAAGAGGAAAACAAACGAGCCAATGAACAAAACATTCGGCCAAATAACCCAATTGATGCAAGTGGCTCGAGCATCGATAATAGTTCCTGCGAAGAATGATGATCCATATTTAATTTTGATGTTAATGCAAGTTGTTGTAGTTTGCTGTATATTTTGAAATAATTGTCGATGAAAATCAAACATTTTGTATAATAATGTACTGGACATAGTGTCCAAATTGAAAAACAACGAGTTACCAATAAGTGTAACAATTACATGCATGTTGACATTTTGATTATTGTTATCTCTATGTTGTCCTATTTTGTATGACAAATGCACTCTTATTGATATATAATAAAATATATATTTTTATTCTATTGCATTCTTCAATGTTATTGTCAAATGTTATATGTGAAATGGTACATTGGTAATTAAATGTATGGATGATTGAATATTGCAATAGATGCTTGCATCTATGATATAAAAAATTAATCCAAACAAACGCAATAATTAAAATTGAAATGAATAGTACTATAAAAAAATCTTTCAATTTCAGATAAATAATGAAGTTAAAAAAATAAAAAATATAATATATCTATATATATTTGATCGCAATGTCAGTAGCCACTGTTCAAAGAATCATATGTAGTGCTTTTGATAATTGATGTTGCACCGGTGAGTCTCCCCGAAGACTATGCACCAGTGCATTTATGTAAACGTCATGTTCAACACTCCAATGTAAATTAAATGCACCGTTACATTTTAAAAATAATAATGTCCACGTGCCATACGACTTATCTAGTGCGTTTTCTTTTTTTGTCGCATCAGTGCATGTCAATGGTTTATACGCACCGAGAACTATCAAAGCTTATATGAATCGGTTCTTTTTTTGTGTTTAAGTGTGTTGGTGCATTCAAGTTGTTTAAATGCACCGGTTTATGTTGATGGTTTGTAAGCACCGGTGTGTTTTACAATGAAATGCACGGGTGCGCTTTGATAAATTGACAACATCGGTAAAATTTAAAAATATTTAAAATTGTCTGGTGCGTATTATGTAACATATCGTATTGGTTTGTTTATGTTGTACATAAGCACCAGTGCGTATAATATATACGCAAGCACCAATGCAGCTTTGAAATTTGGTTATTTCCAGTGCTTGTTTTGTTTGTGTGCACCAGTGCATATTGTTTGCATCGTACAGCACTTGTGTGTTTTGTTCTACAAGCACTAGTGTGCACAATTTAAACAAAGTGCACTGATAAAAAAACATCCGCTAAAACATCTAGTCATCAAGTTTTGTTTTGTTATAAAATATATCTGTAATAACCTCCGTTAAAACATCTGTTACCATTGGCGAAGGTTGTAGTGGAGGTTTTTGGACATTGTTTTCCAACTTTGTAACATTAAAAGCCTTCGCTACAGGCTCTTTTCCTTGTAGTGTTGACATTGAATTTCATCTGGACTTCCCTTGGTACCCCTTTAAGATCAATATGTAATAGATTGGCTACTCGATTTACCTATTAGCATTCCATGTTGCCATTGTAATAACTACCTCAGCACGAACATAATGTATAAAGTGATAAATTAATTGAAATGTGCATAATGTGGGCAGATTCTTATACGAAGAATAAGATGAGATAATGGAGGTGATTTGGGGCTATTGGGAGGGGCCCTCTAGAGTAGTTGAGTTGGTGTTGTCCTCTTGTTCTGACCATCCACGAAATTAGATGTTGTATGCATCATAATAAATATGATTGAAGCCATCCTAAGACAGATGTCAGATGGCAGCTAGGCTCAATTAGATCAAGCTAGATATTAGCAAAACCTTTCGCCAAGGAGAAAATTTTTGTGCGTACATACATGTTAATTGCTTGCTACTAGAACTATATGTTCTCTTAGGGACATAATAAATTAAAAAACCAAAATAATATTATTCAAAATTGAAAATAATATTATCGAAAACAATGACAAAGTCAATTTTGAAGTAGATTGTAACTCAATTCATTACTTCATTATAAATAATTTGATCTAAGTTGAAAACATTAAAAAGTGCCGGTAACTAACACAAGTGAAACTTATTTGGTTAATATAAATATTGTTTAACAATTCCACATAGAGAGAGAGAGAGAGAGAACAAACTATATTTTATTTTTCCAATGCATATATATATATATATATATATATATATACTCTATAAATAATTTGATCTAAGTTGAAAACATTAAAAAGTGCCGGTAACTAACACAAGTGAAACTTATTTGGTTAATATAAACATTGTTTAACAATTCCACATAGAGAGAGAGAGAGAGAACAAACTATATTTTATTTTTCCAATGCATATATATATATATATATATATACTCCAAAATTTACACCATATTAATGCGTCTTAATAGCCATCAATATGCATCTTATTGTCCTCTTCTTCAAGCTTAGTTCCCTTCTTAGTCTTCAAGGCATCAACTCCCTTAAATGCAACAATAGCGGCAGTGGTTGTTACCCGCAACAAACAAGAAACAAGAAGGGCCTGAAATTTGTGTAAATCTAGAGAAAGAATAAACAGTGGGTAGGGGAGCACCCTCATCCTCTGCTTCAATTCATTACCAGTAGTAAAGATGAATTTGGTTCATGTACCTATAGCTTCTTCTACTACACAGGCTTTGAACGCTTTCAAACTTTTGACCTTCTTCAAATTGATGTACAATGTGGCTTCATAGAGCTTGATACAATTGTTGTCCTTGCACTCTATGGTCAGACAATAATTTGTCCCTGCCACTGATTGCTATTGTAGCACCACCACTCGACGAAAGGTTATAAGGTGATTCTAGTGACACAATAGATGAACACATGAAATCCCCACAGCCAGAAAGTATTGCAGATTTACAAATTTCGGACACACACACACACACACATACTTGTTGCTTGTTGTAATCGTCAATGACAAAGTGCAAATAGTTGTCAAACTCTAGTGAGTTCTAGAAATATATACATCGTAATATTCACCCGTTATTTGTTCATCGGGAAAGGGGACATCATCATATTTCCATCAACCCATTCCCATGGCCACCAACATGAATACAGTGTCTAGACTCTCAACTATTGTGTAAAAAAGTGTAAATACAACATGGTAAATGCAAGGCTTGGCATAAATACCGTCCATGACACACATAACTACATCCTCGATGCCAATCAAATAAAAAATATATGTCCTTGTGACATATATCGATGGTGGAGGTATTAGTTCGTCCATACGCATATAATTTTTTTTATAAACCTAAGTTTTGTCTAATGTCCAGGTTGTATCTGCTTGGTGTGAGAGGTATCAGGGGTACCTTCTAATGCGTGTCTAGCTGAAGGTATGCTTGCAATTAACACACATAAGCTATCGCTATCGTGCATTTTTTGTTTGAGTGTTGGTTGTATGATGGTCTACGGGTTCTATATCATCTTTTGTTTATACGAAGATTCCTTGCTCCTCTTGTCAAGCTGTGATTGTTTGCTACATTCGTTGGCTATTCTCTGTGAGATTAGGGTTAGGTTTTGGGTGTTTGGTGCGATGAATGGTGTTAATATAACATGGTACATTATGTGCATATTATTTATCAGTTGACTATATTCCCCCACGTTTGTTATGTGAGTTATGCTTCTGTATCACTTCTATGAGTGTTGGTGTTTTTGTTTACTTTGTGTTATCATGTGGTTCTTTCCAGCGGGTTATCATCATGGAATGGATGCAACAATTATGTGGTTACTGCATGTGTCAAATACTCTCTGCTTAGCCTGCCATAGATTGTTGGCACAAAGGATTTCCCTCATTAACATGTAGGTTGCCTCCCCTCGGCATAGCTTGGACATTTCTTTCTACGTGGATTATGCCACTATTCCTATCGGCTTGACAGTTCACGCATTTTGGCAATTCTCACTTCCATTATCGACCCCAACAGTTAGATGATCACCATTCATCCATGGGGCCACTGGTTTTTGCATAGTCGTGTAATGGTTGTTGCTGCCTGCTTTTACAATAGCCTCTTCTGTTGTTGCTTCATTGTTAGCTAGTGCGTAGACATGGTTATTGGTCTTCTCCTCTAGTGGTCTGCAACAATCATTCTAATTCTTTCAACTTAACATACTAGGTTTTCTCTAAAAAGAATAAATTAATTAATTGCTTATCCTTCAATTATGCCTTTTGTGTTTAATGGTTCATTAAAGCATTCTCATTAATAGCAAATCGTTTAGGAATTAAATTCATTAATCGTGTATCCCTCCATTATGTTTTTTTGTTGTTTAAGGATTGGTCATCACAATTAATAATATTATCTTTTTTAAGGAATTAATCATGAAAAAATATTTAAAAGCAATCAAATACAATTAATTAGTTCTATGTTTTTGCATATATCCCATTTTCAAAACAATTTAGTTTTCAACATTTAAAAAAATAAATTAATATAATTTAGCTTTCAAGTTTTTAAAACAAATTAAAGGTTTAAACTTTAAATTTCAATATTAGTATTATTATTATTATATGTAGTTATGTCATGTTATGCTTTATTTTATTTTTATTAATTTATCCTAATTTATATATTTTAGCAAAAAATTACATTTATGCTTTATTTAACATTTTATATTTTAATTATATATTAATTTTCTCAATTTTTAAAAATTTAAAATTTTATTTAAATATAAGTCAATTTATCTTTTTTTTTAATAAATCATTTTTATTTTTATTATGTCTTTGACATCATTTTTAGTATAAAAGTGGATCAAATGCCTAACTGGAATAAGCACTTTTAAAAGTTTATTTTCCTATGGTGTCATTCAATACATTGTTTCTTATGTTTCCTAGTTTGAAAGGGCTTAGTTGATGTTGGGGGGAACTTGCAAATGTAAAAACTTGTTGGCTATTTGCTCTTGATTAAGTTTGTTGTGGGTTGTGAGGGTGGAGATGACAGTGATTGTGGCAAGATATCAACCTATGTGCTGATACTAGCTTGTAGCTATATCGTTCTTTACTCTAAGTGGAATAAGCATGCTCTTAGTTGGTAAGGTAGCTTTCCAATCTAATGCTCAACTAGCATTGTATCCATATGTTCAATGCTTCTAGTTGAGGGCCTGTTTGAGCTGAATAACAATCCAAATTTGGTTTCTTGTTTCAACCATTCAATTCCGAGTCCAATCCGTGCTAGATTCTAGTCCAAAACTCATTTAAATTTAAAATTGAGTTGAGAGCATGACAAAGTTTGTTAATAGAATCAAGGCATATCTACTTTTGTTAATGTTCCGATCTTTGTTTGGTCACTGACAATTCAAGGGAATTTCTATTTACAATCACACTTCACTTGTAAGATTCATAGACTCAAGTTTGGTGCAATATCCGTTGTTTCAGTCTTGCTTGCTATTTTGCAACCCGTAGTGTTAATGTTATCTTTATTTAATTTCTACCCAGTTTCAATTAGTTTTAACATAGGGAAACTATACTTCACTCATTTGGTACTTCTATTCAACAGAACAACAATATTCAATTCAACCTTGTCATTATTGCTATGGCAGAGACTGCAATTTAGCATCTAGAGTGCCGTGCCATTAGGCAAGTCTGGTTGTTAAAAGATGCCTTGCTGCGCAACCTCGCATAGTTTGGATGATCCAATGGTAATCAAAATCTAACATAGATTGCTTACTGGTTCTAGGAAATATAGTTGCACATAAGCCGATTAGTTTACATGCTTAAACTTAGGACAGCGTATGATTTTTATAAAGTTGAACTCCGCATAGGACAATGCATTAAATAGTAATAAGCCGTGGATCGGGCGTTTTGTTAACTGCTAATTGTTGAAAGCTTCGCGACGTCATGCCTTGGCATTGGAACCCAAGCCCTGGCGGCGGGTGGACGTCATTCAGGGGTTATCTGACAGAGTACTCAATCCCTGATTTGGCGTGCAACGTAGCAATGATACCATGGTATAGATGGGTGAGTGGAACTATAGTTCAATTTTATGGGGCTATTTCGAACCGTGTAATAGGAAGTGGAACAACATTGAAATAGCTCAGATTGTGGAAGCTTTCAATACATTTTGGTAGTAAATCATTTAGTTACATTGTACTACGTATTGAATTCACATTCTTACCTATTGTACGTGATGGATTTGGTTGTACCCTGCATTTAATGCGTTATGGGAAATCAACTATAGGAATGACACGCTTTTGTTTCGATTGTTGCCACCTGTTGGGGTTGGTCTCCTCAAGCTCTTAACCACTAAATTAAACAGCTAATGAACAAGACATCATCGTAATTTGCATTCGTATTATGGTTTCATCAACGCACCCACTTTCACTCTTTTGCATTGTAATGGGTTGTTGGGTTACATTTCTCCGAGGGTTACAGTTGCTGATATGTTCGCTTGTCCGCTGGTTCTGAGAAAAACGTATAAAATTTAGAACAAATTTTGGGCTATTGAACAGACCTACTGAGGGATTCATCAACTGCCAGGTATGTACGTGAAAAAATTATCAGAATTTGATTCTTTCTTGCTGTTATTTCCCGCCTGTTACCTCCACCTTGCCTGCTAACCTATTAAAGGATGTGTTTGCTTCAATACACAGTTTAATTTCACCTTGCCATTCTGTGTAACTATCATTCTAATCAAATGTATGCTGAGCTTCGTCATTTTTTACATTGAGCCTGTATTCTAGCATGGCGATGACGACCTTTGGCCTGAGGATGATTCATTGTTACATGAAGTATCAGTATTGTTATTTGAACTGTGTTTGTGTTGTTGATACTGCATTCACTCATGCAACGATTCCTTGTTTATATCGCTCCATCGCCCGAATATAGTTTGCTATGTTGCATTTGATTTAAAGCTCTTTTAGACTTACTTTCTGTTGAATGACATCTTGATGTTCTGTCAATCTTTGAGAATTGATTTGCTATCCCTCGTATAGGTTTTGTAGAGTAGTTGGAGGCAACTATATTTTTTCTAGTTTTTATTACCTTTTATATTCGTCTAAATATTGTGACCAGCTCTCACATCTTTTTACTGTCACCTTCATTTTTGTCTTGATCTGAACCCTCGTGTGATTAGTACGGAAGTCTGAGTTGTTTTTCCTTTGTAATGTCATTTGACAGAAGGGTTCATGTGGAAGACTTGTTGGCTTAATAGTTATGCAATGTGAAGGGGAGCAGAAATGATATTGGTTGATAATATATTCGGGAAGCATAATCTTTCAGTAGTTTCTAGCGAACTTGACAAAGTTCTTTTTTGGCTGGATGATGAAGATTGTTATGGGCTTCAAACCCTGCAGCTTTTGTCTCCTTTTCCACAGAATCAAGTTATTGTTGAATGTAATATTCATTTGTTTTGGGTGCCCATTGTTCAAAGTTCTCATAGTTTGATTCAAGCATTCTTGTGTTAGACAGTCTTGAATGTATCAATCTCAGCATCCCTCAGTCATCGTCGACCATGCTTTCAATTAGTCTGATTATTCTAATAAGCGATTGGTGCTTTACGCCTGTCAATGACCGTTTCTGGTGCTTCGTATCAGTTCCTGCTTTATTTTTCCAGTCCACGCACCATTTTCAAGTCAAATCTTGATGTTACATATCATAGGCGTTTCCCTTCTTAGCTTAGGTTCAGTGGCATTGTATTTATTTTTGGGTGGGTGATTTTGAGGCTCATTTATTCAGAATATATGTATGTATTGCATCCATGGTGATCTGGATTTGGTTTAGTAGTGTATCTTTGCATGGCAGTTCTTGTGTTAAATATGGTTGTGTGATGGTGTCCCTCCTGTTTCTGCATTGCATTTGAAGCATTGTGAGAACCCCATTATTTGTCTAGTCTAAGCCATTGATCTACATTTGATGACTAGTGGCAAAGAGATATTCATTTCGTTTGGGTTTTAGTGAAATCTACAATTGTTTGATGTTTGGGAAGCTGGCCATAGTTCTATATTTTTTTTCTCATTGCACTTATTCAGTTGTTCTCCTGTACTTTTATTTACATAGTTAGGATTTTGCTCTAAAACCATTTCCTGTGTATTTCTTATTTGAAGTGACTTCCAGGTGAAAATTGAGGGCCCTTGTATGCATGGCTATATATTTCTTTCCTCCCGTCTGTATTAGTTGGTTTAGTTCTTGGTGGCTACATGAGCTGATCATTGCATGTCTAGGAGATTTGCTGGGTAACTGAAAGGTTAAAGGCACAATATGTAAATGCACTTTTTTATTGTTTTGCATAGAAGATGGGTAGAACACTGTTATTCATCAATGTTTCATTCGAGCCTGACACAATTCTAATATAGTTTTTTTCCTTTATTATGTTCTTGATTATATCCCTACCTTGATAGGGGATATATTATATCCCTGATATATCAGGGGATATATATATATATATATAGTGAATCCTCTATTAATTTGAGCCTACATGTTATAATTTTTTCAAATGACTATAGTTTGAACTATAGTTTAAAATTTATTGTATTAAATTGCATTTTTAAAAACAGGTTTTTTTCAATTCTTATTGGTTGCAGGAGGATGACTTCATTTTCGTTTTTCCTTTCCCAGGAGGAAGCCGCTGGCTAACTTCATCCTCATTTAAATGCTTCTACATGCGTGCGCTGTACAGGTTTTTAATTTTGCACTGTGCAAGTTTTTAATTTTGATCTTGGCTCTGGAGGTAAGTGTTACAGGTGGCTTTTGGCATGACCTGCAAGCCATCTGAGCCAGGCCAGCATCCCAACTCTTCCCATCCTCTTCAATGCAGGACATTGGGCAGCTCAGGGTGTTGTCCCTGGCACTGAACCACCGATTTCTAATGCTCTCATGGCTCGTACTTAAGCCAGCGCAAGCACATCAGAGAAGAGGGTGCCTTGAGCAGCAGCGTCCGCTTTGTTGGCTGTAAAGGTAGAATTGGAACAGCTCATAGTTTCAATTCTTGATGATCCTAGTGTGAGTAGGATGATGATGGAAGCCAGCTTTTCGAGCCTTGCTGTCAAAAGCAACTATCAAGCAATCGATCAATATGTCAAACTTGCATTCATCCTTTTCCCTATCTTCAAGTGCCATTGATCAGGTGGGATTCAGATTAGGTAGTTCGCCATTGATAAGGTGGGATTCAGATTAGGTAGTTCGCCTTCAATTTTGGGAAGAAGTCAGCAACATTTTGATTGCAGCAATAGAAACTTAGCTTAGAACAGGATGATGCGAGCTCTCGCCCAATTCCACAGAGAATCCGTACTTGAACTCTCGACTTCAAAGTTCAGGGGTTTGTGCTAAAGCCACCGGCAATAGAAATGATGAGATTAGAAGACTCATAGAAATCCTTCTAAAGGTCAAGAAAAAGAATCTGGTTCTCGTAGGGGAGGAGGAGCCCGAAGCTGTAATAAAATAACTTGTCCAGAGATTAGGTGAAACCCCAGCTCAGCTTCATGGTGTGCAGATCCTTCCTATTGAATGAGAGATATCCGCTTTCTATTGAATGAGAGATGTCCGCTTTCTGTTCCGGAAACAAAGATAAAGACCACATAACTATGAAGTTCAGGGAATTGGACCAAATGGTGGAAGGGCGTTTGAGTAAGGGTATAATTCTTAACGTGGGTGATTTAAAGTGGCTTGTAAAGCAACCCAAGGCAGGAGGAGCACCGATAGGGTTGTCAGTCTCATCTTCTGTGCAAAAAGTTGTTATGAAACTGAGCCAATTGTTAGCTCGATATGGAGGAATTGGTCGACTATGGCTGATTGGGATTGCGACGTGTGAAACATACCTGCATTGTCAAGTATATCATCCTTCTATGGAGAATGATTGTGACCTGCAGCCTCTACCTATTGCTGCCAAACTAGCTCCAGGATTGTTTCCTAGGTTCTCCCTTGTTTCTTCCTTATACTTTCCAAGTTCTGCTGTTATTTTAGTGTTTAGAAGATCTGTCTTGAAATGCATCTAATGTGCCACCATTTTAGATTTTGGGGATCATAATCAGCATCTTGAATTTCTATTTTTTGATTGATCTGCATATTTCAGGAACACAATAATGACCTAAACATCGCCCATCCATCTCTTGATGCACTTAAGCTGAGGGCTGAGTTGCGTTTCTGGTTTTGTATAAAAATATATTGTATAGTAGTCGATGTCCAATAAATACGAATGTATTTTGGTTTCTAGTTTTTTTATTGATTTGAGTATTTTAGGAGTACAATAATGACCTAAACATTGCCCATCCATCTCTGATGCACTTGAGATGAGGGCTGATTTGCGTTTCTGATTTTGTTTAAAAATATATCGTATGGTAGTCATGTCCAATTTACGAATATATTTTGTCTGGAATTTAAGCTAATTGCATGTTTGTGACTATGTGAGTATTTGTTGGTTATTAAAAAATATTGATGTTTCCTTTCAAAACAATCTTTTTTCCTGGGCTGTTACAATAAGTGTATTTTGATATAATACCTTGGTCACCTTTCTTTTTTGCATAGAGGCTTCTATCTATATGCCAAATACCTGTAGATTGTTATGGCTATCATACGATTTAATGCTCAGCCAACTATTTTTCCTGACCAGTTACAATAAGTGTATTCTGATATAATACCTTGGTCACCTTTCTTCTTTGCATAGAGGCTTCTATCTATGCCAATAGCTGTAGATTTAATGCTCAGCCAACTGATTGCTCTTTTTGAAATTGGATTTGTCTTCTTGTTTACAGCTTAGTGGTATTCATTTTCTGCCTTTTGCATTAGACTTTATGAGATGGTTTCTGATACCGAAAGGCATCATATTTCAGAAATTACGAGGTTCACAAAAAATGTATTCATTCTACATACCCATCCCGGATCCATTTTAGGAACAAATTTATTCAGTGTATGTTTCCCCTAGTTGATTGTTGTCTGTAACCAGAGCTGCTGATACAGCTCCAGGACATTCCAAGAAGAAAATTTAGTGATTCCCATAAAATGTCCTTCACAAACATTAATTGTAAAATGCAATCAAGTAAGCTTGACAATATAATGCTGGGCACATTTTGAAAGCCTAATGTGTAGTTGCGGTATTACTTGTATGTTCAATCTTTAAAGTTAGTATTTGATCATGTATGTGATTTATCTATTGGTTTCAGATGAAAGAGTGCTTGACTGGTATATATTCATTTCCTTGTGTTTACCAATATATGTTTCATACTGACTTGGGCAGATAATTTTCACTGCAGCAGTTTTTGTCTCGTGGCCTTCCATTCCACGTTCTTTTTGCCATCCCTGTGCTTGAGTAGTAAGAAGGAGCTGCGTTTTTAAGTTTGAAACTCGACGTTTTGATCCCTACTCCGGGATCATCACTAGGAGACAATTGAAGCCTGAGGGAGAATGGGATGCCCGTGAACCTATTTATATATGACTTTATGATGTAAATCCTGTTCTAACCAATGAGATGCTTGTTTCACTGCAAGTAAACGATGCACAAACTTGATCCATATTACTAGCCTTAATCTGTAGTGGTGCACTGAGTAGCTTCTATTTTACATTTAAGGCCCGCCATTCGATCAAGATTCCATCTAGTTTTTAAGGTGCTAGTTTGGCTGGGAGACTGCTTATTTTTAGCAGTTCACAGAATTTGGTGAAGATGAGGCTTTTGACACACAATATGTTGTCTTGTATCATTAGAGAAGTGACGAGGTGTTTCCATTGGAGTTGCAAGTTGGGAATTTTGTGAAAAAGGAGGTCCCATTTAACCCTGATTTCTTGAAGCATAAGTTCCCAAAGATTGAATGGAAGGTTGTTCATGATGCAACGAAGAAGATGGATGGCAATGATTTCCCAGAACAAGTGGATGCAAGTATGTTATAGAATGATGATTTATTGCACAAGGATATTCCAGTCAACAAGGATATTCCAAATATGTTGCTTCATGAAGATAAGGTGTAAGAATAAGTATTTTTATATTCTTTTGGACAGTTCTGGGCAGGGATGATTTTAAGAACTCCCCCCAAATTTATATGGTAAAAAAATTGGCGAATCTCCCCGATATATAGGAAAATTTGAAAGCGATTTTATCAATAATATAATATGTATATATAATTTTTTGGCGAATCTTTCATTTTATTATATGATATTGTAAAATCTTGGTGAATCTTTCACTAAATTATAAGATATTGTAAAATCTTGGCGAATATTTTACTGAATTATAAAATATTGTAAAAAGTTGACGAATATTTCACTAAATTATAAAATATTGTAAAAATTTGGCGAATATTTCACTGAATTATAAAATATTGTAAAAATTTGGCGAATCTTTCATTGATCTATAAACACATTGAATGACAGTCTGCTTGTTAATTATGAGTTCAAGGCTTCTTCAAATGTTGAGTTCAATTGCTCTATTTCAAGTTTTGGTCTCAATACCAAATGGTGGTGGCCTTAATGAAGCCTTGATATCCAAGCAAAGCCGAGTAGATCTTGGAGACATGTATTCTAAATGTGGGTGTTTGGAGGATGCACATAAAGTGTTTGGCCAAGTGCCAAAGCGAAATACAGCCTCATTGAATGCAATGCTTTCAAGATGTGCTCAACATGGACATGTCAGGGAGGAACATTATCAGAGGGGTTCTTCGGGTGGAGATTGTCATTCATAGCTCTGATGACGTTAGCATTGCATCTTCTTCTTACTTACAATTTTTTCCTCTACTACTTGAGTTTCTAGAATCTATTTGTAGTCCTCCCTGCAATTATTATAGATTTCTTCTTTTTCTTCTTTAATAGTCTTGGGAGATGACTTTTTTGAATTGCTTAAATCAACAAAGGAATTGCACCCACAGACTATCCTTCAATAGATTGTGTGGCTACCCTAGACTGTTTTTGATACTTCAAGGCAAGTTTGTACATAGGTTTTAAGCTAGGCATGTTCCTTAAGTATTTTTCTTGGCACATACTTTGAATAACATTATAGTGATTTTGTTGGCATCCTGTAGTGTCGACTATTGGGGGCTATCTTATTGTTGTGTCATACTTTTGGACAATGTAACTTTTTTCCATCTAAATTCCTCAACACTAGTACCATATCTAAATGTTATACCATTTGTTGATACCATATCTAAATGTGTCTAGTAGTTGATTTTGATTGTAGATGTTGTATTTTTTGTTGATATTGGTGTGTAGATGTTATTATAACCCATGTTAGAGCTTTTATTACAAATTGTTTTTTTCTATTGATTAGAGTTTCCATGACATGTGGGGACTTGGACCTTGACAAACCGATAAACTAATAGAATCAGACATTATGCATCATTTTGGCCTTCACTAGCCAATTATGCCCATGGAGGCTAGGAAAATTTTGAGCCAATTGGACTAGAGGAATGTTGGTCTCGTGCCAATAGGTCTCCTATGATCAATGCATAGGAACCTAGTGCATAGACCATTTTTCTCTTCGCTTAGCTATGTAGAGCTCATTTATTTTTCTGAATAACGATAAGTATTTACAAAGAAAATATACAATCAGCATAAACAAATCGAAAAAGTGAAGACAATTAATTCATGCAAATAAAAGGTAATAAAAACTTATTTTCTCGAACCCTAAATCAATGGAAATCAACTAAATCTAATATTGATTCAAGCTACAACAAAGGGTTAAATCAAGCATCAAATGAGAACTAGAAGCATTCAAGGGTCTAACACAATAATTAACCAAAATACATGCAAACTCCACAAATCGACAAAATGTTTCAAATAAAAGCAATAAACAAACCATAAAAATTTGCACAAAATATTTGAGATAAACACCAACATGGTTTCATGTACTTGAATGAGCTCATTCTTGCTTAGCGAAAGTGTAGTCAAATTAGTTATTTATCCTTCAATGTCAGGACACTATCTATGTGAAGAGATAGCTCCTAGGCCTAGCTTTGTCAAATTCCAGTGTCATTTCCTATCACATAAAAAAAGAGACAATGTAAAAGATAAATATAAAAACATCAATCTTAAAATAAACTGCATCAAGGAAATGTATGTCATATCATCAATGTTATAACAAAAAAGTACAATGTAGAATCTATTTTTAATTAAAATGCTAGCTCAAATTTACATATAATGATCACCCGCAAGGGTCCATGGAACACCTATACCAAAATAAGACTCAAGAGTCTCTCATGTGTATTGGATCATATACAATCTTAGGTGAAATCCATTTCCCAATTCACATTCTGGGACTGGTCCTCATTTTCGGCACTCTGAACATGACCTTCTTCGAATGAGCCGTCATTATGATCCTCAACAACATTATGTTCCATATCAAATTCATTAGATAAATTTGCCAGATTGTTTTCTCCCCTTCTTTCACAATTTGATCGCCAGAGAGCTACTGCTCTTTCATATGGAAAATTGTCAACCTCATACTTTGTTACATATAATCTTAAGCATGTATCCACATTTTTATCAAGCTTATTCCTCAACTTTGACTTCAAAAATGTTAATGCACTAAACATTCTCTCATCCTCCACTGATCCCAAAATCATGGTTTGACATAAATCTACTAATTTGAAATACTCTGACATATGTTGCAGTAGATATTCACTACCACTGAGTGTAGTCCACAATTTTGTAATTGCACCATATTCTAGAGCATTATCCAACTTAGAAAATTGCTCCCACATTGTATCAGCAAAGCATCGGGCTTGATCTTTCAATTTTTTTCCATCTAAAATACCTTGAATATGTTCTCCTTGTATCTCGGTCTCTCGACAAAAATGGCTTTGCAAAATCTTGATTTTAGCTATAAAGTCAACCTTTATAGTTTCTGAACATTGACGATGGTTCCAATATTGAGGGTATACCACAGACATGGCCTCCAACAATTCATCTCGAGGAAATCGTTCTCTTATCTCTGATGATAGTGATTTTGCAATTTCTATCAAGCTGCGCCTCACTGAAATCACAACATTGTCAAATTGTTCTCTTGACACAGGGCACTCTTTGGTGGTTCTTCCTATTTTTTCATTATAATAAAAAGGAACCATATACCCACGCACTGCCATACATAGAAACCCTTTTTCATCAAACTTCAATAAATTTTCATCATTTTCAATATTGATTATCTTAGCCCAATTTGTAAATGCTAGACCTGTAAAAGAATCTGCCATCATATACAAATTATCTAATGCAAGGCATGCTAGTTTTCTAGCATTTGTGTATTTAGCAATATACATCGTGCGACTCTGAGACATCTTCACGAGGCTATTCATTTCATGAAGCAGAGGAAGAACTCCAGCCAATGTTAAATATGTCTCTATATCAGTTAATAGAAAGAGAAGAGTTTGAGCTTTTTCTACACTTAGGCGATGTTCATACATCACCCCTACCAAGGATGCATATTCATCGAATAGTCTTTGAGCTGGTCCCTTCAGTGAGATCCATCTTGTATCAACATCTTTTAATAGTTTGTTTCCATTTGTAACACCGTCAGCAAATTTTTTAAACTCTGAAAACCGTTTGGGACTCCGACAAAAGTATGCATGAACCTCACGTACAAGATATTCAACTTTTGAAACCAATGGAAAGTTGCTCACTATTTTAAATGCAAGATTCATTCTGTGAGCCATACAATGAATACCAATCATAAACGGTGAAGCTGAGAGTTGTAGTCTAGCACAAAGGCCGTTCCTTTGTCCCTGCATTACTGATGCCCCATCTGCTCCAACGCATACCAACTTTTTTGCGATCATTGAATGATCCATACCACCAGTTTCCTTCAAAGTATTAATAACAAGTTCATAAATGTTTTCTGCTGTAGAACTTTTGCTCATTTTATGAATTCCAAGTAGATAGGAATTCCTAATATGGTAATTGACTGTATAAATGCTCATGCAAATCCATGCAGTATTATCAACAGCTGTAAATTCATCCAAGGACAGTGACAAAAATGTTGCATTCACAATCTTCTCTTTCATATCATCCTTTTCTACTTGAGCTAGATATTTCCCCCATTCCAAACCACTCGTTAAAGACCAATGAGAAGATGGAAAATTTGGCACTTGAATAAAAGATAGATATTTCATCATTTTTGGATAATCTGTCATAGGACGACCATTGGATAGGATGTGAAATACAGTGCTTAATTGTATCGACTTCGATAACAAAAATTTTTCCATCATCTTTCCGAATTGAGAAGTGATGGTTCCTCCACTTTCATCTAGTTTTCTCTTATTTATTAAGTATTTATTGTATTCCTCTTCATATTGGAGATGTCGGCTATCAGATTTCCATCTAGCAGTAGATTTCTTCTCATCATTTCCAGTTTTCTTATCATACACCTTCCCAACATGCTTCTCTATTGTGTCCAGCTTCATTTGCAATTTCACTACCTTGCCAAGTTTCCAACTACATGAAATGCATTTAACTTCTCGTGAGGTCTCATTCTTATTTGTTGGAGGTATCGGTTCAATAAATGGGAATCTTGATACCCAATCAGATTGGAATTGTCTCCCGAAGTCCCATCGGCCTTTTTTCCTCTTCAGTGAATGGTCTATGTCACCTTGCAAGGAAAAATCTTCAACATTTGAGCTACCAATTTCTGATGAAAATGCATTTGCCTCACTTTGATCACTAGAGGAATGTATTCTACCATCCATTGTATGTTTTGCAGATGCATCCTCCAAAGTGTTGACATCTCTCTCACCGATACCTTGCTCAAGAGAGCTTGAACCATGAATATGATGTGGATGATTGGATTGATGTTTTTGAAAATATGACATTACATCCTTTTGTCTTAATGTTTTATTTTTCTCTCCATGATCCATGTTTGACATCTTGTTTCTTACTTAATGTT
Organism: Larix kaempferi; assembly: GCA_027924585.1. Taxonomy (NCBI): domain Eukaryota; kingdom Viridiplantae; phylum Streptophyta; class Pinopsida; order Pinales; family Pinaceae; genus Larix; species Larix kaempferi. The sequence continues at coordinate 18,631,319 of BSBM01001331.1, read as the reverse complement.
CCACAATTGATATTCCAAATCAATATAGAAACCAGAAGGAGGCCTGCATGAGAAAAATGATATAAAATTAGTACAACTGCAATTCCCTACGAGGAGGTTGGTCCTCCACAATTGCACCAAAAATATACTAAGTGATTAACCTAGGGGCCACAAGAACAACAGGGAACAAACAACACACCACAATAAAAATTTTCCTAAGGTTGTGGTGATGGGGTCCCTTGTGCTCCTGATGAACTCACCTCGCTGCCGTCGTGACTGGCGGGTCAGGAGAGTAGCCACTTTGAAGAAATTTTGATAAAAGGATGTGTTTTAAAAATATTTTTGAAAAATATAATCAAACAATCCTATGGCTCTCTAGACTCAACAAAATTGTGCATATGAACCAAGACCAAATTAAACTTGGAAGACTTGACTCAAGCTCATAAGAGTCAAGTAACTATGCATAAGGTGCTATACCCATATCTAAGAATGAGATCATTGTGTGACTTCAATTGTAGTTGGTGTTACCTAACTTCATTGCAAACTGATGACAATTTATTAATAGAAAATAGTACAAGACTAAATCTAGTTTTTCGAAATTGATCAAACCTAAAATCAAGGCTCAAGTGCATTACTTGCCCCACATTCATTCCAATACATGTTCAACATCATAGACTCCTTTCAATATTCCTTCTTTTTGCAACCCAAATAGGATGTAGATTGCATAATGAAACTACGTACCTTGAGACCATAGCCAAATTTTGAAATATGTCAAACCACTACAAACTACCTCAGCAACGTTTCCAAACATATGGAAACTACTCAACAATTTATCATTGTTTCAAAAAACTCCTAGCAATTTCTCAAAAATTCACAAAACTACCAAAACCTATTGGTTCCAGGATTCCAACATTATTTCTCCTTTTTTACTTCAGAAAATAATAATAGATAAACATGAGCAAAGACCACTGAACTACCCCTAAATGGCCACACAATCCCTAACAGAACATAAATCCCCACTAACTCATAAAACTTCTCAATAAAGAGATCTCAGATTCTATATGTTCAGAAAAGTGCAGTATCCTAGCAGTGAAAAAAGCATTGACCAGGTTTTTTTCATAACAAAGAGCAGATCTTACTTTTTGCTTCCATTTCTAGGAATAGAATGCTGCCATTAGACCTATTTCTTACAGTTTATTAAGAAGTCTATCCCAAGTTTCCTATCCTTATTAGTCATTTGTCGCACTCATTCCTGTTAGCTCTTGCTTCTAATAACTGAGGGAAATTAGACTGAAATCCATTGATTAATATCAAGTTATATTTGTTTGTCTTAAAATAAAATTTGAAAACTAGAAAATTCATAAATAAATAAATAGTAAAGAGATTCCCTTTTTCAGGTACCCACATCAAATGCCCATCTAGGTAAAGAAATTCCCTTGTTTAAATTGATAAGAAGTACTTTTCTAGGTAATTTCAAAGCTTAATTTGATTCTTAGACCATTTCTTCTCAGAAGGCTGAAGGAAAAGGTTGAAGAGTCCCTGCCTAGGAAAAAGGAGATAATTTTGTATGCAGATATGAAAGAACATCAGAAACATATCCAAGATCATTTAGTCAATAAAACACTTGAGGTTTATTTGCAAAATAAAGGAGAAAATGGTGACTTAACTTGCAATTTGATTCACATCTCCAAGCACGGTACTGTAGCATTTAAGCAATAGATTTTATTTGTGTAGAGTTAAGCAAATTGCTCTGTGGTCTGGAAAGCGGTGGTGCAGCATTTTCCTTTGGTCGGCTCTGGATTAGTGTGGAGGATAGGAAATGGGCGACTCACTCGTATTGGACTGGACCCTTGGGTTGGCTGTAGGGGAGGTCATGTCATGCCTGTGGACTTGAGGAACTTCTTGGCAGCTAGAGGTTGCCATTTTCTGGATGATGTAGAGGATCCGGGATCATCTACTCTTTGGCATCAGGGGTGGATCTCTGCACAGCGTCTTGAGATTCCTGAAGATATGCAAGGAGTTTGGGAGGATTTTCTCCGGATCCTAAGACTTTCGTATATACGACTGACCAATAGGAATCATGAACTTATCTGGGATCACCATCCCTCTAGAATTTACACCCCAAGGAATGGATATATCCAGCTGAATGTGGAAGCACATAACAGGGAATTGGTGTGGTGGTGGAAATATCCGTGGAAGTTAAAGTGTCCGAGTAAAGCAAAATTACTCTTCTGGGCTATTCTGGAAAATAAGGCTCCAACCTGGGACATTCTGCAAAAACGCTTCCTCCAGGGACCGAGGTTCTGTCCACTTTGTAAAGATGTGGAAGAGACCATTAATCATCTATTTGTTTATTGTCGGTTTACTCAGGCAGTTGGGGCTGATATATGCAAATATCTGGATTTAAATGTGAGATGGTGGGGAGCGAGTGTCCATGAAGCATTCCAATTGTGGTGGACTTTACAAAAATCCTCTCCCATCCGGGCTTCCCCTTGTATTTTCGCATGGGGCATATGGATTACCAGAAATAAGATCATATTTCAAGATTGCAGGATTCTGAAGGAGACTGTAGTGGCACAAGCTGTGGCTGTTATCCAACACTACAAGACACCTGTCAAAGAGATTAGAACTCGACCTGTGAGTGAGGAAATGATCGATAAAACCATGCCGTGGGCATATTTTGATGGTGCTTCTCTTGACCATCGATCGGAGTGTGGTGGGGGTGGAGTCCTTTTCAAAACCGAGTCTCATTTCTTTCATATCGTGGCTGGTTTGGGGAGGGGATCTAACAACTATGCTGAACTTATGTCTCTTAGGCTGCTGCTGTTATTTGCACTTGAACAAGGATGTCTATCTCTTCAGATATTTGGCGACTCCAGGATAGTTATTGACTGGGCAAAGGAAATTACTCATTGTCATGTGATGGTACTCATACCTATACTGGAGGAGGTAATACGGTTAAAACAGTCATTTAATCATATTACATTTACACTTGTCTACAGGGAGAGGAATGGGATGGCCGATCAGCTTTCCAAAGAAGCGACGCAGCAACATTTAGCACTTGGAACTTGGAGGATTACTATTCACTCTATTGGGGGCACCTACAGTTATTACCACAGACCATTTCATGAAGCTATAGAGGCACGGAATTGAGCAATAGCTCAGATTTTGATGACCAGGGATGGACGCCTATTTTAATTTCTGTAACAGTTTTTGTTTAGTTGTATGGATATATGCCGGCTGTAGATAGCAGTTATGTGATGGTCTGATATAGTAGTCTATCTGTAATCAGATAAATGCGGGCTGTATGAACAGCTGGACTCATTGTTTTGAAGTAGTATGGAACTTTGGACTTGATATTAATATGGGACAGTAAATATGTGTCAATGTAGGGATCACAGTGATCCTAATACATGTGCAGAATCTAATTTTGTTCATCTTTTTGAAATAAAATTACGACTTTTTCCAAGGAAAAAAAGGTCACAGCAACTATTAGGTCACAACAACTATTTGTGTAGAGTTAAGCCATACTCATGAAAGTTTTCATTTAAACAGAAAGATAACAATGTTCTCATTTTATGGTAGCCTTCATCCAATCCTGGGAACTTGGCACTTGGAGGATTACTATTCACTCTATTGGGGGCACCTACAGTTATTACCACAGACCATTTCATGAAGCTATAAAGGCACGGAATTGAGCAATAGCTCAGATTTTGATGACCAGGGATGGACGCCTATTTTAATTTCTGTAACAGTTTTTGTTTAGTTGTATGGATATATGCCGGCTGTAGATAGCAGTTATGTGATGGTCTGATACAGTAGTCTATGTAATCGGATAAATGCGGGCTGTATGAACAGCCGGACTCATTGTTTTGAAGTAGTATGGAACTTTGGACTTGATATTAATATGGGACAGTAAATATGTGTCAATGTAGGGATCACAGTGATCCTAATACATGTGCAGAATCTAATTTTGTTCATCTTTTTGAAATAAAATTACGACTTTTTCCAAGGAAAAAAAGGTCACAGCAACTATTAGGTCACAACAACTATTTGTGTAGAGTTAAGCCATACTCATGAAAGTTTTCATTTAAACAGAAAGATAACAATGTTCTCATTTTATGGTAGCCTTCATCCAATCCTGGGAACTTGGCACTTGGAGGATTACTATTCACTCTATTGGGGGCACCTATAGTTATTACCACAGACCATTTCATGAAGCTATAGAGGCACGGAATTGAGCAATAGCTCAGATTTTGATGACCAGGGATGGACGCCTATTTTAATTTCTGTAACAGTTTTTGTTTAGTTGTATGGATATATGCCGGCTGTAGATAGCAGCTATGTGATGGTCTGATACAGTAGTCTATCTGTAATCGGATAAATGCGGACTGTATGAACAACCAGACTCATTGTTTTGAAGTAGTATGGAACTTTGGACTTGATATTAATATGGGACAGTAAATATGTGTCAATGTAGGGATCACAGTGATCCTAATACATGTGCAGAATCTAATTTTGTTCATCTTTCTGAAATAAAATTACGACTTTTTCCAAGGAAAAAAAGGTCACAACAACTATTAGGTCACAACAACTATTTGTGTAGAGTTAAGCTATACTCATGAAAGTTTTCATTTAAACAGAAAGATAACAATGTTCTCATTTTATGGTAGCCTTCATCCAATCCTGGGAACTTATCAAAGTAAATATTCAAATCCCCTAGGAAAACATAGGGACTTTTTAATTTATTATGTCCTTGATAGTGGTATGATCCGTCTGTTTCCTAATCTGCTATATCTATGAAACTTAACTGGAATTGCTACATATCTTAAATCCAAGCTAAACATTGGACACTAATTTTCACACTTTGTCATTGATATTTCTCAAGGGTCTATTTATTTGCTTGGGAAAAAATTACTTGGAGATAACTTTTATAATTATTGTTCATATCAAAGCCTATTCCTAGTACCTCATCTCACTCTTCTACCAATTTTTTGAGTCCTCCAATTTTTTTACCCAATGCCACCACCCCAGATCCTACACTATCATTCATGTACAACAAATCCTTCCAGCATCAACTAGGTTTCCTATTTGTTCATAATTATCAAATTAAATCTAAAATCACCACCCTAATTATGGATAATGGTAGCCAAATAAATATATTTTCCCATGATATTTAGTCTCCTATCTGCAACTCCCCACTACAGACCATCAAACTCCATATCAGGTTTGGTTACAAAATATGCTCCTCATCTAAATGTCACTGAGCATTATGTTATCACCATTTCCATTGGGGCATTTCAATATACTTTGGAATGTGATGTGTCTCCTCTCAATTGTGTATATTTACTACTGGGTTCCCTTACCAAATTATTCGTCATTTCCTATATGATGCTCACCACAACACTTATAAATTTTTTAAAGATGGAAAGGCTTGTGATCTCACATCTTCTATAACCCATTCACCTTCCTTGTTGTCCAACAATGTTGATGTGTTCCATGTCAATCTTCACAAATTCATGTTACTATGTGTGGTTAAATGGGTTAAGATTGATAATGACTCCCATCCTTCCACACCCTATATGAATCCCTTGTTAGATGATTTTGTGTATGTATTTACACCTCTTGTTGGCCTTCCCCCCATTCATTTCATCTAGCACACTATTGATCTTGTCTCAGCATCTTCTCTTCCAATTGCTCCAATATACCATTTAGCCCCTCACGACTTTCTTGATATTAAGTGACATCTTCAATATGTCTTAAACTCTAGACATATAGAACCTAACTCCTCTCCTTATGGTTCCTCTACTTTCTTCATTTCTGTAAAGGAATATGGTGCATGGCATCTTGTTACTTATTATCATGATCTCAATGAAGTGACTATAAAAAATTGATACCCATTTTCTCACATTAATGATTTGCTTATCCATCTCAAGGGTGCCCAATTCTCATACTCACAAGTAACATCTGTAAGGCTCGCTACAAGTATTATAGTATATAACTAGCATATATTATTATGTTAGTATTAGGTATGTGATTCAATTCTAGTCTATAAACATAGTTGGAATATAGCAGTAATCATCCCAACTAGGAGGTATCCAATGCCATGATATGGACTCTAGCATATGATCTAAATGCACTTGAACCCCTCAACTAGATATTCATGCCCATGAAACTGAGTGAAATCCCAGACTGAGTGATATTCTCCGTGATTATAAATATAAAATAACAGACTAGAACCTGGTGGCCACTACAACTAGGGGGCAAACAGCACGCCAACTAAAAAGTCCTAAGTATACAAACCAGGCAAACAAAGATGCCTTCCGGAGAAGAGTCTGGGATGATGAGGGCCCAGAACAGATCAACGAAGGAAGAAAGACAGTTACCCGGGGTCCACAATACAATGACTAAGGGTGCAAGCGCTGGAATCACCCAACCGCCCTCCCAAAGACCTGCAAGGGATTTCCTCCCACGTCTGTCTTAGGTACAGCAGATATACCCTCTGCTGTCACCTGTGTATGAACCTAGAGTCAGATACTAAGGCTACCACAACACCGAAAACTCCTGGGGGAACAGTCACCGGTCGAATCAGAAAGCGTGGGCAGGGTAGCTAAGCCCGAATCTCGAAAGAGTCCCCAATACGCAATCCAATCCTGGCGTATGCTCGAACAGAAAGTAGGAGGAGTATTCCCAACAATCTGATCTCGCAATGACCTACTGCATAGATCCCAGGCAAGTTTTGAGTGAAATGGGTTTACCTGTGATAGTCTCACTACGATTTTTGCGTAATGTGTGATCTTGAGTGGTTTAAGGTGATTTAAACTCAAGATCCTAACCAAAACTAATTGGTGTAGTGTACCCTAAAAAAGAAAAATGTTTCTATTTCATTTTATTAAAAAGTTTTTAGGGCTGTTATTACTCAAAAAGTGTAGTGCTTTTGTGTGGCGTGGTTGCAACAAGGAAACAAAAGTGCCATAAAATCAAAACTTTCTACAACAAAGCTCTTTTTCATTTTTTCATTTACTGGAAAGAATAAAAGAACAATCAACTAAATTATGATTCAATAAACTGACCACAAACAATGTTTAAATACAAGAATCAATCACTAAACAAAGTGCTGGAAAATATTGAAGTGTCTGGCCATATTCCCAAAATAATGAGGTTATTCCCAAAATAGTCCTTCTTAGACTCATTTTCCATTAAAAACATCTAAAATCCATAAAGCATTGCATCTCATGGCCATATTTCAACTATGAATAGTTTACCAAAGGACATTATAATGTTTTTAGTAACAATGATGGGTGTATGCATCTTGATAATGGTTAGGGCAGTATAAAAAGATCCTTGGTCATTTAACAAATATTCTTTGGCTCAAGTGTGGTGAAATATGCATTGCAACACCACATAAGACCTTTCTATGGAATATTTGGCCTCTAATTGGGATATGGCTATGATTAATTCATTTTGGGGACTCGTGATGGGTCCAGGGGCATAGACCATGGTTGAAAAGGAAAAAAAGGTCCTTCACGGGAAGATTAACCTTCTAGGACTTACACATTGTGAGTCGAGCCCCAATCATGAAACATGTCCTCTCTATGGTGTCTTTGACTCCTAAGTGTCATTCCATGTGTCTATATGGTGTCCTTGACTCCCAAGTACATACCCTTACTGGATTTCAAGTGGTGTCATTTCTGCTAAAATGTAATAAATTATATTCTAACATTATATGTTGAGGTATAAGGCATGCTTGATGTCTATATGGTCTATAGTTATACTTAATGGGACTAATAATTTAACCCAATACTAGGTCATAAAATATTGCTTCTTTCTTCATAGCCTTTGGACTTAGTTGTGCCAAAATGTCCCTTAACCATATGGCCCTCATTTTGGTTCAAAATTATTCCCTTGAGAATGCCTTTTTGTTTGGATCATTCTCTGTATTTTCTGATGACTGGGAGATTTTATCTGACATTAAGCAAACTCCTCGCAGTTCAATCAATACTTGCTTGAGTCTGACATTAGCAGAATTTTCTCAGAATCTCATGATGAGAGAGTTGAGACTATCATGCTCAAATGTATGATCTTTTTAAACCACATAGTCCTGCAAGCCAATATGTAAGTTGTGTTTGGGTCTCACCCATAACAATTGAAGAATATTTTCGTGCTCATGTTTTATATGTTTTTATATGCTATGAGTTTTCAGCAACCAAACCACTGCCCAGCAACAGAAAAATGATGGCCCAGCACTAGCAAATGATCAGTGATTACTTTTGTGTTTGTTGACAGTTTATATAGTAGGGGGTTGGTGGGACCAAGTAGAAAGGGCAGGAAACTAGTAACTATATTTTAATGATTTTTAAAAAATTTATCCTCAAAGACAGGTGCCATGGGTGAGTAATTCTGTGCACCTCTGGAGGGTGCAGGGTACCTCTGCATACCCAAACCCACGGGATGTACTCTATGAAACTATCAGCAGAAAGAAAAATATTTAAAGGAAAAATTGTGTTATATAACTGTAAAATCATCTGCTATCAGCTTTGTACATTATCAATTTTCAGGGATTCGGATTTATAAATTCTAAATGCAGTGAGGAAGTACCCCACACCACCATTTTAAATGTGGTATGAGGTCAAAAAGATATCATTCCAAAAATATTTCATATGATAGTGAAGATCAAAACCAACAAACTTCATCTCCTAGATAAATATCAAATCTGGACTAACCTTTTTATAATTCTCCTAACAAGTTGATTCCTACCTAGGATTGTCACCCCTCTCACATTCTAAGAAAGAAGAAAAATATTCATGCAAATTTTAGATGGTTTGTGAGAGTATTGAACCTGTTTCTTAATGCTACATTACTCAAGTAGGAGGTTCCCTTGTCTGGGTAAAGGGAGAAAACATTCTTGAATGACTGTACTTAAGGAGTGGGGCTCATCTCTATCAGCATTATCCACAAGACTTCAATATGAATCCCCCTTCCTTTTATTGGTCATGACCTAGAAATATTCATCAACATGCATACCTTAGGTCTATACATAGACACCTAGAATAAAAGTCAACAAAGTGCTCTTATCACGTGAGTTATCAATTGGCCCATGGTAAAAAAATTGCAGTGGATGTGAAATAGAAGCCCTATTATTCTTGGAATGCTCCTGAGCTACCCCCCATTAGTACTATCTCTCATTCCTTATAATGAATGATATATAGCGTCACCATCTTAGGTTTGTGTATGAACCTACTTGGTCAAATGGCCTAAGCAAATTGACACCCCACCCTTTTTTACTTGGGTGGTCAATTTTGTAGCACTTGTACCTTGAGAGGATACCATGGATGGTTTCCAAAATGGTATGTAACAAATAGGATGGTCCTAATATTGATAATAAAAATAATAATTACATAAATCAAGATAACACACTTTCTACTGATGAACCCCATCCATCACCATTAATGAAATAAAAGGAGGAGATTTCTTCTTCACGTCACTTCTACACACACCCTAGGAATACCTTGAATTCCATCATCCGTATGGGATCAACCCTTCACCAAACCTATTGGAAAACAAGTCTACAAAAGGTGATAGGAGCATTAAAAGAAAACCGAACTCTAACCACAAGGGGTAGTGGGATTGAATTGCTAACCATATGATAGAGAACTACCAATGTTCCATGTACCATATTGCAACACCACCTCATTAAATCATTAGAATTGAACAAAAAATGAACATAATTAAACCCCAATCCCCAATATGAAATTAATGCCACCCCATTTTCTTCACAATTCAGGAAGCATGATTTCTTAAATGCATCTTCATTAGCCATTCAATTAAGAAATTACATGATCACTCCTCTCCACTCTAAACTTTTTCACCTTTCAGAAGTATTAATATTAGTCTTTCTATTGATAATATGGAAGGATGAATATTAATGATGGAATCACTAATGAAGGAAGAGCCTTGGGTGTCAATTACTTGAAAATATTTTTAAGTTTCATTTATTTACATTGGTCAAGACCTCAAAACCAATACCTAGTTCAAAAAAAATCAAATGGTGCTAATATGCCGACTTAGAGTTAAATGATCCCATTCTGAGGTCATGTGCATTAGTTTGAGTTGTTTTTTTTGGCATTGGATACATGAAAGCTTCATTTAGGGCCTAAGTTGTATGCTACACCCTTAATCATGTTGAGGATCCTATGACTTATACCTTATGATTTAAAACTCATCATCCCCACTTTGAGGTAAAATATCACGTTGAGAGATCATGTGACTTGGCTCAAGTATTATTCTTGGTCTTGGATTTCTTTAATATTCATGTACTAGGCCCTAAGGCCTAGGTTTTCACCCTAACCATGTATATGGCCCACATTCTAAAATCTATTTCATAAACCTTAAAGTAATTCCAATATCCTCACTCATAAGCCAAGGATGTGCCTAGGATGTCATATGTGAAGGATTAAGGAATCATTATTAAAGGTAGATGCTTAAAATATTCCTTTAGGTTATAAGGCCTAGACTCCTTAGGGTATATGTACTAAATCATTTCTAACTAGTATCGATGACAGACCAATGCTCAATTTATATAATTAGACTCTAGGGCTACCATACAAGGTGAGAAGTTCACTTCATAGTAGTAGAGAGAAAGATAAGGAAGGCATCAAAATTTATCCATGTCTAAAATTCAATAGAAATATCTGATACATATGCTGTAACAGTATGCTTATTTGTTTTCGGATATGGCGGGCTGTATGGACAGCTGTTTTCAGTTTTTAAATATCTGATACATACAACTATTAACTCAGACCATTTTATGAAGCTTTGGAGGCACGGAATTGAGCATTAGCTCAGATTTCAAACGATCGGTGATGGACATCCTGTTACAGTATGTTTTATTGTATTCGGATATAGGCGGGCTGTATGGACAGCAGTTTTTAATCTCTGATATTGTATTTGTGAATATATAATCGGATATATGCGGGCTGAATGGACAGCCGTATCCATGGTATTTGTTTTCGTATGGGGCAATAAACTTGATGTCAATATGGGACAGAAAATTTGTGAAAATGTAGGGATCTCAGTGATTCTATTACATGTGCAGAATGTAATTTTGTTCAATTATTTTTGAAATAAAATTACAACTTTTTCCAAGGAAAAAAAAGAAAAGTTTTAAGCCTAAAGAAATAATCATTAATAATTTAATACAAACTTAATATATATATGCTACAAATCCACTGCTGCTATGAGTTTTCAGCAACCAAACCACTGCCCAGCAACAGAAAAATGATAGCCCAGCACTAGCAAATGATCAGTGATTACTTTTGTGTTTGTTGACAGTTTATATAGTAGGGGGTTGGTGGGACCAAGTAGAAAGGGCAGGAAACTAGTAACTATATTTTAATGATTTTTAAAAACTTTATCCTCAAAGACAGGTGCCATGGGTGAGTAATTCTGTGCACCTCTGGAGGGTGCAGGGTACCTCTGCATACCCAAACCCACGGGATGTACTCTATGAAACTATCAGCAGAAAGAAAAATATTTAAAGGAAAAATTGTGTTATATAACTGTAAATCATCTGCTATCAGCTTTGTACATTATCAATTTTCAGGGATTCGGATTTATAAATTCTAAATGCAGTGAACCAAGCCTTACCAGATGGTGTTATTTCTGATCTGCAGAATGATATTATTCTTGGAGATATTCATAGAGAGGGGCATGATTTTACGAAAGGTGGATTTAGTGAAAGTGTTTCCGAGCCATCAACAGTCCCTTATAATGCCATGGAAATGGATCCTAGTTCTGATCCTAAGTTGTCCTCTTCATCTGCAAAAGAATTGCAATCATTGGAAAGAATGAATGCAAATCCTTTCCGCAGTATTGGTGATGCATTGAAGGACTGGAAAGAGAGAGTAAAAATATCAGATATCAAATCTGAAGATCATAAAACAAATGAAATTTCCAGCAAAATAGAGGAACTGGAAATTGATGGAGGAGATGAATTCCAATTTCTGTTGGAAGAAAAAAGGATAATTCCCAAGCATTAGGTGTTGCAACTGCTGATCAACTTGATCAGAACATAAATGTGAACAAATCGAGTACAGTGGAAGAGGATCTAATTGAGGAAGAGGCTGCACGCCCTGTAAATGAGATTGAAGATATTGTAGATATAAAAGACAATGGTACGTTACAGCAAAATGTTAAAAGTATTGGTATGAATATGAAAACTGAGAAGCAAGTGCAGAATAAATTTGTTGATAATGTTTCGTCCTTTTCACAAATTGTGGAGGATGAGATGGATATTGAGTGTGAAAACCAAGATAGAGTTCAATCAGAAAGTTTTGTTTCAATTGAAAGACAACATCAAGGTACAGCTAGACAACCAAATAGTCAATTTGCAACTAGTGACCGGACTTGGAGTGAAGAAGATGTAAGAAAGCTAAGGAAGGATATTGAGATGATATTTAAGGAACATCACAGTAGTAATGAAAATGTTGCGATAGTTTGGGCAAAGTACGAGCAGCTTACTACAAGGATTTCCTAAGACTTGACAGAGCAGTTGAGAATCAGAGAACTGTGTTCTTATGAGCTTTTCTAAAATAATGGCATTCAAAACCCTAGCGTTACTATAAATTAGTTTCTATAATTTTCATCTTGAAGAAATTGTTTTTAGGGCTAACCAACGTTTTTATTAAATGCATCAAACAATTGAGAAACATCTCAAAAATATTTCCTAGATGGTTTTGTTTCTTGATTCCTAGAAACATCAAGCAAGTGTTTCCTACTGTACACTGGGCATTTTTGAGATATTTCTTGTTTGGGAAATGTCTGAGGCAAGAAGTATTACTTGCCCAGGAAGCAACATTATTTAAAGGTGGTAAAACTGCCAACAAAGATCTAAGATGATTCTTGGTGATATTTCCTCTTCTTGCATGTTGATGTGATTGTTTTCTGTTGGATTAACTATCAAATTGCACGATTTTTTAGCTAGGGCTTGTGATTCTATCAATAAAGGTCTCAGTATTATAGAAATCCCAACATACTGACTGGCCTTTAAAGCTTGCAACACCACACAAACAAACACAAGCTGTCAAAGACCATAAGATAGGAGAGCAAGAGAAAGGTTACAACTATATGTCATGAGCAAGAGAAATAAGCCACAAAATAGTAAATATCAGGGAGGAAAGTATTCAATTTACTCATGAAGAAAATATCACAAGAAAATATCACAAGTCAAAGGTTGAAAGAAAAAGTGGATCACCCTATGATGGACACTCATCTGGACATAGAACTAGACAGTTTTCAGGATAAGAGGTATAGTGTTGAAACCATTTATAAAAGGCAATTTACTTATCAAGATCCAGTTATGATTTGGAATCAAGCTTATAGGTTTATGGCCAAACCTCTTTCTCATCTTTGGATCGATCCTTTCTTAGTTGAAGGTTTTGCTGGAGCTAATGGTTTTCGATTTGAAATTCTCATACACCAAGATTTCATCAAAGATTATATACCTGGTGTTCCCTAGCATTTACTTTTTCCATCTTGCATTGTTTTGCTTCTAGCATAACTTAGACTTGGAAAATTTTGAACATTTCATTTCAGCATGTTATTTGCTTAGATTTTGTTTCTGCAATAGTTTACTTTGTTTATTTTGAAGTTTTTCAAATGCATTCTAATAATGGTTTGTGGGAAAGGTATATTCCTATGTTGTAGGTACTCACTTTTTACTGCTGCTGATGTGCTTGAGATTCTGAGGTTCTCGAGTACTCTCTCCCTTAAGAGTACCCGTCCCTCATGGAGCCAGGTGTTATGCCACATTCTGTATTGGCATACTACGACTTGTTTTTGCTTCATTCTGTTGATATATTCCAGATTATTATGGCCCAAAGATTCAACAAATGTGTTGTTTTGTGTGAGTGGAACCCCTAGTGGAACAAACTCTGATCTCAAGAGTGCAGGAGCCTAGTGGTGTCCTATGTTGTGGACTCTGAGGGAGGAGTAACAATATGAAGCCCCACCTCTGCCCAAACAGTGTAATGTGTGCCAATGGTTGAGGATCAATATGCAAAGCAATAACTGTCGATGGTTGTTGTTCTCAGCATCTAGTCTACAAAGCAGAGTGAGGTTCAAATGGCAGCTCCGTATTTCACTTTGGATTGGTTAGGATATGTGACTCCAAGTGGGTTAGATCATGTGTGATGTTAATGACTAGAGAAATGGAATTCGTCTGCAAGGGCATGTCAGATTGTTGACCTTGTTCAATGGTCATTACATCGATGCTCTGTTGCAAGATCTCCAATGGAGTCCCATTTTGATATACACTTGAGTCTAATCGTGCTTGTTGATGCTTCCTACTTTCTTATCTAATGCATTTTATGACTTATTCTGCTTCTCTTGCTTCTTTGGTGGATGATGATTCATGAATCAAATTACTAGGAGAAATGGAAGCAAGCAAGCATTAGAGAGGTTAAGATAAATCGACTCTTCAACTTCTATTTGTCTAGGCAATTGTAAATAAACTTATGACGGAAATTTTCATAGAAGCTTAATTTCAATACAAATTGAAGCATTTTGTCTCATCAATCCTTAGATCCTACCTCCCTTTTGTACCCAACCAATGTAAGTCCAAAAGGTTTCACAATTTTGTCAAGTTCACACATGGCAATGTTCCAGCATACATAGAAATTCGATCCAAAGACAATGCCAATGTTGTGATGCATACTCAGGTAGAAAACCATCTTGCCAAAACTGAACATAAGTTGTGATTCCTAGAATTATCCAAGTATCATTCAGTAATGTTTCTACTTTTTGTGTTGCAAGTCAGGTGACTTGCTATAGGATTGCAATGCTACTATTAATAATTGCAGTTTTGTTGATTTTAGGCTTCTTTTCAATTGAATTTTATCTTTAAAATGGAGCCATCATCCATTTCTGCTATAACAATCTTCTATGTGCAGGAGTGTTGGACATTTTAGTAGGGTAGTTTGCATATTTTTGGATTTTTTGTGCAACGACCTTCCAGAACTGTAACAAGCTGCATTTCTGGTTATTTTCTAGCAACGGCCTTGATTTTTATTGGGATGTCACCAAACTTCCAATATTCTTCCCCAAAAGAACCATTGAAACTGTAGAAAACGGATGACAAAACCTCACCAATAGACAACTACCCTTGCAGCCATTTGACTCTGTTACTAGACTTGATGTTGGAAAATTCCATGATGCAAAAGCAAAGAAGATCAATGACGCTCAAAAGGCAAAGAGGACGAGCATCACTGATCTTCTTTGCTTATTAATCTTGGAATCTTCCCACATCAGGTCGGTCATAGTGACCATGACTCCATCAAGCTATGTTAGCCTCTCTAACTTGTCGAAGATGAATTAAGTGCTTGTCACTTCTTAATGGTGAGCATATCCTTGGGAAAAGCTGTGTGTGGAAAATATAAAACAGGACAATTTTGAGCTGATAGGGACCCTTAAAAATGTACAATAAGTGGATACAGCTAGCAGATCGATGGAAGCAGGTTTGACTGATAAAGAAGTGAACTTTCCACCTCACTATATGGACATCAAAATAAAAACAAGTAAAATCGGTTTTTTAAAAGATAACACGCCAAAGATGATAACCACTGCTGATTACTGTACAAAGGCTTAACTGGCAGAGATCACACAGTTTCTGAATAAGTATTCAATTTCAGGAAAGTGACGGCATCTTACTAGGATTAGTTACAGTTCTAAATCCAAAAGATAAGTCGGATACAATTTTAAGAAGACATCGCCCAGAAACTGCCAAAATCATTATCAAGCAGCTAATAGTCTAGTAAAAAACTGTGATCTGCCCAACTTCGACACATTGAAAAGAAATGAAAGAGGCAAAGCATAGAACTAAAGAAGTTGAGCAGTACCAGAGGGAAAGGCAAGCACAGATCAACAACCTTCAAAAAGTTTACCAGCAGACCCTCATGAATTATGTCTCCATGCCTACAAGGTATGCCCGACAAGTAGAATTCAAACTCAATTCAGCTTCCATCGGCTATGAAAAACGAAGGGCGAGTTATAATAAAAGATTTCGAAGGGCGAGTTATAATAAAAGATTTCAGAGTCTGACAGCATTAAGAATTTGGGGATTAAACTCACAGTGTAATCATGGATGGAAATGAAACACGCAGGGTCTAAGATGGCAACAAAAATTGAATTGCAGATATTTCACATTGTCACATACCTCTTAATGCTCGAAACCCTTCTGAGAATCTGAAATGCACAGCTAAAGCAGTTTGCAAACCTCCAGATACACGCTACAAACTGGTAATCTTTGAAACAAACAGTAATTGAGCCTCGTATGGGTGAAAATCAAGAATTTTACCTCGTATGGGCGATGCTAGGGGTTGTATTGGCACTCTAGCAGCCAAATCGCGGGCGAATCGGACTCCAAAACCGCAATTTCTTCAAATCGAGGGCGAACCATAGCTCCAAAAAAACCCATGCCAGAATCGAGGGCGAACAACAACTCCAGAAAACCGCCATGCCAGAAATCACGGGCGAATGAGTTTCCAGGAAACACCATCCCTAAAAATCGGGGGCGACTGGTGCATCCAAGGAAAAATCACGGAAAATAAACTGGCGAAAATCGATTTTTCCCTATTTCTTCCACAAAAATCGCGGGCGACTGGTTTCTCCTATAAATTCTTCCTAAATACGATTTTGGCTATATAGTTTTTTAATATTTACAAAATAATAAATAGTGGGCTATTAAAATTAATTCTCAAAAACCTCTTTTACTTAAAAATTCGCCCTAAAAAAAATTAGAAACCTTCTAAATTCGCCATTGGGCTAAATTTCGCCCCTAAAATCATCCCTGGTTCTGGGGCTTCTATCCCAGTTTTGGATGGAACAAACAATATTGGTGTACCCTCTAAACTAAAATTTATGCCATTTCCCTAACACTAAATGAGAATATACTGTCACTTGTTTCCGATATAGCTTTGCTATGTGGTTGAATTAATGTGTAGCCCTCGTCTATTATTCTGAAAAGAAGCAATATACATCAACATTATAGTTTTAGTATGGGAAGAGACATATATACTTGAATATGGTTCTTCTTTATATATATTTTTTGAAGTGAACATTTAGACAAATATACAAAATTCTCAAACTCTGGCTGCTGGTTTATGATATATATCACTCCGTTCATGAAGTTTCTCCAATTTTTCATGCAGGCTGTCCTAGACAGTGTTTATGCTGGTAAAGATAACTATAGTAGGGATCTTTCTTATGTTGTTATGGAGTTCTTGATATTTCATTTCTCAGTAACCATCAAATCCACATTCTTCTAGTTTGGAATGGTTATTCTACAGAGAATTAGTCTACAGTGACCAGGTTAGTCTATAGAGAATTAGAGCACCATTGAGAATACATGAGATCGGGAATCGTGAAGCAGCACTGAAAAATCTCAACTGAGAGTCTATCCACGAATGGATACCAGTCTCCGCCGACAGAAGACTTGAAGAGAAGATTGAGATGATGCAAAGGTCGCTCCCAATTTCGATTTAAAAGAGATTTCAATTTAGAGAATTCCACATCTGTGAGAATAGATTCAGAATTAAAGTGGTTCTGAGTCATCTCACATGGAAGCCAATATTTACGCTTTAGATAATCCCCAAAGATTTCTCTTGCAGATACCAGAGCCTCCTTGAAAATAGTGGGAGGACACCTCACAGCAGAGATCACGAGGTCCTGCTGTCCAATATCCGATACAAGGGTTGGATTAAATTAGACTCTGGTGTTTCAAGTGATTTTTTTTATATATTGAAAAATTGCCTGAAGATATTAATTTTATGAAGGGAATTTCGAGAGTCACCTACACAACGATTCTCTGCGCTATAAAAGATACAACTATTCTGGTTGTTTCAATCTGATTTCTTGTTTTTTCTAGGATGGGACTACGGTATTAGCGCTTGCTTCTCTCATCCTCGTGCAATACACTTTCAGTGCATCTGCATTAATGTTGCCATGCCTTCACTACCCATTTAGATTATGGTGGACATAATAAGATTATGGTCAACAGTAATTAATTGAGGTCGTTTTCTTGAGTTTCATATCAAATGTCCGAGGAGAAATATTATAACATGATTACTCAATGTGCAAAGATGATAACCCGTGTTAACTTACATCTCAAAAACATTTTGGCATCATTCCACTTAATAGTTTTATAATTTATTTGGGTTATTTTAAATGAAATCACTAAATGATGACTTACATTATATAATGTTTTATTATATATATTTTTATTTCCTCTTTATTATAATAGTTTTATTTCCTTTCTATCATTTAATATATATTTTTATTTCCTCTTTATTATAATAGTTTTATTTCCTTTCTATCATTTAATATTGCTTGGTAACTATTTGAGGAAAGTTGGAGTGAGGATAAAAACTTATGGTTCGACATACGCCTAATTTAATCTACAAGTACCTTAGCATCCCACCTGGATGGTATGGTTAATGCATTATAATTTATGCTTTGTCTATCATTTAATGCTACATCGTAACTGAGGAGACAAAGGCGATCTAAGTTCAAAAACTTTTAGGGTTTGAAGTTTTCGGTAGGATGGAGACCTTCGAAGGGGGCAGCTCCCCCTCCTCTTCGCGACGGCAGGCTATCCCTGCTATGCCCCCAGCATCGAACGCCACAGAGGAGCCATGGGAGGGTGAGGACGGGAAAAACGACAGCAGTAGAGCCAAACCCAGATCGGGGAAAACTCAGGGAGGCCCCCTTTCCAAAGCAAAAGTTATCCCATCTCTTCATATTCGATCAGAGAATCTTCGGGAAAGAGTAGAGCAATGGAAAGAAAAAGCTCTGATTGGAAAGTTCATTGAATCTGGCCAAAAGAAAAGGATCTAACAAGATGGATCAAGGTAACCTGGAACCCTAAAGGGCATTATGATCTGCATCTAGGAGCCAAGGGTTTCTTCACCATTGTGTTCTTCAATCAAGAGGACAGAGATTGAATATTGGATGGAGGCCCATATTTTTTCTTCTCGGCTAGACTGTACCTATGTCCATGGAAAGAACAATTTAACCCTGACAAAGAAGATCTAAATATCGCTCCAATATGGATTAGGCTTTATTCCCTTCCATGTGAATACTAGGAACCTGAGATCCTACAAGACATTGACAATACTTTGGGCAGATTAGTGAAAGCCTCTCAACAAACGAAATAGAGAAGATATACCTCCTTTGCCTGCATCTGTGTCTATATGGATCTTGCACAGGATCTACTTGAAGCTATCAATTTGACATGGGACGATGAGGATTGGACCCAGCCCATAGACTACGAACACCTCCCATTCAGGTGTCGCAAGTGTCATGAATACAATCATCTCAGCTGGGACTGTTTGCACAATAACACAGATCCTGCTAGCCCGCAGGTACCCCAGGAAAAGGAGAAGAGATTGACGGACGAGGGGTTTATCCCGGTAAACAAAAGAAAACCAGGAAGATGACCGAACAACTAGCAGCAACACGAACAAACCAAAGCCAAAAAGTCACTGATGACAAATAGATTCGAAACCCTAAACACAGAGGGGGAAGATTTGGAAGATTTAAGAAAATAGGAAAAAGGAAAAGAAGCATATCTAGCAGACACTAAACTCAACCAGGAAAATCCAGAAGATCTACCGGAGGTTATGGAAGATGATATGCCCGACGAAGCAGAGGACATGGACTTGGGTGAGCTGGACCTGGATGAGATAGAAAAAGAATGTGATAAAAAAGGGAAAGGGTATGTGTCACACAGACAGCTAGAACTTCTGCAGGCGGCTATCCTCAAAGCCAAAGCTACCCCATATCTGGGAGTAGCTAAAGAACCACAAAAAGGAAGTACAAGGAAACAACTAGAAGAAGGTGAAAAAAGAGGATGAAAGACAAACAAGCAGAGGATTGTGGAGGTGGGAACCAAACTCATTGAATCAGCTTAGTATCCCACCATTAAGGCATCTTTCTCAAAAGTTAACAAGGTTTTTCAATGAAAATAATTACTTGGAACATTCGCGGCGTGAACCACCCACGCAAAATTAAAAGTCTGAGGAATAACATTAGGATGGAAAAATCGGTTATAGTCTTTCTCCAAGAAACTAAGTGTGGAGTGGAGACGATGCGGGAAATAGGGAGCAAGGTTTGGAAAGGAAGTAAGACAATGGCAATTGAAGTTTGAGGTAGTGCGGGAGGAATTGTGATCCTATGGCGGTCAGAGGAAGTTGATCTTACAAACTTTTGGGCCACATGTTTCGCACTCTCTGCAGACTTTGAGATCCTGGATTCCAGGATAAAGGGAGTAATATCGAATGTTTATGTAACCCACAAAAAATGGCCTTCTTGGAATCCCTTTCATGGTCTGCAAAATGGATAGGGGACATGCATTGGATCATAAGGGGAGACTTTAATATGATCACAACCTTAGAAGAGAAGAAGGGAGGACGAAGAATACTTGGACCAACCAATGAAGCCTTCAAATATTTTATTGAGACCAGTAAGCTTGATGATCTGGAAACCGGAAATGGTTGGTTTACGTGGAATAACAAACGAGCTGGGGGGATCATCACGTGGCCTGTAGACTTGTCAGATTCCTAATTTTAGAAGATCTTATCACTGTAGGTGGTGATTTGATTACCTTCGTCTTGCCTTCAGTTGGTTTAGATCATTGGTCGGTCTGCCTCCTTTGGGATAGGATGGGCTCAAGTGGACGGAAGCCATTCCGTTTTGAACAATTTTGGCTGGAACACAAGGACTTCAAATCTTTAGTCCAACAATGGTGGGTGGATCTCGCCCCTCCAGTGGGACAAGAATGTACCAGTTCCAACAAAAGCTGAAAGCATTGAAAGCCAAAATACGCACGTGGAATAGAGAAGAATTTGGGAACGTCTTTAGAGACAAAAAGCGGCTATGTGAACAGATGGAAGTCATTTGGAGAGAAGGTATGAATAATGGGTACAGTGAAGACCTGAAAAAACAAGAACAAGTTGTCCTTGAACAACTGCAAGCCTGGGCAAGACAGGAGGAGATTTACTAGAAACATAAATCCAAGAACCAATAGCTCCAAGATTGGAAAGAAATACCAAATTCTTTCATCGTTCTGTACTCCAGAACCGAAAAAAGTCCAAGATAAATAGAATAAAAAAGGAATCTGGACAATATGTGGAAACCAGAGAAGAAATGGAAGCAGAACTAACGCACTACTTTGGAACCATAATGAGGGAGGATCAAGCCAACTGATTTGATCACATAGCCAGGATCACCCAACTCATCCCCTCAACAGTTCTTGCAGAACAAAATGATCTTTTGAAGAAACCAGTTACTCTTGCAGAAGTGAGGAAGCCCTCCATCAAATGGCAAAAGGAAAAGCCCGAGGATCGGATGGATTTACTACCATCTTTTTTCACCACTCCTGGGATATGATCAAACAAGATGTGTGGCAAATAGTAGAAGATTCCGTCGTGACAAAGGGGTGCTCCTAGCCGTCAACACCACCTTTTTGACCCTAATACCTAAAGCTGATGGCGTAGACACACCAGGTAAATTCAGATCCATTGCTCTCTATAATGTAATAATCAAAATTATAACCAAAGTTATGGCCAACAGGTTGAAGCCCATTCTCCCCAATTTGATTTCCCCGGAGCAATCCGGTTTGTGGAAGGAAGACAGATCTTGGATGGGGTCATTCTAGTTCATGATGTCATACACTCCCTCAGAGTAACCAAGATCTCGGGGATGCTTGTAAAATTAGATATTTCAAAATCCTATGACAACCTCAGTTGGCAATACATGAGGGAAATGTTCAAAGCCTATGGTTTTGATAGAGATTGGATTGATTGGGTTATGAACATGACCTCCTCAACTTTCTTCTCAATTATGCTTAATGGATCCCCAACCAAAAATTTCAGCCCATCAAAAGGCATCCGTCAGGGGGACCCTCTTTCACCTTTCTTCTTTATTATGATGGCAGAGGGCCTCAGCAGATCGATCAAAGCTATGGTTATTAATGGAGAACTAAGAGGTCTCAATATTTATCCGAATGCAGAAAAATAGACCCACCATCAATTTATGGATGATACTATGCTCATGGGACGTGCTTCGGTTCAAGAAGCCAGAGCCATTAAGATGTGTCTCAATTCCTTCTCCAAGGCCCTCTGGTTTGGAGATTAATAGAGAGAAATTCCAAGTTTTCTTTTTCAATACCCCCAACATATCCCAAAGAAATATTATCCGGATTCTAGGTTTCCAGGGGAGCTCCCTTCCATCCAAATACCTTGGAGCCCCTCTGGCTGAAAGCGTCATCAAACAGGTCTCCTGGATGGATGTCTTGGATAGAATGAGGAAACAATTGAACAATTGGGTGCTTAGACCTCTTAACATAGCAAGCAGACTTATCCTCCTCAGTCGGATCTTCAAGCAATGCCCATATATCTGTTCTCGGTCCTTGCGGCCCCAAAATCTGTAATCAAAGAAATGAGATCCATTCAGAGGATTTTCTTATGGGGGGAAACCCAGAGAAACCAAAATGGGCTCTGGTAAGCTGGGAGAAAGTTTTCCAACCCAAACTAAAAGGGGGACTGGGTTTGAGGGATCTTGGCAAGAACAATGAATTCTTAGGAGCAAAAATTTGGTGGAATTGGGTCCCCTATAACACAGAACCTTGGGCACAGCTGTGGCATGATAAATATGCTCAAGATAGACCAAAGCAAGAACTCATAAGATTCAATGAGGAGAAATAGGGATCACACATATGGAGAACAGCTCTGTGTAGTAGGAAAATTATCCAAGACCACAACTTTTGGGAGATAAGAGATGGAACAACAACAGATCTATGGGAAGACTCATGCCAGCAATGCCCAAAACTTGCTTCCTCCCACCTCCTACAAGATTGCTAGGAGCGATGCAATGTTCTGGGCCTCACAAAAGTCTCCCAGTTCTGGAAACCAAAAGAGGAAGATGATACATTCAGGGAATGGCACTAAATTGAATGGTGGCAACACAGATGCTCTGTTGAGGGAAGTCGCCATATGGAGGAAGCCCTCCAAGAAAGATCTCTAAAAATCCAAAGAGGTCCTGATAAACTAAGATGGGGATACTCCACCAAAGGAAATCTCAATATTAAAGAAGCTTATGACTTGTGGACAAACTGTGAGGAAAGACCAAAAGAAGAAATATGGAAGAAAATTTGGATGTTAAATCCCTGGCTGAAAGTGGCCTGTTTTGTGTGGTTGGTTGTTTACCGTCGGATCCTAACTAGAGAAAACCTCCGGAAGAGAGGAATAGTTGGCCCCTCTCCATTCCCCCTCTGCAATAGAGCTGAAGAAACTCTAAATCATCTCCTGGATTCTTTCCACTTCTCTTCCACCTTATGGGATTGGGTGCGAAACTTTTCAGAAGATTGAATCGGCAACCTGGGCTCCCAGACCAAACAATTAAAGACTGGGATCCAAATGCTTTCAAAAATAGCATTGTAACTCAAATCTGGCTCATGTTCCCTGGCTTCTTGATCTGGTAAACATGGAAGGAAAGAAATCGAATAATCTTCCAATATACCAAAGCCCCAATCCAAGTTTGACTAAAATTGTAAAACACATTCAGGAGACTATGAAGATTACCCCTTGGGATGACAGGGACTGGGAAGCAGATGACCGAGAACTCGGAATCCTTAATCAGTTAAGTTTACATAAGACGGATCAGGGATGGATTCGAAAGCAAATCAAAACCCCAGTGCAGAATAGTCCTAAAATTTGGTCACCTCCCCCGGCAAGCTCATTCAAGCTCAACTTTGATGGAGCCTCCAAAGGCAACTCGGGCTCGAATGGCTTTGGGGGGGTTTTCCAGCAACGAGGCCGGACAAATACTACTCATCTTCCACGGCCACATAGGACAAGATACTAACAATGTTGCTGAAATTGAGGGGCTGTTACAAGGTTTGAAGATAGCCGAAAGGAAAAAATGGGAACCGCTCATAGCTGAAGGTGACTCCAGGGTAATTATCAACATGGCAAAAAAACTCCAACTAGGACCAAAACCAACGAAAGTGATCGCCAGTTGGAGGTTGTCCCATAGGGTGGAAGAATTGGGGGCTCATCTTCGTAACCCACACGTGTGGACCTTTAGCCACATCAGAAGAGAAGGTAATAAGGTAGCTGACTGTTTGGCTAATGTTGGAGCAGACTCGCCACACAGGAAAAGGGAAGGATCCCTGTCAAACTTCGAAGATATGGAATGGGCCACACCTTGCGCCCAGTTGGCTAATCAAGACACCCAAGCATTAAGAAGGAGAAATAATGACACACTTGTCGGGATTGATTCCCAAGAAATCCTCCACGCGGGTAGTCCCTTCAACACCTTGTGAAATAATGCTCACCCATGTGACACAGGTGTGAACCCAAACTATGAGTACCAGGATTGTCCGGAGCCTTTAATCATTGGAGTGGATAATAATGAGGTTCGAACTCCGGACAGTCCTCAACCAACGAATCATTGATGAAGGGGATGAAAGGTAAAGATGACGGATTAGGTGGATCAGACGCCTCTGTACTGCAGTCAGATCCGGAGCATGAAGGAATGATGGTAGAAATTAAGGCAAGTCGGAAGTGGAGGGCTATAAATATGGGTAACCCATGATGGTGGACATGCACGCCCCAGTCTTCGAATCCTTCTTCTCTGCTGGTTTGCTTCTTTTCTATGTTTGTGCCTGTGTAATTGGCCTTGCCCCTGCTTCTCGAGACAGAGAATGGCCCCAAAACAGAGAAATCCCAAAATGGGAAAAGGGGAGCCCGAAGACGGCAAACCCAGAAGCTGAAGAGAGCCAATCGAGAATAGACAAAGGCTTGTTGAATTAATGTAACTTCGAAGAATATTTTACTTGTACTTTATTATTGTAACTCCGTCGGAGATGTTTTACCTCCGTTCGGGGATGTCATTATTATATTTGGTCATGTAAAAGTCACGAGGTAAAACCTCCATTGTAAGTCGAGTCGATAGTACCTAAAAGAGTTTATTATTATTATTATTTTGAGTCTCCCTAGTGAGGTCGGTGCAGTAGAGTTAAGTGAGGCCGACCTAGTTAGGTTAAATGTCAAGTAAATGTAAAGTATAAAAAGAGGGAGTCTTTCCCTCATTTGTACCATTCACTCACTCATGCATTGCGCATTAGAGGAGAGAGGAAGTTTGCGAAAGAGGAGGATTGGATTGGCTCTAGAGTTTGGGTTTTTGTCTCTCTTCTTTGTGGGACTTATTTTTGGGCATTGTACTTTGGTAATCTATATTTTGATGAAGTTCTTGCTGGGTTTTCTTCCCCTTGAGGGTTTCCCAGGATATATTGTTGTGTACCTTGTGATTGTGTATCTTTCAAAGATCCTTGTTATGTTGCTATTATGAAATGTATTAAATGCTCACGAAGTTAGAATTTAGTATTTAGTAGCATATAATCTTGACATGGTATCAGAGCTAGCTTGAAAAGAGCAACTTTCATTGGGTAAATCTCTATCTCTCTCTCTCTCTCCAAGCATACAAATTAGGGCTTCTCACTAAAGTGGAATTTTTAGTGCAAGTAGCATAGGGAAGTGTGCCCCTCCTAGGCGCATCTATTGGCACCAAGTTCGAAATTTTTCAGTGGGTGAATCTTCTAGAAAGTCAAAGCCTAGTTTGACTTTGGACCAGAAAACCAGAAACTGCAGACCAGAATTTTGCAAGTCAAATTTCAAGGGTGAAATTTTGGATTCTTCAAAAACAGATTGTACCAGCATACTCGCCTCAGTCAAGCACATCTTTTGGTAAGTTCAGTTTTCACTTTTGAGAAAGTTTAACTTTTGGTTATTCTCTGCTCTCCGGGATAAGATGGCCCCAAGCACTAAGCTTGATGACAAGTTGGAAGGCACAGAAAAATTCTGTGCTTGGAAATACAAGATTGGATGATCTTGCAAAGTTTTGTTAAAGAAGTTGTGCCAGAACCTGAAGAAGCTGAAGCAAAGGAAAAACACAAGAAGGACATGATTAGGGCCAAGAGGATCATAGTAGACTCCATCAAGGATCACTTGATTCCTCAAGTGTCCTCCAAGAAAACTCCAAAGGAGATGTTTGATTCCCTATCAAGAATGTATGAAGGAAGAAACATCAATCGAAAGATGCATTTGAGAACCCAACTCAAAAACACGAAGATGAATCAAGGTGAATCTATATAAGAATACTTTACAAGGGTTTCTCAATTCAAAGAATAACTAGAAGCAATTGGAGACAATCTTGACGAAGAAGAATTAGTAATGACTGCTCTCAATGGTCTGACTAGACCTTGGGACTCTTTTATCCAGACAATGTGTTCAAGAAAGGAAAGTCTACAATTTGAAGTTGTACGGGAAGAATGTGTTCAAGAGGAAGCTAGAGTAAACCAAGAAGCACTACTCAGAGATGATGATCAAGCCCTAGCTACTCATACTAAAAGAGGTAAGGGAAAATCCCATTTCAAGAAGGAAACTCATAAGGAGTTTCATCCTCCTAAGAAGTTTCAGAAGTACAAGAAAGGAAACTACAAGCAGAAAGAGTTCTCTTCTTGTCAATGTTATTACTGTAATAAGATGGGACATATTGCCAAAGATTGTCCAGTGAGAAAAGAAGAATACAAGAAGAAGAGTAACAAAAGACATCATGCTCATTTAGTTGAAGAAGAAGAAGAAGAAGAAGGACCTCCCAGGAAGCTACCAAAAGAAGAAATTGAAGAATATGTCCTATAATGGTGGTGCTTCAAAGCACTCTCTCCAATTTTGAAGAAAAGGACTCCCCTCAGAAAGTTTCACTAGGTGAATAGGAGAAACCACATACACGCTTGATTCAGGAACTCTGATGATGAAGTAGGATGTACTATAGAAAGAATTTAGAATTACTTTTATATAAGATGCAGTTGTTATTGGGACAAAAGAAGGTGGCTCGCATAAGATCACCTAGAAACAACTTTGATCTATGGTAGATGACTTGATCAACATTATAGATCATAAGCAAGAAAGGCACAGGACCTCAGAATCAGATGATGGAGTAGAACTCACCATCAGACATTTCAGTAATCCTTGCAAGGAGACTAGGATCAAAAGAGATCCTACCAAACAAACCACGAGGGCTTCACTAGGGGGCCAATATTATACCACGTTCGTTCATATTGGGGGTATTAATTAAAAATGAAAACCCAAATATTATATTGCTTATATAGTAAGGGTGGATAGGGTTTTTTAATTTAATAGAGCAATACACAATATGTTGAGGTATATTATATATGGTCGGGATGCCAAATGTCCCCCGAAATGGCAATGAGAGCTGCAGGGAAATCGCATCGCGGCTGGTGAAGAGGCAAGGGCTTGCAGGGAAATCGCATCGAGGCCAGGGCGACTGCGTTTTACAGGATTGTGTGACGGCTATTTGCGAGCAATGGTGGCAAGATTCCCTGCCCGGGAAGGAGTCTCTCATTGCTCAATCTCTCCCTTGCTTGGTAGCAAAATCTCTGTCAGTGGGTCGGAAGATTGATGTTCATAGAGTGTATTCAATGAGAGAAGCTTTCACTTTCTTTGATTTCATGGACGATAGTATTGACGATCTGAAGCACATGCTGGTTCAATGCGCTTTGAGCCCGTCGTATCTGAGAACAAAGGATGGGAGACGCTTTCTGGCATTTCTTTTTGGATTGATCGCTCAGCTGGTAAAGGAACTCATTACCATCTTTCGTTCTCAGATCCCCTTTGGTCGGAATTCTGTTCTGGAATCTTATTGGGAAATTCTGTACAAGGCATGGAGGTTTGCAAAGGGTTCCTCGCTTGAAGAGATCGAAAACAATTGCATTCAGGGTTTAGTTGAAGGGGCTATATATGCCTCTTCTAAAATGCTTGCTTCTTCTATCAGAAAGGTTTTAGGAGGGTTTATCAGCCAAAGGGCTCAGGATGGTGTCGAGGCTTTTCTTTATCGTCTCCAAGAACCTGTACTTTTCAGGGCTCTGTAGGTATGTTCCCAAGGACCAGATTTTCACAGCTATTCTTTAATCAAATTGTGCCCGTTCGTTGAGCAGGAAGTTGAGGGTGTTTGCAATGAGGAGACCCTGTTTCGAATCTGGTGGACACCTCTTACTTACCAATCTGAACACTGAGAACACCATTCTCCTCCCTGGAAAATTTTGGTGAGTGCTATGAACTGCATAACAAAAGCAAGAGTTCTATTCAGATACATTTCCTTAATATAATAAGTTATGCTTAAATTGGAACTCCATTTTCCTGTGGGCCAAAGTAGCCAAATAAGATTTGAAGCTTTGCCAATCTGCCTGTAATAATTTAAAATTGTTGGGTCTCCTCCACAACTTAGCCTAACTTCTAATTCTAAACTACAGCCTGGTGTACATCAACATTTTCAGCAAAAAAGGCAGGAGCTGATCTCTTTAAAATACATTTTCATAAGCGAAGTTAAACACGTAGGATCATTCTATATTGACTACATTCAGGTATCAATTCTTCAAAACATCATTCTGATCAGATCAAACAAAGGATCCCCCATATTCTGTAAGAACGCATTTAGGTCTACAATTTATTTCAATGTATAACAAAATAGAAAAAGAACCTATGTTGTCCTGCATTGTCAAGGAATGCAGAATAGGAAAACTAAAACATTGGACAGCTAAAACAGTATTTCAGTTAGCATTAAGCATTCACCAGTGTTACACGGGGACGCGTTCCCTAGGGTTGGGGGCGCGTTCCCCTCGCTCCCCGCGCCCCGGGAACTTGGGGGCTCGTAGCGAAACGTTTCCCCTCGTCCCCAATTTGGAGAAACGTCAGGAAACGCATGGGGGAGGTCGTCCCCTATTTTGAATCGCGCACCGATGAAGTGGGGGGCGCTTAGGCGCTCCTTCCTTACTAGAGTTGTTCAGTAGTAATGGTAATATTAAATTCTTAAAGTAAAAGGATAAAAAATGAAAGATAAGGAAAATACCATTAATCAAAATGTTTGAGAGTGGTTCCAACCTTATCGGAGTTCATATGCAAAAAGTAGAATTTTAGATTCCATTCATAATTCAACAGACTTAATAGTTTTCAGGATTTCAGGATTGCAACGTTTCCATTGGATTCTATCATGTATGAGGTTAAGGGATTGGCATTTAATCAAGCGCATCAACCTCTCTATGTACCTTGATGTTGGTGGTGTTGATTGTTGAACTTCTCTATCATGACCTTAATCAAAATGTTCCCTTTAGTCAAGCAAAAATCACTTATTAAGCATGGGAAATTTTTTTCCAATTCTACCTTATTTTAATGCTTGATTTAGGAAGTTTCATCAAAATTGTAGTGCGTTGAGTAATGTCCCTCGAGGATCAACTTCGAAATTCAAGGTAGAGGCAAGGGCTAAGAGCCTAGAGGAGGGGGGCACAGGGTGTTATTGATGAATAGGATCCCATTATAGGATTAATAGTTCACTCCTACATAATTGTATGTTGGACTTGAAAGCCTTAAATAATGTGATTTCCTCTAGAATCATGAAGAAATAGGATCCTCAAGTCACAGTTCCCCATTATAACATCTATGCCATGGATTCACACAATGTTGAAGTGTATTGAATCATTGAAGAATTAGACTGTATTTACAGGGAGCAGCTTAAATTGTATTTACACACGATGAATTGTTGTTGCTGGTATTTAAAACCTCTATATTTTTTATAATTTTTATGACCTTAACGCCCCCCCGTCCCCCCCGAATTTCCCTAAAATTTGGGGGTGGTCTCCACACGTCCCCAATGTGCGTTTCCCCGCTCCCACGCTCCCGCGTCCCGGAAACTTGGGGGAACATTGGCATTCACTGGTTAGGTATTGCTGCATTTTCTTCATGTTTAAAGTCAAAGAAGCAAAAAATTAAACTATAAGTGCCTTGCATCTTATAAATAAGAGTTCATTTCATGCACCTTTCAAAGGTATCTAGATTCTAAACCAGAGTACATAGTACCCCTCCATATCTAAGTAGTTTGAGTTCAAATTGAGAAAACATAATGGAATGGCCAAAAGCATATGATGCTTTACAACAAATACCTGAGTCAGGTATTGGCATAGACTGCTGCCCATCTGAAGAAAATGTGGTGTCAGTCTCCCCTTTATCCTGCACTTTGATACTAACCAAGGTATTATCTTCTTTAACATTCCTTTCAAACTCAAGATTCATCTGATCAGTGTGCTTGCTATATTTAGACTCTGATGTAATACACTGGTCGTTTCCTTGCAATGCTTGCTGTGATGTGCCAGTTATAGGTTGCTCTTCTGGCATTGCAGATTGATTAAGGACTTGAAGGGAGATGGCCCCAAACTTACATCCTTGTGTTTCATCCCCGGTATGAGAAAGAAGAAGAATGTCTTTTCCTTCTGGGGAAGAAGTAGCTTTGACCACATTTTCAATGTCTTTTGTTGGTAAAACAGATCTTATTGATGTATCTTTTCTTTCATTTTCTTCATCCCGAGAAGCCTCAACAGTAGATAGTTTTTCAAGAGCATGAGACTCTCGATTCCCAAATCCTTGCACATCCACAGATTCATTTTGGGTAACATCACTATTAGCTTTCTTGGAACTGTTTTCATCTAAGCTACCTGTGACATCATGGACAACTTTCTCTGCAGGATTTGCCAATGAAGAATTCTGATTTTGATCATCTGGAAAGGAAACAGGGCTGGGGGATTCAATATCTTGAGTTTCAGCATTTTTATGCTGCATCACTGGAGTGCTCACCTTTTCATTGGTTAACTTTAAATAAGATGAAGAATGATCAATATGACTAGACGGTGCATAAGAAGGAGCTGGTATAGATGAGGAATCAATCCCTGGACTGATCATCACCCCCTCTGAATCTTTAACCTGACTGTCTGACTCAACATCTATAGTAGTGAATCCAACAGTACCGGTCATAATTATTTTCTCAGCTAAATTCTTTTCTTCAGTCTTCAGGCCATTTTCTTTCTGTTCCTGGGTCTTTTCTTCCAAAGGCACACTAGTTTCCAATAAGTGTCTATCACTGCCCAGCATGCTTTCCTCACCTCCGGACTTTGCTTGCTCATCATTACAAGCCTGTGAAAGAACCTTGGGTGAGGTCCCAATGACATGTGTCCCTCCACCATGCTCATTATTCTTTTCTTCAGTCTTCAGGCCATTTTCTTTCTGTTCCTGGGTCTTTTCTTCCAATGGCACACTAATTTCCAATAAGTGTCTATCACTGCCCAGCATGCTTTCCTCACCTCCAGACTTTGCTTGCTCATCATTACAAGCCTGTGAAAGAACCTTGGGTGAGGTCCCAATGACATGTGTCCCTCCACCATGCTCGTTACTTCCATCCAATGAGGAATCCAGAATTACTTGCATTTCTATTAACTTAATATCCTTGCAAGAAAAATCTCTGGCATGCTTCTCTGAACTATCCTGACTGATTTCACCCCTCATCGAATCTGATATTTGTTCTAATTTCCCACTATCCTGTTGGTTAACTGTTTTGATATCGTCATGATCCCCAACCTTTTTGTTTTCCGTACCCTGAAATGGATCTGGCATGTCTTGGATTTTGTCCAGCATATCAACCTCCATCAAAGTGTCTACAGTATGTTCATTTGTCTTTTCATCATTGATTTTATCTGATACAAATCCTGGCATACCCTGCACATCAAGCTCAATTGAAGTGTCTACATTATGCTGTTCAGTCTTTTCATTATTGATTTTTTCTGATACAAATTCTGGCATGCCCTGAACGTCAACCTCCATCAAAGTGTCTCTGGCATGCTGTTCTGTCTTTTCATAACTGACTTCATCTGAAACAATTTCTGCTGTTCCCTGAACATCAACTTCCATCAAAGTGTCTGCATCATGTTGTTGCATCATTTCACCACTGATTTTATCTGAAAAAAATTATGGCATTCCATGAACGCGTCAACCCCCTAGTGCCGTAGTGGATGGAATGATATATTTACTTGATATACCACGAAGTCATGAGTTGCTGAAAGTACTACTTCCAAAGTTGGCACCGTTGCTTGATGATCCTGTCTTGTCTGTAAGGACAGCAGTTGCAGATCTCCTTTTAACCCTGAAAGACATTAGAGCACTTCAATTTCATAAAGTATGTCCTTCATTTTTGGTTGCTGGTTGAGCATCTTGGAAATTGCACAGCGTGACTGTTATTATGCAAATAAGTACTTGGTTAACTTAGAACAATGCTTCCTTGTTTTATAAAACAACTGGAGTGCATTGCTATTCATCGTTTCATTTCAAAAAAAATTTCAATGTAGGTGGTGAACTTGGATTCCATACTATGCTCTCTTGCAACTGACCAATGTTTGATCGACCAACTATTAACCAGGCTTCTAATTCCATCATACTTTCCCTCCAAAGTGCCAGTATCCAAGGCATGCAATCGTTTCATTAGTCTGGTAAAAAGATCTCCCCTCGCAGCAGCAAGGTTTTGTGAATATGCCCTGTCTGAAGGGGTTCCTCCAAAATCTCTCATTGAATTAGTAAAAGTCTTAATTAGTCTTCTCATGATACCGACAGATTTAGATACCAAGGAAAAAGAAGGCATCTTGCTTGCGGTTAGAAATCTTTGTTGCAGCTTAGCCAGCAACCAGTCATGCAAGATAGCCCATTGTGAGTTATTTTCATCTGATAACTTCAATTGCATGTTAAGTTCTGCTAGTACTCCATCAGCTTACACATCTATATTGAATATTGCATCAATTATTCCACCCAAAGACATATCAGAAGTTGTTAAACATTGTACCCATTATCATGCACTATAGCGCTGTTCTTCAGAATAAAACAAAACAGGAAGAATTTAGAGCAGCTCATAAGTTAATACTTGCATGGGGCGGGTTTGATGATCTCCTAGAAACTTTGTCAAAACTTCTCCAGAATGCCTCAAATATTGCTGGTTCTGGCAACGTTGCAAGTGAAGTGAATAGGTCAAAACAAGACAGATCACGGAAATCACAGAGGAAAACTAAATGGCCAGTAAAAATGTCCACGAAATGGAATATGATGAAAGGGAGAGGCTAATCTCATCAATCTGGCAAGGACCATAATGAAGAAAGTCTTACCATTGCCATAGCAGCTGCATGGCAGGTAGATAACTTACTTGCAGAGGAGGACACTCGAAAGGCCTTATTAGCATCTTCAAAGTTAGAACATCTTTCTTCTGGCCTCAAACTTACTGTTCAAATGATTTTTCATCTGCATTCCGACTTTTCTGACTGCATGGTTGTGTCACCTCTTCGAGCATATATGGCTCTAACAATGCATGCAGCTCTTCAATGGAGCTTTCTCAAAGGTGCAAAATATTCTTCCAGCGAAACCAAGAATAAAGATTCAGGCACTTCAGCTGCTTCATCTGCTGTAAGTGTTAATTATATATTTTACTTGTATTGTTTATTAATTTTATTTTCAATAAGCTCTATGTTGGTCATGGCAAATTGATGAAACCCATAATTTCAATTGCTGTGGACTCGTCACTCATGTATTAGTTATTTTGAGTACTTTAGAATAAGATTCAGGGACTGCCTTCTCTGTAGCTACAACCAAAGAGTTGAAATCATCATAGACAACTGAAAGGAAGTTTTGTCACCTTTGGTCACTAGACATGTAATTTGTCGAATTCCTTAAAACAAAATACATGTGTATGGGTATTCCATTCTTCTTCTAGAATCTAATCCTGTTTCTTCTCTTTGACTAGTACCTCACTAGGGACTATAAAACATTATTGACAACTGTCTCTACTCGTCTGGTGAGAAATTGGTTCATTCTCCATATGCAGCAACAGCCATACAGCTATAAAGGGACCATTATGGTTCTAGTGGCCAACTCTGGCCCCTCTGCAGTGATAGCCTGCATCTCTCAGACGCACAAGCTTGTCCCCTCTTTCAGTGTACTCTATTTTGTACATACCTTAGATTTTAGAAACAAGGTTGTAGTATGTACACATAAAGAACAATCAGTGCTAGTCAAGATAGAAGGATGCTTAAGTTCGTGCACTGAAGTTTCATGTGGTAGAGTGGGCATCATCTATCAGCTTTCTAGGTGCATTTACTTGCAGTTGTCTACTGGTCTGTCTGCAGCTCCTTTACCATGTTTACTTTCCCACAACTCTGGAATTTGCTAT
The DNA here is from genome assembly GCA_027924585.1 of Larix kaempferi. Lineage (NCBI taxonomy): Eukaryota > Viridiplantae > Streptophyta > Pinopsida > Pinales > Pinaceae > Larix > Larix kaempferi. The sequence continues at coordinate 18,597,182 of BSBM01001331.1, read as the reverse complement.
CACATGTATAACTAGAATATGACGAAGCAATGTTTCCATGGCCAAAGAGTCATGTATAACTTAGAAATTGTCATCTGGAATTGTGATCTATTCTGTGGTCTCTTGTTATGTATGAATTTGTATGAGGGTGAATTATAGAAAATTCTGTCACCAACCATGCTTGACATTAGCCTTACCCTGCCTTATGAGTCTATACTATATAGAGCTAAAAGCTGATTGATGATAGAGAACATATTTCTATTATGGTGTCTTGAATTTCCAGATTACTGTTTATGTAGATCTAACCATTAGTTTTTGTGAAAGTTATAATTTAATTTAATATTGTTTGTGTTTGAATTTGCCCCAAATTATATGAATTTGTCAAACATATAACAATATTAAATTGATTTATAACTTTCGCAATATAATGTTTTTTTTATAATTATTAAGCCCCCAATATGAACGGACGTGATATGGTATTGGTCCGTCAGCGACACCCCCGTGGTTTCATACGTGAGTGGTCTAATATCTCTGTTGCACTGTTTGAGTGTGCTAAGTTGTAAGAAAGCCATGGGCTTTGTATGGGCTACAAACGGAGATCTGGTTTGTGCACGTTTTGTGTGTGCAATTTCATCATTACCTGATATTTTATGGATTGTTGTTTCTGGGTCTGCTGCTCCAGTAATTGGGGTTTCCTTACGGTTCACTTTAAGCAGACCCAAACACTCATACAGTGCAACAGAGATCTTAGTCCACTTAAACCTGCTTAAGCCAAGGGGATTCCTTGCTCTGCTGCTCCAGTAATTAGGGATTCCTTGCTCTGCTGCTCCAGTAATTAGGGATTCCTTGCTTGTTGACTAGGTAACTGAATTTATTCTCTCTCAGGTATGTCCTTTGGTGGTCCTTTGTTCCTGTAGTGACTTGTCTCTTAATAGACAAGATCTGATCTAAAAAAATTTGCTGAGTATAAGGAAGTTTTCAACCACGTTTCAACTCTCCTAGTGGGTTATATTATTTGTTTTCTTTGTACTTTGAGTGAGACACGAGTTAGATTTACTACCGATGTTATTTATTGATTTTGTATGCTTTTCAGCTAGGTTTATTACTGCTGTTATTTATCGTCTTTGTATGATTATCAACTTTAACACAGGGACCTTAGGGATTGTTAAAGTTGAAAGAGATGAAAATTATGCTTTAAACTTATCTTGTCTAGTTGAAACGATACTATTTTGTTTCTATGTTGAAGATGCATGTAAATCCTGAGATATGAAGATGCATGTAAATCCTGAGATATGAAGATGCATTTCCAAAATATCAAACAAGCAGTGGGATACTCAGACTTAATTCACACTTAATTTTGATGTGCTCGTTATTTACACGTTATTTAGCATGCCTTACAGTTTTGCTTCATTTTTGCTTATGCTTTTAAAGCTTATTAGCTGACTGTGTTATTAGCTCATGCAAGCTGCATAGCACAGTCCAAGTTTTGTATGGTTACTAAAAGCAAAGGTATTTCTTTTCACTCTCTTTTTCAGTCTCATGCTGTACAGGAATTGGAAAAAATGTATTTTCAGATATTATTGGCAACAATGCTGATGGTAATAGTTCAACAGTTGACAACGAAGTTGAGAAATCAGAGAAATTTTCAAGTTTAAATCTTGATAGTCCATTCGATGTTTATGGTTTCAGATCTTAAGTTTTTCCAGTGGAAGTGTTCTTTAATTTCGTCATGTTTGTGTGGAGTGCATATTAACTCATTAGGAAATTGTGACTGTTGTTGATTCGAAAGATGGCTAAGGGTGTGGAAATCTCTTGTTATGAAACTCACTGTTGTGCACCTGTTGTGGTATGGAGTGGGTATGGACGTGGTATGGACCTTCCTTATACGGTAATGATAAAACGTATTGCTGTGGTTTGGAACACTTATAAGTTATGGACTATATACCTTGGTGATACCTTGAGAGAGAATATAACAGTTTGACCACGAGTTCAACACCTTCATTTTCTTGGCCCTTGCCAGCCCTTGCCTCAAGCAACGCGATTTCCCTGCGACTCTGGTAAGCCCGAGCCTTGCCTCATTGCCATTTTGCGGATATTTGTCAGCCCGCCCGAGCCTTGCCTTTTCATGATTATTTAATACCCCAATTTGTTTCCAATGTGTTTGACAAAATGTTGATGTGAATGCAAATTGGTTGTGAAAGTTATAATTCAGTGTAATATTGTTATCTGTTTGAATTTGCCCCAAATTATATGAATTTGTCAAACATATAACAATATTGCATTGATTTATAACTTTCCCAATAAAATGTTTTTTTTATAATTATTAAACCCCAAATATGAACGGACGTGATATGGTATTGGTCCATCAACACCCCCGTGGTTTCATACGTGAGTGGTCTAATATCTCTGTTGCACTGTTTGAGTGTGCTAAGTTGTAAGAAAGCCATGGGCTACAAACCGAGATTTGGCTTGTGCACATTTTGTGTGAAATTTCATCACTACCTAATATTTTATGGATTGTTGTTTCTGGGTCTGCTGCTCCAGTAATTGGGGTTTCCTTACGGTTCACTTTAATCAGACCCAAACACTCATACAGTGCAACAGAGATCTTAGTCCACTTAAACCTGCTTAAGCCACGGGGATTCCTTGCTCTGCTGCTCCAGTAATTAGGGATTCCTTGCTTGTCAACTAGGTAACTGAATTTATTCTCTCTCAGGTTTGTCTTTGGTGGTCCTTTGATCCTGTAGTGACTTGTCTCTTAATAGACAAGATCTGATCTAAAAAAATATTGCCGAGTATAAGGAAGGTTTCAACCACGTTTCAACTCTCCTAGTGGGTTATATTATTTGTTTTCTTTGTACTTTGAGTTAGACACGAGTTAGATTTACTACTGATGTTATTTATTGTCTTTGTATGCTTTTCAGCTGTAACTAGACAAGAGTGAGAAAAGATAAGTTCAAAGCATAATTTTCATCTGTTTCAACTTTAATAATCCTGAATGTGGACCTTTGGGAGTGTTAAAGTTGAAAGAGATGTACATTATGCGTTCAGACTTGTGTGGACTGATATCTTTGCTGCACTGTCTGGGTGTGCTAAGCTGAGTATAAGGAAGGTTTCAACTCTCATAGTCTGTTATCGTATTAGTTTTCTTTGTACTTTGAGTTAGATTTACTACTGCTGTTATTTATTGTCTTTGTATGATTTTCAACTTTAACACAGGGACCTTAGGGAGTGTTAAAGTTGAAAGAGATGAAAATTATGCTTTAAACTTATCTTGTCTAGTTAAAACGATACTATTTTGTTTCTAGTACTATATTGTCATCGTTTGTCATGGTTTATGTCTGTTTGAGATGGTTTGCAGTTGCTTTGATGCCTATTTATGTATTTCAGTTGCAGTTGCAGTTGCAGTTTCCAATGTAACTACTTTTTATGGATTTCACTTCTCTTCCTTGTATAAGTTGTTTATTTGGTTCTACGTGGGTTCTACTTTCTATAACTAATGAATCTTATACAGTGATGACAAAAATATATAAAACAATGTACCTTGAGAGAGAAAAGATTATTGGTTTTGTTGGTCCTATAAAGGAATTGCTTGTCCACCTTATATAGTTCACTGTGAGTTCACCTTGACCTTGTGGGTTTGTGGTTTGTTTTGTTGTGGCCCCCTGGTTGACTCATGATCCTTTATCTTACGTGTATCTTACTTGGTCTATAGGTTATGTTTATTAATGTTTTAATACCCTATCTGTTTTCTCGGGTGGACTGTGGGTCCTTCTCTAGCGTGACCATGAGGTGACAGTGAGCCTGTTTTCTTGTGTGGGCTGTGGGGTCTTCCCCAGCGTGACAGTGAGTTTCACTTTATGGGTGGACTTTGTTTTTTCAAGCATGATGACTGTGCAAAGTATGCCTGTGTGTCTCTGCAGTATGTGACTGCATCCTTACCCAGCATGATTGTGTGTCCTTTGTCCGCATGACTGTACTGGGTATGAATGTGCTTGTTGACTAAGAAGTCTGGGTCAGTAAGTGGTCAGTATGCTTCTGCTTTAACCCTCTCTGGATCTCTCTCAAGGTACGCAAATTGTTTGGCTAGATTGACTTGTCCCTTCGGTGACAAGATCAAATCTGAAAAATCTGAGTATATGGTTGATTCAAATATTGGTTATGATAATTTACTGTTGATATCTACTGTACATTATTTTATCATGTTGTTACTGTACATGGCATTTGATGATTCTCGAGGACCAACTTTAATGCAGTGAATAATGGAGTGTTAAGTTGAAAGAGATGAAAATTATGTTTGTTTATCACAGTTCAAATTTTATTAGAGCAGTACTGTTCTGAATCTGATTTTATATGTTCATGCATTAAAGTTTACTACTTAAATTAAAAACTCCTCTAACACTTAAACTTCAACATCAAGTACTTTGGATACATGTACATGGAGATATGTACATGGCACATGAAAAGCATGAGAACTGGCTCTTCCCTACTCAATGTGGAAATCGTGGGTTGTTGTTTGTGAGCCAATTACCTCTTGATATTGATAGGTCTCTACACCCTGAGATCAGGGACTGCACATTTCTTTTGCAAGGAGAACATGTACATGCCACTATTCAGAAGGTAAGCCAAATACTGATCTATGTAATATTCATAACCAGTTTGGGTTCTAACGCTGTTATATACTTTATGATTCTAATTGACTGCTTCTGATGCAAACATGTCAACTTTAGGTTCTAGCCCGATGAAAAGTGATTAACAGCCGCCACCAACAGGTTTGGAGGAATGCTGGGTTGAATTTGAGGGTTGAAATGGCATTAAGAAACAATTCTGGGCATGGATATGGACACAAAGAGCAGACCTGGGCACTCCAACAGCCTCAATCCTTCATTCTGGGCACAGGAGGATCTATCAGCGACCTGCTCTGCTGCACTGCTAAAGTGAAACCATGGTATAACAAGTGTCTCTCAGGGGTCATGAAGGCTCAAAAGTGACAGAGGGCAAGCTGATGAAACTGCTTTGGAACTCTGGCTGCCTCGAAATGTACTCTACGACTGATCATCACTGACAAAAAGGTAGGCTCATCTCACGCTCATCTCAATTAAGGACTAGCTCATGTCTGGGACAAACTGCTCTGAAACATCATGGTAGACTAGCTACTATGGATGGTGATAACATGACCCAAATATAGAGTTGTCACTTGATCCATCCATGTGTCACCATAATTAACACAACCTTTGTGAGGCAATTACAAGCCTCTTAGCTTGATTTGTTTACATAAATTGTATATTACCACTTTTGTATGGAAGAGTGGAATGAATTAAAAAGCATTCAATCATTTATTGGCTTGTACTTATGATGTCTATGCTTACAGGATAATGAAGCTTATGTTTACAGTATGTAGACAACATCCCTATGCCACAAGTAAAGATTTTTGAGGTTTCAATCCCTCTTCCTTAGCCTTCTTATCAAGTACAGAAGCTCTCCTACTCAAACAAAAAGTATTATTTTTAAAATATTCAACATGTTTTTATGCTCTCCTAGCTATAGCGACGGCTTTATGTAAAGAATTAGTTCCAAATAGTCTCACCTTCATTTTGATTTCTAAACTTTGGTTTGATATGTAGATGCTATGCACTAGGTTAGGTGGTTGTGCAGTCTTGACCTTTAAGTGGATTCTTCAATGGACATATCCTTCTGTAGCATGCGCATAAGCTGAACTTGTAGGGTTTGTTATAGATTCAAATGGCTCTTTTGGTTATATTGCATTCATGAAGTTGCTTAAATCTCCTCTGGGATGTGTGGTGATCATAGTTACAAAATTTGGCTCGACAGAAGACTCCACTGGATTGGCCAAAAGGACAAAGATTGGATTGCATGTTCAAATCCAGATTTATATCTATAAAGAGGTTTGTTGATTCGTTATCTGAAATAAAATGTTGAAAATGAGAGGGTGGAAAGTTGGAAACCCTGTTTTCCACAAAAGGAGAGAGAAACCATAACTTAAAGCCCAGGTTACCTTTATGTGAAAGTGACATTTTCAATCATTGAAATATATACATAAAAACCAATGAGTAAAACATTCTTAGAAAATTATGAGCTTACAAACAAATTAGCTCATTTACAGAGAGTTTACTTGGATAATAAATTTGTATTTAGGTACATGACAACATTCATCCTTAGTATGCATATGCTTCTTGTAATGTTCACACAATGTTCATAAGCCCTATGAGGATGGTTGCTTCTGCTTCTCTTTGCTAAGGACCTTCTTTTGTGAAGCACATATAGCTGATCCATATGAGCTTTTTGCAATAGAGGTGTAAGTCTTAATATGCTTCTTCTTAGCTTCCAGAAGTTACAGGTACATGGCTTTTGTACAAGTTTCATGAAGAGTTTGAATGTCAAATAGAGCAAACTCCTTTCAATTATAACTATGCAGCCCTATCTCTTTCCTCTATAGAAATATGCAACAAAATCTCTTTACTTAAGGAGTTTAGGGGCATAATCATCACCTTTCTGCCATAGTATTTGCCTAAGGTATTGCCACTGGATTCCCACTTATGTTCATACCCTGTACGGTAGATTGTCTTTTGCAATATTTGCTCAAATTCTACTCAGTTGAGGATGAGACATCTTTCTTGTTGCCTGTGTTACTGGCAAAAGCTCTCCCGAGTCCCACCACAATAGGGTATGGCTTGTCATCTTTAATTGGGTAAATAAGACTTTCTGTGGGTTACCCTTGGCATCAAAATTAAAGTTCTAATCACCAAAGCTATTTGTCAGGCTTGTGCTGAAAGGGCTGCTTTTCGTGTGCTTTTCTAGCCAGCCTCAACATTAAATAGACCTTATTCAAAAGAGGATTTTGTTAACAATGATACTGGAGTAATTGGGGTACATGACAGCATTCATTCTTAGTATGGCCATACTTGTAATGTTCACAAGCCCTGTGAGGATGATTGCCTCCATACATAGATTCAGGTTTCTAGATGATATTGGTCAAATTTTGTTTATGCTTCTCTTTGCCAAGCACATTCTTTTGTGGATTACACTTAGCTGATTCATTTGAGCTTTCCACAATACAGGTGTAAGGGTTGATGTGCTTCCACATGGCTTCCAGCCTTCCAGAAGTTCCAGGTACATGGGTTTTGTTCAAGCTTCATGAAGAGTTTGAATGCCAATTTGAGCAAGCTCCTTTTTGGGTGCAAGGTTCAAAGATTGTCGTAAGAGTTAACTATCTCTTCCTTTGATTAGTATATTGGTGACAAAGAGTTCTCTTTCGCCTTCTGAGCTCCTCTCTTGTTTACAATGAGCCCATAGCAGAATTGGTTTGAATATGGTTAGAAGTATGAACCTTGTTTCCTGATACCCGGTCTTTTCCATGCATAGTTGTTGCATCCCTAGGCTAGTTTTTCAGGATGAAATCATGAAACAACCAACCATGTTTCATGGTTTCCATGTTGGCCAAGCTCTGCAGTCTTCTAGAGTGTGCCATGATCTTCCTCCATGCTATGATTTTTAAATTATTTTCTTGGTCCATCAATTCTTGTTTCATTGGTGTCTTTCCTTTGTCACTAGGTGGTACAGCTACAGACTGTTTATTTGTTTTGAATTAATTTCTTTTTCCTCTACTTTTCATCTATCTCTTTGGTGAAAGTATGAGTTTCATATGAAGAGTTGTGAAAAATTTCAATTCTTGTTCCTTACTAATATACAAACCATTGATGTACTTAACTTTAACCAGGCAGATGTCTCTTACATATTAAGATTTATAGATGGCGGATAGATTTCATCAATTAGGATTTTGGACCTTTTGCTTTGGCTTGGGTTTCAAAAATTTCACTTGGATCAACAGGTTCTTCTCATGCCATGGAGGATAGTGTTAAAATTTTAAAATTTGATAGCAGTAACAGACTGTAAATAAAATAGTGCAGAGATAGCTAGTAGTAAACACGCATCCACAAAATTTGAACACAATATTTTTCACGGGGAAACCTTTTAAGGACAAAAACCCCAAAGCAATTAATAATAATTTATCTCCTAAATGAGATGACTGAGTTTGTACAATAGCAGGCTAAGAACAAGCCTTTACAACAAATTGGAATTTGTTTCACTGATCAAGAAGAACCCTGTACAATGTCTGTTGTCCCTAATCTGCCACTGGATGACTGTAGGTGTTGCTAGATGCCTGGAGCAGCTTCAATCTGACACAGTCAACCTACACATGCGAAAAAGTTGCTGGTATATATTTCACTGAGGGGACCGAGATCTATTTAAACCTTCTGCTGGGCTGACGTGGCCTGTCCAAGCCCTTTTCAGGGGCTGCTGTAACCTGCTGTAACATGTGGGTGCCCTAATAGGGCTGCCAAACCCAAGAGGAGACCCAAAACAGATCTCAGGTGTAAGAATAGAGCCCTAGCAGGGCTCGGGTGCCCAGTGAAGGGCCCTAGCAGGGTTGATATGCACTGAAGAAAATTCCAAAAAGGAATTCGGGTGGCAGCAGCAAACCCTAGCTGAGATAGGGTACTTTAAACCAGCAGTAAAAGAGTGAGAACAAAAAAAAATGGAGCTGTGACTTCTTCAAGGAGTAAGGACCAGCAATCTGAAGAGAGAACCCAGCAGAAAAGTCACCCACGAACTGATCTTTTTGGAGCAGTGAAGACACTTCAAAATCGATGGATAAAAAAATGAGAAATTCTTCCTTCCTTTTATAGTGAGGCGAATGGCAAGAAAAATCCATGTTGGGGCTGACCTGACTTTATATATTTATTTTCTTTCAATAGTGAGCTGAACTCTTCAATTGAGGCCGACCCATGAATATATATTTTTTATTTTTTATTTTCTTCAAAAGGTGGGTACATGGACCAAGCCAAGTTATGCTTGGGTTTCATGGTTCTTCAAGTGGTTCATAATAAGTTATTCAGGGGTTCTTCAAGGTCTTCAATGATCCACTAATGTCTACTCCAAGTGCATCATCATAAGGAGAAATTATTAATTGCTTTACTTCACCCTCCTGTTGCCACCAAGATCAAGTGCTAGGTATTTCAACAAGGGTTGATCAGTGCCTTGAGAAGGTCCCATAGCCCATAGATCAAGGGGAGGAGTACACCACTTGCCTAGACTCGATCTAGGGCTTACAGTGAAATCCTGGTAACTGACCAGGTGCCTCCATTCTTCCAGAGAATGGCTCTCAGCCCCAGGCTGAGCTTCCAGTCCCAAACTGGATCAATAACCTGGTAACTGACCAGGTGCCTCCATTCTCCTAGAGAATGGCTCTCAGCACCAGGCTGAGCTTCCAATCCTAGACTGGATCAATATCCTGGTAACTGACCAGGTGCCTCCATTCTCCCAGAGAATGGCATTCGATGCTGCTAAAAAAAATCAACAGATAGAACTTCATTATCTGTTTGAATTTGTTCAAAGCTATTAATAGACAATTGTTGTTCTTTTCATCTCCATTTCTAATAATCTTTCAGCCATGTTAAGATTCTTCTACATAAGGTAGATTCTTTACATATCATTGAATTCATGACAAGAAAAATACGATCTTAATGTTTTTGGCAATTTGTGAATCATCTATTTTGTCAAGATTTAAAGCATACCATTGAATAGTTGCATTTTTGTTTTATTCTCTACTTTGAAAAGAAATGAAATTGGGGGGATTTGAGAGTCAACATCAACTTACAGAAGATGTGATATTGGTTGTATTACTATTAACCATACTTGCCACAATTCTAGTTGCTAGTTTTGAAACATCACCTCCCAAATTCATTCTTACTTGCTTAGCCTTCAGAATTTTAGAACCTGTTCTTACTGGTTTAGCTGATTTCTAATTTTCATCTCTTGATGAATGTGTTGAATTTGCTTTAAATGGTTCAACATATCTTGAAGATCGTCTCCTTCATCCGTTTTGGAAATGGGATCTCTCCTCTCCCCATGGTCTGAAGCATCTAAGTTGTTATTTTGTTTTCACTAGTGAGCTATTTTCCATTCCAAGTAATGTTTCTTCACTCTCAACAAACTGGTAGTCAAAAGGCTCTCCCTTTCCTCATTTTCCGGGAAATAAACTTGGCTTTGACACCAATATTATTCGAGTTTTGCAAGTTTACAACTTAGACTAAATCCCAACAAGCACAAACAATGTAACACAAAATTGAGGTAGTTGAGGGGTGTGGGCCATACTCATCACCATCAATTGGTTTTGTGAATAAGATCTACCATCCCAATGTCGATGAGGCGTAAGTACCCGCTCCGAATGAGTGAAATACTTTTTAATTTTGTTACTTCACATAGCTAATTCATTTTAATTTAGTCATCAATTTCAATTGTGCTAGTTTAGGTGTGGTTCAGGTTTGATCTTTGGATTTTGTTTGGGGTCACATATTGAAGAAGGGATTCTACTGGGATTTTGCAAAGGAGCTTTTGCAAATTCTGCCAGGATCTTAGTTGGGCATGAGTTTCCACCAATCTCTCTTCTTGTTGCACTCCCGCTTCTTGTTTCACCAATTTGGCTTCCCCTGTTTCACCATTAGAAGAACTTTAAGATAGTTCATTTAGCCTCAGACTGTAACACAAACAATGTAACACAAAATTGAGGTAGTTGAGGGGTGTGGGCCATACTCATCACCATCAATTGGTTTTGTGAATAAGATCTACCATCCCAATGTCAATGAGGCGTAAGTACCCACTCCGAATGAGTGAAATACTTTTTAATTTTGTTACTTCACATAGCTAATTCATTTTAATTTAGTCATCAATTTCAATTGTGTTGGTTCAGGTGTGGTTTAGGTTTGATCTTTGGATTTTGTTTGGGGTCACATATTGAAGAAGGGATTCTACCGGGATTTTGCAAAGGAGCTTTTGCAAATTCTGCCAGGATCTTAGTTGGGCATGAGTTTCCACCAATCTCTCTTCTTGTTGCACTCTCGCTTCTTGTTTCACCAATTTGGCTTCCCCTGTTTCACCATTAGAAGAACTTCAAGATAGTTGATTTAGCCTTAGACTGACCCCTGCCACAACTAATGGACATTCCCGTGGTATTTTCAGTCAATAGCCAAATGCAGAGGATATCCCCACTTCATTCCTGTGTCCTCAGTATGCAACGGATGCATCCTCATGAACTCTAGTGATTTTGTAGAAGCCATATTAACTAATTGGGTAAACTCACCAAAGATCATATGGCTTTGCTAGATCAACTGTCCCTACTCTTCCCTGCCTTCGTGGATTCCAATGAAGGATTTAAGAGCTTTAGAAATTTCCGGGACGATAATTAGTGTCTTTAGTTGTATTTAGTGTCTTGGAGTTGTAGAGGTCCACATCTGAGAGATATCTAAATTGTTGTGTTTTACTTATCCCATATTCACTTGTTTGTATACCATGAAGGTATCCAAGCCCCCAGGGTGCCTTGGGAGGCTCTAAGCCTCCAGGGCCTGTTATAGGCCCTCAATAGACCTTGGGGGTTTGAATACCCAACCACTCGTGCCTATTACAAGCCTTGGGAGGTTTAGTCAAGCCCACGGTATCATGGCAATATACTAGGTAGATATATAAAGGGGTATAAAAAATGTAAATGAAAAAATTGGATACATACAATATATTGGGAAAATATGGGAGGCATATTGGGAGGGGGGGGTTAAAAAAACGATTTTGGGAAGTTTTTTCCAATATTTTTTGAAATTAGGGGTATTGTTTCATATATATATAAAGGGGTATAAAAAATGTAAATGAAAAAATGGATACATACAATATATAGGGAAAATAGGGTTTTTTTTAAATTGGGGAGGCATATTAGGAAGGGGGGGGTTAAAAAAATGATTCTGGGAAGTTTTTTCCAATATTTTTTGAAATTAGGGGTATTGTTTCATATGCCACGGACGAACGTGCTATGGTAGGCAGTCATTGAGTGAAGTCTCCGTGAAACAAACAAAGGTAAGTATTTGAATTGTCATTTTATCAAATTGTTTAAATGATATTGTTCAGTTGTGTACATATTTATATTCCTAGATTTGGGAAGTATAGTATGCATGTTAGAAGTGTTACATGAATGAGCATTTTACTACTAATATGCATGTGATGGGTAAGTAGCATATGGTGCTATACAAGATTCCATTGCTACTTATCTAGAGTGAAACCTTTTTGCTGACATATTGGGAGTAGTGCACGCTCTTAATAATGTTTTGGTAGAGATGGAAGGCATCTAGAAAGTTACCATATGAATGTGGGATATGGATGAATGTTGTATTATTGGCTAAGATAGCATTATAACAGTGTGACTTATGTTTTTATGCATATGTTTTGGAAACTATGAAATGTTTCTAACCATGCTACTGAATTTTTCTTGTAGGAAGTATCGTACACGATCACCTACTACAAATGAAGAATGATGAGACTTGTTCCGTAGAACAAGTGACAATGGTTCAACTATAAACAAGACTTATGAAATCAAGCAGAGGAAGTCGACTATGACGAGATATTGCTCTAGTAGCCAGACTCATGGTGTAATCGAAGTAGAAGAAGATATCGAGCAACCTTCAGGACTCAGAGAACCACATGTATGCAGATTGAAGAAGACTTTGTACGGGCTCATAAGTCACCTATGGATAGAATGATGAGATCAAGGATCACCTAGAGTGATGAGACATCAACCTTTGCTACAAGGTTGAAGATGAGAAGCTCATAGATGGGTGCAAAGAGAGAACTTGCAACAAAGTTCGAGATCTTGGTATCCAGTGACTTAGAAAGATGAAATAAATGGATACACAGAAGATTTTCAGAAGAGAAGGCTACCAGTCACTCCAGTGCAAAATGTCCCTATACATAAAGTATAAGATGCAGAGGGAGGATAGTGCTCAGTTATAGAAGGAGCAGGAAAGCTCCGCTTCAAAGGAAGTGACTACAGTTCAGATTGGAAGAGCACTTCAGGGTGTTTCAGTCTGGGGTTAGCCATGATCTCATGGAAGAAGCAGTCCAGTGTTGCTCTTAGCACTGCAGAAGCGGAATATATTGCAGCTTGTTCCGCTAGTTGTGAAGCTATATGGCTTCGGAAGTTGTTATCATGTCTATTCGATCTGGAGTTGGATACCACAGTGATTCTATGTGATAACCAAAGCTGTGTGAAGATGGTAGAGAACCATTTGAGATATGGTGCAAAAGGGAGCTGTAAAGCTCCAATATGTGAGCACCGATGAGTAGATTGCAGATGTGTTGACTAAGCCTCTGTCTTGTGTGAAGTTTGAGCACTTCCGTGACAAGCTTGGTGTAGTCCGTAAGAACTTCCCTCGAAAGGGGGTGTAGTGTTGATGATACTATGGTGGCGCAATTGGGATTGATCATCCTTAGACAATGATCACGTAATTCCGAAAGGAAGAATAGTCTTAAATGTTGATCCTTAGACTAAAAATCTCGTAATTCCGAAAGGAAGGATTGTCTAAGATGTGAGTAGTGGACAATGATCTCGTAATTCTGAAAGGAAGGATCATCCAAGTGTGCTATAGTGGTAGTTCCGTAAAGATTGGGTCCCGTAATTCTGAAAGGAAGGATTGTCTGAGCACCCCTAGAGTTGATGGACTAGAGTCCCGTAATTCCGAAAGGAAGGACTGTCCATGATCCCATACTTTCGAAAGGAAGGATCACCAGAGTTGATGGACTAGAGTCCTGTAATTCCGTAAGGAAGGACTATCCATGATCCCGTAATTCCGAAGGGAAGGATCACCAGAGTTGATGGACTAGAGTTCCGCAATTTCGAAAGGAAGGACTGTCCATGATCCCGTAATTCCGAAAGGACCACCTGTGTTGAACTTGATCTTGAAATTCCGAAAGGAAGGTTCATATTGGTTGTTGATGCACCTATTGGCGATGATGATGTTATTCCATCTTTATGCTGATATCTAGCCTCGTGTTGTCGTCGATGTTGTTGTTTCAGTATTTACTTACTGATGATTGATGTTGTTGTTCCAGTATTCACTTACTGATGATTGATGATGTAGTTTCAATATTCATTTACTGATGATGATATTGTTCCAACAACTTCTTGCTGACAATGATGATGATGCTGTTGGTGATATTCCAGCAGATGATGTTGATGTTCCAACAAATTCTTGTTGAAGATGATGATACTTCAGCTCTGTACTGAAGATGATAATGATGATACTTCGGCTTTGTACTGAAGATGATGATGATGATGATACTTCGGCTCTGTACCGAAGATGATGATGATGATACTTCAGTTCTAGTGCTGCAGAAGATGATGTTCCAGCACTGCAGATGATGATGATCCAGTGTTGCAGATGATGATGATCCAGCACTGTAGAAGACGATGTTCCAGCACTGCAGATGATGATGATCCAGTGTTGCAGATGATGATGATCCAGTGTTGCAGATGATGATGTTCCAGCTCCGTGCTACAGATGATGATGTTCTAGCTTCGTGCTGCAGATGATGATGTTCCAACTCCGTGTTGCAGATGTTGATGATTGCACCGAGTGTAAACGAGGTGCTTACAACCCAGTATGGGGGAGATCCTGTAACGGATGTCACATGTCACGTTTTCAAAAGTAATAAAATGTAAAAAGTAATAGTATGGGGGAGATCCTGTAACGGATGTCACATGTCACATTCGTCACGTTTGTAGTATGGGGGAGATCCTGTAACGGATGTCACATTTGTCACGTTTGTCACGTTACGTTACAACCCAGTATGGGGGAGATGTTGTAACATTTGTCACATTTGTCACGTTACGTTACAACCCAGTATGGGGGAGATGTTGTAACGTTTGTCACATTTGTTACGTTTGTCACATTTGTCACATTTGTCATGTTTGTCATGTTACGTTTCCATGTCGGTTCATAACTTATAAAAAATCAAAAGTAATTAAAAATTTCATGTTCGCTCATAACGTATCAAAAATAAAAAATAATAATTAAAAAATTAAAAGAGAGGGATCCAATTTTTTGAGGGGTAATTTTTTTCTTAATATGTAAAAAATTTAAGATAAAACAAAAAAAATTACACCTCAAGAAATTGGATCCCTCTCGGTGCTTGATAGATCCGGGTTTGAGATGGATCTACACTGGTGTTATAGCCAGCTGTTCCAGTTGCTGATATTGATGTTGTTGAAGAATTTCCAATGATTTATAGATGTACCAAACAATGTTCCAGATGATGTTGTTGATGATGCCTCCTCCCTCCTTCGCATGATGTTGTGTAGAGCCACACCTGTTGTCTTTGTTGTCAGTAGAATACTCTTCTTGTTAAGGGGGAGTGTTGAATTAATGTAACTTCGAAGAATATTCTAATTGTACTTTATTATTGTAACTCCGTTGGAGATGTTTTACCTCCGTTCAGGGATGTCATTATTATATTTGGTCATGTAAAAGTCATGAGGTAAAACCTCCATTGTAAGTCGGGTCGATAGAAAAGAGTTTATTATTATTATTATTTTGAGTCTCCCTAGTGAGGCCGACCTAATTAGGTTAAATGTTAAGTAAAAGTAAAGTATAACTAGAGAGAGTCTTTCCCTCATTTTTACCATTCACTCGCTCATGCATTTTGCATTAGAGGAGAGAGGAAGTTTTCGAAGGAGGAGGATTGGTTTGGCTCTAGAGTTTGGGTTTTTGTCTCTCTTCTTTGTGAGACTTATTTTTGGGCATTGTACTTTGGTAATCTATATTGGGTAAGTTCTTTCTAGGTTTTCTTCCCCTTGAGGGTTTCCTAGGATATATTGTTGTGTACCTTGTGATTGTGTATCTTTCAGAGATCCTTGTTATGTTGCTATTATGAAAATGTATTAAATGCTCATGAAGTTAGAATTTAGTCTTTAGTAGCATATAATCTTAACCAGGCTACCCACGCTGCTCATTTCTTTCGCGCGCGCATTCCCCATTAGATTCAGGAAGAAATAGATCATTTGGAAAAGGGATTATGGGAGCAAGTGAACGACTAGAACATGGAAAACATCAGAGCCAAGGGGGAAGAGTGGGTGCACAATCCTGGAACCACTGCGAGTTGTCTAACTACTTATGATCGTATTGTGTCAACCTACTGGGTGACCAAAGGGATGCTTGCTCACGTCTTGATTGATCATGGAAACAAGACCTTGTGAGACATTGAGCCTGTTCAGGTGTGGAGGGAACACCATAACGACTGTTGCTTAATGCACAAGAAGGTGGACTTGATAACTATGAAGTTGGGCATTCCCCTATACCCTCGTATCAACTCGATGCTGACAGATCTTGGTAGCAGTTTCGGAGGCCATACGACCAGATATGGAGGATGCAGTAGCACTGGTGGGGCTGCAACCATCCCAATTTCAAGTGCAACCCACGACCCTGACATTCAGAACTAAGTGGCTGTCGTGTAGGTGTATCTCGTTTGTTATGTTCCAGTTTCCTTTTTTCTCCTATGTCTGTTAGTGGTTCAGTCGAGTCCTTTAGTTTAACGGATTATACTGGATGTAATTGGGTTTGGGGGAAAGATTTTACAGGCTATCCTTTTTTGGTTGCTAGAAATTTTGTTAATATAAGGGATAATGTAAGATGAACAGAACAAGATATAGCAGTTTGGTCCTATGTTTCTTCTAGTCTAGTCTTGGGGGATGATGAAGGTTAGTGTTCTGGAAAGACATTTCAAGCAACGCAGTTTTTCTGCCAGAAAGATGTTTTGAAAGCTATGTATTTCTCAAAGGAAAGTTAATATGAAATTTTTACAAACAAAAAAATGCTACATTGTAACTATTTTAGGAAAGTTTGAGTGAGTCACAACATTATAGTGATATAGACCTAATTTAACCTACAAGGTCCTTAGCAATCCACACAGATGATATGGTTAGATTGATCATGTAATTAAAATTTGTTTATTTACTTATTTTATTTTTTAGTTATTGAAATTTGATTAGGCAATATTTGTTGAAATTGTAATTTTGTATTTGAATCAAATTGCAATTGAAAACTTTTATGCTCCTTGTTCTTTAATGGGAAATGGGAAAAGAAAGACCAAGATTTCTCAAAGGGCTATTTTTGCAACAAATTGCAGCCCCCAAAGTTAGTAATTTAATCTTTTACATAGCTCAAAGTCACGTCACCAATTAATCATAAACATAGTCCAAGGTTCACATGTGGATTTTGCAAATTTCAAAAAATCTAGTTTGCAATGGCGCATGACATTGCTACTTCGTCTTAAATAGTCTCTACTACGTGGAAACACAACAACGCGTTATTGCATGATATGTCGTGATGAGCCCAAGGTTAATTAGTCTCTACTACGTGGAAACACAACAACACGTTATCCCTGACTAAGAGGAATGGAAATAGCTACCAGCCCGAGGGCTAACCTCTATTCCTGGTCTAACATATAAATTGCTGGAATGAAATTGTAACTATCTTTTCGTGAGTAGGTGGGATCCCTCAAAAGTCAAGGTGGGCGAACAGGTTAGAACTGACTGACTATAATATATAATATGCAAGTCTACAGGTGGAGCCTGGTGATGATGGCACATATCTAGTGACCAGGCTGGTCATTCTTTATATAAGTGATCATTAGAAAACACAGCCTTTAACTTGGTAAAGTTTGGCCATAGGAGTTTTTGAGGGCGGCCTTGACAAGCTGCTAGCAAATCTAATGAAGCATGGTGCTTTAGTGCATGCGAGTGCCAAGCTGCGTGAATTGTGGCAGAAGCGATTCGGTCACCTGCGCTATGCAGCACTATGTCTATTAAAGGACATGGTGCTGGGATTGTCAAAATAAAAGATCAATAAGACATGGGTGTACAAGGGTTGTGCACTTGGAAAACATGCCAAGACTGTTTTTCAAGCAGTGAGCACAAATCAAGAGAGATTCTTGATCTGATTCAGTACGATGTGTGTGGACTGGTGTCTTCACCTCCTATGACAAGTAGTTTATACTATGTATCTTTTATTGAGGATTCATTTTAGGTTATCCCTTGCTCTCTCTTTGCCCAATCAAGTAGGCGTAGTGCTTTGCTTTGTCATTCTTGTTGTCATTTCTAACTATTATAATTTAGAAATAATTATGTAGGTGTATTGCACACTATTATAAATAATTATGTCCAAGATTCTTGTTATTAGTTAGGTTTTTAAACAAAATTAAAGTTTCTTCATTGATCATCTCCAAGATTCTTGTCGTCATTTCTACTAGTGCACACTATAATAAATAATTATTTCCAAGATTCTTGTTATTATCATTTCTAAGAGTGTACACTATTACATCTTGAAGGGAAAAAAAGGCAAATGATTATCTTAAGGTTTTTTTATCATTTCTAAGAGTGTACTATTACATATTGACCAAGTAAAAAAAAAAAGTATGAATCATTATGAACAACCATCATTACTCAAATTGTTTATATTGATGTAGACTAGAGAATGCTACTCTTAAACTTTCCGACTTCAAGCAAATAGGCCGACATTGCCACCTCGTGGCTCTTTGATGGTATAATTTTGTTGGTTTTGCTTATAGACTGTTGCATTTATACTTATGTTGACATTGCCACCTCGTGGCTCTTTGATGGTATAATTTTGTTGGTTTTGCTTATAGACTGTTGCATTTATACTTATGTCTAGTGTGGTTTTAGAGAGGAGGTTTCATAAACAGGTTTGTTAAAGTTGTTCTGCAATTTATTGGTTGATCTAACTTTTTTCCAAAAATTGGTTAAAGAATTATTTATCGGACATTGCCATCTCATGGTTCTTTGATGGTATAACTTTGTTGGTTTTGCTACGCAATTGTTTTCCGTTGTTTTTGAAATAGACTGTTGCATTTATACTTATATGTCTAGTTTGGTTTTAGAGAGGTTGTTTCATAAACAGGTTTGTTAAATTGGTTGATGTAACTTTTTTTCCAAAGATTGGTAAAGAATTATTTATCGTTCCTTCCTTTATTTATATCATATTCTGTAACTATTCTAGATCTAAACATTATATAGTTTAGATTTAAGCACTTTTTCTTTTTCAATTGCAAAAAAAACAATTAGAAAAACTTTTATAAGTGCCTGCCAAGGCAGGGATATACTTTCCATTTGAGAGTCAAAGCTCTTTGACTTGTATTAATCATCAATTTTTTGGCGGTGCTGGTTAATGTTTTTACAATGTTTTAGAAAATAGTGTATTTAACTTATTTTTCTGAAAATTGAAAATATATTTTCTATTTTCTGAAAAACAAAAATCTGATTTTCTCATTGGTTAAGGACAGCCCAGATTTGACGTAAATGCCTGCAGGAGGATTAAAATTTTTAATAATTTAAAAATAAAAAATTCCAGAGAATTACACCTGCCCTGTTTGAGAGGGCACACACTAGGCATGCCTTCTCTTTCTTCCGTGATCGACAATACTGGTGGCTGTTTGGATGGTCCGTTTTCTGTTGCCCTTCTTCCACAATGCTGTGGCTCATCAGTTTGGGTCACGCTATAACGAAGAGATCAAGGAATCCAGAGCCACTGCCTCCAGGGCCATCACGATGGCCCATAATTGGGAATCTGCATATTTTGGGAGAGTTGCCTCACCGTGCTGTGAAAGACCTCGCAGAAAAATATGGCCCCATTATGTTCTGCGCTTGGGCTCCGTCCCTACCGTGGTGGTTTCTGCTCCTGAGATGGCCAAACATTTTCTCAAAACTCATGATCTCATCTTTGCCAGCCGGCCCGCAATGGCCGCAGGAAAATACATGGCCAACAATTCCAAGTACGTGGCGTTGGCTCCGTATGGAGATTACTGGAGGCAGATGAAAAAAATATTCATCTTAGAATTGCTCACTGCCAAAAGAATCGACTCCTTCCAGTCGGGGCGAGACGAGGAGGTGTCTGCAACGATTCACTCCATTTGGAAGGAAAGCTAGAACAGGGCGAGGCCTGTCAACCTGAGCAAGGTGCTGTCGTCTCTCATGACAAATATAATATGTAGAATGTTGATGGGCAGAAAATATTCAACGGACGTGCTTGATAATTTGGCGAGCTATAAAGGATTGGGGAAAATGATGCAGGATTTGGCACCTTTAGCCGGCGCTTTTGACATTGGAGATTTCATCCCTTATGTGGCTTGGTTGGATTTGTAGGGCATCAGAGGGCGCATGAAAAAAATGCACCAAGAATTCGATTCCTTGAGCGAGAAGGTTATCGATGAACACATTTTAAACGAGCGAGCAAGCGGGCAACACGATAACGATTTTGTAGACGCGCTGCTTGACATCTCTGAGAGGGCTGCCGATGCCACGGATAGAAAATTAAGCAGCAGGAATGACATAAAGGCCCTCATTATGGACATGTTAACGAGTGGAATTGAAATGTCAGCAGTTACTTTGGAATGGGCAATGTCGGAGATGTTGATGAATCCTGCTGTGATGAAGACATTGTAGGAAGAGCTCGAGTCGGTTGTTTGCAAAGGTGGGTGAATAAAGTCCTCTGATCAGCCAAGTCAGGAGTATATGCAATGCGTGGTGAAGGAAACCCTAAGATTGCATCTGCTGGTTCCACTGCTGCTTCCCCACGAGTCAAGGGAGACTTGCACTGTGGCAGGATACAACATCCCTGCTAAAAGCAGGGATAACTGAATTCCTTTTGCTCTGCATTTCTCTTCATGAGCATGAAATCTTTCTTACCATAGAGTTTCCCAGTTTGACGTCTGAGATTGATTTTCTGTAGTGTGGATAACTAAATGTCTGATTGGATTTAATTGTACAGGAGATACAATTAATTGTCTGATTTGATTACCCGAATAAGACCTGAAAGTAGCTGCTTGTCTATCCACATAAAAAACCTGTTTGGGCAGCTCAAACAGCGTAATTTACACCTGAGTATAAGTGAAAAGAGCTAGCATAACAAGAATAAGCCTGTTTTAACACTGAGCTTTTACTTTACGGGCCTAGGAGCTCAATGCACCATTGCTTAGTAAATAGTAATACTAACTTGGTGCAAACTCGTATGTCGTATTAGCATGGATAATACCTTGCACTTGTTCTGCTAAAAAAACAGAAATTTTCTTTGCAGTAATGAAAATAAATACTAATGATCAATGATTTAAGCTTTACAAGTTCCTGATTCTCATTTTTTACTACTGTCGACAAGAGAATTTATTAATGGAAACATAAATTTCCTGAACTAACGTTACCTGCAAATAGTCCGAAAATGCTTCATTACCATGACGTGATTCTGTAAATTCTCGGTATGCCAGATCAGTTATACTAAACGGAAGCTCCGACAGGCCATTGGAGCCATTGGCAGAAGCATAATTACTCCACGACCAAAATTTCTCTTCAAATTCAGCAATTAATTGATAACAGGAACTGGAAAGGACTGAGGGCCGCACAGCGCCAGAATCGGCTTGTAAATCTTCGCTTACCATAGTAAGAAACAGATCAATCGAATATTCTTTCGAATCGGAAGAAGCAAAAAAGAAGAAAGGGGTCACATCCGCAACAATACAGGAAGAAGCAACAATCAACAGCCTGTTCTTCATTGTAGTTATCATCATCAAATTTAGACAGGGCCGTTTGAATTTTGGCATCAAATACGGAGTCGGCGCAGGTCAATTCCTTTGGAGTCTGAATACACAAAATTTTGTCCAAAGTTTGGCTTCCAGGTTTTCTATTGGTTTGGAGACTCGGAAAGCGAAATTTGCTGTTCTGAATAGACGAGTAAGGAATTATGTTTTCCACCTTCACATTGCACGGTACTGTTACTGCACGAACACGAGAGTTGTATAGAAGTGGTAGCCGCAGCAACTTCCAAGCACGAATTTTCAGAATTAGACGTGAATTTAGTTTCAAGAAGCGGCCTCTTCCCTCGCAGACCTTGAACTCGTACAACTTGACTTGTTGCTGCGACTCTTGTGCTTGAGCGTCCCGACATTGTCTTACCGCTTTAAGCGCCGATGGTTTTGCTCAAACCTCCCGCTAGCTTGACACCTGCTCCAACCCTCTGACACGTTCACCCTTCTCTTCCACGTGCTCTAGCCTTCAACCTTATGCTTTTGCTTCTGCATAGCTGCCGCGTGGCCCACACCCTTTGGCAGGGACTAAGCTGCCACACAGCTTTTTCTCTTGTTAAATAATTGTTGTGTTGATCTAAATCGATTAACATATTTGAACTACTTTAGTGTTGTCTTGGTATAATTAAAACCTATGTAAAATGTTTACATATTTAGTGCACGATCTTTTTCCATTCTAGATTTTGCAAATGTTGTTCGCCTTTTGTGATTTCCTAAATATTAGATAAGTCTATAATCTTTATATAAACAACTTACTGCAAAAGACATAATCTACGCCCTTCAGATATATATACCGTATTTTTAATTAGGAGGTTGATGGTATTTCGAAGCAGTCTATTGGGGAAATGTTGGGTTATATTAGTTTTTCTGAATATTTGGATGAAGAGCTCATAAACTCTGGTTTTTATCATGTATTTTGATTTTCTGTTCTAGTCTGGTATTTTTGGTAGTTGTTGGTTTTTTTTTTCACTTCTGTGCCTATCAGGGTCATGGATTGGGTGAACTATTAGTCCTGGTTTTTTGGACGTTATTTATTTTGATGGTTTGGAGAAAATCCTGTATGAGGGGATTTTGGTCTTAGTACTACTTATCAGAAGGTTGTGCTTATGTAATTTTGATTCTGTATATGAATAACAAATTACATGTTTTTTTCTCAAAAGCTACAAGAATACCATGTTAACAGTTATCATTAGCCATTCTTCCTTAGCGACTGCCATAGTGGCTTCTACTGTTCTAGAGAGTTGTTCATGATCCTTTGCAAAATCTAATTGGCGTTTGCAAGGTCATTATATTGTTTTCATATACTGTTCAGCTGCAGAAATGAATATGGGCTAATTAGTATAGTAGCATACATAGCTTACTGCTTTGAACTATGCTATAATGTGTTGTTGTAGTTGAAACTGTCATTAAATGGCTAGTCTACTATGTTAAACAGCTTGGTTTTTCGAACTGCTTTTGTTATTGGATACCATGATTCCTTCCCTGAAGTAGATCTATAAATGGTGTGTTGCAAAGGAAATAATTAGGAGAACAACATGTTGCTAGTTGCGACTGCCTGGAGCTTGTTTATGCCTGCCATAATACCGTCGTAAATGTTTTAAATAGCCGACATGTTAATTTTTATAATATTTTATTATTTTTTAAAAATGACACGCGTCAGCTCTAGGATGAGCACAGAAGGAGTTATACATCTCCCCCCTCCTGGGCTGTAGAATGGGCCTCTTCGCGCAAAAATCTGTTTGCTCTTTGCACAATTGTAACAGCGTTTGGTTTGCCGTTTTTTAAAACAGAGGTATTCCTTTCCTTTTTAGACTTTTGATTGGGAAGAGTTGCTACTACTGTATTAGTTTCCATTGTGTAAATGAGAATTGAACAAAGTCAAATTTGAACCAAATTGGCTAGTGTTCTGGGTGTTTTTCCCCCAAAAAAAGTGTTGATTTCAGTTCATTTTCAATTATTGTTCCTAGTCGGTTTAAAAGACACAAGCTTAAGGACTTTGCAAGTTGATGTGCAGTACTGAGCTTTGTGATTAAATTTTTAAAGACTGTTATCTGATTGTGATTATTATTTTCCTTGTACTTTTTCCACTTGAAATTTTTAAAGACTGTTATCCGATTGTGATTATTATTTTCCTTGTACTACACTTGGTGCAAATTGTCAAACTGCGGAGCCAATGTTGGGTTCTCTTGCACACTATCTTCGTTTGCTAATTACCAATTAGGCTTTTGATCTATTGGAGGATAGAAAATTGTTTTTGCAAGAAACAAGCTTGCTATTAGAATGGCAATGGCTCTTTTTGCACACGAACAACAATGCACTCTTAGAAGTTTATTGGAAAGGTGATTGTTTGCATTTCCTTTTTTTGTTCACTAGACTCTTCATCTTTTGGATAAAAAACAAGCTGTGTTCTGGTGGAATATTTATTGTTCGCTATAAACAGGTTTGCCACTGGTGTGCTGGTGTGCTGGTGCAACAGAAATCAATGCTACTGCTCGGTGCGCCTTTGGGGGCAAGTCTTGAGTCAAGGCTGTCACCTAATCTCGACTCTTCCATTTAGGCCAAACTCCTAACAAAGCCAAGGGGGTAGTCCCTATGGAAGTTTCTAAGGTTTTTAGAGTTTCCAGTGAAATCGTTAAAAGGTGTTGTATTTTAGGAGTTATTATTTAAAGAGTGTGCTTAAAAGTGTTCCAAGGTAGCTTTGCAAGAGTAAATTAAAGAATGCTTTCACCAACAAAAATTGAAATGAATGCCAACAGAAATGCACAATAATGATATGGTATTAAGCAAATAAAAATGTATAGTAAACCAGTGCCTTATGGAGTCAATATAGTAAACGAATAATGCTGCTGAAAGGGAAAATGTTTTGCAATGTCTCTTGGTTACTTTTAGATTATTATGGTTTGAAATTTGTTAGGGAAAAAGGGTACTCCCAAGAAACTGTGAGGTACAGGGAGGAATGTATGGAACACGAGAATGTGTGGGTTGGAATGGAGTCTCTAAGGTTGTGTTCAACACTATACCAAACTAGGGTATATCCTAACTGTGCCTTGAGGTCGCCTCCCAGTTGTTCCCGCTTCCTTTGAAAAATATCTCCACACAAATATTAATGCGAAGTGTCGGATTTTCACTATGTTGATGGGTAATTACTTTTATTAAGTGAGTGTTAGTTTAGATGTGCAAAATTAGAAAGTAGCTACAACCGTTTCTGGTTTCCCACAGTCCCAGGCAAAGTGCCCGCAAGGGGAAAGAGCATACTCCAGTGATAAACCAAATATTAATTCCGATTTGAACAATTGTGATTGTAGAACAAATTGTACAAAACTTATTGAAAGCAAATAAGCGCAAACCTATGTGTCACTTTCTGATCATCCACTGCTAATCGACAAAGCTTTTGTGTGGTGACAAGAGCATATTTTGTGGCAATGAAGTAGTGTTATTTCGAAGTTTTACGCTTGCAAAAATGAAAAATTACTTGAAAGAGGGTTAAAGTATACACCCTGCACTTTTAGAGTGGGTGTGTGAATGTTGTGAGGTTAGAAAAAATCATTCATGAAAATTTGACAAAATTGCAAATCTCCCCAGGGGGGATGGGGTGTGGACGTTGGGTATACCATTGCTATACCATTGCTCTCGTTTAATAGTTACAAATAAAAGAGAAGAAGAAAGTGCTCCTTAGTCCATTTTTGTTTGGATCTAAGGGCTTACAATGATATGAAAAAAAAGTACAAGTAGTTGGGTGTCCACCGGAGTGTTTTTTGCACTTTTTTATGGTCTTGGTCACTCAAATTTTTCACTTTTTGTTGCAGACCTGCTAAATTCCATCCAGCTAAAATGCCGCAAAAAGTGATTAGAATGTACAAATATACATAAAAAATACAACTTCTATTTTGCAAAAATATTTGGGAAATTTTGGCACATACAAGTATAGAAACGAAATCTAGATCTAGCCCTCTATGATATGAAAAACTTTAACACTTCTAGATCTGATTTTGAAACAAGATTAAAACAAATTTAAACTTTTAGATCCAAATACTTGCTTCAATGGAAAAAATGAAGAAAAAGGTTTGCTTGTAAATTTTTAAGGAGAAAGATGGAAGAAGAACCAAAGCTTGTTAGCTTTTAATACTTGGAAGAAGGAGTTTGATGCCTGCAAAAATATGAGATGTGCTTAGAAAGAAGTGATCCACCACCAAATCCGAGAAAAGAGTCAAGACAAGATCAACTCTCAAGCTTAGGCACCAAATCTTGTAACATCACCAATAATGCTCATAGAAACAAGAGATTAAATCTAGTAAATCAAATGAAAAGAAAAAAGAAGGACAAATGTATAACCGAATACTATTTGTTGCTCCTAAATCTCTGAACATCCAATGAAAATAAACAAGTCAATAACTATGAATGCTTACCCTACTAGGATCCAAGATCCTTGCCAAGCTAGATTAATCAACTAGTATGTAAAGCAAAAATGGAAATCTATAGTGTTACCTCAAACAAAACTTGCATGCATGAAGAACAAAGCCACCAATGACCTCCAAATTCTTCCAACAATATATTAATCAAAATAAATGTTACAAATCTCAGGAGCAGAGGTTCAGTGCAATCCACTGTATGCAAATGGGGAGCAATGTACTTGCTATTATAGCACTTGAGAGAAAAGATACGAATTGAGGAGGAGAGGGGCACATTCATGGAGAAGAGGGAGTCAATCCCTTGAATAGAGTTGATTGATCCCTCAATTTGAGCAATTGGGGATGAGTGGGCAGCCACCTAAGAGGACGCTCTTGTAGGACATCGGTCCTAGATTTTTCTGAGTTTAACAATAAAACTACTCATTTATTTCTGGTTACATATTGTGTCAATTTCTGTTTCTGTTTTGTTGGTTTGTGTTCAATTTTTGGTTTGTAAAAGAAATAACATTTACATTTACAGGTTTTGAAATAAATGTATTTACTGTTTTATCTACCTCTAACCAGTTCTGTTTGTGCAGGTGTAACAACATATACACTTAAAATAAAATTTGATAAGGGTAGAAATGATAATTATACATGCAGAAAAATACCTCAAACTAGCTAGTAGATTCCCCCTTTTGTTGCCCTACTTGTTGTATGTCCTGCAGTAGCCCTACAACCAAAATCTTTCCAAAACCCTGAAACTCAACCAATCCAAACAGTTTTGCCACCCTGCCAGCTGGCGAGGTCTCGCCGACCACCCAGCTCCAAAGGTACCTCTTTGGACCCCCGAGCCTAAACCGAATACAAGCCAACTTGTTATATCCCTTCAGAAAATTTCCAACAAGAACCCTCTTCTTTTTTCTCTTTGAAATTTTCTATCTCCTTGCTCTCCAAAAATTTCTAATAACATCCCAAGGTGAAGATCCCTCCTCCCCTCTCTGCTCGACCTTATTCTCTTTTTTCTTTGTCGACTCTTTCCTCTCCATTACTACCTGTATCCTCATCATAAATGTTTTAGCCCTCCAAGTTAGTCTTTGAGCCCTTAACCCTTGACTCAACATTAAAGTCCATATTTTTAATATTCTTTCCTTATTTAAAAATATAATATTTATTTAATCAATAATAAAGTTATTTATAATAGTTCAAGTTTTGGGTTAGTTTCTCATTAATTGTAGGTGTTTTACACTTACACATTTCACCTTCTTTATTACTAGTCAACCTTGTTCACCTCATAATTAAATATGCTCCTTAATTAATTCATAATTAATTTATCATTTTTATGAAAAATTCCAAAATGTACACTTGACACTTGTTTATCAATTTATTATTATATTCATCATTATCCTATGTTCTAATTAACTTGGCATGATCATAATAAAATTTAATAGATATAAATTAATTCTTATCCATACATTTAATTAATTAACTAACCTTGCAATTAATATTAACTTATCAAATTGATACTACTTTAATTAACATTACAATATTTATAACATTTTAATCCTTAGTCTTGACTATTAAATTTATTAACAATAAATCAAGCATTACCAATCAATTACATTAGTTACTATTTAGGTTAACCATAGTTAGTTTATTAATCAACTTTATTAATCATTAATTGATAATAATTAACATTAATCGACAATAATTGACTTATTATTAACATTAATCAACAATGACTAACATTAATCAATATTATTAACACTAATAAAAAATGACTAACATTAATCAATATTATTAACATTAATCGTCAATAATTAACATTATTCAACATTATTAACATTAATCAACAATGACTAACATTAATCAATATCATTAACATTAATCGACAATAATTAACATTATTGCTAAATCCTCTTTCATTACCACCTAATTTACTCTATTATCCTAATCAGTTATTAAACCAAAATTTACTAACTCGACGTATTACATTAATCTCCTAGTTAGATAAGTAGTAATATTGTAATCAATGCCTAAACATTATAGTTCAGTTTTATTTCACGCAATTTATAAATATGCATGCGACTTATGTAAGCGTAGTAACTGCTTACATACCTTGTGTAAGTACACTAACAGTAATAAATCACACACATCAATCATAATTACGAAACTTATTGTTTACTGACACATGTTTAAACATAGTTTGCAAGGTATCATAATCACGAAACTTATTGTTTATTGGCACATGTTTAAACATAGTTTGCAAGGTACAATATTTTACCTAACTGAAATCTTATTAAGTTACGCCAATTCATACATTACTGAGTTACGACACTTAATCAATCAAAGGTTTTCCAACAAACACAGTTAAATCACGTTTTTTTCTTGACTTCAAGCTACACCTATCTACCTACATCATCTACCTGATCACCTAAATCCCACATCTTGTCATTTCCTCTGTTGGACTACCCTGAAGTGCAAGCCATGATCGGCTCCAGCTAGAACCCATAAGCGGAAGTGTCGACTACATTGACCAAGCTTCCCCAACAGGAAACCATAGTCATCATCACACACCTTGGGGAGCGCGTCGTAGCACAGCCCTCCCATGACTGGTCTTCGGGGATAAATAGTGGGTAAAGCCTTCACCCCCCTAATGGAACAAGGGACTATGTCTACTCGACATAATAACTGCGTTGCACTTGTACTTAATTTGTCATCGTATAACCAATCTGGGCAGTTGAGTTTCCTGAAACCCTACCCCACCCATATATCATAATAAACAACATATTAATCATGCGAAAGTAAATAATGCATCACCTGCATACCGTTTATCTTTCGGTGTCCATGTCCCCGAGGCTCTCCCACCTCGTAGGATCTAGCTATCACTTAGCCATTTTACCCTGTAAGTCAGTCCTCGACATACAATTTAGAATATCGTGCACAAGTCCTCAACATGTACACATACATTTCGTCATAACAACAATAATCAATTCATTATATTCACCATGCACCTGGTATAACATTCTTTCGTTCAACAAATAACTTTAACGGTATCCACGTAGCCATCATTCATTAACTTGCATATCTGAGACATAACTAACACATGATACATATCTAACATGACTACGTATCCTAATACTAACATCATACACACACACATATATATCGGCAAAATAATAGAACCACATGTTCACATTGTCATCAAACCGACGAAGTCTCGTATTCAAGCAAATACAACATATAATAATAGTTCAGGTAGTAATGTCAAAATGGGGCGTTACAGCTCTGAGTGTCAAAACGAGCATCCCCACGTCAAATTCTGCCCCCAGACCACACCCTCCAGACCACACTTTTATTACATTTTGAAATTTCTCATTTAAACCATTAACAAATAGTTTAATTTTGCGGCAAAAATTATTTTTTCTGCAATGAACTCAAACTCCTAGGGGACCTAGTGCATGTCCATACAATTTATTATTAATGGCTAGCATGTAAAAATATATAGACACATAGGGTTTAATAACCTCTCTAGGGTCGACCACTATGGAAAATACTCCAGCTTTGGAGGTGTGAGTGAGAAATTCAGGAATTATACGCCACTGAAAGGCAACACATATTTCCTAAAGAAAAAACACTCTAGAGTATCCCCTTGATGGAAAAACCTAAGGTAGGCCAAGCCTTTTACAAAATTATCATGCTTAGACCAACTTATTACAATTCTCCATGGGGGTTTGGACATGCAAAATTTACGAAGGGCCAAAAATTCGGCCTGATGGACTTCAGAACACTGATGATGAATAATTTGATTGTTCTAATCTTCGACAGTTCACTTGGAATCCACTAAGTGCAATTTAGTGGATAACACTACACTCAGTGCAAATTGTCAAAATGCGGAGCCAATGTTGAGTTCTTTTGTACATTGTCTTCCTTTGCTAATTAGGCTCTTGGTCTATTGGACATAAAAACAGTTGTCATTTGGTAAAATGTTTAGTCTTTTTACTAGATTTTTTTATTGATTGTCTATGAGCTAGCACTTTAAATTTGGGTTTTGATTTAGGCTTGTCTTTGTATTGTCCATGTAGTTATGTTTTGCTAATCTTGTCTTATAGTTTTAATCGATGAAGACATTTGACTTTTTCCCCATATTTTCTTTAGTGCTATCCTCAAAGCAAATTGTAAAAAATGTGAAGCCAATGCCACATAGGCTCATAAACATAATAGATATTAGGTTCATTGTGCTTATTGTTTTGATTAGGTTCTTGATCTTTTAGATACAAAACAATCAGCTTCATGTTCTGGACAGCCTTTCGATTCTGATGCTGGTCTATGGGCTAGCACTTTATGATTGAACTTTTGAAGTTGGATTTAGACATGATGTCACATACCCAAGTTCTAGACATTTTATGTCATGAAAGAAACATTATGTTTTATTTTTATTGTAAAGTTTTATGACTATTGACCAAGTGGGGTCAAGGATGACTCTAATTAATTACTTTGAATATTTTATTATTAATAAATAAAAGTTGAGACAAATATCCAAAGGAGACTGTTGAATGAGTGTTCACTGACTCAGTAGGAGGAATGGACTGGGGTGGGGAGCAAACTGACACTTGGTAGCATCGTCAACTCACTTCTAACTGTTGCAGGGGGCAACTTCCCTACTTTTATGGTCATGTTGCCCAAGAAAGTGGAACTGAGCAGGTGGCTCATTTATTAAATAAAATTGACCAAAGACCTAGGCATGCTAGTTATCTACCCATCGAATTCAGCAGGAGGCTGTTCAATTTTTACCTTGTGATAATTTCTGAATTAGAAATCAAAGAGAGCACAAGAGATTCGATGAGGGAAGGTTAGAAGTGATTGAGTGAACTAAGACTGCATTCTGAACTAGTGCAACCATATTGATGAGTTCAATATTGCCAAAAGCAGGAAGTACTACTGTTGAGTTGTAAATGAATTTATTCCATTTCTCCACACAGCATCTTCGTCCTGGTGGTTCAGTGAACAGGCTCGGGGGTCCTAAGGCAAGTAACCTTGGCTGTCTTCAGGAAAAGGTTGGGTGGAACAGGCTCCTTTGGTTGTTTGTCTCTTTTTCAGATACTAGATTCAAATTGTGTTATCTTATTTAATTCTGTCAAAGTATTACTAAGGATCTGAATGTATTATGTTATTAGTTCTCTATTTGTTTCTAAGTATCTTGGATTGCTGATAAATGTTTACTTCTGCAAATTTATCTACTTTGGAAATCCATATATCATTTAGGTTAAACTGCCAAGTAGTTAGTTAAAAATAAAATTGATGAATGATAGAATAAAATGCTTCCCTGTATTTTTCCACACACTGTTTATAGTGTCATACTCTAGTACAGGGAAGAGTATTTAAAATAGATCAGAATGATGAGATATTGTGAATAGATTCGAATGATTTAGTTTCATAAATATACCTATATTATTTCAGTACTTTACTATTGTTTTATTTTCAGTAGACATCTTAGAATTTAACTAGGAAACATAAGTATATTTCATTGCATAGGTTTAACAACAAAACCCTTGATTTTTATTCATAACAGTTTAATATTATAAGTATTTCTTTTATGAATATCTAACTATAGCAAATACAATTATTTGAATCAAAATAACTTATACAAAAATGCATTTTAAATATCAACTCACTATATAAATAATAACATTACAAGCATCGAATTATACTCTTAAAAACCATTACAGAGAACATGTTTAAGTTAAAACAATGACTTTACAAAACCTATAATATCGAAACTCATAGTGCAAGACTTTTTTAATCAAAACGAAGTTTAATACTGCAGCAAGAAATATAAATCCTACTTTTTACATATTATTGGTATTATGACATATTTTCACTGTATTATGAATACGAACTAAATTAGCTAATACAGGATGTTTTAACATGTAATAAATATGTCGAGTGTTCCAGGGTTCAAGCCTTGAGCATAAGCTTCTTTTAGCTTGACGAAATAAACATTTCATTTGTTTAAACCAAACAAAGCATCAGATACGCGACCAGGGTTCGATACCCTAAGGGTTCGCCCAGTAATTGTACACCTTTATAGTTTTAAAATTTCCAACCCGCAAAGGTTTCTTCTATGATTTTGTACAGGGATCAAACCCTTAGTTTAGACACAAACAAAATCGTAAAACCACAGAAATAATTTCATTAAGTTTTTTAACCCAGCCTTACGGCTTTTCTTAGGCAAACAACATTTAAAAAACTAAGACATTATATTATTTGGTAAACAGTAACATAAACAACAAAAAACTCCACCAAATATTAAAGATTGCCGAGAGCGTTCGCTCAGTTGTTGTACTTCTAAACCTCTTTTTAAAATCTGGTAAAAACTATGCTATACACATATTTTACGAACGAAGTCAATGCAATATCAGGTTGAGGGATCAACCCTCCCGGCTTAAAACAACCTTAAAGCCAGAATTGGGTTTCAAACCCTAAACACCAAGAACTGATATCAAACAAATCCTTTCATTTATTTAATTGCCAAAGAGTATTTACATGACAGTGGATCAACTTCTGGTAGTCCAAAACAACCATTGTATTAATCCTTAAAAGCTACCAACAAATAGTATCCAGGGAAAAACATCGAGAAGACCGATGCGAGCTATAGCTCAAGGGTTCAACCCTCCCTGTGTAAAACGCCATACGACTTAAAGAAAAGTTTACAACCAACTATAAAACTGAAGTTTTAAATGAAACTGATATCTTGGGTAGCCAAAACGAAGACATGCATTGTTCCAAAGTCATCACAAAATCTTCGGAGTGATATGGATACCCTCGGGGATGTCACCGAGGCTTACCAGGGCCATATCATTCTTCCATCCCTTTCGGGCCAGCTTGTAAACATTGTTGAGTGAGTAACATGCCAAGAACATCATTGCATTGTCTGGTTAAACCTTAATAGTAATGAAAACTTATTGATTATAAACAAAAGTATTGTTAAACAACATGCGAAACACAAAGAAGGATGTTGACATTACCTGCTACCTCAGTATGCCTGGGCACCCTTCTCCGTTGAATGCATGGTATCGCAACCAATAACAAAACTAGTAGTGAAAGGATTCACCTTAGAACATAGCAACAGCAGCGGGGACAGGTTAACCATTAAAACCCAGTAAGACTCCATATCGAAACCGATAAAGAATTCTGATGCAAAACACAGCGCTGACACACAAGTGAAAGGTCTTAGCATTGAACCCCATAAGGAGTTAAACCCTGTAAAGATTATGAATGCATGTAAGCTCTGGTGAGCATTTTACAAGCAGCATGGTCACGACATCGAAACCCTGGGAGGCAAATACAAGCAAGGGTTACAAACCCTGGAAATTAGAGAGCATGTCGGCCTCTTTCCCCACTCCCACTGCAAATGAATGCTCCAGTTCATGTCTCGACAAGTAATGCATTGTGTAGTTAGGGTTTATCAAACAACCCAAGACCATCTAAGAGATCGACGGTGTTAATCCTGCCACGGGGACATGCAAACATACGACCACCAAACCTCATTCAATGGCAATAAAAGTTACAGCTTTCAATACTCGGTATCCTGCTAACACATAATTCCACTACGAGTAATATCATAAACCACTCCATGCTTAGGGTTTAATGTTTAAAACTTATGGTACATAACATCATATTGCAAATGTATCATTTCGTAGATCAAGTCATAATGTATATCAAAATAGTTTTCCATACATATAGTTTTTATGCATATAAATCAATTGCATATCGACCATGGCTTATAGACCTTAGATATATAGCCTGTAACATAATGTTACTCAATTCGCATTTAAACCATAGTATATAGCATAGGTATACATGCCTATATATTTAACATAGGTCTTGTTTTATATAATGTAATTACTCTATTCTCTATAGTATGGATAGGTCGAAATTCCACCCTTGGTTAATCCAAAAGGATAAGCTCATGGTAATGACGTTTCCTTATAAAGGATATGCATAGAAAACCATGGTTGGATCGTGATAAAATTATTTATTTAATAATACAAACAATCCATATTTAAATTAATAATTGAGAACGAGGTGAAACTATGTAAAAAGTTCAGAAAGTGCATGTTATTCAAATGAAACCATTTAAGGAGGTAACTAGAAAACACATGCATATAACAGATAACAAATGTTTACATCCTAATTATGATACTCTTAGCTAGGGGAGGTATTACCCTCGCACAGGATTAAAGATCTCTACACTCTTGTAATTAACATCGAAGGCTAAATATTGTACGAACAATTCCAAATTGAAATACATCGAGGATGCGTCAGTTGAAATTTCATTCTTACCTGTAATCTGCAAATAAGAAGTGAAGTGAAGAGCATTAGCTATCAATAGTTAAGTAAGCCTCGGGGCGTACATAAGGACCCCTTCATTACATTGAAACAACCAGTTAGTCCTTAGAATCATTTATATCATAGAATAATTAATGACGAAGTCAATTCATGTTTCAACATTAACAACATAATGTAATAAATAAACATTCTAACATATGAACGACATTCAAGAACTCTTTAACATTAAGTAACTATCATACAGTGAGATAGGCTAACAAGCAGTTACGACAATCATCGTTAGTTATACGTATCGTAAAACTTTAACCACTGACGATCATTTATAGAAGATGTCGTCATTGAAACTAATTGATCAGTGTTTAGATTGTTAAAATTAGCACTAACAATAATTCCGCACAGCTAATACAAGCTTTTAATGCTACTTGAAAATTTGAAATTTTAGTGAATTTTTGGAGATGTTACACATGTGTATTGTCCATGTGGTTATGTTGTTTCATTCCTGTCTTCTGCTGTTATAAGAGAAGTACTTTTAATTGACCAAGCCACTTTCAGAAATAGAATGCTGGTGCGGCTTTTGGCTGCATAGTTTCTTTAGTTCTTCCCTCGATGCAAATTGGCAGCTCTGTCTATTTTACTTAGAGTTGTGAACACATCAAATATCATTTCCTTTTTTTTGGGTGATATTGATGCAACAACTAAATGCTTCTTCAATGTTGCTTGTAGCTAAATGCTTCTTCCATGTTACATTTTTCCACATTTTCTGCATACTCTCAGTGGAAATTGTCAAAATGTGAGGCAAGGGTTCTTTTGTACACAGTCTTCGTTTGCTAATTAGGCTCTTGATCAAATATACATTGCAAATTTGCAAACACATATTAAAGTTGAACCTATGATGGTGACTTTGACGGCCAATGCCTAGGGTTGTGAATCTTAAGCCCATGGTGCAAGTTTTGGGCATTAGGCAGATCGATCCAGCACAGAGTATGCAGGAGTGGTACATAATGGTGCTCTATGATGGATCCTTTAAGTTGGAATAATAATGGCGAAATGCCTATAATAGATTTTGTTAGCTTTTGTGTAGGTTAAGATCCGTTTTTCCAGCAGTTTGTTGAATGTTCTCTCAGCTACATATTGTAACCGTATTTCTTAATAAATTATTGAGTAGTGTTCTGTTTGGTATTCAATTTGTGATTTGGTATCAAAGCTCAGGCAATTGCTGCTTGCCCTGGAGTGTAAATCACTGAGTGCCCAGGATTGTTGAAGTTACTGAGGCCATCTCCTGTTGAAATTCGAGTGGTTGACTGCTGGTTGAGAATCTGGAGATTGTGGGCACAGATTCACTTTGAATCGCTGTGTGTTGTTGGAGGAGTCCACTGAACCATATGCATTAGGAAATAGAGCCATCGCTGCAAGAATTGCTGTTGCTATGGCGTAGAGTTGTTCTGGACTGTAAGGCTAGATGAGCCCGCGTGAAGGAGGAAGAACGCCGCCCGTAAGAAAGCCATTGCTGATGTGTGAGAAGCGACTCCCATCTGCAAGGGGAGTCAATCCAGTGTAATTTGGTGCTTTGTAGAGCTTTGAATTGGGATTTTCAGCGTTTGGAGCTGTCAAATCTAGTTTTTCAAAGTTCAGCAAGAGACGATTTGGGTCTATGCGAGCTGCGTGTATGAAGAAGTGAGGGTGCCTCCTATTGAATTGTTCATCAAGGAATAAGTGTTCAGAGGAGAACGAGAAAGACACCCATCTTGACTAAGAGAAAGTCACCCAGCTTGACTAAAGTGCTCGCCCAAGCGAAATTTTTGGCAAGTGTGACAGGGGCGCGATAATACACGACTACGGCGGGTCCCCAGTGTGGCAGGGCGCGGTAGTTTGGGGCTACTCTTCCGAAATTTCAAAAAACGAGATTGTCGCGGGCATCCAATGTTGCACGGTGCGACAATTAGCAGAAATATTCATTTTTTATTGTGTTCTATTTTGGTGCATCAGGAGGTATATTCTCAACAAAGCTCTTCTCAATTAAGAAGAGGTATTTTTCAAAGTCGCCTGTGAATTCAGATATTTTTCAAAACAAAGGTATTTTTTATTGAATTCATCTCTTTCAGTAGCCATGACAAATTCTTTTCCCGAAAATTATCTGAACGAGGCTTCTAAACTTGACGGGGACAATTATCTTGACTAGAAATTCAAGATTTTAATTATGCTCGAAGCACTAAATGTCTGGACTATAGTCAAAGGGGATGAAGCCAAACCCACAGGTGCTACTCTTGCAGACTGGGAGAAACGAGAAACGAAGGCAAAAGTATTGTTGCGGCTGTCTGTCAAAGACAACATCATACCGCACATCAGAGATTGTAAAACTTCCAAGGAGACATGGGACATCCTGAAAGGTTTGTATGAAACTGCGAACTCCAATAGACTTCTATTTCTAAAGACTAAGTTATTGTCTATAAAAATGGTTGCAAATGAGAATATCACCTGCTATGTTTCCCGGATTAAGGATTTATCTGATCAGTTAAAAGCCATTGGTGATATTGTTTCAAATATTGACATGGTAACTATTGCATTAAAATGATTAATTAGAGATTATCATGTCTTTATTTCAAGTCTAGGAGGTAGAGCAATGCCACCTACATTTAATGAGTGAACATGGATTATTCTACAAGAAGAAGAAATGATGAAAGTGTTTGAGATGGACTTTCAATCTACAGAAGTGGCATTAATGGCAAAAGGAAAACAACCCTACAGGGGCAAGACATGGGACAGAAACAAGACATGCAAGTTTCAGCCAAGAAACAGAGGTATGACTCACTCAAAATTTGATTCTCATGATAAGAAAAATGATGGTTGTTTTTACTGTGGAAAACATGGTCATCATGCTAAAGACTGTTATAAAAGGAAAGCTGATGAATCGAAACAAAAGTTTAGAAAACATAATGGAAATTATGTGACAACTGACACATCCAATGAAGGTTTTAAGAATTTAAAGTTGTTTATTTTAGAAGCTGCATTGTCTGCATAAATTGATGATGAAAATGCATGGTTCATAGACTCAGGTGCCTCAGCCCATATGTATTGTGTCAAAGAATGGTTTGATGAATATCATGAGAGCAAAGATGAAACACACATAAATTTAGAAGAAAATAGATCTCATAAGATTCAAGGTCATGGAATAATATGTGTGAAATTACCTAATGGCCAAAAGAAACAGATCCATCATGTGTTGTATGTTCCAGGCATAAAAAAGAACATGATTTCTGTTTCCACAATAACTGATCAAAATCTGAATGTAGAATTTATGCAGTTTCATTGTCTTGTGAAGGATATTCATAATCGTTATAATGTCATAGCCACAGGGACAAGAATTGGAGGACTGTATAAGCTTGATGTCACAAAGCCCACTCATCAAGCATTGACATTTACTACAATAACAACAAAAGAGCTATGGCATCGCAGGTATGGACATCTTAATCAAAATGACTTAGTACTACTTCAGAAGAAATTAATGGTTGAGGGGCTTCCTGTTTTGAAACATGAGCATCTAGAATGTGAAGCTTGTGCACTAGGTAAACAACATAGGGAATAATTTCCAGTGCATAAAGGGAAGAA
The DNA here is from genome assembly GCA_027924585.1 of Larix kaempferi. NCBI lineage: Eukaryota > Viridiplantae > Streptophyta > Pinopsida > Pinales > Pinaceae > Larix > Larix kaempferi. The sequence goes on along the minus strand of BSBM01001331.1, from coordinate 18,559,374 downwards.
ACAAGAGAATTACTTGAATTAATACATACTGATGTCTGTGGTCTCATGCAAACCCTATCACTTGGTGGTACGAGGTACTTTCTTATATTTGTTGATGACAAATATCGATTTACTTAGGTTTATTTTATAAGGAAAAGAGTGATGTATTTGAATATTTTAAAGAATTCAAAACTATGGTGGAAAAGCAGACAGGTAAATGCATCAAGATACTCAGATCTGATCAAGGTGGAGAATACACCTCAGGACCTTTTGAGAGCTACTGCAAGAACAATGGGATCATTCAGCAATTCACAGTGCCTTTTACACCACATCAAAACGGTGTAGCTGAAAGGAAGAACAGGACATTAGTGGAATGTGCTCGCAACATTTTAAAAGGTAAAAATATCTCTAATGGTTTCTGGGTAGAAGCCATTAACACTGCTCTTTACTTAAAGAATAGAAGTCCAACTAAGATTCTAGATTCAAAAAAACCTTTTGAAGTTCTTTATGGCTATAAACCTGAAGTTGGTCATTTAAAAATATTTGGTTCAAAGGCATTTGCTCATATTCCCAAAGATGAGAGAAGAAAACTGGATGCAAAATCTGTTAAGTGTACTTTTCTTGGTTATTATGATGATCATAAGGCTTATAAACTATTTGACCTTAATTCACATAAGCTCATAGCAAGCAGAGATGTGATTTTTCATGAGACTACAGATGAAGAAGTAACTAAGTATGATGTCTGGCATACTCTTTATGACAATGATGTTCAAGTGAAAATTGATATAGATAATGAACAGGAACAAGAAAAGGAACAGGTACAACAACAAGGTGAAAGCAGCGTAGTGACTCCAACAACTCCTATGCCTCAGAAAATAAGAGATGCAAGTGCAGAAAGTGGTGGACCACTGAGGAAGTCTACAAGAACAATTCAGATACCCTCCAGGTATAAAGACTATGCTTTGATGACTCAAGTAATGAATGTTGTAGAACCTACTTCTTATGAACAAGCCAAAACTCATAAGGACTGGAATAATGCAATGAATGAATAATATGACTCAATAATGAAAAATGACACTTGGGAATTAACTGAGCTGCCTGAAAACAAAGTTCCTATAGGATGTAAATGGCTGTATAAAACCAAGTTTAATGCAGATGGAAGTGTTGACAAATATAAGGCCAGATTAGTTGCAAAAGGGTATTCACAAAAGGAAGGAATTGATTATGAAGACACCTTTGCACCTGTAGCTAAGTTAAATACAATTAGAATCATGATTGCATTAGCTACACAATACAATTGGAAAGTTCATCAGTTAGATGTTAAGTCTGCATTTCTGAATGGTGATTTAAAAGAAGAAGTTTATTTGGTTAAGCCTAAAGGATTTATAAAGAAAGGGGAAGAAGATCTTGTCTGTAAACTCAAGAAAGCTTTATATGGTTTGAAACAAGCACCTAGATCTTGGTATATTAAGATAGATTCGTTCTTTGCCCATAAAGGTTTTGTGAAAAGCAAAAATGATCCAAATCTGTATGTTAAAAATGATGAAAATGGAAATGTTGCTTTAATATCCTTATATGTTGATGATTTGATTATCACTGGCAGCGCTTCTCATTTGATTGAAGATATTAAGATTCAGTTAGCACATATATTTGAAATGAAGGATCTTGGTGAAATACATTATTGTTTAGGTCTGGAAATATGGAGAGAAGGCAGTAAAACAATTGTCACTCAAAGCAAATACTCAAGGGAGATTTTAGAAAGATTCAATATGAGTGATAGCAAGACAGTACCAACTCCTTTGGAACAGAATGTTAAGTTATCTAGTCTTGATGAAACTAAAGAGGCAAATGTTGTTCTGTATTGCCAGTTGGTAAGAAGTTTAAACTATCTTACCACTACCAGACCAGACTTAGCATATTCTGTCAGCATCCTGAGTCAGTTCATGGCTAAACCTCTGGAAAGCCATTGGATAGCTGCAAAGAAAGTCCTTCGATATCTGAAGGGAACTGTTAATTTTGGTATTATGTATACTGATGGTTGTGATGTTGAGTTGACAGGTTACTCTGATTCAGATTGGGCTGGAAATCCTGATGACAGGAAATCAACCTCGAGATATGCATTCAACATAGGCACTGGGGTCGTATCATGGAGCAGTAAGAAATAGCCAACTGTTTCTTTATCATCAATAGAAGCTGAATACAAAGCTCTATGCCATGCTACTTGTGAAGCTGTTTGGTTAAGGAGAACTCTTGAAGATATTGGCAACAAGCAAATGAAGCCAATTGGTTAAGGAGAACTCTTGAAGATACTGTCTAGTGAATGGCTTTGGCTTAGTCTCTGTTTCCTCTGAATTTTGCTCCGTCAAGTAAACTGTTGAGAAAGCATCCCTGCCTAGATTCTGGACGGTTTAAATTGCATCTTCAGAGCTAGATCGCAATTTTGAACTGATGGACTTCATCTACCTATGTGAAATTCCTGGCTTTTTTTGACCATGGATATTTGACTATGTCTATATGACTTCAAGCTTTATATAGTTGCCTATGGCCATCAAGTAAACTGGTCAGAAAGTGCAGCTGTCTAGAAATTTGTGTTTTCGAACTAATAAATCTCCTTTGACTCTGACTCTGCTAAGTTTCAGGCTCTTTTGATTATGTATATGAAACTACGTTTATATGTTGTGTCTTTTGTTCACTGTTTTATGAATTTATATACCATACGAAAGAAAAAACAGCTACTAAATATGCATTCTCTGGAACTGTTTCTTGCCAGTGGATTAGTTTGCATGCTAGCATTCGATGCATGCAATTTGCGTTTTCAAAAACTGTTTGTTAATACTTGTTTTACAATGTTTCCTATTGTCTGTGACAGTATATGTTGATAAGGCCGTGGGCAGTGAAATTGATGTTCTCTAAGGGAGGCATAAAAAAATTATTTAGAAACTGAGAATTGCTGTTGTTTCGAGCTTACAAACATCCAAATGTTGTATGTTCTATGGGTAGTTGGATTTATGCTTATATGTGCTTATATATGTATATGTTTGGAAATGCTTGTTTGCTTTTCATCGAACTCTCCTGCAATTATGCCGGTTGATGTATGCCTATGGATAGTTATCATGTCATTGCAGAAAAGCTTGATCTTGGTCAAGTAGTCACTTGCCTTTTCTTTCCAAATGTTGTATGTTCTATGGGTAGTTGGATTTATGCTTATATGTGCTTATATATGTATCTGTTTGGAAATGCTTGTTTGCTTTTCATCGAACTCTCCTGCAATTATGCCTGTTGATGTATGCCTATGGATAGTTATCATGTCATTGCAGAAAAGTTTGATCTTGGTCAAGTAGTCACTTGCCTTTTCTTTCCACCGAGATTCATCAAAAGTTATGTACGATTGAGATTGCCTTTTGCTAAGGCTTCTATCTCTGAAGGCTTTTCATTTTTGAATTTTTCGTTGTCATTGTTCTGTGTTAAACCTTTCAAATAGGTTGATCTCTTTGCCTTGGCAAGTGATGTATAATGTGGAACCTGGCAACGATTTAACACAAAATTCTTGACGCCAAAGAATTCTTATGCCAATGCCAAATGATCTTGTACAGGCCCATTGATTAAGTCTAGCTTGATCTAGGATCAAATCCATGCCTAGGTTCACTGAGATCGGTCACAAGTTATTGGCAAGGGCGACAATGCATCGCTAGAGAATACTTTCCTCTTAGGCTCGCTATACATGTCTGGCTTCCTTAAATGGTGCGGCCAATTGATCTGTTTTCCTAGCTGTTGTTGCTTAGGCGTGCCACGCTTTATCAAGAGTATGGTTACTTTGCTCTCAGGATCACTATATGTTTGCGTCACTTATTTCCAACTGATTTTCCCCTGGTTAGAGATTTTGGTTGATGGACTTTTTGTGGCCTCGAACTGTGCATGGAATTTTGTCTTTGTATGCAGGCATCTGAAAAGAAGAAATTGATGGTTGTTGGGTAGATTCTAATGTTTTAGAAACTATTTTAAGAACACGCTACTGTTCATAAGACTTTGGAAACTATTTTAAGAAGAGAACTGTTCAGGAGACTTGGTCAAATTTTGAAGTGGCAAAAAATATTTCAAAACTATTTCAAAGACAACACTGTAGGTTTCTTAGAACTATGCCTGGCCATGTCAAAGACACCATGCAATGGGTAAATGACATGAATACATAACCAAAGTAATAATATGTCTAATTAATAATACTTTTTATATCTTTTTTTTATAAAAAATATTTAATATTGATTATGGTATTTGTTCAAGGTAACAATATGTCTAATTAATATTACTTTTTATATCTTTTTTCTTATAAAAAAAATATTTAATATTGATTATGGTATTTGTTAATCAAGGTTGAGAACTTGTGGTAATCGTATTTGGTCATGATTTTGAGGTAATGATTTTGAGGTAATTAGTAAAACACGAAAGTAAAAAATGATGATTTCCACTTCTTTTTTTCAGTCGAAAAATCACCTTCGTGCTATTCTAAGGAATCAAGGAAAGCTTGAAATACAATCATTACAATAAGGCTTAACAAGAGCATCACGTCACTTACAAAGAATTGAACATGGGTGGGGCTCCCATATTAAGTTTTAAAAATAATTATTATTAATTTGTTTAAACAAAATAAAAATAATGTTAAAATTATGAGTCAATTTTAATATTTTATTAATTTTATATACTTATAATTTCAAATCATAATTGTCATTACTCCTTTCAAATTTAGATAAAAAAATTGAATCTCCCCTTTTGAACAAAATATACTCTACAAAAGTCCAATGCCATTGTTTATTGACCACTAAATCCCTGCTATTGTTTATTGACCACTAAATCCCTTCTAGATGGCTCGTCCATATGTATTCAATAATTTTAAAAGATACTAGAAATCCTAGTAATTTTATCCCTCTTTTACATCGTTTCATGCATTCATCCTTATAGTACCACTTAATCCTATATTCTATTGGACCTTGATTTTATGACTTCCACCCCAAGCTTCCCAAACTAGAGTTAACGGATGTGAATCTCAAACAAATTCATCAACTCCAACGATATAGTCGATGTGAATCTCAAACAAATTCATCAACTCCAACGATATAGTCGATCTAAGGTACAAGAACATCAGCTTCAAGCTCTCTTTCGAAAACTATCAATTGACTAAATTTGTGAATACTATGATATTATCGTATAACAATACCAGCTTCAAGCTCTCTTTCTAAAACTATCAATTGACTAAATTTGTGAATACTATGATATTATCATATAACAATACTTGTAGGCAAAAGACTCTCTCTCTTTGTTGGAGCATGATCCAATCAATGTCAAGCAGAGCAATATCTCCACCTGGACAAATGCCTTACTCTAAACTAACCAAATGAGAAAACTTTTCAATTCCCATTTGACAAAGAGTTTAATTTATTTTGCTTTGTATTTCAAAAGCAATTCTAGTTAGTATTTTGCCTTGAAACAAATACAAAGCATTTTCCAATTTCCAAAATCAAAATGATGAAAAAGATTCCTCGCTTTGCCTTTGAGAAATTTCCTGGTCAGAGCCAATTCTTACAACTCAAATGAAGTTTGTGGGGGAATCGATGACTTTGAGACGCACATTCCAAGAATCATTTCAGAAATTTGTTCGGTCATTGGAGACGAGGCATCGTGGATGGGGTTGTGAAGAGGTGAAAGAGCTACAATGGGACTAGGAACAACTAAAATATGGCTTAAGAGTTACTGGTCCAAATTGAATATATGCACTATATGCAGTCATGAAAAGAGGTATGAACACATAAGAGATTCATGAGTTATGCTATATTGACAGATGGTTTCTTTTACAGTTGCAGGAGCTCCTAGACGTTGAAGGTTTCCTATATATATTACATCGCTCACAGAACTGAGCAAAGATGATTCTTATGAAGTAAAGAAGAGGGGATTTAGTGATAAGCATATATCATTTGCAACTAAATTACTTGAAAAAGATGTATGTGCTCGCCACCTAGATTTGGGTGTGTTGTCCACTAAGTTGTACTTAGTTGGATTTCATGTGAACCACTGAAGACTTGAACAACATACATTGTTCATCACTAGAGTTTTGAAGTTTAGCAGGCCAATTTTGGCCCTTTGTAAAAAATTGCATGTCTATACCCCCATGGGGAATTTATAATAAGTTGGTCTAAGCATGGTCTTTTTGTAACAACCTTGACTTACCTTAGGTTTATCTATCAAGGGGATACTTTAGAGTGTTTTTTCCTTAGGAATTATGCATTGCGCTTTAGTGATGTACAATTTCTGAGTTTTTCACTCACGTCTCAAAAGCTGGAGAATTTACCTTGGTGGTTAAACATTGTTCATCAATAATAAGTCATATGGACCTGCACTAGGTCCCCCTAGGTTTTACCGGGGAGGCAGGTGCGGGTGGGATCATCTTTGATCCTGGAGGAAACAAAGTCACTTCCTTTTCATGGGTACTAGGAAAGAAAACAAACAATGAAGCAGAATGGTTAGCACTGCTCCACTCCTTGGAAATCGTTGCGACCCTCAACGTCGGCAAACTTAAAACCAACAAGACTCAATGTAGTTATTTTCAGGAAGCTCCCACTGTGAATCAAGAAATGACTTATGTTGCCTCTGTGCAGCAACATAATTATGGCTAGTTTCTCCTTTTCTCTGCAGGGTTCCTCCTTTTTGCTACAGTTTTTGAATGTTTTTTTGCACTCTGTTAAATTCTCAATTTGTAAGGGTTTATCCCACTTCTACTATGGAAAAGTATATGAAGCATTAGAACTGGAACTTCATAGTCAAGCTAGGCACTATTGTTTGCTACTTACAGATCTCTCTTTTTGAAAAATTCCATCTCTTTTTGTAATGTATGGTTGTGCACAGCATTTTCGAATATAAATATTTGTACTATGTTTCTGTTAAAAAAAAAAGGTCCCCCTAGGTTTTATTTTGTTTTCAGACATAATTTTTTTCCCATAAACGGACTATTTTTTAATGTTTTAATTAAAAAAGTTAAAATCTCATGGAAAGTGGGTTAGGAGGTGAAATTCACCATGGAGGTACTTGTTTTCTAACTTGGAGCAACCATATTACCCCTAAACCCACTTTTCTTAAGTTATAAGTGATTAATGTTCACTTAATTAAGTATTCTCTCCAAAATAATAAAAGAGATTATTTAATTCAAAAAAATAAAGATATGAGGAAAATCCAATTCCCGAATCAGAGGGATTTGGTTTCATTGAAGGCCTAGTTGAGTTGGAAAACATATCTAGGGAATATCTCAATCAAATTTGGGAGATTTAAGTGAAGATCTACAGGATGACAAGTGTCTTCTCTTGGGAAGTGTGCCCTCATCCCTCTTGGGCGACTTTCTTGATGTGGCAACTCGTGAGAGGATGGTAGGAGTTCACAAAGCTTATGAGAGGTGTCCTTCCTATGTGGCAGCCATCTCATCAATCATGCCATTGATTAATGATTGAATCACTCCCTTGTTTGAGTGACCATATTTTGAAAATGAAGTCCGAGATTGAAGAAAATGATGATCAGTTACAGGAATTCATATTCTTGCAAGAGAGTTTTGCGTGATGCTAATGAGTAAGAAAATCGTTGACGGAAATAAAGAACTGTATGTGAAATAAATGGACAGAGAAAGATTTTACTTGGTGCACGAAATGCAAGTTCCGAGTTCTCTTTTGCATCTATGTGTTTGAAATTTGCTTTCCGTGTGACTAAGAATTCGTTGAATTAACCCGGAGATTCGATTTGAGCAAAAGATTGGTAACTATGTAAAATATGTTTGTTTCTTGCACATCTAAGTCGTAACCTATTAGTTTCATTGTTAACTCGAAATTAAATAGCAGAATATTTGGTTATATGAAAGATTGGTTGGAAGTTTACCAAAGTGTGAAAAATTCCATTGGAAAGGTGAAGAAATAGTCCTAGTGCTCTCTTGTTTAAATTCTCTACAGAACATATTAGGGTCATTGGCCTTTTGGTGAGCGATTCCCTTCATAGTATGTCATTCCATACAAGACTTGAAGAGATTGTAAAGTGTTGCTTAGTAATTTAAAGGATAAATCGAGGGGTTTTATTTGTTCATGGACAAAAACGCAAAGCCAAGCTTTCTGTGGTATATACATTGGACTAGATTCCCAATGACAACCAAGAAAATGCTAGCAAGTTTTGAGCCTTCTATTGACTATGAAGTAAAGAAGAGGGGATTTATTGATAAGCATATATCATTTGCAACTAAATCACTTGAAAAATATGTATGTGCCTGGCACCTAGCTTTGGGTGTGTTGTCCATTAAGTTGTACTTAGTTGGATTTCATGTGAACCACTGAAGACTTGAACAACATACATTGTTCATCACCAGAGTTCTGAAGTTCAGTAGGCCAATTTGCCCTTTGTAAAAAATTGCATGTCCATACCCCCATGGGAGATTTGTAATAAGTTGGTCTAAGCATGGTCTTTTTGTAACACCCTTGACTTACCTTAGGTTTATCTATCAAGGAGATACTTTAGAGTGTTTTTTCCTTAGGAATTATGCATTGCGCTTTAGTGATGTATAATTTTTGAGTTTTTCACTCACACTTCCAAAGCTGGAGTATTTACCTTGGTGGTTAAACCTTGGGAGGTTATTAAATCCTAAGTGTCTATGTATTTTTACATGCTAGCCATCAATAATAAGTCATATGGGCATGCAATAGGTACCCCTAGGTTTTATTTTGTTTTTTAGGCATAAATTTTTTTTCCCGTAAATGAACAATTTTTCAATGTTTTAATTAAAAAAGTTAAAAATCTCATGGAAAGTGGGTTAGGAGGTGAAATTCACCATGGGGGTGCTCGTTTTCTAACCCCGTGCACCCATATTATCCCGAAACCTACTTTTCCTAATTTATAAGTGATTATTTCACTTACATAAGTATTCTCTCCAAAATAATAAAAGAGATTATTTAATTCAAAAAAATAAAGATATGAGATAAATCCAATTCCTAAATCAGGGGAATTTGGTCTCATTGAAGGCCTTGTTGAGTTGGCAATCATATCTAGGGAATATCTCAATCAAATTTGGGAGATTTAAGTGAAGATCTAAATGATGGCAAGTGTCTTCTCTTGGGAAGTGCGCCCTCATCCCTCTTGGGCGACTTTTTTGATGTGTCAACTCGTGAGAGGATGGTAGGAGTTCACAAAGCTTATGAGAGGCGTCATTCCTATGTGGCAACCATCTCATCACCAATCCCATCAATCATGCCATTGATTAAGGATTGAATTACTCCCTTGATTTAGGAATGCGCCCCCCCCCCCCCCCCCCCCCCTCACCTTCCTAATTCTATATAAAGCGCTCCTCATTTGTCATGGAGCATTGAACCTTTGCTCATGTACTATTTTGCTTTGATGTTATTTGTTGAATAATATTTTGCGAAGGCTTTGGAGGCTCATGGTTGCATTTCCTCTATGGTTGTGATCGTTGATAAGTATTGAGGTGATATCTAGTTAGCTTTACATTCTCTTTTGCAAGATTGTAGATTGATTTTAGCTTGTTTGAATAAGCATTTGCAACTATAAATTTACTTATTTATGTTCTATCTTTCAATATTTTAGGAGTAATATGTTGTATTCAGCTATATTAATATTCTCCTTGTCTTTATTGATGAATATACTAGATTGATCTTGTTTGTCTTGAGAAGTGTGTAGCTTTTCAGGTTGCCTAAGGTGAAGGGATTTTGGAGCTCGATTGCATCCGTCTTCTTTCCACTACATTTGAATATTTGGATCTAAAAAGTGTTGTTCCATAGATGTTTTCTCTCCTTCACAGTATTCAAGCTTGAGCTTGAGGACCTCTTTCGACCATTTCTAAAAACTCAAAATTTCTTTCGATTACTTGGTTTCTTTTGCTTAGTAAATGTTAGATCCACAAAGTATATATCATTTATCTTCTTTTATTAAGCATACATATAAGATCTAGAAGCTCTCAAAAGTTTTGTCTCGAGCTAGATCTAGATTGTTCTTTTAAGTGCTCGTTTTCATTAAAATTTCCAAGTACTTAAGTTAGTGTAAATTTTGTATTTTTATTTGACCAATCCACTAATCTATGTACTTTTAGTTTAATGGTATTTAGCAGGTTGAAAGAAAAAGATGAGGAAACTATGGCGAATTTTCGATAGATTTGACCATTTTAAGCCTCCATAGCTCCTATAATCTCTCTTAGTAATTTCTAGCATTGTAAACCCTTAGATCCAAGTCTAAAAGGACCAAGTGGTACCTCTTTAAATATTTGTAAATAATTTTAAATAAGAGAGCAGGTGGGCTACATAGAGCCCACACCCCATCCCCCTGGGGGGATTTGCAGTGTTTTTCATGGAAGTGGTTTTTTCTAACATTTGTTTATTGTCATAACACATGCACACAATCCACTTTTACATATTGTATACTTTAATTAAGTAGTTTCACTTTATGTTTTTCTTCACTTTTTGCAAGTAACAAATAAAGCCAGACTCATTGCCACGAAGTATGCTCTCACCATCACCTAAAAGCTTTTCCAATTAGTGGTGGATGATCAGATAGTGACACATAATCTTGGTGATTAGTATCACTTTTCATTTTTCAAGTTTATATGCTCAACATTGCATTTATAATATTTTAGTTTCAGTTATTTACTTTTGTCAATTGGAACGAATATTTTGTTGATTAATTCAAAGTATGCTCTTTTCCTCTGCGGGCATTTCCCTGGTCGTTGGGAAATCAGAAACGAGTTGCAACACCTTCTTAATTTTCCACATTTAATTAAGAAACTCACCTTAATAAAATCAACTACTCTCAACATAGCGGAAATATGACGCTACGAATTGAACTTATGTGGGGAAATTTTTCAAAAGAAGCGGGAACCACTGGAACATGACCTCAAGGACCTATTAGGATACACCCTTGTTGGTGTAGTGTTGAACATCCCCTCGAGACTCCATCCAGCCCACATGTCTTCGTGAGGAGCCACCTTTGTTTAATTTCCGAATACTCCTTGTACCTCACGGTATATTTGGAGTTCACCTTTTACCTAACTCAAATTTATCATTAATAATTTTAAAACTGACCAAGAACACATTGCAAAACATTTCACACCCAACAACAACACTCCATTGGAATTTGACTCCAAGGCACTGAAATATTATATATTGTTTTATCTTTCAAGCTTTCATTATGTCATGATTTGATTTAATCTATGTTGTTGCTTACATTATTTGCATAACTTGGACAGTATTTTGCATTCAACTCCTAAAAATAACCCCATCTAATTCACCTTCTAAAACTTAACAACCTTAGAAACATTCCATAGGGACTACTCATCTTGGTTTCGTTAGGAGTTAGCCTAAACGAATGAGTCAAGATCAAGTGGCAATACTTGACTTTGGACTTTCCCCCAAGGGCGGACCGAGCAGCTTTTAGATTTATGTTGCGTTAACCAGGTGCACAATCCAGTGGCAATAGGGTGTAAGTCCTGCATATAAAAGAGTGGTTTCAGTATTCAAACTATTGGGGGTTTGCATTCTTGTAGCGAATTGAAGACTTAACGAAAGAATTAAATTGCATCAGCAAAGAAATCAAGACAAAGTTTCCAGCATTTAGAGTATACAAAAGACAAAGCATCCATAATTAAAAGAACAATTCAAAACCTATTTTCTGAACTTGTGCCTGTTCAGATTTTTATCCTTGCATTTTGTGTTTTTGCAAGTTTTTTGGTACTTACTATTGCGTTTGTATCTTATTCTATTGATTTAAAGTATGATTGTATTTGGGTGCATTACTGGTTGAACCCAACACCCTTTTGTTGAGTTTAAATTATATGTTGTTGAGTTAGTGTTGAGTAAGATCAGTGTTTTGATCTTCCTCTATGTATGCATTGTGGAAAGCATACATTGTTCAGCAAAATGTTTTATTCTTGAAGAGCTTATGTGGTAAATAGATCAACATATTGAAGTTGGCAGATTGTTCTTGACAGGGGGGATAAAAGACAGTAAAAACCAAGAGAAACATAAGATTTTGAACAGTTTGCACTTTTCTCAACTTGTCCTTGACAGGGGGGAATAAATATCTACAATTTGAATTCAGGGTCCAAGTTTTAAAGTGTTGTTGTGATCTTGGGAATCAAATAGGAATCAAGTACGTAGCCTTGTTCCTGAATTTTGAAGACAGAGTCAAAGTCAAAAGTTTCCATAACCATCAATTGAGTAGAATACATGAGAGTCTACTTGTTTTATTGAAATTTTTTGGTAATCTTTAAACCATCTTTTCATGGTTCTTGGTACAGTTTGTGGTAAACCTAAAACCATCTCTTGGTTAGTGTTCATCCTAAAACCACCTCTTAGTTGGTGGTCATCCTGAAACCACATCTTCATAGCTTTAAAGCTCTTGGATAGTTTTATGGTCAACTTAAAACCATTAGTTTATGGTCAACTTGAAACCATGCAACCTTTTGGATAGTTTTATGGTCAACTTAAAACTATTAGTGTATGGTCAACTTAAAACTATTAGTTTATGGTCAATTTGAAACCATGCAAATTAGTAGAATTCTTATTACTTCTGCTAGATTTTGTTTCAGATAGATTTTCAGCCATTAGTAGTTGATGTTCTTGAGTTTTCTACTCTCCAACTTCGCTTGACACACATTGTTGATTGTTAAGTAGTGGCAGTTTTTTCGGGCACTATCAAACTTATGATTAAGGGGGGATGTTAAAAACTCTAATCATAGTTCGTTAGTTTAACTAACTGTTATTCAGTTACATGACAGTTATGGTCTTTTTGTATTATATATGTAACATAACTGTTATTCAGTTATATGACAATTATGATATTTTTGTATTATATATGTATGTAACATACCCATTACTTAAAACATTTTATGTTTGAGAAAAATATTATCTTAACTTTTATTGTAAAGTTTTATATTTGGCCAAGTGGCCAAGGATGACTGTAATTGCATAATATTATTATTTAATAAAATAAAATAGGAGACACTCACCCAAAGAAATTGTTGAAAGAGTGTTTACTGACCCACTAGGTGGAATGGAATCTGGGGTAGAAGGCAATGGACAAGTGGCTGCATCAGGAACTGAATAACTAGTGTTGTTATGGGAAAACTCCCTTGAACTGTGGTCAAAGTTCCCTGGAATGTGGGATTGGAGCTTGAGGCTCATTTATTGAAAACTGACCACTAAAAGACCTAGGCATCTTTTATAAGCCATCGAATTTGAGCAGAGGCTCACACTTTTTCTGACAAGAAAATTTACCTTGTGGTTCTGTTGTATGCACACAAGAGATTCGATGAGGGGAAGCTATGATTTGAGTTGTATTGTAAGTATGTTTCACTTATGTTGAGTGCAGAGATTCCTGCTGAGTGCAGAGGTTTTTGAGGTGTATGCAAGTCTTGTAATATCCCGAGTTTGACCCCATTATATTAAAATGTAAATGATGTAATATTGTTATAAAATCGAGGTGAGGAGCTCAGGCCAAGGCCCCACCATCGATTTTATTAGTGCATAAGGTTTACGTGCTAGCCATGCACAATGGAATTGTGAATATCATGTAAATATGCATTTTAATAAAATACCCACAACTAGCTATGCAATGCAACAAGAGATGGGAACATGATTTTACAAGGAATTGGGAGGGAAAACATTCAAACCCTTGAGCCAATCAAGTCAAGCCAAGTGTCAATGAGATAACCCATCAAACACTCAACTACCCATGTTGACTTTGTACCCAATCATTCATTTCTCCCAAGAATTGGTTGAGGTAGTTAATGCCTTGGGAATAAGAGGTATGGCTGTCCAAATTCAAGTATGGGCAAGCCACCCTTCATGGAAAAACGTGTTTTGCTTCTTGGACAAGAAAACAACCATGAATTTCTCCCCAAGCCATAACCCATCAACGAGTTTTTCTCTCCCACGAGTTTAGAGCTTCTTGGGCGTTTTCCAGCCATGTTTTTCTAGTTTTTCTTTGTTTCTCAGCTAGGAGAAGGGCGTTTTTGCTTTGTTTACCAATGGGGAAGAGAACGGATCGATTTGGGGGTTTCCTGGAGGTCGTTTTGGCCATTGGAATGCCCACAATCTGTGGGATAAATCGTTTTTCTCCATGTGGTCAAATTGCCCTTTCTCACAACCTGTTTTTTGTTGTGCCCACGATTTGGGAAAATCCATGGCCATCGTGTTGGTAAATCCCATTGCTGAAAATGTGTATCCATGCCCAGTTTGAGTTGTTGTGTGTGAAAGAATGATGGGGTGAGATGGGTTTCTATTGTTTTGGCTGTGCATGAGCTTGAATGTCCCATTTTCCTTGTAAGAACCATGCCAAGCTCGGGGGTAGCAGTTGTGTTGAGAGATTTATGAACACAATTGCCCTATGGTTGGGTGGAACGTTGCAGCAACATAGCTAGTTGTTTGGGGACAATTACACAATGAATATAAGTAATCTCTATGTGTATTTACTTCTGCAATGTTTAATTTAATGATTATTTTGATATGCTGGATGAGCATGAATTATGTGTGGATGTTGTTTTGATTCCGCTATGCAAACTTGTTTGTTTTGCATCTGCACACTCTTGTTTTTAATTGCTGTGAATTAATGAGCGGGCTTCATTTGTGTAAAAGCCCCAGATTGACATCATGTTCCCTTACCAAAGTTGGATCCACGGGAGGGGACATTACAAGTCTCCATTGATTGTTGAAAGTACAACATGACTGCCTTGCTTCTACATAGAGTCTTCTACCTAGTGGTTCAGTAAACAGGCTGGGGGGGCCAAGGGAGCAAGTGATTTGGTTGTTTCTTCTAGAGAAAGTTGGGAGGAACAGGCCTCTTTAGGTGTTTGTCCACCCTATTGACTTATCAGGTTCTATTTGTTATTTTATTTTCGAATGGTTATAACTTACTGCTTTCATAATTGTTGATTTATGATTATTAGCTTAATGTTGTTAGTTATCATCATTCAGATTTAAATGACTGATTTTCTGAATTGTATATCATCTCTGTAAATAGTTGAAGTTTTTATGATAAAGATAGAATAAAATGATTCTTTGCATTTTTCCACACACTGCCTTTGTGTCGTACTCTAGTACAGGGAAGAATAATTAAAATAGATTCAATTTCTGATATGCAAAGGATATTATTGAATGAACGGAATTTATATTATATTTCAGTACAATTTTTTTATGTTACATTGCAAATAAATCCTTTTTGTACTAAACATAGAAAACTCTAGCATTTATCTAATCATAGAAGTATTAAATAGTAGTTCACATTTAGAAAACAAAAGTAATAGTTTCATTCAGAAATCTCACATTTTATTTCCCAAAAACCTAAGTTTTATCTAGGGTTCGAAAACCTTCATTTCAGATAATAAATAACCCCATACCCTTTTGCTACTTAGACTTCTTAATAAAATCCTTTAAAGACAATAAAGATTATGTATCTTAAACCCTAATAATATCGAAACCTTCAATACAAGATTTTATAAATAAACAAAGTCTAAACATTACAGTAAGAGAAATAGTAACCATATCCTTTATATCAATATACAACAGTGGAATTATAATCTCGTGATTTCCTTATTACATTTAAAAACTACCAATAGTTTAAACATTAAATAATATAAGTCAAATAGAAATAAACTAAACTGACGAATGACCTAGGCTTCAAACCCTGTGCTTTTGCCATATACTAATACATCATTTACTTTTCATTCTCTTTAACCAAATGAAAGAATAATATAAAACCAAGTTCAAAAACCTGTAATAAACCTACAAACAAACCCTAAGTTTGTAATTGGTTTTGGGTAGGGTTTACAACCCCAGCCTTATGGTCGCGATCTTTAAATAACACTAATCATATTATAAATATTTAAAACTACAGGGACGGGCTCAACCCTTACCATTTGTTTCACCAAACATTTCTTAGAATAACATAGATTGTCGAGGGCAATTCCTCTCAGGCTTAGCATTTTTACAAACATAATCAAAACACAAAAATCATTTTCGACAGGGTTTCAAAACAAGGCTCACTGCCTTTGATAACAAACAACCTTAAAACTATTACGATGTCAACATTTCGCCTTTTAGCAAAACATATAGAATCTGCGAATACATAGTTCGATACACAAGGGTATTTTCCATATAGTCTAAGCTTAATAGCTCTGCAAGTTACATAGCGAATTCAGGGTTCGAAACCCAGATTGTTTTTACAACTAAAAATCCAAATAGTATTTAGATTCTAGTAGGTTCACAGTCCAACCTTATGGCTTGGTTTATACAGAAACCCCATGGATTTAAATAACCATTTAAACACAATGACGAACTCTGCAAATATTTTCAACATAACAAAAATGCCGATAGTTTTCCTTTCAGCTTAACACTTTATTATTCCAAAATACATAACCGACAGTATTATCCTCTGAAAAATGCAATAGCTCAAAAGGAAACAACACAAGGTCAAGTGTTCAAAACACCATTTGCAATTTATAAACAAAACCGAGTCTATAAAACCCTAAACAGCTTATCATTGCATTTCATAAAAATGCTGAGGGTTCCAAACAAAACTGTACATTTATCAATTAAAGTTTTTACACAGTAAACGTTGAAGAACCAACACTGGGTAGGTCGATGAAATCAATCCTCCCTACATGGAAAACCTTGCCATACGGCTTACACATTACAACGGTGACAAAAACCGATGCTAAAAACAAAAGCGACTGCCCGGCTATACCAGACGAGGACTGACATTTCTGCCAAGCTGCATCATACAGGGAGTCACCGAAACTTACCGGGCGTCATAGCTCTTATCCCTTTTACCAAAAACATAAAAATCCAACGTCGAGGAGTCACCTGCCATTACAACAATTAACGTGGTTAAATGAAGCTCAAACTTAAAATATATACACAGCTGAATAATGTCAACCTCTGTGGTAGTATGGGTGCGAATACGACTTACCTTTCAAAGAACACCTTGTAGCTTGACTGAACATTCTTGTAATCGTCAAGAACAAAAGAGTCACACAAACCACCAGCAAACGCAACAAGACTTAACTCAGGAATGGCTCAGCTCATGTAGCCTGCTAGTGACAGTTTACAACTATAGGTCACGGTATTGAACCCAGGAGAGGTGCCTCCAAAACCCTGCTACCAACCCTAAGAATCCGAGGGCCTGTCAGCCTCTCCAAAAACCCACTCGCTGCAAAAATGAATGCCCAGGTTATGCCTTCGTCAAATTAATTCCAAATGCAGTTAGGTTAACACCACTACCAAGAAACACCACGTGAAGACTTGCCACGGTGGATGCCAACAGGCATTCCACCATGAACGCTTTTAATGCACTTTAATTACATAGCTACTGTCATACGTAGAGCTTGTCATCGCAATCAGCATCAAGGTTAATGTTTCGTTCTTCAATAGTTAGAGTTTACAACCATAGTGTAGTATGGTTACGTAACATGTTAAAGAGTCAAACAACCTTTGCATAATAGCCAATCTTTGCTTAATAATCCAATAACATATGAAGTATGACGTGGAGCCCCTTTTTAATCAAGCCCTTGTACTTAGCATAAAAACCATAGAGCGCACATCAATGCTATTACATAGCTAATGTTACAATGCTCTTAGGATTATAACATTCAACGTATATTTAATTATATAGAGGATAGTTGCACATAGAGCATAGTTTGCAACTATCGGTACTTACAATGTTGCCATAATAAAACTAATACATAGGGTTTGTGCATATAGTGCATAAGATCAAAAGATAGGCTAAGAATTATATTGCAAGCATTAGCATATAAGCTTAGGTTTTGACTATTTGTATTACGTATATAGATACATGGTGTAATTCCTAAGTGCAAGGTTAATGATCTATAACCTTGAAATCAAAGTTCTATATTTTCAACGATACTTTAATACAAGACAAGTGTAATAGTAATAAACACAATTTTTGAGATTCGAATATAATTGTTATGGAATTTTATAAACAACGTTATACAACATATAATCATAAAACTGAAGATCAAACTAGATTAGATATTACCCTGGAACACTTCGGGTCTTTCTATTTTTCTTTTAAAAACAATTGAAAGCTAATTGAAGCTTTAAATAAGATCTCTTTAAACACTTCATATTACTCGAAAATAAGTATCTCTCTTACCTGCGATCTGCGGCAAAAGTTCAAATGCATTAGCTAAATAGCTAAGTAAGCCTTGGGGTGCCCATAGGACCCCTTCATCATCATAAAAAAAATAAACAGTCAGCATTTATAATGAAATCAGAATCAATATAAATCTATAAGGTCTAGACATATAAAGAAATAACTATATTTGATTTAGGATGTAAGAATGGTGTAACAACTTCTAACAGTAGTTGAATAAGCATAAGTACATACACGTACTCCGAAGATAAACATACACAAGAAATTGACGTAACATGTTCATAATTAATGGAGTAGTGTTATCATCGGTGTGTCGTCTAGATAAACAAATTATCATTTATTATACTTCCGCATAGCAATCATAGCACTTAATTCTACTTAGAAAAATTTTAATTTCTTGTGAATTGTTGGGATGTTACATGTGGTATCAAAGCGTGAGTTCAAACTCTAGGCTTGAAATAGGCTCACGCGTGCAAAACAAAAAATGAAAACAAAAAATTTAGTTACTAATTTTTTATTTAAATTTGTTTCTGTACAAAACAACTTGACATTTAATTTGCAGGAATAGACATACAAGAAGAATCTGCAGATGACAGATCTCCTCATAATGAACGTAATGATAACGAACATGAAAATATTAATGAAGAAATCTACGTAGAACTAAATGATCAATCATCAGAATTATTACGTACGGTTAAGGTCTTAAAAACTGAAATAAGAAATGTTAAAGAAGAAAACGAAAGAATTTTAAGAGCACTGGAAGAATTAAACCATATTTTAATGGAAAAGTATCATCATGATGAAAAAGATAAGAGAACAGAAGTAAAATATGAATCTGGAACAATGTCCTACAAACACAGAGATAAGAAAATGAAATACTATAAAACTGAAAGTAGCTCTTCTTATTCTAAATTTGAGGATAAAACATATCGCAGAAAATATAATTTTGATCAAGACAACAGTGATAGTGACTGTGATCCTAAGAAAAAGCGTAAACATTATGAACAAATTTCAGGGGAATTTAAAAAGATAAAACCTCCAACTTTTACTGGCGAAAATGAAAAGGGAGAGATAGCTGAAGCATGGTTGTCCGGTATGAATAAGTATTTTCAGATTTATGATTACTAATCTCAGTTAAAAGCTAAAATGACCATATATAATCTGACCGAAAGGGAAGACATTTGGTGGCAGGATATTAAAAGAGTTAAAAGCATTAAAGAAAAGAATATAAAATGGAGTACATTTAAGAAACTGTTTGAGAAAAAGTTTTTATCTGAACAGTATTACGAAGATAAGTCAAAGGAATTTTGTGATTTAAAATTGTGTTCTATGAGTATGAAGGAGTTAAGTAGCAAATTTATCAGCTTGTTAAGGTATGTACCTTACTTAACTGAAGAGAAACCTAAGATACAATGGTTTCTAAGCTGCTTACCCTTTAACATAAAAGACAGAATTGAATACGATAATCCTTCAACTCTTGAAGAAGCTACGAGGAAGGCTAATTTCTGTTTTGAACAGAATAAGAAAAGAGAAGGTGTATCGAGTTGGAGGAATAATAAACCAAGTAATTATGAGCATAAGAAGAAAACTTTAAATTTCAAGAATTCTTGGAATAATAAAAATTTCAATAACAAAAATTTTCAGGGTAATAATAATTACAGAGGTAATGCACCACAGAATTACACAGCTGCAAGGAATGTGCCTAATAGTAATAATAACAATAATAATAATAATACCAGAAATGTCTAACAAAGACCACCTTTAAAGTGTTATGACTGCAATGGACCACATACCAGGGCAAAATGCCCACTCAAAAGAAGGGCAGTCAGCAACATTCACACCATACAAGCGGAGCCGACAGTAGGTGATGTAGCAAGAGAAATGCCCATGATTAATGCAGCGCTGGAAAATCGACAAACAGACCATCAAACTTCTATGGTCGAGATCGAAGGTATGATACAAAACAAATCTATTTCCATTTTAATTGATCCCGGTGCAATTTTGGGTTACATATTACCTGATTTAGTGAAAAGCTGCAAGTTAAAGGTAGAAAATTTTGATAAATCGTGGTTGGTTCAACTAGCAACAGGCACCAAAAGAAAAGTTGTAGAGTTTGTTAAAAGTTGTGATTTACTTATGAGTCAGTTGAAAACACAAGTTAAATTGAATTTTTTTCCATTAGGGTCATATGATGTATTAATTGGCATGGACTGGCTTGAACAACATAGAGTAATACTTAATTGTTATGAAAAGTCTTTTACTTGTTTGAATAACGAAGGGGAAACTGAAACAGTAAAAGGAATCCCTAGGAAAACATTTGTTAGACAAATTTATGCTTTACAAGTAAAGAAAGTTGTAAGAAAGAGTTGTAAAATGTTTGCTATAAATGTGATTAATGACGAACATTCATAAAAAGAAGATAAGATAAAATTGGAAGACATACCCATCCTTAAGGACTTTTCTGATGTATTCCCGGAAGAAATTCCACGACTACCTCCGAAAAGGGAACTCGATTTCACCATTGAGTTCGTACCAGGTGCGGTACCAAACTCAAAGGCTCCTTACAGAATGAATATTCTGGAATTAAATGAACTAAAATCTCAACTAAAAGAATTAATTGATAAGAACTACATAAAACCGAGTGTGTCACCTTGGGGAGCACCGGTTATCTTTGTTAAAAAGAAGAACGATACCTTGCGATTGTGCATAGATTACCATCAACTTAATAAAATGACTATTAAAAATTGATATCCCTTGCCCCGCATTGACGATTTATTCGATCAGGTACAGAGAGCAGAGATATTCACTAAGATCGACTTGAGGTCTGGATACCATCAAGTTAGAATAAATGATGAAGACATTTTTAAAACTGCTTTCAAAACCCGTTATGGACACTACGAGTTCGTAGTTATGCCTTTTGGACTAACTAACACACCGACAGTCTTCATGTGTTTAATGAATAATGTTCTGCATAAGTACTTAGATAAGTTTGTAATTGTGTTCATTAATGATATTCTAATTTATTCAAAAACAAAAGAGGAACACGACGAACACTTAAGAATAATTCTGTAAGTTTTAAGAGAACATCAGTTTTATGTTAAGTTCAGCAAATGTGACTTTTATAAAGATAAAATACAGTACTTAGGTCGCATAATATCTAAAGACGAAATTTCTGTCGACCCAGATAAAATAAGAGCAATTAACGAGTGGCATGTCCCTAAAGACGTAACCGACGTACGGTCGTTTATGGGGATAATGGGTTACTACAAAAAATTTATTGAAGGATTCTCCAAAATTGCGAATCCCATAACTTCTTTGCAGAAGAAGGGAAATAAATTCGTCTAGGATAAAAAATGTGAAGAAAGTTTTAATAGATTAAAAGAATTATTAACAACGGCACCTATATTAAAAATTGTTGATCCAAATAAGGACTTCGTTGTATTCACTGTTGCATGCAACGATGGACTTGTTGGATTCTTAACTCAAGAAGGTTACGTAATTGCATATGAGTCTAGGAAATTAAAAATTCATGAAAAGAACTATGCAAATTATGATCTAGAGCTGGTAGCCGTGATACATGCATTAAAAATGTGGCACCATCACTTGATTGGAAGAAAGTTTTCACTAATGACAGATAATAAAGGCTTAAAATACTTGTTGGATCAAACAAATCTTAATGCAAGGCAAGCTAGGTGGCTAGCTTTCCTTAGCGAATACGATTTCGAGATTCAACACATTAAGGGTAAAGAAAACAAAGTTGTTGATGCCTTGAGCAGAAAAGCCAAATTAAATTTTGTGACAGCAATCAGCACATATAAAACAGATCTGGAAAATCAGATCGAGGAAGGAATTAAGCAAGATGAAAATTTTCAGAAGTTACATGATAAAGTTGTTGAAAATGTATCTGAAAATTTAATAACCGATTACAGCATTAACGAAAAAGGTTTAATGACTTATAAAAACAAAGTTTATGTACCTAATGTGTCAAAAGTTAAACTGTTGATTTTGGATGAAGTTCATAAAAGTCCTTATTCGGGACACGTTGGTTATTAGAAAATGATAACCATGCTAAGAAATGATTACTTTTGGCCCAACATGAAGAATGAGGTGGTTGAATACATACACTACTACATATGGTCTAATTTGCCAGGAAAGTTCGTTGTAATAGCCACGAATTTTCGTCCTTGTTTCAACGATTGGGGTTTGTTTTTTTCGTGGAAAGAAATCCGTGGATATAGGGGCGAAATTTTCACTTCGTGGCAATAGCAACGTTTCGTTGATGCCACGTGTCAACAACACAACACTTCTCATACCCACGGAAAATGAATCCTTCCACGCAATTTCGTCTCTATATCGATGCACAACTCCTATAAATTTCCACGAATGTGCTGAACCTTCCATGAATATTCGTCACAATATACACGAATCCATTCACAATCTTTCGTGGCAGATTTAGCACCTGCGTGGAAGATACTTTTATAGTTCCACGAATCATTGTCGCAGTATCCACGGTTTCATTCCCAAATGTTCATGGCAGGTTCAGCAACTGCGTCGAAACATTTTGTATAGCCTACATTTATGTTCGTCGATATAGAGACGATACCTGGGAGTTTTAAAAAAAAATTGAATGCTATGATACAGTCATAGATTGGCTTCAGATAGACTGAAAGCACTTCTCATGAACCATATCTTACATCTAAATGATTCCTTTCAGATCTGTAAACAAGTCTGCTTAATGATGGTTTCCAATTCTATCAAACTTCATCAAACAAATAATCTTGCATTGTATTCCTTAAAGTAGTTACCATTAAGTATTTATGATAAGCAGTAACAGAAATAAAATTTGTTCAAGTAGTTTTCATACTTATCCCTTTTCAACAATCAATTCTTCAACTTCAAGTTTTTTTCTTTTAATGGCACAAATATTCAAACTCAAACTCAATTTGGTCACAAAGAATAGGCTCGGTCTTCATGAAGATATAACTGATGTTCTCCCATAACACTATTCAAACTCAACTTCAATTTGGTCACAAAGAATATGCTCAGTCTTCAAGTTATAACACAAGTCCTTTAAATATGCTATCAATATGTTTCAATGCTTTGCAAATTGTTCTTCTTCAAGCTCAGATTTCACATCCTTGTGTCCTTTGAATAATCATAAGGCTTAAACAACTTTTTGCAATGTATGAGCACGGTCTTACAAAGAATTATACCTTAGCTCTATTCACTTCTTCATAGAACTTTCTCAGAGTCATTTATCATCAAACTTGCTTGTAAACAACAAACACAGTCCTAGATAGATATCTCAAGAACTTGAACTAAATGTATAAACATGAAGAATTGTAAGCCCCAATCTTAAGCACATGTGGATAGCAGTTGAATGGTGATCTGATCGCCATCGAAACTCCAACTTTCGGTAACCACCAGAATCTCCTCCTTGTCACATTCTGAACCCCACATCTGGCTGAACAGTCATGCCTCCAGCTTCTCCCTCGGGCCCTTCTCCTAGCTCTATGGTAATATATCATTGAGGCCTTAAAGGCAAAGGCCCCTATTCTCATGGGAATCCTAATCAAGAATGTACTCAATAAAAGAAAGGTATCAATCTTTCCTTACTCAATAAAAGAAAGGTATCAATCTCGAGTGCCTGAATGAACATACGAAATGTATTTTTGATGTTTCTATATGAAGTGAAAAATGTACGAGATTTGACTTTATAGAAATGTGACCTTAGTGTACATTTTTCATTAGTATCTTGCATTAAAGCAATGACATGATAAAGTTTTACTTTAAACCCCTACAAGGAAATAAGATCACAATTCTACTTGTCATGAATACCCTATAGGAAACAATTGTTCCACAAATTCTATCATTTGAAGTTTGCAATGCTACGGTTTTCAATTCTCAACACTCACTGCATTTTTGAACAAGCAACTCTTTGTAGGGCACAATAGAAGAGCCCAACTTAGCTTCCATGTTAGAGGCCACCTGATCCAATGAATGCACCAACCCAATAAAAACCAAAACAAATAAAGATCCCAATTGCAAATTTTGATGAGCTGCATAAATTTTCACTATCAAGTGCACTTTATGTAAGAGGATTTGCCAAAAATACCATAGAACTATATAGGAACCACATGCAAACAATGCAATTACCATGCACTCAAATGGGAAGATGTATTCACTTAAGACCAAACAACTTCAAACAAAGACAAATTACACAATTTTACATGTATCACAACCATGTTTACATCTCCCATGCAAATATTTCTGACTTCATACAACACTTCATGGAGATGGGATTTTCTCCATAATCTATTGCCGTCTTCTTATGTGACACATGAAACTTCTCTGCACTTGTTGTTACCCAGAATTTCATTTGATTTCATGCCACCTTCTATATATTTTCTAGCTGCATATGCAATCACACAAATCAACATCATCATGTGTTTTCCCACATTGTCTATATCTCATTCTATGATCAGTTCTGGATGAAATCTCTCCACTAAAATGGTTTAGTCTCAATCAAAGACTCCCAATTTCATTGAATTTCCTATCTCAAGGCCAAGGCATGATACAATTAGAGGAATCCTTCTATCTTCAAAGGTACCATCTTCCCTCAATTGGAAGCAAAGATCTGGTTCATTACCAGTGGGCACATCACTTGCATCCCCCCTCAGAGGACTCACTGCTATAAGATTCCCTAAATGGAGATGATCCTAATTTCATGTCAAATTAAATTTGCATGGTGGTAATAAACTACACTTGTGTCTTCCATTGTCAGCTGCACTTCAAGCCTGAAGGTGGTAGCCTTGGGACCCATGACCCTTAGAACCAAGGGTATGCTCCAAATGTGGCCAAACAACCGTAGTACTCTATAAGAGAAAAACTTCAACAAGGTGGTTTTAAAAAAGTTACTCAAGGGGGGTAAATGACCCCATTAAACACGAGTGAAAGATAAGGTACCACAAGACCAATCATATCTCAATCAAGGTGGGGAAGGTACAACCAGTCATATCTCTCTCAAATGTACAACCATCCAATATAGCCTGAAAGTTCATCATCACAGTATAAGGAAGGGGGGTGGGATGCCAAATAAAAATATCCCTCATTTCTCTCTATTAATCAAATAACAATAAGAGAGGTGTCGTTGAAGATCTACACGTCAACATTAAACCAAAAATCAAATCTGAAGTGTGGGTACAAAT
Source organism: Larix kaempferi (assembly GCA_027924585.1). Lineage (NCBI taxonomy): Eukaryota > Viridiplantae > Streptophyta > Pinopsida > Pinales > Pinaceae > Larix > Larix kaempferi. The sequence goes on along the minus strand of BSBM01001331.1, from coordinate 18,534,001 downwards.
ATAGTACCTTCTACTATAGAAAATAAAAGCCACCTGTGTTACCTTTCAATTTAACAATATGGTCTACAGAAGCAAAATTTCCTCACAATTACCATCGAAATTTCTGACTAGCGCTAAAGCAACAGTAAAAGAATTTATAACATAATTTTGATCTCTATCAACTTCAGTGCTCTTGTGTGGTCCCTGTGCTGAAGTTGGTCCTCGAGATGTAAGTTGCTTACATAGATAACCATTGCATGACTGCACAATCTTCTAAACACATATAAAGTAGACAGGAAACACCAAACATTAAATATGATACATACCCTGGCTTTGTCTTGCGTATTTCTTTCCTATGGCTTAATTTATGAGGATGTATGCGTTGTTATAGTCTTATCCTATAGCTAGATCTAGTGCTTCAACCATATCAAGGAAATTACGATTTGCAAACGTAGACTCAGGCATTCCATTACTTTTACAACTTTAACGAAAATGCAGGAGGTTTTTACACAGTCATCTTTCAATCAAATGAATTAACAATCATCAACACCACAACCATCTTTCATCAAAACCGCATACATTAAATACAAACAAGCGTTGGGTTTCAAACGCATGAACTGGGATCGAATCCCTTAAACATTCCACCCATTTAAACTCTTTTGTATCTCTATTTATGAAATTCCAGAAACGCAATAGTAAAGAAAGAACCAAAACTCATAATTTAAATCACTCAGGAAATCAATTATGGGAACATTACACAGTAAACACGATTTATCGAAACCATATCAGAACACAACATAACCTTCAAGGATTATTACTGCTCAAACCCTATGGACGTAGACTCTAAGGTTTATATTGCAACTCTAGAAACCTGACGGAATCCAAGGATCGAATCCCACATTGACACCAACAAAACGATAGACGCCCAGGTCAGGTATCGAAACCCCAGGTAGAATTCCAAAAGCCCAGGTCCCATGAAAATAATTTAAAAATGAGGCAAAAGTATCTTGGGCAACAGAAACGTTTAAACTAAATCGCCTACACAGAAGAACAAAACGATTTTATTCAGTATGGAATATCTATCAGCAGTTACCATTTATAGATTCTCATACTACAGGAAAACAGGGCGACCTTCTCAAATCCCATTTCTTCTACGCATACACTTGGATCTTATACATAGGAAAACGCAGAGATTAAATAGAGAACCAAACATTCAAACGAACTATGACATCGAAACCCTCGATGAACACTCCACAGAGGCGAGAGGAAGAGGTAATGAAATGTGGACTCTGAGCTTACCAATTGCAAATGCCTCCAAGTCTAAACCTGTACCATCAACTAGTAACCACGCAAATGGAGAGGGCCAAACTATTACCTGCCAAGTAAGTAAAAATATACCGGTCAGAACCTGAGTTTGTATTCGTATCAATTCAAATTAACAAGAAAGACAATAAGGGTATTACCTACGTGTGTAGTTGTCACCATTCCTGCATATGCAACCTTCGTGGTGGGATGACCATGAGCCAAGCTCAGGTCAGACCACGAAACCCTCAGGCGCATCCAACATATAGACTCCAACAAATGAACTACGACATCGAAACCCTCGATGAACACTCCACAGAGGCGAGAGGAAGAGGTAATGAAATGTGGACGCTGAGCTTACCAATTGCAAACGTCTCCAAGTCTAAACCTGTACCATCAACCAGTAACCACGCAAATGGAGAGGGCCAAACTATTACCTGCCAAGTAAGTAAAAATATACCGGTCAGAACCTGAGTTTGTATTCGTATCAATTCAAATTAACAAGAAAGACAATAAGGGTATTACCTGCGTGTGTAGTTGTCACCATTCCTGCATATGCAACCTTCGTGGTGGGCTGACGGCCATGAGCCAAGCTCAGGTCAGACCACGAAACCCTCAGGCGCATCCAACATACAGACTCCAACAAACGAACTATGACATCGAAACCCTTGACGATGGTGTAGAAACCAAGAACCCATGTGCTATCGTAGAGTTACCTGCGTGTGTAGTTGTCACCATTCCTGCATATGCAACCTTCGTGGTGGGCTGACGGCCATGAGCCAAGCTCAGGTCAGACCATGAAACCCTCGGGCACATCCAAACTCCAACAAACGAACTATGACATCGAAACCCTCGATGATAGTGTAGAAACCAAGAACCCATGTGCTATTGTAGAGTTACTTTTAATGCCCTCACCATTAACCCAAATTTTAGATACAATTCATGATCCCATACGAGATTTGTGGCATGCTTTGGTATTTCATTATTTCACCACCACTATGGAGCTACCTATGGTATATATATCCCTATAGTAGTGGAGCACTCACGACAAATGAAGTAATTCAAAAAATGCAAGGAGTATTATAAGGACCCCAAGTAGTGTGTAAAGGAAACAAGTAATGGCAGCTTCAACATGCTTTGAAAGCTCAATAAGGACTTTAACTTCCAACAAAGCATTTCAAGTTGACAACCCCCAAACGTTACAAACATTAGTATTATTAGTATTATAGATACATAAATAACCATAACTTATAATATAATATGAATATCCCATAATATTTTGTGTTGATTTTGTTGTAGGTCAAGTGGAATGTGCAACAAAAGAAAAGAAAGTGGAATGGACCAAATAAAACATGAAACAATGATGTTGCCAAAGTGAATAAGTTGTTGAGATGAAAATGCAAAGTAGTAGAGAAATCTTGAATAGAAAGATGATGAAGGAATACACATGCATGTTTGTCATGGAATAAGATGTTTAAGTGAAAATGCAAAGTAGATAACTATAAATATTGAAGATGAAGATGATGAAGGAATACATGATGTGTTCATCATGGAGAAGTAGAAATTTCTCTAGTAAGAAGAGTTTATGTCAATAAATAGAAAATATGAAGAATAGAAGAAACAATTTGAAGATCAATATTGCAATAGAGGAGTGGTTGCAATGAAAGCAAAGTATAATGATGATAAGTTTTCAAGTGGCGAGCATTAGTTGTGTTCATTGAGATAGTGGTGATGGTGTAGAGGAGAGAGGATGGGGAAGTTTTGAATACCATTGAGTGGAAGTAGCTTGAGGAAATATGTTCCATTTAACAAGCACATTTTGGGATGTAAGCTCCATTGGGAGAGAATGGAAGCATATTGCAAAGATGTTGAAGGTGGTAAAAGAGTTAGAGATGATGGTGATGAGGTGTTTCCTATGGTAGCAAAGTATATAGGATAATAATGAAGAGAAAAAAGAATATGAAAAATAAAGGGGACTTACAAATAGTGAAACCTAAACAATTCGTCCCTATATCGACGAAAGTTCGTGGAACATTACAAAGCGTGGATATTGCCGCGGTTTTTCCACCCTGAAAAACAAAAAATATAAAAATTAATTTTTTTAACCCACGAAAGTTAAAAACATGGAAATATTTCGTGGAACAATCCGCCCATATGTAATAGTGATAGCCAGGTGTTTTGAATGTCAGACAATTAAAGCTGAGCATCAACACCCAGCTGGTCTATTACATCCATTGACAATTCCAGAATGGAAGTGGGAAATTATAAGTATTGATTTTATAACTGGTTTTCCTAAGAATAAAAAACAGAATGACTCGATAATGGTGGTTGTGGATAAACTTAGTAAATATGCTCATTTTATTCCGGTTAAGACTACTTTTAAGGCTGCTAACATTGCTGATGTGTTTATGAAGCAAATCTTCCGCTTCCATGGAATTCCAAAGATAATTATTTCTGATTAAGATTTCAAGTTTACTTGAAATTTCTGGACAGCATTGTTTAAAGGTCTAAATACTAAGTTGAATTTCAACACTTCTTTTCATCCACAAACTGACGGGTAGACCGAAAGAGTAAATCAGATTTTAGAAGACATGTGAAGAATGTATGTTAAAGATCAGCCAACTAAATGGGAAGAGTATTTGCATTTAGTTGAATTTGCTTATAATAACCATTATCAAGCTTCTGCTAAACTTAGTCCATTTGAAATTTTATATGGAAGCAAGTGTAGTACTCCTATTTCTTGGGATAATCATGTTGACATATTAATGCTAGGACCAAATTTGTTAAGAGATGGAACTAACCGTGAAACAGGTACAAGGCAATTTAAAAATTGCACAAAATAGACAAAAAAGTTATGCAAATCTGAAACGAACTGAAAGAGAATTTCAGGTTGGAGATCATGTCTTTGTAAAGGTAAAACCCAAGAAAATTTCTTTTAAGCTTGGGAGTTGTGCTAAACTAGCACCAAGGTATTGTGAACCATTCGAAGTCCTATCAAGGATTGGACCAGTTGCATATCAGTTGGCTCTATCATCTAACTTAAGAATACATAATGTTTTTCACATTTCTGTTTTAAAGAAGTATGTGCACGATGCTACTCATGTGTTGAATTGGAATGACATACAGGTGGAGCTCGAAGGAGATTTTCAGGTGGAACCAGACTGTATCCTCGACATGAGGAAAATTATGCTCTGGAATCGTACCATAGGGCAAGTAAAGGTGCAATCGAAGCACCTTAGCCCTGATGAAACTACTTGGGAATTGGAAAGTAATATGCGGGCAGCATATCCAATTTTGTTCCAGGGAGGCTCTGAGGAAGAATAAGCAACATCGAGGACGATGTTGAGCTTAAGTGGGGGTGTTTGTAACATACCCATTACTTGAAACATTTTGTGTTTGAGAAAAACATTATCTTAACTTTTATTGTAAAGTTTTATATTTGGCTAAGTGGCCAAGGATGACTGTAATTGCACAATATTATTATTTAATAAAATAAAATAGGAGACACTCACCCAAAGAGACTGTTGAAAGAGTGTTTACTGACCCACTAGGTGGAATGGAATCTAGGGTAGAAGGCAATGGACAAGTGGCAGCATCAGGAACTCAGTAACTAGCTGTTGTTATGGGACAACTCCCTTGAATTGTGGTCAAAGTTCCCTGGAATGTGGAACTGGAGCTTGAGACTCATTTATTGAAAACTGGCCACTAAAAGACCTAGGCATCTTTTATAAGCCATAGAATTTGAGCAGAGGCTCACACTTTTTCTGACGAGAAAATTTACTTTGTGGTTCTGCTGTATGCATACAAGAGATTCGATGAGGGGAAGCTATGTTTTGAGTTGTATTGTAAGTCTGTTTCACTTCTGCTGAGTGCAGAGGTTTTTGAGGTGTATGCAAGTCTCCATTGATTGCTGAAAGTACAACCTGAGTGTCTTGCTTCTACACAGATTCTTCTACCTAGTGGTTTTGTAAACAAGCTCGGGGGTCCAAGGGAGCAAGTGATTTGGTTGCTTCTTCTGGAGAAAGTTGGGAGGAACAGGCCTCTTTGGGTGTTTGTCCACCCTATCGACTTATTAGGTTCTATTTGTTATTTTATTTTCTAATGGTTATAACTTACTGCTTTCATAACTGTTGATTTATGATTATTAGCTTAATGTTGTTAGTTATCATCATTCAGATTGAAATGACTGATTTTCTGAACTATATATTATCTCTGTAAATAGTTGAAGAAGTTTTTATGATAAAGATAGAATAAAATGCTTCCCTGCATTTTTTCACACACTGTCTTTGTTCCATACTCTAGTACAGGGAAGAATAATTAAAATAGATTCAATTTCTTATATGCAAAGGATAGAATTGAATGAATGAATTTCTATTATATTTCATTACAATTTTTTTATGTTACATTGCAAATAAATCCTTTTTCTACTAAACATAGAAAAGTCTAGCATTTATCTAATCATAGAAGTATCAAATAGCAGTTCACATTTAGAAAACAAAAGTAATAGTTTCATTTAGAAATCTCACATTTTCTTTCCCAAAAACCTAAGTTTTATCTAGGGTTCGAAAACCTTCATTTCAGATAATAAATAACCCATACCCTTTTGCTACTTAGACTTCTTAATAAAATCCTTTAAAGACAATAAAGATTTTGTATCTTAAACCCTAATAATATCGAAACCTTCAGTAGAACATTTTATAAATAAACGAAGTCTAAACATTGTTGTAAGAGAAATAGTAACCATATCCTTTATATCAATACACAACAGTGGCATTATAATCTTCTGATTTCCTTATTACATTTTAAAACTACCAATAGTTTAAACATTAAATAATACAAGTCAGATATAAATAAACTAAACTGACGAATGACCTAGGCTTCAAACCCTGTGCTTTTGCCATATACTAATACATCATTTACTTTTCATTCTCTTTAACCAAATGAAAGAATAATATAAAACCAAGTTCGAAAACCCGTAAGAAACCTACAAACAAACCCTAAGTTTGTAATTGGTTTTGGGTAGGGTTTACAACCCAGCCTTACGACCGTGGTCTTTAAATAACACTAATCATATTATAAATATTTAAAACTACAGGGACGGGCTCAACCCTTACCATTTGTTTTACCAAACATTTCTTAGAATAACACAGACTGCCGAGGGTAATTCCTCTCAGGCTTAGCATTTTTACAAACATAATCAAAACACATAAATCATTTTCGACAGGATTTCAAAACAAGGCTCGCTGCCTTTGATAACAAACAACCTTAAAACTATTACGATGTCAACATTTCGTGTAATGTCCCCACCTATCTATCCCATGCAAGGGAGGGAACATGGCACTAAGATCTGGGCTTTTAGAACAACTTAGCCAAATTCATCATGAACAAAGGTTATGGCATTACAATAAAATGCCTATGGGTGCAGATGCAAATCAATTGAATATACATAGCGGATTTAAACATCATACACACACATTTTATACTCATCCAACATATCAAAATAACCACCAATTTAAACATTGCAGAAGTAAAACACAATAAAATACTCATCTTGATGTAATGTTGTCCCAAACAACTAGCTATGTCGCTGCAACGTTCCACCCAACCATAGGTCTCTGCCTAGCCTGTATTCTTTCAGCACTCAGAGACCACCCCCGAGCTAGGCATGATATCTACAAGGAAAAAGGGAACCCTCAAGCACATCACAAACCAAAGAAATGGATACCCATCTCAACCCCAACACTCTCTTGTACACAAAACTCAAATATGGGCTTGGGAACACACTTTCAGCAATGGGGCTTAGAAACTAGATGGACATGGATTTTCCCCAAAATGTGGGCACACCAAAACGGATTGTGGGGAGAGGGAATCAACCCCAGGGAAGAAAACCGATTTCCCCCACAGATGTATGAGCATTCAGTGGGCCAAAACGGCCTCAATAAAACCCCAAATCGTTTCCCCTTCTTCCCCATTGTTAGCCACAACAAAAACCTCCTTCCCAGCGAGGAAAATGAAGGAACACACAGGAAATCAATGAAGGAAAATGCCCAGGTAGCTCCAAACTCGTGAGAGAGCAAAAACATATGGATGAATATTGGCTTGGGGAGCAATTCATGGCTCTTTTCTTGCCCAAGAAGACAAACACGATTTTCTAGGAAGGGTGGCTTGCCCATACCTGAATTTGGACAGCCATACCTCTCCATTCCCCAAGGCATTAACTATCTCAACCAACTCTTGGGAGAGTAAATGATTGGGTACAAAAATTAGCATGGGTAGTTGAGGGTTCATGGGTTCTCTCATTGACACTTGGCTTGACTTGATTGGCTCAAGGGTTTGAATATTTCCCTCCCAATTTCCTTATAACATCATGTCCCCATCTCTTGTTGCATTGCATAGCTAGTTGTGGGCATTTATATTAAGATGCATATTTACAATTCACATGGTTCACTAGAACATGGGTAGCATAATTTCAAATACTTTCCTCTTCTAGGTCGAGCGTTCACTAGCGGGGCCTTGGCCTTGAGCTCCACACTAGGAATCATACATAATATGCATACAATATTTACATTATAGCCCAAAATATTACAAGGGTCAAAATGGGGGACGTTATATTCCTCTCCCCTTGGAATAACACCGTCCTCGGTGTTCCAATACCTAGGAATACATACACGCTATATACATGTCCAAAATTCACAAAATGTGGTAGGTCTGTCCTACATTTCACCCTTTACTTGGGTTTTGAAGATCAAGTCCTTTGCCCTTCACAAACTGCTCCTACTGGCTGGAACCTTCTGGCTCTGCATGAGGGCATTGTTTCAAAACAATCCCTTCCCTTTCTTTACCTTCTCGTTGATCTACAAGTCTGGAAACTTTATGGCGGCTACCCTCTTGATGCTATGTTGTTGGGAAGTCATGGAGGCAATGATTTCCTCCACATCCCCAACATTTCATTGGCGGCTTTACCTTTTCCTGCTCAGTTTCCTTTGAGTCTTCCCACCTAGAACGTTTCTTAATCGGCCGATTGGATGAATGCTTATTCATGGATCCACTTTCCTTTCCCTTACTGATTGCTCCCAGAATGCTTTTTACCTCTTTTTGCAGGCGAATAGAGTCCTGCGAAACCTTATGGTTCATCTCATTATGTTGCCTCTGTAACTTGAGCATCTTTCCAATATTTTCTTGGGTCCTGGCAATTGTTTGAAGAAGACTTTCAGCCAACTCTAATAGCCCTTGGTTTGCTGCCATGGTCAATGGGAACAACTGACCACATTTTGCTTACTAGCAACACTTTCTTGTGCCGGCTGCAACCAATTGTTTCACTTTCTTACCTGTGAAATTCATCATGGAAATCCCTTGTTCGGGCAAGCATAACATAAACATTAAAATTAGTCAATTATTTTCCCAATTGACATGGAATGTCCACGCTTTATTCATGGGACTTCCACACTTTTCATGCTTTCCCAACATACACATGAACTCATTCATGTTCATCCTTTCATAGGAAATTTACTATTTTAGCATTCACAATTCATTTCAAGCAATTAAACACAATCTATTTTCATCCATGACATGCACTCAACAATCTTTTGTTTTATAAATGCATCAATCAAAAGGAAAGAGAAGAGTAGGAGTTTCTCCCTCTTAGTCTTGTTCTATTATAGAGCTACACCATCGATGTGATTTCATGCTCCTTAGTCTCTTTCACTTCAATGTGAATGCTTTGACTTTCCTTTCTTGGCTATGACACTTAGTGTCTAAGGTCTGTCTAGGGATTTTCAACTAAGGAACCTTTCTCCATTGTGGCCTACAGACCTTTGGCTGCTAGGACCCACTCATGTCCATTGGCACCATCTTTCATTACTGCTCATATTGAGCTCTTTAGGACGGTCACATGTCCATCTGCATCCCTACGATGCCTTCCTAGTCCTTGCTTCCAACAATACCTACACTCAAACATTGAATCAATTCATATGTTTAGTTTATTTTCATAGGGTTTATCTCTAAACAAGAGTTTAGGAAAACATAACCAAATCAGATATACACATATATTCATAAGCAAGAAGCTGCAAGGTAACCGAATACTTATCTGTATTGGATGTATTCACTTTATTCCACGGGATCCTTCTTTGCTTCACGAGCCTTGGATTTTCTGTTGACACAATTATGAATGTTGGGCCAACACATAGGCTACTCCACAATCATTCGAATAGGCAATGCCAGGCCAGTACGCTAACTAGGTTTTATCAATTGTTTTGGGGGTGTTGGGCCAACGTACACGCTGCTTCATAATATCAAGTAATTAATGCCCAACCGGTTACTCTCTGGATTTATCAATAATTTATATCGCCCACTCATTTACTCTCTGGATTTTACCAGTAATTATATAGTTCTTTCAGGATCTTGCTTTCCTGCAATGACCAAGGTTTCCAATAGAGAAACAATAGTGTATCAGCTTAGCTGTTAGAAGACTTATACATGAAATCCTCATTATTCCAAACAAGACATAAATGAAAACGAATACTTATCTGTATTTTGCGTTTCCCCTCTGGTCCATAGGGTCCTGCTTCGCTTTGCAAGCCTTGGAATTGCCTATGGACTTGGATGTAGTTAATGCTTAACCAGTACACCTTCACGCCGACTGGATTTACCAAGCATTTGGTGGTGCCCAACCAGTCTCATACCTGGTTGGCCCTCTCCAATGTCGAGCCAGCACATTCGTCTGGGTCATCGACCAATGGAAGGAAACTGCGCCACCGACCATTATAAGTCAAGGCTCTACTATGGAGCCATAGGCATCTCAGGGTTTTCAGTCAATCTCAGCACCCCCTCTTATTTCTAACCCAATAGATATTTTATGCCTTCACCAATGTCACCACACCTTCTCGCACCACAACCCTTCACACGCACATCAACTCTTCATTCATACAAGGACGCCACTCATTTTCTTGTGCAAATCGGTGGTTCCTTTTTAGGAACTTTATAGGTGACTTTCTTGACTGCAAGTTAGTATGGCCCCACTCACACAAGGATGATACCCCTTTTCACTACACATCTCCTTGGGCTTATCCATCCCTTCTAGTACTATTTGGTGTGAGCATAGAAAGTTTACCAATTCCTATACAGTCCTTCTGTGTACCCTTCTTCACTTTTGCCTCTTAATGTGCAATACCAATTGGCATATGTGTAGGCTGGCAACACAAGAATGATAAGCAATCTTATCAGTATTGATGCTCAAAATCGTAACCACATTCCATAACATTCACTATCAAGTATTGAAACACCAGTAATGCGTCCATTCCTTTAGGGTGTAGTCAATATTGACAGCCCTATCATGACCCGGCACCAGAAAGGTGTGCACCCCCTTTCTAATGTGAGCCATGTAGACCCTAATCATACTCAAGTAATCTGAAATGATATATAAATAGAATAGAGCATGCTTTGCATTTTAACCCTAATAATTTAGACATGCATGTTCTTATCTAGGGTCACAAAATACTCATTCATTTTGCAGATGTATCTTTTCTTCATTTACGAAGAATGGGGCTCCCTTCTCTGAGTCAAAAGTTCTTCGGCTTTCCACCCCAATCTTTCCACGTTCCATAATCCACACATGCCTTCTTGGCGTAGCCTTACCATCTCACTTTCATGGTTTTCCAACATACAACTTAGCATAGATGTCATCCTTAAAATATGCAATGGTGTTTCACCCGAAACCCATTTCCAAAGCATGGGGTCCTTCCCATGGAGTTTGGCTTCTGCAGGTCATCACACATGGTCTTCCTTGCACATTTATCAAATAGCCAAACAGACAGCAACATTTAATAATAAAATTCAAATCGGATTTTCCTAATCATTTAATGGCATTAATAATTAAATTCAAGTATGAATTTGCAATTATGTCCTCTACAGAAATTGATTTGCTTAGCCATGAGTCTTTTCTCATATCGTTTGGATCTTGCTCATGGTAGATTCCAATCTTCATCATGGATTTACCCATATTGCCATGCCCAAAACAATCTACCTGAAACTTTAGTAGCCAAACGCTTTGTAAGTCTCTATGCACATAATATTTCATTGCTACCACAGTCACTGAAGCATTCTCAGAATTATAACACTCCATAATTCAAACACTTCCAGTTGTTAACATCTTAATGTCACCAAAATCATTTACTTCATGTGAATCATTACTATACTAGAGTTGCATGGTTTAGCTACATCATTTTATGCAATCATTACTTCACAGTCATATCGTTTTATGCAACTATGTCCTTTCAACAGAGCACTCATGGTAGCCTATCAACATACCTACTTTCTTCATGCAATCATTCTCTTGCATTCACAACAACTTATGAAATGCTCTTAGGATTGAAAACAGTTCACCATTTCATTTATTAACACAATCATGCATTCACACAATGCATGTCAACATGTGCGCCTATACCTATGCATGCACATTCACATCACTCACATAATATTTTAATGTGCATTTACTCAATACATAACCACAAGATTGTACATAATATTTTAATGCACATCTCCTCAATGCAACCTTGCATTAATTTATGAATATTATGCATTCAACATATTATGGCCTAACTATTATTACCACACATAGCATGCACTATCATGACAGGGCCATAAGTCCTCACTTTCCTTGGTTATTTAAAATTATAATCCAGCATACACAAATGGCATGTTATAATTTCATATGAATACATTGAGGTTTCTAAGCAATTATAGGGTATAAGGATCCTTTCCCTTACTATCACATATCTTGCCGTATCTGATGGATTAATATTCACATTCATGCATTCAACATCCCATACATACCAATTTATGATTAAATATGGCTCAAGGGATTCTTACCCAATCCCCTTTCAACATCTATGCAATTACGCACCAATAACTATTACATGTATGGCTATCTTTAACATCGCTTGATGTTACCTGATCAGTTGGCCTCTTACTAAGGTTTCACAATCCTTTTTCCAACCTCATGCTCATAGATTTTTTGTACCATCTTTTCCTCATAAGGTTTTTGGTCATATACAACAACCATCGTCCAAATCCTTAGTCATGCTTCGATTGTATTTGGTCCTATAACCATTGTGAACACGACTAATCATTAACAACCACCATAATCATCTTAAGTGGTTCATTGCTTATATAAAACCTCACTATTTTACCAATGTGCCATATCATATACATGCATGAATATTTTTCACAGGCACTGTGCAATGTTTAATAATATGCCGCCTAGTGCATATTCCCTTCACCTATCCAATGTATTGCATTTTCAATCATGCTTCTATGGCTTGATTCCCACAACCATTATCAACAACATTAATTGTCATCAACCATGGGCAATACCATTAATGGGCTATTGCATGTGTAACTTCACTACCTTTTTACCCATATGCAACATCATGCTCATGCATAAACACATTAATATGCACTATGCAATATCTATTAATGTGCCAACTAGTGCACGTTTACTTCGTCTATATGATCCTTTGCATTTTCAGCATTCCTATGGCATAGTTTTTACGCATATAAAACTTGTAAAATACAAAAACAATAGCAAGAGAGCAGTTAAGGAATTCCCCCTTTCCAATTTCCTCATTGTAGCATGGGGTTTCCTCTTCCACATCATAGCTGATCCAATTTCATGGGCTTTCCTACCAAGCACACAATCATTAGCTATGATCTTCTCACGAATTATCAATTCAATATATACATATGTGTATAACATTCATTCTTGCTATTTTCCAAACATGCAATTCTTATGTTATAAACATAAATAGTTTAAGGTGAGGAATTTCCTTTTCATCAACATTGCCTTACTGCTCCCATAGAATCTTTCTCACCATCGACGACGTCTCAGGGGGACGACGAGGGTCAAGGGGGCTTGCCGAATCATTGCGGACCAACTCGCCAAGTTTTGCCGGATACTTTGACGCAACTCATCGAGATTCACCGAAACACATTGGCTCAACTCCACGAGACTCGCCGAAACAATTAGGAAAAATACTTAGAAATTTTTTGAATTTTTGAAAATTTTCTTAATGGTCTGTGTGGAATAGGAAGCATACTTACCTCTACATGTTGCTTGATTTGGCCCATTAGGACCAATGCTGCAATAATCGCTCGGATACCAAATGTAATGCCCCCACCTATCTATCCCATGCAAGGGAGGGAACATGGCACTAAGATCTGGGCTTTTAGAACAACTTAGCCAAATTCATCATAAGTAAAGGTTATGGCATTACAATAAAATGCCTATGGGTGCAGATGCAAATCAATTGAATATACACAGCGGATTTAAACATCATCCACACACATTTCATACTCATCCAACATATCAAAATAACCACCAATTTAAACATTGTAGAAGTAAAACACAATAAAATACTCATCTTGATGTAATGTTGTCCCAAACAACTAGCTATGTCGCTGCAACGTTCCACCCAACCATAGGTCTCTGCCCAGCCTGTATTCTTTCAGCACTCAGAGACCACCCCTGAGCTGGGCATAATATCTACAAAGAAAAAGGGAACCCTCAAGCATAGCACAAACCAAAGCAATGGATACCCATCTGAACCCCAGCACTCTCTTGTACACAAAACTCAGATATGGGCTTGGGAACACACTTTTAGCAATGGGGCTTAGAAACTAGATGGACATGGATTTTCCCCAAAACGTGGGCACACCAAAATGGATTGTGGGGAGAGGGAATCAACCCCAGGGAAGAAAACCAATTTCCCCCACATATATATGAGCATTCAGTGGGCCAAAATGGCCTCAATAAAACCCCAAATCGTTTCCCCTTCTTCCCCACTGTTAGCCACAACAAAAATGCCCTTCCCAGCTAGGAAAATGAAGGAACACACAAGAAATCAATGGAGGAAAATGCCCAGGTAGCTCCAAACTCGTGAGAGAGAAAAAAACAAATGGATGAATAATGGCTTGGGGAGCAATTCATGGCTCTTTTCTTGCCCAAGAAGCCAAACACGATTTTCTAGGAAGGGTGGCTTGCCCATACTCGAATTTGGACAGCCATACCTCTCCATTCCCCAAAGCATTAACTATCTCAACCAACTCTTGGGAGAGTAAATGATTGGGTACAAAAGTCAGCATGGGTAGTTCAGGGTTCATGGGTTCTCTCATTGACACTTGGCTTGACTTGATTGGATCAAGGGTTTGAATATTTCCCTCCCAATTTCCTTATAACATCATGCCCCCATCTCTTATTGCATTGCATAGCTAGTTGTGGGCATTTATATTAAGATGCATATTTACAATTCCCATGGTTTACTAGCACATGGGTAGCATAATTTCAAATACTTGCATCTTCTAGGTCGATCGTTCATTAGCGGGGCCTTGGCCTTGAGTTCCACGCTATGAATCATACATAATATGCATACAATATTTACATTATAGCCCAAAATATTACAAGGGTCAAAATGGGGCTAAAGAGATAGGAGACTCGTGTATTCACCAGAGATAGTAAGGGAGTTAAAGTGTCATAGGGGGGACTATTCCATGACCCTTTGGTATCCTTAAAGTCCCCAAAAATATCATAAGTCATGATTAAGTCTTAATCCCACTTAATTAATTTAAAACCTACTTTAAATCACGATTATGATTTAAGTGGGTTTAAGTGGGATTAGGGGGAGAGGTTATATGTTTTTATTTAAAAATAAAAATAAAAATAATAAAAATGGAAACGTGGGTCTCTTGGAGAACCCAAATGGTTCCATTTTTCCATGCATTAACTAATGTATGCAAAAGGAAATTCATTCCTTCATATGAGGAGAAGGGATGTGTATGGGAGGTCTGAGCGAATAGGGGAGGTAATGACTGTCTGAGAATGAAAGTAATGCAAATTTTGGTACCCGTGAACCAAATTGCTGGAGAAGTTTTGTTGAAACTCTAGCCATTTTGTCTCTGGTCATTCTAGTGAAGTGGCAAATGATGTATATAGTTTCCTTGGTGGAATTATGAGCACAGAGGACAGTGAAGTGTAACATTGTTGTGCAGATCAGAAGGAAATCAAGGAAGTGAAATGCATTGTTTGGCATGGAAATGGACTTAAGCCAATTTTTCTGATTGCCAAGTGTTTAATCCTGAGAAATTATGGGACTGGTGAGATGTCTGTCTAGTGAATGCATGAGTCTGAGCTCGGGGGGTGCCATTTTTCCTGATATATTAATGAGTAAAATTGCCTACAGTTGGGTGGAGCGTGCCTCACACACAGCCAATTGCCCAATTCCAGTATTTTCCAGATAATTTTTAATTCTTGGAAATGATGTTTTAATTTCTCAATGTTGTTTATTTAATGAACGGTAAAACAATTTTCATGGTTTTCCTGTTTTAATTTATGAAATTAGATATATAGAATGAATTCATGCATTGTTTGGTTGGATTCCTGTGTATGGAATGGCTGTGAGTTTAACTCTGCACAGTGCTTGCTAATAATGCATAAATTATACAAATGAAACTAAAATGTATGAATGCTCATTCTTTAATTAAGTGGGAAAATTACTTTATGTATAATTGCCTTAATGGTTCCCTATTTTTAAATTATTTGGGAATGGGTTATGGGTGGCTGGAAATACATTCCAGTTTTGGGCAAAAAAAATATTGTAATGATCTCTTAAAGATATTTAAACATATCGTAAAAGATGGGCATGACCCTATCTTGCTTAATAGATAAATCATAAATATAAATCCGGTGCGTAGGATGCAATAGTAATTACATATCTTATGTGTTGCTTGGTGGGTAAAATTATATTTAATATGTTTTACCTTGAATGGTATCTGCATTTGTAAAACCACGGGTTGGAAATTATTTAGAAATGAATTTATAAGTAAAAGTTTGGAAATATTGATTTTCAAAGCCTTAGTTTATTTTTGGTCTAGTATGATGTATATTAATGGAAAATCTAATATGTGAGTTATAAATGGTGCACAATTTTATGTAAGATAATTAGGTGATACGCATAAATACTTATCTTGCGCAATTATGCATAAAACCATTATGTGTATTTGTTTTATTTTTATTATGTGTCTCATGGAATATATTATGTGCATTCTTATAACCAATGCACATTAATGCATAACAAATGCATAATAGACATAAGTATTTTAGCGAAAAAAAAAGTTATTATTAGTGTGTTTTAAGTCTAGTGTAATGTTGGGTTTGTTACATTGAGAAAGTAATTTCTAAAGGGGTTGTGCATGTTGAGGCTAATCTAGACTACATGATACCCATTATGGTCTTTGAAGTGGAACACCTCAAGAAATATGAAGAGGAAGTAGATACAAAGGTGGAACACCAATATATGAAAAAGGGGAAGAGGATTGAACTAAAACAACCAAGGCACAGACGCAAGGACAAATTCCCCACATGAAAGGTTCATCAGGACAACACCTCTAGAAGAACTTGAAAAAGAGAAAATAATTCAGAGGCACAATGCACATCCTAAGGTTTTCTTGGTCGACACAAGGCCACCATGGTTAAAAATTAGACAAATTAGAGGAGATAGTCCATGGACATAGAGTTGCCACTAACAAAATGTAGATAGATAAAGAATTTGCACACATCATTCTAGATACAAGATTTTAATGAATTAGAACCACTAGGTATTCTACGACCCTCAACCTCTAATAGCATACAAAAGAAATTATAACTTGTCACGTGGACTCCCTTTTGAGTAGTATATGGGAGGAGCTACAACAACTCAAATGATAAATACTACTTCTTTCTAAAAGCCATCCATGGTTTAGAACATGCTCCGAAGGATGGTGAAGAAACAAAGGATGAAGGAGATATGGAAGACAACCATGTTGGAGAGGACTCTTGGCACCCCATATTTCATGGTGATGATGATGAAAAATAACACAAAGGATCTATGGCTCCCCTCTATCTATGAGTTTACAGTCTATCTATTTTCTTTCTGATATTATGATTGTAGTGGATTTAGTGGCCATGGGATAAACTATATCCAATATCATTTTGTCCTATTTTTGTTAGGACATACTCAAACTTTTTCAAATCTTGAACATGGTATTACTTAAGACTATGGAATTAATAGACTAGGACATACTCAAACTTTTTCAAATCTTGAACATGGTATTACTTAAGACTATGGAATTAATAGACTATTATGAGGGATTCGTTTTGAGGGTTTCATTGTAGAATTCTCTAAAAGAACTCAAATACTTTACTAGTTTATGCATATAAATAAACAATAGACTATTATGAGGGATTCGTTTTGAGGGTTTCATTGTAGAATTCTCTAAAAGAACTCAAATACTTTACTAGTTTATGTATATAAATAAACAATATACTAGTTACTTACCAAAAAATCAAAAATTAAAATATTTGCATTGATGGTTAGTATATGTTTATCACTAATAAATATGAATTTAATAATTGAATTTTTTGGGTAGGTAATATATCCCAAGGAAAACCACTCTAGCACTTGCTCTCATTTCGAGAATGGTACCTAGGGTAAACCCGATATTATTTAGGGCACAAAGCTAGGCCAACAACTCATGATTAGATCATATATAGCTCACCAACAATCATCTTATTAAGAAAAAACATGTCACAAAGAGTCACGCCCTTCACGAAAAAGGTATGACTATCATTAACTACAATAGAATAAATATAGAATATTGATCTAGATGACCACACGTACACCATAAATACTTAAACATCATAACATCATGGTAATATACTTTAAGTATATTACAAATTCTCTGGGTATTTGGATAGCTTGCTATGCAGATTATTAAATGATAAACAAAAGCCACTCTTTCGAGTATTCTACAATATTTATGGGTTATTCCAAGGTTGTGGCACAAAGATAAAGTAAAGAAATCCTAGGATAATTCGGGAACCAATGACAGCCAAATCATATCCTTGGGGTTTCATTTACGGGACCAAGAAAGGGCTTTAGGAATTCAGTACTGCTGGAGGAATCCTATACTATTTAGATAATCATTTTTTCAAATTTAAAGTAGGTTTAGGTTCAATTACTAATAATTGAACGAAGTTGATGGCATTGAGATGTTTGTTGAAGCTGGAAAACATGAAAGGATTTGATCGATTATATGTATATGGGGATTGTATTCTTGTTATCAATTGGATGAAAAAAACTATTAGATTCAAGATGTTGCTCTCATGCCATTAATGTTTAAATTAAAAATGGTTTCCAGACTTTTGAAAGAATCCCTTATTCTCACATCTACAAAAAAAAAAACATAATATTGAAGTTGTCCTCTAAAATAAAGGACAACGTATTGGGGTTTGAATTATGGTACTAGATGAGTCTTTAGATGTGATCCTTATATTATCATCTCAACAAATCTTTTGATGCATGCAGAGTGAGAATGTGAATGATCAAATAGAGTGCCTCCTGCATTCTATTTATACATGACTCAACTTGCCTAATAACCTTTACTAGGTCAGCCTCAACTTAACCACATAACATACTGCTGACAGGGCCGATCCCCAATAAGGTGGTATAATAACCCTTTAACCCACATGACTTATACAGGGCCGACCCCATCAAGGTGGTCTAATAACCCATCAAGTATAAGTTACGACACTTACAATATAAATGACGACACTTTTGTATAGAGGAATAATAACATCTCTATAGGAATACAATATACATATATGTGAAATACATTCCAAAGTTACAATTACATCAACACTCCCTCTTAACTAGGAAGGTATTTCTCGACACAGATCGGCTAGCACAAGTCTTCTTCTCTGGATCATCATCATCGAATCATCGTCATCGTCACTACTGCTGCTATCTCAATCAATCTCCAATCTACTCGTCATAGGAAGTTCTACAGAGCCAGCTCTTTTTCATGCTGGATGTAGGCCCACCACCTGTAGGTCTTCATCATCAGTGGCCATACTGTGGAACGTAGGACTGATTACGTGCGTCAACAAAACCTAGCGCAGACTATAGGATCTTTTACATGTTGACCTTCACAAAACCTACTTAGAGCATCCTAGGATGTTACGAGCACACTGCTCTACCTGTCCGGATCTCGATAGAGCATCCCAGGCTGTTACGAGCACACCGCTCTACTTGTCCGGATTTTAAAGGATCTTTTCTATGTGAATTTTTGCAAAACCTACTCAAAGCATCCCAGGATGTTACGAGCACACTGCTCTACCTGTCTGGATCTCGATAGAGCATCCCAGGCTGTTAGGAGCACACCGCTCTACCTGTCCAGATTTTAAAGGACCTTTTCTATGCTACCTGCGCAACCTGCCCATGGCCACAGAGTATCAAACTGATACTCAACATACATCATCATGATGTATACATGATCAACCCGATCATCATCACTGCATCGTCCTGATGCATGTCATTTGGAAAAAAATCCCGAAGCTCGTCATCTGTGATCATCCTGATCATCATCATAGCATCATCCTTATGCATGTCATCCAAAGCATCGTCCCGATACTCATCATCCATGATCAACCTGATCATACCATGCATCCACCTGATGCATACAATGTATCTGCCCGATACATCCACTTGATCATACCATGCATCCACCTGATGCATACAATGTATCTGCCTGATACATCCACCTGATCATACAATGTATCTACCTGATACATATCATCATACATGATCTACCTGATCATACAAGTATCCACCTGATACATATACAAATACATGATCCACCAGATCATACAATGTATCCACCTGATACATATATAAATACATGATCCACCTGATCATATCAAGCATCCAACATGATGCATATACAAATACATGATCAAACTGATCAAAGCATCCAACATGATACATATGCAAATACATGATCAAACTGATCAAAGCATCCAACTGATGCATATACAAATACATGATCAAACTGATCAAAGCATCTAACTGATGCGTATACAAAGCAGTAACTGAAGCATCGTCCTGATGCTCATCATCCAACGCTTACATCCACAGCCATGGGAAGGATCCTCCTCTCACCATGTTTGGAATGGCTCTTTCAAATGTGTCCATCACTTCTTCCTCGAAGTGTCATCAATCTGAAGAACACCAAGCCTCTCTCTGAAGTACTCAAACTTCACTCTGGCTAGTGGTTTCGTCAGCACATCTGCAACCTGCTCATCTGTCGCAACATACAGGAGTTTCACTGCTCCTCTCTACACCATATCCCTGATATAGTGATATTTGATCTCAATGTGCTTCGACCTGTCATGGAAGACTGGGTTCTCAGAAAGATTCACACAACTCTGTTCGTCACAAAAGATACCAGTAGCATCCAACGTGAGATCAAATAACTCTGACAATAGATTCCTCGGCCATACTGTCTCACAACTAGCTAAACAAGCTGCAACATACTCTGCCTCGGTTGTACTCAGTGCTGAGCAAGACTGTTTCCTGCTAAACCAAGAGATCACACCCGATCCCATACCGAAGCAGCACCCATATGTGCTCTTCCTATTTGCAACACTGCCTACCCAGTTTGAATCAACATAACCCTGCAGGTTAAACTTTTGATTTGCATCATACTTGAGTCCATAATCAATTGTACCCTTCAGGTACCTCAGAATATGCTTTACAGCAACCAGGTGAACACCTCTGGGATCCATCAGGAACTAGCTCAATGTGTTCACCGCAAAGCAAATGTTTGGTCTGGTGTTCGTCAGGTACATCAAAGACCCAATCATTTGACGATACACAGTGACATCAACTGGATCAGATGAAGCATCACACAGAAGCTTCAGGTTCGATGCCATAGGTGTGGCCATGGCCTTGCAGTCCATCATCCCGAACCTCTTCAGGATCTCTACTGCATACTTCTCTTGTCCAAGGAAGATTCCATCTGAACTCTGCCACACCTCCATGCCTAGGAAATAGTGCATCATCCCCAAGTCCTTCATCTCGAACTTGGCAGCAAGCTTCCTCTTGGGATCGGCAATCAACTCATCCTCACCTGTTACAAACAGGTCATCCACATACAATAGTAGTATCACAGGATTGCCTTCCTCAACCTTGTAGTAAAGGTTGGAATCTGCTTTACTCTTGGTAAAGCCCAAACTAGATAGAAAGCTGTCTATCCTACCATACAAAGTCCTAGGAGCTTGCTTCAAGCCATACAAGGCTTTCTTCAACTTGCACACATATGACTCCCTGTCATATGTCTCAAAACTGAGTGGCTGCTCCACATACACTTCCTCTTTGACTACACCATTCAAGAAAGCTGTCTTGACATCCATCTGGTGTATCTTCCACTTCATCACTGCAGCCAGAGCAAGTACTGATCTGATGGAAGTGTATCTGGCTACAGGAGCAAAAGTCTCTTCATAGTCTATTCCCTTTTTTTTGGGAGAAGCCACGAGCTACAAATCTCACTTTGTATTTCTCTATGCTGCCATTTGCAGCATGCTTGATCTTTGGAGGTCACAACAGACTTCCCATCTGGTCTTGGGACCACATCCCAAACATCTTTCTTCATGATCGACGGATAATGGTACTCTTCCATTACTTCATCCCTGATCCTGGGAACTTCAATATCTTCAATAGATAGCTTTGTTGCTGGAACAAATGTTGTAGTCCTTCTTTTGTAGGTGATGGTATACGATCTTTCCTACAAAGCAAGTTAAATTGCATGATTAGAAACATCTCATAGTTTTCAGAACAAATTCTTACAGATAAAGAAATATGTCATACAGTCATGCAATTATTTTAGCCAATGCTTTAATACAACATTTATCCATATCCCGTAACTTTCTAGATGCCTTCCAATCTCTACTAAAACATTTTAAGAGTGTGCACAACTCCCAACATGTCATCAAAGAGGTTTCATTCTAGATAAGTAGCAATGGAATGTTGTACAGTGCCATAGGCCACTTACCCATCACATGCATATTAGTAGTATACTGTTCATTAATGCAATTATTCTAATATGCATAATACACACCCTAAGTCTAGGAACATAAGCATATACATCATTGAACAATATTATTTAAACCAACAAGTATGCAAGAAATGACAATTCCAATACTTATCTTTGTTTGGTTGTAGGGTGGACTCCCTCTCAATATTTGCTTCCTTGCAGGAACTACTGGAGTGTGCTCCCTCTTGATCTTTGCTTCCTAGATTACTTGTCTTTGAACTTATATTCATCCTCGATCACTATGCATACTTACTAGTATCATCATTGTGTTATCCTCGAGGTCTCATACATACATTCATTAGTATAATCTTAATACTATAAAAAACATTATGATTCTAAGTAATCTTAAACATGTATGGTCAAGATCATTTCATACACAGATAATTTATCACAATTCTTTTACTCATGCATATTCCTATTTGACCATAGGACTTTTCTGGTTAGTCATATCATCAATCAAAGTAAGAAGCATAATATGCCTAAACCCATGATTACTAACTTCAACGAATAATCATTATCAATCATGCCATGTATACTTATATAAGAGATCCTAACACAAGGTAGGATTCTAACTTGATATAGGAAAAACATACCTGGATTAGCATGCTAGCTAGTTATGTCTAACATACCCGCATAATGTCTTCTTGTTCTCTTCAATGACTTGTGCTAGTAACCTGTATATCTCATAGGTTAATCATTATAGAACCCAGTTATACATACCTCGTAAGTAGATCTTCTATGTGATCCATGACAATGGATGAATATTTGTCTTCATGTCACCATGGTCATATGTTCTTGAACTAGAACATGATTTGTCTTTCTTGATGTACCTTTCATGTTAGTGGACAACATCAACCTCATACAACACCGCAATGCATTAGTACAATCATAAGTGTCAAAACCCTAATCAATGAATATCTTCTATCATGCATTCATATTTTTATTAAGGTGACATGACAAGTCTAAAACTAATCAAGATTGTACTAATCTTAATGAAGAAAACATATCATAAACTTAATCATGAACAGATTTCGAAACATACTCGTAAGTCATACCTGTCGAGTTTGCTTGTAATCTTCTTATGTAAGGCCTTAGCCTCATCTCCCTCTGGAACTGGAACTTCTTCACTTATGCAGGTGACCAATCCATTCTCTTATATGATTTAACCCAATCCACTTGATTTGCAGAAACTGGATCTGTAGCTGGATTAGGGTTTGTTAGGGAAACCCTAAAAAATTCAAACTTTGAATTTCAAACTTCTGAAATGATAGGAAGATGTGCCTTGATGAGCTGATCAACTTGGTATACTCAGAATTTGAAAACTGCAAAGTTTCACCCCTCAAATTTGCTTTTCAATCTTTCGGATTCACTGGAGAGGACCCTGAATTAGGGTTTGAGTTTCCTAGAGCTTCACCCAACCAAATAGTTTGATCCAAAGCTCTAAACTTCGATTTTTCCAAAGAGCTTCCAGTTATGGTCACATATTTAAAAAATTCTCATTTTTGCAGAAGCGAGATTTGTACTAGGGTTTGATCAAGCCCGGCCTTCTACCTAACCAAAAAAATTGATCTTGGTCTCTAAATTTTGATTTTGATGAGGAGCATCCAGCCGTGGTATTCGATACAAAAATTCCAACATTCTCCGAAACCCTAAATTCTCAGAGCCATGAATGAAGGTGCTAAAAATCCTATTCTGTTTTGACAGAAATATGCACCTGATTGTTTCTGGTGTAACTCCGAAATTTTAGATCTACAGGGTCTGAAAATTCTTCCTATGGTAGCCTGACCTGTTATCTTTCCAACCCCACAGGTCTGACCTCAAATGGATTCTCTGAGAGAGAGTTATGCCAAGTGTCGCAACGTGACTTGTTTATGGGATAAAATAGGAGAGCGAACGTGTACGGAGTGCCACATGTCATTGGTTTAATTTCGGCCTCTGAAAATCGTACCTATGAAATTACAGTTCGTGCCCTACCTGCCACTTTTTACAAAATTTCATTTGGAGCTTTCTAGCCCAAGTTGTGACCTTTTTTGGGTCACATGTTTATGATTGAGATATGGAAGAGGCAGAAACCCTATATTGTACAGATCATAAATCTGAAAGAACAACGAATTAGAGGCTCTCCTTTGGACACAAGGTACATGGAAATCTTATCTTCGACCTGTAATATTTTCAGATCCTGAAACCTCGCCAAAATGAATTTATAGCGAAAGTGCTACGATGACTGCTTTTTGCTATATCAAGCCCTAGTTACGCAAGTGCAACAAGTGTCATAAATGCCATACCATGCCTTCTTTCAGGCTAGCTCTGATACCATGTTAGTTTTTTCAGAATTTACTTCAATCTGATCTAGGATCTTAACTGAGAGAACAACATGTACAACATATCTACAGCATATTAATCATGGACATAATAATGCAAGCACACAAGAGACAATAGACACACAGAGTTTCATTGGGGAAAACCATAAAGGTGAAAAACCCCACAACTTTCTCAGAGATAGATAAAGCAATGATACAACCCAAGCATAAGAGATATACTCCTAGCAGCAGCTTCTCCTCCTCCACTAGTGCGCCACTCTCCAATGAGAGTA
This sequence comes from Larix kaempferi, assembly GCA_027924585.1. NCBI lineage: Eukaryota > Viridiplantae > Streptophyta > Pinopsida > Pinales > Pinaceae > Larix > Larix kaempferi. Next base: position 18,509,169 of record BSBM01001331.1, on the reverse strand, counting down.
AGAGTGAGAATGTGAATGATCAAATAGAGTGCCTCCCGCACTCTATTTATACATGACTTGACTTGCCTAATAACCTTTACTAGGTCGGCCTCAACTTAACCACATAACATAATGCTGACAAGGCCGACCCCCAATAGGGTGGTCTAATAACCCATCAAGTATAAGTTACGACACTTACAATATAAATGACGACACTTCCGTATAGAGGAATAATAACATCTCTATAGGAATACAATATACATATATGTGAAATACATTCTGAAGTTACAATTACATCAACACAACTTCATCCTTCCGGAAAACTTCCCCTTCTGAAATCCGCAATCCGCATTGCGGAAGCCCAACTTCAACCTTCCGGAAGACTTCCCCTTCCGCAATCCGCAATCCGCATTGCAGAAGTCAAAATTGCGGAAGTCCAACTTCAACCTTCCAAAAAACTTCCCCTTCCGCAATCCGCAATCCGCATTGCGGAAGTCCAACTTCTCTGCTCCTGCAGCTTACCAATGCAAACTTCTAAAAGGCATAACTTCCTCATCCCTGGTCCAACTGAGACAAGGTTGGTACCGTTGGAAATCTCTTGGAGAGCTCTATCCAATGGTGCAACTTCCACTCCAAACTGAGGTCTCTAACCCCATCATTTATCCAACTGAACATTCTGTGCACAAATCCACCTTGAATGACCTTAACCTTCTTCCTGCCAAGTCTTTTCTCCTTCATCTGGTCCACAGGGGTCCCTATTCTTCCTGATCACCGTCCTAACTCGAGTGATCTGCACCTCTTAGCCTTGAACTTACTCCTGCTCATCAAGGGTAATATATGTAAGTACAACATAAGTATAAAAGACAATATACAAAAGCATGCTCAATAACTCCTGTAGGCAGGTCCATACATCCATAAACACAAAGGTACTGAAGCATTATCCACCCTTAGAAATGGATTATACTTAGTCTATTTCCTCTAAACATATTGAGGGATGACATGTATACATTTAGCCCTATTCCTCAAGCATGAATATATATGAATACCGGCATAACAAGAAGATGCAAGGTGCAGGAGTAAAGCAATGACATGCCCAACAACATAAGACCTAATACTTGTGCATTCAACCATAATAACCATCTGAACCATCATACATTTGACATATATAACACACACATCTAGCATGCATCTGGCATTCATCATGGCACAAAAACAACTTAAACACAAGTTTAGATATAAAGCATAAGTATACAACCCTACTCATACATAGCTTCCTATTGCTCCATTTCCATATAATTCATTCAATCAATAACTGGAATGTAATAAACATAACCATAGACACATGAAACATCCTTATTCAAACACCATAAGGGCACTTATCTTTTAATTAGAAACCACCAAGAAACCGACTTATGTACTGCAACGTTCCAACCCAACCATAGATTTATGCCCAGCCTCTATTATTTCAACAATCAGAGATCACCCCTGAGCTAGGGCTATGTATCCACTAAGGAGCATCACTCAGGCTCATTCATAGCATTGGTTCATAGTCACTCAAGGCATTAAGCACACAATTAACTCTATCAAACAGATGGGGAAGGCAGATGAGGGTTTTCCAATCCATAAGCTCCTCCACAGAGCTGTGGGCTCGTCCCAGTGATTTCAGACAGCTCAAGCACCCCCACCACCTCCACTCTCAGCCCAGGTAAGGTCCCCTTCACTGCTACACAGTCCCTAGGGTGCCCCTTCCCCTAGCACTGAACTGAGTAAGTGTGGTTGTTCCTGGCTTCTAAATCAAGGTACATAATCCCTCTCAGGCTTCAGCATGCCATCTAAAACCCTTGGCTCCTTCACACTTAGGTTTTTCTTCCCCACTTTCTCTGGCCAAACAGCTCTATTCTGCAGCTGGGTGCTCGGCCGCCAACACAGGGTTTCTTCCTCATGATTTCTAAGCATCTCACGCTCTGCCATTCCCCTCAGTACTCGGGTTCATGGCTTTCTTTCCCCGCATTGCCTCCCATACAGGGTTTCTATCCATCCCTATCTTTGCAGATCATGACCCCCCCACAGAATCATGATCTCTTTCATTTTGCACGCTCGACTCTCCTCCCCTCATGCTCCTGTTCGACTGTGGCTTTTATTTCCCCCAACTATGGTATGGGAATGGGGAGTACGAACTGCTAGGAGGTGGAGTCACGTGCGGGTCAAGGCAGCAACACTCCATACCCTGCCATCCATCCTTTTCGGGGGTTGCCAATACTCCACAGCCTCTTGCACAATGTCCCTCGCCCACTTCCTTACAACAACATTCAAGGATGTCTAGGACAGGTCAGAGGGGTTCTCTAGGTGAAAAATGGCAACCTAGGGTTCCATCCCACACCCCCTCACCACCCTAGTGGATACATAATTCCCCCTCATTTCGTTGCAGCCATAGCCAGCCCTCGGTTGTTTTATTACACGGTATTATTTACATTTTCCCATGGCTTAGTAGCACATGGTTACCAATTACTTGCCTCTACAATTAAACCTAATCACCTACTAGTGGGGCCTTGGACTTGAGCTCCACACTAGGGCAACACACATTGCATACAATATTTACATTGAGGCCAATAACCATAAGGGTCAAAATAGGGGTATTACACTGTCTGTCGGTGAAACCCCAGAGAGAATAAACCAACTTTGGGGAGAAACACATGGGTTTAAGCCGTGGCTCCGTACAACCCCGGTTCTAGTTACATATTTATATTTTTTTAGTACTCTAATGAGTAAACATAGTTCTAGTTGATTCAATTAATCCAGTTTATCCAGGAGCGTAGAAGCAAAACCGTTTTATACTTCAAGACCAGAAGTTGGTTCTGCCGTTGCTTCTAACTGTTTCCTACATAGGGTTTATTGATTAGGGAAACCATGTTGCGACATTACGAGGACAAGGAGGAGCCTAAAGAGGAAGAAGAGTTAATGGATGAAGGGGAGGAGGAGGACGCTGATGAAGAGGAGGACGTGGGTTTGAGTCGAAAACACAAAAGATACAAGCAATCTCTGTTCATCTATGATATGGCCGAAGAAGATGAAGATGCAGATGAAGATGAAACTCCAATAAATAAGAAGCATAAAAGGGATTTGGCTTTCATCGATGACACTGCACTTGTTGCGAGTGACGAAGAAGAGGGAGAAGAAGGTAAATTTTAGTTGATTTTGTATACATGTGTGCTTATGGGATATGGGTTGATGAAGAACTAGGACATGATCTAGAATGGAACTGAAGATTGAGTAGCTTATCCCTAAGCAAAGGTACATGCATAAGCAGAGACAAGGGTAGAAGCCTAACTTAAATGGTAATAAGTACAAGATCTCATGTTATCTAAAACCCTTGTCACCAATATTCAATGTGGTGTTGCAAATTGCTTAGACAATGCTCTATAATATTATATTGCAAAATAAGACTTTTGCCACTAACACTCAATGTGACACAACAGGGAGCTTAAACAATGCCTTAAACTAATATCTTGCAAATTGGAGAACACTCACCAAGAATAATATCAAATCTTATATACAAAGAGGTTTTGACGGTGTTTATTATAGCCAACACTCCTTATAATGTTACAAGTGCCCACACACCACCCCTTGTGATAATAGCTCACAAAGTGAAGAATACTCACCAAGCATGATACAAAAATTAGCATTGATTGATCTCATAATAATAAATGAAGTCTTGTTTTTACACATTACCCCGACAAAATTCAAGTGAAACCACAAATGATGAAATGACAAGGAGGGCTAACCATGATCCTTAATAATTTTGATGAATCATATTATCTATAATACTAATAATTACTTGGAATTCAGTTGTAGAGGCCATTACAGAAGAAAAGGCGAGAGACGGGAATGAGAAGAAGATAACTACTTGGAATTCAGTTGTGGAGGCCATTACAGAAGAAAAGGCGAGAGACGAGAATGAGAAGAGGAGGAGGAGGAGCAGTGGAGGGGAAATCCCAATCCCTCCCCTTTCATTTGGGATTTTTGTTCTTGTTGGTAGCACTGGCTCTTCTCTTCGTTGAGTTGACGCGGTGACCACAACTCTCCTCCTTCCCCTATAAATTGACCTCCTCTCCCTTATTTCTTTCATTTCTCTACGCTCGGGAGCATATCGTAGGGTTTGGGAAAAAAACCCCAATTTTCTTCATCGAAGGTATGTAGTTTTTGCCGTTTTTTTCGGGTTTTTCGTCTTATTAATGTCATTTTTGTCATTTTTCGGCAAGATTCAGTATGTTTAGACGTCTAGAGCAAAACCCTAATTGCCTCCGAACCCGATCTTAGGACCTGTTGCAGGTTAGCCTTTCCGAAAACGTTTGGCATACGGCGGTTCAATTTCGGAGGTCGATTGTCGAAGAAATTTTTATAATCTTCGTGGCTTTTTTTAGGGTTAAATATTGATTCAGGGCAACCATGCCGCGGCACTACGACGACGATGGCGAGGAGGAGCCTGAATACGAAGAAGAGTTAATGGACGAAGAAGAGGAGGAGGACGAAGAGGAGGAGAACGTGGGTTCGAGTCGAAAACGCAAAAAATACAAGCGGTCTATGTTCATCGACGATGTGGCCGAAGAAGATGAAGACGAGGAGGAAGATGAAACTCCAAGAAACAAGAAGCATAGAAGGGCTTCGGCTTTCATCGATGACACCGCACTTGTTGCAAGTGACGAAGAAGAGGACGAAGAAGAGGGAGAAGAAGGTAATTTTATTTGATTTTGCATTTTTTATTTTTTTATTGCGTCTATAGTCGTAAGAAAAATTCAAATGGTTGTTTTAGAGGTTACTCTTTGTCTGGTAGCGTCCAAGACTATTTTCTATGGATTAGCAAATGGAGACCTGTATAGTATACTCCAAAGCTGCTATAACGTTCTCTTCAGCAATATTTTCTATTAGTATAGTATAGTAATATTCCCTGCATGCATAAAAGAATTAGACGCATCTGTGAGGAAATATTTGGTATTGTTATGCTCCAATGTCTTTTTGTTAATTGATTCCAGCAGGCTGGAGAAAAAAGGTGTTAATTGATATTCCGTTGTCTTTGTGTATATTGAAATTCCTTACAGTCTTTGATTATTGCTGTTTGCACATTTTTGGATTCGATTTCTGCAAAATAAAACATTTAATGGATATCAGTAGGAAACTTGGATAATAGTTTTGCAACTTTGAATTTGTTGCACGCTACAGTGAACAAATTATAAGAGCTTCTTCAACAGTTTTTAATGCTAGCATATGCCAGGGAAGCTTTTGCATTACCATGTATTATATAGTCAATTTTGAATATTGCTCTTAATCATATTTGCATGTGTCAAATTAAATAACTATAGGCAAAAACAATGGATACTGTGTTTATATAAAAGTGGATGGCCACATCCTGAAGGTGGAGTGGGAATTAGATGTTGGTGCTTACAATGCTCTTTTAGTGCAGAGGCATTACTTCAAACACCAACACATTTGGAGATTTACTCTTTACGTAACGGAAGTTTTTTCTATTTTTATGGAGCCAGAGCCATTAGTTAAAAGTTCTACCTATATATTTTTAGCTATTTAAAGCTTTTCCACCATAGTGTGGAGCCATTAGTTTAAACAAAAAACACATTTTGAGGCCTACTTGTTAGCCATTTCTAGTATGATATTACATTCTTTATCGTTAGCATCATTTTCTTTTCTAGTGTTTTATTGTTGTGTCAATCTACCGCCGCTGCTTAAAGCTGCACCAGAGAAATTAGATGTTTTGTTATATCTCTAGATTGCAGTTGAAACTGAAAGGGCCCAATTTTTGGGATCTCCTTTATAACTGTATTGCTTTGATTTCTTGCTAATTTGCTGTTTGGTCTTTGGCATTTGCTGTTTTTCTGATATAATATTTGATTGTGTTTCTTATTATTTCTGTGAAACAGATTTTATCAATGACGCGGGAGCTGATTTACAAGATGAAGAGGACACACGAATGCACCGCCGTCCTTTCCTTGCTCGAGATGAGCAAGACCAGGATGTTGAAGATCTGGAAAGATTGATACAGCAAAGATATGCAGCACGGTCAGACCATGTTGAATATGATGAAGAAACTACTGATGTTGAACAACAAGCTTTATTACCGTCTGTTAAGGACCCAAAGTTGTGGATGGTCAAATGTTCGGTATGGTGCAGAAATTTAAATGCCGAGATTAATTTGTTGCAACTCTTCTATTGATGTATCTCAATGTGATAACTTTATTTCATGACTTGTCTGCTTCAGATAGGACATGAACGGGAGGCAGCTGTTTGTCTTATGCAAAAGTACATGGACATGCAATCCCAGGGGACAGATTTGCAGATAAGGTCAGCTGTTGCTCTTGATCATCTGAAAGGCTACCTCTATATTGAAGCAGACAGAGAGGCCCATGTTAGAGAGGTAATGTCTAGTACTAGATGTAAGACATTTACTTATCTCTATAGTAATTTTCCCCTAACTAAGACTTTTGTCAATGTAGGCATGCAAAGGGCTTCGAAATATATATTCTACAAAGGTTTCACTTGTTCCTATCAAGGAAATGACTGATGTGCTTTCAGTAGAAAGTAAATCGGTCGAGCTTTCCAAGGATACATGGGTGCGTGTAAAAATTGGAACATACAAAGGTGACCTTGCAAAGGTGAGCATGTGGTTTGAAAACAACTTCTCAGTTAGATACTTATATTTAGTTTTTTAGTTTTTGACATGGTGGTTTAATGTTTATCGTTGCTCAGGTCATGGATGTTGATAATGTAAGACAAAGAGTAACCATAAAGCTGGTTCCTAGGATAGATTTGCAAGCCATGGCCAACAAATTGGTAAAGATCTGAATTTCCTGTTGCTACAGTGTTCCTAACTTATTGTTATTGTTCTGGATTTAAAAAACTGAAGAGGAACGATTGGGAATCATTAATTTTTTAGCATTCTTCACGGGGAATGTATTTGGATTTATTATTATTTTCCATTAGCATTTCTTCTATTACTGTGATTGATATGTCAATTACTGTGATTAACTAAGCTAGGATCTGTAACTGCTTGGTCATTGTAGTTATGTTAGCTATCATATGTTTGATTACCTTTATATACCTATTGCTTTGATCTGAGGTTTCTAGTCTTACTAAATCATCTAATAGTGATAAGCTTTCACATGTCTTATATCAATGGAATTAGTAGTACTAACAGCTTACATGAAGCTTATAGGTAAACACAGATTATATATAAGAAGTATTCATTGTGGAAACATAATAACCTCTCTATTCAGACAAGCTAATACGCAAGCAGATGAAGTAACATGGTGGTGTTGTGTTCTTAACCATATTGAATATGTAACCTCCTTGTTATGGTTATACTTATAGTAGTAATCATCAGTATACGAGATCAAGTTTACAGAAGGTAATGTGAATACAGCTTATTGTGACATAGCTCTTTGCCTAAGGTTAAACGAAACCTCTTACATACAAGGTGAATTGGAGAATGTTTATACGTAGTGCTGGTCTTTCTCTAAGCTGTTACTCTTATCATAGAGATTAAACCACAAAGTCCATGTTCGTACAGTTAATCAGAGCCATTACAAGCTTTAAGGATCATACATATTAGGGTTCCATGGGTGTTTATAACCTTCATGTTAATTAGGGGATCATGGCTATACCTTTGTATTCACCAATACTAGTTACGTGATGCTTACTTATGTTAGCTCTTAGCTCATACTAGTTACTTAATCAATCATGTATCAAGTTTCAATACCATGGCTACTATGAATGTAAACAAGAAGGCAAGCATTGTACCAATACGGGCTCCTCTATTCATCACATACTAAGTGGTATACATCATTGTATTTCCATAAGAGATAGTGTTAAGAATCAAGATATGATAGGGAATAAGCATACATGTTATTTGTGCTTGTGTCACCGTCTTACTTATATGGAATTGTTGAATTTTAGCATAGCAGTATAATTTTCCATCTCTTTCAACTTAAATTTCACTGAAACATAACCATGCACAAGAGTCACAAATATTTTACCTTGGGAAACCTGAACTTGAGAGAACCCAACAAACTTTTATTAGAATAAAAATCAATCCAATACAAGAACAATACCAATCATGAAGATTAAGCCCTAGCACAAGAATGTGCTCTCCTTCCATAAGAAACCCTAGGAGGGTAGATATCTTCCAAGAGAATAAGAACCCCAAAATTACTTCATGTGACTTTTGCTAGTCCTACACACCCATCTCTTTCAACTTTAATTTCACTGAAACATAACCATGCACAAGAGTCACAAATATTTTACCTTGGGAAACCTGAACTTGAGAGAAAACCCAACAAACTTTTATTAGAATAAAAATCAATCCAATACAAGAACAATACCAATCATGAAGATTAAGCCCTAGCACAAGAATGTGCTCTCCTTCCATAAGAAACCCTAGGAGTGTAGATATCTTCCAAGAGAATAAGAACCCCAAAATTACTTCATGTGACTTTTGCTAGTCCTACTTGAGAAGTGTGCGCTACTTGATAGAAGAAGATGTGTTGTGTATGTGTCAAATGAAGTGTGAGAACACTTCTATTTATATTCTTTTGTTGACTAGAATTTCCACAATTATGCCAGCTTGTACTTTTATTTTATTCTTTATTTATCTTTGACCTCTAGTCTACTACAGTCCAATCCACATGATTGAACGAGGCTAAAAATCCGAGCCACAAACAAGGGCTACGACAGGGCCATTCTCTATGGGTCACGAACCCATCCAAGAGAATGATCTGTAGAATGTTTGCTCGATGCTGGAACCATGGAGAACATCAACAAGAACTCTATAACCTTACCTATTAGTAAGCTTAGAACCAATATAAGTAATCAATAATTAAATTGTATACATATCACTTAGTATTACCCTTTTATCCATATTTAACCAATAGTATTCATATGCTTTAATGGGAATCATAGTAGTAAAGCAGAGTAAGATTGAACCCATAGGTGAGCTTGTTTGATCTCATATGCCCAATAGGGATAGGATACTTGGAATTACGATCAATAACTGGATATAACTATTCCCTTAGTTCTAGCTCCATATTATGGAAACATAAAGGCATGGGTCTATGCGGTGTTCATATATGTAATCTAATGAGTACTTGTATTATGTACGCTATTCATTACGTAAATACATTAAGCGTGAGCTTAAGCACTATATTGAAAGCAAGAGGTTAGTGTTCATTATTGGTATATCATTACCTCATCATGTTAGTGTTTACAAGCCATATTTATAATCTAATGAGTACTTGTATTATGTACGCTATTCATTACTTAAATACATTAAGTGTGAGCTTAAGCATTGTATTGAAAGCAATAGGTTAGGGTTCATTATTGGTATATCATTACCTCATCATGTTAGTGCTTACAAGCCAACCTTGTGTAGGGAGATACTGTAGGGTAAACATAAGGCTAGAGATTACATGAATTAGTTGATACTTAAGGTGATAGCTATGACCCTTGTAATTACATATATCACCGCTTATGTGCGCTTTATGTATATTCAATCACTTATCTAACTATCATATTTGTTAACACTAGCTTTTTCTATCTTAAAGGAAAATCATAGTATTAGAGTAAGCATCATACATAGCTTGATACGAGTAACAACATGAGCTTGTCAGATCATGGGTAACTGTTTAGTATGACTACCATAGCTTGTTATATATAGTGTATACATATTATTGATCTTACATTATGTTCTAACTGTAGTGTCTCTTTTTATAAATTTGGAAAAATTGCAATTTTTGGCCAATTTGACCCTTAGACTGGTTATGACTCCAATGCTCCCAAATGGCTCCAAATGCTTCCAAATTGGGTCTGAAGGTATTTGAAAGGTATTACGACATAAAAATAGGCTAATAGATGTTTGGACACTCTCAAAAGACTTCTGCAACATTCATTTAACTTCAGGAGAATTGGGGAATTTTACTAGCAATTTCGAGGTTCACACCCCCAAGGGTATAGGTCACTAATGGCTTCCCAAATGCAGTACGACCCTCCCAACTTTCAAAACAGAGATATGGATCAGTTTAAGGACTTCAATGGGCACCCAAATGCATCATTAATCAGTTTCTAAAGGCTGCTGCAACTCCCATAAATCAAAGGTTTGTGGACATGTCTTCACATAGGGGGAAATGATAGGAAACTTCACCACTTGCTATGAAATTCGAGATTTATGTTCCAAAGGCTTGTGCAATGTATATGAAACTTCTTCAGGACATTAATGACTCTCTATACATCATAAAAATCACAGAGATGAATTGATACAAATTGAAATAAAGCAACTTCAAACTCTCAAGATATAGCGAAAATGACACCATTTATGCATTGTTTGGTATTTTTACATAGTGTCACTTGGTATTTTGGATCTTCTGAGCATCAAATACAGAGTATATATATATCAGATTACAAATAAATGGTGTATCTTGGACTCTCACAAACTTACACAAAGAGATCAACATCTCACCATGTGCGCCCTTCCTCCAAGAGCCAAAATATGAAGAGAAATATGAGAGAGTGATTGGAACAAGTTGAAGGAGAAAAGATTATGAACTGCTCTGTAGCTTCAACCTGCAACAAATGACTCCATTGTAGCTCCAAATGAAAGGTCTGAATGGCCTCTCCAATTGCCAATTAGGAAGAGAATCTTTCACGCTCGAAATTGGTACTAAGGCAAGTAGAGTAAACACTCCACTAGCATGGACAAGCTATGCTCTCCAATATGCAAATAGAGAAATGGTCAAAAGCCACTCTCCTTTTTGGTTCTTGTATTTTATTACCTTCCCAAGCCTTCCATGGTTCGAATTACCTCCATGAGCTTCATGCCAGCTCGAATTGGGAAGAGATTCCAATGTGTGCCACTTGTACATCAATTCCTAGCCTCCTCTTTCACTCAATTCGAATGGATGACTCTTTGGCTGCCCTAACTCCCTTGTGCGCCCTCTTGGAGGCTATTTTAGCCCTGGCATGTCATATATGTGAGATGTCGGCAATCAGGTCTGATTTGTGTCATAAGTGTCAGAGCATCTTCATCATTGTTGTTATAGAAGCTAGGGAATCTAGCCCAAGTGTCCCAATAGCTCCAAGATGCCTCTTCCTCTTCCATGGGAGTTACTCTTCCCCTCCATTTTGACCCTCATCGAGTCATGCCAAGTATTATGCCCTTCCAACTCCCCCAAGAACGTTGGACTCCACCTTGGATTCGAATGGGTGAGAGTGGGATGCCATGTGGCATGGGGATTCTTGCTTAAGTGGGCCCCACACCTCCAATGTGCCCTCATGACCAAGTGCCACCTTATTTTCCTATCTTAAATATTTATTTATTTTCCATTTAATATATTTTATCAAGCTAATGTCCATTTGGGGGTTTTATAGTTCCGTTATTCCAAATCTAATGTTTCCACCCCAACCTATGAAACTAGTAGATTGGTGGAATTTTCTCTTCTTGAGATTTATTTGAATGGGGACATTACACTAACTTCCATTCCTTTCAGTGGGCCATTGGTTCCTATTAAGCAGATTACATAGTATAAGGAATATAACTGAATATGAGATACAAGGGAATCTTCTAGTAACTCGATCTGTTATGGATAAACATACAGGTCTGTATTACTAGTAATGTAAACAGAATAGACTACACTGTTTCCCCAATAATGATTTATTTGTTAACTAATAGGTAACCAACCATTATACCATATCGTAATCAAACCAATTGAATTTACCCTAATCATTACCAGTATACGCAATGGGCTAAGCTTGGAGTAACTATGTTATGATGAGGCAATTTGTCTGATCTTATTCAACCTATCCGGTTTCACAATGCTTGTTGCCTGTACTTGCAGTGCTTATACCCATATTAAATCAGTGTAATGATAGACTCCATGTTGACAGAGGTTGAAGCTGTATTAAGCAACGGGATGTGATCTATGCTTGATTATGGCTAATATGTAGCTTACACCTTACTTACTATGGCTAAATGTTCCTGTATTCTATACATAGAGTAAAGGTTTCAATGCTATTACTAGTATAAGTACAGAGCGCTTGTTATACCCTATTAACTAGTAATCACTGTTGCTATGCTTACTTATTAGAGCCAATCAATACTAATACTCATATCAAAGGGAATACTAGATAGCTGTAAACCTGTAATTAATAAGAGTATGATCGTGATTACCTGCACAACATTTTATACAATACATTGGTTTCCTTATTACTGTTTGATTCTTGGATTGGTGTATAAGTGTTTCCATAATTATCATATATGTATTACTGTTCTATTTAATAGCTTAACTTATTGTATCAAGCACTACAGTAACTCTAACCCTTCTACTTAAGCCCATTGATTACTCTGCTTATCTTGGTTCTGCCTAATAAAGCCCATACTAATCTAAGCTACTGTGAACCCTATTGATTTTCCCTATTAAAGCTTAGAGGTTTGTAGTAGTTGTTACAAAACAGCCTAATCACACTCTGTACATGAACTTAACATAACTGCTTGTAAACTTGTTTCCACGTACCTTATTCCCCTAATCATTACTACCAATCAATATGACAAGTAAACACATTGGTATTAGATTTGTACAAGCCCATAGAACTGAGCCTTTTTCACTCTTATCTCAATACTAGCACCCAATTCAGCCTATTCAATGGAAACGAAATTACTGGTTAGGAACATATTGAACTTGCTGATATTCATTTAGTAGCTAGTTTACCATAATGATTCAACTGTGTTTACTCATAGTTAATACTACACAAGGTTAGCAGTAACATGGAAGCTCAGCTTACTTAGCACTATTGATTGGTTTGGCTTATTTTCTAATCAATGAAGATCCTTATTTCTATCATATTGAGACTGATAGACTCGTAGTAACAGCTTAGCATAACATTTGTGTGATTAAATATGGTGTGCTTATGATGCTTTGTGACACAATGTGATCAGTGTGATTACAAGAAGTAACAGTAATTACGTAATTAGTGACATAACCATACCCTTTTGTCGTAGTTGCAAGTACCAATAGGTTAGATTTAATAGATGAGCTTGATTACTACAACTAGTGAGTTCTATCTTATATTGATACGTCATGTATGGGTATGACATACAATGGCAGTATGGTTACCATTGATGATATAAGCATATCCCTAATTAGTCTCTCTATACAGGTTGCTAGTTATCTAGATCACTGTATATGAATCACTATTCAGATTAGAGTTATGTATACTATGGAACTCTTATGACCTTATAACACTCCTACACACTTATTACGTAGATGCTAATGATAGTTTCATAGCTATTACATTAGTATCACTATTAACAATGATGGTAATGATACGGCTTACATAACTGTAAACAACATGAACTCTACTTTGATCCGAGTAATCCTGTAGACTCATTCAAGCTTGTAAGCTCATTGTTATCATTCATCTATCTTAATTAGGGAAACAGCTAAGCTGTAAAGTAAAGCACTTGTATTAGTAGCAAAAGTAATGGTAATGATAGATACTTGGTACAGTATTTAAACACCCTTATTCTTTGTAAGTTAATAGAAGTGATATGAATCTGTATTACTTCAGCTGAAAGGGCTATAATATTGAAACCAATAGTTTGTATCAAGATAACACATGAGCACTTTATGATTTGGTAGAATTAACTGTAATTAAAGCACATGGATTAATATAGAACGATAGCTATGGTTAAGTAACAAACAGAACCCTTAGTATAAGCATATCTGTAATGTTTAAGCTGATGAAACTATAGCTATTCCATATCATGTATATGCATGGTATTCATAGTGGAAACCATAGACTAGTATAAGGTATGAAACAAGCATTGAACATGAGCAGTTTCATCATATGTTACTACGGAATTACTACTCGTCATTGATTCTAAGTATTACTATAGCATGATTTCTATTAAGGTAAGTGATTCCAGCTTGTTGCTTAGCTATGACCTTGACATAACTACTTACACAGATTAAGGTCTCTGATCTATGCTTATACATAACCTTTTACCATCATTGAATCTAATTAAGCTAATAACGTAACTAGTAATGAGTGCCGTAAGATCATAACAAGGCTTATTACACTAACCAGATTGAACAAGCTTGTGTTAAGAACAGGTATAGTGATATCCATAATGCTAATGATTTAACATGTTCTAAGCTAATTCCCTAATGAACTCGAGCTCTTAGTAATCTGAACAACAATGAGAGTGCAAACTCGGTACAGATTAGCGATATGTTGTGTACAGTAATGTATCACGTATTCATCATTGATATTCATAATTTCATATCACACTTTAAGGAAATACAATAATCTGAACTGATGCTTTCTATTACACGACTATCATTACCTATGTTAACATGCAAACACATAAGATATGTAAGCTAATACAATTGGTTTACTTGTACTGAACGAAATCGGTAGCAAGAGGAAATGAGCAATAACATGAGCTCGTACTCTATACTAATTCAATATGCTATGTTATGGATAGTTCCTTATATTGAACTTGTACCGTGCTTTTTCTGATGAGTACTGTTACCATAACTATGATGGTTAAGGTTAGTAAGATCAGCTTTGAATGGGTAGCTTAATCTAATGCAGTGTACTCATAAATCGTACCATAGATTTTCAAATCATCTTTCAGCTTATATGTATATAATAGAGTCTAACCATTACCTGTGGTTTATGAGCCCACTGTGCATCTTACACTTATATATTAGGGAAATACTGTGTACCAGATTCAAACTAGTATATCACTATTAGTAATAGAGGGATTTGATTAAGCTTAACACTAGTCGTAATTAGGCTGTAATGCTTATAGTAACTGCATAAGATATGAACATGAGTAAGCTTTACCTGGATATCGCATACTTATAGTACTCATATTTACTAAGCTGTGTTGAATGGCACTGAATTGCTTAACCTATGGGATACATAACACATCACCTATTAACAAGCTGTAGTAAGCTCATTCTACATGTAACTATAAGGAATAGCATAATCAATCACATACAAACAAACGTATGTCAAAAACAATACTAGTACTGATTACTGTGATCCTTATATGGAGTCTATGGTTTTCACCATAGTGGAAAACATTGTGAAAAATCGCCGATTTCCTGAGAAATCGCGATTTTTTCAGCCTCCCGATTTTTCCTGCCGAAAAAATCGCGATTTTTTGGAAAAATCAGACCAAGTGATTTTTTGAAAAAATCTGCGATTTCTCCTAAAAAAATCGCGAGAAGACTCAAAAAATCGCCATGGAGTTTTAAAAATTAGACCAATTGTTTTCATAAGACATTGAAGCTAATAACAATAAATGGTAATGTTAAATTCTTATACTCCATCCTTTTACTTAAATTTTTAACATTACCAATTTGCCATTAATTGTTTCAGGATGTTTAAGAGTGGTTCCAACCTCGTTAGACTTCATATGCAAAAAGTAGAATTTTAGATCCCTTTCAGAATTCAAAAGACTTAATAGTTTTCAGGATTTCAGGATTGCAACGTTTCCACTGGATTCTATCATGAATGAGGGTAAGGGATTGGAATTTAATGAAGCACATCAAACTAGTTATGTACCTTGATGTTGGTGGTGATGATGCCTGATTGTTGAAGTTGATTGAACTCCTCTGTTATGACCTTAATTAAAATATACCCTTCAATTAAGCAAAATCACTTATTAAGCATGGGAAGCTTTTTCTACCTTATCTTAACGCTTGGATTAGGAAGTTTAATCAAAATTGTAGGGTTTTGACTAATGTCCTTGAAGGATTGACTTCTAGAGGTAAGGGCTAGAGCCTAGAGGAGGGGGAATGACCAATGTTCCAACCAGTGTTGAAACTTCCAAATTTCCAATCTTTGAAACTTTGACGTGTCAATTTTTATTTGGCATCCACTACATCATATATATATCAGTACTTTCTCCATATTTAGGTGCCAATGTGTTTATCTAATGTTGTTGTTGCTTTATATGTTTAAAATTCTGAAAAAATGAATATATTTTGTATTTTTTAATGCTTTCCGCGGTTTGCCGATTTTTGCCGTTTTTTTTGCCGATGTTGCCAAGAAGTTGTATTCAAGACCCTTGCCGATTTTTTGCTGATGCCGATTTTTTCCACTATGGTTTTCACAGCTTATACTGTGTTCATTATTGGTCTTTGATTACCATTACAGTGATTAAGCAGGTGGTTCAATATGGGTAATGCTTATCATTGGTTATAAACTTTGATTACATAGGTCTCATATCACTATTCAGTGATTCACATATGGTGGCTTTGATTCCATTGGAGCATATGAAATACAACGTGCCTATCAGTAACACTAGCTTGTGAATACATATATAAAGCTTACTAGTATATAGGGCAGCTTAGTTCTCCATGGTTACTTATTATCCAGAATATAGCCTAATCTAGTTAAGCATGATTCCCATTAGTCTTACTTGTTACTAGCTAATGACCAATCCCTGTAGCACTATACTTACACTATCTTAGCTATGTGATAGCTTGTGAATACATATATAAAGCTTACTAGTATATAGGGCAGCTTAGTTCTCCATGGTTACTTATTATCCAGAATATAGCCTAATCTAGTTAAGCATGATTCCCATTAGTCTTACTTGTTACTAGCTAATGACCAATCCCTGTAGCACTATACTTACACTATCTTAGCTATGTGATATCCTGTATTGGAATATACACAATATCGTAATTAGTAAAACTATTGGTTTCTCTGAGCTTGTTGTACTAGTTGCTTTCCCATTACTTGATAGTTGGTTATGGATTTACCTTTCTCCTTGTAATAGTTACACATAGAAGCATAGCTTGAACAGTATAGGTATAAGTTACAAGTATAAGCTTTAGAGTCTGAACACCCTTGTTATGAGCAAATCCGAGTATAAGCTGTAATCGATACCGGCAATGATAGTAAGTCTTACATGTAAAGCAATAAGACTGATCTAATACTATATCTATATTTATAGTATATATAATGGTTCATTACTGCTATGTTAGTTATATAGAAGATTAGTATGTTCATAGGTGCGTATTTACTATTATCCCTGGAATCAATGGTAATACAAGAGCTTATCTATACATATTCCATAATTATTAGAGAAGTAGTAGTAGTAACCCCATTAAGCTAGTGATATCCTTCTAGTGTAGAGTGATAGCCAAATGGAACAGCATTCAACAACTTTCACTGTTATCATGCTTGAAACACCTAACCTTATTAGATTAGGTATATGCTTGAAAGTTTGAAACACTTAACCCTATGAGAATGAAACATATGGGAATAGTATGAGTTATAGGTAAAGGATAAGCATATTGTGTTATCGTAATTAAGATGAATGTCAACTGCTTGGAACTAATAGCATGTATTACTAATAGTTTATGTCCGTAATATCTGTAATTAACACTATTACATTATGTGGATAACGTGCCATAACCTGGTATGATATGGATTTCATGATAGCTGCAACCATTGCTAAAGTATGAATAGTGTTGTATACTCTTTACCTTGTTGTTATTATGCTATTACCTGTATTGAGCTTTATGAGATAGAACACTCTAAGCTCGATATGAGCTTTAATGGAAACAGTTGACTATCTTACTTCACCATTACTCTTAATTATGTAGATAGCCAGTATGTGATCTGAGTGTGATAGGAGACCATACAAGCTTGAACCATATTCCGGTGTGTTAAGCCTCTATGTCAATGGAAGCAGTACACTCTGTTACAACTAAGTTCTAAGCTTCCATATGTATGTTATATGGATTACTACGGATATGTTCTCCCTTATTTCCATAATCTATGTATACTAACTAATTACACTTACCTACTATTCTAACCAGCTTCTATCACATTGGTAATGATTACCTTTATTTACATAATAGAACAACCATTACTTACTTGAATAGTACTTATCCCATTGCTTAAGTATCTACCTAATTAAAGCTAATCAATATATATACTAGGCCCTTTGAAGTGTGGATCTCCCTTAGTTCCCCATGGTCACTAGTGAAATACAGATACTCAACTGGTCAAGTTGGGCCTTATGGGTAAAGTTTATCACGTACTTCCCATAATATATGGATATGTTATACCTTATGATAGCCCCATTTATAGTACCAGTACGAGTGAACCTATGGTGATCAAAGGATATCGTATATGCTGGATACTATAAATGGTGGTTAGATTAGGGAAAAGAGCAGCTGTATTACAGAATGTTACGAGTAATAGAGTATCAGTAATTACAGAAAATACGCATATTAGATAGAGTACTTATTCTATCAAGCTCAGCTTAAGCTAACACAAGCTCTTGTAATTATATTAGGTTAGAATAGTGAGATGTAATCCAAGGTGTTTCCATAAGATATGAAGCTATGATGTTATAGTAATACAGCGCTGTACTTGTCTGAATATCATATATCTATTCTAGTCATTGTGTAGAACCTTTAGGCTTTACCTCATCACATAGCTCTTTCTCCTTGTTATTCACATCTATATTAGGTATATAAACTAGTTACATTACTCTTCAGCTTATTGTGTTTATTCAAGCTAATTATTTAGCTGAGATACATATTTCTATATTAACTAGTATTAGTAATATAGAAGCTTATATACCCTTGTTATTGATAAGGACCTGTATTCATTATACAATATATGTGAAAGACCTTCTACCACTGATTTCACCATGAGGTTGCTCGTACTAGTAACAAGAGTGTAATAGTCCTAATTAGGGATACATCATAGGTTCAAGGCACTCAATGAGTCAATACTAGTATCAAGCTGAGCTTAGTCATTAGCTGGAGTTTAACCATGCTCTTAATTAGGTATATGCTGGTAGGTAGAACACATGTATTACTCCTACTTATTGCATTAATAACTGTCTACCTGAGACTGTCCCTTGGCCCTTGGTCCTGATACAAGGTTAGAATTATAGCTATTACAGAGTGCCTTGATGGATGTATATTTTTTACTATTTTTTTAGCATTCTTCACGAGGAATGCATTTGGATTTTTTATTTGCCAGTAGCAATTCTTCTATTCATTGCCTTCTTGATTGATGTATTTGGGAAGTTTTTAACATATGATTTGTTAATTTCAGGAGGGCAAGGATGTTGGAAAAAAAAAGGCTTTTGTTCCTCCGCCTCGCTTCATTAACATGCATGAAGTCAAGTAATTTATTGTTTAGAACCTGAACCTTTTCAGCAAGGATAAATGTTGACTTTAGTTGGGTTATTCTTCCGTTTGTTCAAATTGAACAATATCATCATTCACAAGCTTTATTGCTTGCATGTTGCTCAGGGATATGCGTATTCCTGTTGAACGTAAACGGGATCCAGTCACAGGAGAGTTGTTTGAGACAATTGAGGGTATGATGTTTAAAGATGGATATGTTTACAAAACTGTGTCCATGAAATCTATTAGTTCTCAGAACATTCAGCCATCATTTGACGAGCTTCAGAAATTTCAAAAGCCTGGAGATGATGCAAGTGATGATGTGGCTGCTTTATCTTCATTGCTTGCCAACCGAAAGAAAGGCCACTTTCTGAAGGGTGATGCGGTTGTGGTTATTCGAGGGGACTTGAAAAATTTGATGGGATGGGTGGAGAAAGTTGAGGATGGCAATGTCCTTGTCAAACCAAAGATGAAAGGCCTACAGGTGGTGTATATTTTTGCTCGTATCTAATTTTTGTCTTAATTGTTTTTGTTCTAACTTGCATTGTTGTCTTAATCTGTGAACTGTTTTTGCTTTATAGGATGCCCTCGTATTCCAGGAGAAAGAACTTTGCAAGTATTTCAAAACTGGTGATCATGTGAAAGTTGTCAGTGGCACCCATCAAGGTGCTACTGGCATGGTGGTAAAAGTGGAGGGCCACATTCTTGTAATAATCTCAGACACGACAAAAGAAGATGTGAGTACTTTTGTGCTCCAAATGTTAATTTTGAATTGAAGAAGTTTTAGCTGATTTATATACACACCAAGTAGAGAAGATTGAGCTGATTTATATGGCTGTTACTAGAAGAGAGGATTTGAGTGTTGAATGTGTCTGGTTTTTGCTATGGTATCAGTCTAAACATTTATCTTGTTATTTATCTACGTAGTAGATTTTATTAGCTAGGGAAGACGATTTAGCTTAGTTGTAACTTGTAAGTGATGTTCTTATGTGATTTGAGTAAGAAAATTTGTGTGATGTTCTCATGCGTTAAAGCTGATTTATTTAGTTTATTGAAAAGTCATTCCTTGATTTGCTCCGAAATTTCTTCAAATATGTTGACCTTTGCACTTTTCCCGCAGATTCGTGTATTTGCAGACAATGTTGCGGAAAGCTCTGAAGTAACATCTGGCGTTACCAAACTTGGAGACTATGAACTACATGACCTTGTGCAACTTGAGTAAGGAGTCAAAATACAATATTTATTATATTGGAGACTTTAAAGAGTTATGTTTGGGTTGTGTTTTTGTTTTCTTGATGTGGTTATGTATACTGCAGTCATACGAGCTTTGGTGTAATCATACGCGTTGAGAGTGATGGTTGTCAGGTAATTATATAGTAATAGTAAACAATTTTTTTGTTGATATTCTAAATAAATCTATAAAACATTTCTAGTATCATATTTAAAAATATGAATGTTTATTATATGGCAGGTTTTGAAAGGAGTTCCAGAGAGATCAGAACTTGTCACTGTTAAGCTGCGAGACATTAGAAGAAAACTGTTTGACAGAAATTTTAAAGCTCAAGATCAATACATGAATACAGTCACTCTGAAAGATGTTATGAGAATTCTTGAAGGTCCATTCAGGGTGAGATATTTATGGTTCTGATCCATTAGCAGTTACGTTTATAGGCTTTTGCTTCATGATGCTTAGCATCTTCATTCAGTAATGTTTAAATACTGTCTTAACGTGGTGTGGTGCTTTACATGTTTTGTATCAGGGCAAGCAAGGCCCCATTGAACATCTGAATCGAGGTATTGTGTTCATACACGATCGCCATCACCTTGAGAATGGTGGTTTCATCTGTGCAAGAGCTCAGTCCTGTGTTGCTATAAGTGGATCACGTGGTGGAAGTGATAGAGATGTATGTATACTCTGTAATTTTTGGAAGTGACAACTTGTTTGCTATCTTTTTATGATATCTGCCTGCAATTTGTTATGGAAGCAGTTCATATTCTTACACTATTGCCATTGTAGAGCAATGGCTCATTGGACTCACGATTTGGAGCTATGAGGCCACCGTCAGGGGTTCTGCCTTCCCAAAGGAGGCCACCTCGAGGTGGAAATCTTCAATCAGATGGTAAATATTTGGATTAAATGTTAATTATGAGATGAAATTTGATGATCTTCTGTGGTTAGCTAATTTTGCCAATCTATTTCTGAAAGTGCAGGCGGAGGAAGACATAGAGGAGGCAGGAGGAGAGAAGATTCCTTGATCGGAAGAACTGTGAAAATCCGTCTAGGTCCATTTAAGGGATATCGTGGGCGTGTTGTAGATATCCATGGGCCATCTGTACGGATTGAACTAGAATCTCAGATGAAAGTTGTTACTGGTGTGTAAAATTTCAATTTTGAGTAAGGTTTTCTTATGTTTGTTCCTTGGTCTAAACGACCTCTGGTATTTTTCAGTTAATCGTGATCATCTGGCGGATACGCCAACAACTGGAACTCCTGCCAGGTATTTATTTAATGTGATTTTTATTTTAACATGCAGTGGTTTGTGACTTGAAATTGGGCCTTAAAACCAATGTTTACCTGTTTTTGTTATTGTTTTTTATCAGAGAATCTCCTCGGTATGGAGCTGGAAGTGAGACACCTATGCATCCATCAAGAACACCAATGCATCCTTATATGACTCCAATGAGGGATCCATCTGGTAAGCAATTTTTTTAATATCTAGCCTAGAAAGTGGCATTCACAATAATTTGTATGAACTTTTGGAGTCTCTTTCAAATTAAAAGCAATGTATTGCTACAAAGTGTAAATTTATCACAATGTAATCTGATAGCTACTACCTTTTCCTTTTGGTTATGCTGCTGGGTATATCGTATTAGATTGGACAAATCTCAACCAATTTTTTAATATCTCGATGAATGAGATTTCCCATCACCATGGTGTTGTTTGATCTGTTCATAGTTCCTAAGGGTTATTTGATTAATAGTAAGGTTGTCATTTATTTACTTGGCTTGTGACAAGAAGTTTAAACTTGTTTTATTTGTTTGCCATATAAAATATATGCGTTGTTTGTTAATTTTATTATACTGCAATGCCAGTTACTAGTAGTACTGGGACATTATTGTTATTGGTACCTTATATTTGTTTGGTTTTTGCAGCGACCCCAATCCATGATGGCATGAGAACACCTATGCGTGATCGTGCATGGAATCCATATGCAACGATGACTCCGATGAGGTATGCATGAATTTCTTTTGTAATACCTTCAGTGGTAGGGTATACCTACTGATATTTGTCATTCTAATCGACTAGGCACATATTGTATTTATGTAGTTGCACTAGCATGATTTTGGCCAGTTTCCAATTTTGTTGCTGTCAAAAAGCAAACTGGCAAGTGCTCTACAGCCCAGTATGGGTGAGATGTTGTAACGTGCAATGTTGTGTAAAATTTAAATTATATTCATTTCATCTTAAATTTAGATATATCTCAAATATTTTGAGGTGTAAATTTTTTTCTTAACATGTAAAAAATTTAAGATAAAAAGAATTTACGCCTCGTTGTGTAACGCTATGTAACATGTCGTTCCCATAAAAAAAATAAAAATGCAAATGATGTCGGCTTAAACAAAAAAATTAAATTATATTCATTTCTTCTTAAATTTAGATATATCTCAAATATTTTAAGGTGTAAATTATTTTCTTAACGTGTAAAAAATTTAAGATAAAAAGAATTTACACCTCAATAAATTGGATCCCTCTCGGTGCTTAAGATGGATCTATGCTGGTATAACCTTTTTCTCGTGGATCTATGCTGGTATAACCTTTCTCGTTCCCATAAAAAAAATAAAAATGCAAATGATGTCGCGTAAACAAAAAAGTATAAATTATATTCATTTCATCTTAAGATGGATCTATGCTGGTATAACCTTTCTCGTTCCCATTAAAAAAATAAAAAATGCGCGTAAACAAAAAAATATAAATTATATTCATTTCATCTTAAATTTAGATATATCTAAAATATTTTGAGGTGTAAATTATTTTCTTAACATGTAAAAAATTTAAGATAAAAAGAATTTACACCTCAATAAATTGGATCCCTCTCGGTGCTTAAGACCATAAAAAAAATAAAAATGCAAATGATGTCGGCTTAAACAAAAAAATTTAAATTATATTCATTTCATCTTAAATTTAGATATATCTCAAATATTTTGAGGTGTAAATTTTTTTCTTAACGTGTAAAAAATATAAGATAAAAAGAATTTACACCTCAATAAATTGGATCCCTCTCGGTGCTTAAGATGGATCTATGCTGGTATAACCTTTCTCGTTCCCATAAAAAAAATAAAAATGCAAATGATGTCGCCGTAAACAAAAAAATATAAATTATATTCATTTCATCTTAAATTTAGATATATCTCAAATATTTTGAGGTGTAAATTATTTTCTTAACATGTAAAAAATTTAAGATAAAAAGAATTTACACCTCAATAAATTGGATTCCTCTCGGTGCTTAAGATGGATCTATGCTGGTGAATATAAATTATATTCATTTCATCTTAAATTTAGATATATCTCAAATATTTTGAGGTGTAAATTATTTTCTTAACATGTAAAAAATTTAAGATAAAAAGAATTTACACCTCAATAAATTTGATTCCTCTCGGCGCTTAAGATGGATCTATGCTGGTATAACCTTTAATGTTTTCAGAATCTAGTGAATTTGCTTACACTCTTATTTGCTCATATTCACTTTTTGTTTAAAATAAAGTCTAATAACTTTCAATTGGGATTGCCTGTTAGAGACAATTGGAAGAAAATTTAAATTATATTCATTTCATCTTAAATTTAGATATATCTTAAATATTTTGAGGTGTAAATTTTTTCTTAACGTGTAAAAAAAAAAATTTAAGATAAAAAGAATTTACATCTCAATAAATTGGATCCCTCTCGGTGCTTAAGATGGATCTATACTGGTATAACCTTTCTCGTGTTTAATGTTTTCAGAATCTAGTGAATTTACTTACTCTTATTTGCTCATATTCATTTTTTGCTTAAAATAAAGTCTAATAACTGTCAACTGGGATTGCCTATTAGAGACAATTGGGAGGAGGGAAATCCAGGATCGTGGGGTGCTGGAACTACGTATCAGGTTTGAGCTTGCTATATATGTTTTTTTTGGAAACTTCTGCATGTCCAGGATTTTTATGTTTTAGTGCTGAGTTTCAACTTAATGTTTCTTTGTTTTGACACAGCCTGGCACTCCTTCAACAAGGCCTTACGAGGCCCCCACACCTGGGTCTGGGGTGGGGGGCCAATACACCTGGTGGTAGCTACGAAGCAGGCACACCTCGTGATAATAGCAGTGCCAGCTATGGTAATGCTAAACTTCTGTACATGTTTATATTGGATTGTGTTTGTTTAATGTGCTTTTGGTGTAATGCTAAACTTCTGTACATGTTTATATTGGATTGTGTTTGTTTAATGTGCTTTTGGTGGATGATTGCTTGCTTTAAACATGGTATCTTTTTTGCTTCAGCAAATACTCCTAGCCCGTATCTGCCATCTACTCCAGATGGGCCTCCGTTGACTCCTAGTGCTCCAACTTATTTGCCTGGCACCCCTGGTGGTCAACCGATGACACCAGGAAATGTTGGATTGGATGTTATGTCTCCTACTATAGGTTTGTCTTCGATACGTCGGATTCTCTCTCTAGCATTAATATTTTGTTGCACATTCGATTATAATTGTACCTTCTGATGTTGGTTCTGTATTTTGTAGGAGGTGGACAAGCAGGTGGCTTAATACCGGATATAGTGGTTACTTTGCGTAGATCTGGAGAAGATCCTCAAATAGCTGTCATCAGGGATGTTCTCTCGGTATGTGTACACCACTGTTGTCGCCACTTAACATTCCAGTGTGACTTCCGTTTGATAGTCTCAGCCAAATATCCTTTCATAGCATGCAAAACTTTCATCGGATGACAATGAAATAATGAATTACTTGGTTTCTGTAGGATGGCACATGCGCAGTGTTACTGGGACACTCAGGTGATGATGGTGAAGTAGTGATAGCTGCAGCTTCTGAAATTGATATCATACCGCCCAATAAGTCAGATAAGATAAAGATTATTAATGGAGAGCATAGGGGTCGAACTGGGAAGCTTATAGGTATAGATGGAGCAGATGGAATTATTAAACTGGACCAGACATTCGAGCTTAAAATCTTAGATATGAGCAATCTTGCTAAACTAGCTTCATAGTGCCGTGGCTGGCTTATTGTAAAACCAAGCTGGGGAATTTGAAGGTTTCATCTTTTACCTTTGTGCTCTTCAGTGGTTGTAAATGAATTCTAGCCTGTCTTTTCAAGGCCCCCTGAGATGATAATCTCTCCCCTCGTTTCTTTATTTTTTCTAAATATGTTCAGAAGATGTCCTTTTCCAACTGGCATTGTAATTGTTGCAGTGGCCCTTATATTGTATTTTGATCGTTTTATATCAAGATAAGCTACAAATGATCTATGGGGAATATGATATGTCCATATTTTTGATTTATTGATGGTTGCGTCGAGAGGTGCTCTACAGTCCAGTATGAGGAGATCTTGTAACATGTGTGTGTTTGTCGAGTTTGTTGAATGTTTGTCGAGTAACAAAATAATATAAAGTAAACAAAAAAGAATAATACAAAGTAAAAAGTAATAAATATATGTCAGCCATAAACAAAAAAGAATAATACAAAGTAAAAAGTAAATATGAGACTTAAACTAGAGACTTTAGAGCTTAGGATTAGGTGTTAAATATTATGTCCATCATAAACAAAAAATAATAATAAAAAAAATAATATAAAGTAAAAAGTAAATATGAGACTTAAACTAGAGACTTTACTTATTACTTTAAATACAAAGTAAAAAGTAAATCTGAGATTTTAGAGTGTTTGTCGAGTAACAAAATAATAAGGTAAACAAAAAAGAAAAAAAAATAATACAAAGAGCTTAGGATTAGGTGACTCAGGAATTGCACTCAAGGAGCTATTCAAGGAAAGGTTTGTACCTCGGGAGATTTGATCCTTCTCAGTGCTTGATAGAGCTTAAGATTTGGATCTATGCTGGTATGTTTTCGCATGAAGATATCAATCTCCCGAAAACTTGAAACATAACTTACAAATTTTGTTGTTTCTTTGCAACTCTCAGCCCAAACAATATTGGAAGTGTAAGGTTATTATTCCAGGAATGTTCTTATATGTGTTGTTAAAAATTCAAGCACAAGGTCCTAAAGAGTATTATTGTACTCAAGATGTTGGCAGGGATATTACCATTGCCCTGAATAGTAAACAGTTGATACTGCAACAACTTTGAAGCTCATAATTCTCTATTCTCTTCACAAAGGGCATTTCTCTTTTGGGTGATTCTAATACCTATTTTTGATTTTATTAAGCCGAAGGAGTTTTCTTAATGAGAAAAGTTTCTTGGCACTATTCCAGAATTCCTCATCTCTCTAACCACTTCTTTAGTGCAATGTGTCCTTTTTTCTCCAATAAGTTGTGTCGGCCTCTTCTTCGCGACCCTGAGCTCTAGCTTGTGCTTCAGCTTGTCTTGTGCACTTAAACTTGAGGAGCTGATTCATTGTTCTTTTGTGAAAAATAAAATGCTGAGTCCGTGACTGTATGCAAGCCCCAATGAGGGTCGCCATAATCAAATGCAGGGCCGAAGATGAATAAAGATCCATTAAAATAATCGCAACAAGTGTTCTCCAGCTCGAACAAGACGTTTACGTTACTCTGTTTATTTGGAATACCAAAGGCAGAATTCGTACTAAAACCCTTTCAAGAGCTGTTCTCGATTTCTAAAAAGAAACTCAGTAGAATAACACAACTGAGAGGTCAGAGTTAACATTAAAACCCTTGCAATACTTCTTTTCCAGCTGGAACAAGGAATGCATATTATTTTGTTTGTTTCAACAGTTCAGTTCCAAGGGCAGAGGCCTTCATTCGATTTGAAACCCTTCCGAAAATGTCATCCAGCTCGAAGGATAAATTTGCTATGGGAATATTTCATATTTCTCTTGTTTTTTCGTTGTTTTTGTATGGACTACAAATATATTATTATTTCCGTGAGATGTTTGACAATTATCATATTATATTTGAAAATCAAATGCATTTATTATTTTTTTTTCTAAAATGTCTTTCAACGACTTTGGAACAAAACCATTGGGAAGTGTTAAAATGTCCCATTAACTAGACATATTTTTAGAAGTTATATATATTTAGCATATTGTCGTTTGAACATGTACAGAATTTCATTCTACCCCTTTCCTTAAAGCTGCATTTCTTCTTATGAGGGCTGGCTGTAATATAGGAAATTCTCTTGGCCTTGATCTTGATATGTGTGAGTTAACACGTGTTTTTTTTTCATTTGCTAAATAATCACCATGGCATTTTAAGGCACAGTCAGATTAGGATAGGGCAACTTATCTAATGAAAGAAAATAGTAACATGGCTGTTACACTTTGGCACTTTTTGAAAATGCAGTCCTAGACGATGCTCAAGATGCTCAATTAGAGAGGTCAATATTTGTAAATTTTCTGTGTTATTTTAGCTTGTTGGTTTATGTCACGTTTTTCAGTGTTTTTATCCCCAACTGGTTTTGCATTTGCTGGAAACTACTTATAAAAATTACAGACAGTTAAACATGATGTAAAAACACTTTTAACAGGCAAAAAACTAATTTAACATGCACTACTTATAAAAATTACAGACAGTGAAACATGATGTAAAAACACTTTTAACAGGCAAAAAACTAATTTAACATGCACGTTATAAAATAAATTAGACCAGAAATTTTTGGCCAACAGCCCTGGAAAAACTCCCATGGGGAAAACCAGTCAGAGAGAGAGTTTATTAGTTCTTCAACAATATTTCAGTACAATGATTTTACAGTCAAAATGTACTTATCTCGACCAACCAAAATCACCCAACAATCTTCCTCTATTTCTGTGCAACATTGCCTCAATTTTTGTGCATACAATTCTTCTTGGAATTTGTGCCAAACTCAGTGTTGATTTTTGTGCCACCCCCAGAAATTTCTTACGGTACAACAACAATTAATGTTGCTGTACGGATCTTGAAAATTGTGCCTGTCTTGGAAATTGTGCCCAAAATTAATGCCTCGGGAATTGTGTTATACAGTACAACATTTATGGTGTTGTACGGTTTTCGAAGTTTGTGCCACCAACCTACTGTACGGTGCCTCGAAAATTGAGCCTTGTATGGTCCTCAAAAACTGTGCCAACCTCCTGCTGTACAACCCTCGAAAATCATGCCCTCGTTGTACGGTGCCTTGGGAAATGTGCTGAAATTTATTATCGCTGCCTTGAAATTCATGCTGCATTTAATGCCCTTTAAGCTGCCTCGAATTTTGGGCCAGTTGGAACTTGCCCAAATGCCCTCCTCGAAATTCGTGCCCTTGGTCTCTTTCTTCCTTCTCCTCACTCTCTTCACAAGAATGAATTGTTTTGCCTCCCTTTTTCTTTTTGAGTAAACCCTGAGTGAGTTTTTCATCCAACGGTGGAGATTAGATTAAATCCAATGGTTGAGATTTGATGAGAATAAATTGACTAATTTAATTCTCATAAATTCATTTTCACTCATCCAATAAATTTATCCAAAAGTGACTTTATGTTATAAAGTCATATTAAATGTTTTTCACAAGTCATTTAATGCAAGGGTCACTTTTCTCCCACTTAAGTGACTTAGGGAAAATGTCACCTAGGGGACACTTCCTAGGTACAAAAACTAACACTCCCTCTTACCAAGGAAGGTGTTTTGCACCACTCCAAACTTGTCTCTGAAGAAAACAAACTTGCCCCTCCCCAAAGACTTTGTTACGATATTTGCTATAGGTACTGCAACTCTATAGCTCCTCTCTGAATTTAGTCACAGATGAAATGGTACCTGATCTCAATATGCTTTGACCTGTCATGGAACACTGGATTCTCAGAGAGCTGAATGCAACTCTGATTGTCGCAGTAGATCACCATAGGACTAAGCTCCTGATCAAACTAATTTACCAACAACTTATGAAGCCACAGTGCCTCGCAAGTAGCCTGACTGACTGCCATATACTCAGCTTCAGCGGAACTCAATGCAATAGACTTCTGTTTCCGACTGAACCACGACATTGCTGTCGAGCCCAAACTGAAACAACAACCGGAAGTGCTCTTCTGATCCTTCACACTGCCTGCCTAGTTTGAATCTGTGAAACCAACCAAACTGACTCCACCCGAACCCCTGTAATCCAAACCATAGTACATTGTATCTGCAAGGTATCTCAACACATGTTTTGCGGCAGTCCAGTGTACACTCCTAGGGTCCACCATGAACTGGCTAAGAGTGTTCACCGCAACACACAAGTTTGGCCTAGTGTTGACCGGATACATCAACGACCCAATGAGATGACGGTAAAGTGTAGGATCCACCAACTTACCCTCAAAAGCATGAAGTTGCTTCTAGTTGGTGATCATAGGTGTGGACATCGGCCTACAATCCTCCATTCGAAATCTCCTCAGAATATCAACTGCATACTTCCCTTGCCCCAGGAAAATATGTCCAGGCTCCTGCCAAACCTCCATCCCCAGATAATAATGCATCAACTCAATGTGTCATCTCGTACTTAGTAGCAAGGTCTCTATTGCAATGTGCAATGAGACGCTCCTCTCCAGTGATAAACAAGTCATCAACATATAACAAAAGAATGAGAGGATCTCCACCAACCACAATGTAGTAAAGGTTGGGATCTGCCTCACTCTTCTGAAAACCCATCGATGTCAAATAAGCATCAATCCTTGAGTACCAAGCTCTAGGAGTTTGCTTCAGTCCATACAAGGGTTTCCTCAGCCTGCACACATGAGAATCTCTCCCATGAATCTCGAATCCATGTGGCTGGTCTAAGTAAACCTCCTACCGCAAAAGACCATTGAGAAATGCGGTTTTCACATCCATCTGGTGGATCTTCCAACCCATCTCTGTTGCTATAGACATCACTGCTCTGATGGAAGAATACCGAGCAACTGGCGCAAATGTCTCATCATAATCAACTCCCTCAACCTGTGAAAACCCCCGTGCCACAAACCGATCCTTGTACTTCTCTATACTGCCATCCGCAGCATGCTTCACCTTGTAGATCCACTTGGAAGTCACAACAGACTTCCCCTTTGGTCTCGACACTATCTCCCATGCATCATTCTTCATGATGGAATGGTACTCTTCCATCATGGCATCTCTCCAAACCTGATGTTGAGAGGCCTCCTCAAATGTGGAAGGCTCTGAGTCACGAAGATTCGCAACAAGAGCCATCCCCAATCAATCTGGCATCACAACTGTCCTGACCTCCTCCTAGGGCCTACCAAATGACTCTGCTTCCTTCAAGGTCTCCTGAAGCCATTTAGGCTTCCTCTTCCTTGAAGGCTCCTCCCATACTGGTCTATCCTCATCTGAAGAACTCCCAGAAGCAGAAGGTCCAACACCACGAGAACCAATGACTGATGAACTAGTGCCTGAAGAACCTGTAACCTGAGAACCAGAACGTGAAGCTGTCCCTGAAGTACCTATCACCTGAACCACTGAACCTGTAGAAGTTGTGCCTGTACCCTATGATCCAGTCACTGGAAACTTGTGGACCTGAGATCTGTATCGAAGAAGCCTAAGTCACCTGAGGTGTGGAAGCCGGTGGCTCCCTCTGCTCTAACTCTCTGGACTTCCTGAAGGCTCTCTCCTCATCAAACTTCAATTCCCGCCTAACAACAACCTTCTTATGGCTAGGAAAATCCAATAAGCCTTTGAAGTCTCATCATTTCCCACATAGATGCCTCTCTCTACAGTGGGATCAAGCTTAGTCCTCTTCTCAGAAGGGACATGAGAGTAAGTCAAGCTGCCAAATATGCGGAAATGGCCAACCTCAGGCTTCTTGCCTGTAAACATCTCCTTAGGAGTCTTCCTCCCCAAGGAACGATGGGGACTCCTGTTCTGCAGATAAACTGTAGTATTGCATGCCTCTGCCCATAGAAAGAACGGTAAACTTTGATTGTGAAGCATTGCTTTCGCTGCTCCCACAATCGACCTGTTCTTCCTCTCTGCTACTCCATTATGCTCAGGAGTGTAGGGAATTGTCAGCTGTCTCTGTATATCCTCCTGTGTGCAAAACCCATCAAACTCCTTGGAGGTATACTCACCCCCATTGTCCGATTTTAACATCCGAATCTTCTTCCCTGTCTGCTTCTCCATAAGGGCTTTGAAACCTTGGAAGACTCTCAATACTAAGGGTGACTTCTTGCTCCTCAAGAAGTAGATCCAGGTCTTCCTGGAGTAGTCATCAATGAAAGAGATATAGTACTCAAATCCAGTCAAAGAGACTGATGACATAGGACCACAAATATCAATATGGATCAAGTGAAGTACTCCTGCTGCTTTGCTGTCACTGCTTGGAAAAACAGTCTTGGTGTACTTTTCCAAAGCACACCCCTTGCACACATCATTTTGCTCTATGCTGAACTCGGGTAAACCTGTAACCATGCTTCTCAACAATCTTAGAGCTGGGTGATGCAAGTGGGCCATCCTCCGATGCCATAGCTCACAAAGCTCACTGCTGTTGTTGTGTGCTAAAGCGTGTTGCGGCTGAAACAAGAGCTTGTATAGCTTTCCACATCTAACCCCAATGTCCATGGAGGTAGATAATCCCGTAGTCTTGGGGAATACCTGCACTTGCCCATCCAAGAAACAAACCCCAAGACCCCTATCCTCAATGGTGGAAACTGATACAAGGTTCTTCTTTAGCCCAGGGACAAATAACACATCCCTCAGAGTCATGGGACTCATAGACTCCCTCTGAAATGTAATGGTCCCCCGACCAACTGCTCTAACAATGGTGTCATCACCTAGTACAACCTCCACATCTGTACTTGTCTGTGAAAGCTCGAAGAACATCTCTCGAGCACCTGTCATGTGGCTTGAAGCTCCACTGTCAATATACCAAGTGCGAGTGGTGGATGCACTCATCTGATGGCCTATCAATAAGGAATACTCCATCTCCATATCCACATTAGTGCTGGTAACTAAAGAGGCTCTCTCTCTCTCTCTCTCAATCTGTCCAACACACAGAGAAAACTCCCTCTGAAATCTGTTTCCGAAGTCATCAACCTCCGCTGAAGCTGTAGTCTGTTGTCTCTTCTTCTTCTTGCTTGGACATTGTGAAGCATAGTGCCAAAAATTATGACAACCATAACACTTGATTTTACTCAAGTCCTTCTTCTGCGCACCCTGTTGTTGCTTTGCCCCACTCTGCTTGGGACCCTTCTTCTTCTTCTTCCTCTTTGCTGTCAAAGCCACATTCTCCTCATCTTCCCTACCCTGTGTAGAACTGCCTTGTACGAGGCCTCTCCTGGTCTCCTCCTGCACAAAGTCATCCCACAGTCTCTCCCATGAAGGTAGGTTCTGTCTGCCCACTATAGCCTACACAAATGCACCCCAGGGCTTGGAAGCCCCATTCACTACTGTACGCACAAGCTCAGTAGCAGTGACCACCTCCCCAACTGTTGCTAGCTCATCTCTAACTGCAAATATCCTGGTAAGGTAAGATGTCACTCCCTCTCCGCCATTCATCTTTTTACTTTTCAATTTCTCCTTGAGACACATCTTCCGGTTCTCATTGGTACTCTCGTATAAACTGGTTAAAGCACTCAACATTAAATGTGCCCTAGCTTTACTTGAAATGTGAGGGATGATATAGTCTTTAACTGCATCAAGGATTATTCTTCTAGCTTTACAGTCCTTCTTGTTGAAGGCTGATAATGCTGCTGCATCTGTAGCAGCGGGAATCTGAACAGGGTTTGCTGTAGTGTTTCTTACCAAGGCTCCTCCCACAATTCATTTTCTTCTAAAATCAGTAAAATTCTAGCCTTCCATGGCACAAAGTTTCCTGTCCCATCCAGCCTATCCTCCAACCTAAGTCTTGTAGCCATCTTACGGTTAACCCAACAAAGTGCTGTTCACTAACGGAAGAAAATACTGAATTCTGGAAATTTCTGTGTCTGCAAATTTTACTGTTTTTTGCCCCCAAGCTCTGATACCATGTAAATTTTCTGTGTTATTTCAGCTTGTTGCTTTATGTCACATTTTTCAGTGTTTTCATCCCCAACCGGTTTTGCATTGGCTGGAAACCACTTATAAAAATTACAGACAATTAAACACGCTGTAAAAACACTTTTAACAGGCAGAAAACTAATTTAACATGCACACCATAAAATAAATCAGACTCAGAAATTTTTGGCCAATACCCTTAGAAAAATCCCCACGGGGAAAATCAGTCAGAGAGAGAGAGAGTTTATTATTTCTTCAGCAATATTTCAATACAATGATTTTACAGTCAAAATGTACTTATCTCGACCAACCAAAATCACCCAGCAATCTTCCTTGATTTATGTGCAAGGCTGCCTCGATTTCTGTGCCACACCGCCAGAAATTTATGTACGGTACAAAAACAATTAATGCTGCTGATGGACCTCGAAAACTGTGCCGGTCTTGGAAACCGTGCCCAAAATTAATGCCTTGGGAATTGTGCTGTACAGTACAACATTTATGGTGTTGTACAGTCTTCGAAGTTTGTGCCACCAACCTGCTGTATGGTGCCTCAAAAACTGAAGCCCTGTACGGTCCTAAAAAACTGTGCCAACCTCTTGTTGTACGACCCTCGAAAATCATGTCCTCTCACTGCAGTATGGTGCCTTGAGAAATGTGCTGAAATTTATTACCACTGCCTTGAAATCCGTGCTGCATTTAATGCCCTTTAAGCTGCCTCGAATTTCGTGCCAGCTGAAACTTGCCCAAATGCCCTCCTCGAAATTTGTGCCTTTGGTCTCTCTCTTCCTTCTCCTCACTCTCTTCACAAGAATGAATTGTTTTGCCTCCCTTTTCCTTTTTGAGTAAACCCTAAGTGAGTTTTTCATCCAACGGTGGAGATTAGATTAAATCCAACGGTTGAGATTTGATGAGAATAAATTGTCTAATTTAATTCTCATAAATTGATTTTCATTCACCCACTTAAATTTATCCAAAAATGACTTTATGTTATAAAGTCATATTAAATGCTTTTCACAAGTCATTTAATGCAAGGGTCACTTTTTCCCACTTAAGTGACTTAGGCAAAAAGTTACCCAGGGGATACTTCCTAGGTACAAAAACTAACAATATTTAACCCATGTACTAAACTGTACAGAAATAATGAATTTTGATATTCTCACGCCACAGACATTTTATTGATTTCTTGGATGTCCAAGGAAGACTGAATATGATTTGGCGTATTCACTTGAAAAATTTCAAATTAATTTCTTCTAAAAATTATAGTTTGGATGGCATATTCTTTCCTAGTTTAGTTTGATTGTTTGCATCCAATCAATGATGATCTCTCAAATCTGGATTGTTTCATCTCAAGTGAATGATCTTACATGTTTAGCTTAATCTCTTCCGAATACAACATCTCTTATGATATCTTAATC
The DNA here is from genome assembly GCA_027924585.1 of Larix kaempferi. Taxonomy (NCBI): domain Eukaryota; kingdom Viridiplantae; phylum Streptophyta; class Pinopsida; order Pinales; family Pinaceae; genus Larix; species Larix kaempferi. The sequence continues at coordinate 18,474,428 of BSBM01001331.1, read as the reverse complement.
GGTTCTTGTTAATTTAAAAGTTTTGTAATTTCAAATTGCATTTTGTTAATCTGTGAGCACCTTATTAGAACATAATTCACAGTTTTCTTCTCTTATGTTGGCATTGCACAAGCTTTTATGATTCTTTTGCTTCCATGACAATAATTTTCTTGTGCATTTTTCCGTATTTGATCTATGTGACTTAATGCAAGATTTGAGCGTTGTAATACTAGTTTCTGGTCTTTGTTATTTGTTATGTTATTAATTATAGTAGTGCTCAATCAATTTACAGTTCAAGTTTTTCCACAGAGCATTTTAATAGGTTCATGGAAAAAATAACAGGCTAAGCATTTCTCATTGTGCCCCTCTACAGCCCAGTATGAGGGAGATCTTGTAACGTTTGTTTATGTTTGTCCATATTGTCGGCCATAAACAAAAAAAATAATACAAAGTAAAAGGCAATAAATATTATGTCGGCCATTAATGTAGAAATATAAGAAGTTAAAAAAATATTATAGTGGATATTACAAAGTAAAAAGTAATAAATATTATGTCGGCCATTAATGTAAAAACATAAAAAGTTAAAAAAATATTATAGTGGATGAGAAGTTAAAAAAATATTACGATAGTAAAAGTAAAATTATAGCCGACATAAAATAAATAAGTTAAAAAAATATGATTTATTCGATGTGGTCCCGGGGTCTCTATGAATAAACGGTACCCAACAAATGAATCTAAAACCATCGCTTCATCCATTTTTCCACGCTTTTCGTCCTCACGGGCTATAGCAACTACTCTACACCAAGACGCAAACACAAGGAACTTGAGATTATGACAATGTGTGTTGCAGCAGTCTCTCCAATTTGGCCTCCAAACCTTTCTCCAAGCTGAATGTCAGACCACACAATGAAGCTCAAGTGAAGAACCTGGATGGGTCTTCCTCCTTGTCTAGCTAGGATAACCCCAGATAATATGATTTTATGGTTAAAATACTGGTCTTAACATATGTAGGAGAAAAACTTATTTCCATACCATGACATAGCCAAAAAAACATGTAAATAAGAGGTAATTGGACTAGGAACTTACTCCATTACTATATATGCATTTTCAAGTTAAATCTCCTGAGGTGCAAACCTTGGCTAGGTATATCATTTTTACTTCTTATATTTCTAGTTTTTATGTCGGCTATATTTTTTTTTACTTATTTATTTTATGTTGGGAATAAACATATTGTTGTTGTTGCCATCTTTATCATAATAAAATGCCAATGTTATCTCTCTTATCTTGTGTATGACTTCCCATTGTTGAATGAAGCATTTTTATGAATGCTAGTGTTTTTGGAAAGTCATTAATCAATCAAATTGCAAACTATTTGTTAAATGGCACACAAATTTGCCCACATCCAATTGGGGACATTATAGTTGTATTAGAGCTGGAGATCTTGTCATCCTGAGGGGAGGGGAAACGGGGAAACTGAATTTCCCAAGTCGAATCTATTGAGAAAGGGGTTTCCCAAGTCGAATCTATTGAGAAAGGGGCAAAATTGTCTTGGAAAGGTTGATTTTGTTAGCAAATTGTGGCCGAATTCATTGTTGGATTGCATCGTTTGAGGAAAATCGTGGTCATTTTCCAAGCTAATTAAGATAGGGTCGAAATTCATAAAGGCTGACTTGGCATTTGGAGCAGTGGTCGCTCTTTGAGGAGTCCGCCCGATATTCTCGAGGAAGGTCGAGATCATCTGAATCAATCAAACTACTCCCTTTGAGGGTTGATTGCACTGCTGTCTTCCTGGGGAAGATCGAGAGGGGATCCAGTTGAAAGGAATGTAGAATCGTGGTCATAAAGGAGGGCCAGTTTTATTATTAGGGATCGAAATTGCTGAAGGAGAGAGCCCGACATGGGTCGAGTTTGATTAAAGAAGGGTCAAATCGCTGCTAGGAGGGACGCAGAGCATGTATCTTTCAACATTTATGGTAGCTGCTGCTATTTACCAATAAATGGGTGCGATTTGGGGTCCCTTCAATCAGATTTAAGATTAGGAGGAAAGACATTGCAATCTTAAGAAGTGTGGGGGAGATTTGAAGAGGGAGGTATCATTCTGCGTGGGCGCTATCTCCGTGGGCAAATCTTAGAAGAAATCTAAGTGTATTCAACGCATCTCAGTGATCATTTGGAGGAGAACAAGACTGTTACCATTCAGCTGGGCGCATTTCCTTAGGTCAACGCTTTTACAGTGACCAGATCCATCAATTTCGGGCATTAGAAGATGGAAGGAGCTGTAATCAATTGCTGCCAGCAGAAGACAAGATCATTGTGCAATTAATAGCTGGAGAAGAAGCCAACAACAGTGGAATGTTTATTGGTGACAGAAGGATCAATCCAGATTCTGCTATTGGAAAAGACACTTGGCATCATCACCTCTAGATTGTGGGGATTGAATCCATTTTTGAAGAGATCCAGATTGTTAGAACAGGGCCGAATCCAAACAAGGGTTGAAGTTATTTGAAGACGAACACAACTGTGCAGAGATTGGCATAATTTCCAGAGCTAAAATCGGAGTTGGTGGAGGATGATTTCCTGTGGGACTTTGGTATTCCTGTAGCATGCATGCAGTGGTGATCAGATCTTAACCTGGGCATTAAATTGAAGCAGATCCACCCATATTTCACCACATCGGGAGCAGTCAAGCCATCCCGAGTTGGGAGCATTTAATCATCGCTTCCAGGCATTCTAGCATTGCTGTTACCCTTGGAAATCTGGTGTACATTTCAGTTATATGTGTTGAGGCTTTAAAACAAAACTCAAACCAAGTCAAGGAGCCATCAGCGCCGACAGTAAAACGAAGTATATAGTGGTATATGACAGATCTGTGCAAAGTGTTTGTCAAAAACACCACTAGAGATTTTTCTCCACAGTAAGCTACAACAAGAATCAATTCATCTTGGGCGTTGGAGCATCTATATATATCAGATCTACCATCATGTGTTTCCAGGCATCGAGTGTTAGTATAGTCGTCTGCGGAACATTCCAGTCAGGTCAGATTTAGCTTAGGGCATTACAGTGCTGAAAATTAGAGGAAACATGAACACGGTGGAAGAGATCTTGGTTGAAAACATCTTAAAGCTCTCGGATGAATATTTAAAGATCATGGCTGAAAATACAAAGGAGCTAACATCATTTAAACACATGCTTCAAGAGTACTATATCGCCAAAGATTCATTAAAAGGCACATGGCAGAGATTGAAGAGAGATGAGCTGGTGAAGGAGGATGCATCTGATCATACTGGGAAGTTGTGCATAGAAGAAGACCAAACGGTAACATGTGAGGCTATTAACACCAACATAATGGATGTAGTTTCCAAAGCAGCAAAATATGTGGATGCAACAACCTGTGATGACTGTAGGGATGTGGAGGAGCCAACTTCCTCCCCTATGTATGATGCTGATGATGACATGGATCCAACATCTCATCTTATTTATGATAGGTATGATGATGTAGGCATGATTGTACTCGAAGATGACGAGTTGGGAGAAGGTGCACCTAAGCACGAGAAGGACTTGGAGCAGGATGAGTTACCTTTCGAGGATGATTTCGTTTCTCAGGAGGGAGACAATGAAGGGGATGCAGTGATAGATGTGAGCTTGTATGGAAATAATGATCCACATGAGTTAGTGAATCCTTTGTGTGACGGTCCACACCATGCTGACGAGATGACATTGCATGATTTGGAGATCCAACTATTGGTCACAGAGGAGTAGATTGTGCAGGTGTTGATGAGACTAGATGGTGTTCACAAGTTTATTGAAGATTTCATATGGAAGGCCCAATTAGAGGAGAGGCACAAGGGAGTTGCAGAATGGGTCACTAGTACCCAATTGCGCAACATCATAGAAGCTTTGGAACAAATGAAGTCTGATTATTTGCAGTTGTTCATGGATAGGGTCCTTGCTCTTAAGTTCACAAAAGATAAGGCAAGGAAGGTTGAGGAGCTGAATTACCAGCTAAGCTTGGCATGATCTTCATCATTGACAGCAGCAGAGACTTCACTAGATTTGAGAGCAGTGACACATGAGTGCATGATTGGCACTCATGATTCGAGGGAAGAGCATCTGATGATGATTTTGCACGGTGAGCATTTAGAGTTGTAGGTGGCTGAGGAGAGAGGGTTAGCCATGGAGGAGATAGTTGAGCACATTGTCGATGGACCAACCAACAGGGAAAGTTATACACCCAAAGATTGGATGGACATGTATTTGACAGACATGGAAACACATTGGGATACAATTTTTGCTTACATTAGTAGAGTATTGGAGGTTGCAGTGCATACAAGATACCAGATGGTGCCAAAGGTTACGATTCTATGCAACAATGTATAAGAGGATACATGGGCGTACAACAGTGTACATGAGGATACAAGGGTGTGCAACGGTATACAGGGGTAAATAGTGGCACACGGTGAGGTCCAGTGGAGCTTTGGAGTATTTCCTCTAGGGAGACCACCTAACAAAGTTCATGAGCATACACTTGAGTTTGGTTTACCTAGGATCGATGAGTGGATGGGTGAGCTTTAGAGGGAAGTCGCTTGGGAGGTTCATTTGAGACAGTTGGATGAGGCATGTGGCATCTCGGCCACAATGGAGGTCTTTCAGTTAAACCATGGGATGGGTACACAGAGTGCACATGATAGGTTAGATTGGTTCATAGCGAGTATAGTCGACATAGTAGGAGGTGACATCATCTACCATAGAGATTGCACAGGTGTCGACCCTGAGTCCTCGCTTAGGGAGAGGTTCATGAGGGCTATGCGTGATTCGCATTTGGCAGGGCATTCTCAGTACTTGCATGAGTATGAGACACTACAAGTGGTAGAGCTATACCCGAGGGAGGTGCTTAACCCCATGGGTTACTTGAGCACATTGATAGCATTTGGATTAGTAGATGTCTAGATGCAGTTTGGCGGGAGCTGATTAGATTAGCAGGATCAAAGTTAGTTCTTAGTACATGGTTTCTACAAGAGGATTGCATTGAGACTCCGATGATTATCATCATGGTACGCCAACGGTCGGTAGGACTTGGGCCCCATATTTGGTGGTGGGATCTAAGCATTCATCTACGCGATGGATTGTTTCGGATAACATAGATGATTGATAGAGTTGTGAGGGTGATCTATCCGCTATATTTCTGGGATGGCAGTGGAGGAGAGGTTGAGACTTCTTTATGGCAGGGCATGATTTCTTTTTTGCTATTCATGATCCAACTTGACAGGGGAGTTGATACAGATGAGACGACCAATCTACATTTTCTAGAGTTCACTCTTGAGATGATTAGGCTTTGGTGCGTAGTGGATTCATCCTTTGAGGTGTTTGTGCAACTTATGATTGCTTGGCTCTTCAGGGGTAGATAGAGGGAGTCTTATGTTAGCACTTGGTAGACCGATGCGACGAGTAGAGAGTGTTTCACACCTTACAAGATAGTGTGGGACCTTGGTGACTTTGCCATTTTCGGGTAGGAGTGGGAGAGCATGTGGTTAGATTACATCATAGGCTTACCGAGGATGCAAACATGAAATGATAGTTGGATGGTTATGATCAAAGTGGCGCAGTGTCAGCATGGTGGACTCTTTTTGAGATTAGCTTTGGACCCTAGGATTGCGGTATTGGACAATACAATGGTTGACATGGAGGTGAGATCCAACTTTTGCTCTCATGAGATTGGGATCCTATAGAGTAGTTTCCCGAGGGGCTGATTGAGTTGTTATAGTATCAGGTTGCTTTACATTTTAGTAGTATCGAGGAGGATTTCTATGTCTGGCTAGACCACTCATTGAGTGGAGGATACTTTACCCCTTCTCGATTGGTTTGGGACCTTGGCACCACTTTCAGTTCGGATCGGTACACTCGATGGATTGACAGGTTGTGGTGGCATTGCTTGAGGTCGAGCAATCTTTGGGAAGGGAGGATTGTGATGTTCCCTTCCGCATGATGTTGCCTATATGGACCATCGAGTAGCCCATTAGACTCCCATAGGCTAAAATCATCCTATCTGGGGGTTATTTTGGTGTTTTACCGACTAAAGTGGTTTAGTGGTATTGGTATTGCCCATTGTATTTGGACAAAGAAGAAAATAAAAAGGGAAGAACTCATCCATATTGGTCATGCCTGTTGATTTGGAGATTGATCTATTGTGGCCGTTTGGGGGTTAGTCTAGAGTTTCCGTTTGGGGTTGGCAAACCCCATCCACCCATTGTGGTTTAGATTCGATAGTGAGATATCCACCCTAGCTAGACAAGGAGGATGACCGATCCGAGGTCTTCACTTGAGCTTCATCTTGTGGTCCGACATTTAGCTTGGAGAAGGGTTTGGAGGTCGAATTGGAGAGATTGCTGCAACACACATTGGCATAATCTCAGGTTCCTTATAAAAATGTGCCATGGATGAGTGTGTGATGAGTTAGATTTCTCAAACCAATAGAATTTCAATATTTTGGTCAACCATTATGGTTGAGTTGGACCTATGAAGTCAATGACGCTTGTGTATCATATTTTAATTTGACAATAGCTAACTCCATATGAATCTCACCTTGGTTATATAAGATCGTGAAAAGTTCATCTCGAAATACGATAAATATACTTGAAATAATAAATATAAAATATTTTATAATACCACTACTTCTAAGTCTTTTAAAATATAAATCTCGCATTAATTAAAATGATAGTGGAGTAATTTTGAAATAACAAAAACAATTATATAATTAACCTTTTAAAAATAAAAATAAATAATATTTAAAGACATCCTAAATAAGAAAATAGGAGAGAAAAAAAAGATTGATTTTTTTTTTTTTTTTTTTGTGATAACCTTCTTTCTTGAACTCGGAATTGTGCACTCTTAGTACCATTAAAAAGGCCTCGATGAGTGCTACAACTTTCATGTTTTGAGTTTTTCGAAATTCCACACTGATTTTCTGGGGCGGCCATGTTAGTAAAAATTACTAAAATAACCACCTTGGAAAATTAGTGTAGATTCTCGTAAAATGTAAAACATGAATTTGTAGTACTCGTAGAGACCTTTCCAATGGCACCAAGATTTCCCAATTCCAAGTTCAGGATATAAATTTATCACAAAAATATATATATTTTTTCTCTCCTATTTTATTATTTAGGATATATTTTTAAAATATTATTTATTTTTATTTTTGAAAGATTAATTATATAAGTATTTTTATTATTTCAAAATTACTCCACTATCACTTTAATTAATGTGAGAATTATATTTTAAAAGACTTGGAAATAATGATAATATAAAATAAAATAAAAATAGTTATTGTTAAATTTACCACTATATTATTTATTGTGTGTGCACAAGAATCTAAACTTTTCATCAATATTTTCAACACCCATCTCTTAACTCTACACTAACCCATCATACTTGTCAACTACCATTAATGAGATACTATAGGTTGACCTTCGCTAGATAACACCTTTAATTTAATGTGACATGGCATATTTTTAGTGTGATGTGTTTTTTTTATTATTTTCCTTAGGAGGCCCATTTTAGACCCCAAATTTGCTCTAATGCCATCATTTGTAATATGTGATACTGGAAGAGATTTCCTGACATTGAATGGCATAGAAGATGTTCTACCAATTGGAATAATATTTTGCGCAAATGAAGATGATGGCATTGGAAAGCTACTGAAGCTCCTTGAGATGGCCGCACTAGCTTGTGCCGTTGGTCCTGCCAATGAAATTCTGGACAAATCTGTAGACAAATGTGTTGAATGCAAGGTATAAGTTTGGGTTGAACTTGTTCCAACAATGCACCCATTCAGTAGCATCCCTTTATAAACAATAGCCTCTTCATCATTTGGGAGATCCGAGTCATCGCTTGAGAAACACTCAAGTGAATAACAAGCTAACTTAGGCGACCGTGACAAAAAGGATTTTGCAGGAACAAGACCCTCATCCCTAACAATGCTAGGCCAGTACCACACAAATATACTCTCACATGTCCTTTAGTTTTGTGTCTACTAGTTTGGTATTAGAACGCATCCTCCCAAAGATTTTAACTAGAAACTTCAAGGATTTATTTCATTGTCACCTTAGGAACCATAGCTTAATAAGCCTTCCGTAAGATAAAAATTGAAATTGAAATTTATTTATCTTTACAAGTCGGGGTGATTGCCAAATTATGTTACCAGAAATAACAAGGCAGGGTAGTGTTTTTGGAAGAGACGGTTTAGAAAATTGTTTTTCAAGGGAAACATCGGACATCATTTGCAGAAATTTGTGTCATTCCTTAAGGTACCATTCCTTGTAGCTGAAGCCCTCATTCCATTGCTATTACCCATCTTGTTTCTTGTTTCCTGTTTCTGTGAACATAGCCATCAAAATCCAAGCCTGTTTGAAGCTGCCTGTTTGATTTTAAAAAGTGTACATATTCAAAGTTGATTCCTCAGGTTAGTCTAGCTCTTTGTATTTTAACTTTCTCAGCACAATATACTTATACCCTGCATTTGCATAGTTTTTATCTAAGTTTCCAGGAAACGTGGATGCGGGGACGGGTGCAGGGACGGGGTGGGAGCGGGGACGCCACTTTTTGAAATAGGGTACTTGGGTTCGTCGAGGTACTATATATATATATATAGTTGTAACAAAAAAATAAAATTTAAAATTTAAAAACATGTCACATGCATATTTCTTCATAATTCAATGATTCATCATTCACATTGGAACATAAAATTTGATATCAAGTGGAAGTTATATCATGATTATATTGTCATACTACATTCAAAATTTTCCTAATGGGCCAATGGTATTTCCAGACATGACATAGAAAATACAAAATTTAGAAAACACTGAATAGTGAGTAGTGATTTCATTCAATGATTCTCCTTGATGTAACAGTGTAACCTTGTCGCCGTATTCACCATGGAAATCCCTTCATGGTTCCACCAAACGCTACTGTCGTGGAATGCCCTTCACCAAACGCTGCTGCCGCTGAATGAAATGATTATGAGATGGTGGAATGGAAAATTATGATGTTTGAAGAGATTGGGGGTTGTAATTTTACGTTTGGGAGGGGGGGGGCACCTTTCCCCCCTTCCTTTTATTTATTTCACTGCTTAAAAATCAGGGTACATCGTCCCCTCTCAGCGAAATGAACCCATTTTTTCAAGCCAGCGTCTCGGGTTCTTCAATCAAGAACCGGGTTCGTTTGGGTTCGCCAACCAAGAACCCGCACCTGAATCGGAGACGTGGGTTCGTGAACCCGGTGCGTGGACATGAACCCTACCCTCAGGTACACTAACCCATGCAACTAAGGTTTTTATTGTTTTGATATTTCAGTGCTTGTATTAGTATATACTTCAACCTGCATTTTATTGCACCAATATGCCATTTCCAGTGACCTGGAAAAGGTTATTTATTAGGTCAATGCAAACTCCATGTCAATCTCAATAATTTGACCTCCCATGCAACCATGCTTATTACTCCTCTAAACTGACATTTAGGAGATTTCTTGTGGTTTAGGAGATTTTTTTTCCCAAGTTCGAACAAGACTGCAAAAGCATCGTCCCATTCCATCTCGATCTATAGTTAGATGAATGAAGTGTGATGCCTCTTTTCTCTTGAAACATTTTGTTTAAACTTGTGCTTATCTTAGCTGCCATATTATTTATTCAATATGAAACTTTACATATTATTGGGATCATAATAGTACAACTTTGAAGCCCTTTTTCATGACAATTATGATTGTTTTATTAGATGCGAAGAATTTGTTTGAAGAAACCTTTTTGAACATGCAAAATGATTATTTGTATTGCCTTCTTATAGAGACTTAGATGAGTAATTTCTTTGCTAAAATTTCTTATTGTAAACTTGTGGTGGCAAGTGACAATCCTCAGCTTGTCAAACCAAGATTAAGGCACTTGGCGTAGGTTGTTGCTTGCTCAGTCTGCCAATTTTGTTGAGATCTAGTCGCTTGAATTTATTAATATACTGTACCTTTACAGTTTTTTGGTTTTGCCATGATGCCATTGTGGTGTAGTTTTATTGGGGTCCAATTTATAGTTTGATGACTTTTGCTTTTGTATTGGTACATGAATGACCCTAGGATCATGATTTGCTTGCCAAGTTTTTCGTACAGGGTATATTGTTTGACACATTCTCCTTTAATCACATTGGAGGGCAGTTCATCATGGTAATGGCAATGGAATTTGAAAATTGTCTTTGTATTACAAAATAACTAAAATCACACAAGGTATGGTAAATAACCTTTACGATAATCACATGAGGTACAATAAAGAAACTTGCTAAAGTTACATAAGGTATAATAAAGAGAAGGAGCCTTCTTGTGTGCTTCTCTCAAGTAAAGAGTAACTATGAGTGCGTTTTATTTTTCCACCAAAATGTTTCACAGAAAACCTATATGCTGTGAAAATAGTGCTTAACTGCTTTGATATAGACATTGGACCTGTAAGTGCTTTGATTTACACACTGCACATGTGAATTAGAACGATGTGTGGGATCCTGTGTGTGGTTGTTCCTCCTTAGATAACATAACTAATAATTAGCATAAGCACAACATTGTGTTCATTGTCCACACTTCTGCATATTATCAATAATATTTTTTTAACATTCGACCTACATTGATAGAGAGTTACACCGAACCTCTATTAGGTTCCTCTTCTTTCGATAACATAACAGAATAGCACTGTGTTCGGTGTACATAGTTCTGCGTATAGATGATTAATAATATTTATCTTTTTTAACATAAAATAGAGTGTGTTATAAGGTTGATTTAAAATTTATCTTCAAAATTTGGTTATGGAGTAAGATCAAAAACTACTTTTAATTGGGTAAGAGCTCATCTTTCTGGGAGGTAAAGAAACTGTTTAAAGGTACAAGACTTAGATACTTTGGTAAGAATGGAAGTCTGCCTCATTAAAGATCACTAATGGTTTATTTGAGATGATTTTTCTTGAATAACAATGATGAGTTAACTAGCATTTGGTGATAACAGTCAGTGATACCTATCCTCTTCCTACTAACTGACAACTGAATTATAATAATTTTTTCCATCTTTAAAAAAAAAACCTTAATTTGGTATTAACATATATTATTATCCTACATACATATATGTTAATATATGTTAGTATACATAGGTTTTCACTTATTATTATTTTTTTTTAATTTTTTAATTTTATTTGAAATAGAACACATTAATATATTTGTCCAAAAAATGGACTCGCTCTGTTCATATCCTAGTGTTATCATGCAACTATTTCTGAAGGGTATAATGGACGGATCCTCCACACCAATCTATGATATACCTGGTCTGTGAACATTTGTTGTGAGAATTGTTGTATTGTCTTCACAATTCTGTGCATTCCTGCAAAGGACTGCAAAGGACAGTGGGGAGGATATTTGAGCTCAGACACTTATATGAAAAGAATGGATGACATGAAGAGACCGTAAGGGGCTGTGAATTTCATAGGCCAGGCTTGTGGCCGGAAGACCAATTCACCGGGGCATTTTAAAATATGAAAAGCTTGCAAATCTTGCTAAAATTCAACAAGGGCACTATATGTGGAGAATCTGTTGATCAAAGAACCAGAAACATAGATTGTTTGAGGCTCAATTTCTATTGTGTGAACGTTTCCGATTGCAAAGAGATTAAAGACTTTTCGATTTTGAAAAAATAATAAATCCTTGGTTGTGAAGTGGAGATCTATTTGAGCTGGTCATTCTTTCATTTTTACCATCCAAAAAATGAGACAGTTCTGGAATGTGTTAGAAGTCATGAGGTGTCATCTTCATCACTTGATGATGAGACGTGTTATTTTGTACTATTTCACTCATGAGACAGTTCTTGAATGTGTTAGAAGTCACGAGGTGTCATCTTCATCACTTGATGATGAGACGTGTTATTTTGTACTATTTCACTCCTGTAACTTTTTTTTGTAAGTAAGAAAAAAGATATATTAACTATAACAAAGCAAAGGTAAATCCATATTATGTCATAACGTGTTGAAATATTGTAACTTCGAAGAATATTCTATTGTATTTTATTGTTGTAATTTATTTGGAGATGTTTTATTCCTCCGTCGGGATGTCATTATTGTATTTGATTATGTAAATTCATTGAGGTAATCCTCCCTTGTAATTCGGAGCAATAGATCCCCTTTGAGTCAATTGTAATGGGGTGTTTAAGTCCCCTAGAGGAGTCGGCCCAGTCAGCATTAAGTTGAGTGGTCAAGTTGTTGGGGCTGATCTAGTTAGGGAAAAAGTCAAGTGGAAGATAAAGTATAAATAGGAGTGATGTGCTCCTCATTTGGACACACACTCACTTGTGGATTGCACATAGGAGAGAGAGAGAGATATATGCAAAGGAGAAGGAGCACTTGTTTGGGGTTTTGTATTTGTACTTTTGATCATCTATATTGAGGAAGTTTTGCTGGGTTTTCTATCCCATGAGGGTTTCCCAGGATAAATTTGTGTCTCTTGTGTTTACGTTGTGCTTGTTATTCTTTCAGTGATCCTGTATATGCTATTGTTGTGAAATTGAATTGAATACTAATTTTATCTATATTAGCATATTGAATCTTAACATGGTATCAGAGCTAGCCTGAAAGAAGGCAATGTATGGAATTTACGACACTTGTTTCACTTGTGACAATTTGAAAGCTAGGGCTTTGTATAGCAAAAAATAGTCATCTTTGAATTTTCACTATAAATCACATTTGGAGAAGGTTCAGGATCTGAAACTTGGACATGAAGAATATGAAATGTTCATGTACCTTGTGCCCGAGTTTCAGCCTCATATTCACTATACTTTGTGAGATATGATCCGTACAAGTTAGGGTTTCTTCCTCTTCCAGAAAACATCCCTAAACAGGTGACCTAGGAAAATAGGTCATATCTCGGACTAGGAAGATCCAAATGGAATTCCTTAAACTGACATTTAGGGCATAGACTGTAGTTTCACATGTCCGAGTATCATAGGCTGAAGTTGAAACAATGACACATGGAACTCCGTACAAGTTCGTTATGTTGTTTCATCCCATAAACAGGTTATGTTGGGAAAATTAGCATATCTCTCTCATGAGGAATCCAATGAAGCTAAAATATGTAAGGTTGGAAAGATGACAAGTCAGGCTACCATAGGTCGAAGTTTCAGACCCTGAGGACCTGAAATTTCAGAGATACAATAGAAACAATACGACACATCTGAAATGGCTCAACAAAGGAAATCAAAGAAGAGGAGGGAGAAGTTCTCACTTAGGGTTTTTAGTTTTTTAAGTATGGAAGGACTTGATACAATGTTGGAGACACCTGATGCAACATTGGAAAATTTTAAAATGGATTTGGAATCCTTTCATCATAGATATTAATCTTCCATCAAAATATTGCGAGAGGAATGAGATTGAAAATTAGGGTTTCCGGGTTCTACAAGTAAGAAGAAACCTTAGCAAAGTTGGGAGACTCATAGGGAAGCAATGAAGGAGGTTTAAATGGAACTGATATTCTATAATCCTAGAACCATGAACCTATATAAGATTTTTAAAAGTGATCTACCTTGGATTATTAGGGTTTTATCCTTATAGGGAAGGCTACAAGCAATATCGACAGGTATGACTTGAGGAGATGCATGTATGTTTTGAAATCTGTTTCATTTATTTGATGATTAAGTTCATGATATGTTTGTCTTCATATGATTGAGGTTAGTACAATCATGATTAATTTTAGACTTGTCTGATCACCTTAGTAAAAGTATGAATGCATGTGAATGATAGAAGACATTCATTGATTAGGGTTATGACACTTATGATTGTACTAATGCACTTGTGGTGTTGTATGAGGATGATGTTGTTTGCTAACATGAAAGGTACATCAAGAAAGACAAATCAAGTTCTAGATCAAGAATATATGACCATAATGACATGAAGACAAAGACTCATCCATAATATTTGATCACATAGAATCTCTACTTACGAGGTATGTATGATTTGGTTCTACTATACTTAACTTATGAGATATACAGGTTAGTAGCACAAGGTCTCTAAATCATTGAAGAGAACAAATAAGATATTGTTTGGGTATGTTAGAAATAACTAGCAAGCATGCTAATCCGGGTATGTTTTCCTATATCGAGTAAGAATCCTACTTTGTGTTAGTATCTTAGATAAGTATACTTTTGTATGATTGATAATGATTATTCTTGAAGTTAGAAGTTTAAGTAATCAAGGGTTTATGTATATTATGTTTCTTAGTTTGATTAATGATATGAAAAAAAACTAGAAGAGTCCTATGGTCAAATAAGAATATGCATGAGTAAAAGAAGTACTCCCTGAAACCTTGAATACTAACGCTTGTGATAAATTACATGTGTATGAAATGATCATGACCATACATGTTTAAGATTATTTAGGTTTATAATGTTTTGATAGTATTGAGATTATACTAATGAATGTATGATTATGTATGAGATTTTGAGGATGACACAATGATGAAACTAGTGCACACTTAATCATGAATAGTGGTACAGATAATCATGATGCTATCATAAAGGGAAAATAGAGATCAAGAGGGAGGCAACCACACAAACATAAAAGATAAGTATTTGAATTACTTCTTGAATCTCTGAATAGTTAATGATATTGCTCGTAATAGTTGTATGCATATTTGTATTTCTAGAATATATCATGCATAGTGTAAGCATTCATATAGCATTGAACAATATACTACTAATATGCATATGATGGGTAAGTTGGACAAACATTCCATTGTTGCTTGTCTAGAATGAAACCTCTTTGCTAACATACTAGGTGCTGTGCACGCTCTTGATAGTATGTTCTGGTAGAGATGGAAGGCATCTAGATAGCCACTGTATGCATACAAGATATGGAAAAGTGTTGTGCCAAAGTATTGGTCAAGATAGTTGCATAACTATGTGAATCATATCAGTATGCATAATAGGCTATCATTGAAATGTCAACATGATTTGATAATTATGAAGTGTTACTAATCATGTAATTGAATTTGATTTGTAGGAAAGATCGTGTGCTATGATCTACAAAAGAAGGATGATGAACACTTGTTCCGAAGAACAAGTGATGACTGTTCAACAAAAAGACTTACAAATCAAACATACTATAGAAGTACAAAGCAAGGCTCGTCGCTAGAGGATTCTCTTAGAAAGAGGGAGAGGATCATGATGAAATGTTTGCTCCAGTGGCTAGACACACTTCCAGAGATAGATTACACCCATGGATGACAAGACTATTCTCTTGAATGGTGTAATTGAAGAAGAAGTGCATATCGAGCAAACTCCCAAGATCTGAAAGAGAATCACATGATTGAAGAAGGATTTGTATGGGTTCAACAGGTACCCATGATCTATAGTCATTTGACAAGCTTGATGATCACCACGAGTGATGAGGATTTCAACCTTTGCTACAAGGTTGAAGATGGTTTCTATATATAGATGACATGCTTCTCTCAGATGGATGCAAGAAGGAACTCACCATAGAGTTCGAGTGATCTTGAGGCTCATATTAGTAGACCCATCTGACGAGAGATGGCACTGATAGATCACTCAATGCAGAGTGTGAATGATGTTCAGTCACAGAGGGAGGATAATACTCAGATGTTGAAAACTCCACTTCAGAGGGAGTAGATCTCAGTGTTAAAGAATCTTGGCATGATTCTTGTGATTAAATATGTGGCTGAGATTAGATGATATTTTTCCTTAGCCAAGGAAAATGTGAAGTAGAGATCTGGGATGATGGACAGTGGTTTCTACAGTTTATAGACAGATGACTGGTTCGTTGATGTATTTGGCGAATATCAGGCCAGATATATGCTTTGCTGTGAACACCCTGAGTCAGTATCTAGTTGAGCCTAGACGTGTTCACCTGGTAGTTTCAAAGCATGTGATGAGGTACCTGAAAGGTATGATAGACTTTGGTCTATACTATGTTGGAGATCATGACTACAGATTGCATGGTTATACAGATGCAGGAAGATCACCTCAGGTGGATGTTTTTGTCTGGGATCCACCATGATCTCATGGTTTAGAAGGAAGCAGTCTAGTGTTGCTCTCAACACAAGCTGAAGCAGAGTATATAACAACTTGTTCTGCTAAGTTGTGAAACCATATGGATTTGGAAGTTGATTTCAGGTCTGTTTGACCTCGAGTTGGATACCGCAGTGATTCTTTGTGACAACCAGAGTTGTATAAAGATGACAGAGAACCCAGTTTTCCATGACAAGTCAAAGCACATAGAAACCTGATATTTTTATATACGGGATATGGTACAGAAGGGAGCTACAAAGTTCCAGTATGTGAGCATTGATGAGAAAGTTGCTGATGTAAGCCTCTGTCTCGAGTAAAGTTTGAGTATTTCTGAGACAAGATTGGTGTGGTTCAAAAGGACCTTCCTCGAAAGGGGGAGCAGTGCTGATGCTGATGATGATGTTGCAGTGGGATTGTATCATCCCTGGACACATGTCCTAAAAGGGTCCGTAGACCCTTGTCTCCGAGAAATATGTTGATGATGTTGCAGTGGGATTGTATCATCCCCGAACACATGTCCTAAAAAGATTCATAGACCTTTGTCTCCGAGAAAGATGTTGATGATGTTGCAGTGGGATTGTATCATCCTTGGACACATGTCCTAAAAGGATATGTAGACTCTTGTCTCCGAGAATGTGATGATGATGTTGTATTGGTAAATCCTAGATTTGATCTAGGTCACATCTAGTATGAAAAATGACTAGCACTGTGGTTGGGATTGTATATTCCCTGGACCTTAGTCCTAAAGTGATCCAGAGACCTCTGTCCCCGAGAATGTGGTTGGAGTGTATCGTCCTTGGACCTAAGTCCTAAAGTTATACGGAGACCTCTGTCCCCGAAAATGTGGTTGGGGTGTATCTTCCTTGGACCTTAGTCCTAAAGTGATCCGAAGACTTCTGTCCCCGAGAATGTTGATATGATTGCATCATCCTTGGACTAATGTCCTAAAGTGAGAGGGACTGATAATCTCGTAATTAGATCAGGATTGCATAATCCTTGGCATTATGTCCTAAAGTGAGAGGGACTGATCATCTCGTAATTGGATCAAGATTGCATCATCCTTGGCATTATGTCCTAAAGTGAGAGAGATTGATCATCCAGTAATTGGATCAAGATTGCATCATCCTTGGCATTATGTCCTAAAGTGAGAGGGATTGATCATCTTGTAATTGGATCATGTGTGTTGCAGGTTATGCTGCTATGATGATGTTGTTGATCGAAAGATCAAGATGATGATGTTGTTGCTGATTGAAAGATCCAGATGTTGATCGAAAGATCAAGATGATGAAGTTGTTGTTGATCGAAAGATCTAGATGCTGTTGTTGCTGTAGACGATCAAGTGATCGAGTGCTGCAGAAGATGAAG